>JAUIMM010000113.1:1327500-2655000 GCA_031769625.1 Taudactylus pleione
AGCAGCCCATGAGAAATTACAGATGACTTTGCTCATCTGTCATTTTGCGAGGTGTAAGTATATGTAACAGCATATACTTACACATGTTCGGCATGGTTCGCGTAAGTCGGTTTGTTGTTTTAACAAGACCCTGGATGCTAGGGAGAGCAGCGCCAGGATGGAGGTGAGTAAATGGATTTTTTTTGCTGGTCATTCCACATGGATTTCTACAGTACATTGGTGAAGAGGACAGAGCGGCTGGTACAGGTAAGTATGTGTGATTGAGGTATGTGTGTAATAAACCTGTACTATATACGGTGTGTTTTGTCTCTTTATTTATCTATTTATTTTACAGTGGAGGTACGGGTGCTGGCTGCCTGCTGGTACTTGTAGTTCCACAAGTGCCAAAGGGCAGGCATGCTGGCTGCCTGCTGGTACCACTGTAAAATACAATAGTTTACTTTGATTTTACACTTTATTACTCCCGTACCCACAGCCCAGGGGTGCACGGAAGAGCCCCTGCGCCTCAGACCAAGCCTGGGGCTTCAGGAGAGAGGGGGGTCTCTTTTTTGGGGGTTCCCCACCTCCTCTGAGATCCCCGGCTTAGGGTGACAATGCTTTGGCCCTGGAGACCCATTAATAGGGTCTCCTGGCTGTGGCATTACACTCCGATCGGTTTGGGTCCGGTGCTTGTTTTAAATATAGGGGGACCCATACGCAATTTTTTTTCCCCTATATTTAAACCAGGACTGACCCTGCAGCCTGGTGCTGGTTCCTAAATTACGGTGGAACCCTACTCGTTTTGTTCCCCGTAATTTTCGGAACCAGGACTGGCTCAGGAGAGTTAGGCAGACAGAAAACTCTGTGTGGTACCAGAAAGCGCTATACATTAAGTGTAATAAATAAAAAAATATGCCTAAAATGATAGCAAAAAATAATAATAAATAAATAATAAATAAAATAAAAATAAAAAAAAATAAATGTATAATAAAAATGGATGTGCAGGGTGTAATCAGCTAATAGGACACACATAAAATGCACTCTTAAAAGATGTTTATAGCCCCTTTTGTATGAATGTGGTGATTAACCTCTCGGGTTCCGGCAAAATAAGTACTGAAAAACTTTCCCTGTGTTACCCTACCAAGTGATCTTCTGTTCACAGTCAGTGCAGCTAGCTGACATGCTGTTAGCGGTGTTCACTCTGTCTGGTTTTTAGCAAGCGGCTGCACGATTACTCTGTTCCGTTCTGAGCGTTGTGAGCTGACAATCCAGGGGAATCTCCACAAGAGAGTAAAATCACTGTTGCTGGGTGCCTTCCTTCACCAACATTTTGTTACAATGAGTAACTTTTTCAAAGACTTTTATTATTTATATATTTATTTTTTATTTATTTTTTTTTTGCTATCATTTTAGGCATATTTATTACATTTAATTTATAGTGCTTTTTGGGACCACACATAATTTAAGACAATTTATTTTGTTTAAGAAAGCTGCTTTTGTTACAAATTAGAATCGATTGACCACATTCTATAGAGAAAACTCTCGGGTGAGTAATCTCCTGTAAAACATGCTACTCGGGGGAGATATTTTAATGTATAAATACAATACCATTACTGGTTCACAGCAGTGTGCTAAGGGATATTTATTTTAGTTAGCCTCTACCTGTATAATTTCTGCATGGCAAGGATGAGTCTCGAGACAATTTGGCATAACTTTGTATTTCAATGAGTTTCTGCCTCTGCAACTTATGCTGTCAACTGTCTTTTGAAGGCATTGTTGTACATTCAAGGTTTCTGAGACAAGGGCCAACCCCCAGCAATTCCATTTTAGAAAACCTTATTTTCCTCAAGACCAACTTTTTGATAACGGGAATAGGTGGAACTCCGTGGTTTTGAGTAATTTATCCCTTCTTGCAATTCTGAGTCCACTGTGGACTCTCCAGTTACATGGCTGTGTAAAAGGACCATGATTTCTCTTCCAGAGAACCCCTCAGACAGAAGATTAAGAGGTCTTTTCTTCACATCAGTTTTAGGCCTCGGTCAGGCTTTTTATGTCACTTGTTTGGCAAAGGTTTTATTAAAAAAAACATATTTTACTCCTTAGGTTCAGCACATAGGCCAGTGATTGCAGTTGCTTGGATTGTGAAAAAGACCTTCACTTGGTAGAAAAAAGGGCTTGCAAAAAACATGCCTTTGGTGGAGATGGTGCAGCTTTCATCTAGTATCTTTGATCCCTTGATTATGCCAGTTTAGCTACCAGATCCTCAGCTTATACAGTCCTGTGGCACAAGTCCTGGTCACCAGACAATATTTTCAAAAGTTCCCTATTTAAACTGATTTTTTTAAGGGAGTCTTGAGCCAGAACTAAAAAAGATATTTAAGGATGCTAGAGAGTTTCTTCCTTCCACTACCAAAAGAGTTGACACAATGACTTCTAAAAGGAAAAGTCCTCCTGACCCCTGCTTGTAACCAAAGTCAAGGAAGTGCTAGGGACTCATTTTCACTTCTCTGGCAACTGCTGGACTTGCTCCATGTTTGATCCCTGCTACTCAGCTTTATGTGCCCTGTCCAGAATTGCCATAGGTATCTGGAGTTTTATGCTAACCTCTTCATTGGGATGAAGTCACTACCATCACAGGTTGAATTTAAATACCCTCATTAAAATTCTTCCATGGGACAAATTGATGGTGGAGTAACTTTGGTCCATGATCCAGGCATAATGGAAGCAGAGTTTCTAGCATCACTCTATATCAATAATGTATACCTTCAGATCCCTATTTTTGAGGAACATCAACACCTTTTTCCATGCCTTCCAGGGAGCAGACTTTTAGCTTTGAGCACTCTAACATTGACTTTAGTGCTCATCAGCAAGGTTATGGCTTGATGATGACACTCTTGAATTGTCAGTGAATCTTGATTGTGTCATACGATATCCTGGTGAAGACCCCATTCAGGAGCAGGAAATTCCTTTTATTGAGATTACCATGATCCAGCTACAGGATTTCCTCAGCTTGACTACAAACAGTCCTAATGATATCTCATGGTGTTACTGAGACTGTACATGCAATTTCGCTTCTGCATTCATGAAACAAGTCTCTCAGGTACCTCTAATAGGCTGGATGCTTCCCTCGTTTGTCCATATCTGTCTCCTGGGATGAGGTTAGTTTTCTTTCATCAAAGCACACTGGGTATGTAAGGTGAATTCTTGTGTAAATAATACTTAGTGTCATTTTATTAGCCATGAGCACTAGGACATCAGTTTTCAAGAGTTGGACAGAGCTAGATGAAAAAGCTACAGCAGTAAACCACCAGGGGGACACTTGCAGGTCCCAGATCCTGGAAGAAGCATCTTGCAATCAACATTGGGTGGAATAATTTGCTCTGGCCACCTCAGAGATCTACAGTACATTCAGAGCGTGAACAACTGCCAGGAAGACTTCCTTATTGTCAATACCTGGACCTGCTTGAGTGGTTCCTTCATCCCAAAGCTTTTTGGAACCTTGTTGACATCTGTGGCCCCTAAATTTGATCTATTGGCATACAGCACTAGGTAGAGCAACTCAGGGACTCATAGAGAATAATTTAAGTGTAAGTACAAAAAAAATTGTTAATGATGTCCCAGCTTGACATATCCTTAAACAACTGTGCACCTATTCAATTGCTCACATGAATTTGCACTTGAATTAGCAACAGGAAAATGGCTAGCCTGCAACAATGTTTTATGGAAAATTGAAACATAAACGAATGTTAAAAGCATCATTTAATAACTAGGTTTATTTGTCCTTGAAATCTAACACTTCAAACTGGATCATTGTAATGTCTGCTCTGTCCATTTGTTATTAACACAATAAATGTTTTTATTTTTTGTTTTTTTCTTGATGGTTTTACAGATAATCCAGAAATGAGTTCCTCAGTATTTTTTACTTTGTTTCTGGATGACGTCAATGACAATAAACCCCGGTTAGCAAAGGACTATTTTGATGATTTTTCTTACTGCTATCCATTAACCAAGCCGGAGTCATTTGAATTTCGAGCTACAGATGATGATTATCACCCTAGCGGCCTGGCACTGAAATTTCGACTTGGCGGTGAAACAAATACATCAAACGATTGGGAAATCCAGTACATTAATGGTTGGTATCTATAAGTTGTCATATGATTCCATAAGTATTGGGGTAAATTTACTGAAAGTTGATTTTGGTTCCATTTAAAATCGACCCAAATAAAACCAGCATTCCCACAAAATCGACCGCAGTATTTCTATTCAAAATTGATCATTTACTAACAGTCAATTTTGAGTTCCATTCTGATTTCGATGGTGCATTGGTTTATATTTAAAGTTCTATTTGAAGCTCTAAATGTGTTCTATTCTCCCTCAATAGAACCCAAAATCGACCTAAAATCATACAAAAGCATTCCTATTGGCCAAAACATGTCACATGCATTGTATTACCCAAAAACACCTTCATCCCAGTGCTAATTTGCATATCCATGAGTTTTCAGAAAATTCTACATGATTTAAAATCAAATAGAACTGGTTCTCACGGTTCTAATGAAAATGGCGATTTTGGGTCGATTTTCAAATGGACTGTTAGTAAATAAGCTTTTTCTACTGATGGCTGTGGGGGAAGTACCGATGGTCTATTTGAAGTTCTCTTGGTGTATGTAAATCTAATTTCTGGGGATTTGGAGGGGATTTTGAATTGGTTTTGCCTTTAGTAAATACCTGATTGTCAAAATCACCACCAATTCACCTCAAAATCACCACTAGTTCACCTGAAAACCACCACAAATAGAATGGACTTGAAAATTGACCCTTAGTAAATTTGCCCCTTGGGCTTAATAGAAGACTGCACTGTGTGCACAAGCTTAAACTGAAAAACACATGAGAAGCCAAACTGGTTGAGTTCCAGCTATTTTGTCTAGTGCAGCCAGAAGATTATCTAACACTCAAGCTGATAGTCATCGTCTTCTCACTGCATTTCACAGCATGCTAGATAATGATCCTGTTGAACCTATTGGAGGCCATATACTAGCTATATTGGGCAATTTGCTCAATATTGCTTCTTGTGTAACGAGCATTGGTCTTAATATAAATTAACAACCCTTTCCAGGCAGACAATACATAAAAGCTATAAGCCAGATAGAGGCCACAGAATAATTAAGTTTACATACAATATGTGAGATAAAACACAGAAAACAGACGCACCAATGTAGGAGCAAATCCTGAAAGCACTATAGTTGAATGTGAGCCTAAGGGCCTGGAACGTAAAGGTTATTTACTAACGTTGCTCAAAACTGCACTACATAGCATCCAATCATAAGGGAACCTTCAACTGCCTCATGCAAGTTCAACAATGAAAGATAATTTCTGATTGGTTGTCACGGGTTTCATATAGACCTGTACCTTTGAGATCTTTATCAAACTTATTACCATTGAATGATGTTAGTAAAAAAAATTCAAACCGTCTTGTCACTAATGGCTTTGGAATAAGAATGTGTGAGCCCCGAATGCGTGTATAATTTAAATGGCGACTATTTAATTATGTAAAAATAACAGTTGCCCACTATCACAGAATTTCTGGGAGAGTCCAGAATTTGGGGGAGCTCTTTCCAGCTCCCAAGAGAAGGAAACTATCCTAAATCCCACTTCTCCGATGAAGAGGTCACTGCGTGGGATTCGATGACACAATTCACTATGAATCACATCAATGAGGCCCCTCCCCTTGGAGACATAATGGAGGAAAATATGCATTGTGTTGTATGGTGCAGGGCTGCAATAACATGGTTTATAGCACCATGCACCTGTCCCTAACAGGATGCAGAGGTTTCATTTTTAGGTGCCTGCTTTACTGTGTGGAGAGGCACACTGCTTAATAAAAGAACTTGATTGTTCCACCAGCACTGAGCTAAGTATAAGGCAAGTTGAGCTTGCCATATACTTTAAATAGGAAGCATTTTGCACTTCGGTGAAGAAGTGCATTGCTAGGCACATTATCCATCGTAAAATAAAATAAACTGCTAACACTCCAAGGTTACACATGTAATAAAGGCAGCCCCAAGTGAGGCTAACCCGAGTATTATTTAGGAAAAAACTGATATGTTCACTTTAATGAAATAGGTGGTTGTGAAGTACTGAGAGCCGTGGTTGGTCTTTTTTTGCACATGTAGTTTGTGGAGGTATCTCTGAGAGCAGAGAGTAATTGTGGTCATTGATGCAGGGTGAGCCAACCTTGTAACACCAAGGCGTTTAGTGCTGACCAGCGCCTGTCATACATGAGATCCAGTGTATCCCATGGAGAAGTTTTTAACAAAGAGGTGTTGCATTTCAAATATTAATTGTACTCTGTAGCAAGAGAGATCCCCTACAGATTCCCTAACGGAAAGCATTACAGCCACCACGTTGGATCTCACCCACTACGGAGAAAGCCAGGCAGCGCTGCAAGTGAACAGCAAAGGTTCCCACATCATGTTAATGCAGGGGCACTGTTGCTATCACAATCTATTAACTAGTACCACTAAATAATGGCCACGAACTACAAATTAAAATTAAATAAGTGGTCTATTTACTAAGCCTTGGATTGAGATAAAGTGAACAGAGATAAAGTCCCAACCTCTTAACTGTCATTTTTCAAACACAGCCTGTGACATGGCAGTTAGGAGCTGATTGGTTGGGACTTTATCTCTGTTCACTTTATCTCAATCCAAGGCTTAGTAAATAGACCACTATCCCCGTTCACTTTATCTCCATCCAAGGCTTAGTAAATAGAAGATTGATAAATTAACTGTGTTATATAAATCACTGACAGGTACCTCCGCTCGCCTGCGCATGAAGCATTCACAGTTCCCCAAGCAAAACATCAACGTTCCTGTAATCATTAGAGATAACGGACGACCCCCGTTGGAAGCAACTGTCCATATTCCAGGTATGATGTATAGGGATTGCTAGCTTTGGAATAAGGAGTCCTTGTCTTTGCAGTGCTACAGAAGCTGACAGCAGAGCTCTCTGGGGTGTTATTGCAGAGGACACGATGCTGCAATGTGATTAGCATCTCAGGCTAATAGTAAGACTGGTCTGTGGGAATCCTCCTATTTACTAAATAGGGAGAAGGATATATAAAGGATGGGGGGCGGTAATCCTTGTAAACACTTCTTTAGTTATAATTACATTGCTACAAACTGAAACAAACTACTACGTGCCACTATATGTATATAGACACAAGGGGGTCTGTTTACTAAGCAGTGTTAGGAGACAGAGTGAAAAGTGATAAGAAAGTGATAAGGTGCCAGCCAATCAGCTCCCAACTGTCATTTTTCAAACACAGCCTGTGAGATGACAGTTGGGAGCTGATTGCCTGGCACCTTATCACTTTTTATTACTTTTCACTCTGTCTCCTAACACTGCTTAGTAAATAGACCCCTAGAAGGCTGAGTGTGAGTCACATGCCACAGCAAACAAGTTATTGTCTTTTACCATATTCACACATGCCACATTATGCTAATGCTAGTATCAGCCCTCCCTCCGCTGTACATCCGTGTGTCTGCTTTTTGTAAGCTCTGGGACACACACCCTGGATGGCTGCAGTTGCAACCCTCCGAAGCACCACTGGGACTTGCACCAGCCCTATGCTAGCTGTATAATCTCTGCAGAGATGGACTATCTTTGTGCACCTGCATAGCCACCTCCCAATCACTGCTCAGGAACACCCAATAAATTCCATAGTCAGTGCGGCTCAACTGGTCCTGCAACTCTCATGCTCTGTGCAACTTTAGATGCATGCACTGCGGCAAAAAATCGCCAACTTAAGTGATCATCAGTATTGCATGCGACTCAGGTCCTAGTTGTATTGCAGTCTTTGTAAAACAGAAAATAACCTGTTACTGTTGTGTGAAATCTAAATATTTTAAGCTGCCCCTCTGCTCCCCCACCCTGGCCCCCGGCACCCATCCAGCTATAGACATAGGTAAATTTGTAGCAAAACTTCAGCAAAGTAATCTTACCTTTTGCTTTGCTGCACTGTAATTTGGAAATTGTGGTCTACGAATGTAGCTGGAACATGTTCCGCCAATTAATTCTGCCATGTGTTGCGGATAGGGTGGGACTGGGATCATTTAAGATCCCAGTCTGTGGCAAAATTTAGCTACTAATGCAGATTAGTTGACTATTTCCCAGTACAGTTAGAAAACTTTGCTTGTCTCATGTCTAGTGACTCAGCAGGTATTCAGCCAGGTAGGGGAGTGACAATGCTTGATTGCTCCATTGCCTTGATGAATGAAGGGAGTAGAGCAGTTAATGCAGAGAATGCTGTGTGCATGCACAAGAATGCAGGCACTAGGGGGTATCTGATGATGAGGCTGTGATGCCCATACAGAACTTCCATCACCAAAGAAGATGACTGCTAATTCTGTAAGGAGCAGAGAATGATTTGAAGGCCTTGTACATCTTTGTGGTGCGATCTACGGTCTATGTCTAGTTGATTTTGCATTTTTAAATTTGCAGTTAATGTTTACAGTGCGCATAGAAGGTCTGCCGCTCATTATTTACAGTTTGCAATTGACATTTTTAGTTTGCAGTTTTCAGATTAGAAAATGAAATGTTTAAACAAATATCAAAGGTCACCTGTTCCAGCTTAGATGGTTATATATTAAAGTATGTGAAAAATGATTTTTTTTTTTTTAAATCCGATAAATTTTTAGAATACAAAATTAAAACAATACCGAAACAAAAACATATTTAATTTGTTAGTAAACACAATGGTGTACAATTAAAGAAATGTAGAAAAATTTCTTAGCTACACAAAACAATAGTTTGTGAAAATTACTGTCTTCCTATTCCCCATATACCTATCGCATTCTAGTTTAGCATCATGAAATTGTAGATATGTAGCCATTTAGGTTTAAACATGTTTTAGCCATTCAGCCACGTGTAAACTGGTTTGGTCATGTACCAACCAGCTCTACCATAGTCACGATAAGTTGAACATAAAGGACTCTGCTCTCGTTGCTTGAATTCAGTAAAAATAAATAAATACATCATATTTTAGCCTATATAAAGCTTTAGAACTTTTGGCAAATTTTCTAACTTTAGCTCTAACTAGATAAACATATTTAGCATCTTTAAAGTGTAATATAATATGAAGCATTAAATGGTTACTAATATCCTGCATGAAGGGTTCTTCTTGAAAATGAAAACATTTATTGATAAGGTGTTTTTCTCTCCCAGTTCGTATATGCAGTTGTACAGTTAAAAATGAGTGTGAGACGGAACCTGCAGACACTTCAGGAAAACCATCCATTGGAATGGCTCTCGGGATCTTATTTGGAACTTTGGCAGTTATAGGTTTGTTTATGGCGGAAATGATCCCATTACAATGTGACACATGCCCTCCTTCTCACAAGCCTGTTTACCACATGCCACCCCAGCTCGTGTGACACTTGCCCTCCTTCTCACAAGCCTGTTTACCACATGCCCCCCCAGCCCGTGTGACACATGCTCTCCTTCTCACAAGCCTGTTTACCACATGCCCCCCCAGCTCGTGTGACACATGCCCTCCTTCTCACAAGCCTGTTTACCACATGCCCCCCAGCCCTTGTGACACATGCCTTCCTTCTCACAAGCCTGTTTACCACATGCCACCCCAGCTCGTGTGACACATGCCCTCCTTCTCACAAGCCTGTTTACCACATGTTCTTCTTCTCAGCATTTCACATCTTCTCCTTCTTACAATACTGTTTACCACATGCCCCCCCAGCCCGTGTGACACATGCCTTTCTTCTCACAAGCCTGTTTACCACATGCCCCCCCAGCCCGTGTGACACATGCCTTCCTTCTCACAAGCCTGTTTACCTCATGCCCTTCTCCCCTCCAGCCCATGTGACACATGCCTTCCTTATCACAAGCCTGTTTACCACATGCCCCCGCAGCCCCTGTTACACATGCCTTCCTTCTCACAAGCCTGTTTACCACATGCCCCCCCAGCCCGTGTGACACATGCTCTCCTTCTCACAAGCCTGTTTACCACATGCCCCCCCAGCTCGTGTGACACATGCCCTCCTTCTCACAAGCCTGTTTACCACATGCCCCCCAGCCCTTGTGACACATGCCCTCCTTCTCACAAGCCTGTTTACCACATGCCACCCCAGCTCGTGTGACACATGCCCTCCTTCTCACAAGCCTGTTTACCACATGCCCCCCAGCCCTTGTGACACATGCCCTCCTTCTCACAAGCCTGTTTACCACATGTTCTTCTTCCCAGCATTTCACATCTTCTCCTTCTTACAATACTGTTTACCACATGCCCCCCCAGCCCGTGTGACACATGCCTTCCTTCTCACAAGCCTGTTTACCACATGCCCCCCCAGCCCGTGTGACACATGCCTTCCTTCTCACAAGCCTGTTTACCACATGCGCCACCAGCCCGTGTGACACATGCCTTCCTTCTCCCAAGCCTGTTTACCACATGCGCCCCCAGCCCGTGTGACACTTGCCTTCCTTCTCACAAGCCTGTTTACCACATGCGCCCCCAGCCCGTGTGACACATGCCCTCCTTCTCACAAGCCTGTTTACCTCATGCCCTTCTCCCCTCCAGCCCCTGTGACACATGCCTTCCTTCTCACAAGCCTGTTTACCACATGCCCCCCCAGCCCCTGTGACACATGCCCTCCTTCTCACAAGCCTGTTTACCACATGTCCTCCTCCTCACCAAGCTATGCCCCTTTTCAATCTTATGACTACTTCAAATGCCCTCTTCCTCACTCTGCATACGTACTCCGCTCTTCACCATTCTGTACTGCATACGTTTCCCTTTCACGAGTCTAAGCTTTCCAACAACACCAGCTTGATGAACCGATCTCATAGCATGAGGAATATTTTTACTGCAGGTTTGAGGTCCAATAATAAGCCTAGGCCCATCTAGCAACTGTAATTGTGCTATTCAGTCTACTTTAAAAGTTGTTTTCATTTAAATTTTTTCTCACAAGTAAGAGCAATTTATCAGCAGATATTTCATCTTGGCATGATTAATCGTAGGAATATTTGAAGCTATTTATTTTCTTCCTTTAGGTATACTTATTGCGGCTGTTTTCATCTCAATCAACCGTAAAAAGAAGAAGGAAAGAAAAGGACACACGGGCGATGCCCTCAATGCTGCCGAAACTGTAAACTTGGGGTCATAGAATCGGGAAAACCTGTAGGAATCGTTCTGAGATTGTAGAATTTTTTAACATCTGGAAATGTCATTCCAATCTAATCTTTTATACAGCGTTAGTGTTTTTTTTTTTTAGGTATAACAAAATAATGTGCCTACATTAACACAACATTGTTTTGGTGTAGGGTAAGAAAATAACCTGTGCGCGCCGCAGGTTGTGGTCTTGTAGGGAAAGGTCGTGGCTACACTTTAGCACCCACAATTCACATTACGAGACACAGTAGTGCTCCTTATTCACATTACACTACATAGTAGTGTCCCTTATACACATTACACTCACCTTCACCTTGAAACCTTATTCTGTAATAGGTGCAGGATTATGCAAATTGGTGCACACTGCACACGTGCAAAATAGTGCAAGAAAGATGTTAACATATAGGAGCCAATTAGCTTGTAATTAGCATATGTCTAGAACAGTTTAGAGATTGAAATCACACTTCTGATTGGTGGTTGCTATGGATAACAGCTTCGACCACTGAAATACGATTGGTGAGCCAGGGTTACTGCCACTGCCCTTGTAAAAAGGACAACTACAAATAAAATTCCTTTTATAAAGTGTTATGTCTGCTTTTGTTAAAAGTCATCATTTTGTTGTCAATGTCTGTGTAACCTCAGTATTGTGTTGTACAACCTGGTCATCAGATTGTGGTTATGGTTTAAAATGCATTTCTATATGAAAATTTTTTTTTTTTTTTATTTGGAAGGTGCTTGTGATGGACAGTGTCACACCATCGTCCTGTTAGACTCCTTCCTCGCCATCAGCTCCTTCACTTTGCCACACGGGTAGTGTTCCTGCTGCACCTTTTCCCGCGCCACCTCAGCATGGGCGCTGCCATCTTGGTCATGTCACATGATATAATTTCCATCAATTAGGTCCGCAGTTCTGATCACCTGACCTGTACACTATATAGGGGAATAGAGCGCTCTATTTAAGTCAGCTCCAGTGTCCGTTTCCTGGTTCCAGACTACAATTATGACCAATTCACGTGTGTGGCCATCATCAGCCTTACAGTCCTGTTCTGCTCAACTCACCTGAGTGGTCTCAGCCACAGCTCTGTTCTGTAAATCACTGCAGCAGTAATCATCAGCACTATTCCTTACTACCAGCTCAGACCCCAGTACTCCCTGCTATACAGTTATCAGCGCAGTCTCACACCACCAGTACTCTATGCTGTTGCAACTGAACAACGCTGTCTCCAGCTACCAGCACAGACATCCGTATGCTCTGTTGTGCAGTTATCAGCGTTCTCTTCAACACCTAGTGCAGTCTCCAGTTCTCAACACTGCTACAGCCTTCATCACTGCCTGCTATATCCAGCCTTGCCTGCAGTTATCTTCGCTGTGTCAGTTCTGCCTGCTGCCTTCCGTGAAGGACAACTTCCATTTGTGGACCCTCACCCGCCTCCTCAGGACATCCATACCAGTAGCAGCTCTATTTTCTCTTTCATAAGGAGGAACTTTATAAACCCCCCAAGCTTCCTTCTCTTCATTCACACTCCGAGTCCGGCCAACCCTGCGGTCCCTGAACTGAGTTCACCCAGTTCTAGCGCCTTGACAGACAGTGACGAAAACAGGGTATACATTAAATAGCATACCTCTTAACTGTCCCAATTTCGGCAAAGTATTCCACTGCTGTGTGCTTTAGAAGCAACAAGACTCATCACTACCAGTGAGACAGTACACCCAACTGTAGTTAATCAAATAATTTAATATCGTACATCTCTACTCTCCCGAACTGTCCAGAAGAATTCCACATGTCGGGAGATCTCCCAGACTTCCTGGAGAGTAGTGCACCCTACTGGATCCCATTTGGACATCGCCTCCATGATCTCCCGTAGGTATGAATATTTAATATTGTTTGAACCGACAGAATACCTGCTTTTAATTGGGCAAGCGACAGGTACCTTAGTACAGAAGTCCTACCCTTCTTCCCAAAAAATTAAGGCATTATTCCCAAATTTAATATGATTGACAGTAGAACCATTGCAATAAAGATATATTAATTTTGCTGTGAGGTTTTTGGGATAGGACATTGGAGAAATATGCAAATGTAGAACGTGGCTTATATTTTGTGAAACATATTTTCCAGTTTTACTTATCCCTCCCTATGGACGGGATGTAGCAAGCAACGAATTTTGAATGTGATACATCCCGCAACTCCCCATGAGGCCATTCCCCTTTTTTGGGTGCATTATGTCCCTTTGAAAAATGATGGGGGCGCCAATGCTCTTTCTGGCACAGGGCACCAAAAAGTATAGCTACGGCTCTGAGCCCAAGAATAGGATATAACTGCAGAAACATCTCCTGACACTACAATACTGAGTAGCCCGTGGTATGTCTGTTGTGGAAAATGTTCCTTCCCACCAGTCATTACAGATCATTTGTTAGAAACGAAACTGAATATTTTCAAACACTTCTGATAGTTTTCTTTTGTTGAACAAATGATTGTTTTGAGGACGCTTGCCAAGATACACGCTGCAAACTGCTAAAATGATGAGGCCTATGGAAAATATGTTGAAAGCAGCTGTGACCTTTCTCATTAGACTTTGTTTTTCAGCTCTATTTCCTGTATATATTATTTTATTTAAGAAGAAACAAGTTTAGCAGATTGTAGGATGATAATTTCCAGAAGGGAGACAGTTTTTCGAGGTGTTTGTCATGTATTAGTTACTTTAACTTTTAGATGTCTCCAAAAGTGTACATTTTGCCCATCATCAAATCTGTCTATCTTTCATATGGACTCAATTGTGACCACGGCACTAATCACATCACGCATATTTAAATCCTTCCTGCAGTCAACTGAAGTAATTTTCCGAAACTGGCTGCCAAGCCGGTGCTACCATTAGGCAGTTTTAGGCAGCTGCCCAAGGCGTCGCCAACTGAAGGGTGCCGCTGGGACTATCTGGTACAAAAATTCAGGCCGTTTCTGAAAGAGGCATCATTATAATACTCAAAGCTGGCAGTGGCATACAGCTATCGGACAGTATTGCCCCTGTGATCTTTGTTATTAAACGCCAGGGACAAAGCTAGTGTAGAGCGGCCGGTGCCATCGCACAGGGCACCACAGGTCAGGGGGCGCTGTTTGGGCCTGCCAAATTTCTGTTTATTATCATTCTCACTTATAACTTTCTCTTATTTCATCCCCAGCATCTCCTGGCCTCCCCTATCTCTTCCCTGGCCCTTCCCCATGAGGCAATTCCCCTTTTTTGGGTGCATCATGTCCCTTTGAAAAATTAGGGGGGCGCCAATGCTCTTTCTGGCACAGGGCACCAAAAAGTTTAGCTACAGCTCTGTTAAACGCTGAATGAATATATATATATATATATATATATATATATATAGATTTTATCCAGCAATAGAATGGCACTCCCACTAGTAAAAAGCTAAAGTCCTGGGTGCCCTCTGCAGCATGCTACCATGTAGCAGCAGATATACTGTACATACAGTATCAGCGGCACCTGGTATTAAGAAATACACAAGCACAGGATCAGCTTTCAACATTTCGATGCATTTATTGCATCGTCATCAGGATGACGATGCAATAAATGCATCGAAACATTGAAAGTTGATCCTGTGCTTGTGTATTTCTTAATACCGGAGTGCCGCTTATACTATATTTATATATATATATATATATATATATATAAAGTTAAGTGTGCATGTAAGAATTGGAAAGAGGGTATGTAAGAGAGAGGCAGGGGCGGTAGGAATAAATTTTGCCTAGGGCACCTAGAAACCTTGCAACAGCACTGGCTGGCTGGAACAGTAAGAATTTCTGGAACCAGATGACAGTGTTTCTTTATACTCTTTTTATTTTAACAAGTAAGCAGATTCTGAAGAATATTCCAAAAATATATCTACAAAACAGATAATCACCCGTGGAGGGTCTAACAAATGTGGGGACAGGCAGCAATCTGAGTTGACCAGCTATGCTTGTGCAGCTGGCTCCCCACAGACACTAAGCCAACAGCAAACTAAGGGGAATCTTCACGTCTTTTGGATCATGAGGAAAAACAGACTGTAAACAATAAATTTGTCACAACAGAGTCCAAATGTATTTACTTTAGAACCACCCCCCTTCCTTCACTTCTTAAGTTGCGTATCCACTAGTAGATATGTAAACGACAGCACGATTACGACATTGTAATCATGCTGTCGTTTCCATGTCTAGTGATGTGCCGACACTGAACATTCACTCATTCCATCTAGGCACATCCATCATCCCTGCACATGCTGAACCTGACGGGATCGTCAGGTTGACCAGCATGTACGGGCGATGATAGATGTCGGAAACGACCAGCGGGCACGCGCATCGCTGGTGGTTTCCGACCAAAACATGCCCAATGCATGCACGATGCATGCGCAATTTGCAAGCGATTGCACGATAATGACGTCGTTATCGTGCAATCGCTTGGTAAAATTGCTAATTGGATACCCCCCTTTGCTTTTAGGTTTTTATCCTAAAATACTTCTCGCCTTAACCTTATTTATGTCTTAAATTAATCATTAGAGATAAGGGAAATCAGTAATGTCTTTATAATTCAGGATGTGACTTTAGTATATATGTCTTTTTCATTGCATTGCTGTAGGTGCTCCTAGAAATGCTCGTTTAAGTGTAAATGAAAGGTGGTAAAAATGTGCTATTAAAAGTAGTATACAAGTCCAGGGTTCATAGCACCTCTGAGGAGGCAAGTCTTTTTGTTTGAAGAAAACGCTGTGTATCCAGCCACAGAACTGCCAATCTCTTCCTAAATGTACCTTCTCCGACCGCAATATCTCCCTGAAATATTCACATCCAGCAAAACAAATCATTTTTTTCCATTGGGGAGCTAAGAATTTATTTTATAATTATTTTTCTAAAAATTTTGTAATTTTATAATATTTTGTTCAGATATGGTTCTCTACAAAACTTTTGTTATTCCTGACTTTTACCTCTTAGCTAAGACTTTGGGGCCGGTTCTAAGTTGAACGCAGCACCTGTGTCTTTATGCTAATACTGCTACAAGCCCTTCCCTGGTGTATGGCTGTGCATATCAATGTGTAAGGACTGAGATGCCCGCCTTGAGCATCTTTAGATGCTCAAATACTGCTTGGTGCAGTGGTTCCCAAACTGAGTGTCATGGGACACTTGCGGGGTTGGTGGTCCAGGACCAAATAAAATGTATGGTCAATGTCATTGGCAGCCATCAGTACTAGTTTTGCTTATCATAAAATGTGTGTGCAAACAGAAGTGTAACACTCTCCACCCACGCAGACCTGGATGACAGTTTAGCGCAATTTATTTAATTTAATAATCTTTGCCGAAATTTCTCAATAAGAACATTTTGGCCTAGGGATACAGTGAAAAAAAATGCTGGTACATAGACTTGGGTGCCATGAGACATTGCGGTTGCAATCAAGAATGGTTTACACCTCGAAGCACATGTGATCCTATAACAGTCAGAAGGATTCATCAAAGCCAAGAGTGAAGAGGTAAACAAACTAGCAGACTACAAAAGTCTGGTGGAAACTCAAACAGGTGAAAAAATTCTTTGAGATCTGACAATGGCGGAGAATACGAAAATAAAAATGTAACCGTCTTCCTGAAGAATTATGGCACTGAGCATCAGTTAACCATTGCATACATGCCAGAGCTAAATAGTGTCAGTGATCATGCAGACTGCACAATTTTGGAGAGAGTACGGACTATGATAAGTGACGCAGGCCTAGAAAAATGTTTTTGAGCAGAAGCAGTGTCTCCAACTGTATATTTAAAGAATTGTGCACCCACAGTTGCTGTAAAAGGCAATATGCCAAATGTAAATCATATCAGTATTTGGATAAAGAGCTTATGCACACATAAAAAAAAAAAGACGCAAGCTGTATCCCAAGTCATTGGAATGTATCATGCTTGGATACTGCCAAGAAAGCAAGGGATACAGACTATGGGACATTACAAGTAAAAAGTTCATAAAGTCCGGGGATGTAGTGTTCTGTTAAACAGTACCACTCAATGTGAAACTGGAACATGAATCACTGCACACATTTGTTTAGTTGGATATGGTGACAACTGGAAGTGTGTCTGAATTAGAGACTACCAGTGTAGATACCCACGTGCAGAACAGGAGTTCTGTAAGAAACAATAAAAGATAGCCCCTCCCCCAAGAAATACAAATATCGCTTTCTGTGAACCTCAAAATATCCTGGAAGCAAAGTCAAGTAGCGACTGAGAAGAATGGAAGTCAGCAGTAGACAAAGAAATAGCATCATTACAAGACAACATTGTGTGGACTCTTGTTGACAGGCCCAGTCACCACAAGTCAAGTCAAGAACAAGTTGGTCTTCTGTAAAAATTGAACATACATGGAACTGTTGCCGGTTACAAAGCCTGTCTTGTTGCTAAGGATATATGCAGAAATCGAGGATTGACTATGGTGAAATCTTCCCTGTTTCGATATCAGGCAAGGTTGTCCACCTGGGAAAGTATAATAATTGCAACAATTCAGATTTGGCCATATGGAATGTGGTGCTGGGGAGAATCAATTATTGAGGATGCCCTTTTCTCTGTTAGCATTGTTGGATGGAGTGCTCTCCTGCACTGTCTCCAATCCAAAGTCTCCACAAAATAGGTTGATCTGATGGTCACTAGGACCCACTGGAGCTCAGGCCCGACCTCTGACATGTGCCACCGCACATGTGTAGCTTTTCCGCTTATCTTTCTTGCGTTGGACAGATGGACCTGGAGACTCTCCCCACCATACAGCCGCACAGAGCACCATATGAGACTGCAAGTACAAAATATCACGACCAATATAGTGAGGGGCAAAAGTGCTACCATCCACCAGTGCACTTACCACTATCACAACCAGGGGCGGACTGGGCCGGGGGGCAGGGTGCCATCTGTCCCCTGGGCTGGTGCTATTTCAGTCCTGAGAAGCCACCAGCTGCCTGCAGCCAAATGCTGTATGAATGCCTGGTGGCTGGACAGTGGTGGATTCAAGGGAGGGGGCACCAAGGCACGTGCCCCCTGCCGTATATTTTAAAAAAAAATATTTTTACTGCACTGCAGCATGGTGGCACTGTCAGGTACGGCCATTATTCAGGAGCTGCGCCACCGAGCAAGACCATCGTGCTCGGTGGTGTGACAGTTTCTCCTACCTGCTGCCTGCAGCACTGAATTTGTGACATCACGTCATGCTCCCTGCCACCGCAAAGGAGCCGTCGGCCTGTGGGAGAGGAGTACCAGGCAACCAAACGGTAAGTGGCACAGTGGCCCTGATTCAGAGCCGGTCACTCTGACAGAGCGCTCGCTCTGAATCAGGGCCAGTCTTTTTTTTTTTTAGAACGGCCTCCTGGCCGCTCGCATAGGTGTGGGTGGCCACCCACAGCTATAGCGAACGGCCAGGATGATGGTCGCAATGGTCAAGACCATCGCGACCATTGGGCTTGCGATGAGACCCTTGTGGTAGGGTCTCGTGGCCATAAGCCCCAGAGAGCTTTCGGCTCTCACAGAGCCGAAAGCTCTCCCACTGACATCACTTGTGATGTCAGTGGGGCCGGCCCCAGATGGTAGGCGTTCTCATGGGAACGCCTCCGTCTGGGCACCCACCCCCCTGGCCCGCCCACCAAAGGCGGCGTGCTGTCACTCAACATCGACAGCACACCCCCTTTGGTGCGAGACCCGGAGTGACGGAGTGCCTGTCGCTATCCGGGTCTCGCGCATGCGCACGACGGAGCCGACTCCATCGTGCGCATGCGCCCTGGGCCACCAACGACCTGGTTGCGAGCGCTCAGCGCTTGTGACCGGGTCTGAATCAGCCCCAGAGTCTGTAAACATATGGGGGCAGGAGGCCGGAAAGACAAGGGGGCGCAGAGTCTGTAAAAATAGGAGCGCAGAAGGAGGCTGGAAAGAAAGACAAGAGGGCACAGAGGCCCTGATTCAGAGCCGGACGCTCTGACAGAGCGCTCGCTCTGAATCAGGGCTGTCCTTCTTAATTTTTAAAACGGCCTCGTATAGCTGTGGGTGACCACCCACAGCTATAGCGAGCGGCCTGGAAGATGGTCGCAATGGTCAAGACCATCGCGACCATCGGGCTTGCGATGAGACCCTTGTGGTAGGGTCTCGTTGCTGCAAGCCCTGGAGTGCTTTTGGCTCTATTGGAGCCGAGAGCACTCCCACTGACATCACTTGTGATTTCAGTGGGGCCGGCCCCAGACAATAGGCATTCCCATGGGAACGCCTCCATCTGGCTAGCCACGCCCCCGGCATGCTCACCAAAGGGGGCGTGCTGTCACTCACCATCGACAGCACACCCCCTTTGGTGCGAGACCCGGAGCGACGGCTTGCCCGTCGCTATCCGGGTCTCGCGCATGCGCATGATGGAGCCGGCTCCGACGTGCGCATGTGCACTGGGCCAACATCGACCCGCTTGCGAGCGCTCACGAGCGGGTCTGAATCAGGCCCAGAGTCTGTAAAGATAGGGGGACAGGAGGCTGGAAAGATCGGGGGGCAGGTAGCTGGAAGCACAAGTCACATGGGGAAGGAGGTGACACGGATCAGGAGACTAGAATGACATGTATTAGTAGGCTTAAGTCACACAGCGAGCTGGAGGTGAAAAAGAGCTGGAGGCAACACAGGTCAGGGGGCAGGAGAGACACAGGAGGCTAGAGGGGACATGGGGCTGGAGGCAGAAGATGACACAGGGAGGTGGAGGTTATACGAGGAAGAAGGCTGGAGAGACACAGGTGGCTGGAGGGGGACATGGGGCAGGAGGTGACACAGGGATAAGGAGGCTGGAGGAGACACAGGGCAGGAAGCTGGAATGGCTCAGGCATCTGGAGGTGACACAGCGAGCAGGAGGCTGGAGGAGACATAGGGCAGGAAGCTGGAATGGCACAGGGATCTGGAGGTGACACAGCGATCAGGAGGCTGGAATGACGCAGAGATCTGGGGGAAACACATAGCAGGAGGTGGAGGAGAAATGGGGCAGGGAGCTGGAATGGAGCAGGGATCTGAGGGAGACACAGGGCAGGAAGCTGGAGGAGACAAAGGGCAGGAAGCTGGAATGCTGCAGAGATCGGGAGGTGACACAGGGAGCAGGAGGCTACAAATGACAGAGCAGGAGGCTGGGGCTGACACAGAGCATGTAGCTGGAAAGATACGGGGATAGATGGGACACAGAGTAGGAGGCTAGAGTGACACATGAACAGGAGACCGGAGGGGACGCAGGTGGCGAGTCTGGTTGAACCTCTGTCCTACACAAACAGGCATCTTCCGGGCAATGGGATTTCCTACTTGAATAGTGAATACTGACTGAAGACCCCGTCTACTCAGGGAGGATCATTTTCTTCAGAAGCCCCCTTCACAGAGAAACCACCATATAAGTAAGTTAAGATGTATTTTTATTTTGAATTCACACGCTGTGTCTGTGCAAAATATATTAGAATTGCACATAGTTATATGTGCAGGGGTTTTGGTATTGCAGAGAGAGAGAGTACAATGAGCTGCAAGACAAAACATGTGCAAAAGCAATTCCACAGATGACATCTTTGTGTTGCAGATCATTGCTCTGCTCTCTACAATTCCAAAACCCCAGCACATGTACTATGTGCAATTCTATTTGGCACAGGTACTATGCAAACAGTCCAGTCACAGTGATCCCCCCTCCCATTCCTTTCTCACTGCCCCCTTCTCATCCTGCCCAGTGCTTCCCCCTTCGCAATGGCTCTCCATCCCAGTGTCTACCCCCTTCTCTCCCCAACCAGCCCATTGCTTCCATCTAACTGTCCCCCAGCAAGAACCCCCCAGTCACTCCAGTCACAGTGTCCCTCCATCATTCAGCCTAGTGTTCCCTTGTCCCACCACCATCTCACTGCCCTCTTTCCATCCAGCCCAGTGCCTCCCTATATATCGCCAACTGCCTCTCCCCATTATCCTCTACCTGTCACCCAGTGTCTTTCACCCTCTATCTGGTGTCACACTTACTTTTTATGCAGCGGCTGCTTAAATCCTTAGGCTTCGCCCCCTCGCGCTGTAATGGCGCGATTTGTGGGTCAATTGGGGGCGGGGCTTGTCATATTGGCTCCGCCCCCTCCAGCCACCGTAGCTGGGGGAATTGGTCCATCAGGGGGGGTTTGTAGCTATTCAGAACCCCCCCCTGCATGCTCCAGAGGTGGGGGACCCTCTGCATGTGGGGACCCCGGGATGACCGCCCCTGTCGCCCCCCCCTTAATCCGGCCCTGGCAGCAGGCTTTTCCGCCAACACCAGATTTACCAATCTCCGGATTGCGAAGCATTCTGGAACTTGATCCCTGCAGCTTACGCCTATGGGTTACATATCACAAAACTGTAAACCACGAATGCACATATACTTATACAAAGTTTCTGCTTTACTAACAAGCTTCTTAGGATAAGTCATCGCAACTAATATTGACTATTGAAGTGCGAATCAACCACATTGTTCTGCTAAAAGGAGCCAATTCAGGCATTTCCAATGCTTTGCTATCATCCATATTAACATCTACTAACTTTGCTAGTATTAATATCGGTATCCAGATGAATGGTCGACACACAAAAGGTGGACAATGTATAGGTTGACACCAAATGGTTGACAGGCAATAGGTCAACAGGGACAAAAGGTCAACAGGCACAAAAGGTCAGCAGATTCAAATGGTCGAGACACATATGGTGAACACAAAAAAAGTTGACACATTATTTTGGGGGATTTTCCAGCATTTTTAAGGTTAAGGTCAGGGGATAGGGTTAGGTACTTGGGGGAGGGTTAGGGTGAGGTTGTCGGCAGGGCCGGATTAACAATGGGGCGGATGGAGCTGCAGCTCCAAGTCACCCCATCAAAATAGGCCCACAGCTTCTGATCTGCTGTGCTGCTGTAGATAGGTAAAAAAATCCTTCTACAGCAGCCTGTCAGCATCTCCTGGCCCACCGAAACCCCGGCGGACCCCCTACACTCCTGGCCACCCACCTGCCCACAGTTCAAATGCCGTACATAGTGTCACACACTGTCGTGTGACTGACACATGGCCCGTGCCGCAGCGTGAAGGCTTCACTAGCCCTCCCTGTAATTCAAGCCACACAGGGGTGCATTGTGGAACTGATCGTCGGCTACAAGCCACTGGGAATCATTTATTATGGACTGGTCTGGCTTGCCTCTGCACAGGCTCCGGATGGCCAGCGCTGCCTGTTTTTTAAACTGAAGTTCACACTTCATTCAAATGCTCATGCAGAGGAGCCACACAAACCCAGCAAGCTTAGCCAGTACCCAGATGTCCGGGTGTTTGGATCTCCGCAAATAGGAGGGGACACTAGCAGAGGTTGACTAAAGTGAGTGTTCTTCCCGTTGAATCTCAGCCCTGCCGTCTTTACATGCTCCTGGTGGCTGAGCCTCTACACCTGCTCATGGAGCCACCGATGGATGATCTCATACTGCAAGTGGGTGACAGAATGCAAGAGTCTCTTTATCTGAAGTGTTCAACAGCCACACACACTTCCACGCATCAGTGAGGCATATGGGGCAGCACTGTGGTGTTGGCATATGGGGCAGTACTGTGGTGTTGGCAAATGGGGCAGTACTGTAGTGTGGCATATGGGGCCGTACTGTGGTGTTGGCCTATGGGGCAGCACTGTGGTATTGGCATATGGGGCAGCACTGTGGTGTTGGCATATGGGGCAGTACTGTGTTGTTGGCTTATGGGGCAGTACTGTAGTGGTGACATATGGGGCACTACTTTGGAGGGGGCATATGCAACACTCCTGTATATGGTACTACTGCGGATAATGGGGTATGACTGGGGGGGTATATATGAGACCGGTAATCCCAAGGGGCCTGAGCATTTTTTTTTAATTTGTGTTTTTAATTTAAATTAAATACTAGAAAATATATTTTTTGTTTAAAATTATTATTAATAATAATTAATAATAAAGTATTATTTAAAAGTAGTTTGGGAGGAGGGCGGTACTACAAAAATTCTCGCACAGGGTGGGTGCTTTCAGATCTGGGGCCAGTCCTCTTACAGTGTCTCTGGCTGGCGCTGTATGACGTCTTGCAGCTGCCGCCAAACCACTGCTCCTAAAAGTATCTGAGCACAGCCCTGTGAAGGCGACCCATATATATTTTATATATATATGTATATATATATATATATATATATATATATATATATGTAATTATTGCTGTTAATTTTTATGAATTTTATGCCATCTGTTATATTTCCCTAAAACTAATTTTATATATATATATATATATATATATATATTTTTTTTTTTTTTTTTTTTTAATAAAATATATTAGAATTACATGGTGCAGTATTAAATTACTGTAGGAAATATCCATTGTTTCACTTTTGGGATATCGATTAGTATTATTATCCCATGGAGAATCTTTTCATAGAGTATATTTAGATTGCATCATATTTACCGTCTATCTATCTCTGCCATGAGGGGAATGTTCAGTATTACAGCATATCCACTTTGTACATATTCATGGATGGAGAGATGTTGCTTCTGCAAGCCCGATATGGGCCATAGCTGCATCTTAAACAGTAGCACTGCCTATATGGTTTGGGCACACATTTAGTATCTATATTAATACATCAGCGTAGGCATGTGAGCTCCGCTATATCACATTTAGGGCCCGATTCAGACCCGGACGCTAAGAAGCGTTCACTCGTAGCTGGCGATGGTTCGCACACGCAAACTAGTCCAAGCGATCCAGAAACGTTCACTCGGCGAGCATAGACAGCCCAACTGAATGAGTGACAGGTCAAGCCGTTTGTGGGTGATAACAGGGGCGCAGACCATTAGAAACGGGGGATTGGAGGTGTGAACGCAGGCGTGCCTGAGCGTCTTAACACCGTTTCAGAGGTGTGCATAATTAACAGGCAGCGTCATAGTACACGTCAATTTTACACTGAAGTGCTCGCAGTGTTTGAGGTAGGGTATAGTCAACCTCAAGCGCTGCGTTTGCTTCCGATGGTACCTGATGTACCGCTGGTTGCATACACTTCCTGGAGATGACGTGCGCAAGTGGGCTTCTTAAGATAGGCTGGTGGGTATCTGCATACACAAAGAGATCGCACGCCAAGACATAGTGGCCGTGCTTATGCCTTGCAGTGTGATCGCCTGCCATGCCGTCACATAGCCAAAATTGCATACGCTGAGAGCGAGTGGATCTGAATCGAGCCCTTAGTCTTTAAAAATCCAGTTTGTTACTGTTTTTCAAGGAACAGCTTGAGAAAGGGTCATTTGCGTCTGAACAGTTGCGGACTTGCACATTGGAACATTTGTAATAAACAAGAAATGTTTAGAGTGCCATCTATTTTTTGCTCTCTTTATATTAAAATCAGAATTGTCACCAGTCACCTTAATTTTTTTTCTTAATTTCTTTTGGGTGAGTGCCAGCCTGTTCTGCATTTTTTTTAGATTTGTGAGTCTTTTTTTTTTGTTTTCATTATTGTGATCGAATATATATTCTCAGTATAGCTATTAATTAGGTAAGGTCACTCTTTTTTTATATAGAGAGCTGTCACATTCATGACATCATTATGTGACCCTTATGCTCTTTATTAAAGGGTTTCACATTGACATCATCACTAAGTGCTAATTATTTTATGTTGTCATATTATGGTCACGTTAACAAGGGGTATTTCCCTTCGTTCCAAAACTCTCACATTACACTATTAATATGACCCCTGTGCAGACAACACCCCCACAACACTGGTCACACCTCCCACATCTCTAGTCAGAAATCCGTGGTGCCGTTTACACCCCCTATGGCATCACACAATAGGCCCTTCGTAAATGTAAGCTCCAGGCCCATGTGGACCTTTATCTGGCACTGGTTGTCGGATTTGATGGTAAGGGTTAGGCACTAGGGGGAGTGTAAGGGTTAGGCACTTGGAGGAGGGTTAGGGTTAGGTTGTCGGAGGTAATGGTAAGGGTTAGGCACTAGGGGGAGTGTAAGGGTTAGGCAATGGTTAGGTTTAGGCATTTGAGGGAGGTTTAGGGTTAGGCACCAGGGGTAGGGTTAGGGTCTAGAGGGAGGGTTAGGATTAAGCTTAAAATACCAAAAAAAATGTGTCAACCATGTTTTTGTGTCGACCATATGTGTATTGACCATTTGTTCCTGTCGTCCTTTTGTACCCGTCAACCTTTTGCACTGTAGACATATTGTCAGTCAATCTTTTGTACCTGTCGACCTTTCGTCCATGTCGACCTATTGCATGTTGTCGACCTTTTGTCTCTCTATATCTTATACCACACCCGTGAATATTGTTTTTTGGGATTAAGCATATCCCAGATTCAATTGAATGTATGAGAAACTATTACTAAGCCGCTAATTTTCTCAATTGGCTTTTTGGTAATTTTTTGGCAATCATTATTATTAACAACATTGCTATATTATGCTAACTATACTTTATTACTGTTGTTTTTAGTGTATGTGTTATATATGTATGTAAACAACAGCCATGTGATCTTTTTAAATTGAGTGTTATTGTCAATTTAGTTAATAAATGTGCTCTTTTTGACAGCGCTTCAGGTTTGGTTTTGTTTTCCTTGTATGTACATTTTGTGGGGTATTAGCATCACTTTAGTATTTGAAGCTGCATTCAATTTGCGCGGTTCTTTAACGTAGGCTATTGTGTGCTGCAGTATACATAGGAGGCTAATGCCAGGCTGTTTTTTCTTCTCTTGAATATAATGATCAGGAAATTCATGAGTTTGTTCCAAAAAAAGGGTGATCTTAGGGCAAAGCCAAAAGTTACGGATTAAAGTCCCCGAAAGGCAACCACATTTGTGGCAAAGTGTCAGATGCCCGGGTCCCATATATTTTCTTTATGGTGGTGAAAAATATGCTCTGTCTAAAAACGTAATGTTTATTTTATTGGTAGATCCTATTATGGTCAGCGGTGTGCGATGGAGGTTAGTCCACACAATAGATAATTTAACCACTGATTGGCTTATTAACTGGTAGAAAGCAGGTGCAGAATAACACATGGGTAAACAGTGTGCAGCAGTTACATGATGCAGTGTCTCCAGGTGCAGCCAGGAGCGTATGGGGTTAATGGTGGTGCACCTATATGCACATGCACAGTACACTTTGGTGGCAGTAGGGTGTATAATATATACTGTAGGTAGCAGTGGTGACACATTGACAGGGGCGTATTTATAATGTGTGCAGGGTGTACCCACGACACACACCTTGCACCCATATTATACTTACCTCTCCAGAGTCCCACATGGGCCACATTGGCACCGTGTCAGCGCTGTAAAAATGGCTGAAAAATGGCCACCGTGGCCATGCGCAGTACAGGGAAAATAGCTGCCGTGGCCATTTTCCCAGTGACCTGCGCATGTGCCCAGAATCTACCAGTGCGGAGCTGGCAGTGCTGTGCTCAGTGCGCTGCCAGCCGCTGGACTGAGAGAAGGGGGCCCGTGACGGACACTGCACATGGGCCCTCTCCTCTCCTGAAATGCCCCTGCACATTGGTATAGTGAGGCCTTGGCAGTGACACACAGTCTCCGGTGTAGGAGACACTCAGGGGCATGTCCTTCACCATAGGACGGAGGAGAGAAGACACAGGAATAACCACGCATGCGCAGTCGCACATGACTAGGTTGTGTGTCCGTCGGTTCAGGACCCCAGTGACCACACATTAGAGGAGACGGCGCGCAGGGCGCTCTCCTCCACAATATTTCATATTTACATGCAGTTTAGCAGAGCTGAGAGCCTTGAGCATGGCAAGCAGTGACATAAGGATAATCGAAAGCTCACCGAGGTTTGGGATGTCATTACACCAGGAAGACCACAATCGAGTCCAGACCACATTACTGTCCGATCGTGTGAGGTCTTGGTACATAAAACAAATCTTATATTTGACAGTTCAGGATAGTGCCAGAATGCGATCTAAGACGGTGGGTCCCACCGCAGGAGACTCGGGAGAGTGAGATAATAGGTGCTGAGTGAAATGGCGTGTTGGAAAGTACATCAAAAATTATTTATTGGGCAAATCGTAAGTATCTTTAAGGTTTTGTTGTAAGCAGCAATAAGAGACCTCTGGATGGCTGGGGGCATTTTTAAAACAGCAATTATTTAAAAAGAAAAAACAACCTGGCTTTACCTTTTCAACGACTGCCGCTTTCAAAATACGGGCAGACTCGCCCTAATCGCACCCGTGCCTTCATCTCACAAGCTATTACATCAGCCCCTCTGTATTAGTAAAATGTGTGATGTTCTCACTGCTCTAGGCAATGTCTAGAAAACATCATGTTCCAACCACAACAGATGACTATGGTATTGGGCATCTTAATCTGCACGAACCCATAAATCTCTGCATGAGGACAAATATAGGCACACTGCTCTATATAAAGGGTAATGCCGTCCAGTCTGTACAAAAGAGTACTATTACGAGTTACATATACTGTATATATCTATAAAATAACACCCTACAATAATAGCTGAGCAGGATGTACAATGACCATATTGTTATCCCAGAAGAACCATTCTGTAGAACAGACTCGCTTCTCTCTCACAGATGGGAACAGGCCACATTGCTTTGGAAACAATCCAGCCCTTTGGATAACCTTGGGATGTTTAAACTGGACTTTACTAAAATATTTTCCATTTCCTTTAAGAAATAGTTCAATCTTATGATGTTCCCGTTTTTCTTTCTGTTACTAAGAGTAATGATGTATTGTTAAAGCTTATTGTACACAATTCATGTATATTGAGCTTTGCAATGCTGTATATACAGCAGGAGGCTTATCCAGCTTCCGTTCAGTTTTTTTTCCATTACTTATAGCATAAAATATGAACAGAAGCTTATTCACTCATATCTTCATAAAAGGACAACTAAACACAAAACATAAAAGGGGCTGATTCTGGGTCATACACAAATTGGCTGTAGTTGGGGCTAAGATCTGTGTGACTTAGAAACAGACCCAAATGGTACTAGTGACAGGTCACCTGATTTTTGGATCTTTTCAGATGAGTGCTAGCTCCCAGTGCAACTCTATCCTCATTACAAAATAAAGGGACAAGGAGAGAACTTATTAGGGCGCGTCAACAAGTTGCCACTGGTTTTATCAATATTCCACAAATTTCACCACAATTCAAAACAGTACATAGAAAAAAGATGTGGAATAGACAAAAATTAAGGCGCTAGATAAATAATGTATGACAGTGATACATCCCTTTGCTGTAGATAATGTTGTCTTATAGTAGGTGAGGTCAATTGGAATCTCTTTTCTTCTCTATAGAGTCCTGGATTTGACAGTTGCTTGGTTTTAACATAAAGGGAAACATTAAAAAGATAGAAAAACCAATGTGTAGTAGTTTTTGAAGCCACCAAAGAAAAATGTATCGTTCGAAGTGGGATGTTCTATCATAAGGTAATGTATCATAGCGTACCCCACTCACATCATATGTGGCGGGTATATATAATAAAAGGTATCTTTGGTACAGAATTTCCTCTGTATAAGGTTAGCGTACCCAACTCACTTCTCGCTCTTATAGATGAAAATGCATAAAGGTATCTTTTATCCTTCTGACTACCACACCGTAGTTAAATGTGCATAAATCTTTCTGATGGGTTTTAATAATTAAATAATGAGATACTGGATGGCGTACCCCAACTCACACTGTGTTGTAGATATTAAATCATATATGGGTATCTTTATGTGAAAAGTGTAGATTCATACCCCAACTCACGTGGAGTAAGATGATGGAACTCCTATCAAGGTATCTTTTTTCAACAGATTTCAGACCTTTGGTAGTTGTCAACGCGTTTCTGTCACTAGGACCTTTTTCAAGACATCCTGTTGGTGTGAGGAGCTCGATATTTATGTGAGAGTGCACCTATCAGCTGATCACAGGAAGTGGTCACCATTAGCACAATCATTCATCTATAACAGGTGTGTAGAATTTTCCAATAAAATCTTTCTACACATCAAACTCTGTCAGGCTTTTACAATAATTGCTCTCTAACTATATATTCATCCTATGAGCATAACATAATCCATGTTTAAAATAAATCGTGGTTTTGTTTTGTTGAAAAAAAAAACGGACTTCCGGTGATTGCATTATGGGAAATGTAGTCCAAATATTCAACAGGGTTAATACAGTTAAAATACAAAATCCGCAATGGTGATGTTCAGTTAAAAGTCCAAGCAGTAACAGCCAAGCTTCATATGACAATCATCGGCCCCGCACTCAATCGGGGAACATTGGATCTCTAACTTTGAGGTATTCGCCCGCACCGGAAGTGACGTATCGTTACTTGAAACTGGAAGTTAGGTTGCGGAGAATGTTGAGATATGGAGTCCAAAGTCTGAAGCAGGACTTCCGCCATTCAATTCCAGTAGACGAGGTTACAAGCTGTATTCACCGTGTTGCCATCATAGTGACCAATGCCGCTTATAACAAGCGGAATTGGGCTTGTTTTTTTCCCCAGTTGCTTGTTTTTTTGGATGGTTGCTTGTTTTTGGGCTTATTTTTTTTTAGGTATCTTGTTTTTGGCCTTGATAGCCTGGTCCCACTACTAAGGTGAGCAAATGTTATATAGCTCCTTCACCAATCCATTTATGTTTAGCTGTCCGTCTGTCTGTATGTATATCTCTCTGTATATGTAGTTATATAGATTTGGTTAACTAGAATGACTCGTTTAAATGATCAATAGAAGTAACATTTTCCCATATGTCAGTTATTTTGTTTTGACGTATTTGTTTAAATGACTCTTTTGTCCTGTATTTTACCACGCACAGAGGTCCTGATTCAGCAGTGCACACTAGTTACTTGGGAATCTGCGCAGGACCCATTCTGTGCATGTGCAGAACGGGTCCTGATATATCACACAGGCACCTGTATGCATTTGCCTGATTGACAGGCAGAGGAGTTTGCGGGGCACAGACGGCCTACGTTCCTGGAAACGGGGGCATGTTGCCTCTGTTTTCTGCATTCCCGGAAGTGAGGGCATGTAGCCCCCGTTTTCCGGGAGTGGCAAGGCTAGGATCTGTATCCATGGATGCAGACTTCCTGGCCTTGCAGGATGACAGAACACGGCCAGCTTCAGCTACCGCAGCCTGACCAAAGGTGCAACCATCGCAATCGATGGATGCAATGGTGATCCCAGACTGCAACCTCGGTCGCAGCCTGGGATCGCAGATGCAGCAATGAGATTTCAGACACCTTCTGCTGCATTTGCATTTTAGCAAGGACAGAATTACAAAGCTGCTTGTATGCGGCTTTGGAATTCCGTCCTATGCCGAATCAGGCCCCGGGTCCCCTGCGCTTTACTTCGCACAGTGGAGTTTATTCGTAGAGCAGGGAAAAGCCGTGCTTTGCAAATAATTATATGTATTTTAATAAAATGAACAATAGACAATAACGTTTGTGGTTTTCATTAAATTACCCCCACACCAGTACCACCATGTTATGTTGGGCTTATGTTTTGGGCTTTATCGGATTGGGTTGGGCTTGTTTTGGGCTTGTTTTTCACTCAAGAGTTGCTTGTTTCTCATTTCAGAGTTGGCAACAGTGGTTGCCATGGTGACCATGTAAAGATTGGTGTGGGACTTTCAGATCGAGCCAATTTGCGGACATATGTAGAGAAAAATATCACAATTAATATAAAAAGATAAAAACGTTCTAGAAATTAAATATAAAACACCCTTGATGAAAATGATTATTAAGTATCTATAAGACTATCTATATAATTGTAATATTGGAGCACAACTTTCAGGTGAGACTCATTAACAAACATAAATATAAAAAGATAATATTGTATAATTAGTGTTGATATAAAAAGTGTTCTAAATCTTAAGAATCATTAATACTGTGGCATAAATATAAATTGGGAGATTACCTCTGTAATAGAACTCTGTATATGCTACTTTGTTGCTATAGATGGAATTTAAATCACATCAATAATACCATTAACATATAGGACTATGATAACAAACTGATAAAACCATAGTAAATATCAATAAAATATCAAGTAGACATAATGTAATTATTAAAAACATGGTGTTTGTGTCCTTAAGGGCATAAGAACCATTTTAACTCGAAAGGCCAAATGTAATAGGGTGTCTGTTTTGGTAAATTGCGAGTTTGGTGCTAAACTCGCAATTTTTCACAACTCTCCAATGTAATAGGGTGTCTGTTCACTAAAACTCGCATTTTTCAGAGTTACTAAAACTCCCCATTCTCAAACTCGCATCCAGATGTTTTCACATTGAAAACAATCAACTCGCCCAATGTAATAGAGTGTCTGTTTAAGACTCGCAAAAAAAAGATTACCAAAAGTCCCCAAATAATAGACCTGCTTTAGGCTAGCGAGTACATCCTGAGCAGGTCAGATTAACACAGAAACATGCACATATCCATGAGATATGTACATGTTTCTGTGTGTACTTATGTAAAATGTTTTTAAATAAAAAAAAATTACGTGCACCCCCTCCCCAAAAGCATAACCAGCCCCGGGCTTTATAAAGCCTGTTCTGGTTCTAAAAATACAGGGGCCAAAATGCGTATGGGGCCCCTGTATATTAAGAACCAGCACAGGGCTTTGTTGAGCTGGTCCTGGTTCTGGAAAATCAGGGGACAAAGCGAGTAGGGTTCCCCTGAAAAGTCCAGAACCAGCACCGAACTCTGTCTAGCGGGGGGATAATGCCACAGCCAGGGAAAACCTTTCACCGGTTTCCCCGGCCAAAGCATTACCCCTGACCGCTAGTCAGTCCAGGCCGGGGATCCCTGGGGAGTTGAGGACCCCCCCAATAAAGGGGTCCCCCTCTCCAGGGCACACCAGGCCTAGACTGATAGCCCGGGGCTATCCCCGGCACCCTATGCCCGTGGGTGCCGGGTTGATAGTGTTAGTGTAAAGTGTCAAAATAAAGTTTCCATATTGTCTTTAGTTGTAGAACCACAAGTACCAGCAAGCCTCCCCTGCATGCTGGTATTTGTAGATCCACAAATACCAGCATGCGGGGCATTACGTGCCCGCTGGCACTTGTAGTTCCACAACTAAAGAAATACATAAATAAACAAACATACACCGTGAAAGTAAAATTTTAATCAAACATACATGCACACTCACTCACACTCACACATACTCACCTAGTATCCGAAGTAATCCATAGGGGTGTACCTGAAAAAAAAAAACATACTCACCTCTCCTATGCGTAGATCGCGTACACTTCTCCAAGTAGGCAATCCAGTGGTTAAAATTAAAAAAACGCAAAAAACCCGATCCATGCCGGACTGAGCAAAGGTATGTGTGTACACATACCTTTGCTCCGCGTAAATGACCGGGGCCGTCAGTGAAGGGGCCGCCAGCCAATCAGGGAGCATCTCCGTCGGAGCAGCTCCCTGATTAGCTGAATGCGGCCAGCCTGTGTCTCCCATAGACGTCTATGGTGAGAAATCCCCATTGAAGTCTATGGTGGGAACCGCTACATCTTAGCCGCAAGATTAATTGAGATTTTGAGGCGACATTGTATCATTGATGTAACCACAAGATTAACCTCAATTAATGTAATTAATTAATATTTTTGGTATTACAGGTTAGAAAATCTCTTATTTCTATCTGTTTATTATTAATCATGATCTTTTCAATCTTGCTATTCCCCTCACTTTTTATGTTTCTACATCCAATACAATTTCCGCATCTATAAAAACCTTTGGACGTAACCATCGTTTTTGTTAGTTTGGATGGAAGAGAGTAAGACACAAGTTTACTCCTTAGATTTGGGGCTTTTCTTTAAATGTGGACAAGCCTCTCTGGAACGAGAGTACCTATCACCGGGTCTTTCCTTAGAAGTCCTCAATGTTTCTTTAGCACTTTTTCAATTGATCTATACTGATTGTTATATTCAGTAATGAATGTGTCCTTTTTATCTTTATGGGTGGTCTGTAAAAGATCTTTACGTTGAAGATTGTCTACCTTTTCAATAGATTTATTTATTTTATCTTTTTTATAACCACTACATAGAAATGTATTAGTCATTTCTTTAGCTTGTATTTGATACATTCCTTCTTCTGTGCAATTAATCTTTAATCTTGTTAATTGGCCTATAGTGATGGAATTGAGCCAAGTCTCATGATGACAGCTGGCGACCGATATATAAGTGCCTGAATCGGTCGGCTTAGTGTAGTACTTAGTTTGAATTTTACCATCCTGAATATATATTATCATTACCTCTATTATTTGAGTGTCTGTGGAAATGCTAGTAGATCCACCAATACTGATCTGGTGAACAAGCCTACTGGTGAAACGCGCATCCACAAGCTCCTGTAGGGGCTAACGGTAACTAAATGGCAGCTAAAGAAAGGCACAGCAGATCTTACGTACCCTAGAGCCACACAGGTATTTCTCTCCTCTCCTGTCACTCTCTCATCCGGTCCAGCACTGGAACCCTGCAATGCATAGCAACAGGGCCCACGCCAGTTAACATCTTATACACACTTACCAATCGTCTAGCCGATGTGCCAGGCTTGACAGTTCAACAGGGCGGCATTTAAATTTTTCCGCCCAGTTGAGCTGCCAATAACCGCCGGGAGGGCCGCGGCTACCACTAGGCAAAGAGCGCCGGCCACTGCAGGGCGGTAGTGTGGATGGCACATAAGTGCCGTCCGCACCACACTACTAGGAACAAACACAGCCGCCGACGCCGGCAGCTGTGTGTTTGTTTTAGCAGCCGATGAGAGTCAGACAGGCTCTCATCGGCTGCGCCCACTGCCGGAGCCGGGCTTCCAGCTCCCGCAGTGGCTGATGGGAGAGACGTCATGATGTCTCTCCCATCATGCAGAGTGGGCCGGCCCGGGAGGGGACTGGATGGAGGAGCATGCCGGAGCGGGGATTAAGGTAAGTGGAGGTTTTTTTTTTCATGTGTGCGTGTGTGTCTGGTGGGGGGGGCGGTCTGCTGCTGGAGTATACTAGGGGCACTGTGGGGGTACTACTGGGGGCACTACTGGGGTACTACTAGGGGCACTGATGGGGGCACTAACATAGGCAAACGCAGGGAGGGTTTCCGTCTGCCTGGAAACCCCCCTCCCCAGCCCACACCATGACAACAATAGAAATAGTAATATAATAGAATTTTACTAGCGCTGCATGTTCTTCACAGTATCATAAATTAAGTAATTAGCACCACCTGTGCAACCTTTAACATGTATCAGTCAGTAATAAATAACCTGTCCACCAACTAGGAGATCTGGAAAACATGCACTGTTAGGGATGTGCTGCTATCAGTGTCGGACTAGGGCATGAAGGGCCCACCAGGGGAATGCAATGGCAAGGGCCCGCAGGGGGATGACCAGCCATTGGGTACATGCGGTCATGAATTAGAGGGGCGTGGCGATCCCACAAAGGACACAACATAGTCTTAAAATAATCTGTGCCCTTTTAGTCCACTAAATAATATATACCCCCTCTATTAGAAAAGAAATTATATGTGCCCCCTTTAGTTTTTGAAGATAATGTGCGTCTGTATCAGTGTAATACACATGTTCTCAAACTCGGTCCTCTGTCTGTCTATCTCATATCTCTCATATTTATCTCTCTATCCATCTCATATCTATCTACTTTATATCATGTCTCTCTCTGGGCAGGATGTACTAACACTGTGCGGTACATCCCGCCAGTAACAGCATCCTTACTGATCGCATATGTACTAACATATGCGATCAGTACCACAAAGGACAGCTCTTCCGATAAGAGCTGTCCTTTGCAATCAGCGCTGCACCCTGGACTTCCTGGTTTGTGACCTGGGAGTCCATCTGCGTATGCGCAGAGTGACGCGTGGCTGCAGGGCTTGCTGGGAGGGGGGTCTGATCGGATCCCTCATACCAGCGCGATGCCGAAGAAGCCCATAGGCGTCGGATCCCCAGCTGCCAGCCAATAGTACATATGGAAAATGCAGTAAAACCATGAAAACAAGGGTTTTTATCGCATTTTCCATTTAGTACATCCCGGCCTATATCTCATCTCTCTCCCTCTCTCTCTCTCTTATATATATAATATATATAATGCACATTTTCACCTGCAATTGTAAAAATTAAGTTATCGGGCCATTCATCAACAGGGTAAAGCAGGAGATATCACAGATATCTCCTAATTACCTTCCTCTTGCGGACTGGCCCGCTGTCCCTATACACTAGTATGGGGACAGAATTCATCAAGCTCCGAATATATAATATTTTCAGAGCTTGACTGTGGGAGCACTGCTGCTCCGGGCTCGCAACCCGCTCCTTCCCTATGGTAAGAAGGTCTGGGTTGCGAAGAGGGATCCTTTCAGATCCCTCCGCCACTCTCCGGCTCCTTCCACCGAACGTCGGGCTCTTTTGCGCATGCGTGACCTGTAGGTCGTGCATGCGCAGTCCCGTCACTGCTCCTATATGAGCATTGAAAAGATTCACAAGCTGCTTGCGGGGACAGCTGATTTTGGATCAGGTGTCACCGCGCCAAAGCAATGATGAATTGCTCCGGTACCCGCGCGAGTTAGAATGTTAATTATCGAGGTCCGTTCGGTCCACGATAATTAACATCATGAATAGGCCTCTCTCTATCTAGCTCTCTGTCTACCTATCTTTGTAGTAGCTTTAAAAATAAAAAACTCACTCTGCCGAACCACCACTAGGACATACTACTCTGCTCACACCCATGTATTATCCCTTGCAGCACATGGAGTTACTGAGACAATCCACACATCATGACACATGTATTTATTACTGTATAGCAGGGTGCACACTGAGCACTTTAGATGCAAAAGTGCATCCGCCTGATGTCAGTGTGAGTGTGACCGCCACGGCAACTGATTAAGGCAGTCCCATGGAGGAGGAGGTACTGAGATGGACAGCAAGTAAAAATAAGAGGTAAAGGGGAAGAAGACATAGGAGCCCATTTATTAATGATCGCATTTTGAAACGCGATCAGGGCATGCAGTACCGCTCATGATCACATTGCAAAATGCGATCATAGCGGCCGGATGTATTATCCGGCACATGCAGGGTGAGGGCTCCGAGGAGCCCGTCCCTGCGATGTGGCCGGACTGCATTCGGGGCCGCTGCACATGCGCAGTCCCGCGGCCTGCACATGAGCGGCGCCCTTTGCCAGCGGAGGGATCTGGGAGATCCCTCCGCCTGCTGATATGCGGTAAGTTGCCATAGACAAAGGCGGCTGACGCTATCTTCAGATGGCGTTAGCTGCTGGGACCAATATCGGGAATGAGCATTCCCGATATTGATACATTTGGCAGCATCGCATCCCCCATAGAAACCTATGGGGGAGGCGCCTGCCGGCGGCAATGGAGGGATTGCAGCAGGTATCGGAGATAGCTGCTGTGGTCCCTCCTTCATACATCTGGGGGATACTTAGTATTTGAGGTAAACCCATGAAAACGTGTGTTTTCGGGGATTTTACCTCAAATATTGAATGATAAATGGGCCCGAGGGGCAGATGCAACAGAGAGGGACAGGAGCAGCACTACAGAAAGATAAAAGAGAAAGGGGGTATATAGAGACAGTGTAGCTGGAGAAACAAAAGTGAGGAAAAGAAATAGACAAAATGGAGAAGAAGAGAGGGATGGGGAAGAGCTAGCATGGAAAGACCAAGTACAACTGCTAGTATAGTTAAAAAAAAACTTAATATCTGCTCCATTTTTTTGTTGTAAAACAGTACTTTTAAAATATAGTACTTCAACATATAAAAAATAGCATTCATAAAGGCACATTGTGTTATGTAACTACCCTAACACATAAATCTATTCATAAGTACCAAAACAAAAAACAATTAGCCAGCTGCATTAAACTTGCCAGAGTTGCATGAAACAATGACATAACTTCAGCCCCTGCAGTGCACCAATAGCAGCACTATTACAGTATACAGTATATTCTTTATATAGTCCCCTTTAATAATTGTTTACCTATATTTCTGTAGTGTAAGGAACTGAACCTTACCCCCCTCCATCCATCCTCTTAAACCCCCTGCACTTTTTTATATACCTTAAGTGTGTGTGTATATGTGTCAGTGTGTGTATATGTGTCAGTATGTACTGTATGTGTATATGTCAGTGTGTATATGTCAGTGTGTGTATATGTGTCAGTGTGAATATATGTCAGTGTGTGTATGTGTATATGTCAGTGTGTGCAGCGCCGTAGCAGGACTGCACTTCTGCCCCTCTCGCTCACCCCCGCCCCCCTCCTCCCCCTGAGCGCTTACCTTTTCCTCTCGGAGCTGGGTGGAGGGCGGGGATCTTCGCTGGTGTGCGCCGCGCAGCACTGCAGGTCACTTTCTGCAGACCTCTCCGGAGTCGGGCAGTTCGTGGCCGGTGCCTCTAGAGGATTCCGCCCTGTGCGGAGGCACCGGCCGCACCACCCTCCCTACGGTCCTGAGTGTGTGTTTATGTGTCAGTATGTACAGTGTGTATGTATGTGTGTGTATGTCAGTGTGTGTGTGTGTATATGTGTCAGTGTGTATATGTCAGTGTGTGTGTGTGTGTGTATATATATATATAAGTGTGTGTATATATGTGTTAGTGTGTGTGCGTGTGTGTGTATATATATATGTGTCAGTGTATGTGTATCTGTGTCAGTGTGTCTGTGCTGAGAGACAACGCGGGGGGAAGATGATCACCTGACTGAGAGACGACGCAGGGAGGGAGCTGATCGCCTGACTGAGAGACGACGCAGGGGGGAGCTGATCGCCTGACTGAGAGACGACGCAGGGAGGGAGCTGATCGCCTGACTGAGAGACGACGCAGGGGGGAGCTGATCGCCTGACTGAGAGATGACGCAGGAGGGGGAGGTGACGGTATGTTGAGAGATGAGGCAGGGGGGAGATGATGGTGTGCTGAGAGTTGACACAGGGTGGCGGTGATGGTGTGCTGTGAGACGACACAGGGGGGAGGCTATGGTGTGGCTGACAGATAATGCAGTGGGATGATGGCGTGGCTGAGAGACGCAGGGGAAAGGAAGTTACACAGGAGGCACGAGGCTGGTTGAACCGCTGTTGTATGATGATGACACTGTTATTATTCCCACATGAACAGGCATCTTCCGGACGATGTGACCTACATGAATAGTGAATACCGACTGAAGACGCCATCGTCCCAGGGAGGATATATTTCTTCAGAGGTTCCACGTTGTGAGAAACCACCGCAGAGGTAAGGTGCATATGGAATGTAAAGGAATGTGCCAAAATATGGGTGTCGTGTCATGTTGGCACGCCCCATATTCAGTAGCCACGCCCCTTCTGGTAGGTGACCACACCCATATTTTTTTGAGAAAATTCTGGATTCCAAATGGTTTAGTAGAAGTCTCCTGTATATGATGCATTAAAAAAATGTGTCTCCAAAGAGTAATCTTGTATTCCAGAACAACTGAAAGAAATAATTTCAGAACTAAAGATGTGGAAAACATTATATAAGGTGTTCTGGGGCCTGTCATCAAGGGGGTATTCTTAGGGTCTTACTCCTCTGAAAGCATACTCATGCATATTCTGTAGTCATTTATGCTCTTTACAAGACTTAATGCAGAGGTTCGCAAACTCCGCTATTACGGTCCACATTTTAATGATATCCATGATGATTGAGCACAAGTGACTTAATTAGTCAATCAGTCAATTTGATTTAACCATCTGGACTCAAGCATGGATATCCTTAAAACCTGGAGTGTATTGGCGGAGTTTGGGAACCTCTGACTTACTGATTGTGTGGTTGCACAAAGTTCCCGAATGTGTACATCCATTGTGATGTTTATTAACATGTCCAAGTTACACCCTGCTATGCGCACACTGCGCCTGATTCAGAAATGGGGCATTGCTCATGTTTTCGCAAATGGTAATTGTCACAATGGCCCTGCCACGACAGTTGCAGTGAGGATTTATCTACAAAGTAATTGATAGGCAAGGAGCATTTGTGGGCAGCAATGGGGTGGTGGTGACTCCAATGCAAACATTTTTTGCGACCATTTTTGGGGTGTATTTCAGAATGCGACTGCAATCTCGTACGCAGTTTCGAAGGTTCCAGCGACTCAGCTCCGATGGCTCCAGAGGCGGGGCTGCAGCGGAGTCCAGTATTCAAATAGGAGAGCCACACCAACTTCCCTCGTAGATCTCAATGGTGGGAATGGGTTATTAGCTGTCATTCTCACCATTGAAACCAAAGGGGGAAGCATTTATTGGCTGAGGAAGCCGGGGGCTCACTTTTCTGAGTCAATGAAGGCGCTCCCCGGGAGTACTGCCCTTAGATGCCGCATTCGGGAGTACTGTCCTTAGATGCCGCATTCGGGGGTACTGTCCTTAGATGCCGCATTAGGGAGTACTGTCCTTAGAGGTCGCATTCAGGAGTACTGTCCTTAGATGCCGCATTCGGGAGTACTGTCCTTAGAGGCCGCATTCAAGAGTACTGTCCTTAGAGGTCGCATTCGGGAGTACTGTCCTTAGATGCCACATTCGGGAGTACTGTCCTTAGATGCCGCATTCGGGAGTACTGTCCTTAGAGGCCGCATTCAAGAGTACTGTCCTTAGAGGTCGCATTGGGGAGTACTGTCCTTAGAGGCTGCATTGGGGAGTACTGTCCTTAGAGGCCGCATTCGGGAGTACTGTCCTTAGAGGCCGCATTCAGGAGTACTGTCCTTAGAGGCCGCATTTGGGAGTACTGTCCTTAGAGGCCGCATTCAGGAGTACTGTCCTTAGAGGCTGCATTCAGGAGTACTGTCCTTAGAGGCCGCATTCGGGAGTACTGTCCTTAGAGGCTGCATTGGGGAGTACTGGCCTTAGAGGCCGTATTCAAGAGTACTGTCCTTAGAGGTCGCATTCGGGAGTACTGTCCTTAGAGGCCGCATTCAGGAGTACTGTCCTTAGAGGCTGCATTCAGGAGTACTGTCCTTAGAGGCCGCATTCGGGAGTACTGTCCTTAGAGGCTGCATTGGGGAGTACTGTCCTTAGAGGCCGTATTCAAGAGTACTGTCCTTAGAGGTCGCATTCGGGAGTACTGTCCTTAGAGGCTGCATTGGGGAGTACTGTCCTTAGATGCCGCATTCAGGAGTACTGTCCTTAGAGGCTGCATTGGGGAGTACTGTCCTTAGAGGCCGCATTCGGGAGTACTGTCCTTAGAGGCCGCATTCAGGAGTACTGTCCTTAGAGGCCGCATTTGGGAGTACTGTCCTTAGAGGCCGCATTCAGGAGTACTGTCCTTAGAGGCTGCATTCAGGAGTACTGTCCTTAGAGGCCGCATTCGGGAGTACTGTCCTTAGAGGCTGCATTGGGGAGTACTGTCCTTAGAGGCCATATTCAAGAGTACTGTCCTTAGAGGTCGCATTCGGGAGTACTGTCCTTAGAGGCTGCATTGGGGAGTACTGTCCTTAGAGGCCGCATTCAGGAGTACTGTCCTTAGAGGCCGCATTCAGGAGTACTGTCCTTAGAGGCCGCATTTGGGAGTACTGTCCTTAGAGGCCGCATTCAGGAGTACTGTCCTTAGAGGCTGCATTCAGGAGTACTGTCCTTAGAGGCCGCATTCAGGAGTACTATCCTTAGAGGACAGTACTGTGTCAGTGGGGTCCGGTATTTTGCATTATTTTTGTTTTGCCAAGAAGTGGGATGCCTACATGGAAAGGAATGGACATGACCCAAGGGGTAGGTGAGTATGTAATTTTTTTTACAGTGATCGGGGATGCTACTTGGACAAGTGGACAGAATGGCTACAGGGAGTGTAGGAAAGTATTTATTGTTTATGTGTGTTAGTGAGTGTATGTCTAATAAGTAAATACATCTTTCCGTGTGTGTGCCTTGTCTTTTTTATTTTACTATTTATTTTACAAAAGGAATACAGGCACCAGCGGGACCTTAATGCCCGTGCTTGCTGGTACTTATGGTTCTCGAAGGCCCAGCATGTGGGGGAGGCGTGCTGGGAACCTATAGTCCTCCTGTAAAATACAATATTATAACATTTTTGACACAAATGGACTATCAAGTCAGCACCCACTGCCCAGGGATGCTTGGGATAGCCCTGAGCTTCAGGGCAGGCCCTGGGACCCCTTTATTGGGTGGGGCCCACTTCCCCAGGAATCCCTGGCCAGGCAGGACTAGCAAGGTATTCTGAATGCTTTGGTCGGGAGTACCATTATAAACGTGTGCCCTGGCTGTGGGATTTTATCCTTGCTAGAAAGAACCCGGTGCTGGTTGTATTAAATACTGGGGACCCCTACATAATTTTCTTCCATATTTTCCAATCATGGACCTGCTCCAAAAAGCCTGGTGCTGGTTGTGCTTTGGGGAGGGGAGCCCACACCATTTTTTATGTTTATTTATATTCATTTTTTTTACGCTTACACAAGCCTGCACAGGTCTGAGAGACAGCTATTCTCAGCCAACCAGCAGCCTGTTACCATTGCAGTGGCCACTGATTGAGTCCGATACCCAGCAATCCGGACCCAAAACACAAGAGGTCCAACAGTGGGAGGATGATATTTTGCCAGATCTGGAGCTGGTGGGAAGAACTGAGCTGAGACCCGTAAGTTTAGGTAGCTACGGTTTCCAAGAGACCGAACCTGCTCATCTCCAGTTTGTCGTGTGTTCAATGCCTTCAAGCACAGTTAAAAACGCCCCCTTTTCATGTACATAGGTAAGATGCATGCTGACATGAAATTTTACTCGTTATCTCCATCTTGGGGACCTCTGTTTCCCATGTTCCCATGGGCGTGCCATGGACTTGTAGCCAGATTTGTCTCCTATTCTAAGTTGTGTGACATATTTTGTTCGCAACTTCAGCACCAAGCATAGGGTAGCTGTAGGCGCCCTCACTTCTGATGAAGGCTGCTCACATGGCCGGGGGTGGTGCAATCACATAGATGTGTACGACTGAGAATACGAGCAGACAGTCGCACTTACAATTGCTGTATGTCTCCAGAATTGCAACTGCATCATGTGCAGCTCTAAATCAGGCCCTATGTCCACAATCATCTTCCAGTACACTAGAAGGTCCCCAGGTGTCTGATCAGGGCAGTGGAAGACTATAGTTATATGTTTGTCTTCTGATATGAGGTTTTACAGAGCTCACGTATCTTGTACTCACGTTTGAGGTTGCCTAGGAGGAATAATGGATTATATGGAGTTCTTTATCATTTTCACATATGTTGTGGAGAGGAATTCAGATTCAGCTTTTTAAAACCTTATTTAACATGAATTCTCAGGACAGTAATTACACTGAGCACACGATGAATTAATGTTTAAAATCTATTAGCATTCGTAACAAGCACATCATTTCTTAACTACTGTCATTCCCAGCTGGATATACTGCATCCTAACATCCACTTAAGGCAATATAAAGGAATCCTGTGTTGTGTTTACTGAGTAGGTAATGGTGTCGCTGGGTACGTTCCATGCAGCGGTTATTATTCTCGTATTGAGTAGTGTAGATGCCAAAACATTGCAAAGCTGTATTGCAAATAATATTGGACATATGCTTTTTATTTTGTTCTCTGAAATTGTGATACATGGAAATGAAACATTGTGCTTTGATACAGTGTAAAAATACCTTTTAATGGAAAATTCCAAAAATATATTTTTCTAAAGAACTACTCAGAAGATGCTTCAATTCTTTATATTGAGTTGGAAGGAGCTTATTGCAAATGTGATTATATACGGTTTAAGCCAACTGCAACATGCAAATTGGCAATATCACATTGTGGGCCAGTATGGGAGCCATAGTCTAACATGCAATGATCTATATAATAAAATTGACTACTGATAAAAATGATGGAATCACGTTGGAATGTAGTGACAGTTGGTCTGACCTCTGACCCTTCCCCCATGTGTCAGAGATGCACAGGAGCGAGTGAGGGAGCACTTATAGAGAGAGACAGGGGCGGAGGGAGGAGGAGAGGTGGGGAGAAAATGTTGGGGTGGAGGACAGTAAGAAAAGGAAGAGTGAAGAGAAAGAGAAAGAGAGGAGGGGTTGGGTGGATACAGAGAGATTGAATGAGCGAATGAATGAATAAAATCCATGTAGCACTAGGCATTACAGCAAGTCAGAAATATATATTGAAAGTTCAGTGAAATTTTGAAATTGCTGGTCTCTCATAGGTCAATAAGATGTTGCCAGTCACATGGTTACAGTCCAGATATTATTTTTTTTAATGAGGGAATTTATTTCTATCATAACTAAAATACAATTTTAATTTAATATGCTCCATCATAATAGCCTCGTTTAACTCACATGCAACAGCCTGGCCTATTGTAAAATGATGTAGCCTGGCCCTTTTTATCACCCATACAGAACCCTGGCCCATTTTATCACCAATAAGGAAGCCTGGCCCCTTTTTTCACCCATACAGAAGCCTGGCCCATTTTATCACCCATACAGAAGACTGGTCCCTTTTATCACTCATACAGAAGCCTGGCCCCTTTTATCACTCATACAGAAGCCTGGCCCCTTTTATCACTCATACAGAAGCCTGGCCCCATTTACTGCCCATACAGAAGCCTGGCCCCTTTTATCACCTATTACAGAAGCCTGGCCCCTTTTATCACTCATACAGAACCCTGGCCTCTTTTACTGCCCATACAGTAGCCTGGCCCCTTTTATCACTCATACAGAACCCTGGCCTCTTTTACTGCCCATACAGTAGCCTGGCCCCTTTTATCATCTATTACAGAAGCCTGGCCCCTTTTATCACTCATACAGAACCCTGGCCTCTTTTACTGCCCATACAGAAGAAAGGTCCCTTGTATCCAACAAAGAGATGCCTGGCTCCAATTGAAGAAACATTATAAAAGTTACCAAACCAGATGCCAGGAACAGTAACTTGGAAATCCAATTAATTATTGTAGTGAAAATCCACTGGATTCTGTGTCATTAAAGGAGCTCGAATTATAATGAAAAAAATAAATAAATAAATATATAACATGTCTATTAATATTACAATTCAAACTAGAGTAAACCTTAATAAAAGTCAGAGGCAAAGCCACAAGTTATAAATTCACTCACTGCAGTTTGGAATGAAAAAGTCTCTAGAAAAGACCTTCTGATAATAATCCGGAACCAATATCAGTGCCGAATAATGGTCCATCCCAGAGGAAAATACGGTGTAGCAAAGGGGCAAGATGTAGCTAATGATTTGGAATACTAATATCATCCCTGTATTACCAGCAGTACTCAGGTCTCCAGCCCTGGAACGTCTCAAACATTAGCATCCATATGTTAGATCAGGGGTGGGGAACATCCGGCCCGCGAATGATGTTATATACATCAAAATGGCCCTCGGCAGAAAAAAGTTCCCCACCCTTGTGTTAGATGGACAGTGGTAAGGTAAAGGATAAATTCACTAAGCACTCTTTTGGGATTTACTAGCAGTTTGCCAATCCGCTGATTCACTAACGGCAAAACCGATTGGAATCCAATGAAAAGCACACTTTAGAAAACTATAGGTTATTGATACGCCACTGTTGGCAACAGTACAGATTCAAAGGTCTGGTGCCAGATCTCTGAGGTTATTGCTTAGGAATTGGTAAACTTGGCTTCAAGCCCTAGAGCAAGTACCTTAGTTTGGGAGTGAGCTACCTTATTTCTTGCCTGTTTGTTTTCAAAATAATAGTCTTTTAATAAAATATTCCTTTATGTTTATAGAGCTGGATCCTTTCACCTTTACTGCATGATGAAAATATATATTTGAAGTGAACAAACATAATATTTCACTGATCATCTTAAAGTGGGGCCTATAAATGCCTACTATGGTGGGCTCAGCCTCAGACAACACACTAAGTAAAATTAAACTAATTCTCTGTTTTGGGATTAAAACATGTTATGGCCTCTTCACCGAAAGCCGAAGAGCATTAACATGATCTTCAAAACAACATAGAAAGATGTGCAAACATTTTAATGAGGTTGGAATTAGTCCTGAGCGTAATTTATAGCTGTTGTGACTGTGAAACCGTTTCATGTCATTGTTTTAGAATCATAGCATGCGTGAAGATACTGTACAATAATTATAGCTCTTGAAGCTTTACAGCTAAATAGCTCATGGCGCACATTAAACGCATTCAAACAAAACACTTCCCAGAATACAGGAACATTTTCTTGATGGTACATTTGTCATTTTCTCAGGCTGGATTTTTAATTTCGGCCTGAGCTCGAGCACAAGTATTTCCATTCCATACAAGCTTTATTATACAAGCTCAGATAGTCTTAGCCTATTGGTCCGTCCTGTCTCCAACAGCTCCCACTGCTAGCGAGACTGTCACGGGACAGACCTTAGCCTAGCAGGGTAGAGGGAGGACCTGCCAGGGTGCCAGGCCAGGAACGCAGTAAGTATGTGGGTGGGACAGAGCTGGGGGCAGTATTAAGTGGCTGGGAGGTGCGGGACTGAGTGGGTGGAGAGTGTTACAGAGACGTGGGGGGCATGGAACTGAGCAGACATTAAAGAGTGGGGTGGTGGACTGGGGGTGGAGTTCGACAGAGTGGAGGTGGGAGTGGAGTGGGACCGAGCACACAGCAGAAACTGAGGTCTCCTTACTAAATATATGAATTTTTTTTAAATAGAACTTCACCCAGTACTTATTATTTAGTACTCTATTACGATACAAAAAGGAGTTATAGCAGCATTAGTCCAATTGTGTAATATTTATAGTACTGCAGTATTTGTTAATAATTTACTTTAACTTGAATTAAGTTCATTTTTCAGGTCAAACCTTTTGAGATTTCCTTCTCTTCATCAGATCACTATTAAATCAAGTTCTTCATAATGGCAAGCATTGTATGGATAAATGCTAAATGCTAAATGTCCTTAAAGTGCAAGTGGTTAAAAGATATGTAAAACAAATCTCCCTCTGTCTTGGAAGAAGCATGATGGTGTCTGGTATATGTCCAAGATTGTCAGTTAGGTTGTGATTATAACCAACTGTTGGGAAAACTAGGAGATGGAAGACAAAGAAACAAACTGTACGGTTAGTGATAAAATGAAATGTATTTATTCAGATCACAGCTTTTAGAATATTGTATCTTTATTATTATTTTTCTGTATTTTATTATTATTATTAATAATAATAATAATAATAGTTTCCATTCTTGGGTGTGTTTTAAATGTCCTTTCAGAATAATTTAAAAGTTGTAAATCTCGAAACATGACTCGGTAAGTGATGTCCCACATGAACATCATCATTTTCCTTTTAGTGATGTATATGATGTATATATACACAGCAGCTCTTGTTACATTGTATCCAGTGCACTACATATCTAGATATGCAGCTATACTGTAGGTGCAGAGTCCTGCTGGATATAATATAGAGGATCCTCTGTTGTTCACATTTCCATATCTTTGCATCACTGTTGGCAGACTATTAATAACTAAATAAAGTTTGATGTCTGTGCCCCTGGATGGTTTTGCCCCTTTGTGACTGTCCTCATAATCTGTGTGAAGTTTTCTTTGTATTTTTTTGTCTGAGGCTTCGCTGTTGTCTAAACACCAGGTTTGGACTTTCAGAAAATGTGTTGTTTTTTTTCAGTTTTATCATCTGCATGTTTGCAGCTGTCTTATCATTATGTATATTCCTTCCAGTCTAGTGTTGTATGTGGTCGCTTGTTTTCTCTCTTTGTATTTCAATGCTCTGTTGATGTTTTCAGATCTCATTGTCTGTTTGTAGACTTTACATTGGAAAGATCCAGCCACAACAAATCCGTTGGTATCTGGTGGACTGACCGTTTATCATGCTCAAGATGGAAGCTTGTGTTTTTGTACATAGAGGTGAGTGTTCATTCTGCCATTACTCAGGTTTATGGTGGCATCCAAATTACATCTGTAAAAAATCCGATGACAGACATTACATTTTTAGTACATTTTCTCATCTTCTTTTCCCCTATATGTCCATTTCACAGACACATCCTCTATGAAACTGAGTGCGCTACAGTGCAGACTCCAGTCTTCCTGTCCTCCAGGGAGGCTTCCTGCCCTTTTCCAAAATGGACACCATGATTACTACTGAGCATGTGTAGGGGCCATCTTGTCTTTACTGTGTAGAGTGACACGGTGGGAGACAGAAGTCTCCTACTTAGCTCCTATAGCGAACCTGGTTATTACCTGCTATAAAGCTGTTCCAGGAATCCCTGCATCACTAAACGTTTGCAGCGTATACTCACCATCTGGTGAGCTGTACAGGATCCCACTTTGCTCAAGCTACGCTGTGTACAGTGCGAATATAACAAAGAGCACTGCTGTACCTGCTATATATCAATAAACCAACACAACTGGTTAAGTAACTGGGCTGTTTATAGTTTGAGTCATCCGCTGGTGTGTACCTATATAATATCAATACCTGCACACACATCATTTCCAACAGAAACTACAGTATTTTTGCAGCTGTAATGTGACCCGAACTCTCTCCTCCAGATCTGCCCTGAAGTATGCATAGTGTGGCATTGTTTTATTTCCCATTAAGTTTCCCCTAACCTTTAGGTAAATGAGACTGCTAATTGCTTATAAACATTAAAAAAGTTTTGTTACTATGGGGCCTATTCATCATAACTAAAAATTCTCTGGAGATAATTAGGTTTAGAACTCACATGGAGTTCTACCTAGTTACCGGAGGAATTCATCATTCCTCATCTCCATAACTATTTAGTCAGAAAAGCTGTCATTTTTGTGATGACAGCTCTTTGGAAAATAGATACTTTTCCCTATCTGCTCTAACTTACAGCAGCTGTAATCAGTGCTGCGCATGCACAGCACTGCCTACAGCTGCGGTAATTCTGTCCCCCCCAACCCCCCCATCCCCCCTTCGCTCACCTCCCCCCTGTCCCCCACTTACCTGGCCGCTGCAGCTGCCTCCGGTACCATCTGCTGCGCTGACACTGTGTTCTCCCGGCAGAACACAGTAAAGTTTAGAAAGAAAAAAAATACTTTTTTTTTTTTCTAAACTTTACTGTGTTATACCAGGAGAACACAGACGGGGTCATTCAGACCCGCTCGCGAGCGCAGGACGCTCGCAAATGGGTCGATGTTACCCCAATGCGCATGCGCACGACGGAGGGAGCTCCGTCGTGCGCATGCGCGAGACCCGGACAGCGACAGCCAAGCTGTCGCTCTGGGTCTCGCGCCAAAGGGGGCGTGCTGTCGATGGTGACTGACAGCACGCCCCCTTTGGTGGGCGTGCCGGGGGCATGGCTGCCAGACGGAGGCGTTCCCATGGGAACGGCAACCATCTGAGTCCGGCCCCACTGACATCACTAGTGATGTCAGTGGGAGTGATTTTGGCTCTGATAGAGCCAAAATCACTCCAGGGCTTGCGGCAGTGAGACCCTACCGCAGGGTCTCGTCGCAAGCCCGATGGTCGCGATGGTCTTGACCATCGCGACCATCTTTTTGGCCCCCCGCATATGCTGGAGGCCGCTCCATTTTTAGGTAGGAGGGCACTGTTTCAGAGCGAGCGCTCTGGTCAGAGCGTCCGGCTCTGAATCAGGCCCAGTGTCAGCACAGCAGACGGAGCCTGAGAAGTGACCAGAGTGATGGAGGGAGCCGGCGGAAGACCTGCCTAGCTGATAACAGGTAAGTGTAACCCGCTATATGCCACCTGAGAGTGGTGTATAGTAACACCATCAAATTCTGAAAATACATAATTTTCGGAATTTGATGAATAGCCTAATTTCCATATCTCCGTACTAATGTATGGGGAGTGTGGAAATAAACGCAGGTGGACTTAACCAGGAGATATCAGTGATATCCCCTGTGTTAAATATCTTCATGAATACTAAAATAACGGTAATTAAGGAAAATGTCCTTAAAAACTTTATTTTAATGTTGATGAATAGGCCCCGCAGTGCATTATTATTGGCTAGGGAAAGATGATAACACTTTTTTGTAGGCTCCTATATGTCTATTATAACTAATAGAGCACTTATTTGTAGCTTTACCCTGTTGTGAGGTTTATTTTGGAAACTTGTATTAACCTGTATTTAACTATCCACCTGTCCTTATATAAGTGGCCAATTTGAGGGGACTCTTCTGCCAGTGTGATACCCTATACTATGGGTTTATTCACAATGTAATCATACAATATAGTATAGCAATAAAGATGGCAATAGTGAATCCTTTCTTATGTTTATTATACTTTGCAAGAACAAAGAAACACTTGGCATATATCAACAATGCATTTCAGGAGACAGTAACACACACATTAACACTCCTGTTTATTTTATTTTTCAGGAACCTGCAGATCACTAGCGAACTCTGAACTTCGAACCTGCAAACTATAAATGGGTAAGTATGCTCTAGTGGCAATTAACAAATGACTAATTTTGCAATTCCCCTAACATCTCTAAAATATATACAAAAACCTCACGTGAGTATGATAAACGGACAAGTTTACATCAAGGATACAATTGCAAACTTGTGTTACTTTTCTATACACCTTTTTAGGAAAATGTTTTCCTCACACTACTGCACTTTACATGTCTCATATACTGCTAGTTCAGCGCTGAAATAGTTAATAGGGTGCACCCTTCGTTGCCCGGGATATGAAGAATAGTTCTTAAACCAGCTACAGTACTTGTCTGTATTTAATGCAATACTGTAATCCTCTGTATATTATCCTGCTGCGATGGTGTTGGTATTACAGTCAGTTCCTTCTCTGCTTAGCAACCTTAGATCATACTCATAGTATTACAGGTGCTGGCACTGAAGTGTCCCCCTAACACTGCTGGTAACTGTTGTACCTAATCTCCAATATGCGGATTCAGGGGGTTACTCTTACTATTATGATGCAGTCTATAAACCCCACGCTGATCTCTGAAGGGACTGCTGTGCATATGTAACGGTGGACAGCTGTAGGCCTCCAGTTAATAAGCGCCAATGTCACTGAGTGTCTATTTGGGAGGTTGCAGCAGCTTTCTTACCTCCGGCTCCTTTACAAGCTCAGTCTCTATATTTCTGCAGCTCCGCTGAGGCACTCCCTTGGGGGTCATCCGACACACCTCTCTTATGCTGATTGTTCTCAGAACCTCCCCGGATGACACTGCTTAGTCCCATTGGATGTTCCCCGCCTCAGAGACCTCCACTGCTTGTCCCGAAGTATGACTGCAGCACTCAGGTAAGCATCCAGGCAGCGCAGCCCCTTCTCCTGTCCAGCTACCTCACCAACTGCACACACCAACTGCCATTTTTTCTCTAGGTCAAATCCTTGAGCCTGCTACAGTACTCACTGGTCCCCTAACGTCCACCACCACTGAGGAGGCAGTGCAAATAGTCCCTGAACTTTAATGAAACCAGTTAAATCATGCCCTATATTAGACAATGGCAGGAGTCACATTAATATTTTACATTTTCATAAAGGCACATCAGCATGGGTAGGAACACAGGGTGTTGGTGGGGTGCCACACCAGCCCATGGATCAGGACTTTTTTCCCAATTCCAGGATGGTAAGAGGCATGCCTTCTGAATGCTGTGCGTACTGCTGTTGGGCAAGCGCAGCACTAAAGAGGTTGGGGGTGGCCCATCACTTTGGAAGCGATGAGACCTTCCCTAGGGTGAGCGCATGCCCCAATGTGACATGGCCGTGCTCCAATGTAGGTTGACAATTCCCTGTTCTTGTTCATGCATCATGATTAGGAAAATCTAAACTTTGGAAGCAATGTATCTACACTCAGATATCTCTCAAGCGCCCTTACCCAGTTTGCCCTCTTTTAGAGCCAGTAGACCCTATAACTTATTTTACATGCCCGTTGCCTATGGTATTATGGGACCCCTTCATTGATAACACCCAATGGCCCCTGACACAAATCCACTGGAGCAATACAGCATTGCTCTGGTTGGTGGACTGTTGCTCCAAAAAGCAGCTGTGCCATGATTACCAACAGCTACATTTTCCCTTGCTGAGTATCAGCAAAAGTTTACACTGCCGGGCAGTGTTACGGTGCTACAGTAATTAGCTAACACAAGTAACCAGCAAGGGCTGGAGGAGGTGAGGAATCTGAATGGATTCCTCTTCAAATTAGGGGTGAGCGGGTTCGGATTTCTGAAATCCGAACCCCCCCCGAGCCCCCCGGATCCGAGGCCGATCCAAGTCAGGCTCGACTTTTCCCGCCTGACTCGGATCTGAAATGAAGGCAAAACGTCATCATCCCGTCTTCCGGGTCTCGCGGGTTTTGGACCCTATATAAGGTACCCACGTCGGCACCATTTTCTCACTCGGCTGTGGACAGTGAAGAGGGAGGGTGGGAGTTAGGGCTGGCTGGGCTGTGTAGTGTAGTGTAGTGCAGTGCAGTGCAGTGCAGTGTAGTGCTGTGCTGTGCTGTGCTGTGCTGCTGTTGTCCATAGGGGCTATGTCCACTCCTTCAAAGTCCATAGGGGCTGGCTGGACTGTGTTGTGCAGTCAGTTGTCCATAGGGGCTGTGTCCACTCCAAAGTCCTGTGCAGTGTCCCAGTCCTAAAGGGGTGCTGTAGTGTTGTCCAGTGGGTGCTCTGTCCATCAGGGGTGCTCCCCCCAAGTGCAAAAAATATATATTTTTTTTCTGTGTTTGTGAATTGTGTGCACTGTGGCTGCACGTGCATCAACAAAGGAGCAGCGCCAAGCGTGCGCCTGTGTCCCATAAGTAAAGGGCCGGCTGGCTTGTCCGTTAAAGGGTGCTGTAACCCCCAAAGTACACTCCAAACAAAATAAAAAAATATTTTCTGTGTTTGTGAATTGTGTGCGCAGTAGCCGCATGTGCATCAACAAAGTAGTGCCAAGCGTGCGCCTGTGTCATAAGTAAAGGGCCGGCTGGCTTGACCGTTAAAGGGTGCTGTAACCCCCAAAGTACACTCCAAACAAAATAAAAAAATATTTTCTGTGTTTGTGAATTGTGTGCGCAGTAGCCGCACATGCATCAACAAAGTAGTGCCAAGCGTGCACCTGTGTCCCATAAATAAAGGGCCGGCTGGCTTGTCCGTTAAAGGGTGCTGTAACCCCCAAAGGGCACTCCAAACAAAATAAAAAAATATTTTCTGTGTTTGTGAATTGTGTGCACTGTGGCTGCACGTGCATCAACGAAGGAGCAGCGCCAAGCGTGCGCCTGTGTCCCATACGTAAAGGGCAGGCTGGCTTGTCCGTTAAAGAGTGCTGTAACCCCCAAAGTACATTCCAAACAAAATAAAAAATTCTTCTTTTTTTTCCTGTCTTTGTGAAATGTGTGCGCAGTAGCCGCACGTGCATCAACAAAGTAGTGCCAAGCGTGCGCCTGTGTCATAAGTAAAGGGCCAGCTGCCTTGTCCGTTAAAGGGTGCTGTAACCTCCAAAGTACACTCCAAATAAAATAATAAAAATATTTTCTGTGTTTGTGAATTGTGTGCACTGTGGCTGCACGTGCATCAACAAAGGAGCAGCGCCAAGCGTGCGCCTGTGTCCCATAAGTAAAGAGCCGGCTGGCTTTTCCGTTAAAGGGTGCTGTAACCCCCAAAGTGCACTCCAAACAAAATAAAAAAATATTTTCTGTGTTTGTGAATTGTGTGCACTGTGGCTGCACGTGCATCAACGAAGGAGCAGCGCCAAGCGTGCGCCTGTGTCCCATACGTAAAGGGCAGGCTGGCTTGTCCGTTAAAGAGTGCTGTAACCCCCAAAGTACATTCCAAACAAAATAAAAAATTCTTTTTTTTTCTGTCTTTGTGAAATGTGTGCGCAGTAGCCGCACATGCATCAACAAAGTAGTGCCAAGCGTGCGCCTGTGTCATAAGTAAAGGGCCAGCTGGCTTGTCCGTTAAAGGGTGCTGTAACCTCCAAAGTACACTCCAAATAAAATAATAAAAATATTTTCTGTGTTTGTGAATTGTGTGCACTGTGGCTGCACGTGCATCAACAAAGGAGCAGCGCCAAGCGTGCGCCTGTGTCCCATAAGTAAAGAGCCGGCTGGCTTTTCCGTTAAAGGGTGCTGTAACCCCCAAAGTGCACTCCAAACAAAATTAAAAAATAATAATTTCTGTGTTTGTGAATTGTGTGCGCAGTAGCCGCACGTGCATCAACAAAGTAGTGCCAAGCATGCGCCTGTGTCATAAGTAAAGGGCCGGCTGGCTTGACCGTTAAAGGGTGCTGCAATCCCCAAAGTACACTCCAAACAAAATAAAAAAATATTTTCTGTGTTTGTGAGTTGTGTGCACTGTGGCTGCATGTGCATCAACAAAGGAGCAGCGCCAAGCGTGTGCCTGTGTCCCATAAGTAAAGGGCCGGCTGGCTTGACCCTTAAAGGGTGCTGTAACCCCCAAAGGGCACTCCAAACAAAATAAAAAAATATTTTCTATGTTTGTGAATTGTGTGCGCAGTAGCCGCACGTGCATCAACAAAGTAGTGCCAAGCGTGCGCCTGTGTCATAAGTAAAGGGCCGGCTGGCTTGACCATTAAAGGGTGCTGCAACCCCCAAAGTACACTCCAAACAAAATAAAAAAATATTTTCTGTGTTTGTGAATTGTGTGCACTGTGGCTGCACGTGCATCAACAAAGGAGCAGCGCCAAGCGTGTGCCTGTGTCCCATAAGTAAAGGGCTGGCTGGCTCATTTCTCAAAGGGTGGTGTAACCCACAAAGTGCACTAGTGTCCAACAAAAATAAAAAATTATTTTCTGTGTTTGTGTGCGCCTTAGCCACACGTATATATCAATATAACATAAATGGAGGACCAAACTTTCTCCGATAAAAATAAAATAGGGAAAGATCAAGAACCACTTCCTCCTAGTGCTATTGCTGCTGCTGGGAGTTGTTCATCATCCCAGAGAGGAAGTAGGAACACCACTACTTTAACTAAACAATTGACCCTCCAACAGTCCCTAGCGAGGAGGATGAAGTACGACAGCAGTCATCCTGAAGCAAAACGTATAACTGAGGCCTTGACTGCTATGTTGGTGTTAGACGTGCATCCGGTATCCGCCATTAGTGCAGTGGGATTTAGACAATTGATGGAGGTAGTGTGTCCCCGGTTCCAAATCCCATCTAGATTCCACCTGCATCCTCAAAGCAGCAGCGACAAGCGTGCATCTGTCTGTCAAAGGGTGGAGTAACCCCCAAAGTGCGCTCCACAAAAAATAAAAAATTCTTATTTTTTCTGTCTTTGTGAAATGTGTGGGCTGTAGTCGCACTTGCATCCTCAAAGCAGCAGCGACAAGCGTGCATCTGTCTGTTAAAGGGTGGAGTAACCCTCAAAGTGCTCCAAAAAATAAAAAACTATTTTTTTATGTGTTTGTGACTTGTGTGCGATGTAGCCGCACGTGCATCAACACAGTAGCAGCGCCAAGCGTGCGCCTGTGTCATAAGTCAAGGGCCGGTTTGGACATCTGGTCCGGACTGAAGGACGTGCCAACAATTTCTGACAAGTCTACTGTCACTGCATATGATACTGTCCTCAAAGCAGCAGTGACAAGCGTGCGTCTGTCTGTTATAGGGTGGTGTAACCCCCAAAGTGCGCTCCAACCAAAATAAAATAATCTTCTTTTTTTCTGTGTTTGTGTGTGAAATGTATGCGCAGTAGCCACACCTGCATCCTCAAAGCAGCAGCGGCAAGCATGCGTCTGTCTGTCAAAGGGTGGAGTAACCCCCAAAGTGCGCTCCACAAAAAATAAAAAATTCTTTTTTTTTCTGTCTTTGTGAAATGTGTGGGCTGTAGCCGCACCTGCATCCTCAAAGCAGCAGCGACAAGCGTGCGTCTGTCTTTTAAAGGATTACATCGGTGACAGCATCCAAGTAGGCATGTCAGACAGTCCGTACATGTACTGGCAGGAAAAAGAGGCAATTTGGAGGCCCCTGTACAAACTGGCTCTATTTTACCTGAGTTGCCCCCCCTCCTGTCTTTGTGAATTGTGTGGGCTGTAGCCGCACCTGCATCCTCAAAGCAGCAGCGACATGCGTGCGTCTGTCTGTTAAAGGGTTACATCGGTGACAGCATCCAAGTAGGCATGTCAGACAGTCCGTACATGTACTGGCAGGAAAAAGAGGCAATTTGGAGGCCCCTGTACAAACTGGCTCTATTTTACCTGAGTTGCCCCCCCTCCAGTGTTTACTCCGAAAGAGTGTTTAGTGCAGCCGGGAACCTTGTCAGCAAAAGGCGTAGGAGGTTGCTTCCACAAAATGTGGAGAAGATGAAGTTCGTAAAAATGAATTATCAACTCTTCCAGGGAGACCAGCCTCCAGAACGTACAGAGGGACCTGTGGTGGTGGATTCCAGCGGGGACGAATTAATACTCTGTGAGGATGAGGATGTATACAACACTGAAGAGGGTGAGGAATCGGTGAATGAGGGGGATGAGGACGACATCTTGCCTCCTTAGAGCCAGTTTGTGCAGGGCCAGATTAATTGCCAGCTTGTTTTGTGGGGGCCCAAACGAACCAATCATTTCAGCCACAGTCGTGTGGCAGTCCCTGGCGCTGAAATGATTGGTTTGTTAAAGTGTGCATGTCCTGTTTATACAACATAAGGGTGGGTGGGAGGGCCCAAGGACAATTCCATCTTGCACCTCTTTTCTTTCTTTGCATTATGTACTGTTTGGGGCCTAGTTTTTCAAACTGCCATCCTGTCTGCCACTGCAGTGTCACTCCTAGATGGGCCACGTGTTTGTGCCGCCCACTCGTGTCGCTTAGCATAGTCATCCATCTACCTCGGTGCAACCTTTTGGACATAAAAACACTATTGTGAGGTGTGAGGTGTTCAGAATAGACTGGAAATGAGTGGAAATTAAGGTTATTGAGGTTAATAATAGCATAGGAGCAGAAAAATCAACACATTCTGTGATTTTAGCTGTTTTTATGCTTTTTTAAAAAAAAATACAGATCCAAAACACAAAACCCAGAACCCAAAACACGGAAGGGTGGTTTTGGCAAAACCAATCCAGATCTAAAACAGGAAGAAAGATCCAGATCCAAAACCAAAACACAAAACACGAAAAGTGGCCGGTGCACACCCCTACTTCATATTACCCAATAGGATGAAGCGGGTTTCAGTGAGCTGTCACCATCTGACAATGGAACCAGTCACGATATCAAACTCCTAAAACTTTGTTCACTGTACAATTACCTTGATAAACGGAGGCTGTGCCAAACGGAAACGTTGATTTATATTAGGGGTGAGCGGGTTCGGATTTCTGAAATCCGAACCCCCCCGAGCCCCCCCGATCCGAGTCCGATCCGAGTCAGGCTCGACTTTTCCCGCCTGACTCGGATCTGAAATCGAGGCAAAACGTCATCATCCCGCCTTCCGAGTCTCGCGGGTTTTGGATCCTATATAAGGTACCCGCGTCGGCGCCATTTTCTCACTCGGCTGTGGACAGTGAAGAGGGAGGGTGGGAGTTAGGGCTGTGTAGTGTAGTGTAGTGTAGTGTAGTGTAGTGTAGTGCTGCTGTTGTCCACTACTTCAAAGTCCATAGGGGCTGGCTGTGTTGTGCTGTGCTGCTGCTGTTAATAGGGGCTGTGTCCACTACTTCAAAGTCCATAGGGGCTGGCTGGACTGTGTTGTGCAGTCAGTTCTCCATAGGGGCTGTGTCCACTCCAAAGTCCTGTGCAGTGTCCCAGTCCTAAAGGAGTGCTGTAGTGTTGTCCAGGGGGTGCTCTGTCCATCAGGGGTGCTCCCCCCAAGTGCTAAAAAAATAATATATTTTCTGTGTTTGTGAATTGTGTGCGCAGTAGCCGCACGTGCATCAACAAAGTAGTGCCAAGCGTGCGCCTGTGTCATAAGTAAAGGGCCGGCTGGCTTGACCGTTAAAGGGTGCTGTAACCCCCGAAAGTACACTCCAGTCCAAACCCAAAAAAAATTATTTTCTGTGTTTGTGAATTGTGTGCGCAGTAGCCGCACGTGCATCAACAAAGTAGTGCCAAGCGTGCGCCTGTGTCATAAGTAAAGGGCCGGCTGGCTTGACCGTTAAGGGTGCTGTAACCCCCGAAAGTACACTCCAGTCCAAACCAAAAAAAAAATTATTTTCTGTGTTTGTGAATTGTGTGCGCAGTAGCCGCACGTGCATCAACAAAGTAGTGCCAAGCGTGCGCCTGTGTCATAAGTAAAGGGTCGGCTGGCTTGACCGTTAAGGGTGCTGTAACCCCCGAAAGTACACTCCAGTCCAAACCAAAAAAAAAATTATTTTCTGTGTTTGTGAATTGTGTGCGCAGTAGCCGCACGTGCATCAACAAAGTAGTGCCAAGCGTGCACCTGTGTCATAAGTAAAGGGCCGGCTGGCTTGACCGTTAAGGGTGCTGTAACCCCCAAAAGTACACTCCAGTCCAAACCAAAAAAAAAATTATTTTCTGTGTTTGTGAATTGTGTGCGCAGTAGCCGCACGTGCATCAACAAAGTAGTGCCAAGCGTGCGCCTGTGTCATAAGTAAAGGGCCGGCTGGCTTGACCGTTAAAGGGTGCTGTAACCCCCAAAGTACACTCCAGTCCAAACCAAAAAAAAAATTATTTTCTGTGTTTGTGAATTGTGTGCGCAGTAGCCGCACGTGCATCAACAAAGTAGTGCCAAGCGTGCGCCTGTGTCATAAGTAAAGGGCCGGCTGGCTTGACCGTTAAGGGTGCTGTAACCCCCGAAAGTACACTCCAGTCCAAACCAAAAAAAAATTATTTTCTGTGTTTGTGAATTGTGTGCGCAGTAGCCGCACGTGCATCAACAAAGTAGTGCCAAGCGTGCGCCTGTGTCATAAGTAAAGGGCCGGCTGGCTTGACCGTTAAGGGTGCTGTAACCCCCGAAAGTACACTCCAGTCCAAACCAAAAAAAAAATTATTTTCTGTGTTTGTGAATTGTGTGCACAGTAGCCGCACGTGCATCAACAAAGTAGTGCCAAGCGTGCACCTGTGTCATAAGTAAAGGGCCGGCTGGCTTGACCGTTAAGGGTGCTGTAACCCCCGAAAGTACACTCCAGTCCAAACCAAAAAAAAAATTATTTTCTGTGTTTGTGAATTGTGTGCGCAGTAGCCGCACGTGCATCAACAAAGTAGTGCCAAGCGTGCGCCTGTGTCATAAGTAAAGGGCCGGCTGGCTTGACCGTTAAAGGGTGCTGTAACCCCCAAAGTACACTCCAGTCCAAACCAAAAAAAAAATTATTTTCTGTGTTTGTGAATTGTGTGCGCAGTAGCCGCACGTGCATCAACAAAGTAGTGCCAAGCGTGCGCCTGTGTCATAAGTAAAGGGCCGGCTGGCTTGACCGTTAAGGGTGCTGTAACCCCCGAAAGTACACTCCAGTCCAAACCAAAAAAAAATTATTTTCTGTGTTTGTGAATTGTGTGCGCAGTAGCCGCACGTGCATCAACAAAGTAGTGCCAAGCGTGCGCCTGTGTCATAAGTAAAGGGCCGGCTGGCTTGACCGTTAAGGGTGCTGTAACCCCCGAAAGTACACTCCAGTCCAAACCAAAAAAAAAATTATTTTCTGTGTTTGTGAATTGTGTGCGCAGTAGCCGCACGTGCATCAACAAAGTAGTGCCAAGCGTGCACCTGTGTCATAAGTAAAGGGCCGGCTGGCTTGACCGTTAAGGGTGCTGTAACCCCCGAAAGTACACTCCAGTCCAAACCAAAAAAAAAATTATTTTCTGTGTTTGTGAATTGTGTGCGCAGTAGCCGCACGTGCATCAACAAAGTAGTGCCAAGCGTGCGCCTGTGTCATAAGTAAAGGGCCGGCTGGCTTGACCGTTAAAGGGTGCTGTAACCCCCAAAGTACACTCCAGTCCAAACCAAAAAAAAAATTATTTTCTGTGTTTGTGAATTGTGTGCGCAGTAGCCGCACGTGCATCAACAAAGTAGTGCCAAGCGTGCGCCTGTGTCATAAGTAAAGGGCCGGCTGGCTTGACCGTTAAAGGGTGCTGTAACCCCCGAAAGTACACTCCAGTCCAAACCAAAAAAAAATTATTTTCTGTGTTTGTGAATTGTGTGCGCAGTAGCCGCACGTGCATCAACAAAGTAGTGCCAAGCGTGCGCCTGTGTCATAAGTAAAGGGCCGGCTGGCTTGACCGTTAAGGGTGCTGTAACCCCCGAAAGTACACTCCAGTCCAAACCAAAAAAAAAATTATTTTCTGTGTTTGTGAATTGTGTGCGCAGTAGCCGCACGTGCATCAACAAAGTAGTGCCAAGCGTGCGCCTGTGTCATAAGTAAAGGGCCAGCTGGCTTGACCGTTAAAGGGTGCTGTAACCCCCGAAAGTACACTCCAGTCCAAACCAAAAAAAAATTATTTTCTGTGTTTGTGAATTGTGTGCGCAGTAGCCGCACGTGCATCAACAAAGTAGTGCCAAGCGTGCGCCTGTGTCATAAGTAAAGGGCCGGCTGGCTTGACCGTTAAGGGTGCTGTAACCCCCGAAAGTACACTCCAGTCCAAACCCAAAAAAAAATTATTTTCTGTGTTTGTGAATTGTGTGCGCAGTAGCCGCACGTGCATCAACAAAGTAGTGCCAAGCGTGCACCTGTGTCATAAGTAAAGGGCCGGCTGGCTTGACCGTTAAAGGGTGCTGTAACCCCCGAAAGTACACTCCAGTCCAAACCAAAAAAAAATTATTTTCTGTGTTTGTGAATTGTGTGCGCAGTAGCCGCACGTGCATCAACAAAGTAGTGCCAAGCGTGCGCCTGTGTCATAAGTAAAGGGCCGGCTGGCTTGACCGTTAAAGGGTGCTGTAACCCACAAAGTACACTCCAGTCCAAACCAAAAAAAAAATTATTTTCTGTGTTTAGCCGCACGTATATATCAAATCGATATAACATAAATGGAGGACCAAACTTTCTCCGATAAAAATAAAATAGAGAAAGATCAAGAACCACTTCCTCCTAGTGCTGAAGCTGCTGCCACTAGTCATGACATAGACGATAACATGCCATCAACGTCGTCTGCCAAGGCCGATGCCCAATGTCATAGTAGAGGGCACATACAATCCCAAATGGCAAAGTTCAGGAAAATGACCTTGAAAAAGACATTTAAATCAGCTGAAGAGAAACGTAAACTTGCCAATATGCCATTTACGACACGGAGTGGCAAGGAACGGCTAAGGTCGATCCCTAGTATGTTCATGACTAGTGGTTCAGCTTCACATGACGATGGAAGCCCTCCTCCCACTAAAAAAATCAAAAGAGTTAAGCTGGCAAAAGCACAGCGAAGAACTGTGCTTTCTAAGAAGATATCACAAATCCCCAAGGAGAGTCCAAGTGTGGTGGTGGTTGCGATGCCTGACCTTCCCAGCACTGGACGGGAAGAGGTGGCTCTTTCCACCATTTGCACGCCCCCTGCAAGTGCTGAAAGGAGCACCCACAGTCCACTTGCTGATATGCAAATTGAAGATGTCACTGTTGAAGTACAACAGGATGAGGATACTGGTGTAGCTGGCGCTGAGGAGGAAGTTGGCGAGGAGGATTCTGATGGTGATGTGGTTTGTTTAAATCAGGCTCCGGGGGAGACAGTTGTTGTCCGTGGGATGAAAAAGCCCATCACGGTCATGCCTGGGCAGAAGACCTAACATTCCACCTCTTTGGTCTGGCAATATTTCTATCCAAATCCGGACAACAACTGTCTTGCCATATGTACCATATGTAAAGGTGAAATAAGTAGGGGTAGGGACGTCAACCACCTAGGAACATCCTCCCTTATACGGCACCTGCAGCGCGTTCATAAAAAGTTACTGTCAAGTTCAGAAACTTTGGCTAAGACCGTAAGCAGTCCAGGGACACCTAAATCCCGTTGTCCTGTTGTATCCAAGCGCCTGCAAACCACACCGTCAACTCCCTCCTCGTCAATTTCCTCCTTAGTTAGGATCGGAAGTAGTCCTGCAGGCCATGTCACTGGCATGACTGACTCTCCTATCCGGGATTCCTCCGGAGGATCCTGCATTGCTACGCCTACTGCTGCCGCTGCTGCTGTTGCTGCTGCTGGGAGTCGTTCATCATCCCAGAGAGGAAGTAGGAACACCACTACTTTTACTAAACAATTGACCCTCCAACAGTCCTTAGCGAGGAGGATGAAGTACGACAGCAGTCATCCTGAAGCAAAACGTATAACTGAGGCCTTGACTGCTATGTTGGTGTTAGACGTGCGTCCGGTATCCGCCATTAGTGCAGTGGGATTTAGACAATTGATGGAGGTAGTGTGTCCCCGGTTCCAAATCCCGTCTAGATTCCACTTCACTAGGCAGGCGATACCGAGACTGTACAGAAACGTCAGAAAAAGTGTCCTCAGTGTCCTGAAAAATGCCGTTGTACACAATGTCCACTTAACCACGGACATGTGGACAAGTGGAACAGGGCAGACTAAGGACTATATGACTGTGACAGCCCACTGGGTAGATGTATCACCTTACGCAGCAACAGCAGCAGCGTCACCAGTAGCAGCATCTCAGAAATGCCAGCTCGTTACAAGGCAGGCTACGCTGTGTATCACCGGTTTCAGTAAGAGGCACACCGCCGACAACCTCTTAGAGAAACTGAGGGAAATCATCGCCCAGTGGCTTACCCCACTTAGACTCTCCTGGGGATTTGTGATATCTGACAACGCCACCAATATTGTGCGGGCATTACATCTGGGCAAATTCCAGCACGTCCCATGTTTTGCTCACACAATAAACTTGGTGGTGCAGAATTTTCTGAAAAGCGACAGGGGCGTGCAGGAGACGCTTTGGGTGGCCCGAAAAATTTCTGGCCACTTTCGCCATTCAGCGACTGCGTGCCGAAGACTGGAGCGCCAGCAAACACTCTTGAACCTGCCCCGCCATCACCTGAAGCAAGAGGTTGTGACGCGGTGGAACTCAACCCTCTATATGCTTCAGAGGATGGAGGAGCAGCAAAAGGCCATACAAGCCTATACATCCACCTATGACATAGGCAAAGGAGGGGGTATGCACCTGACTCAAGCGCAGTGGAGAATGATTTCCGTGTTGTGCAAGGTTCTCCAGCCCTTCGAACTTGCCACACGTGAAGTCAGTTCAGACACTGCCAGCTTGAGTCAGGTCATTCCCCTAATCAGGCTTTTGCAGAAGCAGCTGGAGAAAGTGAAGGAGGAGCTAAGACGGAGCGATTCCGCTCGGCATGTGGGACTTGTGGATGAAGCCCTTCATTCGCTTTGCCAGGATTCCAGGGTGGTCAATCTGTTGAAATCAGACCACTACGTTTTGGCCACCGTGCTCGATCCTAGGTTTAAAGCCTATGTGGTGTCTCTCTTTCCGGCCGACACAAGCCTGCAGAGGTGCAAAGACCTGCTGGTGAACACACTGTCAGCTGAAGCGGAACGTGACACGTCAACGGCTCCTTCTTCATTTTCTCCTGCAACTGGGGCTGCCAGGAAAAAACTTAGGTATCCTAAGCAACCCGCTGGCGGTGATGCAGGGCAGGCAGGACCAAGTTTGGACATCTGGTCCGGACTGAAGGACCTGGCAACAATTTCTGACATGTCTACTGTCACTGCATATGATACTGTCACCATTGACAGAATGGTGGAGGATTACATCGGTGACAGCATCCAAGTAGGCATGGCAGACAGTCCATACCTGTACTGGCAGGAAAAAGAGGCAATTTGGAGGCCCCTGTACAAACTGGCTCTATTTTACCTGAGTTGCCCCCCCTCCAGTGTGTACTCCGAAAGAGTGTTTAGTGCAGCCGGGAACCTTGTCAGCGAAAGGCATAGGAGGTTGCTTCCACAGAATGTGGAGAAGATGATGTTCATCAAAATGAATTATCAGCTCTTCCAGGGAGACCAGCCTCCAGAAGGTACAGAGGGACCTGTGGTGGTGGATTCAAGTGGGGACGAGTTAATACTTTGTGAGGATGAGGATGTACACACTGAAGAGGGTGAGGAATCGGTGGATGAGGAGGATGAGGATGACATCTTGCCTCCATAGAGCCAGTTTGTGCAGGGACACATTAATTGCCAGCTTGTTTTGTGGGGGCCCAAACGAACCAATCATTTCAGCCACAGTTGTGTGGCAGACCCTGGCGCTGAAATGATTGGTTTGTTAAAGTGTGCATGTCCTGTTTATACAACATAAGGGTGGGTGGGAGGGCCCAAGGACAATTCCATCTTGCACCTCTTTTTTTTCTTTGCATTATGTACAGTTTGGGGCCTAGTTTTTCAAACTGCCATCCTGTCTGCCACTGCAGTTTCACGCCTAGATGGGTCACGTGTTTGTGCCGCCCACTCGTGTCGCTTAGCATAGTCATCCAGCTACCTCGGTGCAACATTTTGGACATAAAAACACTATTGTGAGGTGTGAGGTGTTCAGAATAGACTGGAAATGAGTGGAAATTAAGGTTATTGAGGTTAATAATAGCATAGGAGCAGAAAAACCTACAAATTCTGTGATTTTAGCTGTTTTTATGCTTTTTTAAAAAAAAATACAGATCCAAAACACAAAACCCAGAACCCAAAACACGGAAGGGTGGTTTTGGCAAAACCAATCCAGATCCAAAACACGAAGAAAGATCCAGATCCAAAACCAAAACACAAAACACGAAAAGTGGCCGGTGCACACCCCTAATTTATATGAGTAAAAGTACTACTGTTTTGTATTGTTGCTGAGTATCAGTCCTGTGAGTGCTTCCATCCATCTCGTCAGTTTGTCTAGTATTTTTTCTGTACACTGTAAACCTTTTCATACATTTTATATAAATGTTTGCATTTTTAACAAGTGGATGAGGGTTTTTCCTACAAGCCCAGATATTTGTTTGCTCAGTGAATCCATACTTGTTATGATGAATTTGCTTGAACTTCTTGTTTTGGGATTTTGGGGTTGAAGTTTGTCTAAGTATGAGCTCAGCCAGCTATGACTGCAATTTTCCTGGGAATGTTTTAACAAATGTATTATGTTGCTGTTTATATGGATCTTGGGTTAGTTGTATGCAATATTTGTTATCTGAAAGTTGTATGGTACCTTCTTCAATGTATTTTCTATACCTGTAATCATGGCAGCTCTACCTGTATCTACTGGTTCAATGGTAATGATGCGTATTTCTGTAGAACTTTTATTACTAATTTCTCAATAGGTGACACATTCATATTTTATTTCTCTAAATCTGAATAAGTTAGATTTCATCCAGCTAGGTAAGAATGTTAGGCCTTTTATGAGCATGGAGTTTAGACATAGGGGAAATTAATCAATTAGTGTTTTTTTTGGGCGGTTTCAAACCAGTTGCACATCGCCGCCGGATGCAATCAACCATTTGGAGCTACCAAATGCAATTTGCCAGTGATGGTCAGCAATGTGTGGTGGTTTCGGAGCGGACAAAATCACCCAACCTGCTGTGCAATTTTGCTAATTACATACCTCCCAACCTTCCTGATTTCAGCTTTTCGTACACTGTCCCGCTGTTCCACGTTCGGGCCTCAGTGTCCTGCTGGCGCTTGTGAGGTTGGGGGACTCTCTGTCACTACCGCAGTGGTGCCACTACCAAAAAAGGAGAATAGGTGCCTTGGGAATGCAGGCTGGGGGCAGCCCAGTAGCTGTCGGAGTGCTGGACTCATCCCCAGCATGACTTGCTATCACAAAAAAAACAGTACACCACGGGGCTAACGATACTGCCATTGAACCTTATGAATACCCCTGCCTATACCTTCTAATATCCTTCCTATAAACCTCTAAGGATGACGCTATTTTGTGTACGCAATCATACAGTAAATAAAGACTCCAGACCTAGAACCTGTGGTTCCAAAGCACAAAGTATTATTCAAGTAAAAGTACAGCAGTTACACGTTATGATCCTCATATAATCTTAGCGCAAAGAAATTATACAGACCCAAGTACAGTTATACATACTCAGCGCTCTCTGGTCCAGATGTAGGCATCAGCAAGAAACCCCTCGTAAATCAGCATTCAGCATGAAGACTAGGAACCCAAGGTCAGAGCACACATATTTATACCCCCCAGAAATAAACAACACAATAGAGAAGTTTGTTGCTAATACCATTGGTCCTAAAGGAGAGGGCATATGTTACAAGGCATTTAACAGGTTGGTTCAAGTAGACACAGTCCAGCCTCTAACAACTGGTGGTCTCTGGTTTCCCGCCTCATGCAAATCCTATCCAATTATAATAAATGTGCATACTTGAATCTTATACCTTAAAGCTTATGGAACCTTGTATGTGAATATGTAATGTGTGAGTATGTGGGGTTTGATGTAAAGACGCTAGTTAACTTGGGGCAGATGCGTGTGCATGAAGCTAGTACTTGGCATTTTCATACAGAATGTTATGCATTCGCTAATATGCGACTATTGTGCATATTAATGTGTGTATGAGATGTAAGATGCAATCGCATGATGCTAATAGTAATATCGCCACATGTACTAAAATGTGAGTTTATCTAAAATGGCGCTTAGGCGGCCATTCGTAAAATGGCGTCTTGCGATCTCATTTCCAAGATGGCGTCTTGCGGCCAGTCGCAAGATGGCGTCGCTGCGATACAATTTTAAACTGATCTTGTCTCAGCCAATTATCCAGCTTTGACAGGGCCCCCTTTTCGGGGGTGCACGTTTACGGCCTCATCTGCACAGTATGAGACTGACTAATCTATACTAATATAACAAGAATGTGGTGTCTGTCTGTTCCAAGTTGGAGCAAAAACTACTGAACTGATTTCCATGAAATAGCATCATTTGTAGTGAAAACTCCTAGAAATAACCTGCACTGTGTTTTATCTCGATCCGTCAAGTTAAAGCTGAGCAATAACAAAAACAAAATGAATTGACATTGTCAATGCAAGAAATAGGTGTGGCACCTTGCGCGCGGCCGGTAAGGGGGGGGGGGGAGTGCTTCTTACCCTCCTGAACTCAGCGGTCTGAGCTCTGACTGCAGGACCAGACCCTTGTATTTTCAACAACACGGCTGCCCGTCAGTACTGGAGCGGTAATCCAAACACTGCCCTCCGACTGACGTTCCAATAAGCCTGAGAGGTGTTCTCACCTTCTATTAAGGTCAGCGCTGAGATCATAGTACATTGAAGGCACTCAAAGTGAGGAATTCTAACGTGTTTAATTCTCTGGCCATTTCTTCTTCTAGTTAAAACCGGGTTTTTACATTGTATCGTTGACCGGAGCGTATTAAGAGAGGAGAGGGCACATGTTCACTCACCAACCGGGGCTCCCTCCTCTCTCCCCGGCTGCCGTCAGCGAACTGACAGCAGCAGTAGACTCCAGGCACTCAAAATTTCACCGGTCGTTTTTCGCCAAAGCACGCCAGTTCTGAAATAATTTTGTGGTAATTTATCATTAGGGGGGGTGTTCATAGGGTTCTGAAAGAAATCCCCATATTTATAGGCAAAGATTGGGATTTTGCATTTTTTTTCTCCTGGTCTGAGATGGAGAAAACTTTTCGCCTGTTCTATTTCCCCATTTTCGCCTGTTTTTTCGGTGAAAATCGTCCGATCTCGCCGGCGAAACCGCCCAATTTTGTCATTAGCAATAAAATTGGCCGATTTCACCTCTAATTGAATATGCCCCAAAGTACCAACCAATCAACTCCTAACTGTCATTTTTCAAGCACAGCCAGTCCACTTTCTCCATGACTTGATACATCTCCCCCTATATATGTCACAAAGCATATAATCAATTTAGCAGTGTATTTGTGAGGTTACACCCATTATATAGGAATAACAGCTTGTTCTGGTGCATTCTGGCCTATTTTTGCTAAAAATTGCTCAGTACTTATCAAAGTAAAAACAGATAGTTGTCCCAATATACTAAGAAAAGTATAATTTGTACCAAAGAGACCAATCAAAAACACACTCGGGTACACTACAGCACACAATATAAAAAAGTTATTCCCAGATAAAGGTATTTACAGAGAAAAGAAAGAAAAAAAAACTGGCCTTAATGATTTGGTTGAATCATGGTGTCCTGAAGGGGTTCCTATAGTCAGATCTATGGGCCTGATTCAGAGCCGCTCGTAGGCGGCCGCTCGTTCGCTCTGAGCGATGTTCGCACAACTGCGCATGCGTATGGGTCGTAATGCGCATGCCCCAACCAGTCAGTGCGATCGGAAATCGAGCGCTCGCCAAATAGCGAGTGCCTGCTAATTTGCGTGACAGGATGAGGCGTTTGTGGGTGGTAACAGGGGAAGGTGCTTGAAAACGGTCAAAACGGGCGTTTTAAGGGTGTGCATAATTAACAAAGCAGTGTCATCGACCATGTCACTTGGTTGTCTCTTAGCCTGAACTGTTCGTATGATTGCGGTAGGATAAACCTACTTGTGCACTGCGAGCAGTTCAGATGCCTTTCGATGTACTCGATTAATCTAATAAATAGCGGAGATGACGTAGGATGCGAGCGGCCAGGGGGCGTCTTTACAAAATAGCGAGCGCATGTTTCGTTCGCTCGCTCAGACATAGAGGCGTCAACAGACCGCAAAGAGCGAGCGCTCAATTTAAATAGTCGGCCCCTTTTCCTGACCGAGCGAGCGCAAATAGCGTCCGGCTCTGAATCAGGCCCTATATTCAATCCCTTGTTTATATTCAGCTGACTTTCCAAATGAGATCAAAGAACACCTTGTCAGGGAATGGGATTGTTATGCTGGCGGCTGTTCAAATCCCGACATGGCTAGATCGGCAGGATGGAATTCCAACAGCGGAGGTAAGTAACCCTAACGCTCCCCCCTCTCCCCCCTAAACCTTCCTTAGGGGTACCTAACCCTAACCTCCCCCCTAGTGCCTAACCCTTACTTCCCCCCGTTAGTGCCTAAACTTAATACCCCCTCTCCGCTCCCTAAACCTAACCCTCCCGGGTGGGTGCCTAACCCTAACCTCCCCCCTAGTGCCTAAACCTAACCCCCCCCTTCGGGATGGCGGGGGTCGGGGTCCCGGTGTCTGTTATGAATCCCTAGCCGGCATTCTGCCATTGGAATTATGACCGGCACATAACTACATCCCCTTGTCAGTGTACTAGAGATATGTAATCAGATCCTGTTGCTCATCTCCAAAGTGAATAAACCCAGCACTATCTACTAGTAGGGAATATCACCCACAGAAAGCCACAAGAAGATCACTAGATTCAAAGAGCAAAAAAAAAAAATAACCTATGTGGATATTTGTTAATAACCAGGATGACGGGGCCTGCTTTCAGCGAAACGCGCGTGGGTTTGTCAAATGGGGGGACCCCAGTGTGCACTGCAGACCCCCACACCACCAACCTGGTTGGGAGAATCAGGGACAGGTACTATTTTTCTTTAAATTCTCTGCTCTCTCATTAGTTGCCAGTTACACTGATTCCCTGCGCTGCCAAGTGCAACAAGGATTTCAGGATATCTTTGGCACTAACAGCAGAAGCAGACAACACTGTTTCCTTTGAGCCAAGAGACAGTGAAACTCATTCATCGTCCGCTACATAGTAAGACGTTGAAAAGCAGAATCTGACCTGTAAATGCACATACTCTGATTTTCCAGTCTATCTAGATTTCAATTGTATCTTAATTCTCCCTTGTAAAATAGAGGAATGCCTCTAATTACCATTATATCCATTATGATTATAAAATTGGATTGGTTGATGGCAGGGGAGTAACGAGGGTGGTTCCAGTAGAGCATGAGCTCTGGGCGCCTAAATGGACAGAGGGTGCCATCCAGCGTTCCGTAATTCATGGGGTGTTACATAGTATTATGGCCACCTATTCGTTTTTTCTTGGTTTGTTTGCTTTATATCCTAAATAAGCTACGGATTTGAAAAAAATATTAGGAGACCCGGAATAATAATAATGGTGGCAGACAGAACATGATTAGTGGTAATCACATTAAGGTGCAATTTATATTTGCGAAGTAGGAGCATAGCTGAGAAGGGAACTTCCCATAGGTGTCCCCAGAGCCGTAACTAGACTTTTTGGTGCCCTGTGCCGGAAAGAGCATTGGCGCACCCTCATTTTTCAAAGGGACATAATGTACCCAAAAAAGGGGAATGGCCTCATGGGGAAGGGCCAGGGAAGAGATAGGGGAGGCCAGGAGATGCTGGGGATGAAATAAGAGGAAGCTATAAGTGAGAATGATAATAAACAGAATTTTGACAGGCCCAAACAGCGCCCCCTGACCTGTGGTGACCTGTGCGATGGCACCGGCCGCACTACCCTAGCTACGGCCCCGGGTGTCCCCACTCCAGTTAAAACTGCTCGGGGCAGTAATTGCAGTAATAAGCTGTACACCCTGTGGAATTTCACTGTAGCACATGTATTTTATCAATTTAAATGCTCAGAATATATAATACATTCTCCTCTATTGACTGATAACATTGATTCAAAGGAGATCACAGTTAGATCCTAGGTGCTATACATAAATAAGGCAGTGTCAAAGCAGCTACCCCTTAATGTTAGACAGTGTATCACCAAAGCATTCTATTCCCCCAATAGGACCTCATTGCCCAGCGTGATACTGCCACTGTTTGCTATTTTTCTCTTCACTTCAGTATTCCCCTTCAGGCTGGCCATACCCCACTGGCACATTTCCTTTTCACATATGAAGGATAACCCATCATGATCACACTTATTTATTTAATACTTTTTACGTGTTGTTAATCTTGTGATATTGCCCTTACTGTACAAAGTTATCTGTGTTGATTTATTTCAGATATATTGTTATTATTCAAATGTTCATGTATTTAATATATATATTATATGAATACCGTAATATCGTTACCCCTAATAATCACAAGACACTATTTAGCGTTACCTGTCGCACAATAAATAATTGCTTTCCAGCCCGTGTTTCCAAAGCACAAAAATTCTTATTGCATTCAAAAAGAAAGGTACACGCTTTGATCTAGCACAATTAGCGCAAAGACAATTAAATACAGAAAATAAGATACAGCCCAATACATACGCATGCGCACTGGTCCCAGCATACAGTCATCAGTACAGAAGCCTGTGGTCATCCAAGGAGAATGGCTGTATGGTGGGATCAGCAATTGCGTCGGCTGTGCAGCACAGGCGATGGCCAATATATCTGCAGATATATTGGCACATCGTGCTGTGTGTACGGGCAGTCAGCTGACCGCCCATGCAGTTGCTGCAGAGGCCGCCCGTGACTGACATCACAACTGGGTGGGCACATGTAAATGCCTGCCCAGTTGTGACGTAAGGCACGACACATCAGGCCAGTGATTGGTAAGTGTGTATGCACTGAGCAGTCATCAGATAGGATGGCGGATTGGCCGGACGGCCAATCTGTCGTCCTAATATGTACCCACCTTCACACAGGTGAGATGTGGTTCTCATGTATCGATTATTGATTCAAAGAAATTACAGATTTCTTCACTTTTCTGCACAATTTGCATTTAAATGGTAACCCTATACTGTACTCTGATTCTAAGTTGGGAATAAAGGAAGAAAAAGCAATTAACTGTGCACCTTGGTAATGCCATGTTGCACTACAGGTGGAGTAGATAGATTTAAAATGTGCAGAGGGATTTAGATTTGGGAGGGGCGTGTCCAAACTGAAATCTAAGGGTCTGATTCAGAGCCGGACGCTCTGACCAGAGCGCTCGCTCTGAATCAGGGCCCTCCTACCTAAAACTGGAGCGGCCTCCTGGCCGCTCGCATAGCTGTGGGTGGCCACCCACAGCTTATGCGAGCGGCCAAAAAGATGGTCGCGATGGTCAAGACCATCACGACCATCGGGCTTGCGACGAGACCCTGCGGTAGGGTCTCGCTGCCGCAAGCCCTGGAGTGCTTTTGGCTCTATCAGACATCACTAGTGATGTTAGTGGGGCCGGCTCCAGACGGAAGGCGTTCCCATGGGAACACCTCCGTCTGGGCAGCAACGCCCCAGGCACACCCACCAAAGGGAGCGTGCTGTCAGTCACCATTGACAGCATGCCCCCTTTGGTGCGAGACACATAGCGACTTAACTGAATTAGGCCCTAAATTGCAGTGTTAAAATAAAGCTGCCCAGCATTTGTGGGCTACATGCAACAGCAGCCGTTATTTACCCTGCATGCAAAAATAAATAAATTAATAAATATGTATTTTCATCCTTTGCATTGATACATGGTTTGTTCAGGTACAGTTATTTGCTTTAGTCCCAACTCAGAATCATGGCCTCTAGGCCTGAATAAGAGATGGAAGCTAATGCAATTTTCACACAGATCGAGCGATTGTTTGCCATCACGTATGCATATAAGACGCACTGCACGTTGCCAGCGATTGCAGATGCACAGTGGATCCCATCACAAAGTGACTGACAGGTTGTCAGTATTTAGGGGTGGTGACGGGGGGTGGTCAGAAAAACGCAGGCGTGCCTGTCCATTTAAACGCCGTTACATGGGCGTGCATAAATTAACCACTGTGATTGCATACACAGCTCTGCGTGTCAGAGGAGCACCCAAGGCTGCGGCAGGCCAGACCTGCTGCGAGGGTAAAGATGGCCGCCGATGTGCATCGATGTTACCGATATTTACACAGGAATGCGTCGTCGCACGCAGGTAAAAAAGCAGCAGTGGGTGTCTTTATACTCGGGTGATCTTTGCTAACTTTAGCAGCTGCGATCGCATTAGTGGTCATCTCTGAATCAGGCCCTCTGACCCTTTTCATGGCTGGGTATGAGGATTGCCGAAGGTAAGACACTGCTATTTTCTAAAGGAAGCCCATTCAAAGGAACATTCGGTCTAAGGGCCTGATTCAGCAAGGATCGCAAGTGCTAAGACGCACGCAGCTGGACAATTTTCGTGATCTGCACTTGGGTATGCATTGCAGTACGCAAACTAGCCACTGCGATCAGGAATGAGATCACGGTGTGTACACAGACCCATGGCAGAGTGATTGACAGGAAGTATCGTTTGTGGACGGTGACGGGGGAGTGGTCAGGCGATCGCAGGCATGCCAGTGCGTTGGGACGGCGTTGCATGGTGTGCATAAATTATTCACTGCAATACGCAGCCTGAGGCCTCATAGCGTGCGCTGAAGTAAGCAATTCCTTAGTGAGGTCTGACCTGCCTTAACTGTGTGTATGGGTCTGATGTTACTTGATGTTACCGATTGTTTTGCTATGTTCCCCTAGTATATGAATGTGAGTAAGGGTAGGTGGGTGTCCTCTTGTTAGGCTGAGATCGCAATGCGAATGCAAACACTTACATATCACCGCTGATATTAGCAACTGCATTGCGTGCGTATAAGCAGAATAGCGATCCTTGCTGAATCAGGCCCTCAGTGTCTATACATAAACTGATTTTTGTCATTTTCCTCTGCTTAACGTTTCCTAAAATAAATTAAAAAGAACTTATATTTAAATGGAAGCACAGCCTCAAGCGATGTAATATCATTTACTATTCCTTGTTTGGATAATTTATTTTTATGTTATTTTCCAAGTTATATGCCCTCCTTGATAAATAGGCTTTTACTTTTACTTTTTGTTGAGTGGTGGCCCAATTATCTGACCTCTGCAACTCAGAAGTATTTTTATTCTTGGAATTCAGCCTTTAAATATTTATTGTAGTTTTCTATGTATCACTATAACAGGCTTATTCTGTGCTGTGTATAGGGTTTCTGGGCCTGATTCAGACCCGGTCGCAAGCGCTGAGCGCTCGCAACCAGTTCGATGGTGGCCCAGAGCGCATGCGCACGACGGAGCCATCTCCGTCGTGCACTTGCGCGAGACCCGGATAGCGACGGGCAATCCGTCGCTCCGGGTCTCGCACCAAAAGGGGCGTGCTGTCGATGTTGGGTGACAGCATGCCCCCTTTGGTGGGCGGGTCGGGGGGGTGGCTGCCCAGACGGAGGCGTTCCCATGGGAACACCTACCATTTGGGGGCGGCCCCACTGACATCACAAGTGATGTCAGTGGGAGAGCTTTCGGCTCTGTTTGAGCCGAAAGCTCTCTGTGGCTTGCGGCCACGAGACCCTACCACAAGGGTCTCGTCGCAAGCCTGATGGTCGCGATGGTCAAGACCATCATCCTGGCCGCTCGCATTAGCTGTGGGTGGCAACCCACAGCAACGTGAGCGGCCAGGAGGCTGCTCCATAAAAAAAAAAGACGCCCTGATTCAGAGCGAGCGCTCTGTCAGAGCATCCGGCTCTGAATTAGGGCTCTGAATCAGGGCCTCTGCACCCTGATGTAATTTTAACAAATGTGACAACTGCGAAAATTGTGTACCGTGGTTTGCCATTTCACAAAACCATAGCTTACATCTATGATTGCAAAGTCCAACAAAAGATACATTTAAAACACAGAATAAAGTACAGTAACTTTTTCCCTCATTTAAAGGACACTGTTATCATCCCTATCAAGAAATGTGTTTTACCATTGCTCTTCCACAGTGATCTCAAAACTCGGTTCACAAGACACACTAACTGTCTGTTGAAATATGGAACGCTCTACTGCTCTTTCTCCTTGAATGCTCCATAAGTGAAGATGGCCGCCGTTTGGTCTTCTGCGCATGCGTGTTGCAATTTTGTTAGTGTGTTAGAGCACCACAGTGAGATACGGATGTGTTCCACTTAGCTCCAGTGACCCTGCAGTCAGAGGAGTAGCGTGTAGCCAGGGTGCCCGGAGCATGTGTGTGCTATGGCGCTCCCCTCAAGTGTTCCAGGGAGGAGGCGGGTCCATATGGGATTAAAGTAAAGAGAAATAAAAATAAAGAATAGGGGCAGCCCCCTGTAGTGGTGCCCATATGTATTAGTGCCCATATGCAATGCCCCCTGTTGTGATGCCCATATGCAGTGCCCATTGTAGTTGTGTCCATATGCAGTTCCCCCCTGTAGTGGTGCCCATATGCAGTGGCCCCCTGTAGTAGGGCCTATATGCAATGCCCCCTGTTGTGGTGCCCCTTAACGTAGTGCCCCTGTAGTTCTGCCCCCCATACTGTGCCCCCTGTAGTAGGGCCCATATGCAGTTCCCCTTGTAGTGGTGCCCATATGTAATGCCCCGTTTTGCCCATATGCAGTGCCCCCTTATGCAGTGCCCCCTGTATAGGTGCCCTTATGCAGTGCCCCCAGTAGTTGTGCTCCTTAAAGTAGTGCCCTTGTAGTTCTGCCCCTCATACTGTACCCCCTGTGGTAGTGCCCATATGCAGTTCCCCCCTGTAGTGGTGCCCATATGCAATGCCCCCTGTTGTGGTGCCCATATGCAGTGCCCCCTGTAGTGGTGCCCATTTGCAATGCCCCCTGTTGTGCCCATATGCAGTGGCCCCTGTAGTGGTGCTCATATGCATTGCCCCCTGTAGTGGTGCCCTTATGCAGTGCCCCTGTATAGGTGCCCATATGCAGTGCCCCCAGTAGTTGTGCCCCTTAAAGTAGTGCCCCTATAGTTCTGCCTCCCCATACTGTGCCCCCTGTAGTGGTGCCCATATGCAGTTCCCCCCTGTAGTGGGGCCCATATGCAATGCCCCCTGTAGTGGTGCCCATATGCAATGCCCCTTGTAGCGGTGCCCATATGCAATGCCCCCTGTAGCGGTGCCCTTATGCAGTGCCCCCAGTAGTTGTGCCCCTTAATGTAGTGCCCCTGTAGGTCTGCCCTCCATACTGTGCCCCCTGTAGTAGTTCCCATATGCAGTTCCCCCCTGTTGTGGTGCCCATATGCAGTGCCCCCAGTAGTGGTGCCCTTATGCAGTGCCCCCAGTAGTGTCCCTGTAGTTCTGTCCCCCCCCCCTTTAGTTCTGCCCCCTCTCTTCTCTCCCCCCCCCCAATACTTACCTGATCCATCGTGGCCGTCGTCCGTGCTGTCATTGCCGCTGGCACCCTGACTGGATCTAACTATATCCAGCAGGCGTGTCTGCACCGGATCGTCAGCTCGCGGGTGATGTCATGATGTCACCCACACACTGCATCACTGGGAATGCTGGAAAGTTACAGTTTACCAAAGTGGCAGCCCAAACCCAGATGATGTAGAAAAAAACCATGGGAACAATACTCTTAAGTGTTAAACAGCACATTTATTCTATCATACATTGATATCCTTAAAACCTGGACTACTAGTGTGTCTTGAGCCCCAAGTATGAGAAGCATTGCTCTACCTCACCTGCAGCAACCACTTACTATTCCCCATGCTGTGCACTGTAGTAGCTTAGCATTATCCCTAATGAACTTATTGAGGTAATACCAATTTGCACATGATTTAAGTAACTAGCATGTAACAAAGCCTGAATGAAGGCGACATCTGCGTTAAGCAACCTTTGCCCAGCAGGCCGCAGTCCCCATGGTTATCAATTGCTCAATAGTTTATTTTCAGATGGCGTTAGCCGTGACACAATCGATACAGATATCTCTATGGTAGTCGCAGACATCTAGAAAGTGAAGTCATGACAATGGGGAAAGTACTATGCTGCGACGGATGCAAGTTGTCCCCGCAAGTAAGCATTGTTGACTAACTCTGATAAATGGAAGTTAAACAATGCAAAATACATTGTTATTTCTCAGGGATGGTGGGGGTCCCCAGGGGCGTTTTAAGAGTAGAGGGGACCCACGTGCAGACTCAGGGCCTGATTCAGACCAGCTCGCGAGTGCTGGGCGCTCGCAAGCGGGTCGATGTTGGCCCAGTGCGCATGCGCATGACGGAGAAGGCTCCATCGTGCGCATGCACGAGACCCGGATAGCAACGGGCAAACCATTGCTCCGGGTCTCGCACCGTGCTGTCGATGTTGAGTGACAGCACGCCCCCTTTGGTGGGCATGCCGGGGGGGTGCCGGCCACCGTCTGGGGCTGGCCCCACTGACATCACAAGTGATGTCAGTGGGAGTGCCTTCGGCTCTGATAGAGCCGAAAGCACTCCAGGGCTTGTGGCAATGAGACCCTACCACAAGGGTCTCATTGCAAGCCCGATGGTCGCGATGGTCTTGACCATCGCAGCCATCTTCCTGGCCGCTCGCTATAGCTGTGGGTGGTCACTCACAGCTATACGAGCGGCCAGGAGGTCGCTCTAAAAATGAAGAAGGACAGCCCTGATTTAGAGCGAGCGCTCTGTTAGAGCGTCCGGCTCTGAATCAGGGCCTCAGTGCGGGCCCCCTCCTCTCTCCGGCATTCCCGCAGTGCACTGTAGATTCTGGCTAGTGCCAGAATCTACGGCGCATGCTCAAATCTCCGGGAAAATGGCGGCCGCTGCGTTTTCCCGGGGACACTAGTACTGCGCAGATCACTGAGAAAATGGCCACCGCAAAGCAGCACTACAGAGAGGTAAGTATAAAACTGCACCCATTATAGATACACCCACGGGGGAAAGCCTATAATGAGAAATAGGCCCTATTAGCATTAATTATTACACAAAAATACATAAATCACAGCGCTATTCTGACATTTTCACAAAGTGTAATTTAATAACATGTAAACATGTACCAATAAAATCAATGTAACCACAATTAAAAAAGCATCATCCAATCCACCATATAGAAATGTTCCATGGGTGCTTATAGGTTGAATAAAGTTCCAAGAGTTTTTCCTCAATTGTTTAGAATAAGTCCAGACAAGAATAATTACCAAGTCCAATGTCCAACTTGAAAGAGGGGTCCCAATTAGCAGTGCTGGCAGGCCTCCGCAAAAGATCCGGTCCCCTGGACACAGGTATGGCGATGAGCTGGTATAATTCCAATGGTGGATCAATAAACCATATAAATAGCACTCCCTTGGCATAAGGGGCGGTGGAGAGGAAACACAACCAGGTACTGACGCGTTTCGCTGTGTTAGAACCACAGCTTTATCAAAGGTGGTGTCATGGTTGAGATGCAGCTTATTTATAGTGAATATCTAAAATGGCTGCTGATTAGCAGCTGATACACATTATTCTTTCAATTGACAAATACATCATACATTAATCATATATAATACCATGAATAGAAGGAGACAGACTTACCTAACATAAAACTGAATCTGTATGTGAAGGATCTTAATTAGATCATCTACACAATTAAGCATTCCTTATCCGTGATCTCCTGTGACCACGTGATGTAAACAAATATTGTCACCAACGCAAGCGGTTGTTGGCATAGTAACCGCTACTTATCTATGCGTGATAGGCTCATTTTCTCAACGTGACTCCTCAATGAGTCACATGTTGCGGACTTCCGCAATAGGCATAATACCTAGTCACGCGGTCATGTGATCGCTATGTTTATATATGTGACTTCCATAGTAGGCATAATACCTAGTCACGCGGTCATGTGATCACTGTGTTTATACATGTGACATGTCATATGTTCCACCCGTATTATACGGAGGGGAAAGATTGTTAAAGATATCCGCAATGGATCGCTGTCATGTGACTTAATTATAGGACACATGAAATAAGGAATATTCCATATTGTAGCTTATATTCAATAAAGATTAATAATAGAATGTTATCCATGATATATTATATATTATGCCATACTGGTTTCAATGTATGAAAGGGGGTACTAAAATTCACATCACGATCGTGTGACATCAATATGTCACAGGATCCATGAGTAAATTCATACCCCAATAACTATAAATTGAATAATATTAAATAAAAATAAAAATAATAAATAATCAGATGATGTAGTCATTAAGCATAATAGCTGTCAACAATATATAATATTGAACATAAATAGAATAGATGCAATTACTTCATATAAATAAATAACTTAAATAGATAATAATCACCAAATTAACGTAATAAACAATAATAGTAATAAATAAAAAATAATAATAAAAATGAAAAAATAAAATAATAAATAAATAATAAAAAATAAATAAAAACATATCTAAAAACTGGAGATAATAAAGAAGATCTATATGTATTACCCCAGTTCTATTCATGTATCATATATATATTTCTTAGGGATAACAGAATATTCGAAGGGACAGCAGAGGTTACAAAACGTAAACAAATTTGTAAATAAGTTGATATTATTCAACTAAATACTGAGTTAAGTTCTATCATTTCATTAAGACCTCTAGGATATAAAGAATCCATCTTAAAGATCCAAAAAAGTTCTTGTTTACACAATTGTTTAAAACGGTCTCCTCCCCTAATGGTCATGGAGATTTTTTCAATACCAATGAGTTTAAGGGAACTGCAGTCTCCTTTATGGATCTCATTAAAATGCTTAGAAACACTATGGGATGGTGATTTATTAAGTATATTTCTTCGGTGTTCCATAAATCGGATTTTCAGGCAATGGGTCGTTCACACCCACATATCTCAAATTGCATCCACAAGTGAGGACGTACACAACATACTTGGAATTACAATTGATAAACTCCTTGATGGAGTATACCTCCTCACTGTTAGGTATAGAAACCTGTTTCATTCCATTAGTGATATAATCACATGTGGTGCATCGATTGCTACCACATTTGAAACATCCCAAAGGTTTCGGGGGAAGCCAATTAATACAAACATTATCTTCCTTAAGATTTTTCAAAAAGCTAGGGGCCAACATATTTTTTAATGATTTGTTGCGACAGGTTTAGGGGGAAACAAATCTCCCAAAATTCTATCCTGTCTAAGGATATCATAATTTTTTGTTATGATCTTCCTTATCTCTTTTTGAGAATCTGTGTAGGTAGAAATAAAAGCTATCTTTCTCTCTGAATTCCTAAATATCCTGTGTTTTTTTCTTCTTTTTTGTTTCTAAGAGTGTTTCTCTATTCATGATGAGTACTTCGCTAAACGCTTTTTCAATAAGATGTTCTGGATAACCTCTCATTGCAAAAGCTCTCATCATTTGTTCCGATTGAATTTTAAATTGGTTCAAATCAGAACAATTTCTCCTTAGCCGCATGAGTTGGCCTTTAGGTATATTCTGCTTCCATACAGACTGATGAGAGCTTTTGAAATGCAAATAGGTATTGGTACCTACCTCCTTAATAAAATTTAGAGTGGTAATCCTATTATTATGTATTTCCAAGGTTATATCCAAAAAATTAATACAGTGATGGTGAAAAGTGTATGTGAATTTTAAATTACATTTATTCAAATTAAGTGCAGAAACAAAATCATGTGCTGACGTGGGGGACCCATCCCAAATCATAAAAAGGTCATCTATGTAACGGCCATAGAGGACCAGGCTTGAGCCCAGCCCGCCCCCCCACACGTGTAGGTCCTCGACCTCCCCCATGTAGAGGTTGGCGTAGCTGGGCGCGAACCTGGTCCCCATGGCCGTCCCCATAGTTTGTAAGTAAAAAGTGTCCGAAAATAAAAAATAATTGTGCCGTAGAATAAAAAAGATGGACTCCAGTATAAAGTCTCTATGACATTCCGAGAGATCTCCATCTTTTAGGAGTCATCTCTTGATAACATCTACTCCCAACACATGTGAGATGTTGGTGTAGAGACTCTGCACATCTAGAGTCATGAATGCATAAGATTCTTTCCACTCCACTCCATCTATCAACTGTAAAAAATGTGAAGTATCTCGGATGTGTGATTTAAGTGTTGAAACTCTAGGTTGTAAAAATTAATCAACATAAAAGAAAGATTGGCTGACAAAGAATTAATACCGGAAATGACAGGGGGTGAAGTGATGGACTTGTGAATTTTTGGTAAGTGGTAATATATATCGGAGTAGTGGGAAAAGGTGTGTATAAAAAATTGAATTCTTCCTTGGAAATAATTTTCTCTTTTAATGCTCCACTCAATAAGGAATGTAATTCCAATAGAAAGCTATTTGTGGGATCGGAAGGGAGAATTAAATAAAATGTATTGTCTCCCAATTGTCTCATTGCTTCAAGTACATAGTCAGCTCTATTTTGGACTATAATCCCTCCCCCCTGGATGATGCTTTTTTAATTGTGGTTACATTGATTTTATTGGTACATGTTTACATGTTATTAAATTACACTTTGTGAAAATGTCAGAATAGCGCTGTGATTTATGTATTTTTGTGTGTTTATTATAGAGGTCTGACTAACCTCTCTATACAGCCGCTTTCATTATAGAAGTCTCACCTCACACTAGCGCTCCTTCAGTATCATTACTGTGTGGTTTTTTGTAGCATTAATTATTAGTCTAATAGAGGGCTTGATTCAGAGGCGCTCGCAAAAAGCGAGCGCTCGCTCTGAATCAGGGCGGGCGCAGGTTTTTTTAGGAGCGGCCACCTGGCCTAGGTGTGGGTGACCACCCACAGTTATAGCGTGCGGCCATGATGATGGTCGCGATGGTCAAGACCATCGGGCTTGCGACGAGACCCTTGTGGTAGGGTCTCGTTCATCGCAAGCCCCAGAGAGCTTTCGGGCTCTGACAGAGCCGGAAGCTCTCCACTGACATCACTCGTGATGTCAGTGGGGCTGCACCCAAACAGCAAGCGTTCCCTCGGGAACGCCTCCTTTTGGGCAGCCACCCCCCCTGCCCGCCCACCAAATGGGGTGAGCTGTCACTCAACATCGACAGCTCGCCCCCTTTGGTGCGAGACCCAAAGCGACGGATTGCCTGTCGCTAGCCGGGTCTCGCGCATGCGCACGACGGAGCCGGCTCTGTCGTGCGCTGTGGGCCACCATTGACCCGGTTGCGAGCGGTCAGCGCTTGCGACCGTGTCTGAATCAGGCCCAGAGTTCATTATATTAGTAAGTAGAATAAGGAGTATTTATTTACAATAGAGTGAGAATTAGTTGTACTATCAGAAACACAATAATGTACCTGTGCACACAATGATTCCAAATTAAAAAAAAAAAAATATTAAAATTAATATTAATTAATTAATATTTTGGGACAATAGATTCTTTCTAAAAGCAAACCTACAAAAATGCCTTTAGGTCATTCCTAGCCGCTCTGGGGTCGGCACATAGTGAGGGGAGATGAGAACTTTCTCCATGGAGATCTCTCCCAGTAAGGCTTCACCTTCACTACTGTATTCTTGGAATGAGAGACAGGGGTACTGGTGGAGATCAGAAAGTGGTGACTTATAAATAGCACTTAGCATTTATTTATACACAAATGGCGTCACCATAGAAGAGCCACATTCACTTTCAAATGACAACTGCATCGAATTCAAAAATGTAAGTTTATTATTTATAGTAATGTTGTGCCTTGTGACAACTGCTAAGTTTCCCTGTGGTAAAATGGGAAATGTCATTGTGACTCTGAGGTCAGAACACGTGTTTGTTAGTAATGTTTCACGGATAACACAAATACTGGGTGAAAAATGTGACAGCAGCATTTCTTTGTAATGCTGATAAAACTCCCCAATGCATAGTATACGATATCGTATCTTCAGGAGTTGATGTTAGGAGCATTTTCTGTAACCAATGAGCCAAGCTGGATTCAGGAGAGATCGTTCTCAGCTGACATAGACTCAGATTTTCCATTCGAGGGGTCAGCGACAATTAAGTCCCATTACCCATACTCAGAGTTATGTGTGTCCCTTGGCAGGAAATGCTAATGGAAAACAAAACTTGCGATATAAAAGAAAAAAAAAACTTCACTTTTGCATCATACAGTAGATCCAAAGTTTTCTAAACATTTTCCTATGACATCAGTTCAAAGCAACACGGAATTTGATGTAAGAAAAAAAAAGTGTATGGGCCTTTTTAGTCTGCCGGTTTTAGATTGTGTTTGTTTTTGGAGTGGGAGGTTAGGCTATATCAATTTAGTAAGCTAAATTTAGACTAAAAAGTACAACGTGAAGATCAGTATAATTTTTATCGCATGACCATGCCAGCTATACCTAACCAGAAACACAGGAAGCACGTGATGACAATGTATTGTGGATGGCACGCCTGTATATCCTAGTCCACCCTGGACTAGGAGATACAGGGGTCTATGTACTAAGCAGTGATAAGTGACAGAGTGAAAAGTGATAAGTCTGTGATAAGTGCCAGCCAATCAGCTCCCAACTGTCATCTCACAGGCTGTGTTTAAAAAATGACAGTTGGGAGCTGATTGGCTGGCACTTATCACAGACTTATCACTTTTCACTCTGCTACTTATCACTGCTTAGTACATAGACCCCACAGTCACTCTGGGTGTGCCCTCTTTTTTAAGGTATATTCAAGTGAATATCATCCCTTGGATTAACATCCAGAACACATTATCATCACGTGCTTCCTGACCATAGGAGTGCTACCTGGACATCAGATAAGCTTTAAAACATTTAATTTTTGGTACTCACAATATTTGCCTCGAGCACAGATTGCTTTACTTTAAATACTACACTATTAAGCGCATGTCTCTTATTTTTCAGCACCCATCTTCCCGTTGCCACACGGACCACTAGAAGATTGCTGCCACCTGTGATTATCAGGAGTATTTCTTTCACATAAGGACATACTTGCCGACATTCAGCTCCCTCCTTCCGGGAGGGAGCTGAATGCCTGCATTGTGTGGAGTGTGTGGCCGGGCTATGATGCCGTTTTGGGGGCGGGGGCGTGACCGGAAAAAAAGGCATTGTGAAGCAGGGGGCGGAGCCACGATGACGCGATTCAGCGCGAATCGCGTCATCGGGCCCCATGCCAGCGGGGGGTTTTACTATTAGTCTGGGGGGGTAGGCGGCAGCCGGGAGGCTTGCCTGCCTTTCCGGGGGGTCGGGAGCGGCACCCGATATTCGGGAGGCTCCCGACCAAATCGGGAGGGTAGGCAAGCCTGCATAAGGAACCTAAAAATGTGCGCGCCAGTGTTCATTCTAATATATATATATTTTGGATGCAGCAGTGGCAGGGCGAGAGGAGGTGTGAGGAGGTTCCACCATTGAATGTACGGGGAGGAGCGGAACCAAAGTGATTGTTTCAGAATTCCGAGGCAGTGGCAAACGCAGGATTTCTAGAGGGGGGTTTCCAAATGCTTGATTTTAGAGTGAGTGATGCCAGTCCATGAAGAGGGTAGAATTAGCACTTAACCAGCTATGATATGCGTCATACAAAGTATATTGTGTGTCATAATTCCAGCATATAGAGGACCAGCAATCACAGTAAGCCATTAAATGCAGCAGTAGGGCCATCCTGCCTGAGCTGAATGTTTTTATTTTAGATGTGTTCACCATTCCAGAGCATGGGAGCAAGTCTGGGAGTCTGGGAGCAGCAGCAGAACCTAGCTCTGCCCTGGACATATATGTACATATTGGGCTCTATAGCAGCACATCCCTAACAGTGAATGTTTTCCAGATCTCCTAGTTGGTGCACAGGTTATTTATTACTGCCTGATACATGTTAAAAGATCCACAGGTGGTGCTAATTATTTAATTTGTGATACTGAGAAGAACATGCAGCACAACTAAAATTATATTACATTACTATTTCTATTGTGGTCATGGTGTGGGCTGGGGAGGGGGTTTCCAGGTAGACGGAAACCCCCCCTGCGTTTGCCTATGCGAGGGTACACTTGATAAAGTTATCTGTCGATTCTGGGATTCCTTTTGAGAACGAGTACACCCCTGATGTGCCTGTTTTTTAATTGATGAAGGTACTTGAAATACTTATCTTGAAAATTCAAATATTTCTAAAATACTACACCAGAGAGGGCCTTTTCTCACCTCCTTTTTTAGATATATATATATATATATAAAATATTTTATATATAAAACCAGCACTTCACAGTAGACAATAGGATCCTGTATACAGATTAGGACAGAAGTCCGCACTCTCATCCATAGGATTCCAGGACAGCAGCTGGGGTGATCCAATTCAAGATCCAAATATATGAACAAGCAAAGAGTGGCACTCACCAGGAAGTAGAAGAAAGTATTTATTCCTCACATGTCCAGTAGAAACAGTCTCAATGTTTCGGTCACCATGAGACCTTTTTCAAGCAGCACAGCAAAGGATAAATAAACACCTAGGGGTCTATTTACTAAAGTGCGGGTTTAGAAAAGTGGAGATTTTGCCCATAGCCACCAATCAGATTATATTTATCATTCATCCAGCATCTTTTAGAATATAATAGCTAGAATCTGATTGGTTGCTATGAGTAACATCTCCACTTCTATAAATCCGCACTTCAGTAAATAAATATATACCCCCAACAGTCCCAACTCAGCATGCCACGTTTATATCACATGCTCAATCAAGGTACATGGGGCCTGAATCAGAGACGGACACAAAGTCTAATGTCTGCAAAGCATATCCGAGCATAAGGACGCCCACTGCTGCCTTCTCATATGCGTGTGATGTTTATTACATGCATAAATATCGGTAACATTGACGCACATTGAGCAGCCATCTTGCCCTTGCGGAACATCTGACCTGCCATAGCCTTGGTAGCTTTCCTGACACACACAGCGGCGTAGAAGATCGCATGGGCTAATGAAACGGCGTTCAAACTGCGTTTTTCAGATCACCAACCCCAAACGCAGACAACCTGTCACTCACTTTGCATCCATAGTCGCAATGCGATCACTGCGCATGTGCAGTGCGGCTTATATAAACATGCAGAATGGCAAACAATGGCTCAATCTGCATCCATAATCGCCATTGCGTTCAGCTCTAGATCAGGCACATGGTCCCTTAATTCCACCTATCCTCCTTAATTCCCATTCCAGTGCCTGTGTGGGTTTCCTCCGAATGCTCCGGTTTCCTCCTACACTCCAAAAATATACTGGTAGATTAATTGTGTGTGCCTGTACATGTGGTAGGGAATATAGATTGTAAACTCCACTGGGGCAGCGACTGATGTGAATGAGTGAAATATTCTCTGTAAAGCGCTGCGGAATATGTGTGCGCTATATAAATAACGGGTAATAAATACATTTCTCCTTGAGAGATCAGCAGAGCTACAGTATTACTGATTCTATCCTTGGCTTTTCTTAAGTTCTAGCCAAAATACTGTCCCTCCTCCTGTGTTGGGTAGGCTAGGGTACTTCTTTCATTTTAAAAAATGGCTTTTAAAGTAGAGCACAGGTTCTCAAACTCGGTCCTCAGGACCCCAAACAGTGCATGTTTTGCAGGTCTCCTCACATAATTACTAGTGAAATAGTCAGCTGCACCTGTAGATCTTTTAAAATGTGTCAGTTAGTAATGAATACACCTGTGCACCTGCTGGGTGACCTGCAAAAAGTGAACTGTGTGGGGTCCTGAGGACAGAGTTTGAGAACCACTGAAGTAGAGGTTCAGTAGATTATCCATCACTTCCTTTATTTACCCATGGTTGTCCTCGATGTCAGTTTTGAGTTTTTAATTTTCAAAGTTAAGATGCTGAAATTTGTTACCTGCTTCTTCAAGATACTGTTAAACCAGCATTTATTGTATGAAATTAAACAATTGGGTTTTTTTGTCCTTATGTTTTTGAAATTTTTTTTTAAACAATGATTTGAATCCCATCTCCCAACCACTTGCTGTCCCAGAATCTTCCCCTGACAAACCCAGGCTGGCCATACACTGTATATACTCATACTGCTTTTTGCCCGCTATGGGTATATTTACTAAAGTGCGGGTTTTTAGAAGTGGAGATGTTGCCAATAGCAACCAGTCAGATCCTACTTAATATTTATCTAGCACCTTCTAGAAGATAATAGCTAGAATCTGATTGGTTGCTATGGGCAACATCTCTACTTCTAAAAATCTGCATCTTATTAGATATACTCCTAAAGGGGCAAATCTCAGAATCTGGCAGTACAACGAAGAAAACCCACAAGCTATTCTTTAAGTGATATTTCTTGGATGCTATTTAGAGAAAGACCAAATCTTCTCCCATTTGCTGAACATTATTCCATTAACAAAAAAAAACAGTAATATATATTTTAGACCTGCTACCAGGCTTCCCTGCTGTCAATTTCCCAGAGAAAGTCAGACAGAAAGCCAACTGGAAAGTTTTACTTAAAACTCTGAAGAGCACATCTACGCCAATACTAACCCAACTGATTTTCATTTTTTTTAATTATGCTGGCTCCAATTCTTACATTTCCTTTTCTAGAACCTTTCAGAAAAGGCCATCCCAGCCAGGTGCTGATTCACCAGAACAAAAGTCTCTTAACACTAGTGCAGTAGTCCTGAGCACTTCTAGTCAGTAAAGTATCCATCCAGCGGTGCCATTCATTCCATACTGTACAATGCGGTAGACATGTTCTAAACCAGACATACAGAAGAGTCCTAACTTGTTCCCTTGTTCCTCCTGTTCATGGTGTACAGTAGTCTGGCAAACAATTATTCACAGAAATACTTTCCTCCCGCACATAAATGAGTTGGGGGCTCATTTATAGTTAAATGAACATCTCCTTTTGCATATGATTTCCATTTTTCTGCTCCTCCTCAAAAAAAAACCAAAACCATACATCCATGTGAAGAGTTTTGCATATCTCCGACTTACCTTAGAGAGGCAGTATGGAGGAAGTAAGGGTCAGCAAGAGTTGGCTGAGAACATTAAGGGGTAAATTTACTAAAATGAGATTTTTTAGAATTGGAGATGTTGCCCATAGTAACCAATCAGATTCTAGTTATTATCTTCTAGAAGGTGCTAGTTAAATGTTAAGTAGAATTTGATTGGGTGCCATATCCATTTCTAAAAACTCACTTTAGTAAATATTTCCCTAATGGGGGGAGGTATCCACTTAGCGATATACAAACGACAGCACGATTGCAACATTGCAATCGTGCTGTCGTTTGTATAGCTAGTGATGTGCCTAGACTGAATGTTCACTCGTTCAGTCCCGGCACATCCCTCATCCCCGCACATGCGGAACCTGACGAGATAGTCAGGTTGACTTGCATGTACGGGCGATGTCGGAAGCGACCCGCGGGCAAGCGCATCGTGGGTTGCTTCCATCCAAAACATCCCCGATGCATGCGTGATTTGCAAGCGATTGCACGATAACGACATAGTTATCGTGCAATCGCTTGTTTAAATCGCTTAGTGGATACCCCTCATAAGTGACATAATTATGACACATTTAGAAGTGGATACGTTTGCAGATATGTCTTTCGGGATGTAATGCGATCCTGCAGAAATATACGTCAACCCATTACACTATTAAAAAGTGCAGAAAAGTGTTATGTAAGTGCAACGTAACAGTTTCTCAACAGTCTATCTTATGCATACTTCCCCTTATCAGCCAACCAGCCTTACTGGGAGGGAGGGGGGTACTGAAATCCTGTCTGGTGTATGTGACTGCCAGTAGGGATGATATATTACAAACTCAGCACAAAACCATATACGTTTGTACATTGTAGCACATTACAAGCTCAAATAGCATATTCTATAAACATTTGTCCATATACGATGAACATACAACTTGTTAAGAATATTTAACATTTTGTTCTGACTCTGTTAACTCGAACTTAATAACTTTGTGGCTGTATTTTTCTACTGCAATAATAAACCAATGCCCAATTGCGTAATTAATTTCTGGCCAGATGAAGTGTCTGTGTTCGTGGGACCGTCCCCTGTCAGACTGTTGATGTGAATGCTCAGTTACAAGTGGTGATGTAGAAATACACAAAAAGTAGGCGGAGTCTAAGAACACGGGGAGAGTATTTATAAACCACCTTTATTTAAGGCTCAAATATCAGTATATATAAACTTTCAAAAATATCAATAAAACTCCCGGTAGTATAAGAATAATTCTTTAAACAGCATGTATTTAAATAAATAACATGTCTTCAAATGAAGCACAAAATTACAATTAAAAAATAAACAAACAATCACAGTAAAATATCTCTATTATTCTCAAATTGATGATGGATTGAACATCTGAGCTCTGGTGCTTCAAAGAGCCAAGTGAAAATGACCCAGTTAGCAGCAATGTTCTGAATAACTGAAAAAAGGAATTTATATTTTCGTGTAGCAATGAATTGAAAGCTGAATGGCCCAATAAAACTAAGTAGCTGACAGAGGGCCTGATTCAGAGCCGGACGCTCTAAACGAGCGCCCGCTCTGAATCAGGGAGTTGTTTTTTTTGTGTGCGTCCTCCTGGACGCTCGCATAGCTGTGGGTTACCACCCACAGCTTATGCGAGTGTCCATGATGATGGTCGCGATGGTCAAGACCATCGCAACCATCTGGCTTTCGATGAGACCCTGCTGTATGGTCTCGCTGCCGCAAGCCCTGGAGTGATTTGGCTCTATCAGAGCCAAAATCACTCCCACTGACATCACTAGTGATGTCAGTGGGGCCGGACCCGTCTGGGCAGCCACGCCATGGCATGCCCACCAAAGGGGGTGTGCTGTCACTCACCATCGACAGCATGCCCCCTTTGGTGCGAGACCCCGAGTGACGGCTTCCCCGTCGCTCGCCGGGTCTTGCGCATGAGCACGACGGAACAGCCTCCGTCGTGCGCATGCGCATTTGGGTACCATCGACCCGCTTGCGAGCGTCCTGCCATCGAGAGCGGGTCTGAATGAGACCCAGTGTTCCACAGTAATTAGCAACAGTGTGTCCAATACTGAGAAAAAAGCTGCTGAACAGCAGGTGAATTGAGAGCGGAGTGGCCCAATAAAACTAAGTAGCTGACAAGGTTCCACAATGCGCTGTGAATGTGATAATGTGGAATTAGAGAACTCAGTTCTCCGCTGTACTCACTCCCCTCTTGATGGTCCCGCCGCTCCAGCGGCTTGCAGATGATGGTAGCTCCAACTCCAGCAGCATATACTGTATAATATAAATTGCACACAAAACCACCGTCTATCCTGATGGAAAAATCCATCCGCAGTCCTCCGAGTGTCTCACTCACAGGAGGCTGTGCGTGTCTTCAGCTGTGTGTATGATGTGTGAGTGGGAGAGATATATGGAAATAGTCCCAGGGGATGAGTCTGCGGCAGCAATTGGGTTCAGCTCTCACAAGTGGTCCATGTCCTCAACTAGTTTCTCCGCACACCGGCGGCTGTTTCAAGAGGCAGAAGTATGAATCTATGGGTCAGGTCAGAGCTAAATAGCTCAAATAATCAGCTTAATAGATTGACTCCAGATGTCTGTAATTAGTGAGACTCTGGCCCATAAGAACAATATAGAAATGGTTCTTAACCTTATATATATATTAGGGGTGTGCACCGGCCACTTTTCGTGTTTTGTGTTTTGGTTTTGGATCTGGATCTTTCTTCGTGTTTTGGATCTGGATTGGTTTTGCCAAAACCACCCTTCCGTGTTTTGGGTTCTGGGTTTTGTGTTTTGGATCTGTATTTTTTTGAAAAAAAGCATAAAAACAGCTAAAATCACAGAATTTGTAGGTTTTTCTGCTCCTATGCTATTATTAACCTCAATAACCTTAATTTCCACTCATTTCCAGTCTATTCTGAACACCTCACACCTCACAATAGTGTTTTTATGTCCAAAAGGTTGCACCGAGGTAGCTGGATGACTATGCTAAGCGACACGAGTGGGCGGCACAAACACGTGACCCATCTAGGCGTGAAACTGCAGTGGCAGACAGGATGGCATTGAAAAACTAGGCCCCAAACTGTACATAATGCAAAGAAAAAAAAGAGGTGCAAGATGGAATTGTCCTTGGGCCCTCCCACCCACCCTTATGTTGTATAAACAGGACATGCACACTTTAACAAACCAATCATTTCAGCGCCAGGGTCTGCCACACGACTGTGGCTGAAATGATTGGTTCGTTTGGGCCCCCACAAAACAAGCTGGCAATTTATCTGTCCCTGCACAAACTGGCTCTACGGAGGCAAGATGTCATCCTCATCCTCCTCATCCACCGATTCCTCACCCTCTTCAGTGTGTACATCCTCATCCTCACAGAGTATTAATTCGTCCCTGCTGGAACCACAGGTCCCTCTGTACGTTCTGGAGGCTGGTCTCCCTGGAAGAGTTGATAATTCATTTTATGAACATCATCTTCTCCACATTTTGTGGAAGCAACCTCCTACGCCTTTCGCTGACAAGGTTCCCGGCTGCACTAAACACTCTTTCGGAGTACACACTGGAGGGGGGGCAACTCAGGTAAAATAGAGCCAGTTTGTACAGGGACCTCCAAATTGCTTCTTTTTCCTGCCAGTACAGGTACAGACTGTCTGACATGCCTACTTGGATGCTGTCACCGATGTAATCCTTTAACAGACAGACGCACGCTTGTCGCTGCTGCTTTGAGGATTCAAGTGCGGCTACAGCCCACACAATTCACAAAGACAGAAAAAAAAAAAGAATATTTTTATTGTTTGTGGAGCACACTTTGAGGGTTACACCACCCTTTAACAGACAGACGCACGCTTGTCGCTGCTGCTTTGAGGATGCAAGTGCGGCTACAGCCCACACAATTCACAAAGACAGAAAAAAGAAGAATATCTTTATTGTTTGTGTAGCACACTTTGAGGGTGTCACCACCCTTTAATAGACAGACGCACGCTTGTCGCTGCTGCTTTAAGGATGCAGGTGCGGCTACAGCCCACACAATTCACAAAGACAGAAAAAAGAAGAATATTTTTATTGTTTGTGTAGCACACTTTGAGGGTGTCACCACCCTTTAACAGACAGACGCACGCTTGTGGATGCTGCTTTGAGGATGCAAGTGCGGCTACATCGCACACAAGTCACAAACACATTAAAAAAATAGTTTTTTATTTTTTGGAGCACTTTGAGAGTTACACCACCCTTTAACAGACAGACGCACGCTTGTCGCTGCTGCTTTAAGGATGCAGGTGCGGCTACAGCCCACACATTTCACAAAGACCGAAAAAAAAAGAACAATATTTTAATTGTTTGTGTAGAACACTTTGAGGTGTCACCACCCTTTAACAGACAGACGCACGCTTGTCGCTGCTGCTTTAAGGATGCAGGTGCGGCTACAGCCCACACAATTCACAAAGACCGAAAAAAGAAGAAGAATATTTTTATTGTTTGTGTAGCACACTTTGAGGGTGTCACCACCCTTTAACAGACAGACGCACGCTTGTCGCTGCTGCTTTGAGGATGCAGGTGGAATCTAGACGGGATTTGGAACCGAGGACACACTACCTCCATCAATTGTCTAAATCCCACTGCACTAATGTCGGATACCGGACGCACGTCTAACACCAACATAGCAGTCAAGGCCTCAGTTATACGTTTTGCTTCAGGATGACTGCTGTCGTACTTCATCCTCATCGCTAGGGACTGTTGGAGGGTCAATTGTTTAGTAAAAGTAGTGATGTTCCTACTTCCTCTCTGGGATGATGAACAACTCCCAGCAGCAGCAACAGCACTAGTAGGAAGTGGTTCTTGATCTTTCCCTATTTTATTTTTATCGAAGAAAGTTTGGTCCTCCATTTATGTTATATTGATATATATACGTGCGGCTAAAGCGCACACAAACACAGAAAATATTTTTTTATTTTTGCTGGAGAGTAGTGCACTTTGTGGGTTATACCACCCTTTAAGAAATGAGCCAGCCGGCTCTTTACTTATGGGACACAGGCGCACGCTTGGCGCTGCTCCTTTGTTGATGCACGTGCAGCCACAGTGCACACAAGTCACAAACACAGAAAATATATATTTTTTTGGTTTGGAGTGTACTTTGGGGGTTACAGAACCCTTTAACGGTCAAGCCAGCCGGCCCTTTACTTATGACACAGGCGCACGCTTGGCACTACTTTGTTGATGCACGTGCAGCTACAGCGCACACAATTCACAAACACAGAAAATATTTTTTTTTTTGGTTTGGACTGGACTGTACTATCGGGGGTTACAGCACCCTTTAACGGTCAAGCCAGCCGGCCCTTTACTTATGACACAGGCGCACACTTGGCACTACTTTGTTGATGCACGTGCGGCTACTGCGCACACAATTCACAAACACAGAAAATAATTTTTTTTTTGGTTTGGACTGGAGTGTACTTTGGGGGTTACAGCACCCTTTAACGGTCAAGCCAGCCGGCCCTTTACTTATGACACAGGCGCACGCTTGGCACTACTTTGTTGATGCACATGCGGCTACTGCGCACACAATTCACAAACACAGAAAATAATTTTTTTTTGGGTTTGGACTGGAGTGTACTTTCGGGGGTTACAGCACCCTTAACGGTCAAGCCAGCCGGCCCTTTACTTATGACACAGGCGCACGCTTGGCACTACTTTGTTGATGCACGTGCGGCTATTGCGCACACAATTCACAAACACAGAAAATAATTTTTTTTTTGGTTTGGACTGGAGTGTACTTTCGGGGGTTACAGCACCCTTAACGGTCAAGCCAGCCGGCCCTTTACTTATGACACAGGCGCACGCTTGGCACTACTTTGTTGATGCACGTGCGGCTACTGCGCACACAATTCACAAACACTGAAAATATATTATTTTTTTAGCACTTGGGGGGAGCACTCCTGATGGACAGAGCACCCCCTGGACAACACTACAGCACCCCTTTAGGACTGGGACACTGCACAGGACTTTGGAGTGGACACAGCCCCTATGGAGAACTGACTGCACAACACAGTCCAGCCAGCCCCTATGGACTTTGAAGTAGTGGACACAGCCCCTATTAACAACAGCAGCACAGCACAACACAGCCAGCCCCTATGGACTTTGAAGTAGTGGACAACAGCAGCACTACACTACACTACACTACACAGCCCTAAATCCCACCCTCCCTCTTCACTGTCCACAGCCGAGTGAGAAAATGGCGCCGACGCGGGTACCTTATATAGGATCCAAAACCCGCGAGACTCGGAAGGCGGGATGATGACGTTTTGCCTCGATTTCAGATCCGAGTCAGGCGGGAAAAGTCGAGCCTGATTCGGATCGGACTCGGATCGGGGGGGCTCGGGGGGGTTCGGATTTCAGAAATCCGAACCCGCTCTCCCCTACTATATAGCGAGTGCATTGTAAGGATGTGTTTATAGTAGGGGTGTGCATCGGCCACTTTTCGTGTTTTGTGTTTTGGTTTTGGATCTGGATCATTCTTCGTGTTTTGGATCTGGATTGGTTTTGCCAAAACCACCCTTCCGTGTTTTGGGTTCTGGGTTTTGTGTTTTGGATCTGTATTTTTTTGAAAAAAAGCATAAAAACAGCTAAAATCACAGAATTTGTAGGTTTTTCTGCTCCTATGCTATTATTAACCTCAATAACCTTAATTTCCACTCATTTCCAGTCTATTCTGAACACCTCACACCTCACAATAGTGTTTTTATGTCCAAAAGGTTGCACCGAGGTAGCTGGATGACTATGCTAAGCGACACGAGTGGGCGGCACAAACACGTGACCCATCTAGGAGTGACACTGCAGTGGCAGGCAGGATGGCAGTTAGAAAAACTAGGCCCCAAACTGTACATAATGCAAAGAAAAAAAGAGGTGCAAGATGGAATTGTCCTTGGGCCCTCCCACCCACCCTTATGTTGTATAAACAGGACATGCACACTTTAACAAATCAATCATTTCAGCGCCAGGGTCTGCCACACAACTGTGGCTGAAATGATTGGTTCGTTTGGGCCCCCACAAAACAAGCTGGCAATTAATGTGTCCCTGCACAAACTGGCTCTACGGAGGCAAGATGTCATCCTCATCCTCCTCATCCACCGATTCCTCACCCTCTTCAGTGTGTACATCCTCATCCTCACAAAGTATTAACTCGTCCCCACTTGAATCCACCACCACAGGTCCCTCTGTACCTTCTGGAGGCTGGTCTCCCTGGAAGAGCTGATAATTCATTTTGATGAACATCATCTTCTCCACATTCTGTGGAAGCAACCTCCTACGCCTTTCGCTGACAAGGTTCCCGGCTGCACTAAACACTCTTTCGGAGTACACACTGGAGGGGGGGCAACTCAGGTAAAATAGAGCCAGTTTGTACAGGGGCCTCCAAATTGCCTCTTTTTCCTGCCAGTACAGGTATGGACTGTCTGACATGCCTACTTGGATGCTGTCACCGATGTAATCCTCCACCATTCTGTCAATGGTGACAGTATCATATGCAGTGACAGTAGACATGTCAGAAATTGTTGCCAGGTCCTTCAGTCCGGACCAGATGTCCAAACTTGGTCCTGCCTGCCCTGCATCACCGCCAGCGGGTTGCTTAGGATACCTAAGTTTTTTCCTGGCAGCCCCAGTTGCGGGAGAAAATGAAGAAGGAGCCGTTGACGTGTCACGTTCCGCTTCAGCTGACAGTGTGTTCACCAGCAGGTCTTTGCACCTCTGCAGGCTTGTGTCGGCCGGAAAGAGAGACACCACATAGGCTTTAAACCTAGGATCGAGCACGGTGGCCAAAATGTAGTGGTCTGATTTCAACAGATTGACCACCCTGGAATCCTGGCAAAGCGAATGAAGGGCTTCATCCACAAGTCCCACATGCCGAGCGGAATCGCTCCGTCTTAGCTCCTCCTTCACTTTCTCCAGCTGCTTCTGCAAAAGCCTGATGAGGGGAATGACCTGACTCAAGCTGGCAGTGTCTGAACTGACTTCACGTGTGGCAAGTTCGAAGGGCTGAAGAACCTTGCACAACACGGAAATCATTCTCCACTGCGCTTGAGTCAGGTGCATACCCCCTCCTTTGCCTATGTCATAGGTGGATGTATAGGCTTGTATGGCCTTTTGCTGCTCCTCCATCCTCTGAAGCATATAGAGGGTTGAGTTCCACCGCGTCACAACCTCTTGCTTCAGGTGATGGCGGGGCAGGTTCAAGAGTGTTTGCTGGCGCTCCAGTCTTCGGCACGCAGTCGCTGAATGGCGAAAGTGGCCAGAAATTTTTCGGGCCACCCAAAGCGTCTCCTGCACGCCCCTGTCGCTTTTCAGAAAATTCTGCACCACCAAGTTTATTGTGTGAGCAAAACATGGGACGTGCTGGAATTTGCCCAGATGTAATGCCCGCACAATATTGGTGGCGTTGTCAGATATCACAAATCCCCAGGAGAGTCTAAGTGGGGTAAGCCACTGGGCGATGATTTCCCTCAGTTTCTCTAAGAGGTTGTCGGCGGTGTGCCTCTTACTGAAACCGGTGATACACAGCGTAGCCTGCCTTGTAACGAGCTGGCGTTTCTGAGATGCTGCTACTGGTGACGCTGCTGCTGTTGCTGCGTAAGGTGATACATCTACCCAGTGGGCTGTCACAGTCATATAGTCCTTAGTCTGCCCTGTTCCACTTGTCCACATGTCCGTGGTTAAGTGGACATTGTGTACAACGGCATTTTTCAGGACACTGAGGACACTTTTTCTGACGTTTCTGTACAGTCTCGGTATCGCCTGCCTAGTGAAGTGGAATCTAGACGGGATTTGGAACCGGGGACACACTACCTCCATCAATTGTCTAAATCCCACTGCACTAATGGCGGATACCGGACGCACGTCTAACACCAACATAGCAGTCAAGGCCTCAGTTATACGTTTTGCTTCAGGATGACTGCTGTCGTACTTCATCCTCCTCGCTAAGGACTGTTGGAGGGTCAATTGTTTAGTAAAAGTAGTGGTGTTCCTACTTCCTCTCTGGGATGATGAACGACTCCCAGCAGCAGCAGCAACAGCAGCAGCGGCAGCAGTAGGCGTAGCAATGCAGGATCCTCCGGAGGAATCCCGGATAGGAGAGTCAGTCATGCCAGTGATATGGCCTGCAGGACTACTTCCGATCCTGACTAAGGAGGAAATTGACGAGGAGGGAGTTGACGGTGTGGTTTGCAGGCGCTTGGATACAACAGGACAACGGGATTTAGGTGTCCCTGGACTGCTTACGGTCTGAGCCAAAGTTTCTGAACTTGACAGTAACTTTTAATGAACGCGCTGCAGGTGCCGTATAAGGGAGGATGTTCCTAGGTGGTTGACGTCCCTACCCCTACTTATTTCACCTTTACATATGGTACATATGGCAAGACAGTTGTTGTCCGGATTTGGATAGAAATATTGCCAGACCAAAGAGGTGGAATGTTTGGTCTTCTGCCCAGGCATGACCGTGATGGGCTTTTTCATCCCACGGACAACAACTGTCTCCCCCGGAGCCTGATTTAAACAAACCACATCACCATCAGAATCCTCCTCGCCAACTTCCTCCTCAGCGCCAGCTACACCAGTATCCTCATCCTGTTGTACTTCAACAGTGACATCTTCAATTTGCATATCAGCAAGTGGACTGTGGGTGCTCCTTTCAGCACTTGCAGGGGGCGTGCAAATGGTGGAAAGAGCCACCTCTTCCCGTCCAGTGCTGGGAAGGTCAGGCATCGCAACCACCACCACACTTGGACTCTCTTTGGGGATTTGTGATATCTTCTTAGAAAGCACAGTTCTTCGCTGTGCTTTTGCCAGCTTAACTCTTTTGATTTTTTTAGTGGGAGGAGTGCTTCCATCGTCATGTGAAGCTGAACCACTAGTCATGAACATACTAGGGATCGACCTTAGCCGTTCCTTGCCACTCCGTGTCGTAAATGGCATATTGGCAAGTTTACGTTTCTCTTCAGCTGATTTAAATGTCTTTTTCAAGGTCATTTTCCTGAACTTTGCCATTTGGGATTGTATGTGCCCTCTACTATGACATTGGGCATCGGCCTTGGCAGACGACGTTGATGGCATGTTATCGTCTATGTCATGACTAGTGGCAGCAGCTTCAGCACTAGGAGGAAGTGGTTCTTGATCTTTCTCTATTTTATTTTTATCGGAGAAAGTTTGGTCCTCCATTTATGTTATATCGATTTGATATATACGTGCGGCTAAACACAGAAAATAAATTTTTTTTTGGTTCGGACTGGAGTGTACTTTGTGGGTTACAGCACCCTTTAACGGTCAAGCCAGCCGGCCCTTTACTTATGACACAGGCGCACTCTTGGCACTACTTTGTTGATGCACGTGCGGCTACTGCGCACACAATTCACAAACACAGAAAATAATTTTTTTTTGGTTTGGACTGGAGTGTACTTTGGGGGTTACAGCACCCTTTAACGGTCAAGCCAGCCGGCCCTTTACTTATGACACAGGCGCACGCTTGGCACTACTTTGTTGATGCACGTGCGGCTACTGCGCACACAATTCACAAACACAGAAAATAATTTTTTTTTGGTTTGGACTGGAGTGTACTTTCGGGGGTTACAGCACCCTTTAACGGTCAAGCCAGCCGGCCCTTTACTTATGACACAGGCGCACGCTTGGCACTACTTTGTTGATGCACGTGCGGCTACTGCGCACACAATTCACAAACACAGAAAATAATTTTTTTTTTGGTTTGGACTGGAGTGTACTTTCGGGGGTTACAGCACCCTTAACGGTCAAGCCAGCCGGCCCTTTACTTATGACACAGGCGCACGCTTGGCACTACTTTGTTGATGCACGTGCGGCTACTGCGCACACAATTCACAAACACAGAAAATAATTTTTTTTTTGGTTTGGACTGGAGTGTACTTTCGGGGGTTACAGCACCCTTAACGGTCAAGCCAGCCGGCCCTTTACTTATGACACAGGCGAACGCTTGACACTACTTTGTTGATGCACGTGCGGCTACTGCGCACACAATTCACAAACACAGAAAATAATTTTTTTTTGGTTTGGACTGGAGTGTACTTTCAGGGGTTACAGCACCCTTTAACGGTCAAGCCAGCCGGCCCTTTACTTATGACACAGGCGCACGCTTGGCACTACTTTGTTGATGCACGTGCGGCTACTGCGCACACAATTCACAAACACAGAAAATAATTTTTTTTTGGTTTGGACTGGAGTGTACTTTCGGGGGTTACAGCACCCTTTAACGGTCAAGCCAGCCGGCCCTTTACTTATGACACAGGGGCACTCTTGGCACTACTTTGTTGATGCACGTGCGGCTACTGCGCACACAATTCACAAACACAGAAAATAATTTTTTTTTAGGTTTGGACTGGAGTGTACTTTCGGGGGTTACAGCACCCTTAACGGTCAAGCCAGCCGGCCCTTTACTTATGACACAGGCGCACGCTTGGCACTACTTTGTTGATGCACGTGCGGCTACTGCGCACACAATTCACAAACACAGAGAATAATTTTTTTTTTGGTTTGGACTGGAGTGTACTTTCGGGGGTTACAGCACCCTTTAACGGTCAAGCCAGCCGGCCCTTTACTTATGACACAGGCGCACGCTTGGCACTACTTTGTTGATGCACGTGCGGCTACTGCGCACACAATTCACAAACACAGAAAATAATTTTTTTTTTGGTTTGGACTGGAGTGTACTTTGGGGGTTACAGCACCCTTTAACGGTCAAGCCAGCCGGCCCATTACTTATAACACAGGGGCACCCTTGGCACTACTTTGTTGATGCACGTGCGGCTACTGCGCACACAATTCACAAACACAGAAAATAATTTTTTTTTTGGTTTGGACTGGAGTGTACTTTCGGGGGTTACAGCACCCTTAACGGTCAAGCCAGCCGGCCCTTTACTTATGACACAGGCGCACGCTTGGCACTACTTTGTTGATGCACGTGCGGCTTCAGCGCACACAATTCACAAACACAGAAAAAATTTATTTTTTTGGTTTGGACTGGAGTGTACTTTCGGGGGTTACAGCACCCTTTAACGGTCAAGCCAGCCGGCCCTTTACTTATGACACAAGCGCACGCTTGGCACTACTTAGTTGATGCACTTGCGGCTACTGCGCACACAATTCACAAACACAGAAAATAATTTTTTTGGGGGTTTGGACTGGAGTGTACTTTCGGGGGTTACAGCACCCTTTAACGGTCAAGCCAGCCGGCCCTTTACTTATGACACAGGCGCACGCTTGGCACTACTTTGTTGATGCACGTGCGGCTACTGCGCACACAATTCACAAACACAGAAAATAATTTTTTTTTTGGTTTGGACTGGAGTGTACTTTCGGGGGTTACAGCACCCTTAACGGTCAAGCCAGCCGGCCCTTTACTTATGACACAGGCGCACGCTTGGCACTACTTTGTTGATGCACGTGCGGCTACTGCGCACATAATTCACAAACACAGAAAATATATATTTTTTTTAGCACTTGGGGGGAGCACCCCTGATGGACAGAGCACCCCCTGGACAACACTACAGCACCCCTTTAGGACTGGGACACTGCACAGGACTTTGGAACTGACTGCACAACACAGTCCAGCCAGCCCCTATGGACTTTGAAGTAGTGGACACAGCCCCTATTAACAACAGCAGCACAGCACAACACAGCCAGCCCCTATGGACTTTGAAGTAGTGGACAACAGCAGCACTACACTACACTACACTACACAGCACTAACTCCCACCCTCCCTCTTCACTGTCCACAGCCGAGTGAGAAAATGGCGCCGACGCGGGTACCTTATATAGGATCCAAAACCCGCGAGACTCGGAAGGCGGGATGATGACGTTTTGCCTCGATGTCAGATCCGAGTCAGGCGGGAAAAGTCGAGCCTGACTCGGATCGGACTCGGATCGGGGGGGCTCGGGGGGGTTCGGATTTCAGAAATCCGAACCCGCTCACCCCTAATATATATACATAACAAGGACCTCTCTGGTCACATCCCTACAGCTATAAACAATCAGCAAAATAATCCATAAAGCTATTTGTTATAATAATAGATGGCATACATATTAATCTATGCTAAACATACACATATTATTTGTTTATTTATATTATTTATTTATAATCATTTTTTAATACTAACTCCCATAAAAAATGCAAACATTTAAACATAAACATAATTTGACATGCTAGATTTATCCAGAATACATAAAACTAAAAATAAAATTAATAATAAACATATAAATATACCAAAAGAGTCCAAAGGACCCCTGATAAATTAAAAGTTAAAAAATGCAAAGTAGACTGAGAGATACTTAGCAATAGGGAAAACCCCATACTATGTCACACTGTTCTGACAGATAAAGACAGGCCATAATTCGCATCCCATGTATGAGAAAGAGACCCTCAGATATGATAAACGTGAAGACAAGAATCAAGATGTATATGAGAGAAGTCACCTAAGTACACTGCACATGAACTGTTAGTTCAGTCATATTATACATTATTAATTTGCTCCTCTATAACTCACTGTTAGGAGCAAACATATAATTATACACAAGACATGTCACATACAGACCAGTGCTCACCCTTCTAGACCCACATCAGATAAATTCTAAATCAATTGTCTCATTGAGTCCCTGAGGCTGCAAGGATTGGATTTTTAAGATCCAAGCAGCCTCCTGGCGGCACAATGTTCTATACCTATCCCCTCCCCTAACCGTGGTGGATATGTGTTCTAATCCAATCAAACGTAAGTCCGCAGGGTCCCCTCCATGAAACGCTAAAAAGTGTCTGGGGACACTGTGGTTAGTACATTTATTTAGAACATTTCTCCTATGCTCCATAAATCTATATTTAAGTTTCCTCATGGTGCGACCCACATAGTACATGTTACACGGGCAGCAAAGCATGTAAATAACATAACTCAGATTACAATTAATAAATGACTATTGGATATTCTTTTCTTGAGACACTTGAAACCACTGATTTTGTCTTATTGACCACATGTAGGCAGGTAGTACATTTATTGTGATTACATCTAAAGAAGCTCAAATACAGGCTCAAATAGCATATTCTATAAACATTTGTCCATATACGATGAACATACAACTTGTTAAGAATATTTAACATTTTGATCTGACTCTGTTAACTCGAACTTAATAACTTTGTGGCTGTATTTTTCTACTGCAGTAATAAACCAATGCCCAATTGCGTAATTAATTTCTGGCCAGATGAAGTGTCTGTGTTCGTGGGACCGTCCCCTGTCAGACTGTTGATGTGAATGCTCAGTTACAAGTGGTGATGTGCAGGGCCAGTTCTAGACATTGTGGAGCTCAGGGCGAAAGTTCCAAGTTGCGCCCCCTCCCCAATGAAAACAAAAGAAATAACTTTTTTAGATGGCGTTCCTCTGCGCGCCCTTCTGGAAAGGAGGCGTGTCCTTGCGGAACACCCCCAATTCATCACACTGTGGGGCGTGCCGAGCACTTACGGAGGTGCTGGGATTCCCCCAAGCTCCCCCCCTCATGGTGAATAATTGCCATGCGCAGTAAAGCACATTACACAGTATGTCTTACACAGTAATGCCCTTTATAACACATTATGCCACATGCAGCAATGCCCTTTATAACACATTAAGCCACACAATAATGCCCCTTATAACACATTAAGACACACGCAGTATGGGCCTTTATAACACATTATGCCACATGCAGTAATAACCTGTATAATACATTATGCCACACGCAGTATGGGCCTGTATAACACATTATGCCACATGCAGTAATGCCCTGTATAATACATTATGCCACACACAGTAATTACCTTTATAATACATTATCCCTAATTCAAATTACACCACACAGTAGTAGTCTCTTATTCATGTTATGACACACAGTTGTGCCCCTTTTAGACAATGCCCAAATTAGTGTCCCTTATAAGGCCCACAGTAGAAGTGCCCCTCATACAATGCCCACAGTAGTAGTGCCCCTTATACAATGCCCACAGCAGTGGTGCCCCTTACACAATGGCCCCAGTAGTGGTGCCCCCAGTAGTAGTGAGTACATTGGTAATGTCCCCAATAGTAGTGCCCCAATTGGTAATGACTCCATTAGTAATGCCATCTATTAGTGCCCCCAGCAGTAATGCCCCCTATAGTAATCCCCCCAGTAGTAATGCCTCTCTAGTCGTGCCCCCAGTGCTGGTGCTTCTGAAAAAAAAATACAAACACAATACGTACCTTAAGCCCCGCTCCTGCTTCTGCTGCCGTCCGCTCCGACCGGTCCGATCCGACCGCGGCTCCACGGATCTATGGAAGAGACGTCATGACGTCCCTTCCATAGTGCTCTCTGCAGGAGCCGGAGCTCAGGAGTGAGCTCCGCCTTTCGGCTGTCGCTGCAGGGAGGGGGCCAGGTGCCCCTTGGTAACAAATATCAGTGGGTGCCCGGCAAATGGAGCATCCCTGTTGCGGGGTGGGGGTCCTTGATAGCGGGGGGCGGGGCTTAGCGCCGGGGAGTAGTAGCGGTGGCCAGTCGGCGCATGCGTGGGCACTTGTCTGTCTTTTTTGCGCAGGGGATTCGCAGGGACAGAGCTTTATCGCAAGCTCTGTCCCTGCAAGGGACTTGTAGTAAATCCCTGTGATATTGCCTGAATTCGCAATGCGAATTCAGTCGGTAATATCACACTACAATCTGCATTACAAATGCGGATTGTAGTAAATAGAGCCCTAAGTCACATACACAAAGCTTTTTGAAGGACAGATACATAAGGAAAGGGTGCATAATCATATATAGAAAAACACATCAATAAAACATCAGCAATGTGGAGAAGAGGTGTGGGAGGGGAGTCACAGGCCAAACCTTAGTTGAACACAGTCACATATGGGGAGGAGGGAAGAAGGAGAGGAGTTTAATCTTCTTCCTCAGGACTTTCAATGGTGGAATAGTCTTTTAGCAGACTGTGGATCACCCTGGAAGAGACATTTTCTCCCTTTTCAGAATGAGACGGTTTCCGGCAAGCTACAAAGTGTCCTTAACACAGTTCATAAGGCATCCGGCCTCATGGATTTTCCCATAGGTATGGGTGACAGGAAATAGTCCTTCGTCCTTAATAGTGGAATGAATGGCTGTTCCTGGGCACACTGTCTCAGAGTTCCTGTTCCAGGGCATCCAACCTGTGCAGACGGACAGTTCCAAAAGAGGTGTTTCTTCATGGTGGATGCACCAGGGGCAATGTGTGTATCTACACATGTTACTTGAAAGACCAGAAGGGCAGGCGTCCTTGGATGGCTGTCCTTGCCAATTCTTTGTGTCTATTTGTGAGCATCGTCGAGGCCACATTCTCCCAAATGTTTTGCTGTTGCAACTTAGAGCCCAGGAGCACACTTCATTGTGTCAGCATTGATGAGCTTGTGGATTAGGTTTCCACAAGTCAGGTTTAACTTGGTGCTCCCTCATAAACTTGGCCAGGTAGAACCAGGGAGTGTCCCAGTTGTAAGGAAAGGAGCTGTCCCACTTGTCCCAGCCGAGGCCCCTCAAATGGTGTAGGAGGAAGAAGTGAGACTTTGAGTTTCCTGCAGACTGATGGTCTATACACATAAAGTCCTGTGAATGAAGTTACAATCGAAGAAGGCTCGCAGCATGGTTTGGATGTCAGAAATTCCCATCCCACATTTGAGGGACTTCTTGTACATAACTGACCACTTAATTATGTCCCTCATGGAGCCGCAGATGAAGTAAAATACTGCCCTTGGGATGGCCTGCAGACCGCAACCAGAGCTGTCTAGGTCTGCATCATGTACTGCAGAACAGGTAGGATCTCGTTTTCCCTTCAATGGTGAGGTCTCTGATGCTCCACAGTCCAATCTTCGTTGGAATGGATGGCATTCTCTCATCCCAACATTTCTGGGCTACATCTTCTCTACCATACTAGACTTGATAGTGAAGGGGAATGTAGCAGAAGTTGACAGATGCTGCTGCCCGAAGAGCATCGTATCTGACTTCCCTCAGTTGACCTTTTCCCCTGAAGCTTGGCCAAAGTTCTTAGGTAGGTATAGATGAGTGCTGTCACTGAACGCTGGTCTGTGCAGAAGACAGTGATGTCATCCGTATAGAGCAAACACCTGCCCTCTTTTCATTCTGGATCCAGTGCAGTGATACTGCGGAATTATGCTACAGGAGGAAAGACATGCTTTGCACCATCAAACCTTCCATTTGGGCCTCTCCCAGAGATGCTAGAGATGAGGTGTGCAACCATTGCTGCCATACAAGACACAAAGCCGAGGGGACAGCATGGTCACTGCTGCAACAGCTTGTTGTGTGCCAGGAGAGGAACTCCACTACATAGAAAGTCTCAGGGAATGTCCTTAAGATGTACCCTGTTCCAGCTCACAGTGCTTGTTCTTTTACATCATGATGTCACCTGCGCTGGGGGTTGGGTGTGCCTACCCAGCTCACCTCTCCGTCCTGTTTCAGCACTGGGTAAGTAATATTACTTGAATCCATGTAAATTCTTTTAATGATACCACTTATATGGGATTTATTTTATAAGTGTACAGATTAATTGACAAGAAATTGAAAAACAAAATATTAAAAAAGTAAAGCACATGTAGTACTACGTGCGGTAACAATACATAGCCAAACCATTCGTCCAATGCTGTGTGATAATCAGGTTACCAGATTAAACAAGATGTTTTTCAGGGACACGCAATCTGAATGGGAAGATTTATAAAGTGTGATCCTCAGATTATACAGTATGTAAAAGCCAAACAGCTATTTATCAACTTTTATGATCTGTAGTATTTTTCCTTTATACCTTAGACAGTTTTGCTCCTAGCACTTAGCAGCGGCTCCATATTGTCTAAACATACAGTAGCGATGGCAATAATAATGGAAATATTCAGTTTAACCATATGTCACAGGAGCCTGAGTGCCAAGCAGGTGTCTGGAGCTTTAATAAATAGGTAATGTGATGCTATAAGGAGTATTGTACAGCAGATACCTGCAAGAGAGGTCACATGAAAGCTGTATATAACTTTTTTTAAAGAATAAAAATAAATCAAAGATCTTTTATGGTATAGTCTGATCAGTTGTTATTTATTTCTTGATTTCTATCGTCTAACTCGCACTGCTCACGTGGCAAGAGTCCGTGCGCGCAGAGTAGCAGCTGCCATTCAGATGTACGGTTTTAGAAATGCCTTGAAGATGTATTGTGTGTTCCTGGGTGGTGACTAGGACAGGCTTGCCTACCCTCCCGATTTGGCCGGGAGCCTCCCGATTTTCGGGTGCCGCTCCCGGCCCCCTGGAAAGGCAGGCAAGCCTCCCAGAAGCCTCCGCAGCAGGGGAGCCTGTGACGCGATTTGCGCTGAATCGCGTCATCGCGGCCCCGCCCCCTGCTTCACACTGCCGAAAATAACGACATTGTGAAGAGGGGCGGAGCCATGATGACGCAATCGTGCGGCTCCGCCCCCAGCTCCACCCCCAATATACCACCTTCTGGCTGGCCCGCCCCCAGCTCCGCCCCCAATGACCGCCCCCGCCCCCCCGCTGTTAGCCGACAATCAGCTCCCACCCGGAAGGCTGGAGCTGATTGTCGGCAAGTATGGACTAGGAGGAGGCTATAGGGACACACAGAGACGGCCCATCGTCTTATGGGCGTGTCATGGGAGTGTCGCAGGCGTGTCCCTGAGGCGGTTGCAAACTCAGATGCATAATCATTCCCAGGATACAAGCTGCACCTGTGCCTAGCATGGGCCTGGTGCAACTGATGGTTGCTTATAAAGATGCACCAGGAATAAGTACATCGTCTGAAGAAGCTGCAAGTGGGCATCTCAGTCCTGGCACATTCAGACGCACAGCTCTACGCCAGGAAAGGGCTGGTAGCAGTATTTGCATACAGTCACAGACGTGCGATGGGAAAAGGCACAGACATGGACGCAGCTGCGTGTGACTCAGATTCAGGCCCATAGTGTGCACTGCACAGAAGAGGGAAATGTAAGACAGCGGTGTATAGAGTTGCTTAAAAGTTTCCTATGTGTGCATCTGCTCTTTTCCCCAATATACACTCTGTCCCACTGTCCCCTTTACCACTCGTGCCTCAGCCCCATCTACGTATGTGCCTCTGCCCAGGGGCGTCTTAAGAGAGGAGGGGGCCCATGTGCATTCCCTGTGCAGGGCCCTGTCCTTTCTCCCCGACAGCCGACTGATGCAGCTGGCCGGCCACCGCAGAAGCAGTAGACTCCGGGCACTAGAGTGTGCCCAGAGTCTAAAGCGCATGCGCAGATCGATGGAAAAATGGCGGCGACGGGCATTTTCCGGTGTTCTGTGCAGCGCTGACAACCGACGCAGGACCACGGACAGGTGAGTTCTAAATAATATGGGTGTGCGGTGCGGGGGCCCCCCTGGACCCGGGGGCCCGTGTGCACCGTACACCCTGCACCCATTATAGATACGCCCCTGTCTCTGCCCCCTCCCAATATCTATGCCTCTGCCACCTCCCCATGTGTGCCTCCGCCCCTTTCCATTTCTGTGACTCTCTCTGCCCCCAAATGCTAATGCGGCAGACACTGGGAGATGTATTGAGCCACCCACTGGCAACTTTACAAAGCCAAGGATCTGCGTACAGAGACGCAGCATCAGTCACAGATCATTCCATTGTCGCTGTCTTGTGTGAGCCTATGTTCCCACAGAATGGCCGCAGGAACAGAGATGCCAGAGCCATATTTCTTGTGTTCGGGATCACAGATACAGGGTGTAACATCCAACCTAAATGGTCGCCACAGGCCTGTGGGCCTGATTCAGAGCCGGACGCTCTGACAAGAGCGCTCGCTCTGAATCAGGGCCCTCCTACCTAAAATTTGAGCGGCCTCATGTCACTCACCATCGACAGCCCCCTTTGGTGCGAGACCCATAGCGACAGCTTGGCCGTCGCTATGCGGGTCTTGCGCATGTGCACTAGGGCACCATCGACCCGCTTGCGAGCGCTCAGCGCTTGCGAGCGGGTCTGAATCAGGCCCTGTGTTTTTTGCCACTATTCCCCACTACATCCTCTCAAACGCTCCCTAACTGTCAATGAGTGGTGGCATTGTGATCAGTGACAGCCAGTGCAGCCAATAAAGTAGCAGGAGGAACTGACGGCACAACCCGAGGTTTCATCACTCTGGGGGCATGGCACTCCTGGAGACAAATCCGTAACTAAGCGTTATGGTGCCCTGTGCCAGCAGAGAAAGAGCTGGGCGCACAGCTACTATTATACATTGTAGCGGGCGCTAGGCAGTGGCGCATACAGATAGGCGATTCCGGGTGGGAGGCGGCTGGTTCCACCCACAGGGCACCTGCACTCTGTACAGTGGCACCGGTCGCACCACCCTAGTTACGGCTTTTGCCCGGAGATACCGAGCTGCCCCCAGAGACTCTTCTTGCACCGTAAGCTCCTCCTCAGTGACCGGGAGCCGAGTGCTGAATTGTGATGTTAGCGTGCAACACCCAGCTCCCTGTCACTGAGGAGGAGCTGGCATTTTGATGTCACTCTCTCAGAGGGTGACACCTGGTGCAAGTCAATCATACTGCGAGTAAAAACGCACCGCAGTGCAATTTACACACATGCGCGGTTTACCGATAATCACTCAACTGCAGAAATCTCTGAATCAGGCCGTGTACTCAGTTTACACTTGTACACTCCCCATTTATCCTCTCCAGTCATAAGGGGCGCAAGTCTACAATATACAAAATCTATATCTGACCCACGCCAATTATACACTGTTACCTTTAACTGCATATTATCATTATTTATACATCATATATTTAATTATTGCACTATGGCTTTCCTTTAAGATATATGTATGTTTATAGATGTGGTCGGAATACATTGCACATTTGTAAACTGCAAACTACAGAGAACAATTATATTGAGAAACTGTATAAACCAAAGTGACAAAAAAAGCTCAAGAGATGATATACTAAAGGAATTTTTACCACAGTACGTTACTGGAAACGATTAGGGCAATACTCAAGTGACTGCTGGAGAAGAAATTTATAATCACCTAAAATTTCCATTCGCATATTCCAGTCACTGTAAAACTGAACTAGTAAACACTGTGTGTCCCAGCAAAGGTAACATTGCTAATGAGAAGTTCTGAATATTATTATTTCATTATATGGCACCATCAAATTCCGTAGCACGGTAGATTATGCAAATAGAGCATAGTATAAAAACATAGAGGTCAAACAAGTGAAACAAAAACTAGTAAAGACAAATTACAGTATATCTTGGGAGCATAGATGCATGAATAGCAAGATATTAAGCATAATACTGTACATAAAGTGTAGTAGGTAAGTTATATAGCAAACAAGTGTCATATAGAACATGCAAGAAGAATGATACAAGGATGCTCAAGTAGTTGAGGTGGGAGTGGGCAAGATGATAAAAGAAAAGAGGGCATTGCTCACAGTAAAAGCAAAGCCTCCCTCATAGGCAAACGCAGGGGGGGGGGGGGGGTCCGTCTGCCTGGAAACCCCCCTCCCCAGCACACAATGTGACCACAACAGAAATAGTAATGTAATAGAATTTTACTAGCGCTGCATGTACTTCTCAGTATCACAAATTAAATAATTAGCACCACCTGTAGATCTTTTAACATGTATCATTCAGTAATAAATAATCTGTGCACCAACTAGGAGATCTGGAAAACATGCACTGTTAGGGATGTGCTGCTATAGAGCCCAATATGTACATATATGTCCAGGGCAGTGCTAGGTTCTTCTGCTGCTCCCGGACTTGTTCCCATGCTCTGGAATGGTGTCCACATCTAAAATAAAAACATTCAGCTCAGACAGGATAGCCCTGCTCCCGCATCTAATGGCTTACTGTAATCACTGGTCCTGTATGTGTTGGAATTGTGACACAATATACTTTGTATGACGCAAAGCTGGATAAGTGCTAATTATGCCCTCTTCATGGACTGGCCACACTCGCTTTAAAATCAAGCATTTGGAAACCCCCCTCTAGAAATCCTGCGTTTGCCACTGTCCCTATCATCACAACATGTGCCGTGTGACTGTGGTTGCCATGAACACCATGGAAAATCTGCACAACTATCAATCAATAATATCAGTCTGAAGAAGCAAACCAGGGAAAAAGATACTTAACAAGCTGCTTCTTATAACCTGAGTATTTTTTTAATGGGAATGCTGCTTTAAATTTTTATTCCTTATAAATTCACACAGTGGGGGTGATTCTAAATCAGAAGCAAGTAAAACATTGGGCGAAGCACCATCTTTTTACCTCTGCACAAGCGCCCGAATCTGATATACACGCATGCATCCCGAAGTTTAACGCCAGGAGATGCAGATTGAAATTAAATGAAGATCCATGCAATTTTGATATGAGTTTCTGGGTGGCAACAGGTATAGGGTGGCTACAAGTTTCAGGGGCGTGCCTCCGACTCAGAATCACACACAGTAACTCATACCAACCACATCGGCTGATTGTTGCATTCTGTGGTTGCGTATGCATCGTGGTGCGTGAACACTCCACTGTGATCGGGACTGCTATCGCAGTGGCTACGCAGACCCATCACAGTGATTGACAGGAAGTACTGCTTGGGGGTGGCCGGCGAAAGGCAGGAGTGCCAGTGCGTTTGAACGTCGTTGCATGGGCGTGCATAAATTATCCACTGTGATGCCATACGCAGCTTATGTACTTACTGCGTGCGACGAGGTTAGCAATTCCTGAGTAAGGTCAGAGCTTGTGCAAGTGTGCATGAGGCTGCGATTGTACTTGATGTTATCAATGTTTTTGCAGTCTTGCTAAGTATTACGGATGTGTGTAAGCAGGGCCAGCTCCAGGGGGAGCTGGCCCTGCGCAGAACAGGACTTAGGCGCGGACGAAAATGGGGAAGTGGCCTAAAGGTAGGGTTAGGGTTAGGCACTAGGGTTGGGTTAGGCACTAGGGTTATGGTTAGGCAATAGGGGAAGGGTTAGGCACTAGGCTTTTGGTTAGACACTAGGGTAAGGGTTAGGCACTAGGGTTATGGTTAGGGTATAGGGGTAGGGTTAGGCACTAGGGGTAAGGTTAGGCACTAGGGGCAGGGTTAGGCACTAGGGGAAGGGTTAGGCACTAGGGTTATGGTTAGGCACTAGGGTAAGCGTTAGGCACTAGGGTTATGGTTAGGCACTAGGGTTATGGTTAGGGAATAGGGGAAGGTTTAGGCACTAGGGGAGGGTTAGCGCATGTGTCCCAATTGTGTCCATACAGAGTCACAGTTGCAATTTCATGTACTTATTGTCCCTGAATGGTAACAGGAAGGTGTCTTAGCGCATCCACAGAGATGGTCTGTCTTATGGGTGTGTTATGGGAGTGTTGTGGCCATGTCGGTGAAAGTGGTTGCAAACAGAGATGCTCAACCACACATGCAGGAGGTCATACTCAGATGGAGAAAGTGCATCTGCCATAGGTCTGGTGCAAGTTCCAATTGTGTGACCAATCGTGCGTCTAACGTTGCAACAATCGGTATAACAGTGCGTACGGACGCTGAAAGATGGCGTCTATGTCCTTGCACATTCGGACACACGGATGTACATAAGGGAAGGACTTTGTTGAAGCATTTGCATAAAGTCGCAGACGGGTGACCGCCAATTGATGCAGCTGTGCGCCTTTCCTACCTCCTTTTTATAGAGAACATGGCAGAAACACATATTCACTGTTGGCAAGCATGACAAATGCAACAGAACATATTGGGTCTGATACAGAGGTGCATCTATGTCCATTTTGATGTGGATCTTACCTCCGAGCTGAACATACGCAACTATGAGCAACTAGGGCCCAATCAGAGTTGTACGCATCTCAGCTGCATCTCCACTTTTGGTTGATTGGATATAACTGGCAACAACTGGGCATTTTCAATCAGACTTTGTGGGTAAGTAGGTGGGATTACAGGCCATGCAGGGTTGTATGCAGGTACCAGGTGTAGGGCAGGTGCAAATGTGCAGAGAGACCAATTGAGAACTTGCATACAGCACAGTCTCTCTTTCCAAGGACCCTTATTAGTGAGATAAACTCTTCTAAATACCTTTTAACAGCAGCCTGTTCATCAGTCCAGAACCTCCTTTTAAAAGAGCATGTGAACCGCATGTATGAAAATAACAGCAATATTATTAATCCTACATTCATCACCAGAGCATGGAAGGGGGAAAAGTCAAGTTTTGCTTAATATACTAAGTTGCCATCATACACCACCAGTGGGGTTTGATCCAAATATACACCAAGTATAAGACACTTTGTATAACCTTGTGCCATAAAATGTGCCTGTTAACTTGTGCAAGGCTACATACTACATACTCTATAGATACAACAATGGATGCATTGTTTCATTGCATTACAATCTAACTGCATGAGAAGTCTGCTAGCATTCTAGCCCCAAGGGTAAAGAATTATCTTCTGTAGGAACGTCTAGCTCTTCCAGAGATAGCTGGACTTACTATGCTAATGAGGACCACCCTGCTATTACTACAGCAGGGTCATATAAACCTAATCTTATAAAAGAATGTCATTTGTCAACCAGCATTTATCTTGAAGAGAATTGAAACATTTTGAAATGATTTTTGTAACTTATCTTTTCTTTTTTTTTAAATCAACCTTGCAAACGCTATATCTGTGCTAGGTTTTGGACAATAATAACAAACACTCACACGGGGTAAGGATCAAAGGCAAGATCTAGAAGTGACACTTTTCATTGCACTTCTCTCATTTTTTTACTGATGTCATTAGCTGTTTCATCCGTTTCCAGATCATTTAATGGCATTCCAACAATTGATCCTAAAGCAAACCTCAGCCTCATTTACATCCAGATCCAGGGCTTACTGTGGAATAATGACATGGCAACAATGATGGAGGAAGGGACAGTTACATCTCGAGGTCCACCCAATGAGATTGCTGTCCAAATATAGGTTCAGTTCTGGAAAGTGTTGCAGTCCAGTGACTAAGTGCAAGGTATTAAAATCATTCTAACCTTCTAAAGAGGACAAGTGGAACTGTCAACCGTAGCAGTCAATCAGGGCCGGCTCCAGGGTTCGGAGCACCCTGTGCCGGCCCCCTCCGGAGCGTGACCAAAAATGGTGGCGTAGCCTAATTACAATAGGCCACACCCTCCTACGTGATGTTATTAGGAGGCGTGTCTGCCTCCAAATAACTTCAGGCTGGGGAGAGCCTCACTAGCTGGGCTTCCCCCAGCCCTCTCCCGTCACTGAATGGATGCCTAGCGCATGTCCTGCTGAAATCGAGATGTTGGGGACCCTCTATTGGTGGCGCCCCTGTGCGACCGTTCAGGTCGAACACCCCTAGAACCGGCCCTGCAGTCAATCAGCTTCTGGCTGTCATTTTATAGAATGTACTAGATAAATGATAGCCAGAATGTGATTGGTTGCTATAAGCAACACCTCCATTTGTCATCTTTAGAAGGTTTGATAAATCTCCCCTTTAAAAAGATAAGAGATGGAAGCTACCACAACCGCTGCGTCTTTGTAAGCAGCGGCTGTGCTAAAATATGCAAAACCACAGCAGGCTTGGATAAAAATATACCTCCTGCCGGCTTCCGTTGTTTGCTGCTACGTCTGAGGATTCAGCATCGGATCAACTACGTGACCATTGGACATCTGAGTAACCCTCTGTCCAGCAGAGGGTTACTCAAAGCGCCACTGAGACGGCCGATCAGAGCCTTTTAGGTGGGTTAAAGCTGGGGTTTATGTGTGAAAGGGGTTAGGGGCAGCACAGATGGTGTAATGGTTAGCATTACTGCCTCACAGCACTGAGGTCGTGGGTGTGATTCCCACCACGGCCCGAACTGTGTGGAGTTTGTATATTCTCCCTGTGTTTGCGTGGGTTTCCTTTGGGTGCTCCAGGTTCCTCCAAAAACTCCGAAAAATATACTGGTAGGTTAATTGGCTGCCAACAAAATTAACCCTTGTGTGTGTGTGAGCATATGGTAGGGAATATACTGTAAATTGTAAGCTCCATTGGGACAGGGACTGATGTGAATGGCCAAATATTCTCTGTAAAGTGCTGCGGAATATGTGTGCGCTATATAAATAACATAATATTGAGATTCTCTATGTTGGTATTGATATAGAGGAAATGGCACAAGTGCAAGGGCTGTCATTGGAGTTCAAGGGGGTCATTATAAGATAGTGACATAAAGGGAAAGCTGGATTTTCTCAGGTTCTCTTTTTCCTTGTCCATTTTAAGCATATAGAATGGGCTTCAAGACTCTCGGGTCTGAGCTAGTTGTAAAATCAAGTCCATTGCAGAGTGCTAACTATTGTGGCCAGCCACAGCAATGTACTTTTGCGCAGTGTGCTAGCCGGTAAAACTCCCCATGCTCACACATGTGACATCATGACATCACGGAGGAGAGTGGCTGGGAGCAGGGTGCCTCCCCAAAGCAGCTGGGTGCCTGTCACAGCTTGGGTAATTGGGATTGGTGAACCCGAACTAGGTTGATGAACAGAGACACCTGGACCAGTGGGTAGTTGGCATTTAGATGGTTTAATGTAATTCTTGGTCATACAACTGAATGAGGACTTTAATATGAGATGTAGAATAATGTCCTCTATGCAGAGATGCACAACAAAGGATACTGAATAAAACTATAACACAAAAGTCTCTGGAGTACACGAAGTAACGTGTCGACAAGAACTGTAGACTTGGAACTGTAGAATTAGACAAGGAATATTAAAGCTTGAAATAGAGTCCGGGCTGAGGTTTGCTGAATAAGAATTGGATACTTGAATGTGACTCCAGGGTGGAGTACGCTGGATTGGAGTGGGAACTTGAGTCTGACTCTGGGATGGAGTGTGCTGGATTGGGTGAGTACTTTGAATAGGACTCCGGGATGGAGTGTGCTGGATTGGGTGAGCACTTTGAATAGGACTCCGGGATGGAGTGTGCTGGACTGGAAGCAGGAGTACTTCCGACTGGAGTATACAGGAACTTGAGGCAGGCAAACTGGAAAGGAAACCAGCAGCGCTCAGGAACAAAGGTCTTGCTGTAGCAAAGAGCACTATTGAACTGGCAGTGAGACAGAAGGCCTGATTCAGAGCCGGACACTCTGACAAGAGCGCTCGCTCTGAATCAGGGCCCTCCTACCTAATATTGGAGCAGCCTCCTGGCCGCTCGCATAGCTGTGGGTGACCATCAGGCTTGCGACGAGACCCTGCGGTAGGGTCACGCTGCCGCAAGCCCAGGAGTGCTTTTGGCTCTATCAGAGCCAAAAGCACTCCCACTGACATCACTAGTGTCAGACGGCCCCAGACGGTAGGCGTTTCCATGGGAAAGCCTCCGTCTGGGTAGCAACGTCCCCGGCATGCCCACCAAAGGGAGCGTGCTGTCACTCACTCACCATCGACAGCACGCCCCCTTCGGTGCGAGACCCATAGCGACGGCTTGGCCATCGCTATTCGGGTCTCACGCATGCGCACGACGGAGCTCCCTCCATCGTGCGCATGTGCACTAGGGCACCATCAACCCACTCTGCGGGTCTGAATCAGGGGAAGGGCTTTTATACCCCTGGTCGGCTGGTGATTGGCTGGAGCAACTGGAGAGCGCTGCTGACTGGATCGGTCTGGACCACCTGACTTGATCCAAGATGGCCGTGCCCATGATCCGGAGGTCTGATACGCTGAAGTGCAGGAAGTGCATGGAAGTGTGGCTGGGACACCTAGGCAACAGCGGGAATGTAGGAAACCACCTTCAGGCATAGGCCCCACTCTGGATTCCACTGACAGGAGCGGCGGGGGGCTCAGCAAGGCGTGATGACGTAAGCGCATGGGGAGATGCATGGGTCTCAGCCGGAGGTTTCTAGCACGGTTATGTGACAGTGCCCTTCGTGGCACCCCAGAAGCCTGTGAAAGGAGCAGTGATGGGGCTGCAGCACCAGTCACACAACGCTGTGATCTTGCTCTGTAAACCCATTTGCTTCGGAGGACATCTAGATGAACTTTGCAGCACACAAAAGTACACAGGTGAATGTACTTTGGCTGTTTTGTGCTTTGTAAATTACTTCAATTAAGTGTCAGAGAAAGTAGCTGTGTACATCTGTTGTCTAATCCTTTCAGCACCTTATTATAAGTTATATGAATGCAGCAGCTGCACAGGTAGCTAGAGTTAACAGATATACAAGATGCATGAATGCAGACACTCGGAATAGGATGCAGGGTACAACTAATAAAAGTACAGCTCTGCACCAGACAGGTTTGTAGGAATCCAGTATTGCTGAACTGAACAGGATATCAGGCTAGCACAATGTAGGTATAACTTTGCCCAGCAGAATATCAGGATTGCACAGTGCAGGTTTAGCAGGATTGCCCAGCAGGATAACAGAAATGCACAGTGCAGATTAGCAGGATTGTACGGTGCAGGTTTAGTAAAATTGTGCAGCAGGATCTCAGGATTGCACAGGAATTACTATGAAGCACACAGGAACCTGAAGCCAAAGTACTGAGGCCTCTCGAAGAGAAGTTGTACTGGTAACTCATTGCCAGCACCTGATAGATTAAAAAGGGCACCCTTGCCGGTTATTGGGCCAGTCGATCATATGTACAGGACCTGCCTACCTAGGATTGTGTGGATGTCCGGGTGACCTCATTAAAACATGGCACATAGACCAGAGGCGCGGGCAGGGCCGGATTAACAATGGGGCGGGTGGAGCTCCAGCTCCAGGCCTCCCATAAGAATAGGCCCACAAGCTTCATTGCAGGCAGTGCAGTGTCGACAGGTAAAAAAATGTCCTGTCACCACAAGCGGCCGTCTGACGCTCAGCACATTCATACCCTGAGGGAGAGGCCCAACCTATTCACAGTTTCACCCACTACCCACCCCGCCGCCAGGTGCGCGAAGCCCCGCCCACAGACGACCGAAGCGCCATCCACCCACCGTGACTATCTGAAGCTCCGCCCCCTTATTCACGTCAAAGGTACACATTTACAGTTTATTTGCCGTTATGTCATCCTGTGCATGGCACATTCATTTTACCTGGGGATGTAGATATTGAAGATAAACCATATAAAGAGTGTTTTCTCCAGAAGAAGAAGCAGAAAGCTAAAACAGAAAGGGATAATCAGAAGCATAAAGAACTCTTCCAGTGGGTGGATTTTGAGAAGTGAGTGGACATTAATTATGGTTTCATGTATGTAAACACAGGCTCAGACTTTAATCCCCATTCAGCAGTTTTGCAGTCCCTACTCACAGTCGCACAGAGCGGGGTGCCCTGACAGCAGAACCAGCGGCTGCATCCCGTGCCCTACTCCTTATTCCCATCTCCTGCACTGTGTTGGGATAGGCGCATCGCATGATGTCTCCCACAGTCCCGTGGGCTCTGTACTGCTGCTCGGAGTGCCCTTAGGATGCCCCAAGCAGCACCCTATTTACCTGGTGAAGTGGCACGGGGCGCAGGGTTATGGCGTACTGGCACTCTGTTATGGGGCTGCCTTTTCCTATAGAGTGACATCATAGACTGTGTTCTTCTCCTATACGTACTATGCAGGACAGTGCTGTTGTCGTCTTCTTGGAGTATGTCCCATATGATGCTGCAATGCCGCCGGTCTCATAACCGACAACAGTATCCCGATGAGGGACTTAAGATAGGTGTCGAAATACCGATGCCTAGCTTAATCCCGACGTCGGAAAGCCGAAGGATGCATGCCCGAATGAGGTAAGTCCGGGGAGCCCTTAGAGTTAGGTTTAGAGAGCTTAGTGGGGTTAGATTTTGGGGGGGAGGTTGGGGTTTGGCACCCTTAGGGGGAACGGTTAGGGTTAGGCACCACTGCGGAGGTTAGGTTGAGGCACTATGTGGGGAGGATTAGGTTTAGTAAGCTTAGTGGGGTTAGTGGTAGGTTTTGGGGGGAGGTTAGGGTTTGGCACCCCTAGGGGGGATGGTTAGGGTTTGGCACTAAGTGAGGAGGGTTAGGTTTAGGCCCAGGATGGCCTGATCCGCGGGATCAGGGCGACAAATCTTCTAGTGTGTACCAACCTTTACACTACCCCAGACGACCCAGCTGACTGCACATGTGTGACCTGAGGGCTCACTGTGCAGAGGTGGTGAAGGGATCTGCTTGGATCCCTCTTCGCAACCTCAGACCTTCTTCCCATTAGAAGGAGCGGGGATCCAGGAATCACCACCATCTTAAGTTGTTGTTGGGTACCACAAGCAAACTAAAGTTTGCTGAATCCTAGGCGGCTGTTACAGAAAAGTAAAACATGTGGACTAGCGTTTCTGCATGTGCATCAGGTCTGTTCGGGATCATGAATAGGCCCCTAAACACATTTTTCCTTTTAAAGTTAAAGCCTGCCTTAAATGTTTATACAGCATAAATAATATTATAATGCCAACGTAGAATCTTTAGCAAAAGGCACAAGACATTATAAACTCATAGATACATAAAACAATCAGGGGTTTATTTACTAAGCAGTGTTAGGACTGGAGACAGAGTGAAAAGTGATAAGGTGCCAGCCAATCAGCTCCTAACTGCCATCTCACAGGCTGTGTTTGAAAAATTACAGCTGGGAGCTGATTGGCTGGCACCTTATCACTTTTCACTCTGTCTCCTAACACTGCTTAGTAACTAGACCCCTCAGTCATTTAAGTTACACAAAATGCTGATTATTGTAACATACCTCCATATTACATTGTGTTTAATACCTAAGCCTGTCAATTACTTTGCAGAAAAATCCTCACTGTGACAGCTGTCGCAGGCCATTGCAGCACATGGGCAGTGTGACATTCACACATGCGCAGTAGAAGAAAATCAGCCATTTATGAAAACATTGTGACCGTCTCTGAATCAGGCCCACAGATCACACCCTTTTACAAAAAAACTATATATATTTTTGATATAGCTCCACTATAAAGTGGTTGAAGGTAGGTGCTAGCTGTGCCCTCCGTGGAGGGCGCTAGCTGTGCCCTCCGTGGATCCTCATGGCACAGGCCACACCCCCTGTGCAAAACACACCGCTAGTTATGCACCCACATCAATAGTCACACTACACAGCGTTGGTCACACCCCCTCTAGCAGCACACAAAAGCCCCTAAATAAATGTCAGCTCCAGGCCCTTTTGGAACTTAATCTGGCACTGGTGTGGGGGCCCCATCCGCCCTGACTATAATCCGATCCTGTATACTATTATAATACACACAGCATGTTACCTACTAGTGTGTATGTGAGAGCAGACACCGGCATCTTACAGCGCAGATACACACAGTAACAATGTCTAGCGCTGCCTTTATGTCTGCTTAGTTACAGCCTCATCCACACTGCAGAGATTGTCTGATACATCGCCGATAGCCGTACGCAAGCTGCACAGAGGACGAGATGTAGGAACAGGCGTTAGGGAAATTAGTGGTATCAGTGCACGTTATGTGCGCTGATACTGCTTCTTCCCCATGTAATAATATGGGGATGGGTGGAAAATGATATGTACCACTGTCATTATTGGCGCAGCTATCTAGAAGATAGCACGCCGATGTACCACCCAATGTATGACTACAGCTGATGTTCCCCTATCACCACAGCAGGGGCAGCACCGTCCCTGGTTGCCGCGGCTGCCGACTCCGGGCTGCACGTGAGATCTTGTGTATGCCCAGTGGAGCCGGCCTAAGGTAAGACACAGCGCTAGGCTAATGCGCCGGAGGGGGAGTTATCACTTGTTATTACATCTCGTCAGTACCGCTTCCTGCTTTGCCTCGTTAAAGAGGTGAAGCAGGAACAATTTTAGGGGCATGATGCATGCGGCTATAATACATCTCCCCCAGAGAGAGCACTTTTGAATTTGGCGCCTCAGCTGTGATAAAAATGAATACATAAAAGTGTCCTTATAATATATAGTACTGTACATATCTAATACATCAGGACACGTTTCTCACTATGGTGACAAAGCCACGGCATGTTCTGGACCTAAAACTCACTGTAAAGATGCAGTTTTAGTCGGCGAGCAGAGCTCCTTACCTTCACCTGTGACTGATATCTAAGGTAAAGGGTCCGGGTGTATAAGCTAAACCAGATACAGAAAACACTGTTAAGACAAATCTCTGGCAACATAAATTAGATTTTCTATGTCAGTGAAATGTAAATTGACTCCCTCTTCTTTGGACTTTGGTTTAACACCGGTTTGTTATAAGGGGTTTTAATTTATTAGGATTACACAAAAATCTCACACAGAACCTCAGAGTTAATGATTTATTTTAGGTAATTGCTATAATGAATTTCAAAAACTATAATTTCATTTTGATGGCTTGTGCTACCTGGGTGCCACAGACTTGCGTATTCAGTTAATGATTTTACTCTTAATATTTACACACTGGACATAGATAATCAGTGCTAGATTGGTTTACTATAGTTTTCTGCTGTTGCCTGGCCAGCACATTCAGTGTACTCACATAAGGTTATGTCACTTTTTGAAATGTTATCAGTAGCTCATTAGCATAAATAACGCATCACAATCATCATTCCGTGTCACAATGCCCAATGTAAGCAGAGTACCTCTGACAACAACCTCCTGGACTCAGGCGCTGCCTAGTCTACAAACGGGCAGCTTCTTTCACAAAGTGCTGGAAACGGATTGTGCCTATCTGATTGTCTGCTGCAGTCAGAACCACCACAGATCCGAATCTGAATTTGATTCCTGCAGACATTTCTGCTTGCAGGTACCGTGGACAAAGAATAGGAATGTGGAATTGTCTCCCATTTCGGTGCTTCCGAAAGACAGGTCAGCACAAGGAAGAATTATCAAACGGGACCCATCATGCTGCTGTCGAGAACAGCAAGACTGGAAGATCTGTCGAAAGACAGTCGCTCATCTGGCGTTTTAGGCGATTTATGGCTAAGAGGAGACAACGCAGACATGGTGAAACCGATGTCACTCACCTCATCAGAGAGAGCATGAAGGATTCTCTATCCTGTGTTGATTTAACAATTTTCACGCAGGCCTCAGACAACACTTTTGCTAAGATGCTTGCTTCTAATGTTGTTGAAGACCAGCAAGTGTGCTTGAATCCAAAATGCACAAAGATGCAGGCATCCACCAGCGAGCTCCTGACCTGCTTTGCCGAGTTCATCTGTAGAAGGTGTCACCAGCTGAACAATCTGTCACCTACAGATATCATTTTATGGATGACAAGTATAGACGACTCTCTCACTCGATACTGGCAGGAAGAAGGCTTCATCAACCCGGCCAATGTAGTGTTCCTCTACATGCTCTGGCGAGAGTTCATTCTATCAGAGTTGGACAGTGAGCAAGACCTACTGGCATTTCTATCCACATGTCTGTATATATCCTACGCATACGTGGGTAGTGAGATCTCTTATCCAATGAAGCCATTCGTAGTGGAAAGTTCAAAGGAAGACTTTTGGAGTCGTTGCCTCTACATCATTAATTTCATGAGCTCAAAGATGCTTTTCTTCCATGCCGACCACCATTATTTCATCCAGATCTTTGTTGATCTCCAAGCTGAGGGTGAACAGGAGAGCAGCCTAGTATAGTACTGGACAAGTAATCAACATTACTCCAGGCTAAATACTATACACAGCAATCTCCACCATCTGATCCATGCTGTGAACTAATACAGCAAGCTTAACCATCAGCTCCAGGCTGTGCACTGACACAGCAGGCTTCATCATCAGCTCCAGGCTGTGCACTGACTCAGCAGGCTTCATCATCAGCTCCAGGCTGTGCACTGACACAGCATGCTTCATCATTAGCTTCAGACTGTGCTCTGACACAGCATGCTTCATCATCAGCTCCAGGCTGTGCACTGACACAGCAAGCTCTACCATCAGCTCCGGACTGTGCTCAGACACAGCAAGCTTCATCATCAGCTCCAGGCTGTGCACTGACACAGCAGGCTTCATCATCAGCTCCAGGCTGTGCACTGACACAGCATGCTTCATCATTAGCTTCAGACTGTGCTCTGACACAGCATGCTTCATCATCAGCTCCAGGCTGTGCACTGACACAGCAAGCTCTACCATCAGCTCCAGGCTGTGCACTGACAGAGAAAGCTCAACCAGCCACTCCAGACTGTGCTCTGACACAACAAGCTCTACCATCCACTCCAGACTGTGCTCTGACGCAGCATGCTTCATCATCAGCTCCAGGCTGTGCACTGACACAGCAAGCTTCATCATCAGATCCAGGCTGTGCACTGACACAGCAAGCTCTACCATCAGCTCCAGACTGTGCACTGACACAGCAAGCTCTACCATCAGTTCCAGACTGTCCTCTGACACAGCAAGCTTCATCATAAGCTCCAGGCTGTGCACTGACACAGCAAGCTTCATCATCAGCTCCAGGCTGTGCTCTGACACAGCAAGCTCTACCATCAGCTCCAGGCCGTGCTCTGACACAGCATGCTTCATCATCAGCTACGGACTGTCCTCTGACACAGCAAGCTTCATCATCAGCTCCAGGCTGTGCACTGACACAGCAAGCTTCAGCATCAGCTCCAGGCTGTGCACTGACACAGCAAGCTCTACCATCAGCTCCAGACTGCGCTCTGACACAGAAAGCTTCATCGTCAGCTCCAGGCTGTGCACTGACACAGCAAGCTTCATCATCAGCTCCAGGCTGTGCACTGACACAGCAAGCTTCATCATCAGCTCCAGACTGTGCAGGGACACAGCAAGCTTCATCATCAGATCCAGGCTGTGCACTGACACAGCAAGCTCTACCATCAGCTCCAGACTGTGCTCTGACACAGCAAGCTCTACCATCAGTTCCAGACTGTCCTCTGACACAGCAAGCTTCATCATAAGCTCCAGGCTGTGCACTGACACAGCAAGCTTCATCATCAGCTCCAGGCTGTGCACTGACACAGCAAGCTCTTCCATCAGCTCCAGGTGGTGCTCTGACACAGCATGCTTCATCATCAGCTACGGACTGTCCTCTGACACAGCAAGCTTCATCATCAGCTCCAGGCTGTGCACTGACACAGCAAGCTTCAGCATCAGCTCCAGGCTGTGCACTGACACAGCAAGCTCTACCATCAGCTCCAGACTGCGCTCTGACACAGAAAGCTTCATCGTCAGCTCCAGGCTGTGCACTGACACAGCAAGCTTCATCATCAGCTCCAGGCTGTGCACTGACACAGCAAGCTTCATCATCAGCTCCAGACTGTGCAGGGACACAGCATGCTTCATCATCAGCTCCAGGCTGTGCACTGACACAGCAAGCTCTACCATCAGCTCCAGACTGTGTTCTGACACAGCAAGCTTCATCATCAGCTCCAGACTGTGCACTGACACAGCAAGCTTCATCATCAGCTACAGGCTGTGCACTGACACAGCAAGCTTCATCATCAGCTCCAGGCTGTGCACTGACACAGCAAGCTCTACCATCCGCTCCAGACTGTGCTCTGACACAGCATGTTTCATCATCAACTCCAGACAGTGCTCTGACACAGGAAGCTTCATCATCAGCTCCAGGCTGTGCACTGACACAGCAAGCTTCATCATCAGCACCAGGCTATGCACTGACACAGCAAGCTCTACCATCAGCTCCAGACTGTGCTCTGACACAGGAAGCTTCATCATCAGCTCCAGGCTGAGCACTGACACAGCAGGCTTCATCATCAGCTCCAGGCTGTGCACTGACACAGCAAGCTCTACCATAAGCTCCAGACTGTGCACTGACACAGCATGCTTCTTCATCAGCTCCAGACTGTCCTCTAACACAGCAAGCTTCATCATCAGCTCCAGGCTGTGCACTGACACAGCAAGCTTCATCATCAGCTCCAGGCTGTGCACTGACACAGCAAGCTCTACCATCAGCTCCAGACTGTGCTCTGACACAGCAAGCTTCATCATCAGCTCCAGACTGTGCTCTGACACAGGAAGCTTCATCATCAGCTACAGGCTGTGCACTGACACAGCAAGCTTCATCATCAGCTCCAGACTGTGCAGGGACACAGCATGCTTCATCATCAGCTCCAGGCTGTGCACTGACACAGCAAGCTCTACCATCAGCTCCAGACTGTGTTCTGACACAGCAAGCTTCATCATCAGCTCCAGACTGTGCTCTGACACAGCAAGCTTCATCATCAGCTACAGGCTGTGCACTGACACAGCAAGCTTCGTCATCAGCTCCAGGCTGTGCACTGACACAGCAAGCTCTACCATCCGCTCCAGACTGTGCTCTGACAGCATGTTTCATCATCAACTCCAGACTGTGCTCTGACACAGGAAGCTTCATCATCAGCTCCAGGCTGTGCACTGACACAGCAAGCTTCATCATCAGCACCAGGCTATGCACTGACACAGCAAGCTCTACCATCAGCTCCAGACTGTGCTCTGACACAGGAAGCTTCATCATCAGCTCCAGGCTGAGCACTGACACAGCAGGCTTCATCATCAGCTCCAGGCTGTGCACTGACACAGCAAGCTCTACCATCAGCTCTAGACTGTGCACTGACACAGCATGCTTCATCATCAGCTCCAGACTGTCCTCTAACACAGCAGGCTTCATCATCAGCTCCAGGCTGTGCACTGACACAGCAAGCTCTACCATCAGCTCCAGACTGTGCACTGACACAGCATGCTTCATCATCAGCTCCAGACTGTCCTCTAACACAGCAAGCTTCATCATCAGCTCCAGGCTGTGCACTGACACAGCAAGCTTCATCATCAGCTCCAGGCTGTGCACTGACACAGCAAGCTCTACCATCAGCTCCAGACTGTGCTCTGACACAGCAAGCTTCATCATCAGCCCCAGACTGTGCTCTGACACAGGAAGCTTCATCATCAGCTACAGGTTGTGCGCTGACACAGCAAGCTTCATCATCAGCTCCAGGCTGTGCACTGACACAGCAAGCTCTACCATCTGCTCCAGACTGTGCTCTGACACAGCATGTTTCATCATCAGCTCCAGACTGTGCTCTGACACAGGAAGCTTCATCATCAGCTCCAGGCTGTGCACTGACACAGCAAGCTTCATCATCAGCTCTAGGCTATGCACTGACACAGCAAGCTCTACCATCAGCTCCAGACTGTGCTCTGACACAGGAAGCTTCATCATCAGCTCCAGGCTGAGCACTGACACAGCATGCTTCATCATCAGCTCCAGGCTGTGCTCTGACACAGCAAGCTCTACCATCAGCTCCAGGCTGTGCACTGACCCAGCAAGCTTCATCATCAGCTCCAGACTGTGCTCTGACACAGCAAGCTTCATCATCAGCTACAGACTGTGCTCTGACACAGCAAGCTTCATCATCAGCTCCAGACTGTGCTCTGACACAGCAAGCTTCATCATCAGCTCCAGACTGTGCTCTGACACAGCAAGCTTCATCATCAGCTCCAGACTGTGCTCTGACACAGCAAGCTTCATCATCAGCTCCAGACTGTGCTCTGACACAGCAAGCTTCATCATCAGCTCCAGACTGTGTTCTGACACAGCAAGAAGCTTCATCATCAGCTCCAGGCTGTGCTCTAACACATCAAGCTTCATCATCAGCTCCAGGCTGTGCACTGACACAGCAAGCTTAATCATCAGCTCCAGACTGTGCTCTGACACAGCAAGCTTCATCATCAGCTCCAGGCTGTGCACTGACACAGCAGGCTTCATCATTAGCTTCAGACTGTGCTCTGACACAGCAAGCTTCATCATCAGCTCCAGACTGTGCTCTGACACAGCAAGCTTCATCATCAGCTCCAGGCTGTGCTCTGACACAGCAAGCTCTACCATCAGCTCCAGACTGTGCTCTGACACAGCAAGCTTCATCATCAGCTCCAGACTGTGCTCTGACACAGGAAGCTTCATCATCAGCTCCAGGCTGTGCACTGACACAGCAAGCTTCATCATCAGCTCCAGGCTGTGCACTGACACAGCAAGCTCTACCATCCGCTCCAGACTGTGCTCTGACACAGCATGTTTCATCATCAACTCCAGACTGTGCTCTGACACAGGAAGCTTCATCATCAGCTCCAGGCTGTGCACTGACACAGCAAGCTTCATCATCAGCACCAGGCTATGCACTGACACAGCAAGCTCTACCATCAGCTCCAGACTGTGCTCTGACACAGGAAGCTTCATCATCAGCTCCAGGCTGAGCACTGACACAGCAGGCTTCATCATCAGCTCCATGCTGTGCTCTGACACAGCAAGCTCTACCATCAGCTCCAGGCTGTGCACTGACACAGCAAGCTTCATCATCAGCTCCAGACTGTGCTCTGACACAGCAAGCTTCATCATCAGCTCCAGACTGTGCTCTGACACAGCAAGCTTCGTCATCAGCTCCAGACTGTGCTCTGACACAGCAAGCTTCATCATCAGCTCCAGACTGTGCTCTGACACAGCAAGCTTCATCATCAGCTCCAGACTGTGCTCTGACACAGCAAGCTTCATCATCAGCTCCAGACTGTGTTCTGACACAGCATGCTTCATCATCAGCTCCAGGCTGTGCTCTGACACAGCAAGCTTCATCATCAGCTCCAGGCTGTGCACTGACACAGCAGGCTTCATCATCAGCTCCAGACTGTGCTCTGACACAGCAAGCTTCATCATCAGCTCCAGACTGTGCTCTGACACAGCAAGCTTCATCATCAGCTCCAGACTGTGTTCTGACACAGCATGCTTCATCATCAGCTCCAGGCTGTGCTCTGACACAGCAAGCTTCATCATCAGCTCCAGGCTGTGCACTGACACAGCAGGCTTCATCATTAGCTTCAGACTGTGCTCTGACACAGCATGCTTCATCATCAGCTCCAGACTATGCTCTGACACAGCAAGCTTCATCATCAGCTCCAGACTATGCTCTGACACAGCAAGCTTCATCATCAGCTCCAGACTATGCTTTGACACAGCAAGCTTCATCATCAGCTCCAGGCTGTGCTCTGACACAGCATGCTTCATCATCAGCTCCAGACTATGCTCTGACACAGCAAGCTTCGTCATCAGCTCCAGACTGTGCACTGACACACAGTGACTTGAATTTATAATATTCTTTGCATTTACAATAAAATGTTTTGGGTTTTCTTCTATAAAATTGGTTGGTGTATTATTTTGCTTTGCAGGTCTAATATATGGACAGGGTTTTACTATGCAATGTTTTGTGATTTTTTTTTTCACTGTAACAATATCCTGCAGAGGGACCAGAGATCGCCTTATTGGACACCAATATCTGTTTGCAAATAGGATGTGGGACTAGTAAATATTTATCTAAAAAAACCCAGGAAGCAGTGTCCCAGGTCTCCCCTTTTAGACTAGATCATTGTGGGCATGCTGCCATTGCCTTCGTGAGGCAGCGCACACTATGGGTCCCTGCCAGCCACTTATCTGCTCTCCTCACAGGTGGTACATGCTACTATCACCGCATGCTCCGCACAGTTCAGGAGGGAAAAGCAACAAGGTGTTGTATCTGCAACCCCCATCCAAATCCCCTCCCTTCCCTCTCCCTCCTTCCCGCCCACTCCTCTCCCCTCCTTCTCATCTCCCTCTCCTACTATCATGGCTTATCATGTGTAAGCCTCCTACTAAGGCTTATCATGTGTAAGCCTTAAGGGGCATTACACTGTAAGTGGCATTACTGTGCGGAATAATATATAAAAGCCACTGCATGACTTAATGTGTTATAAGGTACACTACTATTGTGTGGCATAATGTGTATAAGGGGTACTTTGGTGTGGTACACTACACTGATTGAAATGGGAGGTGTCTTAAGTACACAGCCCCTTTGAGTGTCCACTCCCCCATTGTCCAGAGGGACTTCTTCTGCAATAACCAAATTATTGAGGCCACTGTGAATGCTGCAGGCACACCGTGGGCTCCACATTTAAAAGCACCCCTGCCAGCCCTTATCCACCAGCGGAGGTAGAAAGAACAACCGGGAGCTGGAGAACAGACATGCTTCTGTCATAAGAAGAAGGGTACGGGAGCCATGTGACACAACGAGTCAGAGGGTGAAAGGAGTATTATAATATGCCTCTGGCTGTGACTGTTCTCACCACTGCCATCGCGGAGCTTCCTCCTGGCTATCACCGTCTGCTGCTTCTGATAAGTTACCAGAGGAGCAGTGCAGCGAGGAAGAGAGAGAGAGAGGTATAAAGAAGTAGAAAGATAGTAGGTTTGATTCCCACTACGGCCCTACCTGTGTGACGTCTGTATATTCTCCCTATGCTTGCGTGGGCTTCCTCCGGGTGCCCTGGTTTCCCTGGTAGGTTAATTGGCTCCCAACAAAAAATAACCCTAATGTGTATGTGTGTGCCTATGGTAGGGTACATAGAGTGTAAGCTCCACTGGGGCAGGGACAGATGGGAATGTAAAGCGCTGGGGAATATGTGTGCACTATATAAATAACTGGTAATAAAATAAACGGCCATTCATGAATTGTAGCTCCAGGGCCATGCAGACCTTCATTTGGCACTGCCTAAACCCTCAACTCTCAATGGGGGTGACCGTTGTCAGGCCGTTTGCGCTGCACTGTCTGCACATGTTCTGTCAGTAGGGAGGCTGCGGTGCAGCTTGGGCTGGTTTTGTAAGAGACTGGGATGGAGGGACAGGAAGGAGAGACATTTAATTGTGTGCCGTGAGCTGCCCAAGGAAGAGCAAAGTCACAGATGACTGTCATAAAGCTCACCTGAGGCATATATATATATATATATATATATATACACACACACATACATACACACAAATATATATATACACACATACATACACACAAATATATAAATATATATATATAATATATATATATGATGCAGTCAATATCCTGCCGGAATCTCAACCACCGGAATCCCGAAGGTAAGTAGCGAAGGTAGGGCAAGGATTAGTGTTGAGGGTTACGGTTAGGCACTAAAGGGGGAGGGTTAGGATACCTACCAACAGGTGTCCGTATCCTAACCCTGTCAGGATGCCATTGGCAGGATTCTGACCGCTGGCATGCCGTACCCATTGCATATATATATATATATATATATATATATATACATATATATATATATATATACACACACACACACACACACACACACACACACACACACACACACACACACTAGCTGGAGTACCCGGCGTTGCCCGGGATTTTAAGAATGTTTGTTTACACATCATCCTCCAACAAACCTCTCCTTAGGCAGGCCTCCCGAAAAGTGTGACAAGCTTCCCCATCCACAGTCCTAAGGTCTTTGAAGGAAGTAGGACCTGTAACGGTGTAAAGCAGACTTTGGAGATAGAAGCATTCAGAATTTGTGGGATGTACAGTGTAAACACGGCCAAGAGCTTCTGTTGCTCTGATACCAGGATGACTGTGTACTTCCTGGTTGTAATATAAAGATTTTATTTTTGTTTCATTTCATAATTTGATTTTATAACATGCATTTTGCTACATACTAAGGAATTATGGAATTTTATTCTGTAGTATATAATCTAAGTCACTGAGCATCATTTACTATGGCTCTCGCATGGAGTTTACAGTACCTTTTAAATGCTGTATGAATTTATTAGGGATGAGCGGGTTCGGTTGTCAGAGAACCGAACCCACCCAAATTTCGGGGATCCGGGGCGATCCGAGCCAAGCTCTGATCTCCCTGCCTGTCCCGGATCCCTTACCCGATGCAAAACCTCGCAATGCCGCTGTCGGGTCGCAAGGTTTTGTATTGAGCGGGCTTAACACTGATTGGCTGAGAGAGCCATCTGTCACGGCTCTCAGCCAATCAGCGTTAAGCCCATTTAATATGCACACAGGAAGCAAAAGAAGATGGCACCCATCATCCCTCGCTGCTTGACACTGCCAGCATCCCCCTCTGACGACACCACCGCTGCTGACACTGCCGGCATGCCTGCAATGCTGCCCCACATACTCAGGACACCCTTAGCGACCTCCACACTGCCAACACTGCTGGCACTCCCACACTGAGGACACCACGAGCACCCCTGCACTGCCGACACTGTCAGCACACATGCACTGAGGACACCGCTGGCACCCCCGCTCTGGCGACACCACCGGCAGCCTGCATTGAGAACACCCTTGCACTGCCAACACAGCAAACCTGCACTGAGGACACCGCTGGCACCCCCACACTGCCGTCATCAACGGCAACCTGCATTGAGAATACCCCTGCACTGCCGACACAGTCAGCAAACCTGCACTGAGGAACCACTATTGCTATTAAGTCAGGCTTATTAGGAGTCTGAATATGGTTAAAATTGGTATCTGCATCCATGAGGAGAGATCCATCTGATTTACAGTCAGCCCCATAAAGATGGCAACTATACTGGGATGCAAAAACGCAGCTCTGCAGCACAAACTTTTATTTATACTTGTTCATGCATCAGCTTACACAACTAGATGGTGTCAACAGTGGCGACCAAACTGTTTTGTCTACCTCCTTGGTTGCTGGACCGCACTATGGAACGCACAGAGGCTACTTCCGGTTCATTCCTTTGTCAGCCCCTGAAGGGTAAAACTGATTGAATGAATTGTATACACCATGGAGACCCTGAATGCCGGAAACAGCTGCATAAGGAACTGGAAGTGGTTGCTGTGCATTTCATAGTGCGATCCAACAACCAGGAAGTACACAGTCATCCTGGTATCAGAGCAACAGAAGCTCTTGGCCGTGTTTACACTGTACATCCGACAAATTTTGAATGCTTCTATCTCCGAAGTTTGCTTTACACCGTTACAGGTCCTACTTCCTTAAAAGACCTTAGGACTGTGGATGGGGAAGTTTGTCACACTTTTCGGGAGGCCTACCTAAGGAGAGGTTGGTTGGAGGATGATGTGTAAACATTCTTAAAATCCCAGGCAACGCCGGGTACTCCAGCTAGGGGGGAAGGGAATTATGCAGTTGGGCACTAGGCACTCTGGACAAGGATAAGTAATCTTAAGGGTGCCTTTCCAAACAGGCAATAGCAATTATTTACCCCTCAGGAAGCCACAGATAGCTCCAGGAATAAAGAGGCGGCACTCCTTCTTCAGAATAGACTATATATATTAGAATGGCATATCACACAAGGTGTCAATGTTTCAAAGCCACACAGGGCTTTTTTATCAGGACTTATGCTAAACAATAAATAAATTATATTATATATATATATATACACACACATATATGCACACGCATTTAGCCCAGGACATTACGTCATAGTTAATGAGAGGTTCAGGAACTGAGTTCCTGCTAAAAAATAGTACAGGTGCTAACTATGCCCCTCATGGCGTTACCCACACCCCTTGTGCAGACCACACCTCTGCAGCACCGGTTATGACACCACATCACTAGTCACACTCAGGGCTGGTCACACCCCCTACAGTGGCACACAATAGGTCCTTCATAAATTTCAGCTCCAGGCCTATGTGGACCTTAATCTGACACTGGGCACGGGAACCGCCGGGGAGAAACCAGGCCTGCAGCGAGGGATGGAATACGTGCAGGTGTCTGGAGGACAGCAGAAGGCAATCCCAAACCCAATAATGGGGTCCCAGGATTCGGTGTGTGACACATACCCTGTTAATCTTATCCCCATGTTATTTCATAACAAAGGGGGCTAACTCAGACATAACTAAAAATCAAATAATCACTAATGCTATACTAAAATATTTAGGAGTTTTGTGCATTAATTGTCCATTTTGGTAGTGAAATGTCTCTCTATGGGCTCTATTTATCAACATTATTTTTACTAAAATAATGTGAAAAAGGGTGTTTTCACACCCTTTTCACATTATTTTAGTATCACCTGTAGTTACTATAGGGCAATTGGAGTAGAATTAGTAAAATTCTACTCCATCCCCTAAGTATCACTCATTTTTAGTAAAGCAGATCGCATTTCCCATAACTGTAATGGGAAATGTGATCCGACCAGATCGCAGGGGGCAGGGCTTACCGCCGGTGGAGGGTAGCAGCGACGGTGGGTCGGCGCATGCGCGGGCTCTTAGTCTGCGGGATCCGCAGGGACAGAGCTTTATCGCAAGCTCTGTCCCTGCAAGGGATTTATAGTAAATCCCTGTGATATTGCCTGAATTCGCAATGCGAATTCACTTGGTAATATCACACTACAATCCGCATTGAATATGCGGATTGTAGTAAATAGAGCCCTATGTGCTTTCCAAACAATGTAATAAAAAATTAGTCACACACAAAGTAGTGCTCCATGTAGTACGTACTAAAAAGGCCAGATGTCTCCATACTGTCATGAAGTTCAGAATACTAAACAGTGAGCAGCATTTTAGGGCAAAAATTTGAAAAGTTTATTTTTTTTAAACAGAAGGGACTAGCAAAATGGAAGGAAGATGGACTTTTATGTGAAGGTCACATTTCTGCACAGGTTTTTCCACCTCTGCACACTTCTAGATTACAAAGGCAGCTTTCTCAAGAACTAAAAGTAGATGTACACCTTGATGTGAGTTTCCAAACTTTGCAGGTCAGGGGTGGGCAAAAGGTTGATTTTGGTCGACCATGGACACTCGACTGGTCGATCGCAGTGGATGTCCAGCAGCAGCCACTAAAACTCAGGTTGATTCTTATTGGCTAGCTGCACGCAAACTGAAGCCACAGCTGGCTGTAGCCACGGCTGTCTCTGTCGCCTGTCACTGTGACCACAATAGCCAGTAAGAATCAGGTTGATGCTTCTTATTGGCTGAGACTGTCACATGTAACAGCGTCCTTTGCGCCAGTGGCAGAGAGCTGAAATAAGGGGGAGCATGGGGCAAAGCCGGCTAGAGGACTCCACCTCATAGGAGGCACAGTACGGCGACTAGTGGAACCCTGGACCAATCGAGACTGGCGTACCTAACAGCACCCGCAGTGCTCTGGAGTCTGCTGCTGGGCTGACAGTGCTGCCCACAGCTTAGGGGAGGGGGGGACTGGGAGCTACTCTCTCTAAGGAGTCTATTTACTAATCCTTGGATGGAGATAAAATGATCAGAGATAAGGTACCAGCCAATCAGCTCCTAACTGCCATGTCACATGCTGTGTTTGAAAAATAACAGGAGCTGGTTGGCTGGTACTTTATCTCCGTTCACTTTATCTCCTTCCAAGGCTTAATAAATAGACCGCTAAGACAGGTCAGGTCTGTAGTCTTCTGTGTGAGGGCTGGGGAAATTAATTTATGTATAACTTTTCTGTGTGGGACAATGTGTTTTATATTTTCCTGTGGGGAACAATGTATGATTTTGTCAGGACAGCGCCCACGCCTCTTGCCCGCGAAGCTACGCCCGTTTTTTGGTATTGCACGTCCTTCTTTTCTGATTAGATCACGAGTCCAAAAGTTTGGCCGCCCCTGATGTAGGTAAACCTGTACAAAGACAAAGCATTTTGCAGTTCATACACAGCGGGCCAATGACTTATTAGCAAAAAAATCTCTGGATTAAAACATGAATATGTATTTAGTAGCCCTCTAATACATACAGCACAACTCCACAGGTTTTAAACATTGTGGTTCCATGTATCCAACCATGAGATGCAAGCACGATATGAGCTATAACGATATTGATCATATCATTATCGTTCATATTGTGCATTTTCTGATACCTTCCAACTCACAAACGACCAGCAATGCACGGGCACATATGGACGATAATGATATCGACCATCGCCCGTGCATGCAGGCCAACCTGGTTACATAGGGACCCACGATCGATGATTGCGGGTCGCTAGCCCGTCGTTGGTGGTGTGCTGGATGATCGATATTGATCCTCCAGCACTCCGGGAAGGTGCAGGGAGATCATTCAGTGATATTGTTATCGTTGACAATCGTCCCGTGTGTATGCACCAGTGAAAGCTTATTTACATTGTACAAATCTATCATTTTTTGTAAATGAATTGCAAACACATTTTATGTATGTGGTCAAATACAATTGGACGGTTATAAGGTACCAAGGCTAATTGCACAGCACAATGTGAATACTTTTCTGAGCTCTGAGTACCTGGTTTGTTTCTTCTACAAATTTAACGAGGACAAGTTTAGAAATGGAGCCTTTGAAATGGGACTGGAACCATTCAGTTCCACCTTCTGCTCAGTGCACATTTTTCAGAGAAAGCCAGGACCAAATAATTCCAATGATTTTATGATCATATATAACTGGTTGCCGAGACATATTTATTACCAGTATGACATTTATTTGGCATTTGTTTGTACCCAGTATTAACATGATGTGTTTCATTTTCTGTACTTTGTTTTTCACAATGTGCTTTTTTCACTCTTTCTGTGCTGAGTATACTCAGAAACCAGATTAGCCGAATGGTGGAGCGTAAGGGGTATATTTACTGAGAATCGTGTCTGGCTGATATTGCATTCCCGGCATGTTTCGCCTGATTACCAAACACAGAGATTTACCAAAGGCAAACAATGGTATAAAAGCACAATTTGATCTGTAAAACACGGCGAAAACTCAAATACAAGAAATTACACCATCAAAACAACTCACAAGTACTTTCCATAGACAGGAATACAACACGGAAATTTATCATAAATCGTGTTTGCCAACTTGATCATAAATGGTGGAAACTCAGGCCTTAGTAGAAGTTTCAAATACACTGAAGTGCCAAAAGTCATGGGCTAGCACTATGTACAGATCTGCCCAGCTGCTTCTTTGTCCGTAGCGTAGCGTCTGGCGCCATGCGTGGCGCGAGACGGACTCCCGCGATCGGAAACGCACATTTGCATCTCCATAGGACATAACGTAAGTCGCACTTCCGTGATCATGGACGCGCATTCTCTTCTCCATAGGACTTAATAGAGATGCACTCCCGCGATCGGGGACGCGTCGTAGCATAGCGGGCACGTGGCGCGACTCGCAGGAACGTTTGTGCTGAGGTCGGCCACAATGAACTTGGGCGCAACTGTAGATGGCGTCACCACACTGTGACATCTTGGAAATGCCCAGACCTGTATCAGTTGTAATCTGACATCTTGTGAGTTCAGGAAATGGACCGTTTGATGCTGACTTCATACAGGCCTGTTTCCCTAATATGCCATCTTAATTATCTCTGTTGTTTTCTCAGTCCCACTGTTATAAATTCTAGAAATAGACAAACACCATACCGGCTGCTGAGATACCTGCCAAGCATATCTTTATGTGTAGGCATTTCTATGTGTGGCATAATGTGGAAGGGGCATTTCTGTATGTGGCTTGATGTGGAAGGGGCATTACGTGTGTGTGGCACAGAGCCGTAACTAGACTTTTTGGTGCCCTGTGCCAGAAAGATCATTGGTGCCCCCCTCATTTTTCAAAGGGACACAATGCACCCAAAAAAGGGCCATGGCTTCATGGGGAAGGGCCAGGGAAGAGATAGGAGAGGCCAGGAGATGCTGGGGATGAAATAAGAGGAAGCTACAAGCAAGAATGATAATAAAAAGAAATTTGACAGGCCCAAACAGCGCCCCCCTGACCTATAGTGCCATGTGCGATGGCACCGGCCGCACTACCCTAGCTACGGCCCTGGTGTGGCATAATTTGTAAAGGGCATTACGTACTACTGTGTGTGGCATAATGTGTTAGGGGCGTTATTATTACTGTGTGCGGCATAATGTGTTATAAGGGGCACTACTACTGCATAGCCTAATGTGTTATAAGGGTTACTACTGTGTTATATGGCGCTACTACTGTGTCGTGTAATGTGAATAAGGGACACTACTGTGTGGTGTAATGTGACTAAGGTTGAATTTAAAAAGCCTTCCCTTCTTTTGCAAGTGAGCCAGTCCGCGAGCCGAGATTGGCTGGTGGCCGGTGTTGACTATACTGTAGTGAAAATGAAGCAGGAACCCCATGCTCCCAGGCCCCGGCTCTATTCCAGATGCACCGTAGCAGGTAAGAGGGAATCAGAGAGAGGGGCTGGTAGAGGGATTCTGTTAGAGAGAATAGAAAGGGTGAGAGAGGTGGTAGGGGGTGAGAGAGGAGACTGAGAGGTGCAGTGGGTGAGAGAACCAGGGGCGAAAAGGGTAGCAGGGAGTGTGGGGGGGAATTAAAATTTCCATACCCCCACCTCTAAATTCCCACTTCGAGCACTGAAATACACCATATGCATGAGCATGGCATCTATTCACTGCTTGCCCTGATAAACAGAGCAGCAGATGAGAGGAGGCCTCCTACAGTAACCTCCCCCCACTGTGGGACACTGCGGCCTGTGGGTGGGACTGCGCCCAAAAAGTGGGACTGTCCTGATAATATCAGGATGGTTGGGAGCAGGGGCGTAGCTGGACATATGGGGGCCCTATAGCAACATTTTGATGCCCAACCTCCCCCGACATCCCACCACGGCTCCCGATTTTTCGGGTACCCCTCCGCACCCCCGGATGGGTAGGCACTTCTCGCACATTCTTCTCACTTCATAGTGAAGTGGACAGAATGGGAATAATTTCCGCGGCGATTGCATTTAGTCCTACCCCCTATTTAATTTTAAGACATTTTGCCATGAAGGGGGCGGGGTTTAATGACGCAAACCATCAGGCCCCGCCCCAATCACAACCCACCTGCTTCTCCCCAGGCTTCTCCCGGGGAGGAGAAGCAAAAGGTAGGCAAGTATGCACCACGGGCAGTGACATTTTGCTATGGTGCCCCCATAGCAGTGTCTCTCCTCACTGATGCTGGTGGGGAGAGTGGTATGAGAGGAGGGATATGGCTGATAAGTCTGACAGCGCTGATGATCTCTCTGCAGCAAACTGCTTCCTAGTCACAGGCTGAAGACCCAGATCATAGGAGGGAACCATCAGCGCTGCGGTCCCCTGCCAGACTTATCAGCCCCGTCCCTCCTCTCACCAGTACTCACTCCATAACAAATGGGCGCAGGGGGGAGCCAGGCCCCTTAGCAACCGCACCCCTTGCACCTATGGTAGCTACACCCCTGGTTGTGAGGTCTGTGTGTGTGTATATATATATATATATGTGTATATATATATATATATACTCCTGTGTTCCATTATATTAGCACACCAGCACTAAGTAGTTACCATGTATCCTACCTAACATTAGTATGAGCTTTAATGGAATAGCATAAAGAACCATGAATCATCAGGCATACATTTAGAGACATCTGGAGACAAATACAGAATATGATACAGAATGCAGACCTGTATAGTGATCATTATAGCATTTTCCTTGTGTGATTCCTTACTGCAATTACATTAGTAATATGATCTGCGTGTATGCAGAGTGGCATACATTCATTCCAGAGATCTTCATCGTCTTATTATATCTTTCTTTTCGATCTGTATATTCCGATCAGCTTCCCAAGTATATCATTGGAAGCCTCTTACGTAATTCTGGAAAGAACCCAGCGGTGGCTGAACAGTATATATTACAGTGATCATACGAAAGACAGATCCATGTCTGGTCTTTGTTTAAGTCAAGAGGATTCCTGTATTCTGGCATTGCACTGGGATGCCCCTGTTTTAGCTATTCTTTCATTAGTAGTTGTTTTTATTACACATTGGGGGAAATGTATCCATACAAAAGATTGGAGAAGTGGACAAGTAAAGAAGTTACCTATAGCAGCCAATCAGCTTCTACCTATCATTTTGCAGAATGAACTTAATAAGTGCTACCTCAAAGTTTCGTGGTTGCTATGGGCAGCTTCTCTACTTGTCCACTCTTTAGAAGGTTTGATACATTTCCCCCAATGTGTTTCAAGGTATTGTTCCTGGTATCCGGCGGTAGGTCTACCTTAAGAAGTTAGACAGTTAATAGGTCAATAGAAGAAGGTCGCCAATCAATAGGTTGTCATGGTTAAAAGGTTGACAGTTAATTGGTTCAAGAGGGACTTAGGTTGACAGGGTTAAAATGTGGACACATGGTTTTCATGATTTTTAGATTAGGGGTCAAGGTCTGGGTTAGGGTAAAATAAAATAAAAAATCACGCATCAAACTCTTTTGTGTCGACTATTTGAATGTCAACCTTATTTTACTTTTGTCACATTATTGATGAGAATAAGACGCATATTCCACAAAAAGGTGTGTGGCGTATGGCGTGGCTTACTTGTAATGTCCAAGGCCCAATAGAGCGATTTGAAGATAGGCGTATGTGAACGGGTTGACATTCATCATATCGACATGAAAACGTTTACATGGTCATATTGTCGACAATGACTATGTTGATACTCATTAACATAGTGAAATGTCGACATGTTAGAAGTATTTCTCCACTATCCATCACCCTAATCCCTACCCCTAAACCTCCCTCTAGTGTCTAACCCTACCCCCAGGGCCAGCTCTACCATTAGGCAGCTCTAGACAGCTGCCTAGCGCACCAGGATCTGCGGAGGGCACCACTGAGTCTGCCCATCACATAATTAAGGATGTCTCTGCCCCCAGTATACATTACTTCCCCACCCTGCCCCCCAACACAGGGACATACACTATGTAGGCCTTATGAGGAGGGATACTGCCCCCTTGATTGACCCCACCTCATCATCAGACCATGACCCAATTAGGGCTGCTTTCATAAATTTCCTGGGCTGGTTTTCCATCCCAATCCGCCCCTGGGCCTCATGAATGTACATTTGGCAGCCCATAACATGGATATGTATGTAGGGGGATAGATTCAGTATAAATGAGAAAGTCTCCCTGATGTGTAGACTGGAAGATGGGTTAGCACACTATTCATCTTATAAAAGCATATAACAATCTGCACCACCTATTGCCTAGTTTAAAAGAAGGTTAGAACAAATCCAACCTGGTTTTTTTTGGGGGGATAAAGGGGCCCATACTGTACATCAACAATCTATCGGCGTAGTGCTCGTTTTTGCTGATAGTCTGTGTTACTCCAACATGTTGGAAATCATCAATTTGCTGATTCCGACCCAAAAATTATCAGGATTGGTGAGCCGAGGATTTTTAGCATGTTGGATTATGCCGATTGTAGAAGTACACCCTTAGCTTCACAAAATACTTATCTGGCAAAATCAATGAGAGCTAAATCTTTCAACCAACACTACCTATAGGGTACAGGCATAACATACCAGTGACTTCAAACTCATTGTGTACATAGGGCTATTTGTATCACTGCGGTTTCTTTGGATGCAGCAGCAATGATAAAAAAATGGTAACGCCGTTGACGGCTAAAGACGCCCATTGCCGCCATTGCAGATCCAAGTGCTGCGTCTGACACAGCATCAGATCACCATCGGGCAGCCATGGTCATCTGCACAGGCATGCGCAGGTGCTGGCACCGGAGGTGCACCTTCGGCACTTCCTCCTCTGCCGGGTCATGAACTACCTCGTACCCCCTCCCTCCTAGACATACACTTCTCACCTGGCCCCCCAGTTGAGTAGTCTACATCCCGCTGGGAGGTGTGGACGGGGTTGTCCATCACCCGGCGGAGGGGGAAGTACCGAAGCATCTGAGTACGCCTAAGCCGGTACTCCTCTGCCAGGGCCAGTACATCTATCTTTTCTATTTGTCTAAGCACAAATTCTGCATTTTGCATGCAAAACTGTGCATACTGCAGGGGCGATACATCAGGACAGGGTTTATTGTCAGACCGCAATCACATTTGGCAATGTTAAATTGATGGATGATGTATAGTTACAGTGGTTTCACAACTGTGATACGGGGGACTGATGAAGAAAACCAAATCCTCAGGATTTCAGCCAGTCAAACAATGCTTTGGTTTTCATCAACAAAAGTTTGTCAAAACATTTGAGAAGAGCTGGTAATTTTAAGATTTAATGGCACATTAATATACTTGAAGTTGTGGCCAAAAGTGTTTTGGTTGCTAGGCGACAATTCCAAAACAGACACTAACAGAGGCCTCAGATGTGTGACGCTACATGTAAGAAGTTAGTGCTGGAATCTGCTAGTGATCACAAGTAGCGGTTCACATGATCAGAGCGTGACCTGCATTCAGTCTAACACTATAAAAATATACAAAAGGGCAGATTTAGGCCTGAAGCACATTTAGACATGTGGCTGCCCATTAGTCGTAGAACTACAAGTACAAACATGCACTGTCAGCCAGCAGTACCCTCCTTCTACAGGCAGGCCCGGCAAGAGCCGTGGCGTACCCCGGAAATAGGGGGCGTGGCCTAATCGGGGAGGCGTGGCCACGCCACCTTGCCGAGAAAAAAAAAGATTTGCAGCGCCGCGAAGCGGTGCTGCGCGCTGGGGGGAGGGGGCGCTCTGAGTCCCCTCAGCCCGGCGCAAAGCCAGGGGGGGCGCGTTATCAGTGTGATCGCTCCCCCTCCACAGGCATAGGAGACTGCTGTGGCTGCTGCTCAGCAGCCACAGCAGTCTCCAACTGCAGCTCAGCACACGCTGTGTGCTGGGCTGCTGTGAGGGGGGGGAGTGGCGCGGGACCCGGGCCCCCACTGGGCCCCTCAGGAAGCCCGGGCCCGGGTAATCTGTACCCGCTCCCCCCCCCTCTCAGCGCCCCTGTCTACAGGAGCCTCATAGCCTACTGCAATTAATGCTTTCTCGGTGCATTGACTGTATGTATAAGCACACTGTGATCCATATCACCAAGTGCTTTCTTATTGAGATAGGGTTTGAGGGCCCAATTCAGACCCACTCGCCAGAATGCGTGCGCACATAGCTTGCCGATGTTTGCAATGTGCGCATCGCAGTGCGCGTGCGCGAACCAGTCCATGTGATCGCCCCTTAAGCATAGACGGCTCGCTAGATTGAGTGACAGAATGAGCCGTTTGAGGGTGGTGACAGGGGTTGGTTGATGGAAACGGGGGAGTGGTGGTGCAAACGTAGGCGTATCTGAGCATCTTAACGCTGTTTCAGAGGCGTGCATAACTAAGACGCAGCGTCATAGTACACGTCACATGGCTGATTTACACACCGAAGCACTCGCAGTGCTTGCGGTAGGGTATGGTCAGCCACTAGTGCTGCGTACGCTTTCAATGGTACTCGATGTTAGCAATTGTTGCATACGCTTCCTGTTGATGACGTGTATAAGTGGGCGTCTTAAGACAGGCTGGTGGGCGTCTAAATACACACCGCGATCGCATGCCAAGACATAGTGGGTGTGCTAATGCCTTGCCGTGCGATCGCCGGATTTGCATACTTTGGCATCTGACGGCTGCTTGCGAACGCATCTAGCGAGCGGGTCTGAATCAATATCTGATAGCAATAGTAGATAGTTGGCAGCATAGTGGCACATTGGTTAGTACCGTTGTACAACACTGGGGATCATAAGTTACATCTCCGTTCAGGGACACAGGGGTCTATTTATCAAGCAGTGAAAAGTGTGGAGAAGTGGACCAGTGGAGAAGTTGCCCATAACAACCAATCAGCTCCTACCTATTATTTTATAGACTGTACTTTATAAATACTACTTCAAAGCTGATTGGTTGCTATGGGCAACTTCTCCACTGGTTCACTTCTCCACACTTTTCACTGCTTGATAAATAGACCCCTGTAGAGTTGTAGGGAGGGAGGTGTGGCATGATGCCCATGGTGTTGAGTACAGTGCCGAGCTGATGTGAAATTAAAAAAACAGAAGTGAGGTAGAGGAGAGATGAGGTGCAAACAGTGCATACCTAAGGAGGCGAGATGGATTGACCAAGGAGGAGAAGTGAGTATGAGAGTAGAGATTATGTTTTTGTTTTCCTTTGAAATATAAAGCAGTTTATCGTGGCACATCGCTATGCGACTATCGCCATATTTATATAAATTTTTATGCTGAGCCAAACATTGTGCTAATGATCTGTCTTAGCGTAGATATGCCTGATATCCAAAGGACAGGATGCGGTTAACATACCGCCGCCCGCTGGAATCCCGACGCTGGGAGCACATCCATGGACTAAAGATAGGCATCTAAATCTGGCATCAACGATGGTAAGCCGGGGCTTTTGTAGCTGTTAGCCGTGGGGGGGGAGGGTTAGGCTTAGGCACCCCCAGGGGGACTTTGGGTTAGGCACCCCACGGGGAGGGTTAGGGGAATGGGGGATTAGGGCTAGGCACCACTGGGGGGGAGGTTAGGGTTAGGTACTCCCCTGGGAGGGTTAGGTTTAGGGTCCGGGAAGGGGGGGTTAGGGTTACGCACCACTGGGGGGACATTAGGGTTAGGCATCCCCCGGGGAGGATAGGGTTAGGCACCACTAAGGGAGGGTTAGAGTTAGGGGGGGGAGAGGGGAGGGTTATGGTACTTACGAGCCCTAGTCGGGATCTTCACTGTTCATGCTCCCGGCGTTGGTATTTGGTCCACCGGGAATAGTTCCAGCGGCATTACATACCGATTACATAATGAAGCACATGACTTGATTAGGCATTGTTCAGTTTATGTACATTTTATTTACTCGTTATATGGTTACTCTCCTTATTTATTTATTTATTTATTTTTGCTTTATGGCAGTGTTTCCCAGACCTCAAGCATGAAGTACCCCCACCAGGTCATGTATTGAGGATTTCTGTCTATGGAAGTAGGTGGGATAATTACTGACCCAGCAAAATAGATTACCTCACCTGTTCATGATTAAAGACATCCACAAAACATGACCAGTTGGTGGTACTTGTGGTTTGGAATTGAGAACTCTTGGTTCATGGTAAAATCCAACATTTGGAAACCCCCCCTCAGTATTATATATCGGTCATTGGGATGTACTCTGTGTTGCATAAGAGTGACTAGGATGGGTTGTTTTGCATGGCGTAATCTACTATGCGCTCTGTATGATATTGCGGTTCTCTGCATTGTATGGAGGTCACTACAATGCATATTAAGTAATTGCCTAGCAAAGTACTGTATATACTACAATTCAGTATGTTCTTAAAGATGAACTAATACAGGTGTCGCATTCTTCATTTAATAAACTATTACTACTTATTCTACAATGGAAATTGTATATCTCAACTCAGCTGGCTCTGCAATGTTTACCCTTCCCTTGCTGATTAGGTTAAAGTTTCCTATTTGCTCTGCAGGAGGGAGAATAACTTGGCCCGATGTGCAGTATCAGCCAACAAACCGATGACTGAAGATCGTGTGGGGACACATTCCCACTCCATCTGGCCCACCTGGAGAAGTTGCCCATGACAACCAATTAGCTTTGAGGTTGCATTTATCAAATACATTCTATAAAATTATAGGTAGAAGTTAATTGGTTGCCACTGGTAACTTCTCCACTGGCACACTTCTCCACTATTTTCACTGCTTCATAGATTTACCCCTAGTTGCAGTCATATTGCAATCTGCTTTATCCATCCACTGATGGAATTTTCCCCTACATAGTCCATGACAGATCGTGAGTCTTGATGTAAGTTAGAAAAACGTACTATGCAGTATCCTCTCAATGTGGATCACCAAGAACTTGCTGATGACCTGCAGTATCCTCTAGATGTGGGTCATCAAGAAGTTGCCGATGACCTGCAGCATGCTCTCTATGTGGGTCACCAAGAACTCTGCCGATGACTTGTATTAATGTGTATAGTGAATTAAGAAAAGGATCTTGTCTTTTAAATAGCAAGGTAGCCCAGGCTGGGCTTTCTCCCTTTAACAGGATCAGGATTGTCCATCACTGGAGATTCAGTGCTGAATGTTCAAGGCCACTCTTGAATACCAAACAGCACTGAGCCAGTAGTGAACAGTACTTCCAATTGTTTCTTGTAACTTACCTCTGGGTTCCACTTGTATGTTAGAGGTAAATGGGGCTGATGCAGTCCTAGGTATAACTGATTGCAATTCCTCCAAGTGAGTGTTGATTACTACAACTTGTGTGTGATGGGCTGTACCAGAGTATGTTATTTAAAGGCTGAAGGGCCCCCTCTGGGATACATAGAAATGGGGCCCAATTATTCTGTGACAATTAGCATGAATAACACTGACTATGAACAATCTATGTGCTGCTAAAAATCCACTGATACAGATAAAAACCACAATAGCATAATAAATATACTGACTAAGATTTAGCAAATCTTCTAGAGTGGAAGTTGACCATAACAACCAATTATCTACATTCATTTATTGAGTACATTCTATAAAATGATAACTAGTATCTTATTAGATTCTATGGGCAACTTCTCCACGTGTCCTGTTTAGAAGTTTTTATACATTTACCCCTTTGTAAGAGGGCAGCAGCCTGCATTAGGTGGGAATGACGGTCAAAGTCACAGTTGAAGATCTGGGTCCAATTGTAATAGGGTCCGAGTTTGGAAAATGTGCAAGTATAGAGCTATACTCGTACATTTTTAGAACTCACCCTGTGTAATAGGATGTGAGAACATGCAAACTCACATGTTTCTCACCCCCCCGCAACTCACAATCTCAAAACACACATCCAGATGTTTTGCCATTGTGAGGGTACAACTGGGGCAATGTAATAGAGTGCAGGTTTTTAACTCGCACACTATTACTGACCTAAAACTCGTAAAATAAAAGACCTGCTTCAGGCTAGCGAGTAAAGCCTAAGCAGGCACGAGTTACACAGAAACATGCACAGATCAATTAGATACATGCATGCTTCTGTGTTAAAAAAACCTATAAAAGTATAATAATAATAATAATAATAATAATAATAAAAAACTATGTGGGGTCCCCCCCCCTAAAAGCAAACCAGAATCTTGCTTTTCTAAACTTGTACGTGTATTTTCCACAACCAGCACCGGACTCTTTCTAGCGGGGGTGTAATGCCACAGTGTTGGGACCCTTTCACCAATAAAGGGGTTCTCCCTCTCCAGGGCACCCCAGACCTGGAATTATAGCCCAGGGCTAACCCCGGCACCTTTGGGCGGTGGGTGTCGGTTTGATAAAAAATAGATGAGATAATATTGTCATTTACAGTAGAACTAGAGATCCCAGCAAGCTTTCCCTGCATGCTGTTACTTGGAGAACCACAAGTACCAGCATGCGGGGCATTAAGGGCCCGCTGGTACCTGTAGTTCACCTGCAAAAGATATATTAAAAGAAACACAGGACACGAACACTGAAGGTTTTAATATTTTATTTCATATGCACTCACTCATTCGATTACTCACTCACACTCACCTGCACTCACACTACCTTATCCCGAGTCCTGGCCTGTCCCCATCTCCAGTAAATTCCAAGATCTGGACCTGTTAAAAAATAAATACCATACTCACCTACCCCTTGTTCCGGTCCGCTTCTGTCCATGTAGCCATCTAGCGTATTCGGAAAACAACAGAGAACACTTTACCACACAGACATGTGGACGGTACCTCGCGAATGAGGGCTCAGCCGTTACATTTCCCATAGAAATGCATTGGCTGAGCGTTCATCGGCTGAGAGAGGTGAGCCTCCGCCTCTCTCAGCCAATGAGCGGTTCCCACCATTGACTTCAGTGGTGGGAACCGCTAGGTAACCTTTAGTACACACATGTACAACACAAAATACAAACGTCCTTAGGTATGTACTGTGCATACGAGAGACTTACATATTCTACTGTCCATTTAAGGGAAAAATAAAGGGAAGATAAGTGCTATCTGTAAGCAATATACTACAATAATGGTTGTGTGTGTAATGCTCCATTTTACCATATTATTTATTTACAGCATTTGTGTATTGCTGAAATGGCTGCGCTCCACTTAAAAGATGAGCGATGTGCTCTGAGTTTGGCCCTATTACTGTATACACTCCAACCCTTCAGATGCCACGCCAACTATTACACACTATTGTGCTTGTATTAAATCTAGCGAGATGACTCTGTTAGGTGACGAGCTGTCCTCGGCTGTCATGATCTCTGCTAAATATGGCGATTGACTCCCATTTAACCCTTTCAGTGACAGGGGTTTGGGCATCCCTCCAGTGACATCATCCCTCTTTATACAGTAAGATAACATCAGCAGCTTGAACCAAGTATACCCATTTTATTAAATGGACAGGAAAGTTTGCTTAGTGCCCATTACACATTTTGGAGAAAAAGCTATTCCTAAATAGCTACTATATAACATGTGTTATTATAAGTATCTGGGGTAAGTAATCAAGTAGATACCATGCCAGCCATTTGCCTATAGAAGTTTGCAGGTGCCAGAGATACAGGATACATCCCCAATTTGACTGGTGATCTTATTTGATTCTGTTTTACAGAGTTCTACTAAAAAATTGAGGGGTCTATTCATCAACCCTAAAGTTTCATTTTTCATGTAATTTTTACATATTCATGTTTATGTTAGAGATGAGCGGGTTCGGATCTCAGAGATCCGAACCCACCCGAATTTAGGGGATCTGAGTCGGCTCGGGTTTTCCCGCCTGACTCGGATCTGAAAACGAGGCAAAACGTCATCATCCAGCTGTCGGATTCTCGCAGGTTTTGGATTGTATAAAGGTCCCACGATCGCCACCATTTTCATTCCAGCTGTGGATATTGAAGAGGGAGGGAGCTAGGAACTGTGCTGAGGGAGATGGGGGCTGTGCTGTGCTGTTCTGCTGTGCATAGGGGCTGGCTACTGTTGTGTCAGGGGCTGGCTGCTTATTATGTCCATACTGTATGTGCATAGGGGCTGGCTAGGCAACTGTTGTGTCAGGGGCTGGCTGCTTATGTCCATCGGGGGCGGGGCTGGCTGTTATCCATATACTGGAGCTGGCTTGCTGTTGTCCTGTCCACTCCATAGGGGCTGGCTGTTGTCTATAACATCCATATATACTGGGGCTGGCTGGCTGTTGTCCTGTCCACTCCATAGGGGCTGGCTGGCTGTTGTCTATAAGGGCTGGCTGTGTTGCCGTGTTGTCCAGGGGGTGCTCTGTATATCAGGGGTGCTATTAACCCCCAGTGTGAAAAAACTTAGAGATGTGTTGCGCGACCCTCGTGTTTTGGTTTTGGTTTTGGATCTGGATCTCCCCTGGTTTTGGATCTGAATCTGGTTTTGGATTTTTTCCTTGGTGTTTTGTTTTTTTGGTTTTGGATCTGTATTTTTCCCCAAAATTTATATAAACAGCTAATACCACATAATTGGGACCTGTTTTTGTTCCTACAGTATTATTAACCTTAATAACAATCATTTTCAGGCATTTCTAGGCATTTTTAACCACCTCACAGCTCACAATATTGATTTCACTATTTTTCACCAATATAGGCCAAAGGCTGCAGCGAGCTGGCTGGCTAAAGTAAGCAACAGAGCGGCAGCACAAACGCACGGCAGTTTAAAAAAATATAGGACATCTATGAAAAATTACCACACAGCAGTGGCAGACAGGGTGGCAGTTTAATAAACCATAATAATGTCACTCAGCAATGCCCCAAATTGTGCAAAATGTAAAGAAAAGTGGTGCAAGATGGAATTGTCCCTCCCACCCACTCTTATGTAAAAAAGGACATGCACAGTTTAACAAACCAAGCACTTTAGCGACTAGGACTGACACTTTTGTGGCTGAACTCCTTGGTTTGTTTGGGCCCCCACAAAACATTTTTTGGAAGGACTACCTTCAATTATTAAGGAGGAGGTTGATGATGAGGGTGTTGGTGGTGGAGATAGCATGTGTTGGTCCAAACTGCTGGTAGCTGATACTGGACTTCTTGTTATTAATTTGCTAATTATAATTTTGTTAAACAAATTGCATGAACTCACTGCAAATGATGTAACAAGGAGGTGGTCCTAGATGGTTAACGTCCCTTCCTCTGATAACTTTGGCTTTACAAATTAAACAGATGCCTTCACAACTGTTGTCAGGATTTAGATTAAAATAATTCCACACCCAAGACGTGGCTTTTCTGGCTTTCTTTTTATCATGAGCAAGAACTGCTGCCACTGGTGGCTGATTTGCGCAAATAACATACTCATCATCAATATTCTCATTACCGTCAGATAGGACACAAATTTCCCCCTCATCCTCCTTTTGCACTTCCTCCACACTATCGTCCTCATTTTTTATTATTTCACCATCTAATACTAGCACAGCCGTCATAGAGTCAGTGATCCGCTGTGAAACTGGGTGACAGCTGTTATACTTCCTCTATCAAAGGACTGTTTAATAGTCAATTGTTTTTTTAAATTACTACTAGTAGTAGTCTTCTTGGTCCCTTTCTGGGATGAAGATCCACCCCCAGCAGCAGCAACAGGCTCAAGGATCCTTCTGAGGAATCACAGATAGGAGAGGAGTCAGTCATGTTTATGAAATTAGATGCAGGACTACTTCCGATCAAAAATGAGGATGTTGATGATGATGCAGGTGTTGGTGGTGGAGATTGCAGGCACTTGGATCCAGATAGAAGGGAGCATCTAGGTGACACTGGACTGATTGTTGTTCATTTTTTTTGTCCCCAAAGTTTTAGAATTTGAAATACAATTTCCAATTTGATGAATGCACTGCAAGTGATGTAACAGGAAGGAGGTTCCAAGATGGTTAAGGTCCTTACCTCTACTCACTGTTACTTGGCAATGGTTACAAATGGCTTGGCAAAGGTTGTATGGATTTGGGTGGAAATAATTCCACACATGAGAAGTGGATTTTTTGGTCCTTTGCCCAGGCATGGCAACAATGTGATTTTTCCCACCATGGGCAACAACAACTGTTGCCTGATTTACAGTTTTTACGCAAACATCCTCGCCATCAACATCCTCATTATTATCGCCAACTAGATAAATATCCTCCTCATCCTCCTCGTGCAATTCCACAGAAGCATCCTCAATTTCTACGTCAGAAGGCACACAAATGGCGGAAGGAGGATCCACTTCAAGTACAGTATTACTAGAAAGGTCAGGCTCACACATGGCAACAGCGGACACACTTGGACTCTCCGCAGGGATTTGTGATTTTTCAGAGCACACAGTTGGTTCCGGTGTCTTACTCGTCTTAACAATTTTTAATTTTTTTGTACCTCTCCTACAAGCAGAGGGGCTTAAATTATTATTAGAATCATCAGTCATCATAAATACAGGTCAATACCTTATCCTTTCCTTGCCACTTTGTGTAGTGAATGACATATTGGCAATTTTTTGTTTCTCTAAAGCTGACTTAGCTTTAAATTGTTTTTGCTTTAACAGGGTAAAAGTTGATTTTTTTAGCCTAACTTTTTGGCCTGACTTAAGCCCTGGTACATTGGCCTTCATACATGACATTGACGGCCTTGCATCATCATCATGACTGCTGCTGGCAGCTTCAAGACTGGTATGTGGATCCTGCTCTCCGGTCATGTGACTGTCCTCCATACTCACTAAGCACACAACCACACCCAAATTTTTTTTTTATTTGAACACTGGGAGTGAACCCCTGAAAGAGACTGCAGCCCCTTCACAGACAGCAGCACAGCACCCCTGCGAACCTATGCCGATGACAGGTGCGGCTAACACGCACACAAACAAAATTGTTTATTTTTTATTTGAACACTGGGGGTGAACCCCTGAAAGAGATAGCATCCCCTTGACAGACAGCAGTACAGCACCCCTGTGCAGCTACGCCAAAGACAGGTGAGGCTAACATGCACACACAAAAAAATATTATTTTGGGGGGTGGCAGCAGCCCCTTGACAGTCAGCAGCACAGCACCCCTGTGCAGCTACTCCGATGACAGGTGTGGCTAACACACACAAAAAAAATTGTTTATTTATTTTTGGACCAGCAGCCCTTTGACAGACAGGAGCAGCACAGCACAGCACCCCTGCGCAGCTACGCCGATGACAAGTGTGGCTAACACACAAAGAAACATTTTTATTTATTTTTTTAACACTGGGGGTGAACCCCTGAAAGAGGCAGCAACCCCTTGACAGACAGCAGTACAGCACCCTTGCGCACCTACGCTGATGACAAGTGTGGCTAACACGCACACAGAAAAAAAAAAGTTTCACTGGGGGTGGGTGAAGAGCACCCCTGAAGGAAAAAGCACCCCCTGGACAACACAGCACTACAGCCAGCCAGCCAGCCCCTATGGACAGGACAACAGCCAGCCAGCCCATCTATAGACACAACAGCCCTTATTGACAGGACAACAGCCAGCCCCTATATGGACAACAGTTGCCAGCCAGCCAGCTCCTATGGTCAGCACCAGGTCAGCAACAGATCCCAGCTCCCTCCCTCTTCACGCTCCACAGCCGGAATGAAAAATGGCGGCATTCACGGAACCTTTATAGAATCCAAAACCCGTGAGAATCCGACAGCAGGATGATGACATTTTATCCTCATTTTCAGATCCGAGTCAGGCGGGAAACCTGAGCCAACTCAGATCTGCCTCGGATCACAGAAGTTCGGGCGGGTTCGGTTCTCAGGGAACCGAACCTGCTCATCCCTAAAAAAAATAAAGTATTTTATTTTTATTTCTGTGTGTGTGCGCGCCTGTTAGCCACACTTATCAGCAACGTAGGTGCGCAGGAGTGCTGTGCTACCTGTGTCTCATTTATCAAGGGGATGCTGCCTCGTTCAGGGGTGCTCTTCACCCCAGTGTGACAAAAACAATATCTATTTTTTTGTGTGTGCGTGTTAGCCTGCCACACCACCAGTGTTAAAATTAAAAAAAAATTTGTGTGTGCGTATTAGCCACACCACCAGTGAAAAAATAAAAACAATTTTTTGTGTGTGCGTATTAGCCACAACCCCAGTGAGAAAATAAAAACAATTTTTTTGTGTGTGCATAATTGCATATTAGCCATACCACTAGTGAGAAATAAAAACATTTTTTGTGTGTGTGTGCGTGTTAGCCACACCACCAGTGAGAAAATAAAAATAATTTTTTTGTGTGTGCGTAATTGCGTATTAGCCACACCACCAGTGAGAATATAAAAACAATTTTTTTGTGTGTGCGTAATTGCGTATTAGCCACACCACCAGTGAGAAAATAAAAAAAAAAATTTTGTGTGTGCTTAATTGGGTATTTGCCACACCACCAGTGAGAAAATAAAAACAATTTTTTGTGTGTGCGTAATTGCGTATTAGCCACACCACCAGTGAGAAAATTAAAACATTATTTGTATGTGTGTAATTACGTATTAGCCACACCACCAGTGTGAAAATAAAACAATTTTTTGTGTGTGTGGTTGGTTGTGTACGTTAGCCGCAACTTAGCTGCGCTATAATTGCTTCGAGACACTGCTGTAGGACCGCAGTGAGTATGGAGGACAGTCACATGACAGGAGAACAAGACCCACATACCAGTCTTGTAGTTGCCGGCAGCAGTCATGATGACGATGCAAGGTTGTCAACGTCATCTATGAAGGCCGATGTACTAGGGCTTAAGTCAGGCCTAAAATGTTAGCCTAAAAAATTTACTTTTACCCTGTTAAAGAAAAAAAAAATCTAAATCAAAGTCAGTATTAGAGAAACAAAAAATTGGCAATATGCCATTCACTACAAAAAGTGGCAAGGAAAGGATAAGGCCTTGGCCTGTATTTATGACTGGTGGTTCTAGTTGTGATGATATAAGCCCTTCTGCTTGTAGAAGAGGTACAAAAATAATTAAAATTGCCTCTGAAAAGTCATAGATCCCCGAGGAGAGTCCATGTGTGTCCACGGTTGCCATGTGTGAGCCTGACCTTTCTAATACTGTACTTGAAGAGGATCCTACTTAAACCATTTGTGTGCCCTCTGCAAATGTGGGGATGAGCAGCACAAGTCAACATGCTGACGTAGAAATCGATGATGCCTCTGTGGAATTGCACAAGGAGGATGAGGAGGATATTTATGTAGTTGGCTATAAGAACAAGGATGATGAGTATGTTGATGATGATGTTGATGCCGAGGCTATTTGTGTAAAAACTGTAAATCACAATCAGGCAACAGTCGTTGCCCAAGGTGGAAAAATCCCATTGTTGGCATGCCTGGGTAAAAGGACCCAAAAATCCACATCTCATGTGTGGAATCATCTCCACCCAAATCCGGACAACCGTTGCCATGTAACAGTGAGTAGAGGTAAGGACCTTAACCATCTTGGAACCTCTTCCCTGTTACGTCACTTGCAGCGCATTCATCAGACTGGAAAGGGTATTGAAACTTTGGGGACAAAAAAACATACAACAATCAGTCCAGTGTCACCTTGCTGCTCCCTTCTATCTGGATCCATGCGCCTGCAATATCCACCACCAACATCCTCATTCATGATCGGAAGTAATCCCCCGAAGGGGACCAGGAAGAAGACTATTTTTAGTAGTTCAAAAAGTTCAACCAAACAATTGACTGTCACACAATCCTTTGATTTGGGGAAAAAGTATGATTGCAAACACACAGTTGCACAGCAGATTACTGACGCCATAACAGCTATACTGGTATTAGATGTGCGTCCAGTATCCACCATGAATGCAGTGGATTTTACACAGTTGATGGAGGTTGTGTGTCCCTGCTACCATGTCCCTTCTAGATTCCACTTCTCTAGAACAGCAAGTCCCAATCTGTACAAGGACATTAAAAAAAAAAACTTATTAATGCCCTCCGAAATGCTGTTGTGCCCACTGTCCACTTAACCACAGATATGTGGACAAGTGGGACAGGGCAAACTAAAGATTACATTAGTGTGACAACCCACTGGGTAGGTGTATTGCCCCCAACAGTGCAAACAGCAGCAGCAGCTAACAAATGCCAGCTCATTCAGAGGCAGGCTACTACGTGTATCACCGGTTTCAGTAAGAGGCATACCGCTGAGAACCTCTTAGAGAAACTCAGGGAAATCATTGCAAAATGGCTTAGCCCACTTGGACTCTCCTCAGGATTTGTGATTTCTGACAATGCCAGCAATATTGTGCAAGCATTACATGTGGGCGAATTCGAACACATCCCATGTTTTGCTCACCCAATGAATTTGGTGGTGTAACATTTTTTTTTAAAATGACAGGGGCGTGCAGGAGATGCTCTCTGTGGCCCGAAAGATTTGTGGACATTTTCGACATTCAGCAACTGTGTGTCGAAGATTGCAGCACCAGCAAGAACTTTTGAATTTGCTCTGCCATCAGCTGAAGCAAGAGGTAGTGACTAGGTGGAATTCTACCCTCTATATGCTTCAGCGGATGGAGGAGCAGAAAAAGGCCATCCAATGCTACACTATGGCCTATGACATAGGGAAAGGAGCGGGAATGCACCTTAGTTAAGCGCAGTGGAGAATAATTTCTGTGTTGTGCAAGGATCTCAAAAACTTTGAACTTGCCACACGTGACGTTAGTTCAGACACTGCCAGCTTGAGTCAGGCCATTCCTCTAATCAGACTCTTGCAAAAGCAGCTGGAGAAACTGAAGGAGGAGCTGAAACTGAATGATTCCGCTAAGTACGCCGGACTTGTAGATCAAGCCCTTCATTCGCTATGACAGGATCCAAGGGTCATCAATCTCTTGAAATCAGATCACTATATTTTGGCGACCATACTTGAAACACAGAGGTGAGGTTTTGGCAAAACCAATCCAGATCCAAAACCAGGGGAGATCCAGATCCAAAACCAAAACACGGAGGTCAGCACACATCTCTAATTTATGTATGTCTTGACTAATATCTCCAGGTTAAGTCAGTCTTCGTTAATTTCCACATTCCCCATATGATAATATGGGGCTGTCGAAATAACTGTATTCATGTAATAAATGTAATTGATGCTGTAAATGTACGCCATCTGCAGATGGCGTACAGCCCCCCGAAAGCGCTAACAAGCTGCTGTTTAGATGGCACGGCAGCTTGTGAAGCATATATTCCCCCGGCTTGTGCACTCCTCCTCCCTCTCCTCCTCTGACAGAGGCTGCCCTCTCCTCCCATAGCAGGACAGATCTTACCGCAGCTGCTGCCTACTGAATACAGCAGGTTCTTCGGGATCTCACGCGACCTCTTCATTCGGGGTCCCTCCTGCTCAACTTGTGTTCTCCCCGGCGCTGCATGCTGCTGCAGATGGAGGCATCTCCCCTTATAAGTAAGCACTTATAAGTAAGCTTAATAATGAATTAATTTATTTACTATAAACAGTTAAATGAGGAAGCACTTACAAGTGCCACCGGGGAGCAGAGGGGAGATGCTTCTATCTGCAGCAGCATGCAGCACTGGGGAGAACATGGATAAAAGTTTCTTGGAAAAGTAAATATATATTAAATTCAATTACCGCAGCTGTAATCAATACTTCACATGTGCCACTTCTGTGAAAGAAGCTGTGCATGCGCAGAACTGACTACAGCTGGGGTAAGGTAGGAGAAGCAGGGAGAAGTATCTATTTTCAGAAAAGCTATCTCAAAAATTATAGCTTTTCGGAATAGATAGTTATGGGGAGGAGGATTGATGAATTCCTCCGGTAATTAGGTAGAACTCCATGCGAGTTCTAAACCTAATTATCTCCATCAATTTTTTTAGTAATGATGAATACACTGATGTACAGGACAGGATGAGCATACTTGTTCACTCTCCCAGAACGGCCGCCTAACCCCGGATCCGCACCCTCCCAAACACACACCTGCAGTGGGGGAGAGAAGAGGGGTGATGACGCGATTTGCGTTGAATCTCATTGTCCTAGTCCCGTCCCCTGCTTCACAATGCCGGTAAACTCATCATTGTGTAGCGGGGCGGGCTATGATGATGTCACACACCGCTTCTCCCCTAATGTCCCCGGTTATACCCCCTCTATGTTATGCCACCCAATCCATCCCCGCGCTATGCCGACCTGTCTGCTCCCTCCCGGAATGTCGGCAAGTATGAGGTTGAGTCTCCCATATCCAAAATGCTTGGGATCAGAAGTATTTTGGATATTGGATTTTTCCATATTTTGGAATATTTGCATACCATAATGAGATATCTTGTTGGGACCCAAGTCTAAACACAGAATGCATTCATGTTTCATATACTCCTTATATACATAGCCTGAAGGTAATTTTATACAATATTTTTAATAATTTTGTGTAACAAACAAATTTTGTGCACATGGAACCATCAGAAAGCAAAGGTGTCATTATCTCAAAAAAAATTCAGTATTTCAGAATATTCCATATTTGGGATATGGGAGACTCATCCTGTATTCTTACTGGAGTGATTCTTTCACCTGCCTAGTTATTACATGCTCCAGTAGACTTACATTAACCTAATATATATTAAGTTAACTCCAGTGGTATCTGTATGCTTATCACTTACTCTGGTGGACTTACAGATATTATTCGGATATGATCATACTAAAGATTTTGCTGCTCCGACTTTTGCTTAGATGTCATTATTACAGTGCATCCGGAAACTATTCACAGTGTTTCACTTTTTCCACATTTTGTTATGTTACAGCCTTATTCCAAAATGGAATAAATTAATTTTTGTTCTCAAAATTCTACACATAATATTGAGATTTTTGCAAATTTAATTAAAAAAAAAAAACAACTAAGAAATCACATGTACATAAGTATTCACAGCCTTTGCTCAATACTTTGTTGATGCACCTTTGGCAGCAATTACAGCCTCAAGTCTTTTTGAATATGATGCCACAAGCTTGGTACACCTATCTTTGGGCAGTTTCGCCCATTCCTCTTTGCAGCACCTCTCAAGCTCCATCAGGTTGGATGGGAAGCGTTGGTGCACAGATCTCTCCAGAGATGTTCAATCGGATTCAATTCTGGGCTCTGGCTGGGCCACTCAAGGACATTCACAGAGTTGTCCTGAAGCCACTCCTTTGATATCTAGGCTGTGTGCTTAGGGTTGTTGTCCTGATGGAAGATGAACTGTCGTCGAAAGTCTGAGGTCAAGAGCGCTCTGGAGCAGGTGTTCATCCAGGATGTCTCTGTACATTGCTGCATTCATCTTTCCCTCTATCCTGACTAGTCTCCCAGTTCCTGCAGCTGAAAAACATCCCCACAGCATAATGCTGCCACCACCATGCTTCACTGTAGGGATGGTATTGACTTGGTGATGAGCGGTGCCTGGTTTCCTCCAAACATAACGCTTGGCATTGACACCAAAGAGTTCAATCTTTTGTTTCTCATGGTCTGAGAGTCCTTCAGGTGCATTTTGGCAAACTCCAGGTGGGCTGCCATGTGCTTTTTACTAAGAGTGGCTTCCGTCTGACCACTCTACCATACTGGCCTGATTGGTGGATTGCTGCAGAGATGATTGTCCTGGAAGGTTCTCCTCTCTCCACAGAGGAATGCTGTAGCTTTGACAGAGTGACCATCGGGTTCTTGGTCACCTCCCTGACTAGGGCCCTTCTACCACGATCGCTCAGTTTAGACAGCCGGACAACTCTAGGAAGAGTCCTGGTGGTTCTGAACTTCTTCCATTTACAGATGATGGAGGCCACTGTGCTCATTGGGACCTTCAAAGCAGCAGATATTTTTCTGTACCCTTCCCCAGATTTGTGCCTCGAGACAATCCTGTCTCAGAGGTCTATAGACAATTCCTTGGACTTCAAGCTTGGTTTGTGCTCTGACATGCACTGTCAAGTGTGGAAACTTATACAGACAGGTGTATGCCTTTCAAAAATTATGTCCAAACAACTGAATGTACCACAGGTAGACTCCAATTAAGCTGTAGGAACATCTCAAGGATGATCAGTGGAAACAGGATGCACCTGAGCTAAATTTTGAGCTTCATGGCAAAGGCTGTGAATACTTATGTACATGTGATTTCTTCATTGTCATTATGGGGTATTGTGTGTAGAATTTTGAGGACAAAATTGAAATTATTCCATTTTGGAATAAGGCTGTAACATAACAAAATGTGGTACAAGTGAAGCGCTGTGAATACTTTCCGGATACACTGTATGTATACAGTAATTAGTTAAAGCCTTCTGTCTGATTTTTTTTTAATAATACTGGTATTATATGCATGTATGGTTTTAATTATGGTCACATATTAACAAATGTATATATTTTTAATATTTGACTTATTCATTTTACATTTATTGTACATTCATTATAACAACATTTAGATCAAGATGAACAACATGCTAAGCTTTCGCCCTTGCTTTTGTGACTATTGCTTGATTTCGAGCCTTGGTGGGGATTGATGCATACAATATGTGATAATAAAAAGAAAATAAAAATGATAGATCAAACAAACTGCTACAATAAGGACATTTCATCAGAGGGATGGAGGGACATTTAATAACGTACTGCTTAAATTGTCGTTGTAAAGGCTCATACACACTAGACGATGTGTGTGATGAGCGATATTGGATGTGGCGGGCCCGGCGGGGGTGCCGACATCGGTAGGTGTATACACAATTGGCAATGTTGGCCACGACAAACGACGGTGGGGGGGGCCATGCTGCGAAATGCTCCTGGGGATAACGACCCGCGGGAGCGTGCATCATTGATCGTACACTGCATACACACTAGGGGTGAGCGGGTTCGGATTTCTGAAATCCGAACCCCCCCGAGCCCCCCCAATCCGAGTCCGATCCGAGTCAGGCTCGACTTTTCCCGCCTGACTCGGATCTGAAATCGAGGCAAAACGTCATCATCCCGCCTTCCGAGTCTCGCGGGTTTTGGATCCTATATAAGGTACCCGCGTCGGCGCCATTTTCTCACTCGGCTGTGGACAGTGAAGAGGGAGGGTGGGAGTTAGGGCTGTGTAGTGTAGTGTAGTGTAGTGTAGTGTAGTGTAGTGCTGCTGTTGTCCACTACTTCAAAGTCCATAGGGGCTGGCTGTGTTGTGCTGTGCTGCTGTTGTTAATAGGGGCTGTGTCCACTACTTCAAAGTCCATAGGGGCTGGCTGGACTGTGTTGTGCAGTCAGTTCTCCATAGGGGCTGTGTCCACTCCAAAGTCCTGTGCAGTGTCCCAGTCCTAAAGGAGTGCTGTAGTGTTGTCCAGGGGGTGCTCTGTCCATCAGGGGTGCTCCCCCCAAGTGCTAAAAAAATAATATATTTTCTGTGTTTGTGAATTGTGTGCGCAGTAGCCGCACGTGCATCAACAAAGTAGTGCCAAGCGTGCGCCTGTGTCATAAGTAAAGGGCCGGCTGGCTTGACCGTTAAAGGGTGCTGTAACCCCCGAAAGTACACTCCAGTCCAAACCAAAAAAAAATTATTTTCTGTGTTTGTGAATTGTGTGCGCAGTAGCCGCACGTGCATCAACAAAGTAGTGCCAAGCGTGCGCCTGTGTCATAAGTAAAGGGCCGGCTGGCTTGACCGTTAAGGGTGCTGTAACCCCCGAAAGTACACTCCAGTCCAAACCAAAAAAAAAATTATTTTCTGTGTTTGTGAATTGTGTGCGCAGTAGCCGCACGTGCATCAACAAAGTAGTGCCAAGCGTGCGCCTGTGTCATAAGTAAAGGGCCGGCTGGCTTGACCGTTAAGGGTGCTGTAACCCCCGAAAGTACACTCCAGTCCAAACCAAAAAAAAAATTATTTTCTGTGTTTGTGAATTGTGTGCGCAGTAGCCGCACGTGCATCAACAAAGTAGTGCCAAGCGTGCACCTGTGTCATAAGTAAAGGGCCGGCTGGCTTGACCGTTAAGGGTGCTGTAACCCCCGAAAGTACACTACAGTCCAAACCAAAAAAAAAATTATTTTCTGTGTTTGTGAATTGTGTGCGCAGTAGCCGCACGTGCATCAACAAAGTAGTGCCAAGCGTGCGCCTGTGTCATAAGTAAAGGGCCGGCTGGCTTGACCGTTAAAGGGTGCTGTAACCCCCAAAGTACACTCCAGTCCAAACCAAAAAAAAAATTATTTTCTGTGTTTGTGAATTGTGTGCGCAGTAGCCGCACGTGCATCAACAAAGTAGTGCCAAGCGTGCGCCTGTGTCATAAGTAAAGGGCCGGCTGGCTTGACCGTTAAAGGGTGCTGTAACCCCCGAAAGTACACTCCAGTCCAAACCAAAAAAAAATAATTTTCTGTGTTTGTGAATTGTGTGCGCAGTAGCCGCACGTGCATCAACAAAGTAGTGCCAAGCGTGCACCTGTGTCATAAGTAAAGGGCCGGCTGGCTTGACCGTTAAGGGTGCTGTAACCCCCGAAAGTACACTCCAGTCCAAACCCAAAAAAAAATTATTTTCTGTGTTTGTGAATTGTGTGCGCAGTAGCCGCACGTGCATCAACAAAGTAGTGCCAAGCGTGCGCCTGTGTCATAAGTAAAGGGCCGGCTGGCTTGACCGTTAAAGGGTGCTGTAACCCCCAAAGTACACTCCAGTCCAAACAAAAAAAAAATTATTTTCTGTGTTTGTGAATTGTGTGCGCAGTAGCCGCACGTGCATCAACAAAGTAGTGCCAAGCGTGCGCCTGTGTCATAAGTAAAGGGCCGGCTGGCTTGACCGTTAAAGGGTGCTGTAACCCCCGAAAGTACACTCCAGTCCAAACCAAAAAAAAATAATTTTCTGTGTTTGTGAATTGTGTGCGCAGTAGCCGCACGTGCATCAACAAAGTAGTGCCAAGCGTGCACCTGTGTCATAAGTAAAGGGCCGGCTGGCTTGACCGTTAAGGGTGCTGTAACCCCCGAAAGTACACTCCAGTCCAAACCAAAAAAAAAATTATTTTCTGTGTTTGTGAATTGTGTGCGCAGTAGCCGCACGTGCATCAACAAAGTAGTGCCAAGCGTGCGCCTGTGTCATAAGTAAAGGGCCGGCTGGCTTGACCGTTAAAGGGTGCTGTAACCCCCAAAGTACACTCCAGTCCAAACCAAAAAAAAATTATTTTCTGTGTTTGTGAATTGTGTGCGCAGTAGCCGCACGTGCATCAACAAAGTAGTGCCAAGCGTGCGCCTGTGTCATAAGTAAAGGGCCGGCTGGCTTGACCGTTAAAGGGTGCTGTAACCCCCGAAAGTACACTCCAGTCCAAACCAAAAAAAAATTATTTTCTGTGTTTGTGAATTGTGTGCGCAGTAGCCGCACGTGCATCAACAAAGTAGTGCCAAGCGTGCGCCTGTGTCATAAGTAAAGGGCTGGCTGGCTTGACCGTTAAAGGGTGCTGTAACCCCCGAAAGTACACTCCAGTCCAAACCAAAAAAAAATTATTTTCTGTGTTTGTGAATTGTGTGTGCAGTAGCCGCACGTGCATCAACAAAGTAGTGCCAAGCGTGCGCCTGTGTCATAAGTAAAGGGCCGGCTGGCTTGACCGTTAAAGGGTGCTGTAACCCACAAAGTACACTCCAGTCCAAACCAAAAAAAAAATTATTTTCTGTGTTTAGCCGTACGTATATATCAAATCGATATAACATAAATGGAGGACCAAACTTTCTCCGATAAAAATAAAATAGAGAAAGATCAAGAACCACTTCCTCCTAGTGCTGAAGCTGCTGCCACTAGTCATGACATAGACGATAACATGCCATCAACGTCGTCTGCCAAGGCCGATGCCCAATGTCATAGTAGAGGGCACATACAATCCCAAATGGCAAAGTTCAGGAAAATGACCTTGAAAAAGACATTTAAATCAGCTGAAGAGAAACGTAAACTTGCCAATATGCCATTTACGACACGGAGTGGCAAGGAACGGCTAAGGTCGATCCCTAGTATGTTCATGACTAGTGGTTCAGCTTCACATGACGATGGAAGCCCTCCTCCCACTAAAAAAATCAAAAGAGTTAAGCTGGCAAAAGCACAGCGAAGAACTGTGCTTTCTAAGAAGATATCACAAATCCCCAAGGAGAGTCCAAGTGTGGTGGTGGTTGCGATGCCTGACCTTCCCAGCACTGGACGGGAAGAGGTGGCTCTTTCCACCATTTGCACGCCCCCTGCAAGTGCTGAAAGGAGCACCCACAGTCCACTTGCTGATATGCAAATTGAAGATGTCACTGTTGAAGTACAACAGGATGAGGATACTGGTGTAGCTGGCGCTGAGGTGGAAGTTGGCGAGGAGGATTCTGATGGTGATGTGGTTTGTTTAAATCAGGCTCCGGGGGAGACAGTTGTTGTCCGTGGGATGAAAAAGCCCATCACGGTCATGCCTGGGCAGAAGACCAAACATTCCACCTCTTTGGTCTGGCAATATTTCTATCCAAATCCGGACAACAACTGTCTTGCCATATGTACCATATGTAAAGGTGAAATAAGTAGGGGTAGGGACGTCAACCACCTAGGAACATCCTCCCTTATACGGCACCTGCAGCGCGTTCATAAAAAGTTACTGTCAAGTTCAGAAACTTTGGCTAAGACCGTAAGCAGTCCAGGGACACCTAAATCCCGTTGTCCTGTTGTATCCAAGCGCCTGCAAACCACACCGTCAACTCCCTCCTCGTCAATTTCCTCCTTAGTCAGGATCGGAAGTAGTCCTGCAGGCCATGTCACTGGCATGACTGACTCTCCTATCCGGGATTCCTCTGGAGGATCCTGCATTGCTACGCCTACTGCTGCCGCTGCTGCTGTTGCTGCTGCTGGGAGTCGTTCATCATCCCAGAGAGGAAGTAGGAACACCACTACTTTTACTAAACAATTGACCCTCCAACAGTCCTTAGCGAGGAGGATGAAGTACGACAGCAGTCATCCTGAAGCAAAACGTATAACTGAGGCCTTGACTGCTATGTTGGTGTTAGACATGCGTCCGGTATCCGCCATTAGTGCAGTGGGATTTAGACAATTGATGGAGGTAGTGTGTCCCCGGTTCCAAATCCCGTCTAGATTCCACTTCACTAGGCAGGCGATACCGAGACTGTACAGAAACGTCAGAAAAAGTGTCCTCAGTGTCCTGAAAAATGCCGTTGTACACAATGTCCACTTAACCACGGACATGTGGACAAGTGGAACAGGGCAGACTAAGGACTATATGACTGTGACAGCCCACTGGGTAGATGTATCACCTTACGCAGCAACAGCAGCAGCGTCACCAGTAGCAGCATCTCAGAAATGCCAGCTCGTTACAAGGCAGGCTACGCTGTGTATCACCGGTTTCAGTAAGAGGCACACCGCCGACAACCTCTTAGAGAAACTGAGGGAAATCATCGCCCAGTGGCTTACCCCACTTAGACTCTCCTGGGGATTTGTGATATCTGACAACGCCACCAATATTGTGCGGGCATTACATCTGGGCAAATTCCAGCACGTCCCATGTTTTGCTCACACAATAAACTTGGTGGTGCAGAATTTTCTGAAAAGCAACAGGGGCGTGCAGGAGACGCTTTGGGTGGCCCGAAAAATTTCTGGCCACTTTCGCCATTCAGCGACTGCGTGCCGAAGACTGGAGCGCCAGCAAACACTCTTGAACCTGCCCCGCCATCACCTGAAGCAAGAGGTTGTGACGCGGTGGAACTCAACCCTCTATATGCTTCAGAGGATGGAGGAGCAGCAAAAGGCCATACAAGCCTATACATCCACCTATGACATAGGCAAAGGAGGGGGTATGCACCTGACTCAAGCGCAGTGGAGAATGATTTCCGTGTTGTGCAAGGTTCTCCAGCCCTTCGAACTTGCCACACGTGAAGTCAGTTCAGACACTGCCAGCTTGAGTCAGGTCATTCCCCTCATCAGGCTTTTGCAGAAGCAGCTGGAGAAAGTGAAGGAGGAGCTAAGACGGAGCGATTCCGCTCGGCATGTGGGACTTGTGGATGAAGCCCTTCATTCGCTTTGCCAGGATTCCAGGGTGGTCAATCTGTTGAAATCAGACCACTACGTTTTGGCCACCGTGCTCGATCCTAGGTTTAAAGCCTATGTGGTGTCTCTCTTTCCGGCCGACACAAGCCTGCAGAGGTGCAAAGACCTGCTGGTGAACACACTGTCAGCTGAAGCGGAACGTGACACGTCAACGGCTCCTTCTTCATTTTCTCCTGCAACTGGGGCTGCCAGGAAAAAACTTAGGTATCCTAAGCAACCCGCTGGCGGTGATGCAGGGCAGGCAGGACCAAGTTTGGACATCTGGTCCGGACTGAAGGACCTGGCAACAATTTCTGACATGTCTACTGTCACTGCATATGATACTGTCACCATTGACAGAATGGTGGAGGATTACATCGGTGACAGCATCCAAGTAGGCATGGCAGACAGTCCATACCTGTACTGGCAGGAAAAAGAGGCAATTTGGAGGCCCCTGTACAAACTGGCTCTATTTTACCTGAGTTGCCCCCCCTCCAGTGTGTACTCCGAAAGAGTGTTTAGTGCAGCCGGGAACCTTGTCAGCGAAAGGCGTAGGAGGTTGCTTCCACAGAATGTGGAGAAGATGATGTTCATCAAAATGAATTATCAGCTCTTCCAGGGAGACCAGCCTCCAGAAGGTACAGAGGGACCTGTGGTGGTGGATTCAAGTGGGGACGAGTTAATACTTTGTGAGGATGAGGATGTACACACTGAAGAGGGTGAGGAATCGGTGGATGAGGAGGATGAGGATGACATCTTGCCTCCATAGAGCCAGTTTGTGCAGGGACACATTAATTGCCAGCTTGTTTTGTGGGGGCCCAAACGAACCAATCATTTCAGCCACAGTTGTGTGGCAGACCCTGGCGCTGAAATGATTGGTTTGTTAAAGTGTGCATGTCCTGTTTATACAACATAAGGGTGGGTGGGAGGGCCCAAGGACAATTCCATCTTGCACCTCTTTTTTTTCTTTGCATTATGTACAGTTTGGGGCCTAGTTTTTCAAACTGCCATCCTGTCTGCCACTGCAGTTTCACGCCTAGATGGGTCACGTGTTTGTGCCGCCCACTCGTGTCGCTTAGCATAGTCATCCAGCTACCTCGGTGCAACGTTTTGGACATAAAAACACTATTGTGAGGTGTGAGGTGTTCAGAATAGACTGGAAATGAGTGGAAATTAAGGTTATTGAGGTTAATAATAGCATAGGAGCAGAAAAACCTACAAATTCTGTGATTTTAGCTGTTTTTATGCTTTTTTAAAAAAAAATACAGATCCAAAACACAAAACCCAGAACCCAAAACACGGAAGGGTGGTTTTGGCAAAACCAATCCAGATCCAAAACACGAAGAAAGATCCAGATCCAAAACCAAAACACAAAACACGAAAAGTGGCCGGTGCACACCCCTAATACACACTGGACGATATGAATGATATATCGTTGAACAATATCGTTACCGTCCATATCGTTCATCAGGAAAAAGAATACAGTTAACAGATGTGCGCTTATTCCCGTGTTTTGGTTTTGGATCTGGATTCACCTTCGCGTTTTGGTTTTGCGAAAGAGAACATTGCCAGAATATCATTAGAAAAGCCCAAAATCATAGCGTATCAAGATATTACTCTCAATTTCATGAAGGTAATTCCAGCGGTTTATATAACATAGCAGTTGAAATGTTTGTATAGCACAAAGAGAGGAGGAAATAGATTTAGGGATTTATGTTTGGATTTTCAATGTTGATACTTTGTAACCTAAGGAGCTAAAGGAAGCTTTGGATAATTCATGTATAGACAAGAATAACACAATCCTATATAGTGTTAGATCAAACTCAAATTTTAGGAGGCAGATACGCAGATTTGGCATTCCAATTTTTAGTTGGTTTTGTGCCACTGTTTTCCTACATTGGGCTCTGACTATTCCTAGAAGATGACCACTCTGCCCCATTGTTTGAATACAGTAATTCCTGGATTCTGTCTGTCCAGACGACAGTGCAGCCAAAAAGCATTCAATCTATTCTGGCCTGTGTGAGTAATAAGCCTCTGCTACCACTTGCCTAGTCCTGGCTTGCCTACCCTCCCGATTTTGCTGGGAGCCTCTTAAATATCGGGATGAACACTAAAGGTAAAAAAAAAGACAAAACATGCAGCTGCGAGACTGCCCACCTTGTATTCATGTGCTTGGAGACCCTCTTTAACTGTTATTATTAGTACTTACTGCGACATTCATTCACATGCCACCACTCGCATGTCGCAGCGGCCTAGTTACAGCCCTGGTAACAGGTCTCTACAGAGGAAAAAGAGTCATATACGTGAAGATGGAATAAAAGGGATTTACTCTCCCCTGTAAAATAGGTGCAGAAGCCTGTTGACCACCCCAGCCTGCTCATTGCGCAAATCCTTGTATTCATTAGCAAATGATGCTACCGTATCTTTACGTGTAAATATGACAGCTAAGCAACATTGCCAGACATATCTACACAAAAGTAGATGCACTGATATAAACAGACGTATCCAGCCATTCAGCGCTCAGTCTGATTGGTCATATAAATGCACACATGGGTTTGTTGGGTCCAAGTGACCCCACAAACACAGTTCTGATGAACGAACACACAGAGGCCAGATGTTTGCACACTCAGACAGATAAGGCCAAATATCCACATACATAGACCAAATGAAGGTGCCGCATACAGAAACAATATAAGGTCCAGACGACACATTCACAGACCAAATGGGGTCCAGGTGACACAGGGGCATATTCAATTGTGTGCGAGAAAAGCAAAAAACCTGCACCTGCGAGGTATTACCTGCAGGTGCGGGTTTTTTGCTATTCAAATAGGTGCTTTTTTTTTCTCTCTTTTGCACGCTGGGAGGTTTTTTTTCACTTCCAGAGCAAGTGTGTTTTTTTCTAAAATCTATTTTTTTCTAAAATTAATATTAGGAAAAAACAGTGGGACTTGCTCTAGGACCCCAGCGACACCCCTCCTATTGACTAATTAAGCTTTTGGAAGTTTCCAATTAGCTTAATTAGTCAGTAGTTACTCACCTTCCAAAGTACTGTTTTCTGCATCCAGCGTCGGACCCGGACTCCAGCAGCAGCGGTGAGTATGTCAGTGTGTGTGAGTGTGTATGAGTGAGTGTGTGTGTGCATGAGTGTGTGTGATCCCAGTTGTATGTGTGTCCCCCAGTGTCAGTGTGGCCCCCCCGGAATGGGCGCTGGGAGGACTACATCTCCCAGCAGCCCTTGCCCCTCCCACCAGCCCCTGGAGCCTCCTAGCAGCCCCCTCTCCAGTGAAAAGATAGAGGGGAGGCCACCGGGAGCCGCGGAGATCCCCCGGGCAGGTATTTTTTTTATTTTGCTGCGCGGTGTTTTCAGAGCTGAAGACCCCACGAGCACTTTTTTTTGGGGGGGATAACGCAGGTATCGGGAGTGCACATATCCGTGGCATTCCAAAATTGGGCGCGAGGGGCGCAAGGTTTTTTTTATCTAGCTAAACCTTGCGCCCAATTGAATATGCCCCATAGAGAGACAAAATGGGGTCCAGATGACACATACACAGACATGATGGGGTCCAGTTGACCAGACAGAAGGCATTTTCAGGTATAACAGAATCTATAGACTTCCCCTGAATCATTCCCAGGACCACTGGTACTCTTGGGAACAAATATCAGGACATGTAGTGTTCAAAGGTTTCCTTATCTTCTCATATGTATGCAAAAGAGGAACTGACGAGGTCTACAAATACCACTTTATACTTCTTAAACACACACACATAACATTTCACAGTGATATGTATTCTTAGACAGCACATCCGACTGGGCCATTAATTCTAACATGAATAAGAGTTGCCGACTAGTTTATGAAATTCTGTCACACAATTTCCTTTATGCTACAAAGGGGGCAAATGAAGATGTCACTATTAGAGCATGACTTACATTCCCTGACCCAAGTTATTCTTTAATCTTAGTCCAAACTATTCCACGTTGCTTTTAATATTCTATTTCATCTGTGGCGGTGCATCTCATGCGTTTTTGCCTTGTGTTGCAGAACCACATAAACCCGTATGTATACAGTAATATACCGAGGAAGTATTTACAATCTGCGAGGGTTCTTAAAGTAAACAGTCATTTTTGAGTTCGTTCTCTAGAACATTTCACTTACATATTTGAAATAACTCAATAGTCCAATAAACCCTGTTCTTCCAGTGTAGCAATCCCCCAGTGGAAAGTTAGAGATATGTTATTGGACTATTTCCATACAATTCGTGATAACAGGATAAGTTAATGCAAGTTTTAATGAAGTGCCTCAAGCAAATATCTGCCCCGTCTGTTCATTTATGTTCTTAGAGTTTTCCCAGATGGTATTCAGAAGATATCTGGAGGAAAGGTTAGGAAAGCATGTAACTGTATCTGGAGTTTCTAATTCAAGTTTAACATGGAGGGAACAGAGGTTGTGTCTCACTGGTCAAGACAGCAATATCAGTTTATTCTGAACCCGTTGACTAAGACATTGCCAAGGACTGGATTTAAAGTCATCCCATAAATAGAAGCATGTTCTTAGTTATAAGAAAACACAGAAAGCTATTATTAATATATAAAAACAATATAATCTGCAGTCTAATGCTTCAGTGCCCTATGGGTAAAAATGTGTGTAGAGAAATAAAAAAAAAATAATAACACGTTCAGGTAACAGATAAAAAAAATGGTGTCGTTCTCTCATGCGAAAGTTACTTCACCACTGGGGGATGACGGTTTAAAACGCATTTGTCCAGATCATCTCTGGCATAGACCGCTCACTACATCGGGATAGATAAAATAATATTATTATCAATTTAAAGTCACTATTTGCCAGCAAGAATTTTAACCAGCTAGCTAAAATGTACTATATTACAATAGAAACTACATTTCAACATTCATTTCTTAGGGGGTATGGACACCATCCTATACCTTGGGTAATTCCCCACAACCAAGGGCAGTATATATGTGAAGGCAGATTATTATAGGAGTGGATGAGGTAAAAAGAGATACAGAAGCACTAGGGGTATATTTCTTTGGGATGTGTCTGCTCTATTGAGCTGGAGGCAGCTGAAGGAGAGATCTCATTAGTTTCACTGATACGATATCTTTTGCACTCATTACATGGATATGCAGTCACTAAGTCCATAGTGACAATGATATGGTTAAAATGTCAACATCATTAATGTCAACACCTGAAAAATGTGAACATTGACAGAGTGTCGACATGTGGCATGTTGACATTGTCATAATGTCGACATTTGCATCAGGGTTAGAGTTAGCATAAGGTTTACCATTAGGGATAGCGTTAGTGTTAGGGGTTAGCATTAGGGATAGTGTTAGCATTAGGGTTAGCATTAGGGATAGGGTTAGTGTTAGGGTAACTGTTAGGGTCAGCATTATGGTTACTGTTAACATTAGGGTTAGCAGGGCCGGCTCTTGGGGCGTTCGACCATTGTGGTCGAACAGGGGCGCCACCCCATAGAGAGTGCAGTCCTCCCAACCGTCCCGATTTCAGCTGGACAGTCCCGTTTTTCGGGCACTGCCCCGCTGTTCCATTCGTGGCCCGAAGTGTCCCTTGGGTAGTCGGGAGGTTGGGGACATGCACGGCCACAGCTCTGCTTTGCTAAGCAGAGAGCAGCGGTGCCGGTGAAGATGAATGGATGATTGTCAGCAAGTATGATTAGAGCTATGGTTAGCATTAGGGATTAAATTAGCATTAGGGTTAGCATTAGCGATAGGGTAGCTGTTAGGGTTAGCATTAGGGATAGGGTAGCTGTTAGGGTTAGCATTAGGGATAGGGTTAGCATTTAAGGATAGGGTTAGTGTTAGTGATAGGGTAAGCATTAAGGAAATGGTTAGCGTTAGGGACAGGGTTAGCGTTAGTGACATGGTAAGCATTAGGGTTAGCGTTAGGGATAGGTTTAGCATTAGGGATAGGGTTAGAATTATGGATTAAGTTAGCATTAGTGTTACCATTAGGGTTTGCGTTAGTGATAGGATTACCTACACACACTAACACATCAAATTTTCAATAGTGTTGACATTACATCAGTAGAGAAACCGAAAGATTGCATAAGAAAAGAGGTGTTTTAAACCTCTAGGATGGGGGCAGGCATGTATGCAAATTACTTGTGGGAGTTAGCCTATGGCAAGCAGGGGCGGGTTTGTAACAGGAACATTATATAGTGGGATAAAAGTGTGGGCCAAAGCCTCTTTGTTCCAGATTCCTCCAGGACAGGGAAGTGCATTTTGTCAGTTGTCATTTTCCTTAATAAAACTCTCTTAGTGCTTCTCCTTCTTCTCCTCTTCTCTCCTCCTTTTCCTTATTGTATTTAGTCTCTTTTCATTTACTTCATATCATTGCTTTTACTTTTCCTTTATGTCCTCAATCACTGTCTTTTCTGATTTCTTGTTCTGCTGGGGGTGGGTGTAGCTATGTCCTGCCTAGTAATGAGCCTCCCCAGACCCTGGTCCCTGGCTCCACAGTGCCCCCATGTTATTAGGAGCTGCTGGTGTGGTTCCCCTATTGATAGTTCTATCCCCCCTCAGGCTGCTGCAGCAGCTTTGTGGAAGGTGTGCCAGTGCGGGGGAGGGGTGCTTCCCTTCAGTCCTTAATGCCCCTGGTCAATATCATCTTTGTGGCTGCAGTGGCCAGCACCATAGGCAAATGCAGGAGGGGTTTATGAGTGCCTTGCCTGAACCCCCCCTCAGCCCACACCATGATGACTACAATAGAAATAGCATATAATACTAAAGTTGCATGTTTTTTAGGATCCCCTCAGTGTCACAAATGAAATAACTAGCACTACAGTCCCTGTTGATCTTTTAAATGTGTCAGCCAGTAGAAAAAGTTAAAAAGCCAGTAATGAATATTGTTGTGCACCAACTAGATCTGGAAAACATGCACTGTACGGGGTGCACTGATATGGATCACCTATTGGATCAATTATTGATACTAGATAATACACCATCCAGTACATAAGGGGACCAATCTGTGCATCTATGTCCAGGACAGTGCATGGTTTCTTTTTCTGCCCTCTCCCAGATTCCCCAACTTGCTCATATGATCTGTAAAGGAGCCTGCACATGAAATAAAAAGATTCAGCTCAGACAGGATGGCTCTACTTCTACATATAATTGCTTACTGTGTTTGCTGGTCCTGTATATGCCAGAATTATATCATTCAGTACATTCGTATGATGTATTTTATAGATGGTCTAAGTGCTGATTATGCCCTCTTAATGGTAGAAAACAGTTGCAGCAAACAGTGTCAGTATTATGCTGGGCATTGAGGTATCATTGGGGGAATAGAATGCTTTAGTGATGCGTTATCTGACAGTAAGGGGTAATGGCTTTGACACTGCTTTATTTATGTATGGCACCTTAGATCTAGCTTTTATCTCCTTTGAATCATATTATCAGTCAATAGAGGAGATTGTATTATATACTGTATTCTGAGCATTTAACTTACAAAATAGACAGAATACATGTGCTACAGTGAATTTCTACAGGGGTGCACAGCTTATTATTGCAATCACTGCCCCAAGCAGCTATCACCGGGAAGCTCCATTCTCAGCTATGCTCCTACTTCGACAAATATACATTGCTGGAGGTCACGCAGCCTTCGCATCCTGCCTATGAGGGGTACAACGCGAGCAAAGCAGCTAGTTCAGTTCGTTCGTGTCACAGCGATAGCAAAATGGTTGAGTTGGTACCCGGTTCTGCAGGACGCAGAATTTTCGTTAAAAGGCTTCAGTTTTGGTTTTTGTTTACCTATTTGCAGGGATGTCGACACATATTCGCCTAGAAATTTGAAGTCTGCCTTTGAATTGCCTCACATTCTTAGGGAAAAAGTGGCTGGTGAGGTTAGCGTCAGGCGCATTGCAGGGCCTTTTGCAGAACCCCCATTAGGGATCTTGTGAATTCCCCGGTGGGAGTGGTTCCCAAGAAAATTCCAGGAAAATACAGGCTCATGCAACATCTGTCTTATCCGCCAGGCTCGTCAGTAAATTATGCCATACCAGTTGAGTTTTCCTCGGTGGTGTACCAGTCTTTTGACAATGCTTTGGACGTCATTAGGTGTTATGGTCCGGGCGCACTGATGGCTAAGATAGATGTTGAGTCAGCTTTTCGTCTACTTCCTTTGCACCCAGAGTCATTCCAGTTTATGGGTTTTTAGCTTGGACAACGGATATTGCATAGACAAATGCTTGCCTATGGGGTGTTCTGTGTCCTGTGCGTTTTTCGAGCATTTTAGCACCTTCCTACACTGGTGCGCGGAATTTATTTATTTAATTTTTGCGGTAGTCATGGAATAGCCCACTATCTCGATAACTTTCTGTGTGTCGGCCCTTCCGGTTCAGGCAGATGCAGTTATCTTTTGTTTTCTTTACGAGCGCTGTTTTCTCATTTGGAGTTCCCGTTGCTGCGGACAAAACGGAGGGCCCTTCCCCTTGTCATTCCTGGGTATCGAGATCTGTACCTCGGCGGGTTCTTGTCGCATTCCTCTCAATAAGCCTGTCAAGTTGCGTAATGCCATAGCGGAATGCACGGCTTCCAGTAGAATTACCCTGCGGCAGGCGCAATCCCTCCTGGGCCTGTAAAGTAATTCCAATGGGCAGAGCTTTTTAACGTAAATTGGAAAGGGCCACGGCTGGTGTCACTAACCGAGACATTTGCTACGTTTATCCTCAGAGATTAAGCAGGACCTCTCTGTCTGGGTCTCGTTTCTTCGGGATTTTAATGGCGTTCGGTTGTGGATGTCTCCAGCCGCTGACAATTTGCAGCTGCAGCTGTTCACCGATGCAGCAGACACCACAGGGTTCGGATGTTACCTTGATGGCTCCTGGTGCGTTGGCCGTTGGCTGGAAGAATGGGTGGGAAAGGGTTTGACTAAGGACTTACTCCTTCTCAAACTCTTTCCCATAATGGTTTCCTTGGAAATCTGGGGGGAATGGTTACGCAATCGCAGCATCATTATCAGGTGTGACAACCTGGGCGTGGTCCATGCGATACAATCAGCAACATGCGGCTTCCCTGCTGGTTTTGCGCTTGCTAGCGCAGCTGTGCTCACATGTTTGCGCTGTAACATCATGTTTAAGGCAAGACACGTTCTAGGGGGTGGAGAATGAGATAGACGATGTGTTATCACGTTTCCAGTGGGCTAGGTCCCGATCTGTGGCCCCTGGTGCTGACGTTGTGCTTTGCCCCTCTTATGTTTGGCAGGTGATCGAGCCGGCATGGAGGGCTTAGCAGAACAGTGTTTAGCCCCCTCCACGTTGTGAGCATATCGGCAGGCATGGAATGAATGGGAAGATTATTCCCGTGGCAGCAAACAGGCAGGTAAGAGTCAGCATCGTTCGATGCTTTCTTTTATTTGGAGTCTCCATTTGGCTGGCAGATCCAGGGCTTCTGTTGCGCGCTCTTTGGGGGGCATTGCATTTTATTGTAAATTGAAGGGCCAACCTGACTTTACTAAAAGTTTTCTGATTGTGAAGGCTTTAAAGGGTTGGGCACGGGTCTCCCGGCCAGTAGCTGACCGTAGGAGACCTGTGGACGCTCATCTGCTTCCGGCAGTATTAGGGGCGGTTCTCGGAGTGGCTCTTACTGCGTATGAGGCGGTCCTGATTCAAGTGGTGTTTTCAGAGGCTTTTCACGGCACCTTGAGGGTATCGGAGCTGGTGGCATCATCCAAATGGGTTGATGCCGCCATGCTCCTCTCGGATATCCTGGTCAGTGAGAGGTCTGTTCTCTGTAGGATTCGGCGGTCAAAGACCGACCAGACTGGTAGGGGTAGGTGGATCTCGTTGGGTCCATCTAGGTACGAACAGATCTGCCCCGTGGCACTAGCTATGCGGTATGAGTTATTGCGGCCGGATGTTCCTGGTTCATGACTCATGCATATGGACAGGACTCCGCTTACCAAATACCAGTTTGGTTGGTTTTTGAAGAGGTGTGTATCAGTTTTAGGCCTCCCGCCTCAAGATTTTGGTACACACTCGTTTCTGATCGGAGCCGCAACTTCGGCGGCAGCTGCGGGTTTCTCGGCATCAGAAATTAAGGACCTAGGACGTTGGAAATCGGATAGTTATAAAGGTTACATTCGACCTAGGCGTGAAGGCCCTTTGTTTTAAAGTCATTTCACAGTCTGTTCCGGTTACGTTTATATTTTATGCTTGCCTGGTTTTTGTCTTGTCTCATGTACTGTCCTGTCTTGTCTGTTACCCCTGTCCGTCCTACTCGGGATTAGCTACTCGCCATTGCTGGCAATGGGAGTCTTGAGGGATTTTACAATTTTTACCTGAACTGACGGATTCAATTCGGCTATTCTCAATCATTTAATTAGGCCATAGTCCATCCCTCAGCAGGTTTTTATTTTACCTCTTGCCGAGTTCACCTGTTTTTTCCCAATTCCCCACCCATTCTTCCCCTTTGTGTCTTCTGTTTGTCTCAGCCACTTCAAATAGTAAAGTCGGCGACCAATAGAAAATTTTTCTTTTTGGCAGATACTCACTTATGTTCTATCAGATCCCACTAATACACCATAAAATTTTATTGTTTTATGACAATTACTCATTTTTTATTTACTGCTTTCCTCCACCTTTAGGATTGCTCTTTGACACGCAGGACATTTGGGTTATAGGCCACTCATATATTTTCTGGGCTGCTAGGTCTGAGTTCAGATCAAGCTCCAATTTTTGAATATTCAGCTAGGGTCCGTTGGATAGGTTCCAGAGGTATGAGATGGCATTCCTTTTGTCCTAAACTGTTAGAGTATGCAAGGCTTTTTGGTAGGCCACGTATTTTGGTGGCTTATTTAGGAGGCAACGACTTAGGGCAGAGGTCCACTGTAGAATTACGAGTTGATATTGTCAACGATTTGGCGAGGGTGCTATCGGCCTGGCCCTTGTGTAAATTAATTTGGTCTTGCATTGTACCTCGACAGGTCTGGCGTGGGGTTAGGAGTTTTCCTGCTAATGATGAAGCTAGGAAGAAACTTAATTTCGCAGTTGCCAAATTTGTGATGGCCAATTATGGCCGTTTCATTTACCATAAGAACATTCAATTTCGATTTAGTTATATGTATAGACCTGATGGAGTTCATTTAACAAAGGAGGGTTTGTCATTGTTTATTGGGGATCTTTTTGAGGAGTTGGCGTTATTGGGGTAGTACTTGGTATGGTGGCGGTGCGGCGGTTCTATAAGCAGAACCTTGCTGTGGCGGGAAAGAACGGCAGGTCGCCAGTCCGGGTGCAATTATGATTTAAGGGCGCTCCCTTCGTTGACTGGTAGTTGGCTGTACCAACCTAACGGGGGGCAGTATCACCACCTAAACGGGTGGGAAGTCAAGATGGGGGTGAGCGTTACCTTTTGTTGATGATATGAGTTACATGGTTATGTGTATGCACTCTGGGCGATCTACGCCTGCTATGCCTTTTGTTGTTTGTGTGTGGGCATAGCAGATCTGGCTGATTTCTGGCCGTCCTTTCTTTGCCACCATACATCCTTAAATAAATAATAATTATTATTGCTCCAATAAATCGCCATCAAGTTATCTGCCAAATCCACGTCTCAGTGTCTTTATTTTATGTTAGTATGATAAGTGGTTTGCACACATGACAACACCTCATCCGATAGAAGGTTTAGAGAAACCGAAAGATTGCATAAGAAAAGAGGTGTTTTAAACCTCTAGGATGGGGGCAGGCATGTATGCAAATTACTTGTGGGAGTTAGCCTATGGCAAGCAGGGGCGGGTTTGTAACAGGAACATTATATAGTGGGATAAAAGTGTGGGCCAAAGCCTCTTTGTTCCAGATTCCCCACCCTCCCTCCCCTATAAATTTTGGTATGTTGTGGGTTTGGTTTTGGGTGGCAGGAAAGAACGGCAGGTCGCCAGTCCGGGTGCAATTATGATTTAAGGGCGCTCCCTTCGTTGACTGGTAGTTGGCTGTACCAACCTAACGGGGGGCAGTATCACCACCTAAACGGGTGGGAAGTCAAGATGGGGGTGAGCGTTACCTTTTGTTGATGATATGAGTTACATGGTTATGTGTATGCACTCTGGGCGATCTACGCCTGCTATGCCTTTTGTTGTTTGTGTGTGGGCATAGCAGATCTGGCTGATTTCTGGCCGTCCTTTCTTTGCCACCATACATCCTTAAATAAATAATAATTATTATTGCTCCAATAAATCGCCATCAAGTTATCTGCCAAATCCACGTCTCAGTGTCTTTATTTTATGTTAGTATGATAAGTGGTTTGCACACATGACAACACCTCATCCGATAGAAGGTTTATCGACATGCAAACGTCAAGACATCATATCCCAGCAGACCCTCAGCACCATCTTACCAACTTTGACTTATTTTCCCCTGTATCTAAATATGAAGTAATGGACCTCATCCGGACCCCCCCTCCACCTTCCCCCTTGACCCTATCCTCTCCCACCTCCTCCACTACACCCTTGTCTCCCACATTCTTAAAATAACTTCCCTTGTATCTAACACTCTCTCCAACTACCGACCCATCTCTCTCTTCCCTTTTGCTTCCAAACTCTTTGAGCGTATTGTTTACAATCGCCTTACAGCCTCTTATTCATCCCACTCCCTGCTTGACTCATTTCAGTCTGGTTTCTGTTTTCTCCACTCCACTGAAACTGCTCTGACGAAAGTCACCAATGACCTCCTTGCTGCCAAGTCCAAGGGCCTTTACTCTCTGCTCATTGTTCTCTACCTCTCTGCTGCTTTTGACACAATGGACCACCCTCACCTCCTGCAAATCCTTTACTCCCTTGGTCTACTGTCTTGGTAATACTCTATTCCTACCTCTCTGACCATTCCTTCTCTGTTTCCTCTCATGACTCCCCACTTCCACTAACAGTAGATGTTCCCCAAGGCTTTGTTCTTGCACCTCTCTTATTCTCCCTCCATACCGGAGGCAACCAAGACCCTCACCCACTCACTGGTCATTTCCAGATTGGACTATTGCAACCTCCTCTTATCTGGCCTCCCTGACTCCCACCTCTCTCCACTCCAATCTGTTCTCAATGCTGCTGCTCAGCTCATCTTCCTCTCCAACTTTCTACATCTTCCTCTCCTCTCCTACAAGCCATACACTGACACCCCTTCCCCTTCAGAACCCTATTCAAGGTTCTTACACTCACTTACAAAGCCCTCACCCAATCTTCTCCTATTTACATTTCTGATCTCATCTCACTTCACACTCCTGCCCGCCCACTTCGCTCAACAAATGCATGCCGCCTCTCTTGCCAACTGATTACTTCCTCTCACTCCCGCCTCTAGATTTTGCCCATGCTGCTATCTACCTCTGGACTCTGGAACTCTCTCCCTCTCCCTATCAGACTCTCCACCTCTCTACAAATCTTCAAACGGGCTCTCAAAACTCACTGCTTCATCAAAGCCTTCCAGCTCTCAACCTAACCTGCTTCTTCCTCACTGTCTCCCCCATCTGTGTCACCCCTGTCTGTCTGCCCCTCCCCTTTAGAATGTAAGCTCTCATGAGCAGGGCCCTCTTCCCTCGTGTGCTTCTCCTTCCCTCACTCATGCGATCATCTACTCCAAACTCCCCAAAAGGGCACCTAACACTTGGTAGCTGACACTGACACTGCTTATTCTGAGTGTTATGATCGCGATTGCTGCAATGTTTATAAACCATGTCCTTGTCCTGCATTGTTTTGTACTGATCCGAAAGGATCCCTTTTCACAATCCGGGGGTCCTTTTCATAGAAGGAGTGGGTAGTGGAAGCACTCACCATCGGAGCTTGATGAATTCTGTGTATGGGGACAGTTGGCCATTCCGGTAAGCAGGAGATATCTGTGATATCTCCTACTTTACCCTTTTTAATGAATGGCCCGAAAACTTTATTTCTACAATTGAAGGTGAAAATTTAATTTTCACCTGCTGTGATGATGAATAAAGCCCTATTAGTTAAATAAATCAAATACATTACCCCCACCAGTAAATGAATATTCCCCCGCAATTGAATAATTACCACCCTCCCTCACCATTACATTAGCACATCTCTCTTTCCTTCCATGCAAGCCCTCCTTATTTTTCGGGTAGTCCTCCTGCACCCTCTGAAAGAGTGGGTGGATCCACATCCCATCTACTTCTTACTAAAGTGGGCAGAATGAGGGTGAGATGTACTTAGTCTTGGAGAGTGATAAAGTGGAGAGAGATAAAGTACCAACCAATTAGTTCCTAACTGCCATTTTTCAAACACAGCCTGTAAACTGACAGTTAGGAGCTGATTGGTTGGGATGGTGACGTGCAGGATGAGTGCTGTCCCACAGATAACATCTGCCAATGATTGCCGACACCTGTTCTATAGCATCATTTTTACCTTAAAGAACAATGTAATTTTGTTACTCTGCATGTAATTGGCTAATGGCATATGCACCGCTTATAGTAATAGGTGCTTGCTTCATTGTTTGTCTTTTTGAGGGCACTTTTTGTCTTTGCACAAAATGGAGAGTTGTTCCTGCTGTATTACAGATGTTTTTAAAATTATATTGAAGCATAATAGCAAATATCTTTTGCAAGTAAAACAAATAGTTGAAAACATTGCTGTGTAGGGCATATGCAGGACGTAAACTGGGTGTATTTACATCTGGAGCCAACCTGCATGCAATGTGTGATAGTTGCAGCTGTGCATACAGTATGTATACAACTGTGCCCTTTTTAGTGAACAGATTTTCCGCCTGCAATTTGGGGAACAATTTCTTCCAACTATGCATCAGACCCAAGGCAGGAAACTAAAAGCTGGGGGGGGGGGTAGGTTTAGGGACCCCCGGGGGGACTTAGGGTTGGAAACTCCCCATGGGGAAGGTTAGGGTTAGGCTAGGGAAAGGTGGGGTTAGGGTTAGGCACTAGGGGGGGAGGTTAGGGTTAGGCACCCCTAAGGGAGGGTTAGGGTTAGAGGTGGGAGAGGGGAGGGTTAGTATACTTACGAGAGCCCGTCAGGATCTTCATCCGTCGGTCTCTCACTGTCGGGATTAGAACCGGCAGCCAGAGGTGTCACTAGGGTTGGTGTCACCCAGTGCTGCAAAGCACGGTGACCCCCCCCCCCTCCTCCACCAAAACAAATAAATAAATAAATCGGGACCAAGATGCACAGCTCTGCAAACCCTCCCTCCTTACCAGTCCAGCAGTCACACTGTGCTCCTCCCGGCATTCTGGGTAGACAAGAGAAGACAGTCCCCCCCCCCCTTGCAATGCTATGATCGCATTGCAAGATGTGATCAGAGTGCTGGGATGCATCTTCCGGCACATGCGGGGTCAGGGGGAGCCCGTCCCTTTGATGTGCCCGGAGTGCTATCAGGGATACTGCACATGCAGAGCCGCCATTGCCAGGGGAGGGTTCCCCTGGTAAGTTTTGCGATGTGTTACGCCATCATCAAATGGCGTTAGCTGTGGGAGCAATCTCTGGAATGCATTGCATTCCGCAAGTTGTTAAATTTAGGAACATTGCATCCCCCATAGAGACCTAAGGAGGAAGCGGTTGCCAGCGGCAATGGAGGGATTGCTCCTGTATACATCTGAGGGAATCTTAATATTTGCGATTATACCCCAAAAAACTGTGTTTTTGTGGATTAAGCCACAAATATACAATGATAAATGGGCCTTCTAGAGTTAAGGCCCCCATACACGGTGCGATATAGCAGCCGATTTGACGGATTGGTATGATATAGCTGCTATATTGTACCGTGTGTGGGGTCGTACATCGCACCTCTGGATCTTACTACATGTTCACTTGATCTGGGGATGCAATGTACGATCCCATGCAGTGCTATGCGGGTGGGGGGTACTGTTATATTGGGAGGTCGGCCACCCAATTGGTCCGTGTGTTGGGACCGCCCGATATGTCGGCCGTCGGATTGCAAGTCACATAGGAAGGTGCATATTGCACTGTGTATGGGAGCATTTACACTCAGCTCCCAACCAACACCGCAGCAGTTACACAGTCCCCCACCCTCCCTTACCTAACACCAGCAGCAGTTACACCCTCCCTTACCTAACACCAGCAGCATTTACACCCTCCCTTACCTAAAACCAGCAGCAGTTACACCCTCCCCACCCTCCCTTACCTAACACTAGCAGCAGTTACACCCTTCCCCACCCTCCCTTACCTAACACCAGCAGCAGTTACACCCTCCCTTACCTAACAGCAGCAGTTACACCCTCCCTTACCTAACACCAGCAGCAGTTACACCCTCCCTTACCTAACACAAGCAGCAGTTACACCCTCCCTTACCTAACAGCAGCAGTTACACCCTCCCTTACCTAACACCAGCAGCAGTTACACCCTCCCTTACCTAACGCCAGCAGCAGTTATACCCTCCCTTATCTAACACCAGCAGCAGTTACACCCTCCCCCCCTCCCTTACCTAACGCCAGCAGCAGTTACACCCTCCCTTACCTAACACCAGCAGCAGTTACACCCTCCCTTACCTAACACCAGCAGCAGTTGCAGTTACAGTACACCCGGCTCCCCCATACCAACACCCCATCACCAGCAGCACTTCCAAATTTCCCCCCTTACCAACACCAGCAGCACCAAGAATATAACAGTAACACTTGTTTAAAAAAAATAAAAAATAAACTTCCTTACCTGATGCTGGTGATTGCTGATCTTCCATCCGAGCTGGCTTTGTAGTCTGTACTGCTCTCTGCCTCCCATAGACTTGACACAACAACCAGCCATGCCCGGGAAGTTGACTAGAGATGGCTAGTGAGTCAATGTCTCGACACAATGATTTGAATCATTTAGATGTGTGAATGATTCGAGTCACTCAAAGTTTGATATGCCGAGACACCCACCTCACTCAGTCACACAGTCAGAGGGAGCCGGGAGGCAGATGTTACTGTGTCAGTGTCAAAACTTACTGTAGTCTGTGGCAGCTTCTAGTCAGGACTCAGGAGTCATTGAAGTGATCCTTAACATTGCTACAGTCAGGGCCCAGGGTGCGTGGCAGACTTATAATCAGAAGTGCGGGGCTGCGGGGGGCAGAGCTGTGAGCGGCTCACTCTGAGTCTGCCACCGGGTACCGGGCTGTGATCACTGACACTGACTCGGGAGAGTCAGTGCAGATAAATCATCAACAGTGCAGTGGGGGGTGGGGGGCGGAGCTGTGAGCGGCTCACTCTGAGCCTGTGAGTCTCGCCTCTACCACCGGGTTCTGGCCCCGGGCTATGAGCACTGACTCAGATGAATCATCAACCGTGCGGGGTTGCGGGGGGCGGAGCTGTCAGTAGCAGCAGCTAAAACATGAGCTGCCCGGTGGTAATTACAATTTAAAAAAAAAATAAATGCCCGGCGGCAGCGCATACGGGCAGGAGTGCGGGCATGAGTGTGCTGCTCTTGGTGTCACCCCCTTGGTGGGTGACACCCAGTGCGGGCCGCACCCCCCTTGTGACGCCACTGCCGGCGGCTACTAAGCCAACGGTATTTCAATCCCATTCCTACTTACCCCCATGCAATGAATTGAAACATTGAAAGCACAGCATATTGGTGTACCAATTTACAGAATGGGAGGGGAGACATACCAAATCTTGGAGAGGGATAAAGTGGGGAGAGATAAAGGGGGAAATCTATCCTTTAATGCAGTTCCTGCTTCACCCATTATTGAGGTGAAGCAGAAATAAATATCTTTGAAATGTATTACAAAATCATTTGCTGAAGAGGAAGAGTGTTAACTCGCCTCTTCAGCGACTCCTGCTTTGCGGATATCGGTGACGGAGACTGCCGCATGAAGGCATAATATTGTGCATGCGCTGGTCTCGCCTACCTACCCTACGCCGAGTTAGTGCACATGTGCAAGCTAGCGCAGCTATGGCAACATTCAAAAAAAAAAAAACTTTATTAATATTTGTGTGCACAAGCCCTGGCATATATTTCGGCAGCCAAGGACATTCAGTAGTGCCAGCCGAAGCAGGCGCAATCGAAAGAGCCTGCAGAAGGAACAGTCAATGCCACTGACCATTCATAACTTGTGATTCCAGATTAGTTGGAAATTCCTGATGATGCATTGTATGTGATCTTTAATTCCATTCACCAGATCCACCCATTTATTAAAACGGAGACCATCTGGAGCCATCCATGTCTATAATATACCCTTAGCTAAGGCGGTTCATCACATATTGCTTAGTCCATTAATCCACCTTCTTTTTAAAAGTCATCCCAAATAAAACCAACCAAGGGAATGATTGATAACACCAGTTACACCAGAGTCATCACAAGCCACTAGCTGTGCACCACCGAGCAGTGGAGATTTTATTTTACCAGGGTCCCATATACAACATTCTACTGATTTTGTTATGTGATATGTGAGTGGCGACCATTTTACTGGTTACTGGATTTCCATCCAAATACATATGTAATGGTGCGGAAAGTATGTGTCACTGGCCACCACTGCAAGGAAGAGGCCACAACGCTTTTCCCCTACAGATGAATACTGTGTGGGGCTTATCCACATCAAGGCTGATCGCTGCATTTCAGAGGTGTCTACTAAATGGCAGATCAGAAGGTTCAATACAGAGTTATATAATGATTGATAAAATCTATTCATTTGATTATGAAACCTCAATCCATTTTACAGTCATATCACGCTCACTCCCACAAATACGTACCAAAGGCTTTGGAAACCGCAGTCATGCCAAAATCACAAACAATGTAATTATTATTGTGAATGTTCCGATTGATGGCAACTATGACGTTTCCAGCAGTATAAAAAAAAAAGTCCCCTGTTTGAGACAGATCTCTATATAAATAGATTAACAATGTTTTCACTGGGACTATTACATTTCAGTTTCCATGGAAAAATAAATAGACACATGGTTTTGACCAGATATATTAGGTCAGTGATGCTGAATTACCCAACAAATTAGATTTTCATTAAACAAAAAACTGAGGCTGTAACAACATATACATGCATTGGAAATAGTACATACCTCGTGTACATATTGTACAGCTGGCACAGAGAAAGAATGGAATGTAGTGATTCCCCAGAGTTTCTTCTTTTAATTATATTTTATTTATCCAATCCCGCTGATTACATCTTGACTCTTTCTGTAGCAATGTGGCTGTTCAAGTGAAATTTTGAAATGGTCTCTAACCTTAGTTTTCCTTTGTATTTCTCTAATATAAACAATAAGGGGTCTATGGGCTTGATTCAGAGCCGGACGCTATTTGCGGATGGTCGCTCTAAAAAAGGGGCCGGATATTTAAATTGAGCGCTCGCTCTTTGCGGTGTGTTGACGCCTCTATGTCTGAGCGAGCGTCCGAAAAATGCGCTCGCTATTTTGTAAAGACGCCCCTTTGCCGTTCGCATCACACGTCATCTCCGGTATTTATTAGATTAATCGGGAACATCGAAAGGCATGGTAGGATTTTCTTACCGCTATCACTGAGAGCAGTTCAGGCTAAAAGACAACCAAGTGACGTGGTCGATGACGCTCCTTTAATAATTATGCACTCCCATTAAACGCCCTTTTGACTGTTAGGCACGCCTGTGTTCGGATCTCCACTCCCCTCGCTGTTTTACGAGCGCACGATTTCCGACCGCAATGACTGTTTTGCGCATGCACATTACGACCCATACGCATGTGCAGTTGTGCGAACATCGCTCAGAGCGAACGAGCGGCCGCTTACGAGCGGCTCTGAATCGGGCCCTATGTACTAAGCAGTGATAAGAGACAGAGTGAAAAGTGATAAGTAAGTGATAAGGTGCCAGCCAATCAGCTCCCAACTGCCATCTCACAGGCTGTGTTTGAAAAATGACAGTTGGGAGCTGACTGGCTGGCACCTTATCACAGACTTATCACTTTCACTCTATCTGTTATCACTGCTTAATACATAGACCCCTAAGTGTTGAATGTATAATTATATTCCTGTTATAGTACCGTGATTCTGTCATGGTGCTATAAAGTTTGCTGCTGAGCTCGTCATTCCGTACAGTTCCATTGTTTGCTTTGGCAAAATTTAGTTGCACTGAGGTGTGAGAATCTTCTCTTAATACAGTAGATTGGAGGTGTGGCCTAATGGGCAAGGGTCACGTATGACATCATTGAGGCTTGGTATGATGTAATTGGAAGCCCGCTGGAGTCAAATTAGGACACAGAGCAAGCAAAGAGAGACACAAATCTAGGTTTGCTCAGACTTCACAAGGAGAAACAGCATACAACTAGGTCTAGTGCCACTAAACTTGTTTCAAAATAGTCGCTGCAGCCAGGGGCTCCGAGAGGGGAATGTTGGAGGAGGATCCGGGGTTGTTGGAGGAGCCAGACAGGGGGCCCGGGTCAGCTGCCGAGGGGGGCATTGTACCCAGGCTCTGGTCAGCTCTCGGCGGCCCTGGTCACGGCCCCTGATGGGTGAAGGATAGGAACAAGCCCAAGTGTAAAAAGTACTCTATGGCACAAATTGGGGCCATGGCAATGAACGGAGAGCCTGATTCAGACCCACACGCTAGATGCATATGCAAATTCTGCAAGGCAGGCGAGCGCACAGCAAGGCATTAGCACGCCCACTATGTCTTAGTGTGTAATCGCATTGTGTATGCAGATGCCCACCAGCCTGTCTTAAGACGCCCACTTGCGCACGTCATCTCCACGAAGTGTATGCAACCATCGGTAACATCGAGTACCATCGGATGCGATCGCAGCACTTATAGCCTGCCACAAGCACTGCGAGCGCTTCAGTGTAAATTTCAGCCAGGTGACGTGTACTATGATGCTGCCTCTTAATTATGCACGCCTCTGAAATGGCGTTGAGACGCTCAGGCACGCCTGCGTTCGCACCTCCACTCCCTCGTTTCTAGCAGCTAGCCCCTGTCACCACCCACAAACGGCTTCTCCTGTCACTCATTCAGCCGGGGCCGTCTGTGCGCAGCGAGCGACTGCTTCCCGATCACTCGCACTGGTCTGCGCTCGCGCATTGCGATGCGTACGCATGTGCAGAATGCTAACAATCGGCTGGCTGCATGCGAACGCATCCTAGCGAGCGGGTCTGAATCAGGCCCAAAGTTCGGCAGCTGCAAAACTACTAGGGGTATATTTACTAAAGGTCGATTTTCCTTTTTTGAAATCAATGAAAATCTATGTTGTGTTTCTGGGGCTAAATCACACATTTACTAAATTGTCTGTTAGTGCATGTGTGATTTAGCCCCAGAAACATCAATGTTGACCGATTTGAAATTATTTTAATCGATGTTTAATCAATCAGAATCGATTAATATTGACCTTTAGTAAATATACCCCTAGTGTTTAAATGACTGTATATTTAAATAAATGTGTTCAGGCAGCACTAAGCACTGAAATAGTTAGTGGTTAACCCCCATTTTATAGTGACTGGTGGTGTAAGCCCATCCAGTCACAGCTGGTGTATACAAGCCTCTGTGTGAGGTACAATTAATCACAGGAAGTTAGCGTCTATTCAATAACCAGATCTCTAGCACATTGGATCACAAACATATAGGGGTCTATTCATTATCCCTTCATTTCCACAAAAGTAGTTGAAAATTAAAATGTTCACCTACTTATGTAGAAATTAAGTATCAGGGCCATTCTTTATAAAGGTAATGCAGTGAGGTATGGTCACCGGACGGATTGGGGCAAACAGCTGAATTGCAGGGGTCCTCAGACACTGTGATGTCACTTATTTGCAAAGTTCCATGGAAAACGTCTGATTGCAGCAGGGACATGTGACTCACTGGCACTACAAAACTCCCTACTGGAACAGCCTCTTTTTAAAATATATTACAGGTTGAGTCTCCCATATCCGTAATTCTATTATCCGAAATATTCCAAAAACCGAAGTTTTTTTTTGCAGCCGTGACGTCATGACGTGACCTGGCGTCATGACGTCACAGATTAATGACCAATCACTAGCAGCGTGGGCGTGGTCTATATGCCGCGCTCCCCCCACTGCAGCGCACGCCAGGCATTTCGTGACACCCGCCGGACTCCCCTGCAACACCTGATGGACCCTATTGCAGGACCCACCCCCGCCGCACATGCCGGGACTCACATGACACCTGCCGGACTTCACCCGACACCCGCCGGATCACTCGCAACATCCACCGGACACCCCCGCAGCACACACCAGGCCTCCTGTAACACCTGCCGGACCCCTCTGCTGCACAAGCCAGGCCTCCTGTGACATCTCCCGGACCCCCCTGCAAGGTATTCTGAAAACCGAAATTATCCAAAATCCGAAATGCTCCTGGTCCCGAGCATTTCGGATATGGGAGACTCAACCCGTACAGTACTCCCTCCCTATAATTCTGAGAAACATGATCAACATGATAGAGTGTAAGACACCATGGCTTATATATTTACTAGATAATAGCTAGAATCTGATTGGTAGCTATAGACAACATCTCCACTTCTAAATACCTGCACTTCAGTAATATACCCCCATTTGTTCACTACTAATATTCAAAGGTAACTTTTTAAAAAATATTCATATTACAAATTGCTAATAGAATGAGTTAAATAATAATTGGTGAACATTTGTTTTACATGGTTACATTTAAACTATTAACAATGCTTTAAGGGTCCCCATACATCTGTGACTGATTGCCGCAATGCCCCGTTCTGCCGACGTTGGGGCCGGGGGATCAGGGACATTCAACATGTTGAAAAATCTCAATTCCCCAGTCATGACCTGATAATGGTCGGAATCGGCGAGTTAGGGATTTTTAACATGTTGAATTTTCCTGATCCTCCGAAGAATCGCCAATCATAAATCCGCGGAACGGCGGTTTTGGTCGCTGAGCAGTGGATTAGGTCAGCTTCGGCAGAACAGGGAATCGCAGCTCAGGTGTATGGGGCCCTTAAGACAACGGTACATCCATGTTTTGTAAATGTTTTTGTGTAATGATTATTCAGCCACAACCCACTGTGTGGTGCTGCTCATTTCAGATAAAATTTTCAATTAACTTAACAAATAAAGGGAGAAAGCAGCTTCTATTTATATCAATACAGGCAAATAAGAGACTAGGGGCTCTATTTACTACAATCCGCATATTGAATGCGGATTGTAGTGTGATATTACCAAGTGAATTCGCATTGTGAATTCAGGCAATATCACAGGGATTTACTATAAATCCCTTGCAGGGACAGAGCTTGCGATAAAGCTCTGTCCCTGCGGATCCCATCCGCACTGTAGTCGCGGTATTTTCGGAAAAAATACCGCGACTAAGAGCCCGCGCATGCGCCGACCCACTGTCGCTGCTACCCCCCACCGACGCTAAGCCCCGCCCCCCCTTCATTACACTTACCTGCATCCTCCTGGCCTCCGGTGGTCTTCTACTGGCTTCCCGATCAGGTGATCTCCCATACTGCACTGGGACCCGATCACCTGATGACCGGGCAGCAGGGCACTATGGGAGACCAGCTGACCGGAGAGGAGCCATCACCGGAGGCCCGATCACCGGTCCCTGGATTCAGGTAAGTAAAAAAAAACTGTTTACATTTTTTTTTTTTTTTTTTTTTACAGCAATCAACTTGCGGTCTGTTTAGACCACACAGCTGATTACTGGTACCGGCTCCCGCCTCTGCTCTCCCCGTTAGAGCAGAGTGGGAGCCCGGTAACCGGGAGAGACACTGGATAACGCCACCTCCAGCTGGCGTTATTATCACAGGGCTTCTCCCGGTATTTTTTTACAATTTATTTTTAGTAACTCTGGTAGGATCACATTTCCCATTACAATTATGGGAAATGCGATCTGCTTTACTAAAAATAAGTGATACTTAGGGGTCGGAGTAGAATTTTACTAATTCTACTCCAATTGCCCTGTAATAACTACAGGTGAAACTAAAATAATGTGAAATGGGTGTGAAAACACCCTTTTTCACTTTATTTTTGTAAAAATAATGTTAATAAATAAAGCCCATCGTGTTTTCTGGTTTTAATAATATATGATCAAATATTTTGCTAGAATTTACCCGAAAAGTAAACGGTTTTTAAAAAGATTTAGGCCCTGATTCAGAGCCGGACGCTCTGACCAGAGCGCTCGCTCTGAATCAGGGCCCTCCTCCATTAATATGGAGCATCCTCCTGGACGCTCGTAAAGCTGTGGGTCACCACCCACAGCATATACGAGCTTGCAAAAAGATGGTCGCGATGGTCTTGACCATCGCGACCATCGGAATTGCGAGTGAAACCCTGTGGTCGGGTTTCTCAACCACAAGGCCAGGAGTGATTTTGGCTCTATCAGAGCCAAAATCACTCCCACTGACATCACTAGTGATGTCAGTGGGGCCGGCTTCAGACGGTAGGCGTTCCCATGGGAACGGCTCCGTCTGGCAGGCACGCCCGCCAAAGGGGGCGTGCTGTCAATCAACATCGACAGCACGCCCCCTTTGGTGCGAGACCTGGAGCGATGGAAAGTCCTTCGCTCGCGGGTCTCACGCATGCGCACGACGGAGCTCCCTCCGTCGTGCGCATGCGCAGTGGGGACCATCGACCCACTTGCGAGCATACTGCCATTCACAAGTGGGTCTGAATGACCCCCTTAATTTGCTATTTAGTTCAGGACCTTTGCAAGAGAGGTACTTATCTCTGAATCCCCCTGGCTGGTACTCAAACATTCCCTACACAGACTCTTGAGTCATATTTGATGTGTGTATATTTACTAAAGTGTGGGTTTCTAGAAGTGGAAATGTTGCCTATAGCAACAATCCGATTCTAGCTTTATATTTATTATCTTCTAGAAGGTACTAGATAAATGATAAGCAGAATCTGATTGGTTGCTATGGGAAACAACTCCACTTCTAAAAACATGCACTTTAGTAAATATACCCCTATAGTGAAAAACCAGGGAAAGTGATAGAAATGACAGATAAGTTCATAGTTGCCGATTATTAATTTTCTCCCCCAGAAGTCCGGGGAGGAGAAGCAGCTTTGTGGTGGGGCATAATGGTCCACGTCATTAAACCCCGCCCCCTCATGGTAAATTGCCGAGATTAGGGCAGATTTAATTAGGTGGTGGAGCCAAATTAAGCCCCGCCCCCTACACAGGGAGCCAGGCAGAAATTCTCCCTATTCTGCCCACTTCACTAGGAAGAGGGCAGGATTGCAATAGAAATGCCTACTCTACCGGGGTGCGGGGAGTTACTCGAAAAATTGGGAGCGTCCCACGACTTCTGGGAGAGTAGGCATGTATGGATAAATTGTAGCTTGACATGAACCAAAACATCAACTTCAACCAGCAAGTGGCGCTGTAAATCCAGCCCTGAGTACTTGAATTGTAACTCTGCTATCACAGTGGGGACGGGATGTACTAAGCATCCCGCCTGTCTTCGGGTACATACCCAGGAATGTACCTAGAATATTGCAAAGGACAGCTCTCCGGATAAGAGCTGTCCTTTACGATGGCTCCAGACAGAGGGACTTCCGGGTTTAACACCTAGAAGTCTCTCTGGCGTCCTTCTGCGAATGCGCAGAGAAGGCCGCCGGCCGCGGCCTTCAGGCTCCTGAAGAAGGCGTTACCCATCGGGACAAATCACCGGAATGCATCGCATTCTGGTGCTTTGTACATATGGGGGATGCGGTAAAACCCCTGAAAAATGCATTTTTTCAGGGGTTTTACCGTATTTTCTCCATTAGTACATCTGGCCCTGGGTCTTATGCACAGCTGAAAGGACGCCTTTTGGCACAGTATATGAGTTTTCACACTTCGCCTGCACTAGTTGTTGCTGTCAATGTCTCTGAGGTATCTGTCACAGTATTCCATCGTTCTCTCACTGGGATACACCTACCTCAGCACCACCATTCTGCTCCATTCTATTTTCCTTGTCTTACACATTACATCCCTTCTACCATCTCGCACATTGCCTATCAATGAAGATCCAGGCACAGGGAAAATGGCGGCTCATATCAGATGTCAGAATGGACCTCCGGATGAGCTGCTGCCAGGGGAACACCTTCCCTTCCTGCATAACACAATTTCAAACTAAATTTTACATTGCAAGCCCAATTCGCAGCACAAGGAGGAATAGCCTAGCAATAGGTATTGGTCTGCCATTGCTATAGCCCCACAAATCATGGCCACTACACACAAAATAACAAAGCAATATGGCCTACATTTTCTCTTTAATATTTCCTGTTTCTCGTGTAATAAGTTAGGGCAATAGTTCTCAAACTTTGGCCCTCATTCAGAGGCGGTCACAAGAAGCGAGCGCTCGCTCTGAATGAGGGCGGCCGCTTGACTTTTCTAGTGCGGCCTCCTGGTCGGTAGCTAAGCTATGGGTTACCACCCACAGCTTTAGTGTCCGACCAGGTTGAAGGGCGCAATGGCCAAGACCATCGCGACCATCAGGGCTTGCGACAAGACCCTAAGGTTGGGTCTCGGCAACCGCAAGCCCCAGGCCTACAAAACGGGTCTAGCTGTCGATCAACATCGAAAGCCGCCCCTTTTGTAGTGAGCTCTGGAGCGAGAGAATTTTACTCTCGCTCCGGGGCTTGCGCACGCGCAGTGCGGCCACTCCGCGTGCCCAGGACCTAAACATCGACCCGTTTGCGAGCGCTCAGCGCTTGCGACCGGGTCTGAATGAGGTCCTATGTCCTCAGGACCCCACATAGTTAACATTTTCCAGGTCACCCAGCAGGTGCACAGGTGTACTCATTACTCACTGACACATTTTAGAAGATCCACAGATGGAGCTAATTATTTCACTTGTGATTCTGTGAGGAAACTGAAAAACATGCACTGTTTGGGGTCCCGAGGACCAAGTTTGAGTACCTGAGAGTTAGGGAACCTAACCCAAACCTGTTCCTGCTGAAGTCATGACACTTATGGGGTGCAGCTATATTAAGCTGTCCAAAAGTTACCCACTTTAGGCCCGTATTCAATTGCCGGCGAAAAGTCCGAATCCACGAAAAAGTATCGCCGATAGCGACTTTTCACCTGTCGGAAACTTATCTCCGTATACAATTCCAATCCGCTTTTCGCATACGCGGAAAGTCAATGCAATGTACTAGGCGAAAACGTTTCACCTATGAACAGCAGGCGGAAAAAAGTGCAGAATTGCAGTTTTGGGGTGCAAAAGTGCGGAAACCACTCTGCACCCTTGGGACAGCCTCCCAAAGAATAACTGCGTCAAAAAAACTCTAAAAGAAAATGTGGATCACCACAAAAAAATACTTTGAAAATGGGGCGAAAAAGTACAAAGTGGGGGTACAGACATAAAAAAATAGCGAAATAGACTTTTGGGGGGCCTGCAAGTATGGGGGAGGTGTTGTTTTGTTTTTGGTAGCACTTAAATCTTCACTTTTTTATTTTTTTCATTTTCAAAGTACCCCAAATTTGCTGGGACTACTTATGTTATCCAAAAAAAAATGCTTATTGCTATTCTTCACCATTTGTGCAAAGACGCTATATAGAGGAAACTGAAAGCACTTAAGTACCCCAAATAGCTCCAGTGCATCTTTTGGGGGGTGTCAGGCTGATTTCCCCATTTTTGACAGCACTTTTCGCCTAATTGAGTATCACCGGGACGCGTTTTTGTGGCCTTTGGAATTGATTATAGCGAATAGCGGGGGCGCATCCGATAAGTTTCCGGCGAAAAGTGCGGCATGCGAAAAAGGGTGCGAAACTAATTGAATACGGGCTTTAGTGTAAAAGACAGCGCCAGACACTATGGGCATGACTGAGAGCTGGACTCTAACGCCGCTGCAGCTGCAAATTTGTACACAAAAATATGCAAATGTCGCAGACGCTGAGATTGTATTTAGATGCCTACAGACGGCATCGCAAATCAAAGCGGCTACTTACAAAGATGCAGCATCGGTCACAGATCCTTTGATCTTCGACCTTCTGGTTAACCCTGTGGTTGTGCATGTAATGGGCGCATGTACTAAGACACCGGAGCCATTTATACTGCGTACAGGAATGCAGATGCAGGCTGTGACACACCCTGAAAACGGTCCCAACACATCTGAGTTTTTGCTGCCACTCCCCTTTTACCTCCCCAACTGTCACTCACGCTGCAAGTAAAAAGTGGCTGCGAGCAATGACGGTAATGTACCTTGACGCATGCACCGATTACTGATAATCGCCCAACTGTGTAAATATCGGCTTTGTGCACATCTCTGAATCAGGCCCTATATCAACTGGTTAAACTATTAACTATGCTTTAGTTGATGATTAAGACAACGGTACGTCCATGTTTGGTAAATGTTTTAGGAAATGATTATTTGGCCACAAGTCACTGTGTAGTGCTGCTCATTGGAGGTCAGCTGGTGACATTCAGCATCTTTACTGCCCGCATAGGAACCAGGTCTGCCTTGTACTTATGAAATTGCTCTTTCTCTGCTGGCAAAGGCTAAATGAAATCTGAGAATAACAGAATAAGGCACAGGATGCGTAAAGTGGGTGCGTATGGTGACAACGTTCTTGAAGCCTGTTTTTTTAATTTAATTACAATCTCGCTCATATCTATCAATGAGTTAATTACTTTTGAGGCGAAAAGTCCGTTATAATTTATTGGCGATGACGTAATTTTTGCCTGTTTCACTTAACCCCATATTCAACTTCAAAGACTTTTCGCAGGTGCGAAAAGTCTTTGTTAAAAAGAACGGGGATAAGTTTTCACTACTGTTTAGGTGGCGAAAAAAATTGCAGAATTGGGGTTTTGGAGTACAGACTTTAGAAAACTAGCCTGCACCCCTGGGAATGTCCCCTAAATGTAATCTGTATCAAAAATAATTTAAATTCTCAGGACACCCCAAAAAATGTACTTTAATATTGGGGGCGAAAAAAATTCAGGGGGTATCCCAAGTATGCATCAGGTGTTTTCTAGAATACGGGTGGTAGCAGTAGGTGCATTTGTGAAGAATTTTAAAAAATTACTTTTAGGGACTTAAAAATATGCTTACACCCATTTTCATGTACCCCAAATTTGATGGGAATAGTTATTCCCCCCCCCAAAACAAAAGATAAATGCTATTCTTCACAGGCGCATTTAGGCACTTGCCACGGCTATTTAAAAACCCGACTTACCTTCAGCAGGCCAAATTGGGGGTACCCATAATGATCCCCCATGTCAGACCATCTTCTAGGGGGTGACAGGCTGATTTCCCCAAAAGTGACAGGTCTTTGATACTTACCTTTCCGCCGGGTCCTGTTTTCGCTGATTCCTAATTGAATATGGGGTACTTTCCCCATCTAAAACGGTGATGATGGCGAAAAGTCTGACCTCTGACTTTTGTCCTCAAATTGAATACCGGCCATAGTCAGAGAAAAATATGTTGTGACCGTTTGCTGCAAATCATTGTTATAGAATCACTTTCCATACAATTGTCAGAAGAGATGTTAAATAAAATTGAGAAATATTATAGCGCCACCATGTGGACAAATAACTTATACAGAACACGTTGCTGTGAGCTAAAACAGCAACCTGCATAAAAAGTTTTACACAGCAAGTTAAGGAGCTTTTAGGCATGCATCGGATTGTTCTTAGGTATCATAATACCAGGGTTGTTGGTATGTTGGGTGTGTCTCTCCTTGCATTGTACTTTCCCTGCCTTGCCTTAGCTGGCAGGTGGCAGATGTAGCATCCTCTCAACCTGGGACTAGAAGCGTGGCGTTTGGCCACAGCCGGCATTGAAACACTGACATTATGTCACACGTTCAGTGTTGTAGGCACCACGTCCCCATTTGTTTCCCAGTCCTGTGATTCTAAATAAACTCTATTCCTCAGGTAATCCTACATTTGCAGTGTACACTGAAAAATAGATTGAATTGTTCATGTCTGTATCTTTCTCAGCAACCTACATGACCATGGTATACCTTAAGCAAGGTTATATCATATGGTGGGTGCACTGGTGCCTACAATCATTTACACATGACACTAGATAGGTGCAGATCCGTAACTAGACTTTTTGGTGCCCTGTGCCAGAACTAGCATTGGCGCCCTTCCCCCCTCCCTCATTTTCAAATATGGACATACAATGTGCAATACAAAAGGGGTGTGGCCTCATCGGGCAGGGGCATGACCGATATTATTTGTACCATACCATGATAAAGGGGTACCAATCCTATTATACCACTGTTATCCAGGTGTCACTGTCAAATGCAGGGTGAATCCAATGGCAGTAGTGATGGTACACAATAATTCATGCTTGCCGACTTATAAATTCTCCTCCCCTGGAGAAGCCTAGGGAGGAGAAGCAGGTGGGCGGAGTTGGGGGTGGGGCAGGTTGCGTCATTAAGCCCCACCCCCATGGGAATTCGCCACAAAACCTGCTGGATATTTAAAATAGGGGGCAGGGCCAAATGACACAATTCTCATAAAAAGGTGTCATTAGGCCCCGCCTCCAATGCACAGACCCACCGATCCCCGGTAATACTCTCCCCACTGCACAAGTGCCTACCCTTCCGGGGGTGCAGGGGTTTACCCAAAAAATCAGGAACCTCCTGTGACTTCCTGGAGGGTAGGCAAGTATGCAATAATGATGCAGTATAACTCACCAGCTCTAGATGAAGGAGAGCGCTGGGGAAGCTGCACCTACAGCAGGATTTGTCCATCAGAACAGCCTGCACAAGCCTGGAACCGGCAGCGTACATCACTGACTGAAGGTACAGAGAGAGCGCTGCTTGTAGTGTGTATGCAGCAAATAGCAGCAGCGGGGAGAGCCGTGTATTGTACACTCACTGGCAAAGGTACACGAGGTGTGCTGAGAACATCTGGGTCGGCAACTGGTGGCTGTGTTCAGGGCTGCCATCAGAAACTGTGGGACAAATAGCTCCATGTATAAGGTGCCATGTGAGAGGTTTGAGTCCCGGAAATTAACGTATTTTGAAATGTGTGCGTTGAATAAAAGAGGATGCGATTGAAGGTGCTTGGGAAGGAGATAGGGGCCGTCAGGAGATGCCAGGGATAAAAGAAAAGGAAGCTACAAGGGAGAATGATTATAAACAGAAAATAGACAGGTCTGAGCAGCGCCCCCATGCCCTGCGGTGCCCCGTGCCAGGGCACATGTCGCACCACCCTAGTTACGGCCCTGGATAGTTGGGGCCCTGACTGTAGCCGAGGTGAGAAGATGGGGATTTACTATCAGAATGGAGTCTCCCGGTCCCTCTCCCACCCACTCTGTGGACAGACGGGTCTATGTACTAAGCCAGAGGTTCCCAACCACGGTCCTCAAGGCACACTAACAGTCCAGGTTTTAAGGATAGCCTTAATTGAACACAGGTGACTTAATTAGTACTTTAGTTATTTTGATTTAACCATCTGTGCTTAAGCATGGATATCACTAAAACCAGGACTGTAGTACCCCTTTCAGACAGAAATCCAAATTACCGGGTTAAGCATTTCAACCCGGTAATTTGGTGATTTACACAGGACCTTTTTCTGTCTGAAAGGGTCATCCCGGGTCTAAGTCCCGGGACTTCGACCCAGGAATTTACCAGGGTCGGAGACACGGGAATTTAGTCCCGGGTTGACCCTTTCAGACAGAAGAAATATTGTACCCGTGTAAATCAGCAAATTACCGGGTTGAAATTTTTGATCCGGTAATTTGCTCTTCTGTCTGAAGGGGGGTACAGACAAAGTATGGCAAAACAACCCGGTGCGCAAAAGTCGGGAAAAATCCGTGTTTTTTGCCATTTTCTGTCTGAAAGTGGTCTTAGAGTGCCTTGAGGACTGAGGTTGGGAATCACTGTACTAAGCCTTGGAGAGAGATCAAGTGGACAGAGATAAAGTACCAACCAATCAGCTCCTTTTATTTTTTCAAACAGCCTGTAAAGTGTCAGTTAGGAGCCGATTGGTTGGTAGTTTATCTCCGTCCACTTTATCTCTTTCCAAAGCTTAGTATATAGACCCCCGAGAACATAGCTGTGTTCAGCCTTTGTTGAATAGCCCCCATACTAAAAAAATGTACCTTAACCAGTCCCAAACAGCCACTTCCACATGGTTTTGGAATAATAAATAGGTTGGTAACTATTGGTGAAATGACAGATGGGGTTAAATGTTTATAAGGTAAAGTGCGCTTTCTGCAGATATAGTTAAAGCTGGAAATCATCTGACATATTGTTATCAACATATTGCATTTAAAAATAGTCTTAAAGCTGGGTACACATTTAATGATGTGTACCCAGCTGACCTGTCGTGCGACGGGACCCGGCGGAAGTCCCGGCATCGGCAAGTGCATACACACTTGCCAGTTGCTGCTGACGATCTCGCCTGTCGGATCTGCATTGAGTGTACACACAAGATGATGTGAACACTATATCGTCTAGTGTGTACCCAGCCTTACTGAAGCTAGTGGACCAGCTGGGACTTCTGCTCACATCTATTCTCATTTATGTTTTTCCAGTCTGAATCTGGGGTCCCAAAACGCAGTATAGATGAACATATTATGAAACAATACAAAATAGCAAAAAGCCAGTGATTTGCACCCTCAATAAAGTAAAAAAGCAAATGGAATTTTAAACTCTAAGGACAGTTCTTAATATTACCATATGTCAGCACTAGAGGGCAGCATCTGCCCATTATTTTAGCCATAGTACTACAAGTTTGTGATGAGGATGATGGTGAAGACTGAAATTGAAACACACTTTGGAAGTTTATATTCTGATATTATCACTAGGTTGATACATAAACAAGTTTGCTGAGCTATGAAAACAAAGGTAATACACAAAGCACAAAACGCGGTTGTATAAGGGCGGTGCGACACTGAATCAGACCCACGCTGGTTACATGTGAGCCTAGCGCATTTCTTGATGCACACCCATTCCCGGTCACAGATACTGTCATTTCAATTCATGCCTAGTTTGCATACCCAACTTAAAATGATAAACTATTAAGGGTGGATGTGTGTGCTGTATATTTCATTACAGTGCACAAAGGAATTATTATTTTTAAAGGTAAATATTTATTGGCTGCTCAGTCATAAGAATGTTACATACAGAAGAGGGAATGATATGTTGCTATTTGTTTTGTGCTCTGGTTTGTTAGAATAGACCTTTTATTATGCCGGTGATGGAACAATAGACTATGCATGAAAGGCAACGGTCAGCAGCTTCTTAAGTTACCTTATGTAACTGCCGGCTGCTGCTCCTCTGTGTCAGCAATATGCAGAGAGTGTGGCCCTGGGCTGTAGTGATACAGCCAATCACCACTCTCCCAGTATGACAGAGAAGCCCCACCCCCAGCTTTCCCTACATACACTCCTCACACAGTAACCTGCCCCTATACCATACATTCCATAACAGAGCCACATAGGCACAAAAACAAACACCAAGAAAGGGGTAAGACGATTGGACTGACTGACATTGGACTGTGGGCCTGACTCAGCAATAATCGCAGTTGCTAATACGCATGCAATCGGCAGATTGTTACGCACTGCGCATGCATCGCAGTGTACGTGCTCAAACCATCCACTGCGATCGGAACTGCGATCGCAGTGGATGACAGCGATTGACAGGAAATGCCGTTTGTGGGCGGTGACGGGGGGGTTGGTCAGGCGAACGCAGGCGTTCCGATTATTTCGCTATGTTGCCAAAGTGTACGGATGTGAGTAAAGGGAAGTGGGCGTCCTTATGTTAGGCTGGGATCGCAATGCGAATGCAAACATTTACATATCCCCGCTGATATTAGCAACTGCGTTGCGTGCGTATTAGCAGAATAGCGATCCGTAGTGAATCGGGTCCTGTGTCTTCAACTTCGTATTTGTTTTTTTTTTGTCAGGGTAAAGAAAGAGGTAATGAGGGGTGAGATTGAGGGGTACAAATGGCACAGAAGCGAAATGAGGTGCAGATAAGAGTAGTGCTGCGTACACATGGTCAGATATAACAGGACGATATGAACGATAACGATATCGATCATATCGTCCTGCTTTTGGGCCCTTCCAACCACCAAATGATGGTCGATGCACGGACACGGATGGTCGATATCGATCATCGCCCGTGCATGCAGGCCTGGTTACCCTGGTTACTATAGGGACCCGTGATCATTGATCGTGGGCCGTTACAGTCATTTGGGGGTTGGTGCATGTACTGGATGTTCGATATCGAATATCCAGCACATGCAGGATGATCAGACAATGATATCTGATCGCTCCGTGTGGACGGAGCTTTAGGCCAATGATAGCAGGAGAGGGGATTAAGGGCCTGATCAGAGCCGGACGCTCTGACCAGAGCGCTCGCTCTCAATCAGGGCCGGCCTACCTAAAATTGAAGCGGCCTCTTGGCCGCTCGCATAGCTGTGGGTGACCACCCACAGCTTATGCGAGCGGCCAAAAAGATGGTCGCGATGGTCAAGACCATGGCGACCATCGGGCTTGCGACGAGACCCTTGTGGTAGGGTCTCGTCTACCGCAAACCCGGAGTGCTTTTGGCTCTATCAGAGCCCGGCACGCCCACCAAAGGGGGCGTGCTGTCAATCACCATCGACAGCGCGCCCCCTTTGGTGCGAGACCCCGAGCGACGGCTTCCCCGTCGCTCGCCGGGTCTCGCGCATGCGCACGACGGAGGCGCCTCCGTCGTGCGCATGCGCATTTGGGTAACATTGACCCGCTTGCGAGCATACATCGCTCGCGAGCGGGTCTGAATGAGACCCTAAACTCTTGGGAGTGCAGAGGGTAAGAAAGACAAGAACAGGGCAGATGCGGATGTTGAAGGTGAGCCATTTATCTACATTCCCTCATCTGCTTCTATGCTTTTGCCGTCTAAAGCACAGTAAGTGGTTGTACCACGTGGCATCCAAGTCCTCTGGTGCAGCATCTGGTTGGTGTTTTGGTTGGTGTGTTTCTCACTGTAAGATGGTACGCTGGGACCAACACCAGCCCCAGGCGAATCAGAACATTGAATCTACAGTTGTATGCCATGCTAGCTTTACACGTCCCTAGATCTTTAGGTAAGCTATTATGTGGCCAATGATGGCTCACTCTAATGTTGGGTGCACACGGTTTGATATATAGTTCATGCAGGTGACAAACGATACATCATTCAGGACATCTGTGGGTGTGTACACACGACATACCTGTGAAAGACGTCGTTCACAGTTATATTGTGCCAGCTGCAGCATGGCAGATGCAATATATCTTACAACTGCACTGGGTAAATTTAAATGCCCTCCCAGTTATGATGTCTGGCTAAACATATCAAACGGCCGATTGGTAAGGTTACCAGGACAGTCAGCCAGGTGTGTACCCCACTTTAGTCTGGTTGGCGATCTTCGGTCTTTTCCCCGCTCTCTCGTTATCTTCATTTACCTACACCCCTACAGACCCCTTGGAGGTGGATCTCCAAGTGGCTTGGAATCTGGAGTTCACATTGCTGCTAGTTTCAGTGGACCTGCCTGTAAGTATTTTACCTGACACTTATTATTAGCGGCTTATTTGACCACTGTTCCCCTTCACTACTCAGTTTTATGTTCAAGTCCAGCTGTTTTTAATTTAATCCGTGTCCACCGGTCACTGTATTTCTAGAGTGGAAGTCTAGCAGGAAGTCACCTACGGTTAGGGACAGTTATCTGAAGTAGGGCCCTCATTCAGAGCCGTACGCTCTGAGCAGAGCGCACGCTCTGAATGAGGGCCGGCCTCCATGAAAATGGAGCGTCCTTCTGGACGCTCGTATAGCTGTGGGTCACCACCCACAGGCTATACGAGCGTGCATTTTGATGGCCGCGATGGTCGTGACCATCGCGACCATCGAAATTGCGAGCCGGAGCCTGCGGTTGAGGTTTTCAACAGCAAGCTCCGGAGTGATTTTGGCTCTATCAGAGCCAAAATCACTCCCACTGACATCACTAGTGATGTCAGTGGGCCGGCTTTTGACGGGAGGCGTTCCCGTGGGAACGCCCCCGGCAGGGAGGCACGCCCCCGGCACGCCTACCAAAGGGGGCGTGCTGTCAATCAACATTGACAGCACGCCCCCTTTGATCGGACACAACGAGCGAAGGACTTTCCTTCGCTCGTCGCGTCTGGCGCATGCGCACGACGGAGCTCCCTCCGTCGTGCGCATGCTCAGTCCAGAACATCGACCCACTTGCGAGCGGACAGCCGCTCGCGAGTGGGTCTGAATCAGGCCCTAGGTCTGTTTGGTGTGATAGCAGCTTCCCTTCAACCCCTGGTATTACAGTCAGATTCCAGGGTAGTGTCTCAAGGCCAAGCTGAAATAATGGAGGTCATTCATCTCTTCAATGTTATGTTATGTTTAGGAACCATTCACACTCTGTTTACCTAGCTGGGTGAGAGGAGAGTGAAGATGGAAGATTAATATGGCACTCAGGATCCCATCGGTCAGAATCCAGACAGGGTTAGGATACCGACCCCTTTCGGTAAGTATTCTAACCCTAAACATCCTCCCCTCCCTGCAGCCTAAACCCAACTTTCCTCCCCACAGCCTAACCCTAACCGCCCCCCTAGTGCCTAACTACCCCTAACCCACAATACTTACAATCAGGATGCCTGCGTTGGGATTTAAACTACGTCCAGCTCATCTGAAGTACAACAATATTATGAATTCAGTGAGTGCAATCAGTTTCCCTGATAAAAAGCAGATGAGCAGGCCAAACAACTTTTAGATAGTTTCCTATTAACCAAAGCACAAAATTCATTATCTATTAGTAAACAGAACTATTATCGCTGGTGAAAAAATCCGGGGCAGCTCCTTGCCCGAATGGCCATGCCTATCAGTAAACTCAGCTACTGTATATTGTAGGCATTAAACACCACTTCACTCAACTCTTTTACTGAATGCTTCTCAAGATATGTAATTTTAGAGAAACAGGTTTAATTCTGCGCTCCCAAAAGTAGAAATGTGCTCCCCCCACCATGCACACACTTTACAAAAATATATAAATACTAAGCACCATGTTTTTAAACTGCCTTCTCTAAATGGATGCTTTCATTAAAAGTCTAAGAGGGGTATTCAATATGAAACGTTAACTTCACTGTCGAAGTTAACGTTTCATATCGGAGTTTTTACCTGCGTTAAAGTATCGGGCGTGCGCCCGCTTATCCCCGTATTCAATATAAAATTAACGAAAACGGGAAACTCCGATGTTGGATTTGCGTAAAGTTACAAATTTTTCCTTAAAATAATTGTAGGACCCCCCTAAAGTTGTAAAAACATGGGGGATCACTATGGGTACCCCTGTTTTAGCCTTTAATTGAAAGTCGGGGATTTAAATAGCCGCAGCAGGTGTTTTTTTCCCGACATTGAAGAAGTTTTGCAGAAGAGCACTTAGGTTATTTTTTTCGTTTTTTTAAGTAGTCCCATCAAATTTGGGGTACATGAAAATGGGTACTAGCATATTTTGATGTCCCTAAAGTAAGTTTTTAAAAATTCTGCATTTGTGCACCTGCCGCTATAATTCTATTCTAGAAAACACCTGCCGCATACATGCAGAATAGCCCTGAACCTATTTCCCTATTCTTAAACAATTTTTTCCCTTTTTTTTTTTTTACCCCAATTTTGAAATTAATTTTTTGGGGTATCCCTATTTTTTTAAAAAACTTTTTTTACACAGTTCGTTTTTAAATGTCAGTCCCAGGGGTGCAGGCTATTTTTTTTAAGCCTGCACCCCTAAACCCAAATTCTGCACTTTTTATCGACACCTATTCAATGGTGAAAAGTTATCCCCGTTTTTTATCAAAGACTTTTCAAAATTGCGATAAGTCTTTGATATTGAATACAGTGTAAAACTAAAACCTGCGATAATGATGTCATAGCTCCGATATTAACGCAAAAATGATGTTATCGCACCCATATTGAATACCCCTGTTACTCTCTTGGGAAGAAGACTGGCAGGTTTGTTGGGAAACATTGTTACTGCTGACACAACAGAGAAAAAAAGCTTTTAATGAAAGCATCCATTTAGAGAAGGCAGTTTAAAACCATATCTGACCTTCTAACTATTACAATTATTTAGTCCAATAAGGTCCTGAACAGCAACATATTAAAAAAAAAGAATCTGAATAACATCTTCAGGTATAAATGATCAACATAGAATTTCCCTCCAAGAGAATTCATCAAGCTTGAAAAAGATCTTGAGGGGAGACGACACTCTAATCTCAGATGGGAGTAGGAATATTATAATTCCACTTGAGTTATCTGCACCTACTGAATGGTTCATTCTCTTTCTTCTTTTGGAGGAACAAATTAAAGAGGATTACTATCAGAAAGAGGACTTCCTTTCAGTGTTATATCAATGGTATTATTCGGGAAGAGCCAGTCTTATACAAATTAATCTTGTTCCCCAGACTACTATATATACTCCAATCCCTCCCAATTCTTCTCACATGTGGAGAGATGTCCAGCTACTCACAGGTATTTTCCTCCAAAAGGGAGGTCGCCCTTAAAATTAGCAAAAAGTTACTAATAGCCAATAGTGCTGCTGGCAAAATAAAATAAAAAAAAATTCTTCAGAACTGGATAACATCCACTTCTCCGGCTATTCAGTTGTATCAAAATTTCAGATTTTCCAAATGGATTGGGTTAAAAAACTCTTTTCCGTAAAGAAGCTAAGGTGGAGTCACTTCTTCATGTGTGGCCAAGCTACATATCCACTCTCTCACCTTCTCTTCAACATCAAATATTCAACATCTTTCAGCACACAACCTGGTACACAATAAGACTTCTCAGATCCCAGACCCCTGGTTCTTCTGTCACCTCAGAGTGCTGCACAACAGAACCCTGCGTTCTCACCCAGTGGTTACTGTAGCTCTGGAACGTGGGTGCCACCATGATGGAAGGATGTCATCCAGCCACCCAACTAGTCAGAACACAGCAAACCCCGGTTAGGTGACCAATCTCCACTGAAGGCACCCAATTTAAAGCAGGAAGTTCTAGCAGTACATTGCCAGTACAACTACTGTACTCTCACAGAGGCTCACTTCCTCTGCACTAAGGTTCCTGCTTTGCATCCTGCACCAGTTTTCCTACACTGAATATTCTGCTAACCTGCATTAGTGTCCCTAGACTGGATATTCTGCTAACCTGCATCAGCAACGTTATCTTCAAGTGCTCTCATACGGGGATCCTGTTACTCAAGTGCCTAAGCCTTGGCTAATTCCTTCTGTTACCATTCCTCCTTGCTGCAAACCAGCCAGAGCATCTGCCTTTCCTCCTACTGGTCCGCATGAAGAATAGCATCAGACTTTCAAGCTTCACTAACCTTCCAATATGCCAGCTAACCCCAAGGGGTCCCGACCAGAGTCTCCAGTCTCCTAATGTCGTGACATTCTCCAACGCAACTATTACGGTTTCTCCCGTGTAACTTTGCTTGTTCCTTGGGAGGGATCTCTTTTGTGTGTGTGTTTTTATTTATTGTCTTTGTTTTTTTTACTGTAATGCAATAATTATCCTAAGGTCTTTGGCATTTTATATTGTTCATTATTTTTGTTAGGCATGTTTTCTCTATTGTCTTACATGTAATTTGCTTCTATTTCATGGTTCTAAAAAAGCCTACATTCCACACTTTCATGATATAGGATTGTATGATAAGACTTGTGAATTTTGTGTGCTATATTTCAACATGTCCACTGTTTTGTTGCTTCAATACAAATATATCTAGAAAGAAAATAAAACTCAGATGAACAAAAGCATATATCTAAAAAAGAAATGGATTGTGCATCATTCTAATGGGCCTCACTAACTCTCCCTCCCCGCCAGCCAATGGCCTGTGGCTTTTTCCTTACACTTCCTGTTTTGGAACACAATTTGCGTAAAAACAATAATCAAAACACAGGGGCCTATTCATCATACCTTAAAAGAAAAAAAAAAATTAATGGAGGTAATTAGGTATAGAACTCGCATGGAGTTCTACCTACTTATCAGAGGAATTCATCATTCCTCCTCTCCTTAACTATCTATTTCGAAAAGCTGTCATTGTTGCGATGACAGCTTTTCGGGAGATAGATACTTTTCCCTGCCTACACTAACTTACCGCATCTGGAAACAGTGCTGCGCATGCGCTATTACATCTGTAAAATCAGCGCATGCGCAGCACTGCCTATGGATGCGGTCATTTTGTGTCCCCCTCACCCCTCCGCATACATCCCCCCCCCGTCCCCAACTTACCTGCCCACTGCAGCGGCTCCTCTGACACGTGTTCTCCCAGCAGACCTCAGTACAGTTTAGAAAAGAGAAAAAAAAAAAAACTTTTTTTTCCAAAACTTTATTGTGTTCTGCTGGGAGAACACATGTTAGAGCAGCCACCGGGCCCAGAGGACAGACCAGAGCGCCGGAGGGAGACGCCGGGGGACCTGCCCAGCTGAAAGCAGGTGTTACCTGCTATTCGCCACCTCACAGTGGCGGATAGTAACTCCATCAAATTCCGAAAATACATAATTTTCGGAATTTGATGAATACCATAATTTCCATATCTCCATACTAATGTACTTTTGTATGGGGAGTGTGGAAATTAACGCAGGGGGACTTAACCAGGAGATATCAGTGATATCTCCTGTGCTAAGTCTCTTCATGAATACTAAAATAACGTTAAATTAGGAAAATGTCCTTAAAAACGTTATTTTACTGTTGATAAATAGGCCTTACCATAACTAAAATCAATATCTGCAATAATTTATCATCAACGGACTTGCAAAGATCACTTTTATAGTTGGACGCATAGTAAGCAAAAGTCAGGGTTGGTAGGATTCCTCAGACAGGTCTCTGGGTGCGTGTCACTGTAGCTGACAAGCTGCGGTATGCAGTGCGTCACTAAGACGACTGATCACATTCCAGAAATATTGAATTTGTTGTGAAATGTCCACTGTAACACTCGTTACTCAGTAAACTACATGACATTTACTAATGACAGCATTGGTTAGGCTACACGGAAATCTGCACACGAGTTAAATAATATACTTCTCAACATATGTAATGTTCGGTGAGACTTCCCAAAGAAGCAATGTTTATTTATTTATTACTAGTTATTTATATAGCGCACACATATGCAGCGCTTTAGAGAGAATATTTGTCCATTCACATCAGTCCCTGCCCCAGTGGAGCTTACAATCAATATTCCTTACCACATGCTCACACACAAACACACTAGGGTTAATTTTGTTTGAACCCAATTAACCGGAATCGGTATGGAATGCGTCCAGCTGTTCTAATCGCAACGGCAGAAGACCGGCAGTGAAGATCCCGACAGTCAGGTGCATAAATATTGGGACATTGAGAGAATTTTCATATTTTGGCCTCTATTCACCACCACAATGGCTTTGAAATGAAACAAACAAGATGTGCTTTAACTGCAGACTTTCAGATTTAATTTGAGGGTAATTACATCCAAATCAGGTGAACGGTGTAGGAATTACAACAGTTTCTATATGTGCCTCCCACTTTTTAAGGGCCCAAAAGTAATTGGACTATCAACTCAAAAGCTATTTCATGGACAGGTGTGGACTATTCCCTCGTTATTTCATTATCAATTAAGCAGGTAAAAGGTCTGGAGTTGATTCTAGGTGTGACATTTGAGTGAAGCAAGCCATCATTAGGCTGAAAAATCAAAACAAACCCATCAGAGAGATAGCAAAAACATTAGGTGTGGCCAAATCAACTGTTTGGAACATTCTTAAAAAGAAAGAACGCACCAGAGAGCTCAGCAACACCAAAAGACCCGGAAAACAACTGTGGTGGATGGCAGAAGAATTATTTCCCTGGTGAAGAAAAACCCCTTCACAACAGTTGGTCAAATCAAGAACACTCTCCAGGAGGTAGGTGTATATGTGTCAAAGTCAACAATCAAGAGAAGACTTCACAAGAGTGAATATAGAGGGTTCGCCACAAGATGTAAACCATTGGTGAGCCTCAAAAAACAGGAAGACCAGATTAGAGTTTGCCAAACAACATCTAAAAAAGCCATTACAGTTCTGGAACAACATCCTATGGACAGAGGAGACAAAGATCAACTTGTACCAGAGTGATGCGAAGTGAAGAGTATGGAGAAGGAAAGGAACTGCTCATGATCCAAAACATACCACCTCATCAATGAAGCATGGTGGTGGTAGTGTCATGGCGTGGGCATGTATGGCTGCCAATGGAACTGGTTCCCATGTATTTATTGATGGTATGACTGCTGACAAAAGCAGCAGAATGAATTCTGAATTGTTTCGGGCAATAATATATGCTCATATTCAGTCAAATGCTTCAGAACTCATTGGACGGCGCTTCACAGTGCAGATGGACAATGACCCGAAGCATACTGCAAAAGCAACCAAAGAGTTTTTAAGGCTAAAAAGTGTAATGTTATGCAATGGCCAAGTCAGTCCCCTGACCTGATTCCGATTGAGCATGCATTTCACTTCATGAAGACAAAACTGAAGGGAAAATGCCCCAAGAACAAGCAGGAACTGAACACATTTGCAGTAGAGGCCTGGCAGAGCATGACCAGGGATGAAACCCAGCGTCTGGTGATGTCTATGCGTTACAGACTTCAGGCTGTAATTGCCTGCAAAAGATTTGCAACAAAGTATTAAAAAGTGAAAGATTGTTTGAACTGTAACGGCTTTTTTAGATGTTGTTTGGCAAATTCTAATCTGACCTTCCTGTTTTTGTGGCTCACCAATGGTTTACATCTTATTATTTATTATTTATTAACAGTTTTTTATATAGCGCAGCAAATTCCGTTGCGCTTTACAATTTGAATCAAGATTAACATTATACTGGGTTGTAAAAGACATACATACATGACATACACAAGGGTAAGAGGGCCCTGCTCACAAGCTTCCACTCTATAGGGAAATAGGTGTTGATACACAAGGAGAGGTGCTATTGCAAATTGGTCCAGCCCAATTGCAGATATTCTTGGTGGGCTGTATAATCCAATCACACTGGAAAGTTGGCCTAGGGTTAGGAGGATGTTCAATTGAAGAAAGAGAAGATGTGATAGGTGTTTACTATAAGAAGAGAGTTAGATAGGGAGCTATAAAAGGTTAGGTGGGCGGTCCTGGAATCTGATAAGCTTGTCTAAAGAGGTGAGTTTTCAGAGAACGCTTGAATGTTTGGAAACTAGTGGAAAGTCTTATTGTGCATGGGAGGGCATTCCACAGGGTGGGTGCAGCCCGAAAAAAGTCCTGTAACCGAGCATGGGAACAAGTAATGCGCGGGGATGAGAGACGCAGATCTTGTGCAGAACGGAGATGTCGGGTTGGAAGCTATTTTGAGAGAAGTGAAGAGATGTATGTTGGTGTGGTTTGGTTAATAGCTTTATGTGTGAGTGTAAGTATTTTAAATTGAATACGGTAGAAGACCGGCAGCCAATGGAGGGACTGACAGAGTGGATCAGCAGACACTGAACGTTTGGTGAGAAAGATCAACCTCGCAGCTGCATTCAAAATGGATTGTAGTGGGGAGAGCCTGTTTTTGGGAAGACCAATAAGGAGACTATTGCAATAGTCAATGCGGGAAATTATGAGTGCGTGTATAAGAGTTTTTGCAGTGTCTTGCGTAAGATATGATCGAATTTTGGCTATGTTTCTTAGATGTATGTAACAGGATTTAGAGACAGATTGAATGTGGGGAACAAAAGACAGTTCAGAGTCAAGGATGACACCTAGGCAGCGAGCTTGTGGGGTGGGGTAGATTGTCGAGTTGTCAACAGTAATAGAGATATCAGGTTGGTAACTGCTATTGGCTGGTGGAAATATAATTAATTCTGTTTTGGATATATTAAGTTTGAGGTGGCGAGATTACATCCAAGATGAAATGGCAGAGAGACATTCAGTGACACGGACCAGCACAGATGGTGACAAATCTGGGGAGGATAGGTAAATTTGAGTATCGTCCGCGTACAGATGATACTGAAAACCAAAAGAGCTGATTAGTTTGCCAAGAGAGGTGGTATATATTGAGAAAAGCAGAGGACCTAATACTGAACCTTGTGGTACTCCAACTGATAGAGGTAGCGAAGTGGAGGTAGAATCAGAAAAGCGAACAGTGAAAGAGCGATTAGATAGGTAAGATGAGAACCAAGAAAGGGCTGTGTCTTGAAGACCTATGGATTGTAGTGTTTGTATGAGAAGAGAGTGGTCAACAGTGTCAAAGGCAGCTGAGAGATCTAGAAAAATTAGAAGTGAATAATGGCCTTTAGCCTTGGCAGTGACCAGATCATTTACTACCTTAGCCAGTGCTGTCTCAGTGGAGTGTTGGGAACGAAAGCCTGACTGAAGTGGATCCAATAAGTTGTGGGTGTTAAGAAAGTGTGTGAGGCGAGTGTAGGCAAGTCTCTCCAGTAGCTTGGAGGGGCAAGGTAGCTGGGAGATAGGACGGTAATTTGAGAGAGAGTTAGGGTCAGAATTTTGTTTTTTCAAAATGGGAGTGATCACTGCATGCTTGAACAGTGATGGAAAGATACCAGTAGAGAAAGAGAGATTACAGATTTTAGTTAAGTGTGGAATGAGCACAGGAGACAGAGCTTTACTGATTTGTGATGAACCCTCTTGTGGTGAACCCTCTATATTCACTCTTATGAAGTCTTCTCTTGATTGTTGACTTTGACACATATACACCTACCTCCTGGAGAGTGTTCTTGATTTGGCCAACTGTTGTGAATGGGTTTTTCTTCACCAGGGAAATAATTCTTGTCATCCACCACAGTTGTTTTCCATGGTCTTCCGGGTCTTTTGGTGTTGCTGAGCTCTCCGGTGCGTTCTTTCTTTTTAAGAATGTTCCAAACAGTTTATTTTGGCCACACCTAATGTTTTTGCTATCTCTCTGATGGGTTTGTTTTGATTTTTCAGCCTAATGATGGCTTGCTTCACTGATAGTGACAGCTCTTTGGATCTCATATTGAGAGTCTACAGCAACTGATTCCAAATGCAAATGTCACACCTAGAATCAACTCCAGACCTTTTACCTGCTTAATTGATAATGAAATAACGAGGGAATAGACCAAACCTGTCCATGAAATAGCTTTTGAGTTGATAGTCCCATTACTTTTGGCCCCTTAAAAAGTGGGAGGCACATAAAGAAACCATTGTAATTCCTACACCGTTCACCTGATTTGGATGTAATTACCCTCGAATTAAATCTGAAAGTCTGTAGTTAAAGCGCATCTTGTTTGTTTCATTTTAAAGCCATTGTGGTGAATAGAGGCCAAAATCTGCAAATTCTGTCAATGTCCCAATATTTATGCACCTGACTGTATATTAACTATTTACTAACCTACCCCACCCCAACCCTAACCCTCCCTTAGGGGTGCCTAACCCTAACCCCACCTGTAAGTGCCTAAACCTAAGTCCCCCCCCGGGAGCCCCTAACCTAACCCTCCTCCCGCGCGGCTGTCCCCGCCCGGCCTACCTTTGATCGTTATGCCGTAAGTCGGGCTCCCAGTGTAGGTAAAATGACAGGCGTCGGGATTGCGACGCCTGTCATTAGACCACTGCTGGGATTAGATAGTTGGGATACCGACGGTCGGCATTTGGACCGTCGGCATCCTGACTGCCACCCAATTAACCTACCAGTATATTTTTGGAGTGTGGGAGGAAACCGAAGCACCCGGAGGAAACCCACGCAAGCACAGGGAGAATATACAAACTCCACACAGTTAGGGCCATATGTAAAATTTATAGTGTAAAAGACAACCTGCCATAAAGTCACAGACAACATAAATCACTTGAACACAAAACATACTGTAAGATCAGACACAATAAAATAAAAAATAAAATATTATTTATTATGCTGGTATGATACAAGCAATAGGAATCAATGCAAGAAAGGGAACATGCAGCAAATATTTATAATTGGAGAAGGTGCACAGCAGAGAAATGCAGTCCTACCGAAATACACTAATAGTAGTAGATCTCACAAGAAATCCACAGTCAGTAGGGCAAAGGTAACTAAAGCTAGAGCGACATATTGGGTACAACGTCCAGTGTATACCATTGATATGCACACTCCTGCTGATCGCTAGCGACATCACCCATCGGCCCTACTGCAGGGCCGATAGCGGATGTTGCCAACGATGCCCCCCCTCGCCCCACGCTGGAATTGGCATCGGCAAGTGTGTATGCACTTGTTGCACGCCGGTTCCCTGCGCCGACGATATCGTGCTGGGTACACATCGCTAAGTGTGTACCCAGCATTAGACGGAAAGTCATCGAGGAAGTGCATGAAGCAAGAAACTAGACCAGGGAATACACTAAAGAAACAGGAGCCAACCAGTACTGGAAACAAACTAGATTTAAGCAAACTCTACACAATGAAATGTCAGGCCTAACCAGATTATACTGTAGAGATGGCCACCAACCATCGATGGTAACAGCCACCGATGGTCGAGGTCTGATGGTTCTCAGCCAGAGAGAGCTAAAAGGCAGCAATATTTAGCATTTTTGTTTTAAGTGCAGGGGCACGAGGTTAGCCCCGACACTAGCCCCCTTCCTTGTCTGGTAGACTGTTTGATGTTCTCCACAGCAGGGATGTCTATGGATTGGTGCATGAGATGTGAAAAGCTTAACTCCTGATTTGCTGGAATGCACCCCATGATTGTTGCTGCAGAAAAGATAACAGGATCACGGCCCAAACAAAACATACAGTATGTAATATAAATATATTCAGCTCAAAGGCTGCTATTCAGCCATATGGTATTGACTATCCACAAGGTCCTTCCGACTAGCCTCCGACAACTCTTACTGCAGCTCTGGTGCCTGGAGAATTCCGGGAGAATGTTGTGCCCTTACTGGTACACCATACACTGGCAGGAATTGAAGCATGGGGCATGCTTGCTTACTCTTTTGGAATACGACTCTTGAGTTATGTGGGATTCTCCTGCAGTCGTAGGAGAGTAGTTCCCATCCTGTACCTGCAGCTACAAGATCTCCTGGATGGCACTAGATAGAGGTCAGCAAGAATGGCATGAGGCCACTGCAGGTGCACTGTTTCCCGATACAGAGCTGTGGTAATAGTTTATAGATCACATACCCAAACCTCCCAACATGACCCATTCCAGGAGGGACAAAATGCTCCGCTCCTGGAATTCCCTCTTAATTTAGGATTGCCATCACTTGTGTTGAAGCACCTCTCATCAATTACCTAGTTCAACACAGGAGATGGCAATCATAAATTAGAGGGAAGTCCAGGAGCAGAGCATTTTCTCCCTCCTGGAATGGGTCATGTTGGGAGGTAGGACATACCTGCCAACCACCCGAATTTTCAGCATCCATCTCCTTGAACTGGACATAACTGTCCTCATCCAAAATGGGCATAAAATAGGTGGCTTGGGCATAGAGTGGGTATGGCCAGATTTCTCCCGATTTTCCATTCTGGCATTTTTGCAGCGGGTATAAAGAGTACAAAGAACGAGCAAGAGATCATTTGTTGTCCTCTACATGAACTAAAATTGTAAGTGTTATAATCCTGCTATATTTTTCACATGTGAGAAAGGTTCACAAGAGCAGAATACAATAATATGCTAATAGACTAACTGTGCCACTAACACATCTCCCAGAATGTTAATACAAGAGTTGAACATTTCTCAGACTGGTACTAAAGGTACCTCTGTTACCTACATGCAGCGGTGGCAGCCATTTTCAATGCTGAACAATTATGCATAAGAAAATTAACTTGGATCTCTACAAACTAATTACAAATAAACAGATTTTAAATTAACTTTTGGGCATTTCTGTACTACAGGGTTATGAACCCATAGCTTCCAACCATCCTTAAATTCCACGTTCTTGTTTAAGAATTTGTTCGTGGTGAAGTCTCACTGCAATGCCTGTGTGTACTGGAAGCAGCTCCTACTATGGTTAGTCACTCTTCATGTTTTATTAAAGGAATATACTGTAAAGTAACGTAAGGATGCAATACAATTACTATAGGTAATCAGGGCTAGCAACAGAAATCATAGGGCCCGGTACACTCAACATAAAGGGCCCCCATCCCTGGGTCCCTGGCAAGTACAGGCCAGTCAATTTGTGAGTCTTCCTTACCTATATTTGCTTCCTCTGCAACGGAGAACCTCTGAAGAAATTGTACCTCTCTGGGCAGATGGTGACTTCAGTCGGTATACACTATTCAAGTAGGAAATCACATGGTCCGGAAGAAGCCGGTTTGTGTAGGAATATAACCAATGTCATCGTCATATAGCAGACGTTCAACCAGATAATACACATTGTAACAAATTTTGGTGCATGGCAAAATGTGAACTTCCCTGATCAAACAATTATATATTAAACTATATTTGCTCATTTGGTACCAGTTGTATCAGTAATGTTTCTTTGGAATGAAAATTACTGTCCCCGAGCTTTTACTTCTAATCCTGTCATTTGTGGATAATCTCCAGCCACTCTCCCACCTCAGTTCTCTTTAGCCTCATCTCTCCTTGTGGCTCTCCAATCTGTGACTCTCCAGCCCCAGCCCCCTTCTATCTCTCAATACCCAGACCCCTTCTCTCCAGCCCAGTGTCCCTCAAACCCCAGCCCACAGAGTCCCACCAGCCCACAATGTCCCTCCAACCCACACACTTACCTTCTTCTATGTCTTCTTGCTGGTCACTGTGGCTCCTCTGGTTTGTTTTTTAGTGGTTCTTGGTGACCTCAGACGCCACTAGGCAGAGAAACCAGCCCAGCGGCGGCAGGCAGAGGAGGCAGATGTCATGGGAACAGCTCCGGCCGGCCCTGAAAGAGGTCAGAAGACACCAGGCTCAAGACAGAAGAGCTCCGGCGGTGGTGCCGCTGGCCAGAAGATTGCGGCTGAGGACAGGTAGGCTATACCATTAATTCCTACCTAGACCACCAGGCTGTCGGCACTAGGCCCATGGGGTAATTATGTAACTAGGGGGTGTGTGGCATTTATTCCCTTGCCCGGGGCGCCGAACCCCCTGGTTACGCCTGAAGGTAATGGGCGCCTCAACAACCTGTCACTTTCGGAAGATAAAAAGACATAGATATGCTTTGATTATAATAATAGAAAGACAGATATTTTACACACGTACTGTACATTATGATGACAAAATATTAAATGAATAAACACCTCAACAGCTGTTTCACACGCTCCTGGGTTCATACGGAAAAGCATTGTTTGTACTTGTATAAAAGGATAACAACTAATCAGGCCGGCTTAACTTGCCCAGCAACCTGTAGGAATGTACTTTAATGTAACATATTCATTTTAATCTATCAGAGATAAGAAAAATGTCAATAAAATGCCTAGTGGCATTCACGGCAATAGGAGGACACACCTCACTTATAATAAGCAATTACTTTGGAATTAATGGACAGCACTAAAAACATTCCTCTGCTTTTATAGCCCACGTGCCTGGAATACATGTTTTACAAACATCCACATGCTGAAATATTGCAAAATTATAGACCAAATTCTTCATCCTAATCTATAATTTGTTCCGTGTGCGAGAGAAAGTAAAGGGCGCATTGAATGCAGCAGAGTGACATCACCGAGACCACTAACCCTTTTGCCACAAGAGACACATTTACCATCTGGAACCTGATGCACTTTTTCTGGGCTATAGAGCAGTGGTTCCCAAACTGTGTGCCTAGGCACCCTGGGGTGCCTCGGGACACTTGCAGGGGTGCCTCAGGTTGGTGGTCTAGAACAAAAATTAAATTATTTATGGTCAATGTAATGTAAATATGTGGACAAATAGAAGCGGAAACCTGTCACCCACCACATAACTGTACCTAAAGATGACAGGTCAGCACATTGGGGGAGATGCATGATGCTCAGAAGCGGTACTAGCGCACTTTATATGCGCTGATAACGCTTCTCCCCGATGTATGATCGGGGTTTGGGTGGTAAATGACAGGGGCGCTATGCACCCCTGTCATTATCGGTGCGGCTATCTACAAGGTAGCAGTGCCGTTAGCCTGGGCTATGTATGAACGGTCAGATCGCCTGACCGTTCGGCCCGATGTAGCTGTCGCTATTGACAGCTGCAGGCTGGCGCTGCCATATACCCACAGCAGGGACAGCGCTGTCCCTGCTGCAGCGTCTGCCAGCTACGCGCGGAGATCTTGCGATACTTGCGAGATCCCGCGCATGCTCACTGGAGCCGGCCGGGACTGACACACAGTGCATCAGCACTAGGCTGATGCGCTGCGGTCACTAGTGGGTATCGCCGGAGGGGGGAGTTAACGCTCCCCCTCTCTGGCCGATGAGATGTTCATACATCTCATCGTTAGTGCTTCCTGCTTCGCCTCGGTAAAGAGGTGAAGCATTATAGCGGCACCTTAAGTGCCGCTATAATACATCTACCCCAATATACTTTACTACATTTTTTTCTGAATTTCTCAATAACAAACATTTGGCTTAAGGGTGCCGTGAAAACAATGCTGATATTATAGGGCGTTGTGATTTAAACAAGTTTGGGAATCACTGCTATAGAGATTTATTTAACACATTTGAGTAAAGTACAAAACAGTTTTCACTTAAATGAAAGGGCTTTTGGCGCAGTTTTAGAAAAAAAAAGGCCCTTTAATTTGCATATTTTTAGTAAGCAGATCGCATTTCCCATACTTGTAATGGGAAATTTGATCTGCCCAAATTTACTAATGTTCAACTGTAAAATAATACCGGGGAAAGCCCTGTGATAATAACAATCTTCAGATGGCGTTATGCAGGCTTTCACCATTCCACAGACGCCTGCTCTGCTCTAACACATGATTGCCTTCACTCCCGGGAGGCTCCTGATTTTTCAGGTAGCACCACTGGAAGAGTAGGCACTTCTCCCACATCCCGCCCACTTCCTAGTGTAGTAGGCAAAATGTGGAGAATCGGCGGTCCGTCGTCAGAGGGTGAGGCTTAATGACACAATTCTATGATAATCATGTCATTTGGCTATGCCCCCTATTAAAATCTGCGCGCTTCGTGGGATTTCGCAGAGAGGGCGCAAGGCCTCATGGCGCAGATGGTCCGGCCCCGCCCCCATTACTGCCTGACTTCTACCGGGGAGAACAGATCAAAAGACAGTAAGTATGGCCTAAGGGGCAGAGCAGAGCTGGGAGCCGACGCCTGTGATCAGCTTTGTGTGTCTAAATAGACACAAGCTGATCACTTGATAAAAAATAAAAATTAAAAAAGGTAAAAAAAAAAAATCTAAACACGGAAGCTATATGTACACGGTCAGATTTTTTTTTTTTTTTTTTTTTTTTTTTTAAATCGGGACGAGGAACAGGACAATTTTTCGGAAAATGGAAAGACCCACTATCTGTGCTACACATTATGCAATTTTTCCATAGAAGCTAGCGATTTTTCACCACACCACACTGATTTTGCATATGTCCGCCCACAAGGAGGATGACATAGTAACAGGAGAACATAGGAAACATGGGCAGATTATGGAGAATGCACACACACGGTATGCAGTCGGGAAGCCGGCGGACCTAATCCCGACAGCCGGCTTCCCGACTGCTTAATCCCGGCGAGGGTTAAATGACAGGCGTCTAAATCTAGACGCCTGTCATTTTACCGACGGCGGGAGACCGGCGCCCGGCATCCCGATCGAAGGGACGCCGGGCGCCGAGCGCAGATAGCCGCGGGGCTAACTTAGGGTTAGGCACCCCCCCGGGGGACTTAGGTGTAGGCGGCAGGGAAGGGGGGGTTAGGTTTAGGCACTTAGAGGGGGGATTAGGGTTAGGCACCCCTAAGGGAGGGTTAGGGGGTAGAATTAGGTTAGAGAATACTTACCTTGGACGATCGGGATTTCCTCCTCTGCCGGGATGCCGCTGTCAGGATTCCAACCGCCGGACATGGGTCTGGCGGTAAATCATACAGATTCCACACACACTGCTCGATATCGGGAAATTGAGGCCGAGATTTTCATTCTTGACTGACAGATCCGATAATAGAAGGAATGCGTTTGTGGATGTTTTCTAACTGTTTTATCTGTGAAACGCTGAATCGCTATATAATAAATCGTGCCGATCACCCGATTATTCGCAAATCAGCCCAATAATTGTATAGTGTGTAGGTAGCTTTACCTGCATCCAGGGACCGGTGATTGGTGCTCCAGTGAGGTCCTCTGTGCCACCGGTCAGCTAGTCACTGGGCTCCTGCTCTATGACTCCCGGACAGCCGATGTGTGCTGTAAACTGAGCCGGTTTACAGCACACATCAGCTGACCGGGGGTCACAGAGCAGGAGCACGCAACCAGCTGACCGGGGTGAGAGCTCGCCAGATGACTGAGGTTAAGTGCAAGCGAGGGAGGCAAGGGGGAGTGGGGGTGGAAGGGATTGGAGATAGCCGGTGGGGCATGCACAGTCACCTTCTCACTGCATTTTTGGGGTAAAATGCCATGAGAAGTGGGCAAAGAGGAATCGGAGGGACAGAGCTTTATTGCAAGTGCCTTTTAAATGCAGATTGTAATTAATAGGGACTTAAATGCGTTATCAAGGAGAAAACAGGACACTAAGGGCAAGTGTCAGTGCAGCACCCGGCTCCTGTCACTGAGGAGGAGTCGGCACTTTGGTGTCACACCTCAGCGGGTGACACCCGGCTGCGGTCCGCACCCCCCTTGTGACGCCACTGCTTAGGGCTAAATTTACTATGCAGCACTGTTTAAATCCGCTGCTTCTGCAGTAGTTCCAGCTGCTATATGTTAGGGGGCAGTTATATGTTAAACAAAATACAGAACGCCTATTTTATTTTTTTTTGTATTGAATACTAGTACCCCTTAAAACTCAGTATCAGAAGCCACTGAAGACCCAGCAGCTTTTACAAACATTGCAAAGTAAAATGTAGCCCTTAGTGTACAAATTGTATAGGTGCCATAGAGAGAACGGGAACAGCAAATCATACAAGAATCGTTCTACATCCCGATTCTGAGGTGGGAGAAACACAAAAAGAGCTGTATAGCACTGTACAGTGAGGGGCGCTGCCACAGCCACATTGAAGCACTTGCGACATCACTTCGGTTTTAATTCTTCCTTAATTAATTATTTCTAAATGATTTTTCAGCCTCCTATTAACACCAGGGTTTATTGCACGCAATCTCGTTTATTCCTTTATGACATACTGTATATTACAACACCGTCGGCGTTTTCATGACTTGATCAGGTCTTCGGCTATTTTTATTAAACAGTACATTTTATAATTGCTCTCAGTTACCCTCTTTTACTTACAATTCATTATGTATTAATAATTGCAGGTGGTCTATCCCTTCTCAATGTACATGCGAGCGCCCCCGGTGGTTCCCACTGCGAGAGACAGACAGACCTAGGAGAGGAGGACCAGACATCTGGGACAAGGAAAGCAGGGGAGCCAGGGGGTTGGGACGGAGCAACGGGGGGTAAGAGTCAGGGACTGGCTGGCAACTTTTACCCTGGGGAGCAAGTCCAGGGCATAAACAACAGCTTATACTTAAATAGAGATTGCGAGGTCTCGCGCGCAGACCGACCGCGAGAGCGTGTCCTAATGAATGGCTCAAATAGGGATGTTAGTTTCAATACATACACTTACAGTAAATAAAAAAATTATAAGAGGAAAATAGAATGGTGGATATTTCTCAGAAACAGAGACAATATAGGGCCCCATTTAACAATGAAACCGAATACCTTTAGCACTTACTGAAAGAGGACCATAACCCCTTTAAGTATCTAACAAACAGCAGTAAGACACATTCCCTAGCCCCAGTATGTCTCTGCCTCATTCCCCCAGACCCAGTGTGTGTCTCTCACTCATTCCCCCAGACCCAGTGTGCGTCTCCTAGACCCACACCCTCCAGACCCAGTATGCATCTCTCAGCCCCACTCCTCCAGACCCAGTGCCCCAGTAATGCCTATGTAGGGCCCTTTATGCAGAGCCCCCGGTAATGCCCTTAGTAATGCCAATAATGTCCCTTTATGCAGAGCCCCCCAGTAATGTCCTTAGTAATGCCAGTAATGCCCCTTATGCAGAGCCCCTGGTAATGCCCTTAATAATGCCAGTAATGCCCCTTATGCAGAGCCCCCAGTAATGTCCTTAGTAGTGCTCTTTATGCAGAGCCCTTAGTAATGCCAAAAATGTCCCTTTATGCAGAGCCCCCCAGTAATGCCCCTTATTTTGTGCCCCCTCCCAGTATAGAACACGCTCCACACACCTGTCTGTGCAGTACTTACCTTTCTTCATGACAGCTGCTGGGCACCGCTCCAGTTCACGCTGTCCCGCGTAGACGCTGCCGCTGACTGGATCTAATTAGATCCAGAGCGGCAGGTGCAGGCGCCGCTTGTTGCGGGCAACATGGGTGACGTTATGAAGTCACCTGCGCGCTGCATCACTGGGAACGCTGGCCTCTGAAGCAAACAGAGGCATTTGATCGCTTCAGAGACCACTGTTGCCAACCTGTACTGCACGATCGGAGCACAGCTCCGATCGTGACAGGGATGTGGGCCACATGCAGCCCGGCTATAGCTGCCTGATCGGAGTTCAGCTCCGATCGCGGCAGCGGGCCAACATAGGGTCCGGCCCAGCGGGGACCAGCCCGGGGGGCATATGGCACCCTGCCCCCCGGCCCAGCCCACCACTGGTAACAGTACTGACTGTGGCGAAGGGACGATGCGACAGGGGAGTTGCAGCAGGACTGAGTGAAGGGAGTGGTGGCGGGCCAGAGTGACTGGGCGTCAGCACAGCAGGGAGGGCGCGTCTCAGTGGAGGGTGGGATGGGAGTGGAGACTGAGGTGCCCCAGGTCCAATATTCTAGTGTATTAACACAAAGCGGTCACTTTGTAAACCAGTGCATGCAATAGGATCTATTTAATATTCTAATCAACTAAAACGTTAGTAGTTAGCACTTTTAAACTGAAATGTTATTACCCAAAAGAGACTAGGTAGATCTCATTTTCCACATTGATTCTGCTGAGATCTCGGTCCATTCTCTTTAGTGATATACTTTAGTAAGTTATGGTAAAACTTACCCTTGTTAACTCTCTTTCTTCGAAGTCCATAGGGTCCACAGGGGAGACAATGCGGTGTAGGTGGGACCTGGAGGACCGGACACCAACGGCAAAGCTTTTCAATCCCAGGATGTTCCGGTCCTTCCCCCTATAGCCCGCCGACAGCCTGAGGGCAACTCAGTTTTGTCAACAAGCCCAAGGCAGGAGCAGAAGGGGAGAGAAGGAAGACTGGTACACTGAAGAACCACACACTCACAGAGAAGGAAACAAGTGACCAAGAGAGGAAACCCATAGAAGCCAGGTGCATCAGGGCGGGTAAAAAAGAGTTAACAAGAGTAAGTTTTACCATAACTCTCCTTTTCTTCTTCAGGGTCCATGTACGAAGAGTAGAAAAGGGGGAATGGGTATGATATACCGCCGGCCGCAGGAGCAGAGTGCGAAGCAGCGGAAGCCCGACAGCACTGGAAATCCGGACCGTGGATAGGTAAGTATGTACTAACCTAACCCCCCTAACCCTCCTTAGGGGTGCCTAACCCTAACTTCCCCCCCAAGTGCCTAACCCTAATCCCCCCTCTAAGTGCCTAACCCTAACCACCCCCTTCCCCGCTGCCTAAACCTAAGACCCCCGGTGGGGTGCCTAACCCTAACCCTCCCGGGGGGGGGTGCCCAACCCTAAGTCCCCCCTGGGAGCCCTAAACCTAACCCTCCCCCCCCCGCGGCTGCCCGCTCGCGCGCCCGGCATCACTACGATCGTGATGCCGGGCGCCGGTCTCCCGGCGTCAGGGAAATGCGGGCATCTACATCTAGACACCGGCATTTCACCCATGCCGGGATAAGACAGTCCTTCTCAATATATATTAAAAGGGTTTTATCTGCCTCCTGCTTGCTAGCGCTAATAGCAGGCTAGAATACCGCACTACCACAGTCATCTATGGCAGTGCTAAGTCAGCCAGCTTTTACTAAGGTGACATGTTACTTCCGGTCAGCTGTCTTCTCCAGTGCCGATATCGATACTTGAAGGTTCCTTCATCTGCCTCCAGCTGAAGATAGGCAATCCGGATGTCTTCTCTGTAGCTTTTGATTGTCAAAGTTTGTACAGGGAAATAAAAAAAAATTCACAAAGAAGCACAAAACATTCAAGCCGCGCTATGCGCCTCTGCATACTCCGCCGAGGGGGTGACTTTGTTCACTCTCCTCTGCAGGTCTATTTAATAGCGTGATAGCCTCCTCCTGCTGCTTACCATTAGCAGGTTAAGCAGGAGTGGCATTATCTCCACGGTAAGTTGAGTTTTAGTACATGGACCCCTTAAGCTTATCTTATGTTTGTCCATGTAATCAGACAATTCTTAAGTAACTTATTTGTAATTATAAACCAGTCACATATATGAAGACTGTAGAGAAACCAGCATTCACATTCAGCCAGGCCAGCATGAGACATTCCTAAAATAGAGGGAGCCTGACGGTGTTCTAAGGGAAAGGGTTATGGTGGCTGATATGGCGTAGTTGCAGAACTAACGAAATTCTTGATCAGGGTAGGCAACAGCTGTGGAGCCGTTGAAAGGCCGAAGGGCAGAGCCTTAAAATTGGTAATGTTGCGGTAGTATAGCAAACCAGAGAAATTGTTGATGAGAAGGTGCTATAAGTACATGTAGGTAAGCGTCCTGAATGTCGAGACACCATAAACTCCCCAGGCTCCATAGCCAGAATAAAAGCGGAGGGTTTCCTATAGGAAACCTGGGTACCCTGATAAACTTGTTCAGAGACTTGAGGTTGAGAATATATATTTTTTTTCTACTTGATGTACACCAGTATAATACAAACCCCAGCCTGACCGGCCTAAGCTCTTGGTAGGTGGCCTTGCCTATGTGGTGACACTGTACTTGGGACTAGTCTCGAACACATGCATCGTCCCAGGCTGGATGTTAAAGTACACTCCAACGTGTGATGGCGATATAAAAATCCCACTGCGGTATTAAGACGCACTGAAATTGCATAGCGGCAGTACGCACCTAGCCTGGAGGTGGGCTCAGAGATGGTGCCCCTGGCCTTTATGGGAAAGGAACCCAAAGGTGACAGTTCTCTAAGCAGTTCCCTTAACCACTGACCAACAGAGGGTACTTGCATATCTTCATTTAGTGTAAATGAGAGGCATGGGACATAAACATATACTAACCCTGCATTAAGGGTAATATTACACAAGCTCCAGCTGCAGCCCTAGAAAAAACACGGGCTGATGTGAGCGCACGCCATAGCTTACCTCCACACAGGGAGAACACCGATGAACGACTGCGGGCTGCGGCGCAGAGGGCGGGACCTGAACCCACATTGACTGCTAAGGTCTAGACGAGAATTTACTAAGCAGTGTTAGAGGACAGAATGAAAAGTGATAAGAAAGTGATAAGGTGCCAGCCAATTAGCTCCCAACTCTCAATTTTCAAATACAGCCTGTGAGATGACAGTTAGGAGCGGATTGGCTGGCACCTTATCACTTTTCACTCTGTCTCCCAACACTGCTTAGTAAATAGACCCCTTAGAGCGGTACGTACGAGCACTACTGAAACAACCCCAGGTGAGTAGTGTGAGGGTAGGGAAAGGAACAGCAGAAGCTGTGGAGAGTCTTTAAGCCCCGCCAGTGACAGTACTATGCTGCCTTGTTAGTGGCTCTGTACTCAGTAGAATAGCGCTGTTTATCTCAGCGATGTGCTGGGTACACAACGCTGCAGCTCCTCAGAAGTATCTGTAGGAAGGGGAGCAGCACGCCCAGTACGCGGTTTGCCGAAGGTCCGACCCGCGCCGCAAAAATGGAGTGGCTGCAACTCCAGCTATTCTTTAACAGCCATATACTGACTGTAAGTAAGCCTGCCCTCTTCCATCCCGTATTATCGGGTGGAAGGAGGGAGTAGATAGCTGCCATTTCTATACGACAGCTGCTTACTTAACCACTACATTTACTCAGAAGGGTGTATACTTACACTGCTGCTGCGGTTTAGGAGGAACCCGGACACAAGCCTTTTTCAGCTGTGGCGGCCTCACAGAGACAGGCGTTCTCACTGAAAAACAGACTGTCTTGTTGCAGTGGCGGAAGGGAGCTGTCAGGGGCTTTAAAAGAAGCCCTATGCACTTCCTGCTTTGGTCCAACTTGTGTCAGGACGCCAGGGACCTGGACCCCAAACTTTGCAGAGGTGGCGAGGGTCTCTAATCTAGGCAGACTTGGCTGCTCTGTGTGCAAAGAAATAAATGTAAAATAAATAAAATACTAAACGGGCTAGAGAGCCGACTGTGCACCGACTCTCTCAGGCACAATTTCTAATCTGGGGCTGATGGGGCATAGAGGGGGGGAGCCAGTCACACTTCTAAATTATTTAAAGTGCCAGGCTCTACTCTACCACCATCTATACCCCACTGTCTTGAGCTCCAGTGTCCCCTAGTGGATGAAGGAGAACTGAGCTTAAGCGCTCAGGCAGCTGAAATCTTTTAGTGGGCATATTCCACGCCTAACTCATATGATCTCATAGCTGATCAGTGAGGAAATTCTGGTAAAATGTATTTTTGTCAGTTAAAAGCTGTCTGTTTTGTCTTAGGGACAGGTTCTGTCTCTTCTATTTGAAGATTAGATTTTACAGATCTTACAAGTGCAGGTATATTTAATTTAGAGGGGAGTTCCTCATCTCCCAAAGGGGAGTCAGAGTGAGAGAGGTCTGCGTCTTCTACCTCCCCAGATGATAAATCAGAATCTGATTGCTGGGTGGATTGGGAAGATTACACGACACGCTTAGTTGATTTACTAGGTAAGGGTCTCTCTTTTTGCAGCATTTGCTGAATGGCTGTAGAGGTCTCCGCCAAACTCTGGCCTGAGGTGGACAGTATGTCTAAACATGGGGGATGCAAAGGATTTGCTGGGAGTACCTGCTGTGGCCATCCCAAAGGGGGTGTTACCACAGGGACCGTTATATGGTCCGCAATTTTTGCCAGCACCTGTGAAAAGGTAGCCCAGGGTGGGACCTGAGGAGAGGACATCGGGTCTGATGGGCCTGGGGCAGTATAACAAGATGCACACAGTCCATCTTGAATGAGGTCCTCTGAAGTTAAGCCTGCCGCGTAGGACTTAGAAGACACCAGAGTGAGGGGAGCGGGCTACTTGTCATTCTTGCATCTGTCTGACATGGCTGAAAGGATAATGAAACACAATCTGACACAGTGCAGTGAGCAGCAGAGATGTATGTGCAATATGGCACAGTGTAGTGCGCAACAGCAATATATAGTATGTGATAGCCCTCACAAATATATGGAGATGTGAGGTACAATGAACCCCTTATTCCTCAGTATGCCAGGGTTATATCGGAAGAAAGGGAAAGGTATAAGCAGACAGTCATATGAAAAAGAAAACAGCAGCGCTAGCATAAGTCACATACAATGCAGAATATACAATATAACTGCAGTGGGCACTAAAATCAACTACACAGACCGCAGTGGCTGGTAGGCTATAGCGCTGTATAACCTGGCCCTTGGGAGAGGTATACAGGGAGACTGGACCCAGCTTTCCCGGAGACTTGTATGCAGAAAATGGCTGGCATGAGTCCCTTTTAAGGGGGGGGGGCCGAGGGTGAGGGAGGAGCAGCCCAGAAGGCGCAAAACCGCAATGGAATGGCACCCTGAGCTGGGGGAGGGGCCACAGGGAGAGCGCCTTGTCCACTATGCTGAGTTCAACCACCGGGTCCCCTGACCCTACAAAATGCCCTGCGCCAGTAGTATTTATGCCCTAGTGGTCTAATGGAGTCCCAGATGAACCGGGGTCCAAGTCAGCACCTCCGGTCTGTCTCCCAAGACCGGAAGTAAGACTGCACATACACGTGGATTCCCACGAGCGGGGTTCCGCCTTACCTGTCCCCTTGTTCCCAGCTGCAGTCTTGGGTACAGGGAGCCTCCGCCAGCTAGATCCCCCACAGAGACCCGCCGACAGTACCTAGCCGAAGGCTGGTGTCACCGTGCCGCGGAGGGGTGATGGAGCAGCAGTGCAAATGTCCCATGGACTGTCTCGTGCTGCTGCTCATAGTAGATAAATAAAAAATAAATGAAATCATGAAAAGTAAGCTTGGGCTGCTTAACAGCAGCTCACTGTTAAAACGGTAATCCAACTCCTGCCGGACACCAACGAACCTGAGTTGCCCTCGGCCTGTGGGTGGAGTATAGGGCGGGGTAAGGACCGGAGCATCCTGAGATTCAAAAGCTCAGCTGTTGGTGCCCGGTCCTCCAGGTCCCACTTACACCCCATCGTCTCCCCTGTGGAGCCCTATGGACCCTGAAGAAGAAATAAACTGTGATGTTTATCTTGTTCTATACTGGGAATGCAATGATGTCCCTGTACATTTTATTTATTTATTTTTACATAGAAATATCAAATAAGTATAAATTATACTTATGTTTACATGCAATTCCTAACCTTTATTTTTATCAATAGTTCGGTCTACAAAGCAATGTTACTATAGCATCACAAATGCCAGCCTCCCAAGAACATAATATTAGATTGTAAGCTCATTTGGGCAGGGCCAGCTGTACATGCCTTTTCATGCCACTGTATGTTATTTATTAGTGTCATGACAACCTCAATTTACAGAGCTGCATTATATATTAAAAAAGAGCTGAGGGAATTGTGTGCAAATTAATACTCCTATGTAACTGGGAATCTCATAAAACTGCCAAACATACGATTTTCCACCTTTGTTCACCAGCAACTTTCCAAAATAGCCAGATACAGAAATACTGTACATACCAAATAAGGTTCAGAATATAATCCAGCTAAAACCAAGGGCATTTGTAAATGGAGAACATGATTTACTTAACACTGCAATGTAAAATGTGGGTGTTCTACTTGTAAGCTCTACAACAGAGTGACAGATCTGCCCTGCCAGCATGCTGAAACTTGTGGTTCCACACACACAAATTGCCTGCCGCTGACAAAATGTTATAAGGACTGCTGTTTTCTAATTAAACCACTCACCTATTTGCTGAAAAACTGAAGCAACAGAACATTGAATAACAGACCAAAAGCCTCCGAACATTTCAGCAAGTATTTAATACAAGCAGTTATATACTAAACATCACTCAATGTGTTTTTATTTTATGGCATATACACTAGAAACATTAGTACATACAATAATGAATGCAACAAGTACAATTTTAAATACTGTAACAGCTGAGATATGCAATTCTGTAAATAAAAACCTATAAGGACTGTTTAACCAAGTGAAGAGGTTACTTACAGAGATCTTATAGTGTACAAAATACAGATATAACGGAGATCCTGGTCGCCAGGAGTTATAGCTCAGTAATGAAATATGGCACCACCCGGAGTGTAAAGTCTAATAAAGTGTCTGCATTATGTAGTTTCATTTCTATATAACAAGAGACTGAAGAACAAGTCCACAATTTACATGCTATTATACAACAGTTTTATAAAAAGGCGCTATATTTACAGAATTAGAATATGCTTTCAAATGACACTGATGAAAACCAGAATATGACAACCAAGGACATATATATATATATATATATATATATATATATATATATATATATATATATATATATATATATATATATATATATAAAACCCAGGCAGGCTTTATGTAGCTTGGCATTCTTTTTTGAACTACAAATCCCATCCTGCCTTGCCATATAGGGGGGACACATAGCAGAACGTATAAAAGTCACTGACATAACAGGTTCTGGGGTAGATGTACTAAGCCATGGCTAGAGATAAAGTAGAGAGAGCTAAAGTACCAACCAATCAGTTCCTGTCATTTATCAAGGAGCCTGTAAGATGATAGTTAGGAGCTGATTGGCTAGAACTTTATCTCTCTCTGAGGTTTAGCTCACCACCAACCCTCTGCCCTTTTATTTAGGCTGAAACAATACTGAGGTGAATGCAGCTGATTAACATACTAGGAACCATTATGCACCTCAGTTAGGCCACTAGTCCTTAGCAAATAGACACTGCATACTCCTGAATATTGCTCGGGCAGACAAAATGGCTACCAACTTTGGATGTCGAAATTGGGTATACTCTAGTCTAAACCAGGCCTGGCTCTCCAGCTGTTGTGAAACTACAATTCCCAGCATACCCTGCCACAGTTTTGCTATTAGGGAATGCTAAAACAGTGGCAGGGCTTGCTGGTATGTGTAGTTTTACAACAGATGGAGAGCTACAGGTTGGCCAGGCCTGCTCTAGACCATGGGTCTTCAACCTTGGCCCTCCAGCTGCTGTGGAACTACACATCCCAGCATGCCTTGCCACCATTTTGATATAACAGCATGCTAAAACTGTGGCAGGGCATCTTGGGATCTGTAGTTCCATAGCAGCTGGAGTGCCAAGGTTGAAGACCCCTGCTCTAGACCATCTAGAAAATATTAAACAGCTTTGCTTGCACTAGAAACCATTATTAAGCAGACTACACAGAAAGTTTAAAACATCATCATAACTAAAATGACAAAATAGACTAATAATGGCAGATGATTGTCTAGCACTAGGAAGACTAGGAGCTTCACAGAAACAAACGGATTAGATAGTAGCTGCATAGAAATGGTCAAAGACTATACGAATCAACAAAAGTTCTACTACTGCAGTATTAAATGTATAAGGAGATGAGTTATTGCATTTCTCTGGTGATACACCATTATCAAGGGTGTTGTGTTACAAAGTGTAAAGGTTTGTGAGGTTATTTTTTTTTTTGTGTTCTCTTCTGTAAAAAAAAGTTTAAAAGTTCAATCTTTAAAAGTGTATACATGCTGTAAAAGCCAGGTTTGTACAATTATGGAAGACATCGTATGGCCCAATATGGTAATCTTGATAGAATAGCACCCTACAACCAAACAACCCATACAGGGCTTCGTACACTTAAATATTTAACAACAGAACAAAGCTTCCAGGATTCCATTGTTTCTGACGACGCAGCAGAGACAATGCTAGAGCGAGATCAGATGCTGCAGTACATCTGCAAAGTGTATTGCTGGCTGCAGAAGCCACATCGAGAGCAGAGGAAACTAATGAATGCGCAGTTTCAGGATGAATATTACGGGTTCCCTTCGGGAGGAGTGATCTAAAATAGGATTGGAGACCCTATGTAGCACATACAGTGGGGTGTAAGCTGACTGGAGAGAGAAGCTATAGGCTATTTAGTTCAAACCTGGTGTAACAAAAATCATTAAAAAAAAAAAAAAAAAAAACCCTATAAATAAATGCAAAAAGCTAATTTAACCCTTAAAGGGCCGTAGAGTTTATCACATACGTATGACAGAGGAATTTTTAGATCAGAAACTTTATAATACTGTCAATGTTGCATTTCTTTAAAAGGACAATTAGGATAAGTGAAAACGTTTGATCCTGCACTGTGAAGCACTTGCTGATAGCCCGCACTTTATAAGCTTTCCAGTCCTGTCCTCCTTCCTTACACCTAGCATTGTGTCTTGTGCATATAAATGGGCTGCGATGCTTTATAATTAAGGCAGACTTTTTTTTCTCTATTTCACAGGTGAGACAGGCAGGAAAGAGCCAGTCATATCGGCCTTGTTATCAGAGTGTGGGGCACTAATGCTGATGATGCCGGTGACCAACTGAGGCACCAGTAACTGCTGGTCACCATACAGGGCCGACTGCACTATTAGACAAGAGGCCGAACCAGAGCGTTCGCAAACATATCTGGTTGGCCAGCTAGGCGATTTTTGACCCAACAGACCATACAGTGTACAATCTTTATTCCCCCTACCCCATATCAAAATCTGATTATGAAGAACAATTAACCCCACCAGTCAACCTTGACGTAATAGGCACCAACCTGTCTTTGTATGGCTGGAACAACCAGATATATCCAGCTTCACACAATATGGCCTGGATGTACGGTGACCATTCCGCCAGTCAGCGCAACCTTACTAATCGCATATGTACTAACATATGCGATTGGTATCGCAAAGGGCAGCTCTTGCGACAAGAGCTGCCCTTTGCGAAGCAGCAGACGCCGGGTGACGGGGTCTCCATGGGACCCCGCCCCCTCCGAGCACCGGGAACTTCCTGCTGGTCACATGTGCAGGAAGCCCCGGGCTCCTTCTCCTCCTCCCTGCACCCGGAAGATGACTAGGAGGATGCGGAGTACCCAGGAGGAGTGCGGGCCGGCGACCATGGACAGCAGGTGAGTGAGGGCAAGCACTGGGCGACGGCGGCGAACCATCGGGAGCAGGGTGCGGTAAGAAGCCCATAGGCTTCTATAGGGTAACGTCAGGATTTCTGGCGTTACCCTCTGCACCGATAAAAGTGCGGCCAGGCCTTAGTACATATGGAAATGCGGTAAAAAAAACTAAAACGGGGTTTTTACCGCATTTTTCCTTTAGTACATCCTGGCCTATATGTGCCCAAATGGTCCTTTAGCTGAATAACTATGTCAGAGTGTAGTTCCACAAACAGCATCTCACACTAGCCGTGCAGGCACACTTGCAGGCTACCTGTAGTGTATTCCATCATTCATTTCCTTGTTGCCCGGCACTGTGACGCAACCGAGAGTCACACTGCGCTGACATCTCACACAGAAACGTCAGCACAGCGCAAATTACTGGCCGCATCATAGTGCTCGGAGTCGCCCCTGCCAGAAGGAGGATACCGGTCACCATCTTTATATCATGTATTGCACACTGGTTATTAAAAACACAAACCAGCTTAAACCAGATTACCCAACCATATGAGGGCCAGCACATACTCTCTGACAAGCCAATTTCAGAACAGCCTGCAGCATATTACTCAGTACGTTATAACGGAGTACAAATGGGAGTGTACACTGTGCTGCAAGGAGGCTTTGGCAACATGCTCTGAATGCAATCAAGATGGAGATGTAACCTCCAAATCGTCTAAAGGTGACAAGTGGAGAAGTCCATAGCAACCAATCAGCTGCCAGCTATCATTTTAGAGAATGCACTTGATAACTTGTAGCTAAAATCTCATTAGTTGCTATGGGCAACTCTTCCAATTGTCCTCCTTAGGACTGATACATCTCTCCCTCAAAGTGAGGATCAAGCTCAAGTTTATACACTTCTCACGTGTATTATTTCAGCACCTATGATGTAGTAGTCTTCATAAACCGTAACACAATGTACCGCTGTGCTAGATCAGATAGACCTATGACTTGAGTACATACATAGCAAGTGAAGATCTCAGTGGTTCAGGACATCCCCACCTCACACTACTGTAAGAGTTTTCTAGCATGCAATGATTAAGTCTGTAAGTGTCATGTTATATACCAAATGGATCACACAATCCGTGCACCACCGAGAGGACAACTCAGACGGCTGCCCAGCCACTGCTGAACTACAAAAACTGGAAATGACAAAAAATAAAAAAATTAACCAGACTGACGTACTTTTTAGAGATGTAAACAGAAAAACTGTTGTGGGAACCATTGTCTCCATAATAACCACGGTACAATCCAGTGTTTGCTTAGAATAATCTTACCTAGACCGGTCATAGCATGTTCTTACCAACCTGTGTCAGAAGGTCAACTTTGCTTTTGAAGAGCAACGTGATCCAATGTAAAGAAAAAAAAAAATTGCGTTCAATGACATTAGGCTATTGGAGTGTGCTGTAATGTAGGCTATACAATTGAAGTATTAAAACATTCAAATGTGAAGGACTTCACTTGACTGTGTGAACAAATCCAGCACCTCTACAGCAGCCGGGATCATCAGCTAGGTCTAAGTTAGTCACATATCTTGCTCTATTCACGCGCTGTCAGGCTGCCTGGACTACAGACTACACTTTAGGGGTCTCCTCGTAGCAGACTCCGTTTACACGCTCTGTATGAGACAGGTTTTGTCAAGGAAACAGTGGGTGCCTGTTTATGGCTATTGCCTAAATGTCACACCATTTGTTCATATAGACCCTTCAACTTATGTACGCTCATGTGCTCTAATCACACATTGCAATGAGTTATTAGTCTCCAAGCAGAGCAGCTCTACAATAGTGTATGGTGCTTTTAATCTTCATGATTAGACCCGACGCCCCCCCCCCCCCCCCCCCCCGTAATCTTACTGGATTTCAGTTGTGCGCTTGCGTCTAATCTTATAGGACACCCTTATTTTAAAGCATTTGTCAAGCAAATGTAACTCTGGTTTGTTACAAAAGGTGGCAAGCAAATCCAACACTGCAACACCCATCTTACTGCATCCGTTTCATGACCTCTAAAGGAAATTAAGGACATAACTCTAGACTTTTCATTTATACATAAAACAGGACACTCTGGGTTTATTTACTAAAAACGGCAGCTTTTCAAAGTCCCCCATTTTCTGCCTTTGTGTCTGCAGAATTTAAAACAGCAATACCAGCGGTGTTATGTACTTAATTTTGCAGTCTTAAATTCTGCAGTCAAAAATACTGATAATCAGGGGCAAATGAATAACCCCCTAAAATCTCAATTTATTTTTCTCAAAGTGAATCTGAAATGAGCGTGGACAGCTGGGCTACACAAACACGACAAAGCTGGACATTTTGTCACCTGAACCGATAAACACAGCCATTCAATTTAATAGGAACCAGCGACCGACACCACTTGGCTATACTGTTCGAGCCTCAGGTTCCCAATTAATCGATAGGCAGCATTCTCAAAAATCTAGGTTCAGTCCACAAGGTGGCCATGACCTCCGCTTAAGGAACAGGTTAAATTTTAGTATCATTAGGACCAGCTGTTGGTTTAAAGAGACACAACTATCCACCACATTTGGATGTGAAAATAAAACAAACCTACACCGTAGTGCAATGGAACATTTTTCACTCATGGTTAGTGAGCATCAGTCACCTGCACACAACAATTCTGAGAAACTCCAACCCATCAATTCACGTGGAACTAGTGGCAGCAGGCAGACCCAGAGAATGGATAGGCCACCTCACCTCTGAGTTGGTGAGGGATCCACTTTAGAAAGCTGTGTAGGTGTACTATTACCTCATCCATCCATTTTAAAATATGGCAAAATCTGAAGACATGAAGAAGTCTTTTGGGAGATGAGAATGGAGTGTATGGTACGGCTACAACCTTTCACAATGAACACAAGATAGAATTCTAGGACTGTGCAAGCCATGTAGACAAAAAAACAAAACATGGACTATGGAGACCAAGTTGTTAAGGCTTCTAGACTATTGAAGCCTCAATCTTTATTCTGCTTCCCATTCCCACTCGCAAGAATATCCTCTACAAGCAGGAATAACCAATTTTTGGCAACTTCATGAATCAAGGTCATAAGACTGCTGCTCTAGAAAAGATTTCATAATCATGGCTATTAGCCCACTGCCTTCCATGCAATACTTTCACAGGGGGGACAGGAACCAGAGTACACAGTCCAAAACGTAAGCAGCACAAGTCATGCCACTCAAAACAAATAAGCTGCACAGAAGAAATAAAAAACCAAGCCTGCAGAACTTTGGTAACTGGATTTAAATGAGGGCACATTTACTGTTTTTGATATGCTCCAACAACATGAGAATTAAATTGCACCACTATAATTGTAATATCATCTCTGTACATCCGGGCCAATTCTTCTGGAAGACTAAGCATTTTTGATAGTCGCTCATGGTCAACAGCACCAAACTCATTGTTGCCAACGGCATGACGTATCAGATGGGTAGCTGCATTTTGATCTTCAAAAACGGAAGAAATCCTTGCCCTCCTTTCCATGAGGAGGCCCTGCATCTGTCCCAGAGTTACTTTATATCCTCCTACTGCAATAGGCTGCTGATGATGAACACCAGTCAGGTATTCACCAACAATTCTCACCACATCTTGCCTATGCATCGTCTCCCAAAGCCCATCTGTGGCCAATATGAGGAACTTGTCTTTAGGTCGTAATTTGTGGTATATGACTTCAGGTTCAGCAGATAGGTACGGTGGGGTATGATAGTTGGGAGGGATGAACTTCGTGTATTCATTGTCATTCAGCTGATCTGGCCCAGACTCTACAACACGTTTCTGAAGGTCAATGCTCCACTTGAATTTAACATCCCCAAAAGCTCTGAAGGGCATCAGCAGCCCGAGGAGTCTGTCTTGCTTCACAACGCTCTTCTCTTCAGCCTTCGGGTGCTCTGACTTGAGGCGTTTTACTTCAGAATCATTCTGGGCATTATGATCATGCGACATGGTCACAGCAGACCAAGACCCATCTTCTTCCTGGACTCCGAGCAAAGCACGACTATCTCCTGTGTTCGCTATATGCAAGTCTACACCGTCAACATGAGCCACACATGCGGTTGCTCCAGAGAAGGCCACCCGTAAGACCCAGTAGTTCAGGAAAGAGTTGGGATCTCCTACTTGGGCTTCCAAAGACAAGTCATTATCAAGTCTCTTAAACGAATTGATCAAAGCCTCCTTAACATCAGTGGTCTCCCCTGTGTTTAGGTCAATCAGTTCCTGCCAGTAGGTCCGTAAACTGCTGAAGTAGAGCTTGGATGCCTCCTTACTAAAGTAATCGTTTGGATGCTTGTGCCACTGCAAAATGGGCAGCAAGGCCCGGCCATTTTCTACAGCATGTTCAATCTCAAGCAGAGTCTCCTGAGGTAGCAATGAAACAGCGATATAATAGAACAGTCTTTCACTAACCGCCTGAGCACACGCACAACCAGCATGACCATCAAACACGCCAAGTAACATGCCTCTGGTCTGTAAACACGTAGCCGCACTTCTCCGGTCTTCAATTGGGGCATTAGCCGGCAACTGGTTGCTGTCGAAGCCAAGGATTGAACTGATATTTTTGCCATCAAATTCTGGAACTTTAAAACTGTATTCATTGGCTTTCAAAATGCTGTTGACCTGGGGAGGGGTCAAGTAAAATCTTTGTGGAGTAGTTACATATTGCCTCAACTGGAAACATTGCTCCTTGGCCCTGTGAAAGGCCGAAGCAAAGTTGCCGTCTGCTCTACATCGGAGGGACTTAAAAGGTGGGAAGCGAGATCGACAGCAAAGAGGATTGTGGTGACAATGACAGACAGAGCGGCATATCCTGCCAAGGTCACAGTTCCGCATGAGAGGAAACAGAAGCTGTGTTGGAACAGACATCGCATCAAGTAGTAATGACGGAGAGCAGCTTCTGCCTGGAAAACCTGCAAAAGAAAAAAAAAAAAAATTAAAAGGACAGGTTACATCGGCTTGCATATTTATAGGTCAAGGGTCAGGAAAAATGGATCGTTCGACACATTCGCTTTCTAGGTCAGAGGTTCCCAAACTCGGTCCGCAAGACAGCCTAACAGTTCAGGTTTTAAGGATATCCATGCTTGTGCATAGATGGTATAATCAAACTGACTGAGGTATTTATTAAGTCACATGTGCTTAAGTATAGATATCCTGAAAACCTGGACTGTTAGGGTGCCTTGAGGTCAGCGTTTGGGAACCACTGATCTAGATGAATCTTATGAGGATCATAAAAACACATTGCTCCAGATCTCACTGAGGTCTGCAGAAAAGCAACACATAGCTCTTATTTTTACAAGAAGTACTTTGGACAATGTCAAACTGTCTCAGGCCTCCAGTGTATCTTTAGCTAATGAAATATCGCTGGAGATATCAGCTGGTCTTGGTGATGTCATGTATCTTATCAGAGTTCACAAGAACCGCATACACTGGCAGCTTGGGCTCAGTAGGTTTTATCGATGGTTGAAATGTCGACAGAATGACTGTTGACTACATAATGCTGACAGATAGTACATGCCATGATGTCGACATGCAATTTAAACAAAAAAATGTACATGTTTAAAATGTCAACATCTCATTTTAAACATGAACATTACTATTGTCGGCATTTTGCAGATGTGGAAATCATATATGACGACATTCTGATGTTGACTTTATGACTGTCCAAATAATAATTGTTGGCATCCTGTCTATATACAGACAGCTTGCAGAGTCACATAAAGAGCTGCAATGTGAGGAACATATAATGCCCATGATGAAATAACGACTTGAGGAATTTTACACTACTTGTTCTCCTTTTATATATCAGAGGGTTTGGTATATTCGTCATTCGGGAAGTCGACACATTCATTATGTCAGCTTTGACATTCTGAACTTGTCGACATAATGAAGGGGACATTCTGTGGACATAATTACTACATACCATCTCAGAAGAGGCGTGTGCATGCTGACTAACAGATTATCTAGGACTTCTTCAGAATGTGCCAGAATATTCCTAGATGGTGGATCAACAATTCTGGCCACTGACGGGCAGCAGACTATACTGCATGTATGCAAGTCTAATACAATAAAAGTCTGCATGCTTTCCATCTTATGACACACCAAAAACCAGAGATTCCCACCTTGAAGCACAGGTGAATTTTCCATTTAAACAGTAAAGATCATGCAAATTGATAGATTTGCCTATTGTACACTACAAAAGACGTGAATTACATAAAAATAAAATTAAAAAAATCCGGAATATAAATCTAAAAAGAAACGCAGTAACCATATATTATGGAGGTTTTATCTATTGTAATACCCGTAAGTGCGCTCAGATGCACGAGACCCAAAAGGAGCTCGCGACTAACAGAATCTGCCCATTTGTGTACAGGAAAATAATGCTGACAGCACTGTAGGTGTAAACATGCATTATGCTGCATACAGAGAGGGTCGCCGAATTACAGAGATTAAGTTGCTGATGGAACATATTAGGATTTTGGACGGGGCACTTAAACTGTTACACACAAAATAAAATGCTGCAGTGCTAAAGATATATTAGAGAGCTCAGTATAATCAGCATAACATGACTAGTTACCTAGAGATTATGCAAATTAAAAATAAGTATTTGGGGCATTTTCAATATGTGCTTTGGATAATAAAAATATTTACCAGTCAACATAAGCATAACACTACAGCTGAAAGGAACTAAACATACAATAGACAATAAGAGACTGGAGGATGGTGATGTACATGTAAATATTTTATACTGTCCTACTAATGACACATGAGAGAAACCGTATGAATGACAAAGTATACATGCAGCGTTAGTTTAGTCATTGAGACAACATTGATCAATCTACAAAATGTGTGCTTCAGGGCATATTCCTAACTTCACTTCCACAAAGAAAACCTTGACAGACCAAGATGAAATACAGCACCTGATTCCTCTACTTAACACTCCTGGTGTATTTTTAGGGCCTCTGTAACAAGAACCGACTAGAGCGCCACTCTCATATGAAGGCAGCGACTTACGTTTTGGACATGTGACAAATTCTAATGAATATATATATAGTGGGCAGCACAGACGGTGTAATGGTCATCAGTACTACCTCACAGCACTGAGGTGATGGGTTTGATTCTATGGCCCTGTGTGGAGTTTGTATATTCTCTCTGTGCTTGTATGGGTGCGCTCTGGTTACTCGGGTTTCCTCCCACATTCCAAAAAATAATCTGGTAGGTTAATTGGCTGCCAACAAAAATTAACCCTAATGTCTATGTGTGTGAGCATGTGATAGGGAATATTGATTGTAAGCTTCACCAGGGAAGGGACTGATGTGAAATATTCTCTCTGTAAAGCACTGTGGAATGTGTGCGCTATATAAATGGTAGAGATGTGGCATCTATTAGTTATGGACAAAAAGAGACAGGACACATAGATCTCATTTTACAGTCAGCCTTGAGGCCACACATTCGCTTCTTTATCTACCAACTGGATTTTCTATCCTAATTATTGGAATGCATTTTCCATCAGGCAAGATGGTTGTCCCAGTTGTTATACATTATAGAAGTCCACCTAAATCATTCTACAACGGACAGTCTGGCCAACATCACTCTGCCATGTATGTGCAACTTAATGTTGTCTAACGGGTATAGTAACAGCTAAACCAAAAAATAAAATACAAATAAACTTATTAAACAAGGTTCTTAATAAAGGCTGCATTAGGTCTGGTTGATCAGGTTCTATGTAGACAGGAGTGTGTCAGACAGATACCAGGTACTGTAGGATGATAACAATAATCAATTTATTTAGCCCCAGCAAAAAGCCCCCCAATACTGCGATGCATATTTTAAACCTTAAGAAACAGTTAACCATTGCTCTACCAGAATGCTCTGCAATCTAGTCCCATGCATAATGCATGCATCCAGTATAACCATTTTCCTGTGATCTGGAAATGGAACAGATGATCTAGACATGGAATTTCTAGCAGGACTGCCCGGTGCAGCAAGATGTCATCGGGAGGAGGATACGTACCGATCCGCCTGGGCCCGGGGCACACACACATTCTCCCGTCACAACAAGCTGCGAACATCCACAACCGGCAACCGCCCGACGGACAGGACAGACCAGTGGAGGAAGAACAGGGAGGCAGCCCGACATGGGGCTGCAAGACACACACAGAGTATAGTAGCAGCAGTAGAGACGCACAGACAGTCACTAGAGAGAGGTGTGTACCTGAGGCCCTCTCACTGAGAATCCCAGCGGCACATCCCGCCGTCCGTTGCCTATACACATACACCGGTCCCGGTGCCGCTGCGGCCGCCCTTCCGCCGAGCAGCGCTAACCTCCAGCGTGACGTCACAATCAGCGATTGTCCTTCACAACGTTCTCAAATGGAACGCAACATTCTCCTCGCCACACCCTCCTCCTGGCCAATGGCTTCGCCTGCTCGCTGGAGAGCGACAGCTAGCTCACAGCTGAATGGCTGGCAAGAGGCCAATCCTCCGCCCCTCCCAAGGCGGCTCTTTGAAGTGAGTTTGCCAAGTGCAAGGATAATTTGCATAGGCGGTTGACGGGCAGCGGTGGTTGACGGGCAGCAGGCTGGCGTCCTGTGCGCTCACTCACTGTGATAGGGCTGCTGGCAGTGCTGGGTGACCCAGAATACACATCTATTGCTGACTGTGGGAGCAGTTGGAATAGCTCCGGAATACTAATGATAATTACGAGGCTGAAGATAGCTTCTTATTTATTCGTGCTCTTATTCACTTATTCCATTTTCCAGTTTCTTACTTAGAACGTTACATTAAAACAATTCAAATTGAATCACTACGATTACATTGTATAAACTAAAATGGGTGTCTATTACACAAATTGTCTATTACGTAAATTTCAAATGGATTCTGCTTGGCCCACAAATATTTTGGGCATGAAATAGGGTGGTAAAGTGGGCACAGGCACCAGATTTTATACATTTGAATAAGTAGCTGTATTTGTGCAAGGGTTCAATAGCCTTGGGCAAAAAAATTGACACTTGGAACCCACAGTGGGGGTCACTTACATATACAAACTTACAAACTTTTGCTATGGGGCCTTCAAATACCTAGTTACTCCTCTGGTGGGCGTGTCAGTGCTTGCTCATTCAGACGCAGGGTACTACACCAGGGGAGGTCTAGCATTTGCACATTATCGCAGCTGCAACTCCGACAACAGATGCAAGAGCAGCCGCAGCATTGTCCACCTCAGGCACTGTCCACCTTAGGCACTGTGTGTGGCCAGCATAAATCACAGTCACTTTGCAGGTGTTATGGTGCGTACAGACGGGACGATCGACAACGCTAACAATATCGTTGTTCAGTCTCCCAAGTGTGCTGGACGGTCGACATCGATCATCCAGCACACCACCAACTCACCAGCGACTATAGCGATCCGCAATCAACGATCGCGGGTACCTATAGTAACCTGGTCGATATCGACCAGGTTGGCATGCATGCACGGACAATGGTTGATAACGAGAATACATGCCCGCACATCGCATGTCGTTGAGCACCAAAAAATGCATGATATTATCGATATCGTTATCATTCATATCGTCCATTTTAATCGTACAGTGTGTACGCACAATTACTGGCACGGTATGCTGGGAACAGTAGTCACATGTTAATATTCACTACTCCTTATAAATTATTAACAACTATCAACATTTCCAGTGTTCCAATTCATAAAAGCCTCATCTTCAGTTAAAACACATCCACTGTGTTACACCCTCATCTACCGTCAGAGCTCTCAGCGGCTGCTAAGGATGAGATAGAAGAAGGCTGCTCCGCCTCCTCCCGGTACCACCACCAGCAACTCTCACCGACTTTTCCCCCCTCCAGCAAGACAAGAAGGTCTGCATCTGGGCCCCATTCCCCATACGTAGTACGCACTTTTGTCGCAAGTCACAGCTCTCCAGGCAGATACCGTCCAGCCAGAGCCGGGGTCTGTACGGCATTTGTACTTGGATGGAAAGGAGGCCCAGGGATCTCTGATTGCAGCACATATTCGTCAGGCTGCAGGTGGAAGTGGCAGCTTAAAACACAGGATTGCGGTGAAGTGAACTATGCCAAGAAAGAGCGGTCATGATGCCAGGACAGTGATGAGGGGTCCCACTCCCACCGTCCCAGGAGAGATAGACAGTAGAACAGTGGCAGATTTTACCTATGGGCTGCAGGGCGGCCTCCGCCCTCGTTCCCATTAAAATCCACCACAACCCCCAGTCTCATAGTCCATTGGCAGATGATAGCTTTCTCATTAGAAGTGTTCTCTGCTAGTTACGCTCTGGGCTGTCAGTCCCAGGGGAAGGACTGATAGCCCAGTCCTCCTGCAGTCTGGACTGCCTATAGCAGAAAGTGCTTTCAATGGGAAGCCACTTTTGCGTTGAGAAGGCCAGTGCTACCTGACTTCTAGGAGCTGTAGTAGATGCCGTCCCTTGAAACCGGGTTATCTGCGCATTCACGGTTTTCCCTACCTTCTTCTTCCCTGTTAGATACTGATAACACAGGAATATGCGGACTGTACACGTCTCGTCAGCAATTCACGAATATATGCATGCTTATGTATATCACTATTACTTTTATTGCAATTAAGAGTATATGGAAGTAGTTGAGAATATATAAATTAGTTGTGTGAGTTGCAGAAGACCGTATTTGTCGAATGGCTTTAGCCTAGAGCGGATAGGGCCTACTCTATCCCCTTTAAAGTAGGCAAAACCTGTGTCTGATGCAGCAGCCATCTTGTTTAGTGGGTAGCAATAAGAATTGTAGCTGTAAAATGTCAGTATTTAGCGTGTACAGACTAGGAGGCAGCAGGTCTCAGATGTAATAAACAATAAGAGTTAAATCAGATAGCCTTGGTCTGCAAGAAGCAGCAGCTGAAGGCTACATGGGAACGAGAATTGAAGATATATTGTCAATATTATGATTAGGACATATAAACAATTAGGGTCTACTACGTATGAATATTAAATAAATTAATAATCACCATTTTTGGGTTAACTGGAGGTATAGCCAAAAAGTATAGTATAAAGCTCATGAGAGAAAGAGGGAGGGGAATCAGTCGGGGAGCACTCAGAGGAAGGAGGAGGGAGCACACAACGAGGGTGCTGGGTGCGGTTGCCGTACGTATGTATGAAATTGGCTGACTGATATGCTGCACTGGGTGTCACAAATTTATTTTACAAATATTCCCTACTGCTGCTAATATTGTAACTCTGCATTGGCAAAATACATGTATAATTATTCTGTTTTGAAGTAAAAGCATTGTCATTTATTTTAGAATCTATACTGGTGTGAATTATTTCATTTCTTCTTATAATAAGTAAGGTTTATAAATAAATCTAGAACACATCACGTTATCAGTACTGCCTCCCGAAATGAATAGCAGCTGGGCAGTCCCCCTCTCTCCATAAGGTAGAAGCTGCCACTGGAGGAGAGGGAACAAAATGACAAGGCAGAGAAGAGGGGTACCAGGAGAGAGAAGAGACGAGCAGGGGCGTCGAGAGGGGGGTTACTAATTACCCAAGACCGGGCATGTTTAAGGGACGAGGCAGGGATCCGGGCTTGCTGTGGAGTGAGAATGATGCCCCCTCATCAGTATGCATAGTAGTTTTTGGTAATATTTTTTTCAGGTGTGCGTGGATACAGGTATCTGGCAGCAGTCCACCTGTGCCCCTATTGTTCCCGTTGCCGAGCATGTGTGTGTGGGCCCTCCTGTGTGTGTGCCCCCCCTTAGTCCGGCCCTGCTCAGGACCCCACACAGGTTACGTTTTCCAGGTCATCCAGTAGGTGCACAGGTGTATTCATTACTCACTGACACATTTTAAAAGTGCCACTAGTGGAGCTAATTATTTGGTAGGTTGTCAGCATCCTATCGTGCGGGATACCGACGGTCAAAATACAGGCGCCGGAACCCCGATGGCCAGTCCGGCCCTGCCCTCCACTGTCTTATACTTGCAGAATGTCACGTCACTGGTCTTTTGTAGCTGTAGATGAGGACCCTTGGGATTTAGCTTTAGCAGTAGGAGAGTAGGTAAAGTTTAAACCCTTTATTAAGCTACTGCTCATGAGGACCCATGCTATAGATATTGATGTTGGGATCAATGAGAACTTATGTAGGTGTCAGGATACATTGGGCCTGATTCAGCATGGATCGCTATTCTGCTTATACGCACACACCGCAGTTGCTAATATCAGCGGTGATATGCAAATGTTTGCATTCGCATTGCGATCGCAGCCTAACATAAGGACGCCCACTTCCCCTCACTCACATCCGGCAACATAGTGAAATAATCAGTAACATCGGATTCAGACGCACAGTTAAGGCAGGTCAGACCGCACTCAGGAATTGCTTACTTCAGCGCACGCTATGAGGCCTCAGGCAGCGTATGGTATCGCAGTGGATAATTTATGCATGCCCATGCAACGCCGTTGAAACGCACTGGCACGCCTGCATTCACCCGACCACCCCCCTGTCACCGTGCGATGGGTTTGCGTGGTCACTGTGATCGCATGCGAAGTACGCAACAATCAGCTGATTGCGTGCATATAAGCAACTGCGATCCTTGCTGAATCAGGCCCATTGAGCAGAGGAAAGGGGAGGGGGCTCGGACAGCACACCCTAATTTTAAACGTAACAAGAGGTGCTACTATGCTGAGACTTGTAGTACAATGCAGGAAAAAAGAAAATGCAGGTGCACGGAGTACTAAGGGGGTCATTTAGACCCGCTCGTGAGCGGCAGGATGCTCGCAAGCGGGTCGATGTTCCCCACTGCGCATGCGCACGATGGAGGGAGCTCCGTCGTGCGCATGCGCGAGACCCGGCGAGCAACGGGCTCTCCATCGCTCCTGGTCTCGCACCAAAGGGGGCGTGCTGTCGATGTTGATTGACAGCACGCCCCCTTTGGTGGGCGTGCTGGGGGCGTGCCTGCCAGACGGAGGCATTCCCATGGGAACGCCTACTGTCTGAAGCCGGCCCCACTGACATCAGTAATGATGTCAGTGGGAGTGGGAGTGATTTTGGCTCTGATAGAGCCAAAATCACTCCTGGGCTTGCGGAAGCGAGACCCTACCGCAGGGTCTCATCGCAAGCCCGATGGTCGCGATGGTCTTTGACCATCGCGACCATCAACATGGACGCTCGCTATAGCTGTGGGTGGTAACCCACAGCTATACGAGCGTCCATGAGGCCGCTCCAAAAACAGGTAGGAGGGCCCTGATTCAGAGCGAGCGCTCTGGTCAGAGCGTTCAGCTCTGAATCAGGCCCTAAGTACAATGATAGTCAAAATAATCCTGATAAACTGTACAATTAACATGGAGCAGAGGTGTAGCATGGATTCACAGCGCCCGGGGCAAGCACTTCCTATGGTGCCCCCCCCCCACGCACAAACACTAAGCACAGCTAACACCCTTTATGGCACCCCTCTCCCCCTACCGGGCATCAATTATATTCTCTCCAGTCACCAGTCAGATGCTGCTAGCTACTCGCACCACAGTGATCCCGACGGGTGACATCAGGACAGAGACCTGGCTGGCGGTGGAGGTGGGATGCAGAACAGAGGAGGGACTGAGGCGAAACGGAGCACAAGGGAAGAGCGATGGAACCAGGGGAAAGGCGGAATGGAGCAGAAGGAGGAGGGGAAACGGTCTGCAGAAGTCAGCAGTGGCTGTGAGCGGCTCCGCCCCTGAAATGAGAGTATAAGTGAGGTTCTTAGCAGTGACGTGCGGTGAGGTAAATGGATGGAGAGGCACTGGCTAGTATCAAAGCCAGATTTACAGATACATATATGAACCAGAGGGTTCATGTAGGCATTATACAAAGGTGCAGCAGTATATTGCCTGGAAATGTGGTGTGTTTTGATCAGGGATGTGCGAAAAAGGTAGACAGGGGAGGCAGTGCCTCACCTGCCATACACTTTTTACTCCAGAGTTTTGACTATAAAAATGATTACAATAATACATAGAAGATATTTATAATATTTTCTTTACATTTTTCTTATAATTTTTATAGTCAAAACTCTGGAGTATACCTAAGTATGACCGGAGAGGTTCTGCCTCACTTTACCGCACATCATTGGTTCTTAGTATATGTAAATTGACGTAATGTGCTAGTATTTGGAATGTTAGGGACCTATTTGGGTATGCAGTCGGGAAACCGGCTGCCTTTATACCGACAGCCGGCTTCCCGGCTGCTTTATCTTGGCGTGGGATAAATGACCGGCGTTTATACCTAGACGCCTGTCATTTACCTGACGCCGGGAGACCGGCGCCCGGTATCCCGATCGAAGGGATGCCGAGCGCCGCCAGCGGAAGGCCGCGGGAGGGAGGGTTAGGTTTAGGGAACCCGGGAGGGACTTAAGGTTAGGCACCCCCTCGGGAGGGTTAGGGTTAGGCTAAGGGAAGGGGGGGTTAGGGTTAGGCACCCCCGGGGGGAGGTTAGGGTTAGGCACCCTCCCGGGGGACTTAGGTTTAGGCAGCGGGGAAGGGGGGGTTAGGATTAGGCACTTAGAGGGGGGATTAGGGTTGGGCACTTGGGGGGAAGTTAGGGTTAGGCACCCCTAAGGAGGGTTAGGGTTAGGGGGTTAGGTTAGTTTATACTTACCTTAAGGAAGATCGGGATTTCCAGCGCTGTCGGGCTTCCGCTGCCGGGCTCTGCTGATCTGTCGTGCTGCCGCTGCCGGGAATCGAACTGCCGGCCATGCGGCAGCTGGGATTCCATACCGATTCCCCTATCTGATGGGGTTCTCCGTGAAGTGGTGGATGTGCAAACATTTTTGGCCTAGAATTTATCAGGATTTTTTAGACTATCCTTGTTCTTAGTGCTTCGAGTGTGCACTTGCATTTTCTTTTTCCTACATTGAGCAGTGGTAAAAGACTTGATTCAGCAGTGGACGGATTTGCTATTGCAGCTGCTAACATGGTAGCAGCTGCAATAGCACTAATATGGTAATGCAACAGGAGGCGCCATGCCTCCAGTATGCATTACTGATCCTAGCTGCGTCCAAGGACACAGCATCAGATCATCTGCGCTACCATAGTCTGGCTAAGTGGCTGCCGCAGAGGCACGCAAGGTGGCTGCCGCAGAGGCACAAAATAGGCTAGGAAATCTTTGTAATTTGAACTTAGGGCCTGATTCAGAGCCGGACGCTATTTGCGCTCGCTCGTTCAGAAAAAGGGGCCGGATATTTAAATAGAGCGCTCGCTCTTTGCGGTCTGTTGACACCTCTATGTCTGAACGAGCGAATGAAACATGCACTCGCTATTTTGTAAAGTCGCCCCCTGGCCGCTCGCATCATACATCATCTCCGCTATTTATTAGATTAATCGAGTACATCGAAAGGCGTATGAACTGCTCGCTATTCTTGTGGTAGCATTTTCCTACCGCAATCATGCGAGCAGTTCAGGCTAAAAGACAACCAAGTGACGTGGTCGATGACGCTGCTTTGTTAATTATGCACACCCTTAAAACGCCCGTTTTGACCGTTTGGCACGCCTGCGTTCGGATCTCCACTCCCCGTTTTCAAGCACCTTCCCCTGTTACCACCCACAAACGCCTCATCCTGTCACTCAAATTAGCATGCGCATTACAACCCATACGCATGCGCAGATGTGCGACCATCGCTCGGAGCGAACGAGCGGCCGCTTACGAGCGGCTCTGAATCAGGCCCTTAATTTTTATTTCATAAAGGAACAAGAAGTGCCACAAAAATTTATCATTTTCTTCAGCAGTGTTGCAAATTACATTGTACAATTGAGAAATAAAGTGTTTGATGTACATCTTTGTCAGCCGAACAGAAATCCTGGCCTCTTCACCCCCCCAAATGGCGGCAACATGTCTCAGTTTTGGGAAACGGAGGCTCTCACCACCCCCTCCCCGCCCAGAAACCACAACAGACTGCCAAGAACTGACAATCTTCTACCGGACTGCGTGCAGGATTGCGGACCCATTCTGCACATGTGCAGAACGGTGTGCACTGCTGCATCAGGCCCAAGGTCGGAAGGTGAACTGAAAAAAGTGTCTGTAGCATGATACAGTCTAATAGGAATGCTGGCCTCTGGCCTACAGTATAATGGAAGCAACAGTCCACAGACAGAATGGGCCTGGAGTACTTGTAGTATTTGTGACAGACTGCAGAGGGCATAGATACTGGATACTGCACACAACTGGAAGCAGGTGATAGGTGATGTTGAATCTACATGTTAGGACACTCACTGGGATAGATGTGATGTGCAGGGACAGTACAGATGGTAGATAACTGGAATGAAAGCTAAATGCTTGGAGACTGAAGACTGGGGGTCTGATTCATTACGAATCGCAGCTGCGATTACACTCGCAGACCCACTGAGACAATATCCTAATCTTTGCAATCGCTATGCTGTCGCAGCACAACATAAGGACGCCTACTTCCCCTTACTCACATCTGTAAAACTTTGCAAGTCTGTTAAACCATCGGTATCATCGAATAACATCGGAGCCTCACGCACAATTGCACATGTTCAGACCTTACTCAGAAATTGCTAACTTCATCGCATGCAGTGGGAGCTCAAGCTGCTTATGCCATTGCAGTGGCTAAGTTAAGCACGCCCCTGTAACGGGGTTCACACGTTTAGACACTCCTGCGTTTCGCCGCCCCCCGTCAACACCCCCACATGCTCACTTCCTGTCAATCACTCTGCGATGGGTCTGCGTGGTTTCTGCGATCGCAGTGTGATCGCAGTGAAGCCTTCATGCACGCACACTGCGTAGTATGCAACAATCGGCCGCCTGCGTGCTTAATCGCAGTTGCGATCCATAATGAATCAGGCCCTGAATCCGATGTAGGTTTTACCTGAATTCGATGCAGGTTGTGCGCAGGACCCATTCTGCGAGTGTGCATAATGGGTCCTGCTAAGATTGCTGATTGACAGGCAGAGGCATTTAAGGGGCGGTACGGGGTCAGACGGCATTCCAGGAAATGTGTCTGCCCTGTTTTCTGGGAGTGGCTAGCCCAGGGACTACGTGGACTTATGCAGTCTGCTGGGCTCGCAAGCCGGCCAGCCTGAGTAAGCTAAGACTTACTCAGCTAGCTGCCCGCCCGGCGTCGTCCCCCACTGCGACCATTGGCTACAAATGGACGCAAATGGTGATCCCAGATTGCGACCTCCGTCGCAGTGCTCGGATCGCAAATGCAGCAGTGGGTGTCATGCACATCCTGCTGTATTTGCATTATTGCAAGGATCGCATTGCGAAGCTGCCTGCGTGCACTACCCACTACAGTATATGCCTTCGTGCGGCTTTGCAATTGCGATCCTTGGTGAATCAGGTCCTGAGACAGATGCACTTGGAAATATAGGTGACTGGATACGGAGTCAGATTCAAATGAACTTGGTAATGCAAATGGCTGGAGACTGAGTTATGGTGCATAGACACGGTCAGATTTTTCTTCAAATCTGAACGATAACTATTTTAAAAATCATTCAATCGTACATATCTGAAGGAAAATCTGACATGTGAGGCTTCAACGACGAACGATGCGTGTTCCCGATTGTCAGATAACGATATCTGACATCTGATGTGTTTGCAGTCAGATTTGGTCGATTTCAGTCATTTTAATGCAGTCAAAAATCCTTCAATCGTTCAAATAGTTTGTAAAATCGTTCAAATCGTTATAAATTTCGTTCAACCGTTCATCGTTGAATCGTTCATCGTTCAATCGTTCATCTGACACATCTGACCGTGTGTATGCCTTAGATACAGAATGCACTTGTTATTGCATTAGCTGGAGACTGAGGGCCTGATTCAGTAAGGATCGCTATTGCGATCACAATAGCGATTACGCACGCAGTCTCACTGCGAAGATATGCTAATGATTGCAATCGTAAAGCCATGCGCAGCCTAACATAAGGACGCCCCTTTACCAGAGCCATAACTAGACTTTTTGGTGCCCTGTGCCAGAGAGAGAATTGGCGCCCCCCCCCATTTTTTAGATAGGGACATAAGAGCATCTGAAAAAGGGCCATGATCTCATGGGGAAGGGCCAGGGAAGACGTAGGGGCGGCCAGGAGATCCTGGGGATAAAAGAAGAGGAAGCTACAAGTGGGAATGATAATAAACAGGAATATTGACAGGCCCAAACAGCGCCCCTTGCCCTGCGGTGCCCTATGCCATGGCAATGGTCGCACTTCCCTAGTTACATCCCTGCCCTTTACCTTACACACATACGTAAATACTTAGCAAGACTGTGAAACCATCAGTAACATCGAGTACCATCGCAGTCTCACGCACTTTTGCACAAGCTCTGACCTTACTCCATCGCACTCTATCAGGCCTCAGGCAGCGTAGGGTATCGCAGTGGCTAATTTATGCATGCCCCTGCAACAGCGCTCAAATGCACTGGCAAGCCTGAGTTTCGCTGACCCCCCCCTTCCGTTACCACCACCAAATGGTACTTCCTGTCAATCACTCTGCGATGGGTCTGTGTAGTCAGTTCCGATCGCAGTGGAATGTTTGCGCACGCGCACTACGATGCATACGCCTGTGCAGAATACAACAATAGTAATAACGATCCTTACTGAGTCAGGCTCTGAGTCAGAAGCTGAATGTACTTGGAAATGTAATTAGCTGGAGACTGAGGGGTGAAGCAGCCAAAGCCAGCAGCCGGGATACTGATCTCTAGGAGAGAAATGTTGTTCTGGCAATGAGCATAGTGCCAGACAGGGTTTAATTAGGGTGCTCCTTGTCAGTGGCGTCACTTACCTTAAATGCACCCAGGACCTCATTCAGAGTCGGTCGTTGCGGCCGCACGGTCGTACGCCACCGATGTTCGCTGAACTGCGCATGCGTAAAGTTCGCAATGCGCGTGCGCAAACTAGCCGCTACGATCAGAAATTTCTCTCTCCTTGAACACAGCCAGGTCGGTAGTTTGAGTGACAGAATGAGGCGTTTGTGGGTGGTAACAGGGGAAGGTGCTTGAAAACGGTGGAGTGGAGATCCGAATGCAGGCGTGCCTAATTATGCGAATGGCGTTTTATGGGAGTGCATGATTAACAAAGTAGTGTCATGGCACACGTGACATGGGTGGTTTGTACACTGACCTGATCGTAGTGCTTAAGAGAGGGTATGGTCAACCTTAAGCACTACGACCAGTTTCGATGGTTCCCGATGGTCTCGATTAATCCTTACATGCCCGGAGATGACGTGTAATTCGTACGAGAAGGGGGCGTATTTTTTGTCTTCCGGCCGCTTCCTCCCCTTGGTCGGCCAGCTAACGATCCGATCTTAAGGACGCAACATGCGAGTGCATCATTTGCATATTCGCGCCCCTTTTCCCGTACGACCGTGTGGCCGCAACGACCGACTCTGAATGAGGTCCCCAGTGTGGTGGTCGGTCCGGGAGTCCATGTTCTCGCGCGCGGGGGAAGGGGCTTGGCTTCGTCCCGTGAAGCCACGCCCACTTATGTTTTGAACTCCTGGTCACGCCCCCTGTCCTCTGCAATCAATGGGCAGAGGAGAGGCTATGGGCTGCTGTGCTGCTCCGCTGAGTAATCTTCCCAGCTCAGCGCAGCAGCAACTACTGGACAGCCAACAGCTTCTCCCTTGCATCTGTGGCTGTAACTGCTCGGTGACACCAACCGAGGGGGTGACACCAAAATAGCAGAGCAGCTCTGCTATTTTGGTGTCACCCCCTCGGATGGTGTCATCTGGATGTTGCCCGCACCCCAAGTGCCTAACCTTAACCCCTTGTGACGCCAGTGCTCCTTGTGCCTATTGGCCATGCAGGTCATGTGACTGCTGATACACAGAATGGTAGTTGCTCAAATCAATATATAGACCCATGTATAACACATGCAACTTTAACTAGGAAGATGGGGCCCCTCTAAGCTCTGGGCCACATAGTAGCTGCACCCTTGCACCTACTATTTAATAGGTACGGCCATGGACAAGGGTTTCTAACTCCTTTTTTAATCTATTACCCTAAAACTGTCTCCTCAGCATTATTTCCTCCCAGTTATGTAAGAAACAAATGCTCATATGGTTCTGTCATATGGCTCTTCATGCCCTGTGTTCCCCATCAATTGTTTATGGATTTGGGTAATATATAATGTAAAACCCATAGAATCAATGTAGAGGACCTGATTTTGGGTTGGATGCCATTAAAGGCAACAGTTATATGGAGTGATCAGCTACCTAAATCTATTTTTGGTGTATAATATTAGCTCCAAGTGTTTTTTTACAATTCATGTAGCAATACATTTAATCTGTCTCCTATGTGAATATGGGCCTGATTCAGTAAGGATCGCTGATGCTACTGTGCGGCTGCAATCACGCACGCAGTTCTGTTGCTAATAACTGCAATCGCAAAGCACTCGCACGGACAACATGCAGACGCCCACTTCTCTCTCACATCCGTAATCCAGCCAAAACATTGGTAACATCGAAGTACATCGGAGCCACTCGCACATTTAAAGCAGATCTGACCCTACCACTACATTGCTAACTTTCCTGCACGCTATGAGTGCTCTGGCTGCGTATGCCATCGCAGTGGCTAATTATGCAAGCCCCTGCACCGGCGTCGTTTCTCCGACCACCCCCCATCAGCATCCCCAAACGGTACTTCCTATCAATCACTCTGCAATGGGTCTGCGTAGTCACTGCGGTCACAGTCCCTGCGCAGTACGCAGCAATCGACTGTCTGCATGCGCTTTAGCAGTTGCGATCCTTGCTGAATCAGGCCCCATAACCTCTACATATGGAACTATTAGGATATGAGAAATAACTATTTAGAGGCAGCTCGTCCATTCTTCTGTAAATCTAGCGAGTTATTCTGGCATATACCTATACACAACACACAAGTTACTGAGACAAAAAAGACATATACATAGAGGCACACAGCTGTAAGTATCATTTTTTATTTGTCACTTTTTCAGCCTAAGCACATACTATTCTATATATTTTTTTATATGTCGCTGCTCGTTTGTAAAAGAATGTATGCAATGTTTTATTTATCTTGAATTGTTCAATAAAAGTTACATTTTAACCTTTCTTCAGTTTCAGTCTCTTTTTTTTTTTTTTCTTTTTTTTTTTGTATAAACTTTGAATTAAACCTAGCTAGTCTGTGGTTTGCACCCCCTGTTTGAAAAAGGAATTATTTGGATTTATATTAATACATATAACGGTTGACAAATATATGGATCCAATTGTTGCTTATGTTAAATCTATATTTTCTCAGACCTTTTACTGTGCAGAATTCCCCCACCACCGCTTTGTTAATGGTCCAAGCCACCACAACGGGATCGTACGCATGTCCATCGGTTCAAATCCCGATGCCGGAAGACCGGCAACTGAAGATCCGGACAGGTAAGTATTTTAACTACAACTAACCTTACCCCCCCTAACCCTCCCTTAGGGGTGCCTAACCCTAACCTCCCCCCCAAGTGCCTAACCTTAACCCCCCCTGTAAGTGTCTAAACCTAACCCCCCTTCCCCGCAGTCTAAACCTAAGTCTCCGGGGAGGGTGCCTAACCCTAAACTCCCGCCAGGGGTGCCTAACCCTAACCTCCCCCCCAAGTGCCTAACCTTAACCCCCCCTGTAAGTGTCTAAACCTAACCCCCCTTCCCCGCAGCCTAAACCTTAGTCTCCGGGGGGGGTGCCTAACCCTAAACTCTCGCCAGGGGTGCCTAACCCTAACCACCCTTCCCCTAGCCTTACCCTAACCCTCCCGGAGGGGTGCCTAACCCTAAGTCCCCCCCCGGAGCCCCTAACCTAGCCCCCCCCCGGCTTACCTTCGATCGGTATGCCGGGTGTCGGGCTCCCGGCATAGGTAAAGTCAGTTTCAGTTACATGTATGGTAAAGGATAACATGGGGATGACTGACTGTGCTTTCCACTTATATCTCTTATGAACACCTATATAGTGATACGTAACTGTAGCAATAGATAAATGCAACATTACAGATTCCTTGATAGAGTTCTAAAAATGATACTTTATTAGAATGTAACAGAAAGGTCTATGCAGGCCCGCCAAGAGCCGCGGCGGGCTCGGGTAACAGGGGGCCGTGGCCTAATCGTGAGAGGCATGGCCACGCCCCCTTCCCGGAAACACAAAACAGAAAAAACTTTGCAGCGCCGCAAATCGGCGCTGCGCGCTGGGGAGGGGGGCGCTCTGAGCCCTCTCAGCCCTGCTCAAAGCCAAGGGAGGCGCGATCAGTGTGATTGCTCCCCCCCACAGGCATAGGAGACTGCTGACTGCTGCTCAGCAGCCATGAGCAGTCTCCCACTGCAGCTCAGCACACGCTGTGTGCTGGGCTGCTGTGAGGGAGGGGGGGCAGTGCCGGGCCCCTCAGGAAGCCCGGGCACGGATAATCTGTACCCGCTCCCCCCCCCTCTCGGTGCCCCTGGGTCTATGTACTAATAATCGTGGTACTGTCACGATTATTATGTATCCATCTTGCCAGGAATATTTTCATTTTTAATGAAAATATCCCTGCTATGTACCAAGGGGAACTCACAGGGACAGCAGTTGCGGTGTTACTGCGAGTTATATCCCCGGCATTTAGGAGAAGTACTTCTCCGGGTGAAGTTGATGCTGCGCATGCGCACAGCATCAGCTTCCGGGGCCAGCCAAGGGCTGCGGGAGAGAGATCAAAAAATATTTATCTCCTGCTCTAAGCGCCGCTATAGGCTTACAGTATATAAACAACAAATCAATAGGGTCCAATTTGTGCTCGGATGAGTCACCAGCACTAATTTCACTCTAGAGTCATCACCAGTAACTCCACTTTAAATACAGTCTCGAAAAAATAGATGAGTGTCATTCATATAGGTGCTCATAAACAAACACATGAATAAAGTGTATTCTTTGTTATTTGATCGATAGTTCCTTTTAATACATCCTTTGATATGCTCCAATAATGGTGCTCAGTAGTAAGTAACTACTGTTCGTTCTCTCAACATGTGTGTCCAACACCTTGAATATCCCTCTTTCTTAGTAGGGATGTGCACCGGCCACTTTTCGTGTTTTGGTTTTGGATCTGGATCTTTCTTCGTGTTTTGGATCTGGATTGGTTTTTCCAAAACCACCCTTCCGTGTTTTGGGTTCTGGGTTTTGTGTTTTGGATCTGTATTTTTTTGAAAAAAAGCATAAAAACAGCTAAAATCACATAATTTGTGGGGTTTTTCTGCTCCTATGCTATTATTAACCTCAATAACCTTAATTTCCACTCATTTCCAGGCTATTCTGAACACCTCACACCTCACAATAGTGTTTTTATGTCCAAAAGGTTGCACCGAGGTAGCTGGATGACTATGCTAAACGATACGAGTGGGCGGTACAAACATGTGGCCCATCTAGGAGTGACAGTGCAGTGGCAGACAGGATGGCAGTTTGAAAAACTAGGCCCCAAACAGTACATAATGCAAAGAAAAAAAAGAGGTGCAAGATGGAATTGTCCTTGGGCCCTCCCACCCACCCTTATGTTGTATAAACAGGACATTCACACTTTAACAAACCAATCATTTCAGCGCCAGGGTCTGCCACACGACTGTGGCTGAAATGATTGGTTCGTTTGGGCCCCCACAAAACAAGCTGGCAATTAATCTGTCCCTGCACAAACTGGCTCTATGGAGGCAAGATGTCGTCCTCATCCACCGATTCCTCACCCTCTTCAGTGTTGTATACATCCTCATCCTCACAGAGTATTAATTCGTCCCCGCTGGAATCCACCACCACAGGTCCCTCTGTACGTTCTGGAGGCTGGTCTCCCTGGAAGAGTTGATAATTCATTTTTATGAACATCATCTTCTTGACATTTTGTGGAAGCAACCTCCTACGCCTTTCGCTGACAAGGTTCCCGGGCTGCACTAAACACTCTTTCGGAGTACACACTGGAGGGGGGGCAACTCAGGTAAAATAGAGCCAGTTTGTACAGGGGACTCCAAATTGCCTCTTTTTCCTGCCAGTACAGGTACGGACTGTCTGACATGCCTACTTGGATGCTGTCAACGATGTAATCCTCCACCATTCTGTCAATGGTGACAGTATCATATGCAGTGACAGTAGACATGTCAGAAATTGTTGCCAGGTCCTTCAGTCCGGACCAGATGTCCAAACTTGGTCCTGCCTGACCCTGCATCACCGCCAGCAGGTTGCTTAGGATACCTAAGTTTTTCCTGGCAGCCCCAGTTGCGGGAGAAAATGAAGAAGGAGCTGTTGACGTGTCACGTTCCGCTTCAGCTGACAGTGTTTTCACCAGCAGGTCTTTGCACCTCTGCAGGCTTGTGTCGGCCGGAAAGAGAGACACCGCATAGGCTTTAAACCTAGGATCGAGCACGGTGGCCAAAATGTAGTGGTCTGATTTCAACAGATTGACCACCCTGGAATCCTGGCAAAGCGAATGAAGGGCTTCATCCACAAGTCCCACATGCCGAGCGGAATCGCTCCATCTTAGCTCCTCTTTCACTTTCTCCAGCTGCTTCTGCAAAAGTCTGATGAGGGGAATGACTCAAGCTGGCAGTGTCTGAACTGACTTCACGTGTGGCAAGTTCGAAGTGCTGGAGAACCTTGCACAACACAGAAATCATTCTCCACTGCGCTTGAGTCAGGTGCATTCCCCCTCCTTTGCCTATGTCATAGGTGGATGTATAGGCTTGAATGGCCTTTTGATGCTCCTCCATCCTCTGAAGCATATAGAGGGTTGAGTTCCACCGCGTCACAACCTCTTGCTTCAGGTGATGGCGGGGCAGGTTCAAGAGTGTTTGCTGGTGCTCCAGTCTTCGGCACGCAGTCGCTGAATGGCAAAAGTGGGCAGAAATTTTTCGGGCCACCCAAAGCGTCTCCTGCATGCCCCTGTCGCTTTTCTGAAAATTCTGCACCACCAAGTTTATTGTGTGCGCAAAACATGGGACGTGCTGGAATTTGCCCAGATGTAATGCCCGCACAATATTGGTGGCGTTGTCAGATATCACAAATCCCCAGGAGAGTCTAAGTGGGGTAAGCCACTGGGCGATGATTTCCCTCAGTTTCTCTAAGAGGTTGTCGGCGGTGTGCCTCTTACTGAAACCGGTGATACACAGCGTAGCCTGCCTTGGAACGAGCTGGCGTTTCTGAGATGCTGCTACTGGTGACGCTGCTGCTGTTGCTGCGTAAGGTGATACATCTACCCAGTGGGCTGTCACAGTCATATAGTCTTTAGTCTGCCCTGTTCCACTTGTCCACATGTCCGTGGTTAAGTGGACATTGGGTACAACCGCATGTTTCAGGACACTGAGGACACTTTTTCTGACGGTTCTGTACAGTCTCGGTATCTCATGCCTAGTGAAGTGGAATCTAGATGGGATTTGGAACCGGGGACACACTACCTCCATCAATTGTCTACATCCCACTGCACTAATGGCGGATACCGGACGCACGTCTAACACCAACATAGCAGTCAAGGCCTCAGTTATACGTTTTGCTTCAGGATGACTGCTGTCGTACTTCATCCTCCTCGCTAAGGACTGTTGGAGGGTCAATTGTTTAGTAAAAGTAGTGGTGTTCCTACTTCCTCTCTGGGATGATGAACGACTCCCAGCAGCAGCAACAGCAGCAGCAGTAGGCGTAGCAATGCAGGATCCTCCGGAGGAATCCCGGATAGGAGAGTCAGTCATGCCAGTGACATGGCCTGCAGGACTACTTCCGATCCTGACTAAGGAGGAAATTGACGAGGAGGGAGTAGATGGGGTGGTTTGCAGGCGCTTGGATACAACAGGACAAAGGGATTTAGGTGTCCCTGGACTGCTTACGGTCTTAGCCAAAGTTTCTGAACTTGACAGTAACTTTTTATGAACGCGCTGCAGGTAACATATAAGGGAGGATGTTCCTAGGTGGTTAACGTCCCTACCCCTACTTATTTCACCTTTACATATGGTACATATGGCAAGACAGTTGTTGTCCAGATTTGGATAGAAATATTGCCAGACCAAAGAGGTGGAATGTTTGGTCTTCTGCCCAGGCATGACCGTGACAGGCTTTTTCATCCCACGGACAACAACTGTCTCCCCCGGAGCCTGATTTAAACAAACCACATCACCATCAGAATCCTCCTCACCAACTTCCTCCTCAGTGCCAGCTACACCAGTATCCTCATCCTGTTGTTCTTCAACAATGACATCTTCAATTTGCATATCAGCAAGTGGATTGTGGGTGCTCCTTTCAGCACTTGCAGGGGGCGTGGAAATGGTGGAAAGAGCCACCTCTTCCCGTCCAGTGCTGGGAAGGTCAGGCATCGCAACCGCCACTACACTTGGACTCTCCTTGGGGATTTGTGATATCTTCTTAGAACGCACAGTTCTTCGCTGTGCTTTTGCCAGCTTAACTCGTTTGATTTTTTTAGCGGGATGAGGGCTTCCATCATCATGTGAAGCTGAACCACTAGTCATGAACATAGGGAAAGACCTTAGCCGTTCCTTGCCACTCCGTGTCGTAAATGGCATATTGGCAAGTTTACGTTTCTCCTCAGATGATTTCAATGTTTTTTTAAGGTCATTTTCTTGAACTTTGTCATTTGGGATTGTATGTGCCCTCTGCTATGACATTGGGCATCGGCCTTGGCAAACGACGTTGATGGCATGTTATCGTCTATGTCATGACTAGTGGCAGCAGCTTCAGCACTAGGAGGAAGTGGTTCTTGATCTTTCCCTATTTTATTTTTATCGGAGAAAGTTTGGTCCTCCATTTATGTTATATTGATATATACGTGCGGCTAAGGCGCACACAAACACAGAAAATTATTTTTTATTTTTGTTGGAGACTAGTGCACTTTGTGGGTTTAACCACCCTTTCAGAAATGAGCCAGCCGGCTCTTTACTTATGGAACACAGGCGCACGCTTGTCGCTGTTCCTTTGTTGATGCACGTGCAGCTACAGTGCACACAATTCACAAAGACAGAAAAAAAAGAAGAATTTTTTATTTTTTGTGGAGTGCACTTTGAGGGTTACTCCACCCTTTAACAGACAAACGCACGCTTTGGCGCTGCTGCTTTGAGGATGCATGTACAGTGCAGACAATTCACAAACAGAAGAAAATGTTTTATTTTTGTTGGAGTGCACTTTGGGTGTTACACCACCCTTTAACAGACAGACGCACGCTTGGCGCTGCTGCTTTGAGGATGCACGTACAGTGCACACAATTCACAAACACAGAAAAAAAAATATTTTTTGGAGTGCACTTTGGGGGTTACAGCACCCTGTAACGGTCAAGCCAGCCACCTCTTCACTTATGACACAGGTGCACGCTTGACGCTGCTTTGTTGATGCACGTGCGGCTACTGCGCACACAATTCAAAAACACAAAAAAATATATTTTTTTATTTTTTTTGGAGTGCACTTTGGGGGTTACAGCACCCTTTAACGGACAAGCCAGCTGGCCCTTTACTTATGGGACACAGGCGCATGCTTGGCGCTGCTCTTTTGTTGATGCACGTGAAGCCACAGTGCACACAATTCACAAACACAGAAAATATTTTTTTATTTTGTTTGGAGTGCACTTTAGGGGTTACAGCACCCTTTAATGGTCAAGCTAGCCGGCCCTTCACTTATGACAAAGGCGCACACTTGGCGCTACTTTTTAGATGCACATGCGGCTACTGCGCACACAATTCACAAACACAAAAAAATATATTTTTTTATTTTTTTTGGAGTGCACTTTGGGGGTTACAGCACCCTTTAACGGACAAGTCAGCCGGCCCTTTACTTATGGGACACAGGCGCACGCTTGGCGCTACTTTGTTGTTGCACGTGCGGCTACTGTGCACACAATTCACAAACACAAAAAATATTTTTTTATTTTGTTTGGAGTGCACTTTTGGGGTGACAGCACCCTTTAATGGTCAAGCCAGCTGGCCCTTCACTTATGACACAGGCGCACGCTTGACGCTACTTTGTTGATGTACGTGCGGCTACTGCGCACACAATTCACAAACACAAAAAATAAAAAAAATTTGGAGTGCACTTTGGGGGAGCACCCCTGATGCACAGATCACCCCCTGGACAACACTACAGCACCCCTCTAGGACTACAGCCTTTATGGGACACTGCACAACACAGTCCAGTCAGCCCCTTTAGACTTTGGAGTGGACACAGCCCCTATGGACAACTGACTGCACAACACAGCCCAGCCAGCCCCTATAACAGCAGCGCAACACAGCCCAGCTAGCCCCTATGGACAACAGCAGCACAACACAGCCCAGTCAGCCCCTATGGACAACAGCAGCACAACACAGCCCAGCCAGCCCTAGCTCCCACCCACCCTCTTCACTGTCCACAGCCAAAGCGAAAAATGGTGCCGACGCGGGAACCTTTTATAGAATCCAAAACCCGCGAGATCCGGAAGGCGGGATGATGACGTTTTGCCTCGATTTCAGTTCCGAGTCAGGAGGGAAAAGTCGAGCCTGACTCGGATATGACTCGGATTGGGGGGGTTCGGATTTCAGAAATCCGAACCCGCTCATCCCTATTTCTTAGGGAGTATTACTCTCATCATGTAAAAAGAACAGAACAGCTTGGATCGGCCCGTCGTATTATGCATACTAAGTATGGTACTTATGCAATAAGGTATTGTGATGTATGGTTTAAAATCACGATGAAGAGTGTTAGACCGTTTCTTAGAATTGGTAGTTTTGATAAAGATATATTGGATAATGTCCGGGACCACATCAGTCTGATGCGCTCGAGAGAGAAAAAGGTAAAATATTACGAATGTTTAAAATTGTGGCAGCATGAGGGGGATGCATGGCTTAAAAATGTGCAAGCGACGCAAACTAGCGTTGCGAGCGCATTGCCAGAAAATACACCCGAGGCGCTAAATTGCAATGCGCGCGAGCCGCAAAATGACGCGCATGTGCGGCAAGGTAGCGTTGCAGAAAGTATTGCCAGCAGTTCACACACACCACCTCCACCTTATGTGGATGGGAGTGCAAGTACAGTTATCAAAAATGCCCATAAAAATGTAACAAGCAATTTGTACCCTCTCTTAAGCAACCATAAAGAAAATGTTCATGATGTGGATGATGAGCCAGTAATTTCTGCCATTTCCCATGCTGTACAGATGATAGATGCTGCACCACAACAATCACAAGTGGTGCCGCCATCTTCATCGGTAACAGCAAGGGAAATGTTAACACCCTCTGCACCCATAGAGGAAGTTGTTAATACCATACGTAGCAGCAACAGATTAAACCCCCAGCCAGGTAATAAGGTCAAAGGTAGTCTGCATCCCATTCGGACAATCACTGTTCCGAATGGAAATGCAGATGCGAATGGTGTAGTGCCCACGAGGGAAGTGGTAATGCATTGTCCTTGGACAAGAGCAGAACTAAATTCCATCATAAATGATTTCCCCGATCCCAAAAAGGAACTAGCCAAATGTCAGATTTTTGAGGAATTTGGGTAGTTCTCATGAGCCAACTAATAAAGATTGGCATGTGGTGTTAAGGGCCTGTCTACCACGCAATATCGACGTGACAAAATTTATCACGGATTGTGTATTGGATGGTGCCGTTCCCGTAACAGACCAAGTAAACCAAGGTAACATTTCCCGCATTGTAACTCAATTGGGTATATATTTTCCAGTAGTAGTTAACTGGAACAAAATTTTCACCATAAAACAAAAGGAGAGTGAATCTGCAGAAGATTATTGCGACCGGGCTCTGCAGGCTATCACCCAGTACACTGGGTTAGAGGCTATTAAATGATAGTCACCATACTCATGGACGGTCTTAAAGAGAACCTAAAGACTAGGGTTCAGACCTCGCAGCCTGGCTGGAGGGGAGTCACAATAGATACACTCATAGAATCTGCCATAGAACACGATAAAAACATCTCAAAGAAGAGAGAGACCCAGAGTGAAAAGTTAATGGCTGTTAGTATCCAAGCTCTGGAAGGAATGACGGTAACATCACAGCCAACAGACACACTTGCATCTACACACACACATACACCTGAACAGTTATATGCCCTCACTAATCCCACGCAACAGCAAACACAGCTCTATTCCACTAACCCTACACAACCACAGGTCCCATACTACTCACAAACTTCATACCCCCCACAATACCCTTATCCTCCATATCCCTACCCATATCCATCACCTTTTCCCCCTGCTCAAACCTCACAACAACCCGTGTCTACATCCGGTGCACGAACATGTTTTAATTATAACCAGCCAGGACATTTAAGTAGAAACTGCAGAGCAAAAAGGGTAGGACCCCCAAATCAGGGAAAACCTGCATATCCCCATAAGGGATATGCACAGAGGGCCTGATTCAGAGCCGGATGCTATTTGCGCTCGCTCGTTCAGAAAAAGGGGCTGGCTATTTAAATTGACCGTTTGCTCTTTGCGGTCTGCTGACGCCTCTATGTCTGAACGAGCGAACAAAACATGCGGTCGTAATTTTCTAATAAACGCCCCCTGGGTGCTCGCATCATACGTCATCTCCGCTATTTATTAGATTAATCGAGTACATCGAAAGGCGTATGAACTGCTCGCTATTCTTGTGGTTGCATTTTCCTACTGCAATCATGCGAGCAGTTCTGGCTAAAAGACACCCAACTGACGTGGTCGATGACGCAGCTTTGTTAATTATGCACACCCTTAAAACGCCCGTTTTGACCTTTTGGCACGCCTGCGTTCGGATCTCCACTCCCCGTTTTTAAGCACCTTCCCCTGTTACCACCCACAAATGCCTCTTCCTGTCACTCAAATTAGCAGGCATTCGCTATTTTGCGAGCACACGAATTTCGACCGCACTGACTGGTTCGCGCATGCGTATTACAACCCATACGCATGCGCAGATGTGCGAACATCGCTCGGAACGAATGAGCGGCCGCTTACGAGCGGCTCTGAATGAGGTCCAGAGACCAGCAAATGTCCAACAGGCACCAGCTCCAATAGTAGCCGTTAATGCTTTATTGGAGAATGGAAGCCAACGCTACCTGTAGTCTACAGATAGTCAGGTTAACGGGAAGTACTAGGGAAGAACCGGTCATGATGGTTGATGTAGCTGGTACTAAATATCCTTTTCTTGTAGACACAGGGGCGACCAGGTCAGTGATAAAATCTCCCGTTAATTTACAGGTGACCAACGAGACAGTACCAGCAATGGGTGTAACAGGTAAAGTGGAACATTATCCTTTAACAAAATCCACAGGGGTTACTATCGGGCCGCTGCATACCAGGCATTCTTTCCTTCTGGCTGCTGCGGCTCCTACTAACCTGCTGGGTAGAGATTTGTTATGTAAGATGGGATGTGTCATATATTGCACCCCTGATGGTGTATTTCTAGATATCCCAGAGAGAGCAGTGCACAAGGTGCGGGATATGTTGGACACTCCCCAAAGGATAATGTATCACTCTACCAGTTTAAATGAAAATCCATCTCAGGTACTGTAGATCAAATGTTGTCCCAAATTCCAGATTCCCTTTGGACTAAGGATGGACAGGACACTGGATTAATGGCAAACGTAAGCCCCGTAATGGTAAATTTAAAAGGCGGTAGGCAAGCTCCAAAAATTCCCCAGTACCCACTAAAACAGGAGGTAGAATTAGGGGTTTTTCCAATAATTGAGCGATTATTGCAACAGAAAATTTTAGTTCGTACAGCTAGTGTAGGCAACAGTCCCATCTTCCCGGTGAAGAAGAGTGGTGGGAGGGGTTATAGGCTGGTACAAGACCTTAGAGGTGTTAATAAGGTAGTAGAGAGCCAATACACCCATAGTGCCAAATCCAGCTGTCATTCTTATGCAGATCCCTCCAAACGCAACCCATTTCACTGTCATTGACCTCTGTTCTGCTTTCTTCTCTGTGCCTCTCCACCCTGACTGTCAGTATTTATTCGCATTTACATACAGAGGTGTACAATATACATGGACACGGTTACCCCAAGGTTTCATAGACAGCCCCAGTATCTTCTCCCAGGCCTTGCATGACTGCTTACAATCTTTTCAACCTGCCAACGGATCTGTTCTAATTCAATATGTGGATGATTTATTGCTATGTTCTGATTTATTTATGTCATGTTTGAATGATACTAAACTTTTGTTGCTTCATCTTTTGCATACAGGACACAAGGTTGCTAAGGACAAACTACAGCCATGCCAATCCAGAGTAAAATATTTGGGACACTGCCTAACTCAGGGGTTACGACATCTCACAAATGACAGAATCCAGGCCATACAGAACATGACACTGCCGCAGAACCAGCAGCAAATTCGTACCTTCTTGGGAATGTGTGGATACTGTAGACTGTGGATCCCAGGTTTTTCTATTTTGGCCTTGCCTTTACAGGACTTAGGGCCTGAATCAGAGCCAGACGCTATTTGCGGACGCTTGTTCAGAAAAAGGGGCTGGCTATTTAAATTGAGCGCTCGCTCTTTGCGGTCTGTTGATGCCTTTATGTCTGAGCGAGCGAACGAAACATGCACTCGCTATTTTGTAAAGACGCCCCCTGGCCGCTCGCATCATATGTCATCTCCGCTATTTATTTGATTAATCGAGTACATCGAAAGGCGTATGAACTGCTCGCTATTCTTGTGGTAGCATTTTCCTACCGCAATCATGCGAGCAGTTCAGGCTAAAAGACAACCAAGTGACGTGGTCAATGATGCTGCTTTGTTAATTATGCACACCCTTAAAACGTCCATTTTGACCATTTGGCACGCCTGCGTTCGGATCTCCACTCCCCGTTTTCAAGCACCTTCCCCTGTTACCACCCATAAACGCCTCTTTCTATCACTCAAATTACCAGGCACTCACTATTTTGTGAGCACACGATTTCCAACCGCACTGACTGGTTGGCGCATGCGCATTACAACCCATATGCATGCGCAGATGTGCGAACATTGCTCAGAGCGAACGAGCGGCCGCTTACGAGCGGCTCTGAATCAGGCCCTTAGTCTCTTCCTCAAAGCCCGATCGTGTCATACACACAGAGGAATCAGAGCAGGCTTTCCTTAATCTTAAGGATAGTCTGACAAAAGCACCTGCATTGGGAATACCTGATTATGAAAAACCTTTTGATTTGTATTGTACGGAAGCCAATAGTTGTGCTGCAGGTGTCCTCACACAAAAACATGGTGATGCCAGTAGGCCCGTAACATACTACAGTGCCCAATTGGACACTGTGGCAAGATCACTCCCCACCTGTTTGAGAAGTGTAGCAGCTACTGCTCTATTGGTGAGTAAAAGTGAGGACGTAGCATTGGGTCATGATATGATTGTCTACACTCCCCACGCTGTATCTGCTCTGCTGAACTCTGCTCAAACCAGACACGTCTCCTCGGCTAGGTTTACCAAATGGGAACTAGCTCTAATTGCACCTGCAAACATCACTGTTAAACGTTGTAGTACGCTGAATCCAGCAATGTATTTACCATATGTACAACATGATGTAGAAAGGGTGGAAGGGGACGAGTTGCTGGCGGGAGGTGAGTTCAGCGGACATAATGATGCACATGATTGTATGGAATATCTAAATCAGACCTTTACTGCTAGACCTGACATATGTGACACACCTTTAGAGAATGTAGATGTGACTTTTTACACGGATGGGAGTTGTCATAGACAAACAGACACAGGTGAGTTATGTACAGGTTATGCTGTTGTAAATGACACAGACATCATAGAAGCTGAACCTCTTGGTCCTCCTCACTCAGCCCAGGTGGCAGAGTTAGTAGCACTAACAAGAGCGTGTGAATTGGCAGCAGGCAAGTCTGCTAACATTTACACTGACTCTAGGTATGCGTTCGGGGTGGTGCACAATTTCGGGGCTCTATGGCATCTGAGAAATTTTATGACAGCAGCAGGCACACCAATTGCATATTCCCGACACATAAAACATCTTTTAGAAGCAATCCAACTGCCCAAAGTGGTGGCAGTAATTAAGTGTAAAGCCCATACATGTGAGGATGATCCGGTGTCACTGGGCAACAACAGAGCCGATGAAGCTGCAAAATGGGCAGCAGGGTTAAAAATGTTTTCTCCAACTGAAAAAATGATGTCTTTTCAAACAATTGATATGCTGAAATTAATTGAGATGCAAAATTTGTGTTCAATCCAGGAAAAGTCCATCTGGAAGTCTAAGGGATGTGGGCAAGAGTCCTCCGGGCTCTGGAGGGATGGACAAGGTAAACCAGTAGCCCCCAAAGCATATTACCCCAGCCTGGCTGAGGCAGCCCACGGTCTGACTCATCTGGGAAAGCAAGGTATGTGTAAATTGGTGAAGGCATACTGGTGCGCACCAGGTTTTTCTTCCCAAGCAGAAAAGAGAGCAATTTCCTGTCTGATCTGCTTGAGGAAGAACATAGGGAAAGCGATCCCTACCAAACCATCCCACATTCCACCGACTGATGGACCTTTCCAGGTAATACAAATTGATATAATCCAATTACCACCCTGCAGGAACCTTAAGTATGTGTTAGTGTGCACTACCCAGCGGCCAATAATACTGCTGTGTTTACTGCCAAGAAAATAGTTCAGGAATTTGTATGCAGGTACGGTATCCCTAAAATCATCGAGAGTGACAGGGGTACTCATTTCACAGGTGATGTTTTTCAAAATATGTGTAAGCTGATGAGTATTAATAGCCGACTTCACACCCCCTACCGACCGCAAGCCAGCGCCAAGGTAGAGAGGATGAACGGGACTATTAAAAATAAGTTAAGTAAAATCATGGCAGAGACTGGACTAGGATGGCCAGAAGCGTTACCATTGGTTCTACATAGTATAAGGACCACTCCTAGACCCCCTCTAAATCTGTCCCCCTTTGAAATACTGTTTGGTAGACAACCTCATTTGATTATAAGTCCACAGGAAGACTTGAAGGGTAACAACGAGGTAACTGTAAGGTATCTTATATCAATGAGTAAGCAGTTAAAACAACAGCAGCAGAAACTGAAATTGTTGTCCAATGATATGCCTGAAACTAACTGTCATGATGTTGAACCAGGAGAATATGTTACGATCAGAAATTTCTTGCATTCAGGTTGTTTAACTGATCGGTGGGAAGGTCCGTACCAGGTGCTGCTGACAAGTACTACATCTTTGAAGGTGGCTGAGAGAGATACCTGGGTCCATTCTACTCATTGCAAAAAGGTCAATCAACCGGTGGAGAAACAAGTCGGAGACAAGGCTGATAACGTGGACCTGTCTATCGCGAGTTTGTTCCGGGAGGATTGAAAAGGTCGTAGTGAGATACCTGAACTAAAAGAAATTTGCAGGTCTTTGTTGTGACAATGGACTGGCCTGCTGTGTTCATTTTCATATTCTTTTCCAGAGTTTTCACCATTTTGATTGGCTCGGGGATATCCGGTTTCTGTGATGGGGGACCAATTGAGGAGATGGGAGCTGATGGCAGTGCTGATGGAATGGAGTCAGGAGGAGTGCAATGCCAATCAGGGGAGTGTCTGACCAATCTTAGTACTGTTATAGTTAAGAGAGCTATAATTCCGGATACTCGGGGACGGTGTGGAGGTTTATCGTCTGAAGATTCCTGTATTTGTGAACTTTGTGGTTCCCTAGTTGATGAGAACTGTATTCAACGGTGCCAGCCTAAATATAACCCGTATTGGGGTGGGTATCCTTTAGAGGATTATCATAGCATGGTAGGCAAAGTGTTAAACCAAACTGATTGCTGGGTGTGTTCACATGTGCCACAGGGACAGCATAACATAGAGTTGGTGCCATTTCCGCTGAATATCACGGAAATTTTAGAATTACAAAAAGGGAAAACATTGGATGGAAAATTCCTCTCATCCAAACCACCTCATTTCAAACTCTATCAATTCCAAGTAGATAGATCCCACTTTTGTGTTTAAACATAACCAACCCGAATAAACTCGGGAGTTGGGAAGTGACAGGGAATAATCAGACGATGACCTTCTCACAGAGAGCTGATAATGAGTCCATAAACCATAATCTGTTACGCTCAATTAAATCTAGTGGGAGACATTTTAGGTACCGGTATACATTGAGTTCCACCAAAGAAATTATTGGTAAGGTACCAGATGGTTATTGTGCTAAAATAATACAACCAGAAACTTGCATATACCAGATGGAAGAGCCTGAGATAGGATTGTTTGCAAGGGAAATGTGTTTAATGATAATGATGCATACCATCCCTTATGTTCTCCTCGATAATGTGTATATTATATGTGGAAGAAAGGCGTATAAGTGGCTCTCCCCGAGTTCCGAAGGTTTTTGTTACCTGGGAAGAGTAGTCCTAGAAGTTATGACCCTCACACATGTTGAAATGCTTGGTATCCATAAAAACACACCATCACCATATCTTCACACTAGGGGTGTGCACCGGCCACTTTTCGTGTTTTGTGTTTTGGTTTTGGATCTGGATCTTTCTCCGTGTTTTGGATCTGGATTGGTTTTGCCACAACCACCCTTCCGTGTTTTGGGTTCTGGGTTTTGTGTTTTGGATCTGTATTTTTTTGAAAAAAAGCATAAAAACAGCTAAAATCACAGAATGTGTTGGTTTTTCTGCTCCTATGCTATTATTAACCTCAATAACCTTAATTTCCACTAATTTCCAGTCTATTCTGAACACCTCACACCTCACAATAGTGTTTTTATGTCCAAAAGGCTGCACCGAGGTAGCTGGATGACTATGCTAAGCGACACGAGTGGGGGGCACAAACACGTGACCCATCTAGGAGTGACACTGCAGTGGCAGACAGGATGGCAGTTTGAAAAACTAGGCCCCAAGATGGAATTGTCCTTGGGCCCTCCCACCCACCCTTATGTTGTATAAACAGGACATGCACACTTTAACAAAGCAATCATTTCAGTGCCAAGGTCTGCCACACGACTGTGGCTGAAATGATTGGTTCGTTTGGGCCCCCACAAAACAAGCTGGCAATTAATCTGTCCCTGCAGAAACTGGCTCTACGGAGGCAAGATGTCGTCCTCATCCTCCTCATCCACCGATTCCTCACCCTCTTCAGTGTTGTGTACATCCTCATCCTCACAGAGTATTAACTCGTCCCCACTAGAATCCACCACCACAGGTGCCTCTGTACGTTCTGGAGGCTGGTCTCCCTGGAAGAGTTGATAATTCATTTTGATAACATCATCTTCTCCACATTTTGTGGAAGCAACCTCCTACGCCTTTCGCTGACAAGGTTCCCGGCTGCACTAAACACTCTTTCGGAGTACACACTGGAGGGGGGGCAACTCAGGTAAAATAGAGCCAGTTTGTACAGGGGCCTCCAAATTGCCTCTTTTTCCTGCCAGTACAGGTATGGACTGTCTGACATGCCTACTTGGATGCTGTCACCGATGTAATCCTCCACCATTCTGTCAATGGTGACAGTATCATATGTAGTGACAGTAGACATGTCAGAAATTGTTGCCAGGTCCTTCAGTCCGGACCAGATGTCCAAACTTGGTCCTGCCTGCCCTGCATCACCGCCAGCGGGTTCCTTAGGATACCTAAGTTTTTTCCTGGCAGCCCCAGTTGCGGGAGAAAATGAATAAGGAGCTGTTGACGTGTCACGTTCATCTTCAGCTGACAGTGTGTTCACCAGCAGGTCTTTGCACCTCTGCAGGCTTGTGTCGGCCGGAAAGAGAGACACCACATAGGCTTTAAACCTAGGATCGAGCACGGGGGCCAAAATGTAGTGGTCTGATTTCAACAGATTGACCACCCTGGAATCCTGGCAAAGTGAATGAAGGGCTTCATCCACAAGTCCCACATGCCGAGCGGAATCGCTCCGTCTTAGCTCCTCCTTCACTTTCTCCAGCTGCTTCTGCAAAAGCCTGATGAGGGGAATGACCTGACTCAAGCTGGCAGTGTCTGAACTGACTTCACGTGTGGCAAGTTCGAAGGGCTGGAGAACCTTGCACAACACGGAAATCATTCTCCACTGCGCTTGAGTCAGGTGCATACCCCCTCCTTTGCCTATGTCATAGGTGGATGTATAGGCTTGTATGGCCTTTTGCTGCTCCTCCATCCTCTGAAGCATATAGAGGGTTGAGTTCCACCGCGTCACAACCTCTTGCTTCAGGTGATGGCGGGGCAGGTTCAAGAGTGTTTGCTGGCGCTCCAGTCTTCGGCACGCAGTCACTGAATGGCGAAAGTGGCCAGAAATTTTTCGGGCCACCCAAAGCGTCTCCTGCACGCCCCTGTCGCTTTTCAGAAAATTCTGCACCACCAAGTTTATTGTGTGAGCAAAACATGGGACGTGCTGGAATTTGCCCAGATGAAATGCCCGCACAATATTGGTGGCGTTGTCAGATATCACAAATCCCCAGGAGAGTCTAAGTGGGGTAAGCCACTGGGCAATGATTTCCCTCAGTTTCTCTAAGAGGTTGTCGGCGGTGTGCCTCTTACTGAAACCGGTGATACACAGCGCAGCCTGCCTTGGAACGAGCTGGCGTTTCTGAGATGCTGCTACTGGTGACGCTGCTGCTGTTGCTGCGTAAGGTGATACATCTACCCAGTGGGCTGTCACAGTCATATAGTCCTTAGTCTGCCCTGTTCCACTTGTCCACATGTCCGTGGTTAAGTGGACATTGGGTACAACGGCATTTTTCAGGACACTGAGGACACTTTTTCTGACGTTTCTGTACAGTCTCGGTATCGCCTGCCTAGTGAAGTGGAATCTAGACGGGATTTGGAACCGGGGACACACTACCTCCATCAATTGTCTAAATCCCACTGCACTAATGGCGGATACCGGACGCACGTCTAACACCAACATAGCAGTCAAGGCCTCAGTTATATGTTTTGCTTCAGGATGACTGCTGTCGTACTTCATCCTCCTCACTAAGGACTGTTGGAGGGTCAATTGTTTAGTAAAAGTAGTGGTGTTCCTACTTCCTCTTTGGGATGATGAACGACTCCCAGCTGCAGCAACAGCAGCAGCGGCAGCAGGAGGCGTAGCAATGCAGGATCCTCCGGAGGAATCCCGGATAGGAGAGTCAGTCATGCCAGTGACATGGCCTGCAGGACTACTTCCGATCCTGACTAAGGAGGAAATTGACAAGGAGGGAGTTGACGGTGTGGTTTGCAGGCGCTTGGATACAACAGGACAACGGGATTTAGGTGTCCCTGGACTGCTTACGGTCTTAGCCAAAGTTTCTGAACTTGACAGTAACTTTTTATGAACGCGCTGCAGGTGCCGTATAAGGGAGGATGTTCCTAGGTGGTTGACGTCCCTACCCCTACTTATTTCACCTTTACATATGGTACATATGGCAAGACAGTTGTTGTCCGGATTTGGATAGAAATATTGCCAGACCAAAGAGGTGGAATGTTTGGTCTTCTGCCCAGGCATCACCGTGATGGGCTTTTTCATCCCACGGACAACAACTGTCTCCCCCGGAGCCTGATTTAAACAAACCACATCACCATCAGAATCCTCCTCGCCAACTTCCTCCTCAGCGCCAGCTACACCAGTATCCTCATCCTGTTGTACTTCAACAGTGACATCTTCAATTTGCATATCAGCAAGTGGACTGTGGGTGCTCCTTTCAGCACTTGCAGGGGGCGTGCAAATGGTGGAAAGAGCCACCTCTTCCCGTCCAGTGCTGGGAAGGTCAGGCATCGCAACCACCACCACACTTGGACTCTCCTTGGGGATTTGTGATATCTTCTTAGAAAGCACAGTTCTTCGCTGTGCTTTTGCCAGCTTAACTCTTTTGATTTTTTTAGTGGGAGGAGGGCTTCCATCGTCATGTGAAGCTGAACCACTAGTCATGAACATCCTAGGGATCGACCTTAGCCGTTCCTTGCCACTCCGTGTCGTAAATGGCATATTGGCAAGTTTACGTTTCTCTTCAGATGATTTAAATGTTTTTTTCAAGGTCATTTTCCTGAACTTTGTCATTTGGGATTGTATGTGCCCTCTGCTATGACATTGGGCATCGGCCTTGGCAGACGACATTGATGGCATGTTATCGTCTATGTCATGACTAGTGGCAGCAGCTTCAGCACTAGGAGGAAGTGGTTCTAGATCTTTCTCTATTTTATTTTTATCTGAGAAAGTTTGGTCCTCCATTTATGTTATATCGATTTGATATATACGTGCGGCTAAACACAGAAATTTTTTTTTTATTTTTGCTGGAGAGTAGTGCACTTTGTGGGTTACACCACCCTTTAAGAAATGAGCCAGCCGGCTCTTTACTTATGGGACACAGACACACGCTTGGTGCTGCTCCTTTGTTGATGCACGTGCGGCTACTGCGCACACAATTCACAAACACAGAAAATATTTTTTTTTGAGGTTTGGACTGGAGTGTACTTTGGGGGTTACAGCACCCTTTAACGGTCAAGCCAGCCGGCCCTTTACTTATGACACAGGCGCACGCTTGGCACTACTTTGTTGATGCACGTGCGGCTACTGCGCACACAATTCACAAACACAGAAAATTATTTTTTTTTGGTTTGGACTGGAGTGTACTTTGGGGGTTACAGCACCCTTTAACGGTCAAGCCAGCCGGCCCTTTACTTATGACACAGGCGCACGCTTGGCACTACTTTGTTGATGCACGTGCGGCTACTGCGCACACAATTCACAAACACAGAAAATATTTTTTTTTTTGGTTTGGACTGGAGTGTACTTTGGGGGTTACAGCACCCTTTAACGGTCAAGCCAGCCGGCCCTTTACTTATGACACAGGCGCACGCTTGGCACTACTTTGTTGATGCACGTGCGGCTACTGCGCACACAATTCACAAACACAGAATATTTTTTTTTTTTTGGTTTGGACTGGAGTGTACTTTGGGGGTTACAGCACCCTTTAACGGTCAAGCCAGCCGGCCCTTTACTTATGACACAGGCGCACGCTTGGCACTACTTTGTTGATGCACGTGCGGCTACTGCGCACACAATTCACAAACACAGAAAAAATATTATTTTTTTAACACTTGGGGGGAGCACCCCTGATGGACAGAGCACCCCCTGGACAACACTACAGTACCCCTTTAGGACTGGGACACTGCACAGGACTTTGGAGTGGACACAGCCCCTATGGAGAACTGACTGCACAACACAGTCCAGCCAGCCCCTATGGACTTTGAAGTAGTGGACACAGCCCCTATTAACAACAGCAGCACAGCACAACACAGCCAGCCCCTATGGACTTTGAAGTAGTGGACACAGCCCCTATGGACAACAGCAGCACAGCGCAGCACAGCACAGCACAACACTACTCTGCACTACACTACACTACACTACACAGCCCAGCCAGCCCTAACTCCCACCCTCCCTCTTCACTGTCCACAGCCGAGTGAGAAAATGGCGCTGACGCGGGTACCTTATATAGGATCCAAAACCCGCGAGACCCGGAAGGCGGGATGATGACGTTTTGCCTCGATTTCAGATCCGAGTCAGGCGGGAAAAGTCAAGCCTGACTCGGATCTGCCTCAGATCGGGGGGGCTCGGGGGGGTTCGGATTTCAGAAATCCGAACCCGCTCACCCCTACTTCACACGCAGTATGAACACAGAGGCAAACGAAATATGATACCTGGTGACGTGCATAAAGCCACTCAGTTAATTAGTGAGACAACTGGCTTCCAAGTTTTAGTCGCACTGGATCCCACCAGGATCGCTCGGGGTACATTAAATTTTAGATATATTCAGGAATTTGCTAAATTAATAGATAATATCACTGAGATGTATGATGACACATTCAGGTATACAGGGAGAGAATTGCAAGTGTACAAGAAAGAACTGCTGTTACTAGAGGGTATTGCGTAACATTGGTCACTCAATTTGGAGTAAAGTGTTGCACCTATGTCACCAATGATACCAGCGACCCCAAAGAGGTGATAGACCAGAAGATGGACGAAATTCTGCAACTAAAATGGGAGATTCGTAAAAACCATAATGCTTCAGTGGCTGAAGTAGGGGAGAAGATAGAAGGATGGGTCTCATGGTTGAACCCAGTGAAATGGTTCTCAGGCCTAGGGGAATGGGTCCAGGAAGTAATCGCCAGCATAGACAAATTCTTGATCCTTATACTGATTGTCATCATAATAATTGGCATATGTGTCCGGTGTGTTCCTATTGTGTTGAAGTGTGGAAAATGTAAAAATAGAGTAAAACGAGAGAACGAAATTATGATGGTGGTCAGTAATGGCAATATGAATACTGAGGTAAATATAGAACTGCATTACAACCCTGAACTAGGAAATACCATCATCTAATGTATTATATTTAGATGTGCATAGAATGTATTATTGAAATATTACTTTTGAAACACCTCAGATAATGTAAAGTCTCAATTTCCCTTCAAGACTGCCTTTATAGGATTGATGCATCCCCACATCACCCCCATGATCTTCCAAGATCCGCAGTGTGCGTATAATAGTAGTTTTATGTCCCCACTCAGAGACACATTATTGATGGATTAAGAACCACCTTGTGCCATCCCAAAATATCATTAAATAATATATAAATGTAAGCCTAAATTAATTTTTAAAATCAGATTGTGATAGCATGTTGTTCGCTATCAAAGGGTGGACTGTCGAAGCTGGAAATTGGCTGAGACAAGATCAGCTTAAAATTAGATCGTAAAGACGCCATCTTACGACTGGCCGCAAGACGCCATTTTAGAAAATGAGATCGCAAGACGCCATTTTGCGAATGGCCGCCCAAGCGCCATTTTAGGTAAACTCACACTTAAGTACATATGGCGATATTACTATTAGCATCATGCGATTGCATCTTTCACCATTTCTCATACACACATTAATACGCACAATTGCACTGTTAACTAGTCGCATATTAGCAAATGCATAAGATCCTGTATAAAAACGCTGTTTATTAGCTTCATGCGCACGCATCTGCCCCAAGTTAACTAGCGTCTTTATATTAAACCCCAAATACTTACACAGTACATATTCACATAAAAGGTTTCATAAGCTTTAAAGTATAAGATTCAAGTTTGTTCATTTATTATAATTGCTGTGAAATAAGGTTATTTGGTAGCTAAGGTTTAATAAATGATAAGTAAGTCATGTTTGATATTATACTGATCTGCACTCTTTCAACAGCATTCTGGTATCGTCAGTGTGAAGATCGCAACATGCATTCTCAACTTATGGACCGCAGAGACTTAAAAGCACCGAAATGTACATTATATGACCAACTGTTAGGATGTGCATGAGGCAGGAAACCAGAGACAACCAGTTGTTAGAGGCTGGACTGTGTCTATTTGAATCAACCTGTTAAATGCTCTGCAACAGATGCATCCTCCTTGGGAACCAATGTCATCAGCGACAAGCCTCTCTATTGTGTTGTCTGTTTCTGTGAGACTATAAACGTGTGTGTTGTGACTCCAGTCTGAGTCTTCTTGCTGATTGCTGATTGACGGGGTTTTCTTGCTGATGCCTACATCTGGTCCAGAGCACTGCATATGTATAACTGTACTTGGGTCTGTATAATTCTTTGCGCTAAATTGTACTTAGATCATAGCGTGTAACTGACTGTACTTTTACTTGAAATATCACTTTGTGCTTTGGAACCACAGGTTCAAGGTCTGGAGTCATTATTTACTATATGACTGCATATGCAAAATAGCGTCATCCTTAGAGGTTTATAGGCAGGATATTAGAAGGTATAGGCAGGATATTAGAAGGTATAGGCAGGAGTGTATAGAGGTTCTAATTCAATATACTTAGGCTTGTGTCAACCCAGCGGCATAAGCTGCACAACAGCGACAACTAGCCAAGTCTTACCAGCCCTCAAGGCTGCTACATGCCCAAAGGCCGCATCTTGTTCTACGGCCCAAAGGCCACACCTAGCCAAGGCTTACCAGCCCTCAAGGCTGCTACACGGCCCAAAGGCCGCATCTTGTTCTACGGCCCAAAGGCCACAACTAGCCAAGGCTTACCAGCCCTCAAGGATGCTACAAGGCCAAAAGGCCGCATCTTGTTCTACAGCCCAAAGGCCACAATTAGCCAAGACTTACCAGCCCTCAAGGCTGCTACACGGCCCAAAGGCCGCATCTTGTTCTACGGCCCAAAGGCCACAACTAGCCAAGGCTTACCAGCCCTCAAGGCTGCTACACAGCCCAAAGGCCGCATCTTGCTCTACGGCCCAAAGGCCGCAACTAGCCAAGGCTTACCAGCCCTCAAGGCTGCTACACGGCCGTAGCTTGCCAAGTGTCCCAGCCCTCAAGGCTGTTGTGGGACTAATCCATGGAGGTACCTCTATCCATAACAATATGTAAAGGAGTACCCAATGCCTCATTACATCTCCAGCACAAGTTAGGCACCCCAGGTTGCATTTTAGCTACAAACTAGGACAATGGTACCAGCGAGATAAAGCTTTGTCTCCATCACCAACATATTGAGTGAGCTGGAGAAAAGTTCCATCCAATCGTCCTCCCCCAATAAACCCTGCAGATCGACCCCCTCAAACCTTCATGAACTTAGGAAAAGAGGTGTTCTATAAGTAATTTATAAATACAGGACAAAGGCTCGGGGATAGGAGTGTGATGTGCACATGTTTTCGAATGGGGTGAGCCCATGGCCATAAGCACTAGTGGGTCCCAGGCTTAAGAGAAAGTGCTTATTCTGTAGATATTTTCATATCTCCCTTTTAGGTAACTCCCATTTGGTCTGAACTAAAGGGAAACTCATAACACCAGAGAAGTCGAGCAATTGGCCTACTGTCGAGATCCCCTGTGAATGCCATATAGGAAATGAGTTGGACGGAAGCCCTGGGGAAAAAGACAGATTTCAAAACAGAGTTAAAGGGGAGGGGCTGGGTGAGAGGAGTGGTTGGAACCGGAAACGCCGCCAACAAGAAATAGTAGAGCCCAGCAGAGAGTGGCATAGTCTAGGTCAGGTATGTAGCCAGGGCAAAACAGGGGTCAGAGTAGAAAGAGAGGCAGCTTCAATCGCCACCCATTGTTTTCTATCATCAATTCTACACCATCCTATAACCCTTGTGAGCAGCACAGCGTGGTAATAAGAGAGAAAATGTGCTTTCGTCTAAACAGCACCTCATGCTTAAAACGTGGCCTACGACCCGCCCACACATAATCTTTAATGGCCCAGTGTAATTCCGTGAACCAAGGGCCTGAATCAGAGCCAGACGCTCTGACCAGAGCGCTCGCTCTGAATCAGGGCCCTCCTCCATGAAAATGGAGCGTCCTCCTGGACGCTCGTATAGCTGTGGGTGACCACCCACAGCTATAGCGAGCGTCCATGATGATGGTCGCGATGGTCAAGACCATCACGACCATCGGGCTTTCGACGGAGACCCTGCGGTAGGGTCTCGCTGCCGCAAGCCCTGGAGTGATTTTGGCTCTATCAGAGCCAAAATCACTCCCATTGACATCACTAGTGATGTCAGTGGGGCCGGCTTCAGACGGTAGGCGTTCCCATGGGAACGCCTCCGTCTGGCCACCATGCCCCCGGCACGCCCACCAAAGGGGGCGTGCTGTCAATCAACATCGACAGCACGCCCCCTTTGGTGCGAGACCCGGAGCAACAGCTTGGCTGTCGAAGTCCGGGTCTCGTGCATGCGCACGACGGAGCTCCCTCCGTCGTGCGCATGCGCAGTGGGGCAACATTGACCCATTTGCGAGCGTCCTTTGCTCGCGAACGGGTCTGAATGACCCCCCAAGAGTGCAGTATTGAAATGGGCAGAGTTTGCAGAAGATACAGGACCCTAGCTAGTGGGGCACTTTTATATGTGGTAACTACTACAAGGCTTGATAGTTCAGTAGCTTTGTCTCGTCTTTGTAGAGTGTGAGTAAACTCCGTCAATGAGGAGAGTACCTTAAACACACAAAGAACTTGAGCCTGATATTGTCAGCACAAGGTAAACTTGAATTGCAAGGAAATGTAGATGCAGATTGGGTGTCACGCTCCGGGCTATTAAAACCACTTTCTTTAGTCCCAGAATTATGCAGACTCAATAAACCTGTGTACGCTGTCCCCCGTAGTATAATAAGTATGTCAGTGTGGATGGCTGCGCACTGCTTTACGCCTATATGTATGCTGAATGGCAGCTGCATCTAGTTGGAGGAGGAAGCATCAGATGCACTGTCCTTTGTTGTTCTCTCTACTGATACTAGTATTGCCTGATTGGCTTTTTAGCTTCAATGCACTGCTATAGGCCCAATAGTAGGGGAATCAGAATCTATTAGTGTAATAACTCAGTAATCACAAATATATGTGATTCAGGAAAATTTCACAATCGGCCAAATCGATTTCCTTATCTATGTATATTGTGGGCTGTAATATTGGCAGGTGGTGATTGCTGCAAGTAACATGATTGGTGTTTTCTCATGGAAAGCTGAGGATATCTATAAACAGCATACTACCCCATCCACACACCCATCCAAAGACTTTATACATTACAATGTAATGCCATATGTCTTAAGAATATTACAAGATATGATTATATAAGTTAATGGTTCTCCCTAATGTATTAATATTTGAATATATTTACATGTACATTGCTTAGAAATAAAACTCATTAGAAAGCCTTTGGCCATATATTTGTGTCCCCTATATAATGTTTTTGACGGTAACTGTACTGTAAGAATTTAGAAATTATTTTATCGACATGAAATGATATGACCACACGCTGTATATAATTTATGGTACATTTTTGTTTACTTAATATTAGATGCGGCTGGTGCCAATGGCAGTTGGTGACATCGCAATGTATCACGCAAACATTCTAATCGCATGGGCCTGTAACTGCCACTTCTCAGCGCGAGTTGTACTGTAAGTATGTTTTCTGCTGGGCTCAGCTGCTGTCCTGCTATTTTCAATATTTTTCTAATTATTGTCCCCCGATATGTCTCTCCCATCTCTTACCTGAGGACGTTACCTGTGCTTCACCCCTCCCTTCCTTTATCCTTCAACAATTTTATCAATGACTTTAATTAAATAACTCATAGTACTTACCTTCTGGTAAAACCTAAGATTAAATACATGACTGTTATTCTGGGAAAACAGTACTTACAATAGTAGTATTTAAAATATGTAGAGCCTTTAAATAAATAAGAACATGTCTAATAAGCATCACCAAGATTTGGTCCTACAGAAAGTCTTGCCAGACAGGGATGTAATTCTTTTACATGTAGAAAGGGGTGCCCATGAAAGTAGCAATATACTTAATATATTTAATGTACTCCATTCATTTTTGTATTTAGTGTCTATGAACTCCACAATACATTCTTAGATTTTTACGAGTGAGGAACAAACCAAAAAATAAGTTTATATTTAATATAGAGAGATTTTTTTGTTTTCAAACAGAGCCTGTAAAGTGACAGGAGCTGATTGGTTGGTACTTTATCTCCGTCCACTTTATCTCTCTCCAAGGCTTAGTGCATAGACCCCTATACCATATAATAATGTATAATTAATGTCACTGCAGTAAGCAGAGGGCTGCCCTTATACTAAACTGCTTACCTGTTGTAGACACACTTTTTTTTATAAAACAATAAAACAATTACTGATACATCTATGTAATAAAACCCCAGCTGATACTAATGATACATCATGCTGGTGTGCAGTGACAGTTGGTCTGACCTCTGACCCCTCCCACCTGTGTCAGTGATGCACAGGAGAGAATGATGGGGTGGTGATAGTGAAAGACAGTGGGGGGGGATAAGGAGAGCTGGGTAGGAAGAGATGGGATTGGGGTAAGAGAGAAAAGGGGGGGTGGGGGAGAGAGAGAAGTGGGAAGAAAGTATTGGGGGCAGAGAAGCAGAGAGATGGAGAGAAAGAGGGGGTGGAGACAGAGATTCAAAAAAAAAAGTTATATTAATATTAAACAAAACTGCTGCATCTTCACCCAACTCAGGTGTTATTATACATGATTACTGTGTCTTTCCTACTTTTTATGTTACATTATTGGGCTTCATTTAGGAAGTATAGGATGCGTAGCACACAACACTTTCATCATGCCCCCAAGCACCTAGATGGTCCCCCCCCCACCAGTGTACATCAATGTGTCTGACTACTCTCAGTACTATGGGGTCAATCCAATTAGGTGCGAGTTTGCAATAGCAAGTTTGTTTTATGAATTGCGCAAACATTGCACGAATGCACGCTCCTGAGAAATGCGAGATCCAATTAGAAATGGCTATTCGCGCTGCTCGCGGTGAGTGTGTGCGAATTTTCTATAACATGCGACTTAAGAGAAGGGCATGAAAAAGTGGGAAAACCATCCTCAACCCCAAATAAATGTCAACTTCGTTAGCAGAATCATACAGAAGGCTGTTTGTGGGCATAAGGAAAGTACTGCAAGAGTAGTAGAGCGCTGATAGTATCAGTTACACCGGATACAATGTAGCAATGAACTGTGGCCCTGATTCAGAGCCAGACGCTCTGACAGAGCGCTCGCTCTGAATCAGGGCAGTCCTTCTTGTTTTTCAGAGCGGCCTTCTGGCTGCTCGCATAGCTGTGGGTGACCACCCACAACTATAGCGAACGGCCAGGAAGATGGTCCATCGCGACCATCGGGCTTGTGATGAGACCCTTGTGGTAGGGTCTTGTGGCCGCAAGCCCCAGAGAGCTTCTGGCTCTAATAGAGCCGGAAACTCTCCCACTGACATCACTTGTGATGTCAGTGGGGCCAGCCCCAGACGGTAGGCGTTCCCATGGGAACGCCTTCATCTGGGCAGCCACGCCCCCGGCCCGCCCACCAAAGGGGGCGTGCTGTCACTCAACATCGACAGCACACCCCCTTTGGTACAAGACCCGGAGCGACGGTTTGCCCGTCGCTATCCGGGTCTCGCGCATGCGCACGACGGAGCCGGCTCCGTCGTGCGCATGCGCACTAGGCCACCATCGACCCGCTTGCGAGCGGGTCTGAATCAGGCCCTGTGTGTTAAGTTAATTCATCAATGTGTGTAGCACAATACCTGCAATAAACTCAAGTTGGTATGATGTTATAGCTCTTTTGCCAGTTTGGGCAGTTGAGAAGTCATTAGTGAGGGCTCCGATGTCATGCCAGTGGTTTGCCTCTCCGGTGCTGCAGGGACTCTTATCTAACTCTACCTATTGCTGCCTCTCCGGCTGGTTCCCTTCTATGTAATCCTTTCTTCTCCGTTGTTGGGATCACGATTGCCGCTCCGATAGAGGTGCTGCTGTATCCGTGTGGTATCCGTGTGGCTGATGCGTGTGTCTGCTCCAACGCATTTCAGGCAACCAGATCTTTCCTCACGAGTGACTCTGCTTGCTGCAGACACCCCTCTAGGTGGCACTGAGACTGGGCAGTTGTGGAAGCTCTGCCAGGGTCCAGGGCTTGCTCTCCACGCCTGTCACTTTCTAGCACTGCATGCAGCCATTGCTCATCATATGTGTCACATACATGTAACAAGTTTCCAGCCCTTATGTGTGTGTCTGTCCCTAGATGCTCTGTTCCCCTGGGACTCACGCAGACACCAGTTGTAACACACAAGGAGAGGCATGATCACCCTATACCTTTACGCAGCCTGCATGGTGTTTTTAAATGTTGTCAAATGGCTGTTTTGTGCATTTATTTAAAAAAATTAAACCATTTGTTTAATCTCAAAACTAATTAAATGAAAAAATGCAAAAATAATAGTAGAAAAAAAAGTTGATTTTGAGTTAATATGAGGCCACTTTAAATTTTTATCAACAAAATGTAAAAATAAAAATGATAAAAACCAATTATTTTCAATTGCAAAAATACTTTAATTAAATTTGGGGTGCCTAAACTAACGAAAGAGATGATTTGGGGGTAATTTGAGGCCATTTTTTTAACATGTAATTATTGGGCCTACTAAGCTAATTGAAAACTTCTAAATGCTTAATTAGCATTAGGGGGTGTCCAAGGGGTTCTGCACTGTGGGCCTTATTCAGAGCCGGACGCTCTGACCAGAACGCTCGCTCTAAATCAGGACCGGGCTACCTAAAATTGGAGCGGCCTCTTGGACGCTCGCATAGCTGTGGGTTACCACCCACAGCTTATGCGAGCGTCCATGATGATGGTCGCGATGGTAAAGACCATCGCGACCATCGGGCTTGCGACGAGACCCTGCGGTAGGGTCTCGTTGCCGCAAGCCCTGGAGTGCTTTTGGCTCTATCAGAGGGAACGCTTCCGTCTGCGAGCCACGCCCCCGGCACGCCCACCAAAGGGGGCGTGCTGTCACTCACCATCGACAGCACGCCCCCTTTGGTGCGAGACCCTGAGTGACGGCTTCCCCGTCGCTCGCCGGGTCTCGCGCATGCGCACAACGGAGCTCCCTCCATCATGCGCATGCGCACTTGGGCACCATTGACCCGCTTGCGAGCGTACAGTGCTCGCGAGCGGGTCTGAATGAGACCCTGTGTTCCAACATTTTTACCTTAAAATAAAGAATTGACCTACTGAACCTTTTCACACCCTCAGGGGAATGTGCACAAAAAAAAGTGATTTTCTTCTGAGAATGGCCAGCACAAATCAACTTGCACTGAATTGGATTGCCCCCTAGGAGTGTGCCTGAGTGTGCAGAGGGAGACACAGAGACATCTAAAGAGATACAAGTGTAACTGTCTCATCACCATCCAATACTGACCACTGTACTACCTCCCCTTCCATCACATAACATACTGCTCGGTGTCACATGTTTGTGCTTTGCTATAACGACTATTTGTTTAATTTCAGTGTCAAAATAAGCAAAAAAGTTTCTTCAAACAAAAGTGATGGGAGGCTGCATCTCCCTGTGGTACGTACACATGTATAAGACAGAACTGGATGATGATGATTATATTTTTTAAGACCCTAATTCTTTTCTCCTTTTTTAACTCTCCTACATGTCTAATGCCTGAATAAAGAAATGTATGAATAGAGGTGGTTTAAACTCTTTGAACTATTATCTTTACTGTATGACTGGATATATATATATATATATATAATATAGGAAGCCTGAAACTGAACCCTGCACCCATTATATCTGCCACCCCTGAACATCTCCACTTCTAAAAACCAGCACGTTAGTAAATATACCCCTGTCTCTGAATCAGTCTGTACATACCCTGCTCAGAGTAAGCCGGCGCCTCTCTATGCCCACTGGATCCTAGATAGAAGCCTAGGTTGACTAATGAATAATTCAGTTCTATACATACCCTGCTCAGAGTCACACCATGATCATTCTTCTATACTTAGTGCAGAGCCCCAGCCAGGGGCATGATGTTCCTTTACTGCTGGGCAAGTACATAGGGGTCTATTTATCAAGCAGTGTAAAGTGTGTAGAAGTTTATCAAGTACAGTCTATAAAATAATAATAGGCATATGCTGATTGGTTGCTATGGGCAACTTGTCCACTTCTCCACACTTTTCACTGCTTGATACATAGACCTCTCTGTCACCAGATGTCACTAATTACCACAGACAGTCCCAGGTATTAGAGATTTGTCCTTGGAACTATTGATCCCTGGAAATATCCCCATATTTCATGGGGTGACCAACTACACAGTACAATTGCTGTTACTCTGTATAATAAATGCAATGTTGATAATAATGCAAGCAATGTCCCATATCCTATTAGTCTCAGTGATGTCATTGTAATATGCTCAGTACATCCTATTATACTACACAGGTCTAGAGGCAGCACGTGTGCACGTGTGTGTCTGTGATATCACTATATGTTCACTTGTGTTCATCCGACAACATAGTAAATGTAGCTGTATTTTCTGTTGTAGCATAAAGTCACAAGATGACGACTTGGATGAACGGTAAATACATTAATCTACTTGTACTACAGCCTATCTGGTAAAAGTTCTCCAAACTCCTGATAATATTAGGACATGAGGTTGTAATATACAATCTTTTTTGTTGTAGCAGGTTTCATATTTTAATTTTATCCACTTTTTTAGAAGGTCAACGACAACCATTTTGTATTGTACTTACTGTATTATGCAGCTTTCCTGGCTTTATTGTCCTGTGTCCCACTCTTGATACATCAAAAATTTTACTTTAAGACAATGGTGAAATGTCTTGCGGCTCCTGCAGTGGGTAATGGGAGAGACGTCATGTCGTCTCTCCCATAGTACAGAGCACGGAGAGCGGGAGGACGGAGGAGCAGACAGTGGCGGGCGCGGCAGGAGCGGGGATTCAGGTAAGTTAGTGAGTGTTTTGTGTCTGTCTGTCTGTTAATCACTACTGGCCGGGGGCACTACGGAAGGCACTGTCTAAGGGGCACAGCATAGGGGGAATCACTACTGGGGGTACTGTATAAGGGGCACAGCATAGGGGAATCACTACTGGGGGTATTGTATAAGGGGCACAGCATAGGGGAATCACTACTGGGGGTATTGTATAAGGGGCACTACTGGAGACCTTCATAAGGGGGACCACTACTGCGGGCACTGTATAAGGGGCACTACTGGGGTACTGTATAAAGGGCAATACTGGGGGCCTGAATAAGAGGGACCACTACTGGGGGCACTGCATACTGGGGGTACTGTATAAGGAGCCTGCATAATAGGGACCACTACTGGGGGCACTGCATAGGGGGGCACAGTATAAGGATGCATTACTGGGGGCACTGTATAAAGGGTACTATTACCTGGGGCACTGCTACTGGGGACATTGCATTAGGGGCACTACTACAGTGGCATTGCAAGAGGGGCACTACTACTCTGGGCATTAAGGTGCATATTTAATGGAAAGGAATGTTCCCAGAGTGATGAGAAAGGAGTGTGTGTCATGTTGACACGCCCCATTTTTCAGTGGCCATGCCCCTTGTGGCACGTGACCACACCTAATTTTGCCTTGGGCTCCATATACCCTAGTTGCGTCACTGATCTGGATCTCCTCAGGAGCTTAGAGCCCCGACTCAGATCTGTTCCAGATTCACGAAATTCAGGTGGATGTGGACTTCTGGAGAACCAAAAGGCAATGCCGCACACACAATATTGTTTGATTGACCGTACAGCATTGTCAATCAAACAATCTCATATGTCAACCGCAGGAAGCGCGCAATTGAGGGTACACACTAGACAATGTAGATGACTATCGTCCCAATATCATCCTAGTGTTTACCCACCCTAAGGTGTAGCTTATTTTACTATTACTTCGTACCATGCTGTATTCAAGCCGCTACACCTGGAGAGCATATTCTACTTTCAATGGAAATAAGAAAACATCTGCCTCTTCAGGATGGGCGTATTTAGATCACTGAATATCTGTATAAGGGACATAGTACTTGTGCGGCCATATACCCTGTTGCTGATAGCTGCCTGTCCCCACGTCTGACAGACACACATTTCCCATTATGCTGCAAGTCACTGCTCCCTCTCCCTCCATAACCACATCAAGGAGAGTTGTGTGTCTGTCTATAGCCTGACAACATATTGTGTATCATGCAGCGTTTCACCCCCCAATGTGTAAACATACATCACTATAGTTGTTCCTGACATTGCCTCTTTTGCTTAAGGGCAATTGGCTAGGGTAAGATACAGGGAAATGTGTTTCAGAGTATTTTGGCCGACAAGCATGCAATATTGGTCATTTTTGTAACTTTTTTGATTCTCAGATTTATTCAAACAGTCAAAAATTGTCCACCAGCATTCAGGTATGTATCCTTACCCCACAGGAATATGCTTCCTTGTCATTGCATCATCCTGTATTATCAATGTCCATTAGCAGTGTCCATAGAGATCATGCAAAAGTAGGGACTAGTAGTATAAGACATTTGGCACATATATGGGCCTACAGTATTTATCAAAAATAAATTTGCGTGATATCCACAATAAATGGCAGTTTACAGGTGATATGTGCAAATTTCTGGTGTCCCTTGGATGTATCTAGGGGGGTAGGGGGTTGGTGCAGCAGATATCGGAGATAAAAACAGTGGCCCTCATTCAGAGCCGTTCGCTATTTGTGGTCGCTCGTTTAAAAACAAGGGGTGGCTATTCAAATGATCCGTACGCACATTGCAGTCTGTTCACACCTCTAAGTCTGAACGAGCGAGCAAAACATACGCTCGTTTATTTGTTAAAAACGCCCCCTGGCCGCTCGCATCCTACGTCATGTCCGCTATTTATTAGATTAATCGAGTACATCGACCAGCGTATGAACTGCTCGCTATTCTTGTGGTTGGTGTTTGCTACCACAAATTTGCGTGCAGTTCTGGCTATAAAATAACCCAGCTGCTGTTTTAAATATACACACCCATAAAACGCCCGTTTTGACCTTTAAGCACGCCTGCGTTCGGATCTCCACTCCCCATTTTCAAGCACCTTCCCCTGTTACCACCCACATACGCCTCATTCTGTCACTCAAAATAGCAGGCACTCGCTATATAGCGTACAAAGGATTTTCGGCCGCACTGACTGGTTCGCGCATGCGTACTAAAAAGCGTACGCATGCGCAGATGTGCAAACATCGCTCGGAACGAGCGTACTGCCGCTAACGAGCGGCTCTGAATGAGGGCCAGTCTCCTGTTTTCTATCACGCAAACACCCCCAATAGGTTTCTATGGGGGTTACTATTTGTGAGATTTGCCAAGTTGGGCCCTGGTTGCTAACACCGTTCTTAGCTGGCATTAGCCATTGTAGCCTTTAGGCTAGAGATCGTACATTCATTTCTGTTGGACATATTACAGCTCTTAGTGTATTACAGTAATGGTGCCCTGGGACTCAATATATGTGGAAAATATACTTCTTTTATACCAAATTTCCGGGTCTGACCTGGGGGTTGGAACAGGGGGCCTGATTCAGAGCCGGACGCTCTGACAGAGCGCTCGCTCTGAATTAGGGCCGTCCCTCTTCATTTTTAGTGCGGCCTCCTGGCCGCTCGTACAGCTATGGGTGATCACCCACAGCTATAACGAGCGTCCAGGAAGATGGTCGCGATGGTCAAGACTATCACGACCATAGGGCTTGTGGTAGGGTCTCGTTGCCGCAAGCCCTGGAGTGCTTTCGACTCTATCAGAGCTGAGAGCACTCCCACTGACATCACTTGTGATGTCAGTGGGGCCGCCCCCAGACGGTAGGTGTTCCCATGGGAACGCCTCCATCTGGGCAGCCACACCCCCGGCACACCCACCAAAGGGGGCGTGCTGTCACTCACCATCGACAGCACGCCCCCTTTGTAGCAAGACCCGGAGCGATGGCTTGCCCGTCGCTATCCGGGTCTCGCGCATGCGCACGACGGAGCCGCCTCCATCGTGCGCATGTGCACTGGGCCAACATCGAACCGCTTGTGAGTGCTCAGCGCTCGCAAGCGGGTCTGAATCAGGCCCTGGATTCCAATCCGGATCAGACACGAAACTTAACCCTTTCATACTGCGGCGCTGACCCAATATATTACCGAGTCGCTGCCGGGTATGTAGTGACCTAGCTCTTCCTGCAGTGAATGCTTGGAGATGATGTCCTCTAGAAGCACCACTGAAACCGGCCAATGGGATGGCATGCGGCACGATCAGGGTCATCGTGACCCGGATCGCACCGTTTACACTGCAAGGTTTTCACGGGTTGTTACCTTGTTAAACCCTGCATGCTACCTGGGTTTGATTACTGGGTCACTCAACCCGGGAATCCAAACCCTGGCCCCTTTTACGCCCAGAAGTTAACCCTGCAATAACCCGGTTTTAGCTCTGGTGTAAAAGGTATAAGTGTACCACGTACGGCATTGTGCTACCACTACAATTATACCAGCACTGACACCCAGAGAGTTGGCAAGTATGCCCCTTATAGACACAAGTGCTTCCTTAGCATTCATTGTCACATTCCAAACTACATTTATGGACTTTACAAGTCATTATAGCATAATTATCATTTAGTCTTTAATACATTAATTACTACAAAAACAAATGTTCTGCAGTGCGTACTGTGAGTAAATGGGACATACTGTCTGTGCCAAAGCCAGCAGCTACTGTGGCCGGTTCTCCAATCAGGAATGCTGTGAGGTCTGCGTGGGGCCAAGCTGGTTCTCTAGTCAAATAACAATGTAATCTTAGTGGGACTTTAATGTGTTTAGACTTTTAGGACCCACCTACAGATCAGTGATGAGTTGGAAGTGACCAAATTGCCTGACCTGACTACATATTTGCGCTTCCTCATTATGGGCTGGGAAATATAGAAGAAAAAAAATATCAATTTAATTTTATCTAGTACATAATCTGGGCTAAGTGGTTCTTGTAGATTATATTGATACTATAGTAACTTTTTTAATTTTCCAAAGTGATAAAACCTTTTACAGAGTCTTATTTTATGTTTCTTTTTTATTATAGGAGACAACACGAAAAAGAAAGCTTGGCCCCCAATCTGTCTCCAATACAGAGCACTGAGTGAGTGTATAGCACAACACAACTGTTACGAGATTATGGGACGATTGCTCAAAGGATGAAATGTTTGGTGTTGTCTATGGTGATAGGGCTTATTTCATTTCACCACACACATCAAACCCATATTTCAAGGGTGACCACTAACATGGCACAATTCCCGGTCTTCTGTATACTGAATGCAATTCTCACTGTCTGGTTGGTTTCGGTGATGTCATCGCAATATGCTAAGAACACTCTATTATACTGCATAGCCCCTGAGGCAGCACATGTGTGTGATATCACTATATGTTACTTCATCCGCCAACATAGTTATAATAACTGTATTTTCTGTTGTAGTGACCGGTCCTCAGATAGAGAATCTGACTCTGAGGAGAGCATGCAATATTGGTAATTACATTATTCTACTTGTACTACAACCCGTCTGGTAAAAGTCCCCCCCAGACCTTATTAATATTGGCACATGGTATTTTCATATATATTTGTATGTAGCATGTCTCATGTATTTATTTAATTTATTGCAAATAACTTCAGATAGTCAGCTATGATTTATGTACTTATTATCCTGTACATCTTTCGTGGCATTATTTGTATCCCACTCTTTGGGCTAAGGAGCTCATTCAGAGTCTCTCGCTAGATGCGATCGGTTCGCTCGCATCCAAAAAGGGACCGGACATGCAAATACCAAGATCGCAAGGCAAAGCTAAAGGACGCCCTTTATGTGTTAGCGAGCGGCGCCTAAGCGATCGCAAGCTCGTGTAATACCGCCCCCTCTACTCTCGCAGCACACGCCATCTCCAGGAAGTGAATAAGACCATCGGTAACATCGAGAGACATCGGAAGCACTCGCACTGCTTAGGGTAGGCCTTGGCTCCCGCAAGTACATGCAAGTGCTTCAGTCAACAAAAGATGCCAGGTGACGTGTACAATGGCGATGCTTTGAAATTATGCACACCCATAAAACGCCGTTATGACGGCCAGACACGCCTGCGTACGCACTACCACTCCCCCATTTACTAGCACATTCCCCTGTTACCACCCACAAATGGCACTATCTGTCACTCAAAGGAGCGATCTGCCTTTGTGCTACGAGTGCTCTATTCCTGATCGCAGTGAGTGGTTTACGCATGCGCACTGCAACTAATACGCATGCACATTTTGTAACAATCGGCCGCCTGCGAGCGATCGCCCCTTAGCGATCGGGTCTGAATCAGGTCCTAAATGTAATAGGTTCCGATATTCTGCCGCTGCAGGGATTTATCTGAGTCACCCCATATTTTTAAAGTGGCAATCAATTTAAAGGCTAAACTAGCTTGGTTTAGCCATTAAAATGATTGCCTTTTTATAAATATGGGGAGATTCGGATATATCCCCGCAGCAGCAGAAGATCGGAATCTATTAAATTTAGCCCTCTGTATGACAAATATGTCACTTCTTAGACATTGCTGGAAACATTGCTCATCTGATAGCGCCTATGTGATTATCTGCTCTTGTAAAGACAGAATCCAGGTCTCAGTCCTGGAGGACTTAATGGGGCACAATATGTAAAACGAATATACCTATGAATTAACTACTAGCTGAATGCCCATCTTATTAGATGTCAGGGCCGCAACTAGGGGGGGGGGCTAGAGGTGCAAGTGCACCGGGTGCCGGAATGCAGGGGGTGAAAAAGGGATGACTCACGGTGGCTTGGGGGCTGTAGAGTCAGATAACGGCCATCCAAAAATGGCCGCCGCCAAGGAGGAGACAGATGCTAGAGGTGCTTACTGGATCTCTAGTGTCTGTCTCCTCCTTGGCGGCGGCCATTTTTGGATGGTCATTTTCAGCAGATTCCATACGAACTAGCCGTCCGCATGGACTCTGCTGAAAACGGCCATCCAAAAATGGCCGCCGCCAATGAGGAGACAGACACTAGAGGTCCTACTGGACCTCTAGTGTCTGTTAGGCCAGCACAAGTGACGGGAGAAGATGCTGAAAGCTGCATCTTCTCCCGTTAAACCCCATGGCAACGAGCATAAACCCCATGGAAATGAGCATGTAACCCCTGGCAACGAGCATAAACCCCATAGCAACGAGCATGAATCCCCCTGGCAATGAGCATGGAACTCCCTGGCAATGAGCATGGAACTCCCTGGCAACGAGCATGAAACCCCCTGGCAACGAGCATAAAACCCCTGACAACGAGCATGAAACCCCCTGGCAACGAGCATGGAACCCCCTGGCAATGAGCAGGTAATTTTAAAGTAATTAGAAGCCTTACTGTGGGGCATAAAATGGTGTTGGGAAAATATGTAAGTGGCACTTTGGTAATAGGCATTATAGTGTGTGGCATAATGTGTAATGGGCATTATTGTGTGTGGAATAATGTAAGTCACTATACCAGGGACGTTTGACTAGAGCCCTGCCTTATGGAGGAGCAAGGACAAAATCCAGGTACGGGAAGGGAGGGGGGCGCAAAATTGCTACTAGGGATTCCCTGTAGGTCAGCAGCCTGGGCCCCTGCCTGGATTAACTCAGGACCTGATTCAGAGATGTACGCTAATGCAATTGCCGAGCATAAGGACGCCCGCTGCTGTCTTCTCATATCCGCCTGACGAGTTACAACAGTGTAAACATCAGTAAAATCAATGCAGATTGGACAGCCATGCAGGATATGCGGAAAGTCTGACCAGCCGCAAACACTGCAGCTCTGCTGACATGCAGTGAGAGCTCTCGTGCTGTGTAGGAGATCGCACTAGCTCATTTATGCACGGCCATGAAACTGCATTTAACCAGTCAGACACGCCTGAATTTGCCTAACCACACCCCTTACCTAACTCCAAACGCTGGCTGCCTATGACTCACTTTGTGAATGGATCCTCTGTGCAGGTGTAATCGCAATGCAATCACTGCATGTGTGCGGTTTGGCTGACATGCATGCGCAATGGCATACTATCACTCAATCTGTGCAAAACGTGGTATTTTAATTACTTTAGCTTTTTCCTATTCAATTGCCAGGTAGAAAATCAGTCTATATATATATATATATATCTGTACTGAGATGGACAAATACATGATTTTTGCTCTGGTTTTCCCTAATTTAAGTAAGCAAATATGCTACAAACATGTTCCAAACAACGAGTAATATAGCGATCTGCCTTTGCTGAGCCCAGCTGGTAAGCAGAGTGGTGGTGGGTTCGGCTTGTATCTCCTTATGTTCTGCACTTTTTGAAACTAAGTTTTTGCACTTGGGGGCATATTTATTAAAGAATATCTGCGGGATATGCCCCGAAAACACACATTGCAGGGGGTCTCTGCAAATTTTAAGAATACCTTGTATGTAACAAGGAGGGACAGTAGCAGATATCACCAATATCTGCCGTGGTCTTCCTATTTCCTACCACAAAGCACATACCATATTTCTGTAGTGGCTGCTAAAATGTAGGGATTTACAAAGCATTCCCGGACTTGGCCCAAGCCACTAATGCCATCTGAAGATGGCGTTAGCCCATAGTATCCTATGGGTACTCCATCACCAATGTTTTGGAGAGGGATCTTCCGAATCACTCTCTGCATGCCCCAGCTGACCGATGTACACTGTGAGTGCCACGCATGTGCAGTACGCTGAGTGGACCCAAACCCGGAAGCAGAGTGATAGCCCATGTCCCAGCAAGAGTATTTTGCTATATTCACATGAAAATTAGAATTTTCACTTTGCGAATCTAGCCAAAAATATTAAATCCATACCGTATTTTAAATGCAGGATATAATAAATAGGACCCTTAATATTTTATGTTTGTACTGTATCTGTATATGCACTTTGTACGTTGCTGTGGACCCTTTGCGGCGCAGTATAAATAAAGAATAATAATAACAATGTATTATCGGTTGGTAGAGTAAGCAAGATAGGTGCTATATAGAGAAGCTGCTCCACTGTCTCTTCTCACTGTAGGGAAGGACCTAGACCCTCATTCAGAGTCGATTGCTAGATACAAGAGGTCGCTCTGAATGAGGGCAACCGCTTGTGGTTGCTCCGTAGCGACGGAGCACCCGTCGTTAGCCGGGTCTCGCGCATGCGCACGTCGGAGCCAGCTCCGACGTGCGCATGCCCAGTGGGCAGACATAAACCCAGTTTACGAGCGCTCAGCGCTTGCGACCGGGTCTGAATAAGGCCCCTTGTGTGTTTGCTGAGCTGTGTAAGGGATGCTCTCACTTAGGGGTAAATTTACTAAGATGGGAGTTCTATTTAAGAAGTGATGTTGCCCATAGCAACCAATCAGATTCCAAGTATTATCTTCTAGAAGGTGTTTGATAAATGAGAAGTAGAATCTGACTGGTTGCTATGGGCAACATCACTTCTTAAATAGAACTCCCATCTTAGTAAATTTACCCCTTAAAGTCTTCAAAATCCTTAGCAATTATTCAATGTATAATTCAGCCATTAGTTGGACGTCTTCTATCCTAGAGAAACGAGTCCATGCTACAGCTCAGAGTCCAGACTAATACCCCTGTTACACCAGAGCTAAAACCCGGGTTATTGCAGGGTTGACCCGGGCAGCTCCTTGGCGTAAAAGGGGACAGAGTTGGATTCCTGGGTGGAGTGTCCTAGCAATCCAGCCCAGGTAACTTGCAGGGTTTTACACGGGAATAACCCGTGAAACCCTGCAGTGTAAACGGCGCGATCCAGGTCACTATGACCTGGATTGTGCCGCATGCCTGCTGATTGGCCGGCTTCAGTGGCGCTTGGAGATGAAGTCCACTTCAACGCCAGAAAAACTGGGTCACCGCAGACCCAGCTCCGGTGTGAACGGCGCCGACTTGGAAATATCCTGGGTCAGTGCTGGCTAAATTCCGGGTCTGATCCGGTTTGGAACCCTGTTCCAACCTCCGGGTCAGACCCAGAATTTAGGTATAAAAGCAGTACTAGTTGTAGAAGATGGATTATAATGTGGGTAGTTGGTCAGCAGGGTGGAACATAACTGTGGTACTTTCAGCATAGGTTTACTAAATTCAACCTATCAAGGTTCCCAATTTAATATTGTATAACGCTTGGTGCATACTGTGAGATGTCAATTGTATTAAAGTTTGTAAATGTCTTCTATTATTATGCTGTGGCGATCTTTAATAAATTAGGTTGTTTTTTTGTGTTTTTTTTATAGCTCTGAAATTGAAGAAATCCCTTACTGGGAAAAGGAGATTTTTGTTCTAGAACTGGACGATGAAGGTAAAAAGAGGAAGTGGGAGAAAGGGGAATTCCCTCTTTATTTCACTTTACTATTAATTCCCAAATTTTGCGACCATTAGGTTTGTTTCAAGAGCTGAATTCTTACAGGAAGCCTTGGTTATTTCCTGCCCTTTCTCACACTTCAATCAACCAATCAATCACAGTTATCATTTACCAACATAATCCGCTATATTACAGTGATGTAGCTCATATCATATCTGAAAAATCTAGTACTTCAATTTTTTAAGAACACAGAGACAGAATGTTATAAAAGTGAATTTAATGGGCTAAAATTACTATGTGGTGGTTTGACGGTGGTTTCTATTCTATTCTAAACCCCGGCAGTTTGGTGGCGGGTTCTATTCTGTTCTAAACCCCAGGGGTTTGGTGGCGGTTTTGTAGCAGTTTCTAAATGACAGCCCTGTTCTATTCTATTCTAAAATGTGTTTTGACTGTGGTTGGGCGGTGGTTTTGCTATCTGCAGATTTACTAAGGCCAAAACCGCTGCAAAACTGCCATCAAAACACATTTTAGAATAGAATAGAACAGGCGTTCCCCCCGGGGTTTAGAACAGAATAGAACCCGCCACCAAATCGCCGCTTAGTAAATTTTGCCCAGTATGTCAAAATTAGAGATGAACAGTTTGGTTCTACTCAGTACTTTTGCCAAATTAGTGCACGTTCGGATTTATCTTATTGGCTATCCAAAACAGGTGATAGCCGGATAGCCCAAAAGATGCCGGTTTTCAGATCTGACCATAACAGGGTAGAACCGAACTGCTCATCTTTAGTGAAAACAGCCACAAAGCTTAAAGTAACAAAAAGAATAATAATAGTATAGAGATACAGTATTAAAATGCAAATACCTTTCTTATAGTCAGAGAAAAGCAGAGCATCTTTTATCTGCATAAAGCGAGAGTGCTACTGTTACATTCTTATGCCTATTACATCTGTGCATGAATAGTGTTGTCGTGTTAGTCAGCGGTGGACCGAGTCCACCCAGCCCGCTACTGCTTGTATAGGACAGAGCTATCACTGGATCCGTAAGGAAACTTGCCCCTTCTCAGTCACTTTTCTTACTTTACTGAAAAGCTCCTAATCTACAGTAGAACAGTGGTTCTCAATTATTTGCCACCTGGATACCCTCTGGCGGAACCGGTATGATTTCCCGGCGGTCAGGATGCCGGCGGTCAGAAGACCGACAGCGGCATTCCGATGTTCAACATACTGTCCCCATCCCCCTGTGGTGCCTAACCCTAACCCACCTCGTGAGGTCCCTAAACCTAACCACCTAATCCCCGGGCGAACCCTCATACTTACCCTCATACTTACTTTCAGGATACCGGCAGTATCCTGATCTCTTCGGGATGGCGGTGTCGGCATTCTGACGGGTGTCGAGAATCCGGCGTCGGTATGTTGACGTCCGGAATCCCGTCTGCCGGCATCTTCACTGCAATCTCCCCCGGCACACTATTTGCATTCATGTACAACATTTGACAATAAAACTGTAGTCCACATATGCTTTTCATTTTGTTATCAGGGTCCTAGAGATCCCTAGGACACTGCTATCCCTATGTGTCTAATTATGTCCTGCGCTGCCCCGCCATTACAGAAACCTTCTCAAGTACCACTGACATCACAGAGCGTACACCTGGGGGTATTATTGGTATGCAGTCAGGAAGCCGACGGTCAAAATGCCGACCACCGGCTTCCCGACTGTGCAATCTCGACAGGGAACTAATGATAGGCGTAGAAATCCCGACGCCTATCATTATCCCTACGCTGGGAGCCCGACGCCCGGCATACCGAACGAAGGTAAGCCGGGTGGCGGGCGTGGACAGCCGCAGTGGGGGGAGGGTTAGGGCTCCCGGGGGGACTTAGGGTTAGGCAACCCCCCGGGAGGGTTAGGGTTAGGCTAGGGGAAAGGGGGGTTAGGCACCCCCGGGGGGAGGTTAGGGTTAGGTAACCCCCCGAGTTAGGTTTAGGCTGCAGGGACGGGGGGTTAGGTTTAAGCACTAGGGGGGAGGTTAGGCTTAGGCAATCCTAAGGTTAGGGTTAGGGGGGGAGGGTTAGGTTAGTTACTTTACTTACCTGTCGGGAATGGGATCTTCACTACTGGCTATATAAGGGAATAAAACAAATGTTATATTTCCCCTACATACTTGGTTTAGCAAAGCACTCACCTGCAGCATTGAATTACACGGGTTCCAGTCAATAGATCTACATTAAAAATGTCAACAATGTCAAGATAGACAACAGATGTTAGACAGGCAATAGGTCGACAGGTACAAAAGGTCAACAGGGTCAAAAGATCGACACAAAATTATTTAATTTTTTTAGGGTTAGGTATTTACCGGAGCTTTAGGATTAGGCTCTAGGAGGGACAGTTAGGGTTAGACACGTACCCCGATGGTAAGCAGTAGGCACTGGGAGGAATGGTTAGGGTTAGGCACTTACCCCGACGGCTAGGGTTAGGCACCAAGGGAAGGGTTGGGTTTAAGATTAGGGTTAGAAAACAAAAAAATGTGTCAACCATTTTTTGTACCTGTCAACCTTTTCTGTTTTGTCCTTTTGTCTAAGGCGACCTATTGTCTGTCTAACATCAGTTCTCTATCTAGACATTGTCTAAATTTTCTCTAGTAGACAATTTATACCAAACCCGAATTACACTATGTATAGCCAAGTAAAATGAAGGGAATAGAAGCCTGACCATGTCATCTCCTCAATACCATCTTCCCCCTATCTAATCACCAAGGAGGAGGCCAGAGAGCTGCTTTGTGTCTTCGCTGACCCAACATCTCCTACCACTGACTTTACCTCCCTGTAAGGAGTTACTGTTACCTATGCACCTGGATGTATTTTTTGGGGGGTTAACTAATGTTGATTATAACAATTTAAACCATTTTTAATTAGAACAGATGAGCTGTATGAGAAAATATTTGATCATGTCAATTATCATTGAGCTGCTTTACTAAAAATTAAATATTGCATTTTCATTATATTTACAGACAGAGATGATGAAGATTAAAACCACCTCAGACACATAATAACCAATGATTGTAAATATTGTAAATAGTTTATTAAAAAATTTATTAAAAAAAATCTTTAATAGGTCTAATTCTTTAAAACTCACAACAATGCCTAAAAAGCAAAATATATAATAGTAAACATCTGTAAAATGAGGTTTCTGTACTCATAGCTGTAGTATTAGTGAGGGCAGGAGACAGCACAGGAGCTGGGCAGCTGATGCCCAGAGACAGTGGCTGGTGCTGGGCATGGTGCATGCTGCCCCTGACTCCTGCAATGTTCTGTGTTATTTCATTCCACTGTTCCCAGCTGGTGTTTTTGGGAAGTGCAAATTTTATAATGTATAAATCTTACTACTTTATAGTCTCCGTACTGTATTTTGTCCTTAATACCAATTCACAGGATACCACTATGGGAAGTAAGAATATACGCAGCGTCAGATATGCAGAAGTCATAGACTGTAGGCCTGACTCAGCAAGGATCGCAACTGCTAATATGCACGCAATAGGCCGATTGTTGCGTTTTGCGCATGCATCACAGTGCGTGAACTAGTCACTGTGATCGGGACTGCGATCGAAGAGACTATGCAGACCCATCACAGAGTGATTGACAGGTAGTGCCGTTTGTGGGTGGTGACGGGGGATGGTCGACAAAAAGCAGGCGTGCCAATGCGTTTGAATATCTTTGCATGGACGTGCATAAATTAGCCAGTGCGATGCCCTATGCAGCCTGAGACCTCATAGCGTGAGGACTGCCTTGAGCACTCATGGACACTTTGTATGTGTCATGTTACCAGGAAGTGCACTGCAGTGTTTAGAGATCAGAGCTCAGTCAGCAGGAGCAAGAAAGACACAGTGATGCAGGTAGGAGAATCGATGGACACTGAAGCTTATTGTAGTGAGGAGAGAGTTACAGTGAGTAGGGGATGAGACAAGCTCCCAGTATTCAGACCTAATGGTCTCCACATGATGTTCATAACTGTCATTGGTGGTAGTGGGGGTCATGATCAGGAGGCATGCAGGGTTAATGTGTATGCCACCATCCGGCGCTCACTGCGCGATGCACACCATAGCAACATTATATATAAAGTTGTTCATATCATTTGGACGAAAGATAATTTTCTATTAGAAGGGAACCTGCTCTCTGCTGCTCTCTATCATAATGTGGATTACTATGGACTGCAAAAAAACTGTTGAAGAGGGGTGAAGATTTGGGATTCTCACAATGTGCATTTTACATTAAAACATACTTGCCGACATTCCTCTGCAGCTTTCTGTGAGCAGCAGGACGGGACCTGTTGCTCACCTCTTCGGGGGGCGGTGCAGACAATAGACGGCATTAGGCCCGCCTCCTTAACAGAAAACGCCGGCTATTTGCGGGTCCGTACGGAGGGGCGGGGCTAAATGACACGATTTGCATCACTTAGCCCCGCCCCTTCCCTACGGACCCAAAAATTTAAAGTAAAATCTCCCCATCCTGCCCACTTCACTAGGAAGTAGGCAGGTTGTGGGATATATGCCTACTCTTCCGGGGGGGCAAGGGTTTACCCAAAAAATCAGGAGCCTCCCGTGATTCCCGGGAGAGTTGGCATCTATGCATTAAAAGGTTGTCTTGTGCTCACAGATCATACCTGTATTGTGAGGGATTTTCAGCTCATTATTGTATTGTGTTCTATGAAGCAAAAGCTATTACCATGAATGGACAGCTCTGAATCTGCGACAAGCTCCAGGAGACACATTGCCAGGAATTCCTAATTGGAAACTCTATTCTTCATTTTGGAGTTAATCCATTTCCTCCCTTCCTGACATACTGGGAACATTTACCTGGCAAAATTACTGACATTTCTGTATAATCTACTGTATATAGATAGACCTGCAGCAAGGAACATTTTATGTGGGAAGCTGTTTTCCCATGTATACTACTGTTTCCTACATTTATATGCACAATACAACCTGCTTCATGTCACATGAGCCCCAGTATGTCACCATGAGAGATACCCTGCTGGATGTCATAATAGCCCCATCATGTAACCATGAGTGATACCCTGCTGTATGTCATAATAGCCCCATCAGGTAACCATGAGTGATACCCTGCTGGATGTCATAATAGCCCCATCATGTAACCAGGAGCGATACGCTGCTGGATGTCATAATAGCCCCATCATGTAACCATGAGTGATACCCTGCTGTATGTCATAATAGCCCCATCATGTAACCATGAGTGATACCCTGCTGGATGTCAAAATAGCCCCATCATGTAACCATGAGTGATACCCTGCTGTATGTCATAATAGCCCCATCATGTAACCAGGAGTGATACCCTGCTGGATGTCATAATAGCCCCATCATGTAACCAGGTGAGATACCCTGCTGGATGTCATAATAGCCCCATCATGTAACCAGGAGAGATACCCTGCTGGATGTCATAATAGCCCCATCATGTAACCAGGTGAGATACCCTGCTGGAAGTTATAATAACCCCATCATGTAACCAGGTGAGATACCCTGCTGGATGTCATAATAGCCCCATCATGTAACCAGGAGAGATACCCTGCTGGATGTCATAATAGCCCCATCATGTAACCAGGTGAGATACCCTGCTGGATGTCATAATAACCACATCATGTAACCAGGAGAGATACCCTGCTGGATGTCATAATAGCCCCATCATGTAACCATGAGTGATACCCTGCTGGATGTCATAATAGCCCCATCATGTAACCAGGAGAGATACCCTACTGGATGTCATAATAGCCCCATCATATAACCAGGTGAGATACCCTGCTGGATGTCAAAATAGCCCCATCATGTAACCAGGAGAGATACCCTGCTGGATATCACAATAGCCCCATCATGTAACCAGGAGAGATACCCTGCTGGATGTCATAATAACCCCATCATGTAACCAGGAGAGATACCCTGCTGGATGTCATAATAGCCCCATCATGTAACCAGGTGAGATACCCTGCTGGATGTCATAATAGCCCCATCATGTAACCAGGAGAGATACCCTGCTCGATGTCACAATAACCACATCATGCAACCAGGAGAGATACCCTGCTGGGTGTCATAATAGCCACCGTATGTAACCAGGAGTGATACCCTGCTGGATGTCATAATAACCCCATTATCTAACCAGGAGAGATACCCTGCTGGATGTCATAATAATCCCATCATATAACCAGGAGTGATACCCAGCTGTAAGTCATAATAGCCCCATCATGTAACCAGGAGTGATAACCTTCTGGATGTCATAATAGCCCCATCATGAAACCAGGAGAGATACCCTGCTGGATATCATAATAGCCCCATCATGTAACCAGAAGAGATACCCTGCTGGATGTCATAATAGCCTCATCATGTAACCAGGAGAGATACCCTCCTGGATGTCATAATAGCCCCATCATGTAACCATGAGTGATACCCTGCTGTATGTCATAATAGCCCCATCACGTAACCATGAGTGATACCCTGCTGGATGTCATAATAGCCCCATCATGTAACCAGGAGAGATACCCTGCTGGATGTCATAATAGCCCCATCATGTAACCATTAGTGATACCCTGCTGTATGTCATAATAGCCCCATCATGTAACCATGAGTGATACCCTGCTGGATGTCAAAATAGCCCCATCATGTAACCATGAGTGATACCCTGCTGTATGTCATAATAGCCCCATCATGTAACCAGGAGAGATACCCTGCTGGATGTCATAATAGCCCCATCATGTAACCAGGTGAGATACCCTGCAGGAAGTTATAATAACCCCATCATGTAACCAGGTGAGATACCCTGCTGGATGTCATAATAGCCCCATCATGTAACCAGGAGAGATACCCTGCTGGATGTCATAATAGCCCCATCATGTAACCAGGTGAGATACCCTGCTGGATGTCATAATAACCACATCATGTAACCAGGAGAGATACCCTGCTGGATGTCATAATAGCCCCATCATGTAACCAGGTGAGATACCCTGCTGGAAGTTATAATAACCCCATCATGTAACCAGGTGAGATACCCTGCTGGATGTCATAATAGCCCCATCATGTAACCAAGAGTGATACCCTGCTGGATGTCATAATAGCCCCATCATATAACCAGGTGAGATACCCTGCTGGATGTCAAAATAGCCCCATCATGTAACCAGGAGAGATACCCTGCTGGATATCATAATAGCCCCATCATGTAACCAGGAGAGATACCCTGCTGGATATCATAATAGCCCCATCATGTAACCAGGAGAGATACCCTGCTGGATGTCATAATAGCCCCATCATGGGGCTATCATGTAACCAGGTGAGATACCCTGCTGGATGTAATAATAGCCCCATCATGTAACCAGGAGACATACCCTGCTGGATGTCACAATAACCACATCATGTAACCAGGAGAGATACCCTGCTGGGTGTCATAATAGCCACCGTATGTAACCAGGAATGATACCCTGCTGGATGTCATAATAACCCCATCATGTAACCATGAGTGATACCCTGCTGTATGTCATAATAGCCCCATCATGTAACCAGGAGTGATACCCTGCTGGATGTCATAATAGCCCCATCATGTAACCAGGTGAGATACCCTGCTGTATGTCATAATAGCCCCATCATGTAATCAGGAGAGATACCCTGCTGGATGTCATAATAGCCCCATCATGTAACCAGGTGAGATACCCTGCTGGGAGTTATAATAACCCCATCATGTAACCAGGTGAGATACCCTGCTGGATTTCATAATAGCCCCATCATGTAACCAGGAGAGATACCCTGCTGGATGCCATAATAGCCCCATCATGTAACCAGGTGAGATACCCTGCTGGATGTCATAATAACCACTTCATGTAACCAGGAGAGATACCCTGCTGGATGTCATAATAGCCCCATCATGTAACCATCAGTGATACCCTGCTGGATGTCATAATAGCCCCATCATGTAACCAGGAGAGATACCCTGCTGGATGTAATAATAGCCCCATCATATAACCAGGTGAGATACCCTGCTGGATGTCAAAATAGCCCCATCATGTAACCAGGAGAGATACCCTGCTGGATATCATAATAGCCCCATCATGTAACCAGGAGAGATACCCGGCTGGATGTCATAATAACCCCATCATGTAACCAGGAGAGATACCCTACTGGATGTCATAATAGCCCCATCATGTAACCAGGTGAGATACCCTGCTGGATGTCATAATAGCCCCATCATGTAACCAGGAGAGATACCCTGCTGGATATCATAATAGCCCCATCATGTAACCAGGAGAGATACCCTGCTGGATGTCACAATAACCCCATCATGTAACCAGGAGAGATACCCTGCTGGGTGTCATAATAGCCAACGTATGTAACCAGGAGTGATACCCTGCTGGATGTCATAATAACCCCATCATGTAACCAGGAGAGATACCCTGCTGGATGTCATAATAATCCCATCAAGTAACCAGGAGTGATACCCAGCTGTAAGTCATAATAGCCCCATCATGTAACCAGGTGAGATACCCTGCTGTATGTAATAATAGCCCCATCATGTAACCAGGAGTGATACCCTGCTGGATGTTATAATAACCCCATCATGTAACCAGGAGAGATACCCAGCTGGATGTCATAATAGCCCCATCATGTAACCAGGAGAGATACCCTGCTGGATGTCACAATAACCCCATCATGTAACCAGGAGAGATACCCTGCTGGGTGTCATAATAGCCACCGTATGTAACCAGGAGTGATACCCTGCTGGATGTCATAATAACCCCATCATGTAACCAGAAGAGGTACCCTGCTGGGTGTCATAATAGCCCCATCATGTAACCAGGAGTGATACCGAGCTGTAAGTCATAATAGCCCCATCATGTAACCAGGAGTGATACCCTTCTGGATGTCATAATAGCCCCATCATGTAACCAGGAGAGATGCCCTGCTGGATGTCATAATAGTCCCATCATGTAACCAGGAGAGATACCCTGCTGGATGTCATAAAAGCCCCAGTATGTAACCAGGAGAGATACCCTGCTGGATGTCATAATAGCCCCATCATGTAACCATGAGTAATACCCTGCTATATGTCATAATAGCCCCATCATGTAACCAGGAGTGATACCCTGCTGGATGTCTTAATAGCCCATCATGTAACCAGGTGAGATACCCTGCTGTATGTCATAATAGCCCCATCATGTAACCAGGAGTGATACCCTGCTGGATTTCATAATAACCCCATCATGTAACCAGGGAGATACCCAGCTGGATGTCATAATAGTCCCATCATTTAACCAGGAGTGATACCCAGCTGTATGTCATAATAGCCCCATCATGTAACCAGGAGTGATACCCTTCTGGATGTCATAATAGCCCCATCATGTAACCAGGAGAGATTGCCTGCTGGATGTCATAATAGTCCCATCATGTAACCAGAAGAGATACCCTGCTGGATGTCATAATAGCCCCAGTATATAACCAGGAGCGATACCCTGCTGTATGTCATAATAGCCCCAGTATGTAACCAGGAGAGATACCCTGCTGGATGTCATAATAGCCCCATCATGTAACCAGGAGAGATACCCCGCTGGGTGTCATAATAGCCACCGTATGTAACCAGTAGTGATACCCTGCTGGATGTCATAATAACTCCATCATGTAACCAGGAGAGATACCCTGCTGGATGTCATAATAGCCCCATCATGTAACCAGGAGAGATACCCTGCTGGATGTCATAATAGCCCCATCATGTAACCAGGAGAGATACCCTGCTGCATGTCATAATAGCCCCAGTATGTAACCAGGAGAGATTCCCCTGCTTGATGTCATAATAGCCCCATCATGTAACCAGGAGTGATAGCCCGCTGTATGTCATAATAGCCCAAGTATGTAACCATGAACGATACCCTGCTGTATGTCATAATAGCCCCAGTATGTAACCATTGATTGCTACCCTGCTGGATGTCATAATAGCCCCAGTATGTAACCAGGAGAGATACCCTGTTGGATATCATAATAGCCCCAGTATGTAACCATGAGTGATACCCTGCTGTATGTCATAATAGCCCCAGTATGTAAACAGGTGAGATACCCTGCAGGATATCATAATAGCCCCATCATGTAACCAGGAGAGATACCCTGCTGGATGTCATAATAGCCCATCATGTAACCAGGTGAGATACCCCTGCTGTATGTCATAATAGCCCCATCATGTAACCAGGAGTGATACCCTGCTGGATGTCATAATAACCCCATCATGTAACCAGGAGAGATATCCAGCTGGATGTCATAATAGCCCATCATGTAACCAGGTGAGATACCCAGCTGGATATCATAATAACCCCATCATGTAACCAGGAGAGATACCCTGCTTGATGTCATAATAGCCCCATCATGTAACCAGGAGTGATAGCCCGCTGTATGTCATAATAGCCCAAGTATGTAACCATGAACGATACCCTGCTGTATGTCATAATAGCCCCAGTATGTAACCATTGATTGCTACCCTGCTGGATGTCATAATAGCCCCAGTATGTAACCAGGAGAGATACCCTGTTGGATATCATAATAGCCCCAGTATGTAACCATGAGTGATACCCTGCTGTATGTCATAATAGCCCCAGTATGTAAACAGGTGAGATACCCTGCAGGATATCATAATAGCCCCATCATGTAACCAGGAGAGATACCCTGCTGGATGTCATAATAGCCCATCATGTAACCAGGTGAGATACCCCTGCTGTATGTCATAATAGCCCCATCATGTAACCAGGAGTGATACCCTGCTGGATGTCATAATAACCCCATCATGTAACCAGGAGAGATATCCAGCTGGATGTCATAATAGCCCATCATGTAACCAGGTGAGATACCCAGCTGGATATCATAATAACCCCATCATGTAACCAGGAGAGATACCCTGCTGGATGTCATAATAGCCCCATCATGTAACCAGGAGAGATACCCTGCTGGATATCATAATAGCCCCATCATGTAACCAGGAGAGATACCCTGCTGGATGTCATAATAGTCCCATCATGTAACCAGGAGAGATACCCTGCTGGATATCATAATAGCCCCATCATGTAACCAGGAGAGATACCCTGCTGGATGTCATAATAACCCCATCATGTAACCAGGAGAGATACCCTGCTGGATGTCATAATAGCCCCAGTATGTAACCAGGTGAGATACCCTGCTGGATATCATAATAGCCCCATCAAGTAACCAGGAGAGATACCCTGCTGGATATCATAATAGCCCCATCATGTAACCAGGAGAGATACCCTGCTGGATGTCATAATAACCCCATCATGTAACCAGGAGAGATACCCTACTGGATGTCATAATAGCCCCATCATGTAACCAGGTGAGATACCCTGCTGGATGTCATAATAGCCCCATCATGTAACCAGGAGAGATACCCTGCTGGATATCATAATAGCCCCATCATGTAACCAGGAGAGATACCCTGCTGGATGTCACAATAACCCCATCATGTAACCAGGAGAGATACCCTGCTGGGTGTCATAATAACCACCGTATGTAACCAGGAGTGATACCCTTCTGGATGTCATAATAGCCCCATCATGTAACCAGGAGAGATGCCCTGCTGGATGTCATAATAGTCCCATCATGTAACCAGGAGAGATACCCTGCTGGATGTTACAATAACCCCATCATGTAACCAGGAGAGATACCCTGCTGGGTGTCATAATAGCCAACGTATGTAACCAGGAGTGATACCCTGCTGGATGTCATAATAACCCCATCATGTAACCAGGAGAGATACCCTACTGGATGTCATAATAATCCCATCAAGTAACCAGGAGTGATACCCATCTGTAAGTCATAATAGCCCCATCATGTAACCAGGTGAGATACCCTGCTGTATGTAATAATAGCCCCATCATGTAACCAGGAGTGATACCCTGCTGGATGTTATAATAACCCCATCATGTAACCAGGAGAGATACCCAGCTGGATGTCATAATAGCCCCATCATGTAACCAGGAGAGATACCCTGCTGGATGTCACAATAACCCCATCATGTAACCAGGAGAGATACCCTGCTGGGTGTCATAATAGCCACCGTATGTAACCAGGAGTGATACCCTGCTGGATGTCATAATAACCCCATCATGTAACCAGAAGAGGTAACCTGCTGGATGTCATAATAGCCCCATCATGTAACCAGGAGTGATACCGAGCTGTAAGTCATAATAGCCCCATCATGTAACCAGGAGTGATACCCTTCTGGATGTCATAATAGCCCCATCATGTAACCAGGAGAGATGCCCTGCTGGATGTCATAATAGTCCCATCATATAACCAGGAGAGATACCCTGCTGGATGTCATAAAAGCCCCAGTATGTAACCAGGAGAGATACCCTGCTGGATGTCATAATAGCCCCATCATATAACCAGGTGAGATACCCTGCTGGATGTCAAAATAGCCCCATCATGTAACCAGGAGAGATACCCTGCTGGATATCATAATAGCCCCATCATGTAACCAGGAGAGATACCCTGCTGGATATCATAATAGCCCCATCATGTAACCAGGAGAGATACCCTGCTGGATGTCATAATAGCCCCATCATGGGGCTATCATGTAACCAGGTGAGATACCCTGCTGGATGTAATAATAGCCCCATCATGTAACCAGGAGACATACCCTGCTGGATGTCACAATAACCACATCATGTAACCAGGAGAGATACCCTGCTGGGTGTCATAATAGCCACCGTATGTAACCAGGAATGATACCCTGCTGGATGTCATAATAACCCCATTATCTAACCAGGAGAGATACCCTGCTGGATGTCATAATAATCCCATCATATAACCAGGAGTGATGCCCAGCTGTAAGTCATAATAGCCCCATCATGTAACCAGGAGTGATAACCTTCTGGATGTCATAATAGCCCCATCATGTAACCAGGAGAGATACCCTGCTGGATATCATAATAGCCCCATCATGTAACCAGAAGAGATACCCTGCTGGATGTCATAATAGCCTCATCATGTAACCAGGAGAGATACCCTGCTGGATGTCATAATAGCCCCATCATGTAACCATGAGTGATACCCTGCTGTATGTCATAATAGCCCCATCACGTAACCATGAGTGATACCCTGCTGGATGTCATAATAGCCCCATCATGTAACCAGGAGAGATACCCTGCTGGATGTCATAATAGCCCCATCATGCAACCATGAGTAATACCCTGCTGTATGTCATAATAGCCCCATCATGTAACCATGAGTGATACCCTGCTGGATGTCAAAATAGCCCCATCATGTAACCATGAGTGATACCCTGCTGTATGTCATAATAGCCCCATCATGTAACCAGGAGTGATACCCTGCTGGATGTCATAATAGCCCCATCATGTAACCAGGTGAGATACCCTGCTGTATGTCATAATAGCCCCATCATGTAATCAGGAGAGATACCCTGCTGGATGTCATAATAGCCCCATCATGTAACCAGGTGAGATACCCTGCTGGGAGTTATAATAACCCCATCATGTAACCAGGTGAGATACCCTGCTGGATTTCATAATAGCCCCATCATGTAACCAGGAGAGATAACCTGCTGGATGCCATAATAGCCCCATCATGTAACCAGGTGAGGTACCCTGCTGGATGTCATAATAACCACTTCATGTAACCAGGAGAGATACCCTATTGGATGTCATAATAGCCCCATCATGTAACCATCAGTGATACCCTGCTGGATGTCATAATAGCCCCATCATGTAACCAGGAGAGATACCCTGCTGGATGTAATAATAGCCCCATCATATAACCAGGTGAGATACTCTGCTGGATGTCAAAATAGCCCCATCATGTAACCAGGAGAGATACCCTGCTGGATATCATAATAGCCCCATCATGTAACCAGGAGAGATACCCTGCTGGATGTCATAATAACCCCATCATGTAACCAGGAGAGATACCCTACTGGATGTCATAATAGCCCCATCATGTAACCAGGTGAGATACCCTGCTGGATGTCATAATAGCCCCATCATGTAACCAGGAGAGATACCCTGCTGGATATCATAATAGCCCCATCATGTAACCAGGAGAGATACCCTGCTTGATGTCACAATAACCCCATCATGTAACCAGGAGAGATACCCTGCTGGGTGTCATAATAGCCACCGTATGTAACCAGGAGTGATACCCTTCTGGATGTCATAATAGCCCCATCATGTAACCAGGAGAGATGCCCTGCTGGATGTCATAATAGTCCCATCATGTAACCAGGAGAGATACCCTGCTGGATGTTACAATAACCCCATCATGTAACCAGGAGAGATACCCTGCTGGGTGTCATAATAGCCAACGTATGTAACCAGGAGTGATACCCTGCTGGATGTCATAATAACCCCATCATGTAACCAGGAGAGATACCCTGCTGGATGTCATAATAATCCCATCAAGTAACCAGGAGTGATACCCAGCTGTAAGTCATAATAGCCCCATCATGTAACCAGGTGAGATACCCTGCTGTATGTAATAATAGCCCCATCATGTAACCAGGAGTGATACCCTGCTGGATGTTATAATAACCCCATCATGTAACCAGGAGAGATACCCAGCTGGATGTCATAATAGCCCCATCATGTAACCAGGAGAGATACCCTGCTGGATGTCACAATAACCACATCATGTAACCAGGAGAGATACCCTGCTGGGTGTCATAATAGCCACCGTATGTAACCAGGAGTGATACCCTGCTGGATGTCATAATAACCCCATCATGTAACCAGAAGAGGTACCCTGCTGGGTGTCATAATAGCCCCATCATGTAACCAGGAGTGATACCGAGCTGTAAGTCATAATAGCCCCATCATGTAACCAGGAGTGATACCCTTCTGGATGTCATAATAGCCCCATCATGTAACCAGGAGAGATGCCCTGCTGGATGTCATAATAGTCCCATCATGTAACCAGGAGAGATACCCTGCTGGATGTCATAAAAGCCCCAGTATGTAACCAGGAGAGATACCCTGCTGGATGTCATAATAGCCCCATCATGTAACCATGAGTAATACCCTGCTATATGTCATAATAGCCCCATCATGTAACCAGGAGTGATACCCTGCTGGATGTCTTAATAGCCCATCATGTAACCAGGTGAGATACCCTGCTGTATGTCATAATAGCCCCATCATGTAACCAGGAGTGATACCCTGCTGGATTTCATAATAACCCCATCATGTAACCAGGGAGATACCCAGCTGGATGTCATAATAGTCCCATCATTTAACCAGGAGTGATACCCAGCTGTATGTCATAATAGCCCCATCATGTAACCAGGAGTGATACCCTTCTGGATGTCATAATAGCCCCATCATGTAACCAGGAGAGATTGCCTGCTGGATGTCATAATAGTCCCATCATGTAACCAGAAGAGATACCCTGCTGGATGTCATAATAGCCCCAGTATATAACCAGGAGCAATACCCTGCTGTATGTCATAATAGCCCCAGTATGTAACCAGGAGAGATACCCTGCTGGATGTCATAATAGCCCCATCATGTAACCAGGAGAGATACCCCGCTGGGTGTCATAATAGCCACCGCATGTAACCAGTAGTGATACCCTGCTGGATGTCATAATAACTCCATCATGTAACCAGGAGAGATACCCTGCTGGATGTCATAATAGCCCCATCATGTAACCAGGAGAGATACCCTGCTGGATGTCATAATAGCCCCATCATGTAACCAGGAGAGATACCCTGCTGCATGTCATAATAGCCCCAGTATGCAACCAGGAGAGATTCCCCTGCTTGATGTCATAATAGCCCCATCATGTAACCAGGAGTGATAGCCCGCTGTATGTCATAATAGCCCAAGTATGTAACCATGAACGATACCCTGCTGTATGTCATAATAGCCCCAGTATGTAACCATTGATTGCTACCCTGCTGGATGTCATAATAGCCCCAGTATGTAACCAGGAGAGATACCCTGTTGGATATCATAATAGCCCCAGTATGTAACCATGAGTGATACCCTGCTGTATGTCATAATAGCCCCAGTATGTAAACAGGTGAGATACCCTGCTGGATATCATAATAGCCCCATCATGTAACCAGGAGAGATACCCTGCTGGATGTCATAATAGCCCATCATGTAACCAGGTGAGATACCCCTGCTGTATGTCATAATAGCCCCATCATGTAACCAGGAGTGATACCCTGCTGGATGTCATAATAACCCCATCATGTAACCAGGAGAGATATCCAGCTGGATGTCATAATAGCCCATCATGTAACCAGGTGAGATACCCAGCTGGATATCATAATAACCCCATCATGTAACCAGGAGAGATACCCTGCTGGATGTCATAATAGCCCCATCATGTAACCAGGAGAGATACCCTGCTGGATATCATAATAGCCCCATCATGTAACCAGGAGAGATACCCTGCTGGATGTCATAATAGTCCCATCATGTAACCAGGAGAGATACCCTGCTGGATATCATAATAGCCCCATCATGTAACCAGGAGAGATACCCTGCTGGATGTCATAATAACCCCATCATGTAACCAGGAGAGATACCCTGCTGGATGTCATAATAGCCCCAGTATGTAACCAGGTGAGATACCCTGCTGGATATCATAATAGCCCCATCATGTAACCAGGAGAGATACCCTGCTGGATATCATAATAGCCCCATCATGTAACCAGGAGAGATACCCTGCTGGATGTCATAATAGCCCATCATGTAACCAGGAGAGATACCCTACTGGATGTCATAATAGCCCCATCATGTAACCAGGTGAGATACCCTGCTGGATGTCATAATAGCCCATCATGTAACCAGGAGAGATACCCTGCTGGATATCATAATAGCCCCATCATGTAACCAGGAGAGATACCCTGCTGGATGTCACAATAACCCCATCATGTAACCAGGAGAGATACCCTGCTGGGTGTCATAATAGCCACCGTATGTAACCAGGAGTGATACCCTTCTGGATGTCATAATAGCCCCATCATGTAACCAGGAGAGATGCCCTGCTGGATGTCATAATAGTCCCATCATGTAACCAGGAGAGATACCCTGCTGGATGTTACAATAACCCCATCATGTAACCAGGAGAGATACCCTGCTGGGTGTCATAATAGCCAACGTATGTAACCAGGAGTGATACCCTGCTGGATGTCATAATAACCCCATCATGTAACCAGGAGAGATACCCTGCTGGATGTCATAATAATCCCATCAAGTAACCAGGAGTGATACCCAGCTGTAAGTCATAATAGCCCCATCATGTAACCAGGTGAGATACCCTGCTGTATGTAATAATAGCCCCATCATGTAACCAGGAGTGATACCCTGCTGGATGTTATAATAACACCATCATGTAACCAGGAGAGATACCCAGCTGGATGTCATAATAGCCCCATCATGTAACCAGGAGAGATACCCTGCTGGATGTCACAATAACCCCATCATGTAACCAGGAGAGATACCCTGCTGGGTGTCATAATAGCCACCGTATGTAACCAGGAGTGATACCCTGCTGGATGTCATAATAACCCCATCATGTAACCAGAAGAGGTACCCTGCTGGATGTCATAATAGCCCCATCATGTAACCAGGAGTGATACCGAGCTGTAAGTCATAATAGCCCCATCATGTAACCAGGAGTGATACCCTTCTGGATGTCATAATAGCCCCATCATGTAACCAGGAGAGATGCCCTGCTGGATGTCATAATAGTCCCATCATATAACCAGGAGAGATACCCTGCTGGATGTCATAATAGCCCCAGTATGTAACCAGGTTAGATACCCTGCTGGATATCATAATAGCCCCATCATGTAACCAGGAGAGATACCCTGCTGGATGTCATAATAGCCCATCATGTAACCAGGTGAGATACCCTGCTGTATGTCATAATAGCCCCATCATGTAACCAGGAGTGATACCCTGCTGGATGTCATAATAGCCCCATCATGTAACCAGTTGAGATACCCTGCTGGATGTCATAATAGTCCCATCATGTAACCATGAGAGATACCCTGCTGGATGTCATAATAACCCCATCATGTAACCAGGAGAGATACCCTGCTGGATGTCATAATAGCCCCAGTATGTAAGCAGGAGAGATTCCCCTGCTTGATGTCATAATAGCCCCATCATGTAACCAGGAGTGATAGCCCGCTGTATGTCATAATAGCCCAAGTATTTAACCATGAACGATACCCTGCTGTATTTCATAATAGCCCCAGTATGTAACCATTGAATGATACCCTGCTGGATGTCATAATAGCCCCAGTATGTAACCAGGAGAGATACCCTGTTGGATATCATAATAGCCCCAGTATGTAACCATGAGTGATACCCTGCTGTATGTCATAATAGCCCCAGTATGTAACCATGAATTATACCCTGCTGGATATCATAATAGCCCCAGTATGTAACCATGAGTGATACCCTGCTGTATGTCATAATAGCCCCAGTATGTAACCATGAATGATACCCTGCTAGATATCATAATAGCCCCAGTATGTAACCATGAGTGATACCCTGCTGTATAATAGCCATAGTATGTAATTATGAATGACACCCTGCTATTTAGGCTGTGTAAATATCCCCTGCTGGCTTGTTGCCCACGGTTGGTCTGCGGTAACCTGGGTTAGGGCTCACTAGTGGTTGCTACTACTATCCCTATATAATATAATGTGAAACACACAACAAAAGGTCTCACTCTGTTAAAACTCATGTACGCAGATGGAGCAGTACAAATAGCTTTGAAGGGGAAGATGTTCTAAAGCAGCACCTATTATCATAATATTTCAGCTCCTGCTTCACCTATTATTGTTAAGCAAGAAGGGACCTATATACTGGGTATAGCACCGGCCGCTCATCCAGCAGGGAGCTTGTAGGCAAAAAAAAATTAAATGATCAAACCAAAAGGTAGATAATGTCGAAGATATAAATAGAAGAGGATTGGGTGAGAGCTTTGTACATGAGTGTGAGAAGCTTAAATTGGGTTCTGTAGGGGAGGGGGAGCCGGTGTAGGGTTTGTAGGAGAGGGGAAGCAGATGTAGTGCATTTGGAGAGGAGGATGAGCTGTACAGCAGCAGTGAGGACAGATTGGAGTGGAGAGAGGTGGGAATCAGGGAGGCCAGATAGGAGGTTACAGTAGTCTAATCCGGAGATGACCAGTGATTGGATGAGAGTTATTAGTCTCCAGGGTGACAAAGATTCTGATCCTAGAAATATTTCTGAGATGGATACAGCAGGACTGCAAAAGGTACTGAGTGTGTGGGTTGAAAGGGAGGGAGGAGTCAATAATAACTCCCAGACAGCACACTTGGGGGCTAGGGGAGATATTTGTGCTGTCAATAGATAATGATATTGTGGGAGGAGGTTATGTGGGAGGGTGGGAAGATCAGTCTTATGCCGGGTACACACTAGACAACTTTGTAAACAAATTTGGCGATAACGACCAATCGTTACGACTAATTCGTTAAATTGTCCAGTGTGTAGTTTATCATCGTTAAAATATTGACTATTTCTTCAACGTGAAAGGAAAATTGCACTCGTCCTGTTCAACCATCTACAATGTCATCCAATGATGGCAACATGCAGATTCACCCGTCACTTACGTTCTTGGAAATGGTCCGAGGACCCCATTACAGGAGACCTCCCCACAGAGCCATTACTCACAGGCAGGGACTTGGGGCCTGATTCAGACCCGCTCGCGAGCGCCCGCAAGCGGGTCGATGTTGGCCCAGTGCGCATGCGCACAAGGGAGCCGGCTCTGTCTTGCGCATGCGCGAGACCCGGATAGTGACGGCCAAGCCGTCGCTCCGGGTCTCGCTACAAAGGGGGCGTGCTGTTGATGGTGAGTGACAGCACGCCCCCTTTGGTGGGCGTGCCAGGGTCGTGGCTGCCCAGACGGAGGCTTTCCCTACCGTCTAGGGCCGGCCCCACTGACATCACAAGTGATGTCAGTGGGAGTGCTCTCGGCTCTGATACAGCCGAAAGCACTCCAGGGCTTGCGGCAACGAGACCCTACCACAAGGGTCTCGTCGCAATCCCGATGGTTGCGATGGTCTTCCTGGCCGCTCACTATAGCTGTGGGTGGTCACCCACAGCTATGCGAGCGACCAGGAGGCCTCTCTAAAATCAGGAAGGACGGCTCTGAATCAGGGCCTTGGTTCAGAACCACTGGGACACCCTCCTTAATGACTAATTAGGCAAGAAAATGTTTTAATTAGCTTAATTTGGCCTATGAGGACATGTCATTTCTGGGGTTAAAAAGTACAAAGCGCAGGAAAATGGGTTAATTGATGTGTGACAGGTACAGTATATGGGGGTGCTATATGAGTGGGACAGGTACAGTTTATGGGGGTGCTATATGAGTGGGACAGGTACAGTATATGGCTGTGCTGTATGAGTGGGACAGGTACAGTATATGGCTGTGCTGTATGAGTGGGACAGGTACAGTATATGGCTGTGCTGTATGAGTGGGACAGGTACAGTATATGGGGGTGCTGTATGAGTGGGACAGGTACAGTATATGGGGGTGCTGTATGAGTGGGACAGGTACAGTATATGGGGGTGCTATATGAGTGGGATAGGTACAGTATATGGGGGTGCTATATGAGTGGGACAGGTACAGTATATAGGGGTGCTATATGAGTGGGACAGGTACAGTATATGGGGGTGCTATATGAGTGGGACAGGTACAGTATATGGGGGTGCTATATGAGTGGGACAGGTACAGTATATGGGGGTGCTATATGAGTGGGACAGGTACAGTATATGGGGGTGCTATATGAGTGGGACAGGTACAGTATATGGGGGTGCTATATGAGTGGGACAGGTACAGTATATGGGGGTGCTATATGAGTGGGACAGGTACAGTATATGGGGGTGCTATATGAGTGGGACAGGTACAGTATATGGGGGTGCTATATGAGTGGGACAGGTACAGTATATGGGGGTGCTATATGAGTGGGACAGGTACAGTATATGGGGGTGCTATATGAGTGGGACAGGTGTTTTTAAGTTTGCAGGTGGGTGTTGGAGGCATATTTTGAAGATATTTTAAGTGTTTTTAAATTACACAAATGTATACTTCTAGGCATTTTTATGCACCTCCAAATCAAGTAGAACATTTATTTTGTCATAAAACACTTGCTTTCTACCATTATTTCACTGATTTAGAAAGATGCATATAACAGCTAATGTATTTGACACATTTTAAGAACCCTAAATACTTTTATTATGGCCACTAATACACTTTTATGTTGTTCTCCTATATCAGTTTGGCGTTTTTTTTGTGGGGAGGGGGGCCACAGGCAGATTTCCCCAATTTTATACCTATATTTATCGAGGCAAAATACACAAAAAAATTATTGCGCAAATGCCGCTTTGCGACTTTTGTAATAGAATTGCTTGAAAAACGCAGATGCGCATAGCTGCGATGTGATAAAAATCTTTCGAACGGTGCGAAAATTTAGCACACCATAAATGATTGCATTATCACAGCTAGTTGAATTCCCTCCATAGTGTTAATGTGTTCAATAGGTGAAACGTTTTTGAAGTGCTTACATTTAGATAATTACTATATTTAATAAAGCGATAAGCACAAAACACATAACACGCACTTCTATCTGGAAATATTTTATTGCGTCAGGAAATACTAACAGTTACATTTCAAATACATAAAAAAGATAGATCATGAAACAACATATGGTTTAGCATATACAAAGATATAAATAACATGGTAAAATTGTAGTGGTCCCAAATATTCCTATTAAAATTGCTATTCATAGTTAAAAAAAGAGTTTAGAAAAAATACCACATGTACTTTAGGTAAAAAAAACAAACAGTCTCATCACTCAGTTCACAAGTTTGGTTATATCAACCACAAAATTAATATAATACTAATAGAAAACGTATACATTTGGTTAGAATACCATCGTCTACACCTGTTAGAATTGCCATTTATAATACCAATGGCTAAAATGACAGGTTAAATACATTCACTACACTATATATAAAGGGTTTTCTTCCTTCAGATTCATTTAATTAATTGGCTTGTACTTATCATACTGCAACTTTCTTTGCTTAGCTGAAAAGTTTTCCATTTCCATTGACCTTGGATATGACACATTGTTGTCGTGCTCTGCACTTTATACAATAATATCAGGACGGTTTGTGTCACAAGCAAGGACAATATTAGACTACTCTGTCTGATGATATAAAAACGCTCATAAAGAAGCCAGAAGGACAAAGAAATTTAGTAAGATTTGCAGGCAGGCTTGTGCAAACCAATTAAGTAATGTGATGAGAGAACACCTATAAATAGTTGTCTCTGCTAATACTGATCATAGATTGTACATTTTGTACAATGTATTTAATCATTATGCCAGAGTTCGGAAAGGAGTAGCGTGGCTGAAAAGTAATTGATCTTGAAAGGCAGTGAATGAAATACTGTAAGTAGGGCAAGAGACCAGTGTTACTCAGCAGTGCCATCTGGTGGTGCCATCTGGTGGTAGGAGAACAAAGTTCTCTCAATGAGAAGGCAGCAAACAGTACAGTAGACTAAACAATAAATAGATATATTCTCCCCGCGATCCAAACTTAAATGAGGTGCAGCTTCAATAAATCTTTGTGACCTACACACGTCACACAGTGATATGTAGAATAATATGTAAAATAAAGCGCTCCTCTTCTGAGGCATAGGTAATAGTCACTTATATAAACATAGCTGTTAGATCAAACTCAATAAACATCAGTGAAAACTGGCTTCTTAAATCCTCCAATTAAATGATTTTTCTTAATTTCAATTGACTTTGATCTAACAGCTATGTTTATATAAGTGACTATTACCTATACCTCAGAAGTACAGTAGACTACTTATGGGTTGAAAAATGTAATAAAAGCACAAACACGGTGGTGACTGGATTCCACAATAATAAAATAAATAAAAATAATGACATCACCTATTGCGAATTAACGGTAAAAATGATGAAACAAAACACAGACATATACAATAATGTATCACACAGTAACCGTTCATCATTTTGTTCTATGTAGGGAAACTAACGTGTATAAAGCTAATAGAAAAAAAAAAGTAAAAAAAACAAAATAAACTAGTGTAATTTTGTCTTTAAAGATGTAACAATATGACAAACTTAGCAATAAATATAAAAAAAAATTGAAAGATCATAAAAATATTTTAGCTATGTACAGTACAAAAGTAACACTAACACCAATAGCCCATAGTCATCGGGGACCCCGGCTTCTGGCCATTATTAAAGCAGGAATCTTTCATCTACAAGAGTTTTGGACGCCAAGTTCTTCTTCCCTACAGCAGCACGGATCAGCCGGAAACACTATAAAGAAGAAAAGAAAAGGCCTTGAACATAGAAAAAGAAGGGGTGACAAATCAGAGTGACAATCGCCGGAAGTATTCTACATAAATCTGACCTCGTGTTGCAGGTAGGTGATGACAGCAGCCAAAACAAAGCTCTGCGATATGATATCAACAGTACAGAAACACAGGGCGTCGAAGATAAGGAGCGTTGATTCATGACCATAGAAGACAACGTCGCTGAAAGAATGATGTTCATCTATGGATACGATAGAGACATTCACAGTCACATCACTCACAATAAAGAACATTCCACATCTGGGCTGGAGTCAGGTTTTATCCTACTGCTATAAAGAGATGTGTCCACATACATCTAGGATCCTTGTGTGTTACACAGCCGTTATAGTCGTGCCATGCTGTGGAGCGACTCTGTAGCGCTGAGCGTCTTTTCGTGCAAACGTTTCCCCTTTATATACAGTTCCAGCCGCAGTTGCACACAGAATATAGGAATGCCACATACAATTTTAATCAGCAGAATATGCCTGTTCTATTCTCGTCCTAGACACAATTTAAAGGAAAAAGTCACACAAAAAGACGGTTGACGCTGAGTCACACGGCGCTAATGCCTTATGTGTAACGTGACTTGTAGCGCGCGGAGGATAGATGTATGTGGACACATCTGTATATAGGCATGTGAGTGAGTGGTAAGCGCAATTGGATGCCATTAGTATGGTTAATTGGTCTTTCCCTTATAATTTGGTGCTCTAGAATTTTGCATTACTTTAAAACTGGCCTCACACATAGAGACTGATTCAGAGGTGGAATCAGATGCGTCTGCGTCTTTTGGCAGCTGCCCGTCTGTGACTTTATGCTAATGCCGCTATGTAGTCCTTCCCTGGTGTACATCTGTGCGTCTCCATGTGCAAGGACTGAGAAGCCCACTGTCTGCGCCTGTGCACCATGGAAGCTTGCAGTAGCCATATGGCAGGTGCAGATTCCTCGTCCGGGCATGGAGCGCCTGTGTACAGAAACACTACAGCGACACTCCCATAACACGCCCATAAGACGGGCAATCTCTGTGCGTCTGTTTAGCCACCTCCCACTTACCGCCCAGCAGTTTTCCAAGACATTTCTATTACCGTACATCTCAAAATTGCTCAACTCTGTAAACATCGGGTTTGTGTGCGGTTCCAAATCAGGGCCATAGGTAGGTCTGGAAGGGGGGGGCTGGGCTGCACATGCTAATCTTAGACATAATAAGAGGTGCTACCATACTGAGACCTGTAGTTCTAATGCAGAAAAAAAGGAAAATGCAGGTGCACACAGTCTAAGCACCAGAATTGCCAGCGCTTATTGTACACCTGCATTGTCCTTTTCCTTCTTTTCTGCCATAGGTAGGTCTGGCTTGAGCAGGAGATGGCCGGGTGTGTGTCCATTGTGGCTATACACACAGGTCAGTCTTTCCATAATCCGATCAAAGGACCAGATCACCTGGGGCCAACTAGTATGATAACCACACACACACTTAGATCACAGTCTGCAGCCAACACATTTTTCTGGTAACACATAGATCATGGCCCGATCGATATAAAGAACTTTAGACTGAAATGCCTGATCACAGTGGGCCTGTACACAGAGCCATGTCTTTCTGGAAACATCACCAACTTGCATAGAACAATCAGTCCGTGTGCAGATGGCTTCAAAACAATGTAAATGGAACAACATAAGGCAAGGAAAAACAGATCATTAGCGGAGTCTGTGAAAATTATATTATTTGACTATAATGTCAATAGATTCTCCTATAGGCTTCTGCAGCATAGTTGCACACATACACTCAGCCCCACTCACATCTTCCTAGTATGAGCCAGCAGCTGTTCTTCCAACCACATAGTAATAATTGGGTGAGAGACACAGAGAAAACACAATACCATTATAGAAGATGCTTCTGTCCATGGGCTCCATAAATTCCATGTTGAGCACTCGTTCCAAAAGCAGCTTATCTTTCACAAAGTAATCCATGTCTTTAAAAGCCTATAATACACGAAGGAAGGTGCTCTTATTACTGTCTGAACGGGTCACTAATAGAAAACTATGCACTAGATTAAATCTCCACTTTGGAGCTTTACAGCTATCGGGTCTCATTTTCTAAAATTGTGTTATTTCACTTTCCCTACGAGGAGTAAACAGTCTAATCCATATCAATGGCACGATGGCAGAGTAGTTAGCATTGCTGTCTCACATCACTGGGTTCTAGCGTTGTACTTCAGCCAGGGTGCTCTCTGCATGGGGCGTTTTTCTGCCCTCCCCGTGTCAGTGTGGGATTTCTGCTCATGGACCAAAAACATACAGGTGGGTTAATTTTGTAACTAATCTGGAGTTCCCCTGCCCTCCTGCTGGGGGACTACCAGTTACATAAGTCCTCAGAGCTTCCCATTCTAAATGTGGAAGTGTTTAGCACAGGCCTGAACAACCTATGGCTCTATCTAAGTCCTGCCAGCTATAAGAGAGCGCTGCGGCTTGTAGTGCCTCAGGTATCCAGGCTTGGATTATCATCCTCATATTCACCTCACAGTGTTCACTTTTGGGTACGGATTTGGTCACCGTTAAGAGCCACCATAAATCAAAGGCTCAGAGATACACTGCTCTGCATAAATGTACGGCAGGCTGTCAATGAATGGTTAAACATGACTTGCCAAACACAGGTAAAAACATCTGAGAAACAGTGAAGGAGTTCCTCTTACAGTACCATACAGCATAGAGAAGATAGACAGTTTGGAAGGAAAAGGGATGGTCTTAGGTCCAAAAGAGGGACAGATGTGACTAGGATAAGAAAAGAAAAAGTCAGGAGTTGTCTACGGTACATACATGGTCAATGAAGGAACAAAGGAATTTATTCATGGTGTGGTAGGCCTTTGTGCTCTGTTCTGACATGCTTGATGAGCTCTGTATAAACCGAGAAGGTCCACGGTTCTGAAATTAAAACAAACCAGCATTAAAGTAAACCAGTTTTCCATGTTATGGTGGACTCTAGCAGGGCTGCCGAGACATCTCAATAGAGAGGGACATGAGCAGAGTTCGAAGCACCGGAAGCCCGACAGCGCTGGAAATCCCGATCGTGGATAGGTGAGTATCTACTAACCTAACCCCCTAACCCTCCTTAGGGGTGCCTAACCCTAACTTCCCCCCCAAGTGCCTAACCCTAATCCCCCCTCTAAGTGCCTAACCCTAACCCTTCCCCGCTGCCTAGACCTAAGTCCCCCGGGGGGGTGCCTAACCCTAAGTCCCCCCTGGGGGTGCCTAACCCTAACCCTCCCTCCCCCTAGCCTAACCCTAAGTCCCCCCCGGGAGCCCTAAACCTAACCCTCCCCCCCCCCGCGGCTGTCTGCTCGCGGTGCCCGGCATCACTACGATCGTCTCCCGGCGTCTGGGAAATGCGGGCGTCTACATCTAGACGCCCGGCATTTCACCCTTGCCGGGATATGACAGTCGGGAAGCCGGCTGCCGGTATTTAGGCAGTCGGCTTCCCGATTGCATACCTAGCAAAGTGTGGGCTGTAGCTTTGCTTGTTTGGAAAAGATTTACTGTGAAGACTGTGCAAGTGCCGACACGGCTGGCTCGGGCCCCTGTAGTCCTCCCCAGACAAACCTGGGTAATCAGTACCACCGTTCCCTCACCCCCCCTCAGCGCCCCTGAACAGAAGAGAGAAATCGCCACACGGCACAGGTTTACCTTTGATAAATTATCATGAATCCGGTCAAATTGTGCCCTGGTGCGGTTGGAGATGGAAATCTGAAATGTCTGAATGTCCGTGTTTGGTTGTAGCCCTCTCTGACTGCACATATTCTCCTACACATAGAGAAAGGAACACATTTCATAAAAACTACTGATAAGATGGACCTTACATATAATTAATATATATATATATATATATATATATATATATATATATATATATATATGCTAGCAAAATGAAAGATTTACTTTACAGGGAATGGGTCTCTTCAGTTATCTATTTCACGAAGCTGTAGCATAGATAAAGGTCTGCTTTTCTTGTCACTCAACTCTAGAGTTAATAGTAAGTAACCCCATGACATAATACAACTCTATGTTTCTCACCATATATGAAATGCATACTGTAGATAAATTGTATGGCTTGTGCCCATATATGACTTTCCATTTGATCTATGTGCCCTATAGAATAATAGTAGGGGTGTATAAATATGTATCCTAAATGATATGCAATGCATTACCATTCATCTTCATCTGCTGGCATGGTCACTGTCTGTCCATCTCATCACATATTTTGCAAAAAAACTTGGCTTAAAGTTATTCACTTGTTCACTATATATCTAAATATACATTTTATAAAACAGTAATGTTTCTGACTCCGTGATGACGGACGTGTGTATGATAACAGCACTCTAATCATGTCCGTCGTCAGAGTCCTCAGGATTTCCCATGCTATGTGCACACTGCTAGCAGACAAGACTTGGCTAGTTGTCCATAACTACCAATAAGCATCAAGATAGAAATACAAATGAGGAGGGGGGAGCAGTAAAACATCAGGACAGTGGAATTAAGCTTTACCTGGGCTTAGTTGTTATATTGTATTTTAGCCAATGAACCCCGAAATGACTGCTGGCACCTAGACTTGGGTGTAATGTCTGTAGAGGAGGATGGATGTACATCTTACCTCCTTACTAGACTTTGTGGTTCCTGGATGTCACTAACTGGCTCCTGCATCCTACATTATCATGTCCACCCCTGACATATCCCCAATATCACACAGTACAATTACCGCTTCTCTCTTTAAATTCGAATTCATCTCCTCCATGTTGGTATCGGCGTGTCCATGGACTGAGCGACCATGGATATAGTATCCATAGCATCGATGTGACAAAACGAACACAGAGACCTGAAAAGGGGACACAAATAACGTAGATATAAATAAGGATATTGGTACAAACCTACTATCATATATGGGGTTGTCCCTACAGTAACCGTTTCCTAGACCTTTATCAATGGATGGTGATGGGTTCATTATACTAGGTTGATTCTCATAATGTCGACACTGTGGATTTCAGGTAAGTGTATCCCTAACTACCTAACCCTTATTCTAATGTCGACATTTTGACAATTTCATATGTCAACATTTTCCAGGTATCAACATTTGAACCATGTCGATATCACACGTCGACATTATAGTGATGACATTATGATGTCACTGTCGACAAATTGAATAGACTGCAATGTACAACATCCATGCGCTCGAAAATAAAGGCACATCTTCGCCAGCATTCAGAGCTGTAGGCGTCTATGTGGCCGCACTGCTCCCTTCCACCAGCTTGTGAGAGTAGCCTTCATTACTATTGCGCCTGCCTTATCCTTCATCTCCTGGGCTCGGACACATTCGCAGTGTGAAAAAATTCAAGTTCCGTCCACAAAACTTAGTTGTGTTCTAGATCTGGTTTAAAGTCGGTCACTATTCAAACTGTGTAAGGAACTAAACATATCTGGGAATGTACTAAGTAAGTGATAGATACATCTGTATAAAACACGGCATTTTTACCTACTTCACCTAGTACCATCCAAATAAACTAATTACTATTGGGAAAGTCACCAAAAGGAAATCTTCTATATCATTAAAAATGAATACAAACTTCATGTGAAAACTGTACAACATAAAAGTTATGGTTTGCGTGGATTGTTTCCGCATTAGGTTGGTGTCACGTGCTAGAGCTTGAATGTTGACCAGGTATATGTACTAAGCCTTGGAGAGAGGTAAATTGGATGGAGATAAAGTACCAACCAATCAGCTCCTAACAGTCACTTTACAGGCTGCGTTTGAAAAATGACAGCTAGGTCCTGATTGGTTGGTACTTTACCTCTCTCCAAGGCTTAGTACATAGATCTCATAGACACAGTGTCAATAAAAGCTCATCGTCTGACACAGTGACAGACAGAAATAAACTCTGAATGTGCAAAAATATGGAAAAAGCTCTTTTGGACACTGCGCTGTCAATTAATATAAGAGCAGCATTTAAAGCTACCCTACCCCTAAACCTAGACCCCCCCCCCACCCCCTAACTCTCTCCCTAGCGCCTAACCCCAATACTTACCGCCGGGATTCTGAATGTTGTCGGGATTCCAGCGCCAGCCCTGATGTAAAGGGCAAGGAGCTAACATTCCACTAAATCTATTGCTAAATGCTAGCAATAAGAAAGACCCTTCATAGCTTCTTCAGGTTTAACATGTTAAAAAATCTAATCTATCCTTTTGTTTGTATGACAGTGCCAATCTTGTGCAAGACTACACATATTTCACACCTCTACACTCGGGATAAGAAGCAGACTCATTTCTGGGGAAATTTATGGGGTTTTATTAATTGCAGGAAAGAAATCTGGAAAAATATATATTTTGATGTCTTTTTTTCACCCTCATTTTGACTAGTTTCCCAATATAACACACTTCTAATTTTCTACTAATATAAACTAAGAGGCTAAGCTCAACATATGCGCTGGACATGAATTCTCATGTACTATAGGGGCATATAACTTGTTTTACATGGACAAAATATAATAGAGTAGGTGTACAGCGTTCTACGCTCTCCGAGCTGCAGCTATATCACATCTAATACTACTACTAGTCAGATCCTGTGCTCTATAGAAAACAACATACTTACTGTAACTTTGGCACTGAATGTTTTGCTATCTTATTTGAAAGCTACAATGCAGCATTATAAAGTCCTACTGTAAAGGGACACTAATATCAAGCACATCCTTTACATAGTGGTGCCTATTACAGCAGAAAGGATATGCTAACAATACTATGTTACACCTCTGGGTATGAGCAAACTTAAGGAGTTGTCACTTCTATTTTCTACATTTAATTTTGGTCCTGGATGTGACCCCTGGTAACATTATACACAGCCACCAATAATATCGCACTCTAAGTTATATCCCCACCTGTACTGTCTCTTGATATCATCATACACAGCCACCAATGTCACACAGTAAGTTATAGCCCCACTCGTACTCAGTGGCATAACTAGGGTCTTTGGTGCCCAGGGCAAGATGAAAAACGAAGCGCCCCCCCCCCCCCCAACTGTGTGCGCGCGCCTGTGGCCACATGCCACAAGGGGCGTGGCCACTGAAAAATGGGGGCGTGTCAACATTATACACGTCACTCTGGGAACATTCCTTTCCATTCCATATGCACCTTAATGCCCCCAGTAGTAGTGCCCCTCTTGCAATGCCCCCAGTAGTAGTGCCCCTTATGCTATGTCCCCTTATGCAGTGCCCCCAGTAGTAGTGCCCCTTATGGAGTGGTCCAGTAGTAGTGCCCCTTATACAGTGTCCCCAGTAGTGCCCCTTATGCAGTGCCCCCAGTAGTAGTGCCCCTTATGCAGTGCCCCCAGTAGTAGTGCCCCTCTTGCAATGCCCCCAGTAGTAGTGCCCCTTATGGAGTGCTCCCAGTAGTAGTGCCCCTTATACAGTTTCCCCACTAGTGCCCCTTATGCAGTGCCCCCAGTAGTAGTGCCCCTTACACATAAAACACACAGACACACAAAATGATACTTACCCGAATCCCTGCTCCTGCGTCCGCTGCCGTCCGCTCATCCCTTCCAGCACCATGGGAGAGACATCATGACGTCTCTCCCTTCGCCCACTGCGGGAACCAGAAGGCGGAGCTCATGAGTGAGCTCCAGCCCGGCGCCGACCCTGGATGCAGCAGCCAATAAGAGTCTGTCTGACTCTTATTGGCTGCTAAAACAAACACACCACTGCCGGTGTGTTTGTTTTAGTGTGTAGTGCCGCGGACCGCACTGCCCTGGACGACGGCGCCCCTTGCACTGTCAGGTCCGACAGCGCCCAGGGCACGTGCCCCGCTCGACCCCTCCTAGTTACGCCACTGCTCGTACTGTCCCCTTGGTAACATTATACACAGCCACCAATGATATCACACAGTAAGATCCTCACTCATACTGTCCCAATGGTTACATTATACACAGCCACCAATTATAACACATAGTAAGTTAGATCCCAACTCGTATTGTCCCCTTGGTAACATCATACACAGCCACCAATGATATCACACAGTAAGATCCCCAATCATGTTGTGACGGAACTTTTTCATATTTCAGATTATACTGACAGGAGACCTTTTGGAGGTGACAAAGGGATAATGGGGACATAATGCAAACAAGGGAACTGTACTGAATGAAGATCTCTCCAAACCCACCATCAGAGAACCTAGGTAAAATCCTGTAGTAAAACACATATTCATATAGTCATGCATTAATATTTACATTAGAGAAATACAAAATAAATATTTAGCAGTTAAGTCCCTTTATTAGTAAATTATTAATTTGCATCAAATCCAACATATTGTTAATTGTCAATATCTAACTAATAATTCAGCAGTGTTACTTACGTTACTCATGGAACATAAATCAACAAACTGTCGGATTTTATCTTCCACAAATCTTTCATAGATTCCAGAGAAAAAGAGAACCTGAAATGACATTATAAACAGCTTGTTATTAGAAAGTATTACTCTTCTGCTAAAGTAAAAAAGCTCCTGCCCTGTTAACCTTACCTGTAACCCTCCGATGGCAAGCCACAACGCAGAGGCCACGCCGTACCGCAGAATGCGGCTCCAAGGAGCTATGTAACCCTGGGCATCTCTGGAGAGGCTGGAGGAGGAATCCCGTAATGCCAAGTTTTCAAAACCAACAATCTGCAAGCAAAGCTAATGGTGGTTATATAAATGCCCAGCGCTCTCATTTACAATGGGTGCAGGGTACAGAATCCTGGGGGCCGACATTGCACACCCCGCACCCACAGACCCTAGCACAGTGCCAGAGTCTACTAGTCTCATGAGCCTATGAGGAGGAGGGAGGGGGGCACATATAGACTGCACCTGGCCCCCAGCTCTCTTGACCCTCCTCTGTTTTTTACACCTGGTGTATTGTTACTAGAACCTCCCTGTCTCATACACCTGGTGTATTGTTACTAGAACAACCCCATCTCATACACCAGGTGTATTGTTACTAGAACAGCCCCCATCTCATACACCTGGTGTATTGTTACTAGAACATCCCCAGTCTCATACACCTGGTGTATTGTTACTAGAACAACCCCATCTCATACACCAGGTGTATTGTTACTAGAACAGCCCCTATCTCATACACCTGGTGTATTGTTACTAGAACATCCCCAGTCTCATACACCTGGTGTATTGGTACTAGAACAGCCGCCGTCTCATACACCTGGTGTATTGTTACTATAGAGAGACAACATATACTGGTGCTCATTGTTGCTCATTCCGCTTCCCATCCATGTCTGGTAGTGCAGTGATGAGTAACCCTGTGGTGCACTATGTAGTATAGTAATAAATCATGTTTCTAAGCAAGAAGGATTAACAGCCCCTCACAGCATTGTTAAAAAGAAAACAGTTCCCAAAACTCTTTCTGACATGCTTGATGCAATATGTGAAAGCTATCGGTATTGGGGAGCTCTGCACTGTCCCTCATGGGACAAAGGCTTACCTATAAAAATGGAACTAGAGATAGTTACCTCCAGAAAGAAGAGCACAACGAGAACTTGAAAGAGAGGATTGATCTTGCGCACAGTCTGGATTTTATTCCATTCATTTGCTATAAAGTACGTTCTCCAGATACTCACAGGCACGGGACCAGTCTTTACACCCCCTGCACAGGAAAAACAAGTTCAAACAGCAAGTAACAAGATCTTCTGCTCACCAACATGTCTGATCATCGTCATTATATCATTGATACTATATGCTAGACAACTGTAGCATAAAGCACAATCACCCATTAAAGATAGGCAAATCAGATGCTTAGTGTTTCAGTTATACAAGAAACTTTGAATAAAATGATATTAAATTATTGTTTAACTAACAGATAATTTAGAATAAAGTACTGTTTTTACTCATGAGATTTACAAAGGTTTTCATTTCACAGCAGCATCTACTTTCCCTCTCAGTACAGAGAATTACACAGCAGGAGAACCTTCAGCTTTTATGTAGACTTTGGGAAATCTGGAGGTTAAATGTAGCTGAACAATTAGAGATGTTTCCCCTTGCATTGGTCACCAAAAGTTCATGAATTGCAAAATGGCAAATCAGACCAAAACGTACGGTGTGTATAATCCGAGCCTGCACAGTAGTAGCGACTGCTTCTGCCAAGACCATTTTTTTACTTCACTCACTGTTCAGATCGTCTCAGAGGGGTTTGGCACATTGTGTTGGGGTTGGTTATGGGATCCCGGCAGTCAGAATACTGACAGCGGCACCCCGACAGGCAGAATCCCGGCACCGTTAGGCAAGTACCCTAACCCTTACCCCCCCCCCCTCCCCTAGTGCCTAAACCCAACCTTCCCTCCTTAGTACCTAACCCTCCCCCTTCTCCTTGTGCCTAACCCCTGATACTCAACTTCGGGATGCCAGCGGTCGGGATTCTGGAGCTGGGATCCCGACACTGTCGGAATTCCAGCGATGGTATTTTGACCGTCAGTATCCCGCACGCTGGGATGCTGACTACCTCCCTTATGTTGACATTCATCATATCGACACGAGTATGTCAGCGTGGTCATAATTTCGACATGCAGCATATCGATATTGACCATGTCGACACTGCTGAAATGTCGACTTGATTAGGATTTCGACAAAACCTTCCTGGTCGTCTAGTGGTGACTTACCTGGTGCGGCAGCTCCTGGATCCAGCTGATGGTGATTTCCGGCTGTTCCTGGCAGTGAGTATTGCTAACCCCTAACCCTCTCCCTAGTGCCTAACCCTAACCTCCTCTCCTGCAGCCTTACCCTAACCCTCACCTTCCCTCCTGCAGCCTTACCCTAACCCTCACCTACCCTCCGGCAGCCTAACCCTAACCTCCCCTCCTGCAGCCTAACCCAGCCCTCTCACAGCTTAACCCTCCCCTCTCACAGCTTAACCCTAACCCTCTCACAGCCTAACCCTCCCCTCTCACAGCTTAACCCTAACCCTCTCACAGCCTAACCCTCCCCTCTCACAGCCTAACCCTAACATTCCCTTCTGCAACCTAACCCTCTCACAGCCTAACCCTAACCTCCTCTCCTGCAGCCTAACCCTCTCACAGCCTAACCTTAACCTCCTCTCCTGCAGCCTAACCTTAACCCTCTCACAGCCTAACCCTAACATCCCCTTCTGCAGCCTAACCCTCTCACAGCCTAACCCTAACCTCCCCTCCTGCAGCCTAACCCTCTCACAGCCTAACCCTAACATCCCCTCCTGTAGCCTAACCCTAACCTCCCCTCCTGCACCCTAACCTCCCTTCCTGCAGCCTAACTCTAACCCTCCCCTCCTGCAGCCTAACCCTCTCATAGCCTAACCCTAACCTCCCCTCCTGCAGCCTAACTCTAACCCTCCCACAACGGATAAAAAACAAAGAGTCCCTGCGCTATGTGGATAACAGCAGAACCAGTTAAAGGCAATTGTGTCAAAGGTAAAAATAAATGAGCGCTGTATGTTTGTGTGCAGAACACAGAAGTGTAAGGAGGTAACATAGGGTCAGCCTAGCGCACACAGACCTCCATATAACCAGCATGGGACAGTGACAAGAAAGGACGCCAGGGCATGGCACAGCTCCGATTTCTAACCCCTTAAAAGAGGGCTATAAACATCTATTATTGATTTTTTCGTATCAATATAACCTTGTGTTTTTATTTTATTTTTAGCCAATGCAGATGCAGCATATTACACATAGTAGTATCCATCGGCCAAAGCTACTGATCATCGGAGGCTTCAGGGAACTGCGCAATAGTAAATCTGGCCACTGGTCTAGTCTTTTCATATGTTCCAAAAAGTTTTAACTAGAACCAAAACATAACATACTGGAAGTTCCAGGATTTAGCACACATTACAGGTAGGCCTAGTAGTCGGTTACATACAGTTTTTTCAATTACTTCAGTTGAAAATGAAACATATTAGTAAAAGAGAGAAATCACATTATAGCATTTTCACCTTCAGATTTTACAGGTCTATTTTTGGGTCTCTCCCAGTCAATGAAGAAAATATCGATGTTAAGCTGCAACATGAGTGTGTGCAGGAACTGCAGCGCCTGAAACACAGAGAGACAGACTGAGTATGACTCGGCAGCATAACATTACACATACACTATACAAGCCCAGTGCCTTATGCTGGGTAAACACCTGAGCGACCAAGCGGCCGGCCGATCGCCATGCAAACCGAGCGGTTGATTTGGTAACCATACACACGGCCGCTCGATATTTCTGAAGACATCACAACTGGGCGGGTATTTCAATCTGCTGCCCAGTTGTGACGTCAGTGCCAGCGGTTCTTGCAACCAGTGTGCAGGACGGCAAGTGCGTCCCCTGTATACACGCGCATATGTCCAAGATATATCGCATCTGCCGTGCTGCACGGCCAACACGATATATTTGTGAACAACGTCATTCCCAGATATATTGTGTGTACACACGACTTGACACACTTAACAATATATTGTTAGTCGGCTGTACGAAGGATAAATTGCACAGTGTGTACCCAGTATTAGAGTTAGTGCTTCTGTACACGCTGATATAAATTGGACAACTAATGCGGTAGTTCCTAAACTTGGTTCTCAAAGAACCCTGACATCCAGATTTTAAGGATATCCATGGTTGAGCAAAGATAGTTGACTCAAAATGATTGGATTTGTACATCATTCACCTGTGCAGGGGCGCAGAGAGCCGCGCCGGGCCTGGGGGAAGAATGGGGAGTTGCCTAATCGTGGGAGGCGTGGGCCCACCTCCTTAAAAAAAATATGTTTTTGCGTGGCGCTGCTCGCTGGGGACGGGGCACTATGAGTCCCTCAGCCCGGTGCATAGCCAGTGGGGGGCGCAATCAGTGTGATCACTCCCCCACACAGGCATAGGAGACTGGTGTGGTTGCTACTTAGCAGCCGCGAGCAGTCTCCCAGTGCAGCCCAGCACACAGCAGCGTGTGCTGGGCAACTTTATTGTATGAGGGAGGGGGGGTGATTTGTACCTGCTCACCCCCCCCTCTCGGTACCCCTGCTAGCATGGATATCCTTAAAACATGGACAGTTAGGCTGCCTTGAGGTTTGGGAATCACTTATGTAAACAAATATCTTGTCCTCTTCCCTGCACCCCCACCATTTGCTGTAATAACAGGGGTCCTGTTGCTCACAGGACCCGTAATGGGAGAGACAGAGGCCCTGATTCAGAGCCGGACGCTATTAGCGCTCGCTCGTTCAGAAAAAGGGGGTGGCTATTCAAATGAACCGTTCGCTCTTTGCGGTCTGTTGCCGCCTCTGTGTCTGAACGAGCGAACAAAACATGTGGTCGTTTATTTGATAAAAAGCGTATGAACTGCTCGCTATTCTTGTGGTTGGTTTTTCCTACCACTATATTGCGAGCAGTTCTGACTATAAAACAACCAAGTGACGTGGTCAATGACGCCGCTGTATTAATTATGCACACCCATAAAACGTCCGTTTTGACCTTTAGGCACGCCTGCGTTCTGCATTCCACTCCCCGTTTTCAAGCACCTTCCCCTGTTACCACCCACATACGCCTCCTCCTGTCACTCAAAGTAGCAGGCATTCGCTATATAGAGCGAACAAACGATTTTCGGCCGCACTGACTGGTTCGCGCATGCGTATTACAAACCGTACGCATGCGCAGATGGGCGAACATCGCTCGGAACGAGCGTACGGCCGCTTACGAGCGGCTCTGAATGAGGTCCTTATTTCATTAAGATAGTTTTTTTATTGTTTAAAAGCCCAAATATAAGCAGCTGCACACTCACAGAAACCAATTAGATTGCAATTATAATTTTTCTAGTAAAGTTTTATAAAATGAAAGAAAAGTCTGATTGGATAGGAGTTACAGCAGTGGTTCCCAAACTTTTTTTTTTTAAATCCCACACCCTAGAGTATCAGCATTTTTTTCCACGGTACCCCAAGGGTATTAAATTGTGCCTACCAGTAATCCTTGGGTTCAGTTATGTGGTGGTGGTCAGGGCTGCACTTCTCTTTGTCCACATATTTTATGACTGGCAGCCACCATTGACCAAATATAATTTTATTTGGACCACCAACCCGTGGCACCCCTGTAAGTGCCTCGAGGCACCCCAATAAATTATGCATATATTGTATATTACATAATTATTGGACACTGCAATCTTTAGGGGATACAGCAATTTACTGATTTCAAATATTACTAAACAGAGACAGAGCTATAATGCAGTATAGAGAATATCACATACCTTCAGGGCAAAAGCACACGATACATAGGTTACAAAGCTTCTTTCATCATTAGGTAGCGGCAGCAGGACAGAAACATATAGCTGGCCCTGTAACACACACACATATGAGGCAGGCATTAGCACACAGCTACATTTATAGGCCCAATAAACCCAAAGTGATGGCTGATCTAACATGAAAAGGCGTCTAGAAATATTCACAGACAGATATGTACTAAAGAGAGACCGGACAGGATGTAAGAGGTTTCCTGCAGTACGTAACCTTGTTCTCTACCTCACTGCAAGATACTGCACTATCGGCCGGATTCAGAGATGGATGCAAATGCCTTACGGATTCGCGATTGCAAAAATATGCTAATGAGCGAGCACTTGCCGTTCAGTGCTTAGAGACGCCGACTGACAGCATCTTACATCCGCCGCACACGCACAAAACTGGAAACATCAGCCTTCTAAGTAAATGTAAGCTGTCGCAGACACAGCCGGTCTCCAGACACGCAGAGGGCTCTCCTGCTGCGAGCAAGCGGCTAATTTATGGATGCCCAGAAAACACTGCCGACACGCCTGCGTTTCTCTAGCTACCCCCCCCGCAACCTTCCCAAAACGCTGATTACCTGTCACTCACTTTGTGAGTAAATCCTCTTAAGAGTGTAACCGCATTTCAATAGCTGCGCCGCTGCAGTGTGACTTAAGGTGCGTACACACGTAACGATTTTGTAACCAACGATTTTCTGTCAGATTTTCCCTTGAAAAAGTGAACGATTTTTTGAAGTGTAATGAACGATTTTTTGAACGATGAACGAATAATGTTCCTTCCCTTAATGAAAATCGTCATGTTTTACAGTCTGAAATGGACGATGAAAGATAACTAGAAACGGGAGTGTGCGCATTTGTGATTATCGTTCATAGTTATAACTCATAAACTGAACGATTTTTTTTAGCGATTTAACGATAACGACGTCGTTATCGACAAATCGTTCAAAAAAATCGTTAAGTGTGCATGCACCTTTACTCGCACGCGCAACGGCTAACAATAGCTCAATCTGAGGAAATATCGGCAGTACATCCACATCTGAATCAATATTAGCAGCCATATTAGACACATTCACGGCTCTGTCCAGGCTCCTGCAGGATGGAGAGGTTCACACCCCAATATGAAATATCTGACAAGATCCTGATACTTTTACATAGTGGAAGTTGATTGCAAAGCGCATGCAGCCAGGATGAGGGCACATGAAGGTGCACAGCTGCCCTCCGCTCTGAGGTGGTACAGAATGTCATTTCTTCTGTGACATGAAAATGACCGTGTACTTCACCACACAGCAACACCACAACAAGTAAGAGCTCTACACCCCATTAGTTCAGTTCTATAGTCTTGCCCTAGAAAATAAAGTCTAGTTTCTGCACTGCTATGTAATACCAGGCATCGGTGGGCCTACTCCATTCTCTGCACGTAATACCCTCAAGTCTGCCAAACGCCTCACCCAGTGCAAAATGCTGCTCCTCTGCAAACGCTGCTATATTACAATCCCTAGGCACAGATATAGTGAGGAACAGAGGCCCTGATTCAGAGCCGGACGCTCTGACAGAGCGCTCGCTCTGAATCAGGGCCGTCCCTCTCAATTTTAGAGTATCCTCCGTCGTGCGCATGCGCTTGCCCGTCGCTATCCGGGTCTCACGCATGTGCACGAAGGAGCCGCCTCCGTCGTGAGCATGCGACCTGGCCTAACATCGACCCGCTTGCGAGCGCTCAGCGCTCGCGAGCGGGTCTGAATTAGGCCCAGAGCGCGAGCAAAACTGATTTTGCATTTCCCATAATCCCAAGTGAGTGTCGTAAATGAACTTAGCGTTTGTTAAATTGATTGTTATTATTTGACCATTGCTATGAAATGGTTTAGGTTTAAAAGTCATTTAAGTTGCTGGTTCATTTCTAACTTGACACAAAGTCCAATGCTTGGCTATGCTCTATCTCTATATACATTGTGTAAAGAGAATCTACCTCCCACTAAACTTGGATTTAGTAAAAGACCCAAGCTGGCTTGTGTGTTGGGCAGGGAAGCCATGTTCAGCAAGACAACAGTTACTACTACCAACGGTACTCAAGGTAGGTATATATAGTAGGTATAAGGGGACAAATGAAACTCAGCAAAGGTAGAGACCATTAGAGTGCTACAAGGAGTAAGAGAAAAGATGTGGAAATAAAACGCTTACTTTGAACAAGAGGAGCCAGTAGAGCCCAGTGCCAACCGTCACCGCCACAAACACATTGGCCAAGACTCCAGCCAATAAGATCAAGAACTGAATCACTGTCTGCAAAGGAACATTTACAAATTTATAGAGGGTTGCTATGATGATAATTGTGTATAATACATATTTATGAATAAAACCAAATCTTTGGGGGCAGAATCATGGGTGAAGTCACATCACGACTGTTAATTTTCAACTGCACACCAAAGCAAAATGGTGTGCAGCAAAATTTTGGTCGAAAACCTAATCTCCCCCTTTTACTCTTGTAGGATTACATTTATTGTATAAAGCTGCACGGCAGGTGTCTAACTGCTCCGCCCCCTAACAGCTCTCCCTGGCAGCTGCACAGCCACAGCGTCACTTCTCCCCCCATCTAGTGTTACAGGATGCACAGAACTATTCCATGTGTCCTGTCAGCACGTGGAGCTAGCGCTCCCTCCTACCCGAGGGCAATGGGGTGGAAATTAGAGAGATTGGGAGGAGGAGCAGTGTTCTCCCTAGAATTTTTTTCCAGGCGGGTGGCATCCAAAAAGTAGCCGGGTGGGGGCCTTCGCAGTAATGCGTGCGCCGGGAAAAGGGTTATCTCCCTTACCAATCCAGCCCGACAGGTTTCAGGCTGCTCCCCCCACTGGCTCTCTGTCAAAAGTTCCCATTATACAGTGCCCCCTGTAGTTTCCCCTTTATGCATTGCCCCCTGTAGTTTAACTTTGCCCTTATGCATTGCCCCCTGGCTGAAGTAGTTCCCCTATGTAGTGCTCCCAGACTGGTCCCTTATGTAGTGCCCCCAGGCTTAAATAGTGCCCCCAGACTGGCCCCTTACGCAGTGCCCCCAGGCCGGCCCCTTATGCAGTGCCCCTAGGTTTAATAGTGTCCCTTATGCAGTGCCCCCAGATTTAATAGTGTCCCTTATGCAGTGCCCCCAGATTTAATAGTGTCCCTTATGCAGTGCCCCCAGATTTAATAGTGTCCCTTATGCAGTGCCCCCAGATTTAATAGTGTCCCTTATGCAGTGCCCCCAGATTTAATAGTGTCCCTTATGCAGTGCCCCCAGATTTAATAGTGTTCCTTATGCAGTGCCCCCAGGTTTAATAGTGTCCCTTATGCAGTGCCCCCAGACTTAAATAGTGCCCGCAGACTGGTCCTGGCCCCAGCACCAGCCCAGCACTTACCTTTACTTGCTGGCCACTCCCGCTGCCTCGCACTGACTGGATCTAACTAGATTCAGCAGACGCGCGGGGCAGGCTCCTCACGTCGCGGGTGACGTCATGACGTCACCCGCGCAGAGCATCACTGGGATCGCTGGCCTCTGAAGCGATCGGAGGCTTCTTCAGCCTCCGGTCACTTCAGAGGCCAGCGTTCCACAGCGGGGTTCGGCGGGGTAAAGTGCCGGGCGGCAGGCTGTTTCTGCCGAGTGATGTGCCCGCAGAAACAGCCTGGGGAGAACACTGAGGAGAGAAACAGGGGTGAGAGAGATGGGGGGGGAAGAGGATGGCAGAGATAAAAAAATAATAGAGATGAAAGAGAGGCAGCAAGAGAGAGGGGGGAAAGGAGGGACTGCGATGAAAGACAGAGAGGGTGCGGTGTGTGGTGGGGAATAGTGATTGGAGCGGGTGTCCCCACTGTGCAACCTTTGCAAACACCCCAACAGCAACAACCTCCCATCCTTTATTTATATGGCACCACAAGTGTTCCGCAGAGCACAATACAGTGCAGGACAAGGACATGGCTTATACACATTGCTGCATTAACATAGAAGAAAAAGAACCTGGCACTAATTGAATGATAAAAAGTTACAAATTATTAAATATGAAGTTCTAACACTTCAGCAGCAAAGAATCAGTGTGCACACAAACAAACTCCTGTAAACCAGGAGTGCCACAATACCAACAGAAAAAAAAACCCTTGCACTAATTGATAAATAAACTAGTACAGAAATTATCAAAAATCTCAAAATAAATAAACACAATTATTATCACAAATACATTCAAATAATTTTCATTGACCGGTCAATAATTTAAAATAACATATATATTAATCTCCCAATAATATGGATAACAATTAGTATGTTTAAAAAACAATATAACCTCAGGATCCAAGTATTCTTAACCAATATATTGTGGATATGCATACCATTTTTTTTTATTAAAAAAACATATATTGGCAAATGATCACTGTGCCCACAATCAAAAACTCCTAGTAACATTGAAAAATGTCTTTTCCTTTGGATAGTAGAAAGAGTTTTTAGACTTTACGTGGATGCTGGTTGCGATTGATTAAGGACAAATGTCCGACGTATCTCCGAATAATCCGTATCAGGGGACCCGTATTGATGTAATTAGTAGGTCTCTTCTTTGCGTGATCCGCCCGTTCCCTCTAACACAGTTGACGGAGGGATATATCCGGGGAAGGAAAATGTCTTAACTCTAAACAGGGGACCTTCCAAGCTTGTACTTGTCCAGTGAGAGTATCCTTAGGGGACAGCAATGTAATCTCTGCCTCAAACCCTCCTTGTGCGGATCACGTCTGGCAAATGCAAATAAGCGTTCATATCTCCGGAGCTCCCAGCAGCAGCACACATACAGGTGTCACAGACTAGATCTTATGGTCCACAGATATCCACTGACGCGTTTCGCACCAATGATGAGGGCTTTTTCCAGAGAGTTTGAAAAGAGTTTAAAAGCCTATCGCAGCCTATCAGTGACTGAGAGCAACTGCATCATAGGACTCCATCTATTCTACGGGCAGCTTGGGGAGCCTGAGAGGGCCAGATAATGCGATAGGAAAGTAAGTACCATAGCACTGCTCCCGGCCCAATCCACAGTGTGTTTTGAATACCACAATACATGGGATTTAATGATTATAATCCCGAGTATTTTTGGGACTCATCTGGGAACTGCTTCCCTAACAATTTGTCACAAGCCGCCACACTGCCAATGCTGTGCAGGGTGAACGCCGGACAAGCGTTCGCTGAAGTCTCCTCCTTCCTCCTGTTTGGATCAGTGGTTAGCAGCATATTGTTGCAGTTCCACTCTTGGTTGCCGCTGAGCCTCTGCACTAATTACTGCCTGTCTGTGTGCACTATCAGGTGTACACTGATTGATTCTCCTGTCTGAATACAGCCCAGGTGCTCAATAATTTGTCATTAGTGAAACTTGCTCTGGTTGGGCCCTGCTCCTGTTATATTCCAGCCAGCCCTTCAACTCCTTGCCGGTGATAGCGTTCACGTGTTTCCGGTTGTCGTTTTGGTCTCCTATATCACAGTCGAGTTCCCAGAACCTAGCCTGCTTCCCTGTTCCTGCCGTTTGTGTCATCCAGGCGGCACACTCTGCATTTGCTCCAGCTGTCGTTTGTGTCATCCAGGCAGCATGATCTGCATTTGCTCTAGCTGTCGTTTGTGTCATACAGGTGGCACGGTCTGCATTTGCTTCAGCTGTCGTTTGTGTCATCCAGGTGGCACAACCCGCACTCAGCGTTCCGAGTGCACAACCCAGCGTCTTGTGTCAATCCGGCGACACAGGCTGCACATCAGAGTACGCAACCTTGTGTATACCGCTGGTGTCTTCTGGGCGGCATTAAGCGCACCTCAGCATCCTGTGTACGCACCCTGTGTACAACCGCTGGTGTCATCGCAGCGGCACTAAGCGCACTTTAGCGTCCTCTGTACGCAACTCTGCATCCTTCTGCTGGTGTCATCCCGGCGACACTGTGCGCACCTCAGCGTCCTCTTGCCAAGTCATTCTGCCCTCAAGGCAGCAACCAGCCCAGAGGCTGCTACCGGCCCAAAGGGCGCACAACAGCTTATTGGCCCTCAGGCCTCAACCAGCCCAAAGGCCGCACCTCAACTCGTTTGCCTACAGGCTTCAACAGTCCTGGGGCTGCTACTGGCCCAAAGGCCGCACCACAACTTATTGGCCATCAGACCTCAACCAGCCCAGTGGCTGCGACCGGCCCAAAGGCCGCATCACCACTCATTGGCCCACAGGCCTCAACCAGCCCAGTGGCTGCTACCGGCCCAAAGGCCGCACCACCACTATACAGCCGCATCTAGCCAAGATACTCCGGCCCTCAAGGCTGTGCAAGACTTTTTTCCCCACTGTTTGCTCTGAGCCGTAACACAATTATAAAATAAAAGTAGTATATTTAAAGCAAACAAGTGTTAAAATGCACTTACTTAGAGATAGTTTTGTGTGGCCACATACACATATGATGAAAGCCAATAAACTAATCTGTGCAACATGTGTGTCTCACCTGCAAGTCAATGACTTGGCTACCGATCCTTCTTTTCCAGGCTGCAGTTTTGAGAAGTGACCACAGCATGGCCAGCCCGCCAAGCACACCTAATGCCACCTGACATATCAAGGAGAAGGAGGATATGTATGAAATAGATACAACATTAAAGATACTGGGAAGCTAATCAATGGTCACCTACATCTGTCTGGATGAGCGAGTCTGACTGATTCATTTCATACTGAACTGAAAAGGAAACCTGGAATGGAAAAGCAGTGTGTAAATTATTATATACATACAACACTGTGCCATACAATTCACAATGCCAAAAATATCATCCTTATGTAACTAGCACAGTAATACTACACATTGTACTTGTCACTTTACAGGTTTTAGATTACATTTTTTGTGGATTTATATTTTCAATCCCATATTTGCAGCTGGGGATAGTTCTAAAACTGGTACAAGTACGGCAATTAAACCGATATACACCAATCAGATACTAGTTGTAATTTTTACAGTGTGGTTTAGAAAATGAAAGCAAATATCTATTGGTGGTTATGGGTATCAGCACGTATGTTTGCACAGATAGCAGTTTTCTTAAAGGCCACCAAAAATGTAAATATTAAAACCGAGAACGATAATTATCTACAGCAATTATAGCTAAATACACTATGTAGACCAAAGTGATTGGACACTGACAGCAAATAGATCAACAAGATTTTATTGACGTCAGTACTTGTAGGTCCCCCACGTCTTGCAGCGATTACTTCTTGGCAAACTGTCCACAAGTTCCTGGACAACAGCAGGCGGTGTGTTTTGCCATTCCACCTTATGTACAGTTACCAACTGTGACACAGAAGGTGGTAAAGTCAGCCTAGAACGCACCCGTCACTCCAATTCGTCCCAGAGGTTCTCAATGGGGTTAAGATCTGAACACTGAACTGGCCAGTCCATCTGGGTTACCGAATTTTCTGTATACCCATCCAGTGTCAGGCTGGAAACATGACAGGTTGCATTGTCGTCCTGATAAAAACATTCGTTGTTTCCACAGAACTGCAAATACATGGGCCTCCCTGTGAGGTGTTCTTGTCGAAACCGCCACATTAGTGGTCATTTTGAGCTCGTGTGTAATAGTATGCATTTCGCTTGCGCTGAGGTGTCCAATCACTTTTGTCCACATAGTGTAGATACGTCCTTATGCGATTTCATGAATGCAATCTGTTCTGTAATACTTTGAAACATTCTCCACCTGGAAGCATATGAGGACCTAGCTTTACCTTACCTCTTGAAGGAGTGAAGCAAAGGGAACCCAGTTATTAAGCCTAATGATCAAGATTATTGTAAATAATGCTGTACCTTTATAGTCTGGCTTTCTGGATTTTGCACTTGTATATCTGTGTATCTGACAGTCATCAAAGGAGGGTAGATTGTTCCTCTGTGTGTGCCGGGTACAAGGCTGATACTGTGAAGTGTGCAGATTTCTTCAATTAATTCTAATGTTGTTATTACTAACAAGCTTGATATGAAAGTGCACTTGTTGACTACAGACAGTGAAGGCAGCCATTTTGTGGAGCTAAATGCAGGCAGCCATTTTATGCCTCAGTCATGTCACTAGTTGCTAGGGAAGTGATAGGTAGCATTCTTAGAAATATAAAGTTCAGACCACAAAATGTCCTCCCTCACAATGTGTAGGTGACAGCTACACCTTAACTTTAATCTTCTGAGAGAATATTCATTTACGTTACCTTATTGCCATTTCACTGGCGACTCGGATTACACGAGGTAAGCTGTTTAAAGTATTTTCTCGCCCGCTTAGTGTGTCAACCAAGAATATTCGACGGGTCAGGAGCCAATTGTTAATGTTATTTTCTTGGGCAGTAAATATAAAACATATCATAGTTAGAGACACAATAAGCAGGGCTGGATTCATTAACAAGGTAGAAAACATGTTACAGACCCATGTGTTATAATTATCATCATCAATATCATGCCAGCCATAGCTGCATACAAGAAACATTGGCATACATGAATATGCGTATACAGGCGTAAACATGTATGTATGTATGTATGTATGTATGTATGTATGATGCAGGTATATATGAGAATTTATATTATAAGGTATGTTTACACATCATTTTATTCTTGCACACCTTTACTAACACCTTAAATATGTTTACAAATATATTTTTCCCTCTGATTATTATTATTCACACTTGAGAACATATTGGGTGACTTTAGATGTGTAAAGGTATCATTGTCCTCTTTGTTATTCCTATTTCAGTGGCACAATTTGTTGTTCCAGGATTCAATTACTCCTGTCGATACTATATATCTTATTTCCCTCTTTTTATATATATATATATATATATATATATATCTGATATATATAATTTTTATATCTTATGATACCATTCAATATGTGATCTATTTACATTTTCTATTTTGCAATTTTTAAAAAAAAATTTCTGTTGTGCTCTTTTAAAAGAAACTTAATTAGGACACTGCTATTTGATAACTATGATGTCAGTCATTTATAAGTCTATAACAGGATAGGCTCACTTGTGCTTTTTCAGCCTACGACGCTATTGGCTAAATCGGCCTGCCACTCACTGAAACTTGTAATCAAATTGGCTGAGTATAGCTATTTCAGCCAGGACTGAGACACCAGCAAGTTAAGCTAATATCTGGTGAACGAGCCCTGCTGACCAAGGTTAAAACGCGTGTACAGCTTCACTCTGTTTGGCATTTCGGAGAAACTACACGGATACCGCGAATCCAGCACCATATAGGTATTTCCCTTCTTTTAACTAGTCATCCTCTCATCTCTTCCGGTGGAGGTACCCTGCAATATTTAATATCAGGGACCTCACCGGTTAACTGCTATCCAGACAGCAGAGGTGACCTATTCTTTCTTCTATCATGTATATTGCCGGATGTTCGACCCCTTAAAACTGCAGGTTCACTGCTTCAGGCAAACATCCAGTATTGGGGACCCTGACTCCGGCTATACAATCCTCTTTTCTTTTTTCTATCCAGACCACGTTTAGACATTATATTATTATTCTTTCTGAGCGATGCAGAGACGTCTGTACCTCATGGTTTTACAATTATGTCTTATTGATTTTTGAGTCTTCAAGAGGGATATTTATACCACAGCAACACACCTTGCTGTCTTGTCTAATATAGATATCTCGCATAACAACTGAGGTTAGGATTTATCTACTCTTTTACTTAAATCTCTGTGCATTTTTAATTATGCAATTAAGAGTGATAATCTCTTACTAATATACATTACTACAATATTCCATGCAACACGATGTGTGTAATGATTATATCACACTATCTCATCTTATTAGAATGAGGTAGCACCACAGAGTGTAATGGTGCATACACATGGTCAGATCAGACAACGATATCGATCATCCAGCATAGCACCAACCTCCAAACTACTATAACGACCCGCGTTCAACGATAGTGGGTCCCTACAGTAACCTGGTCGATATCGACCAGGTTGGACTGCAAGCACGGGTATGGTTGTTATCGTCCATGCGTGCCCGTGCATCGTCTGTCGTTTAGGGGTTTGGAAGGGGCCAAAAAATGGACGATATAAACAATATAACGATATCGTTATCGTTAATATCGTCCTGCTAAATCTGACCGTGTGTATGCACCAATACACTCTGGGCCTGATTCAGAGCCGGACGCCATTTGCGCTCGCTCGTTCAGAAAAAGGGGCCGGATATTTAAATTGAGCGCTCGCTCTTTGCGGTCTGTTGACGCCTCTATGTCTGAGCGAGCGAACGAAACATGCGCTCGCTATTTTGTAAAGACGCCCCTTGGCCGCTCGCATCATACGTCATCTCCACTATTTATTAGATTAATCGAGTACATCGAAAGGAGTATGAACTGCTCGCTATTCTTGTGGTAGCATTTTCCTACCGCAATTATGCGAGCAGTTCTGGCTAAAAGACAACCAAGTGATGTGGTCGATGACGCTGCTTTGTTAATTATGCACACCCTTAAAACGCCTGTTTTGACCGTTTGGCACGCCTGCGTTCGGATCTCCACTCACCGTTTTCAAGCACCTTCCCCTGTTACCACCCACAAACGCCTCATCCTGTCACTCAAATTAGCAGGCACTCGCTATTTTGCGAGCACACGATTTCCGATCGCACTGACTGGTTGGCGCATGCGCATTACGACCCATACGCATGCGCAGATGTGCGAACATTGCTCGGAGCGAACGAGCGGCCGCTTACGAGCGGCTCTGAATCAGGCCCTCTGTCTATTTGTAAAACGTTTGTAGCTATCATCTATGAAACACTGGCCCTGATTCAGAGCCGGATGCTCTGACAGAGCGCTCGCTCTGAATCAGGGCCGTCCTTCTTAATTTTTAGAGCGGCCTCCTGGCCGCTCGTATAGCTGTAGGTGACCACCCACAGCTATAGCGAGCGGCCAAGAAGATGGTCGCGATGGTCAAGACTATCACGACCATAGGGCTTGCAACGAGACCCTTGTGGTAGGGTTTCGTTGCCGCAAGCCCTGGAGTGCTTTTGGCTCTATCAGAGCCAAAAGCACTCCCACTGACATCACTTGTGATGTCAGTGGGGCCGGCCCCAGACGGTAGGCATTCCCATGGGAACGCCTCCGTCTGGGCAGCCACGCCCCCGGCACGCCCACCAAAGGGGGCGTGCTGTCACTCACCATCGACAGCACGCCTTCTTTGGTACGAGACCCGGAGCGACGGCTTGCCCGTCGCTATCCGGGTCTCGCGCATGCGCACGATGGAGCCGTGTTCCAATAAGCCTGAAACAACACCAATAATTTTGTTTACGTGGTTTTGTTTTCCTTATTTTGAAACATCAACCAGTATTTATAAACAAAGGTTGCTGTTCGTACATATATGTACATTATGTGTATAATTTTTATCATTATTTTCCAGGTGTGAGTCTCTACAAAGGATGCTCACTGTGCCAATTATGTCTTAATGGGGTATATTTACTAAAGTGAAGTTTTTTAGAAGTGGAGATGTTGCACATAGTTACATTCTAAGTAGAATCTGATTGGTTGCTATCACCTAGAAGATAATAGCTAGAATTTGATTGGTTGCTAAGGCAACATTAGAAATCATAGCCACTAAATTATAAAAAAAAAAAATCACATTATTCCTACTAAGAACTTATTGAATTAAAACAGAAACAGATCAGATCGGTGTCACATGGGCATGTTATAACGCCACATTTTTCGCAATGTGAAACGAGTAAGACGCACAAGTGGACTTTGATTAAAATGATATGAGGCATGTGTATGTCCTGTGTGTGACTGTAGCTGTATCTGCATACAAAATGCTACGTTACAGAGTCAGTGGCTGTTTTCCACAACACATTCCGTTGTGATGATTTTACAAACAGCTACACTTCTAAAAAAAAAAAAATTAAAGTGCCAGGCTCCACTCTCTCACCGTCTATACCCCAGTGTCCCCTATGGAATCGGTGAAAGGGTTTTATCGGTAAGTACCAAAATCCTATTTTTCCACACCACGTTTCGTTGTGATGATTTTATAGACTCGACCGCACAAATAACATACACATTGCGAATAAGACATATATGCTGTGAAAGAGACACACAGCTCGGCCGAGTTGCATGGGAACCGGCGGCTCTCACGCGTCTTGTGTAACGCGACTCATAATGCAGAGAGGATGGACGAGGAAGGACATATCTGTATTTCTAAGAGCACTTTGCTCAATGTAAAAACAAAACTTCAAACACAGAATACAGCCACTTGTAATAAGGTGGCAATAAGGTTGTTTTTCTCCTAAAAATTGCTTTCATTAGCCTTAGGTTGTCAGCTAGAATAACCTTGGTGCACTTCCCATGGAACCTGGGCGCGCTTCTAACAGAACCTAGACATACTATACTTCTCATAGAACCTGGGCGCTCTTATCATAGAACCTAGACATACTTCTCATAGAACCTGGAGCGTTTCTCACAAAATCTAGACATACTGCTCACAGACCATGGGAGCGCTTCTCACAGAACCTAGACATACTTTTCATAGAATCTGGGCAAACTTCTCATACATCCTGGGCTCATTGAACCTGGGTGTACTTCTCACAGAACCTAGACATACTACTCATAGAACCTGTGTGCGCTTCTCATAAAATCCTAGACATACTTCTCATAGAACCTGGGAGCGCTTCTCATAGAATCCTGGGCTCATGGAACCTGGGCGTGCTCCTCATAGAACCTAGACATACTTCTCATAGAACCTGTGTGCGCTTCTCATAAAATCCTAGACATACTTCTCATAGAACCTGGGAGCGTTTTTCATAGAACCTAGACATACTTCTCATAGAACCTGGAAGCGCTTTTCATAAAATCCTAGACATACTTCTCATAGAACCTGGGAGCGCTTCTCATAGAATCTGGGCACACTCCTCATACATCCTGGGCTCATGGAACCTGGGCTCGCTTCTCATAGAACCTAGACATACTTCTTATAGAACCTGTGTGCGCTTCTCATAAAATCCTAGACATACTTCTCATAGAACCTGGGCATGCTTCTCATAGAACCTAGACATACTTCTTATAGAACCTGTGTGCGCTTCTCATAAAATCCTAGACATACATACATAGAACCTGGGAGCGCTTCTCATAGAATCTGGGCACACTCCTCATACATCCTGGGCTCATGGAACCTGGGCGCGCTTCTCATAGAACCTAGACATACTTCTCATAGAACCTGTGTGCGCTTCTCATTTGAGATGATGACTCCTGAGACCAGAAAGAAGGCATTTACCTTAAAGATGTAAATCTGGATAACGTCACTAGATGAATGTTGGATAATAAACCTAATGGTGTAGTATAACTGTGACTGAATCCAGACAAAGAGCGCCAAATATACAATTTATTACATAATGCATAAAAGACAAAAATATAAAATATCTAAAAATCACACACAATACAAAACAATAACATACAGACTGGTTCAATGTAATTATAAAAAGGCACAACAGATAACCCCTGCAGAAGGTATCTCTGGTGTCTTATATTGAATGTAGCACTGTTCCAATGTAATTATCGGCCTCCAAACAAATAGTTAATACAAATCGCCTGTTGTTTCAAGACTCCTTAACACATATATATGCAGGTTCGTCAGACGAAACCGCAAGGACTTACAGTGGAGAAACACGTAAGGGATTCCATATTCACCATCAGCTGGTTCTTAAAAAACTGAAAGAACGGACGGCCTTAAGACTGATGAGCGGTTCAGCTACAGCATCGGGAGTGCATGCATGAGATCAATATCAGCCAGCAGAGCCAAGACACCTGTGGGAGTAAGGTCCGGGACATTTCTCTATACCTGACAGATCAGTATATTTACCATCATAAGCCGGCCGGCGGTAATGTGTCATTATTGAGATCGACTTATGTCAAGTAGTCTCTATCATTCTCCCACCTTTGTGTACATTGACAGTGCTGTTGCTATTATTAGGACTGTGAGTCCTTATTGATGAACCAGTGTTCAAAAGACTTTTAAATGTATTCAACATACCAGTCTCCATCCGGTGCTAATTGAGCATATCAGCACAAAATACTCATTTTGGTGAGATTACGTCAGTGTGTGACTCTGAGTTAAAATAAAAGTGGAGACCATCTCTAGTCAATTGGAGCGGGGATTGATATAAACCTGCATATATATGTGTTAAGGAGTCTTGAAACAATGGGCGATTTGTATTAACTATTTGTTTGGAGGCCGATAATTACATTGGAACAGTGCTACATTCAATATAAGACACCAGAGATACCTTCTGCAGGGGTTATCTGTTGTGCCTTTTTATAATTACATTGAACCAGTCTGTATGTTATTGTTTTGTATTGTGTGTGATTTTTAGATATTTTATATTTTTGTCTTTTATGCATTATGTAATAAATTGTATATTTAGCTCTCTTTGTCTGGATTCAGTCACAGTTATACTACACCATTAGGTTTATTATCCAACATTCATCTAGTGACGTTATCCAGATTTACATTTTCTGGCTGGTTATAGGTGTGTTTACAGGTACTACCTTTTAGGAGCAACTTATGTATAGACACTATATTTAGATTTATTCTTTTTCATTTCATGCGCCTGAATTTCTTTGTTCTTTCATTTACCTTAAAGTGTGCTGGCCAAAAGTGATTTGGGTTGAATATTCAGCGTGCTTTTGTAAATTAGACCTACTGTACTATGGCATAAAAAAAAAATATATTTTGGTACTCACAGTTAAATCTGCTTCTCTTAATCCATCTGGGGGACACTGGATACCATGAGTGTAGAGGGCGCTGTTCAAGGAGCAGGCAAAAGTGCAAACTAAACCAGTTTGTCGGCAACCTCCTCCCCCCTCTACATCCCATAGTGCCCTAGTTTGAACCTTAATAAGTCCATAAGAGCTAGACATAACAAAAACAAAACTCAAACAAGAGAGAATTAAAACAGAGTGTAACGCAGAATGGGAGGGAACTCAATATCCCCCAGATGAATTATGAGAAATGGATTTAATGGTCAGTACCAAAAGTCCTATTTTCTCTGGCATCCTACACTCAGCTATGGTTGTGCAAAAAACTTTTTGCCCAAAAATGGTGTCTGGCTACAAAAAGCATTCAATTTGTAGAACTTCGTAACAGTATGGATCGAGGACCAGATGGCTGTCTTGCATAATTGCTCCACAGAGGCACCATGTTATGCTGCCCAAGAGATGCTCACCGTTCTGGTAGAATGGGCCACCAGGCGATCTGTAATTGGGGTCATGGTCGCCATGATCCAGCTGGCCACTGGCTATTTATTTGCGAGCCACCCTCTCTTGTGCGCATCATAGAGCACTAGGTAGCTGTCCGTTTTACGGTAAACAGTAGATCTCTCTACATAGATCCGCAAGACTCTGACAACATCCAGGCAGGCCAGAGTATCCCTGCTGCCAGAGGACGAATCATCACTCATAATATCCTGGTTAAAATGTAACCTGGCGATGACCTTAGGCTCTTTTAGGTACAATGGTGCCAGATCCTTGGCACAAAAAATATACTAATCTAAAACTAAGGCAGTATGGGATGTAGAGGGGGGGGGGGGAGGCAGCCTACAAACAAGTTTAGTTTGTGCTTGTGGCTGGCCCTTGAACAGCGCCCTCTACGCTCATGGTATCCAGTGTCTCCCAGATAGGATGACAGAGAAGGTCACGCTAAGAAACAAACACTAAAGCCATATGTATATACATTCTAGCTTGATGACTTACCTGTATTAACTAATAGGTCATTGTGCTGCAAATTTAGATTCAGGACTGGCACAGGCCAGATGTTCTGCTGTCTATCACTCCCCCGGAAAGTCAGATACACATCATAGAACAAAGGCTCGGGGAAGTCTTGCAGGATCTTGGAGACAGATAATTCACACTACACAAGATTAAAAGAAAACATTTCTAAACAGGACCTTTTTTTTTTTTATAGTTATTATTAGCTATTGTACCGGTAGATGGTTTTAAGAAAGAGATGTAGCACGCCTCCTAAAGAGTGGAGAGGTGGAGAACTCGCTGATAGCAACCAATCAGCTTTGAGGTAGCACTTACCAAACACATTCTATAAAATGATAGGTAGAAGCTTATTGGTTATAGGGGAATCTTCTCCACTTCCCCACTTATTGGGAAGCTTAATACAACTCCCCCTAAAACACTATGGGGTCTATTTACTAAGCAGTGTTAAGAGACAAAGTGAAATGAGATAAGGTGCCAGCCAATCAGCAACTAACTGCCATCTCACAGGCTGTGTTTGCAAATGACAGCTGGGAGCTGATTGGCTGGTACCTTAACTCATTTCACTCTGTCTCCTAACACTGCTTAGTAAATAGACCCCTATGTCAGCACTGAGGTACTAACTGAAATTTCCCTGACTACAAGGGACATTTGACTATGGAAATGGAACCCTACAATAATACAGTAATATACCATCACCACAGGCAGGTGAGCAATATCATCCCGTTCTTACATTTTGTTCATATGTTGTTCCAAAAGTGAACGCATCATCCAACCGTTTGGCAGTGTCAGGGCAAAGCTGTGTAGAAAATTAACTGCATTAATTATAGAATAAACTTTCAGATTATAGTCACAATACCGAAAGTACAATACATGTGAGATGAAAAGTACAAGTAAACTAATTTTTTTTTTTTAAGAAAACACATAATTCTGATTTTTTTTTCCTTTTCAATAAGCCAGAAATAAGCTGCTGTTATTATCACACAGGCATGATTACTCGGCACCTCTGCTAGTCACTTGGAGGAGCACTGCTAGATAGCTGAATAGCTGGGAAATATCAGGAGCAGTGTGGGGTAGACTATAGTGAAATGTCATAGCCTAAATCATTCTGAATTCCAGATGCCATATCTGTATACAGGACTAACAACAGGACTTAGGGGTCTACTTACTAAGCTTTGTTAGGAGATAAAGTGATAAGGTACCAGCCAATTAGCTCCTAACTGTCATGTCACAGGCTGTGTTTGAAATATGGCAGTTAGGAGCTGATTGGATGGTAGTTTATCACCGTTCACTTTATCTCCTAACACAGATTAGTAAATAGACCCCTAAGAACCGCAATGAAGCTTACTGAAGATATGGGTATGACTAATTAGAATGTCAACAAAAAGAAGAAGAGGGACAGTGGTATGTCCAACCAATTATGCTAGTACCTCACTGTAAAGCAGTGTAACTGTGTCGGCTTTGGAGTTTAAACATGATGGCACACCATGTTTAAGTTTGTAAAGCGGAGATGGTCACAATGCTGTACAGTGCAGTGCTAGCATATCTGCTTGTCAACACTCTAATTAGTGATTAGCTCACTACATCCCCTTTCTGATAACTTGTGTATTTTTGGAAGGACATTGGCCCTCATTCAGAGCCGCACGTTAACAACAGTACGCTCGTTGCGTTCCGATGTTGACTAACCGCGCATGCGTCGGTGTTACACCGCGCATGTGCGTACGGCAGATTGCGAGCTTTTTTTCTCTCGTTCCTAAAATAGCGTACAGGAAGTGACATGTCAAATGTGATTGACAGAACAGGGCGTTTTTGGGTGTTGACGGGGGTGGAGATGAAAAAACGCAGGCGTGGCGAGGCGTTTTTGGGGCGTACATACATTAGCAGATGCGAACGTCAAATGTGTTCGGACCGTCTCATACGTCACTGGAACATCCGCTTTCCCTTCAAAATGCTCGCACAGCTTAGGGTCAGGATTACTCGACCACATTGGCGATGGCCTTCTCCTCCGTCCCGGGACTCCACGATGGTGCAGCGATTAATCGTGGCTGGTCAGTAAAGTAATTAGTGTTGGATTGAAATCCGGCTTGGTATGTGTTTGGAAAGCAGTTTATTGGGATAGCACAAAAGCGTACGCAGGTGGAAATCAGAGCTGCTAATGTCATGATTACATAATCAATTAGCGTACATTTTTGGGCTTTTATTTTGGCCACAATTTGGTGGTTATGGCCTATTGTAACAATAATGTCATCATCTTTTAATTAGCTCCCCTTTTTTTTTGTTTACTGTGGAATTTGCATCGCTATGTGTTTTTTTAAACGTTCCTTAAAGAGGCCTTTTTTTTAAAAAAAGAGGGTCAGTTTTTGCGTTTAAGGCCAGGATTAAATGTAACCCATTTGTACAATAATGTCACAATACAATGTCAGTGTTTTGTTTTTAATTTATTGTTTACACACAAACAAATTGGCATAATATTGTATTGCCTTTTTTTGTGGCCAAGATATTTGATCAAAAAAAAAAAAAAACATAACTACTAACATAAGCGTAAATACAAAATTTTAAAACATTTCACAAGAAAGGAGAGGGAAGTTTTGACCAGAAAGGAATATGAGCCAAGCACAGAAGGAAAGTGGGAAAAGTCGCCATTGCTGTCACCGTTTTCTCGCCCGTTTGGCTGGGTGAGGGTGGGCGCCAGACCGGGTCCGGGATGCCATCGGGCTGGCCTGTCCAGAGGCAGATGTTGTGGCCTCTGGACTAGGCACAGGGCTAGGCACATTTGGAGGATTGCCTGATGTTGTGCCAGAGGTAGAGGATCTGGATGTTCCGGCAGGAAGGGAGGTCGGCTCCACCATGTGCTGGCGAACGAGCTGCTCCAGGGCATCGGCGATGCGGATGTTGGCCCTGGTATTTTCCGCCAGGGCCTGAGCAATGGTCACGTTGGCCGCAGCATTTTGCTCCAGGGCCTCAGCCACCCGTATCAGACTGGCGTCCATCCTCTGCAGAATCTCCGTATGGCAATCCGATTTAAAATTGAGTTCTGTGAGGAGGCCCACTGCCTGCGAGGGGGCACGCCCTGGACTGGCTTCTGCAGGGTCCTCAGCCGGATGTACTGGTTCCTCCCCTGCAGAGTCAGCAGAAATTCTGCGGCCAAGGCTCCCCTCTGGAGCAGACTCATCCGCCTCTGTCTCTGTTAGGAAATTGGAGAAAAGACTCACATTAGAATCTACATATTGGCACAATAGCATTTCTGAGTTGGTGACATCACAAGACTTACCTTGGCCAACATGAGGAGCCGCAAAGTCTGGCATGTCCGTATCCATGTTGGACACGCCAAACACCTCCACAGCCTGCACACACCCCTGTGCCATCTCTTCTAAGTCTGTCAACTCCAATGACACAGGGGTGGGACCCCCACCTGTCCCCCTTGCATGCCTAGCCCTGTCGGCAAGTTTTTGTTTTAGACGATATTTGAAGTCTGCCCATCTGTGGAATGAATTTGGAACCATTATCCTTTTTTTTACAATGGGGTTTGTTTATAGGATGGGAAAGTGTTTACTTACCGCCGTTTGACATCCCGGGCTAGACGGACATAATCACCCACCCTATTGACAGCAACGGCGACCTCCTCCCATATTCTCCACTTCTGGCTTTGGCTCATATTCCTGGCTGCCTGGGGCAGGATGTCAACGCACTTCTGGATCAAAACCTCCATCTCCTTGCTTGTGAAATGTGGCTGCCTTTTTTTTTTTGCAGCTTTGGCGGGTTGACTGGGGCCAGCAGTCTCTTCCATGTCATCCTCCTCACCTATTTGGGTAAATATGCAGATTTAGCCACTTCACAACTTGCACAATATTATGTTTTAAAATACTCATTGACACAAAATGCATGAAGGCCTTACCGCCGCAATTTTGACCATTGTTTCCCTGGTTTGAAGCCATGTCTCTGCTTCCAGCATGAAATCATCCAGAAATTCTATGTGATTTCGTGACGTATTTATACATGCGTCGTTAGTTTGCGGCCGCATCATTGATTGTGCGTCCCTATGATTCATCCTTAATTTGTGCGGGAAAATAAACACTATTTATGGCTTGGTGTGTGTGGATTCGAGGTGGGGTTGTTGGAGTGTTGTTGGTTAAGTGGTTTGGATTTGGTTGGTTGGTTGCGTTTGGAGGATTTTGGAGAGTTGTTTTTTTGTTTGTTTTTGCTACATTTCTTTGGTTTTTCCGTTCGCATTTTTTTCATTTTATCAACATCCTTTCCTGATTTGGTAAGTTTTGTGCATTCAAATTTGTGGCCAATTGGTGTATTCTTCTGTTTTGTGGTTAGTTAATTTGTTTAACACTCATTTCATCTTTTTTAGTTTTTTTTTGTTTTCGGACCCAAAGAAGTTTTTTGACGACATCTTATATATTCGAGTTGGGTAAGTCCATTTTTTGTCTTGCATTTGCGAATGAATTACTGCATTTTTGACTGTTGGTGTAGCGCCTTGCATTTGCGAATGAATTACTGCATTTTTGACTGTTGGTGTAGTGACTTGCATTTGCGAATAATTTACCGCATTTTTGACTGTTGGTGTAGTGACTTGCATTTGCGAATAATTTACCGCATTTTTGACTGTTGGTGTAGTGACTTGCATTTGCGAATAATTTACCGCATTTTTGACTGTTGGTGTAGTGACTTGCATTTGCGAATAATTTACCGCATTTTTGACTGTTGGTGTAGTGACTTGCATTTGCGAATAATTTACCGCATTTTTGACGGCTTATTCATCATATAATCCAGTTTTGCTTTTCCCTTTTCCATTTTTTGGGTCCATTTGAACCCTATTTGACGTACGGTGTGCAATGTAGTTTTCATCGATGGCCAAATGTGTTTTTCCGCTATTTTCTGTGTTGGCTTGCAACAATTTTTAAACAAAAAAAACACCCTCTAAATTTTTGAAGTCTCATTGTTGCCTTTTTTACAGTTTATACGTATCATGACAATACCCCGGCATGTAAGCAGCTATGGATGGTATCAGAAAGCTAAGTTGTTTTTTCTTACTTTTGGGGTGGGTCAAAAGCCTTACATTGTAAACTTTGAATTTCAGGTAGATCTGGGGCGAATTGTTCTGGCCCTGCTCCCGGAAGACGACCAACCTCAAACTCGTCCCAGGCGTAGGCATCGTAGGCATGCAAGGCCCCAGATATTTCGAACACGTGTCACCCTTTTTGGAATGCCCGATGATGAGGTTTTAAGACGATACCGTCTACCTCCCAAAATCATCATAGACACTCTCTCATTAATAGAAAGTGATCTTGAGCGGCAAATTGACAGTCCAACAGCAATACCACCACTGACGCAATTTATGGCGGTGTTACATTTCTGTGCCTCAGGATCGTTTCAAACAACGGTGGGAATAGTGGCGGGCATCTCCCAATCCTCCTTTTCCCGGATCCTGAGGGCAGTGATGGAGGCACTTTTCAAGCACCTCCATCATTTTATTAAAATGCCTTTGGATATGGGTGCCCTTAGTGTGGCCAAGGCCAATTTTTACCAAATAGCTGGCTTCCCACACATCATAGGGGTTGTGGATGGTACTCACATACCACTTCAGCCTCCAGCACGGCTGGAGGCAATATTTAGAAACAGGAAACACTATCACTCCCTGAATGTAATGGTGGTATGTGATGCCTCCCTCCAGATCCTGTCCCTGAATGCTAAATTACCAGGAAGTGCACATGACTCCTTCGTCATCCGGCAATCAGGGATATGGCAGAAATTAACCAACCTACAAGCTGGTGATGCGTGGCTTCTGGGTAAGTGGAGACCTTTAGTACATAACAATGTTAAGCTTGATACACAGTGTTCCTGATGTGGTCTATTTTTGTTCACAGGAGACAGTGGATACCCTTGCATGTCCTGGCTGCTCACTCCTTATTTGGCTCCCACACCAGGGCCACAAAGTGCGTATAATTCCGCACTTACAGCCACCAGGCAAGTGGTGGAGCGCTGTATCGGCCTTTTAAAAGGCCGATTCAGATGCCTCCACCGCTCTGGTGGCGAGCTCATGTATGTGCCGGATATGGTGTCGAAAATTGTGGTCCTGTGTGGGATATTTCACAACATTGCCATAAGGAGTGGTGTCCCAATGCAGCCAGAGGATGCCTTACCTGAGGATGGCCCCCCCGAGGTTGGTCGAAGGTCAGTATGTGGGGGGGCCATACGCGATGATGTGGTGGCCAGATTTTTTAGGTAAGTTTGTTCAAAACTCCAGTGTTTATACCTAATGTGTTTGTTTTTTTTGGCAAACATCTAATTTTTTTATAATTTTCTCACCATCTTCTGTTTGTTCACATAATCTTTGGCACTCCAACGCTCACTACTTCCTGCTACCCTTACCAAACCTGGATCTGGTCCTTTTGGGCATATATTCTGGAACCCATATCGCAACGCCATGTTTGTGGAATCATGTTGGCATGGTCCTTCGTCAACCAGTTCTTGATTTTGTGTTTTTATTTATTTTTTTCTTGGTATGTGTTGTATTTGAATTTATCACTGTGTATTTTTTTTGGGAGTGACCACTTTGTTTTCTCTGTTATGTGGTGAATAAATGTTTGAAGAGTGAAATGGTCTTCCTTTTTTGGGACGTTAACAGCAAGTGTAACCAGGTTAACACAAGTTACATTTGACTAAGGGGTAAACCAGTACTGACGCCAGTTGAGCAAAACTGAAATATGTTTTCAGCTTTCCAATCCACACCAAAAGGAAGCCTGGCCCAACCTTGGGATTTGTAAGATTGGCCTAAGCAGCTTGCGCACCAAGTAGGAACCTGGAAAATGTAGAAATCTGAAATTGACACTACACCCAAAAAGGGAAATTACATTGTTACTGTTATGTGTTTCTGGTGTCTGTTTGACATACAAAGACAAAACACAATCTAACTTTTAAAAAAGGGAAATCCTTGCAGGAACTTATGTCAGGCTAAACTATCTTGGTTTTGGTTTTTAAAAATGAGCCACAACGTATATTTGTCTTTAAAAATTTATTTGGCAAATACAACAAAAAAAAAAAAACTAATGCCGAAGGAGGCCAGACAGCCGGTCGAGGGCCACCAGAAGGCCGATTACATGGTGGCGCATCTGCCCCACAACATCCGCCACCTCTTGCCGACGCCTCTGTTCCTCTGTGGGTGAGAAAAGTGTGTGGGTTAATACAACAATAGGGACTCCACAGAAAAACATTAAAAAAAAAACAAATCACTCCTAAACCCAAAAACATAAATAAAAAGGGTGGGCTGGCAAAAATACAAGGCCTAGGTACAAATTCCCACAGGTATGATATGTGTATGCTTAAATCACCAGGAAGAGGTAAAGGCAAACCTTCACAATCAACAAAAGTCAAGCCACAAAAACACGAAGAAAGGCACGACACATGATTACATACAAACAGTTTGTGCTTTTAAAAAAAATAATAAAAAACATACCGGGAAACAAATCGGGAGTTCCGGCAAAACCTCCATGATCCTCCTCGGAGGATCCGTCATTCCCCAAAGAATGGGGCGGAGTTATGCTGGACTCCGGGGAGGGGGTAATTGGAAGAGGGGTGGGTGGAGGAGAGGGGGAAGTGGGACGGAGGGGAAGGAGGCCCGACATTTCCGGGAGAGGGTCTGGGAAGGATGGGGAGGAGTGGGGAATAGGCGAAAGATTTGGGGTGGAGTGTTGGCTGGGGGTTGGGGAGAGTGGGCGGGAACGCCGACGTTGACGGCGGAGTCTTGGCTGTCCCCCTAAAATATGTCAAATAAATTGCGTTTAGTTTATGGACAAATCCGGGCAAACAAACAAAAAAAAAAAAAGAAAAAAGAAATAAAACCAAAAAAAATAGCAGTAGAATTAAAAATTCATAAAAAGAGGGAAAACATGCAGACGCAGATATGAGTACAAATAATAAATAGAACAGACAGGAAAACATGCACACGCAGATATGAGTACAAATAATAAATAGAACAGACAGGAAAACATGCAGACGCAGATATGAGTACAAATAATAAATAGAACAGACAGGAAAACATGCACACGCAGATATGAGTACAAATAATAAATAGAACAGACAGGAAAACATGCACACGCAGATATGAGTACAAATAATAAATAGAACAGACAGGAAAACATGCAGACGCAGATATGAGTACAAATAATAAATAGAACAGACAGGAAAACATGCAGACGCAGATATGAGTACAAATAATAAATAGAACAGACAGGAAAACATGCACACGCAGATATGAGTACAAATAATAAATAGAACAGACAGGAAAACATGCAGACGCAGATATGAGTACAAATAATAAATAGAACTGACAGGAAAACATGCAGACGCAGATAGGAGTACAAATAATAAATAGAACAGACAGGAAAACATGCAGACGCAGATATGAGTACAAATAATAAATAGAACAGACAGGAAAACATGCAGACGCAGATATGAGTACAAATAATAAATAGAACTGACAGGAAAACATGCACACGCAGATATGAGTACAAATAATAAATAGAACAGACAGGAAAACATGCACACGCAGATATGAGTACAAATAATAAATAGAACAGACAGGAAAACATGCAGACGCAGATATGAGTACAAATAATAAATAGAACAGACAGGAAAACATGCACACGCAGTTTGCCCCACAAACACAAACATTAAAACCACAATACATAACACTTACTTGCCAGGATCTGCATGCGAAAGCATGCCAGCAAGCGGGGCGTTCACCGTTGCAGGTCGGACCACCTGCGCTCCAGCTGCCCGATGTTGCGGCGTGATCCGAAGGACCGCAGGCGGGACCGTACCTCCGCATACGCGGAGCGCTTCTGCCGGTTGGTCATGGGTTCTGGCTGGCTGGTGATCCGGCGATCCATGACCTCCGTAAGCACCAGCAGCTCACGCCTGGTGAATGCGGAGGCTCTCATGATGGCAATGGTGTTTTTCTTAAAAATCATTTTTGATAAAGTGTGTAAAAATTTTCTGATTGGCTAATGTATTTTGGAAATTAACAGGAGCAATTTTATTGGTTAGTGTATGAGTCATGTGTTCGACAGGGCCAGAAATCTCTGGAGAGTTAGGATAGGCTTGATGCAGTGACATGCGTAAGCAAATTTAAATAAAGAAATGAACCCAGGGAAATATGCGGGGATACACAGCAATAGTACAATTGTTTAATTGTGGTTCACATGTTTTTTAAACAATAAAAGCGAATGTTTCATCCGTACGTATTCTGCGGGTAAACACAAACACAGACAAGAGTAAAGTTTCTTGCATTGTGTTGAAAAAAAACAAACAATTAAGCTAATTGATACATTGATTGTCATGATACGATTGATGGAGGTAGGCAGAATAAAGGAGCAGGTAATCGACATCTGACAAGGCCACTTCCTGTTTATACTTGTGCGTGCGTTCCTTTCAAGCCATTTCGGGGATGTACGCTCGCTATTTCGTACGCTCGTTAGTTAGAGGAGGGGTCGTCAGAGTTTAGGGAGGAATTTTAGATGCGAACGAAAATACGAGCGAGCCATTGAATTTAAATATTTTTGTACGTACGCCTAACGTACGTGCGCTCGCTTGCGTGCGGCTCTGAATGAGGGCCATTGACTACTATAAAAAGCAACAGGAAACTCAAGTCCAGATCTTATATTATATTATAGAACATATACTGCCCTTGAAAGGAAAAAATTAAGTTTACCTGTAAATAACAAATGCATTTTTCTTTTCACTTAAGATGTTACCTGCAAAAGTCCTCCACTCAGAGACTTCCATCCAATGAACTTTCCTCTCACATCGTAGAGAGCTGCTGAGAATGACATGTCTGTGTTCTGGGTCTAGAAGACAATGCAGATTTATGTCCACTACATCACCAAAGTTATATCCGTCTAATACTCCAGTCTACGTCAGTATTTGGCAACACGTGTAATCCAATGTACGTGATCTGATAAAAGTGTGAAGAAATATACGTCACACACACACGCACATCACACTATATATATATATATATATATACATATAATAAATGAATGGACACAAATGTCCTATTTTCCCACTTGCAGCATACACTGGAGAATGCTCCTACCACTTTTTCATAGTCTAAAGCTGGATAAACACAGAGACAAAGGGCATTTGTTCCCCCATGGGAACTGTCCACTCTTGAACGAGTTAATGAATGATGGAACGATCACTATTCCGTCCTTCATTAACTTACCATTGGTCGCTAGCGATATCGTCAGGTTTGATGTGCAGCACATCAATCCTGCCGACGTCGCATGCGACCGCGGGATCGCGTATACTGAGCGTACACACTGAGCGATGTAGGCGATTTGTCGTTACGAAACGGCAAACCGGCCCGACATCTCTCCAGTGTGTACTCAGCTTAAGTGCTGTGCAAAGTGTTACAGATCCGTGGCCCGACATCTCTCCAGTGTGTACTCAGCTTAAGTGCTGTGCGGTGTTACAGATCCGTGGCCTGACATCTCTCCAGTGTGTACCCAGCATAAGTGCTGTGCAAAGTGTTACAGATCCGTGGCCTGAGGCTTCCAAGTGCACCTCTGTAAAAGGAAGTCACCTGAAAAACAGCCAACTGGCACATTGCAGCTCTATTCTAATTACAATTATATTAGTATATAACTCAAGGGCAATCCAGATTCCCTGGCTGTCATATCTCCAGTGTTACATCCTCATTTCTGTACCGGAGAAGCTGGTACAGAAATGAGTTCACACACTTCCCATATACAGTGACCTCAGCAGAGAAAACAGCATCCAAAATGGTACCAATTACCGCTGCCTCTGAGCTGATGGTAGCTCTGTGACCACTTACAGTGTCTGCCGGGAGAATCAGACAGAACTACGGAAATTGATCATCTCAAAATGATGCCCATCATTACTGTATGGCCTCCCGCAAAATACATTTGTGAACATAAGAGAGAATTTTCATCTTTTATTTCAAATAAAACACCTTGATCCTCCAAGGTTTGCCAATCATCTGGAGCAAAGAATCATTTCAGGCCCATTAAAATGGGTACAGCAGCGAATGAGGAGGTGTGCGATGTTACGAGAGCTGCGCTGAGCATTTACATTTTTCAGCTTTTGCAAATAGCCAGTGATAGAACCAGTAGCTGCGCCTTTTTCGGCCAGCATATCCTGCTAAGATCACATTTTGTGCTTTCATTTTTTATCACCTGCAGTACAAAAAAAAAAAATCTCTCTCACTAAAGAGTTGTTATGGGTTAAAACAGCATTTTTGTCTGTCTCTAGTTTTCAAAACTGTTAAAGTTGCAAAAAAAAAAAAGTAACAAAAAATAGATGTATATTTTTAATATATCTCCCTACAAAATTCTTGGGGAGCCTGTGGTTCTCCAGCTGGATGTTATATTGCACTGGCATTTCTGCATATTTCTAAGATATATATGATACAGTAGGAGAGTGGCTGCCATTGCTGTTTCTAACTAGGTAAGATATCAACAAAATGGCAACCAGTACAGAAACCATCTTTATAGGAGAATGGCGAGCATAGCAAAACCTCTTTGAAGTAGGAGTGCAAGCACAAAAAAACACTAAATATGGACCGATTAATTATAAAAGCCATATTGGGATATTCACAAAATGTTTATGTGAAAGACCCTGTATCATGACAAGTGTTAAGATATTAAACAATGTATTTAATCTTCTTACCTAAGTCAATGAAAGCTATTACCCACTGTTATCAGTTATTTAATCCCTGGCAATTAAGTTTAATAAAAGACAATACATTACAGGTTCCCTGAATGCTCCAAACTGTTTTCCTGACTCCTACGTTACCAAACCAAACATAATTGTTCTTGTCGACACCCTTCACCTGTGTACTTCTCAATCATATATATAGGGAGTTTGTGGGGGAGGGGCTTCGACAACACTGCTGTTAGGAAAAGATGCACCTTCGTAGGAGTAAAAGGATCACAGCACTAGACCAAAAGGAGCCTTCAGAGAAACCCATCAGAATAAGCAGAACTTGGATTTTGGAATCATCTTTTAATCATAATTACATCAGTATATTGCCAAGGCACTTGAAACCAGTATAATATTAAATATTATATTAATATCATTGTGCCAGTGCTGGAAATGGCAGGAATAGGATCAAATCTCAAGAACACAAAATGACTTGCAGCAACAATTACATAATAACTTTGCAATCTATCTTTGATGACCTATACCCACCTGGTCACTGGACTTAAAGCTGAAGTTTATAGGGAAAGGAGAAGCTGTAAGTACCCGTGCTGCCAAGCCTGGCTGGTCGTCATAATACAGCCAAGGGATATTTGGCCTCCTGTGAGACATGTGTTGGACAGATGAAATACATTATAGAACACGGACCACACCCTTGCCCTGCTGATGAGAATACGATATGGGCTTACCAGAACGAGATGGAATGTACCACTCCCAGCGCAGCTGTATTCAGGAATATGTATCGGAATAGGCCGCAGGCATCGGCACTCTGGGGACTTGTAGAATGCATGTTCAATACACACATGTTCCCCAGGGCTTGGCACGCTGTTTGATTGGAGTACAGCTGCAGAAAGGGTAAATATTGCATGGCTATAAACATGGTATTTACCATGTATGTACAGTACATATATGAAGTATAACAAGTATATACAAAAACAACTGTATCCATAAGGGACTCATATATAAGGGGTGTACGAGTGAGGGGCAATTGTAAGGAAATTACCAGTCACATTCTGCTTCATAACCTGTATAATAGCACTTGGTGTATATCAATATAGAAGTCCAAAGATTTATTTATTTTATTTTAACAGTAAGCAAAGCTGGTCGTAATCAGGATGAGATGGTAATGGGTACCCTGCACAATAGTCACTGGTACAACTAGTTGCAAGAATGCCGCTGTTTACAAACCAACATCGTGTAATGAGCCTGAATTGGAGTGACAGGTTACATGGAAAAGCATGCCCGTGCACGTACAGGTGAGGGCGGACAGCATGGCAAATAGAAGCAATGTTAGAGGCGCTTCAGTCCGGAACTGGAACCTTATGTTATAGAAAATGTGACCACAAAAGTTTAAACAAACAATTGGCTTTAAAAAGAATTTGAGGTCACACTTTCTCAATTTCCCTAATTGTAAGCCAATTCTTGTCAGTTAATTCCCCAGGTGGCAATTAATTGATATACTTGGGGAGGTTCCATCTTTATAAGCCTATGAGCTAGTAGAACTGAACCCATGAACGTTTGAACAATAACGATATCGTTCAATATATTGTGCAGTGGACATTGAGCCTATCAGTGCCGACACCCTCCCTCATCCCCGAACCTGCACAAGCTGAGGATATCGTCAGGTTGGACAACATGTTCGGGCGATGAACGACATCATAAACGACCAGCAGGAGCGCGTATCGCTGGTCGTTGACGGCATATCCACTGCACGATATAATGAGCGACTGAAGGATAATGATGTCACTATCGTTCATTATATCGCCTAGTGGATACGCGGCTTGAGTCAGTCAGTAGGGACTGGCCAGAAAGGAAGACTATGACGCAGTTGTCCAGCTTAACAATTTTCTGCAATATTTTGAAGCCAACACTCCATGATTTTAAATGAAATGCAGTTTGAAGTGTAATTAGGTGAGTGCAGAGCATACTATATACTGTATATATATATATATATATATACATACATGGTATATATATATATATATATATATACATACATACACACAGCTTTTATATATATATATATATATATATATATATATATATATATATACACACACACACAGCACATATATATATATATATATATATATATATACACACACATACACGGCATATATATATATATATATATATATATATATATATATATATATATACACATACATACACACACACACACACACAGCTTATATATATTATACACACACACACATATACACACAGCTTATATTTTTTTTTTCACAGACATTAGCTGTTGCCTGCGGCTTTGCTCATGATGAAGTCTCTTCTGACAACATTTTTTTTTTACTTGAGGTGCTCTAGTTATATTGCTTTGCATAAGGGTCCTGTCCTGGGAGTGGTCCACATGACCAGCAGCGCTATATAGACTGGTGGCAGCAGCGCCTTCATCCACCACTCACACCAACGTCACTGTGTGCCCTGTGCACAGACTGCTATGTGGCCTATCCTATTCACCCATCACTCACACCAATGTCACTGTGTGCCCTGTGCACAGACTGTTATGTAACCTATCCTATTCACCCACCACTCACAGCAATGTCACTGCGTGCCCTATGCACAGACTGCTATGTAGCCTATCCTATTCACCCACCACTCACACCAATGTCACTGTGTGCCCTGTGCACAGGCTGCTATGTGGCCTATCCTATTCATCCATCACTCACACCAATGTCACTGTGTGCCCTGTGCACAGACTGCTATGTAGCCTATCCTACTCACCCAGCACTCACACCAATGTCACTGTGTGTCCTGTGCACAGACTGCTATGTAGCCTATCCTACTCACCCAGCACTCACACCAATGTCACTGTGTGTCCTGTGCACAGACTGCTATGTAGCCTATTCTATTCAAGTGACCGCACGTCCAAAGCACCTCTCCCCCCACCCCTTAACGGCTGCGCACATGGTGTCACACCTACGGTCAGGTGCATAAATATTGGGACATTGACAGAATTTTCATATTTTGGCCTCTATTCACCACCACAATGGCTTTGAAATGAAACAAACAAGATGTGCTTTAACTGCAGACTTTCAGATTTAATTTGAGGGTAATTACATCCAAATCGGGTGAACGGTGTAGGAATTACAACGGTTTCTATATGTGCCTCCCACTTTTTAAGGGGTCAAAAGTAATGGGACTATGAACTCAAAAGTTATTTCATGGACAGGTGTGGGCTATTCCCTCGTTATTTCATTATCAATTAAGCAGGTAAAAGGTCTGGAGTTGATTCTAGGTGTGACATTTGCATTTGGAATCAGTTGCTGTCGACTCTCAATATGAGATCCAAAGAGCTGTCACTATCAGTGAAGCAAGACATCATTAGGCTGAAAAATCAAAACAAACCCATCAGAGAGATAGCAAAAACATTAGGTGCGGCCAAATCAACTGTTTGGAACATTCTTAAAAAGAAAGAACGTGCCAGAGAGCTCAGCAACACCAAAAGACCCGGAATACCACGGAAAACAACTGTGGTGGATGACAGAAGAATTATTTCCATGGTGAAAAAAAAAACCTTCACAACAGTTGGCCAAATCAAGAACACTCTCCAGGAGGTAGGTGTATATGTGTCAAATTCAACAATCAAGAGAAGACTTCACAAGAGTGAATATAGAGGGTTCACCAAAAGATGTAAACCATTGATGAGCCTCAAAAACAGGAAGAACAGATTAGAGTTTGCCAAACAACATCTAAAAAAGCCATTACAGTCCTGGAACAACATCCTATGGACAGATGAGACAAAGATCAACTTGTACCAGAGTGATGGGAAGAGAAGAGTATGGAGAAGGAAAGGAACTGCTCATGATCCAAAACATACCACCTCATCAGTGAAGCATGGTGGTGGTAGTGTCATGGCGTGGGCATGTATGGCTGCCAATGAAACTGGTTCCCTTGTATTTATTGATGATGTGACTGCTGACAAAAGCAGCAGAATGCATTCTGAAGTGTTTCGGCCAATATTATATGCTCATATTCAGTCAAATACTTCAGAACTCATTGGACGGCGCTTCACAGTGCAGATGGACAATGACCCGAAGCATACTGCAAAAGCAACCAAAGAGTTTTTTAAGGCTAAAAAGTGGAATGTTATGCAATGGCCAAGTCAATCCCCTGACCTGAATCCGATTGAGCATGCATTTCACTTGATGAAGACAAAACTGAAGGGAAAATGCCCCAAGAACAAGCAGGAACTGAAGACATTTGCAGTAGAGGCCTGGCAGAGCATCACCAGGGATGAAATCCAGCGTCTGGTGATGTATATGCGTTCCAGACTTCAGGCTGTAATTGCCTGCAAAGGATTTGCAACAAAGTATTAAAAAGTGAAAGTTATGCTGGGCATACACAGCCAGATAAAATGTCTGTCAGACCGACAGACATTTTATCTGGCCGGCTGCCAGCCGCAGATGTCCGCGGCATACACTGTGAGAGAAATCTCACAGTGTATAGCCCGACATCCGCGCTCCGCCCCCGGAGGAAGGAACACAGGAAATGTCTGTCTGTCGGTTGCGCTGGGCATACACTGCCCGATGCGGCCGACAGTTTACCGGGTAATATCGCATCGGACGGGCATGCTGGACAATTCAGCATGCCCGACTGAGCAATATTTAACCCTCGGTCGCCCCCCCCACGCTACAATTATTGCGGCGATCTGCCGATATCAGGCGGTTCGTCCCGATAATTGCAGCGTGTATGGCCAGCATTAGATTTAGGATTGTTTAGTTTGTCCCATTACTTTTGGCCCCTTAAAAAGTGGGAGGCACATATAGAAATTGTTGTAATTCCTACACCGTTCACCTGATTTGGATGTAATTACCCTCAAATTAAATCTGAAAGTCTGCAGTTAAAGCACATCTTGTTTGTTTCATTTCAAAGCCATTGTGGTGGTGAATAGAGGCCAAAATATGAAAATTCTGTCAATGTCCCAATATTTATGCACCTGACTGTACTGTATCTCTTACATTGATGATGTAAATACATTTTGTTTTTGTTATTGCGCAGCTTTAACTTGACGGATCGAGATGAAAAAGTGCAGATTATTTCTAGGAGTTTCCACTACAACATGATGCAGTTTTCATGAAAAGCAGTTCAGTGGTTTTTGCGCCAACTTGGAACAAACAGACAGACACCACATTCTTATTATATTAATAGTATACATACATACACACATATTCCATATAATGCAATGCAGTATAGCTTAGCTCTTTTCAGCCAAGATTATTTTATTACTACTAATAATTTCTCTACTGTCCATATTAGAGCAACAAACAATCAATCCCATACGGCCGAAAGCAAATAGAACAGATATGAAATCACAATACGCACCAAACAAGCTGCCGCAGACGCCTGCAAATGAATGGTAAAAAACTCTGACCGTAATAAAATGCCCTGAAACAAAAAAAAAATACACATTTAGATATTTATATAATATAAATAACAGGTAAAATCTGGTGTTAAATGTGCAATATGCAAGGGCTTACCAGTTGCCCATAACGGACAGTTGGCAGAACTCTGGACAGGATATGACCAGCTCCATTGAAACATATACCATCAGCCTAGGAAATGTGGGAAAAGAAAGTGTAATGGAAGAACTAATAAACCCTGTTTATCAGCAGTATTTGTTTCCACTCTGTAGTTTTATACGATGTCAGTAGAACACAAGCAAATGTAATTCACAACAGGAAACTGTATACAGTATGTCACTGTATTGGAGGGTACACACGGGTCAGATAAACTGCACGATTTTAACGATAACGATCATACAATCGTACAGTTTCTGGCCCCTGCAAACGACCAAACGATGGTCGATGCGCGGGCACGAATGGTCGAAGACGACCATCGACCGTCGCCCATGCATGCAAGCCAACCTGGTCGATATCGACCAGGTTAGCCTGTTTACTAAAGGAACCCGCGATCGTTAATCGTGGTTCGTTATAGTCATTAGAGGGTTAACGCATGTGTTGGATGCTCGATAACGATCATCCAACACATGCAGGACAATCAGATAATGATCGTTATCTGATCGTGGTGCTGTATGACCGTGTGTACGCACCATAAGTCTACATATTTGAATGTTAAACATGATCTGAATCAAGTTTTTTATCAATATTTTATTTTTTTTGCCTAATTTAGCATTCCCTGTAGATTTATGCAATCTTCCCTAATGTATATGAGAAACTTTTCCCGCAGTGCTAGTCCCTTGTGTGACACACACCACTGCTGGATAGGACTTATTGTTGTTACATTATAGCCACAAGCAAAGGAAACTCTGCAGACTTGTTTGCACTTTAAGTAATTATAACTGATGGCAAAAACACTTCTAAACGATCGGCAATGTATAAATTTGCTTCAGATATGTGAGCGATGGATGTATGCGATATACTTACCAAAATATTTGGTTGATAACAGTTGCACGAGTTGTTCTTACTGATAAATGTTTGATGGCATCTCTCACACCTAGGGATAGAGAAAGTATTAGGTGATAATAAATATGAATGGAGCTCAGCTGATTTGGACGTAATTGTCCAAGCGACGCTCGCAAAAGAGTTAGGAGGGCCCTATGGGAAAGCTTCGGATGCGCTGATTTATCATCTTCTAACACTACACAATTCTTAAACATTACATATTTATGGTATAAAATGTGTGTTACATAAAACATGTTCTCTACAGTGGGCATGTAAGCAGACCCGCTGAGAGCCGCGGCGGGCCCGGGTAATAGGGGGCGTGGCCTAATTGCGGGAGGCGTGGCCACGCCCCCTTCCCGAAAAAAAAAAAGATTTGCAGGGGTGGGGGGCGCTCTGGGCCCCCTCAGCCCTGCTCAAAGCCAGGGGGGCGCGATCAGTGTGATCGCTCCCCCCCACAGGCATAGGAGACTGCTGTGGCTGCTGCTCAGGAGCCACAGCAGTCTCCACTGCAGCTCAGCACACGCTGTGTGCTGGGCTGCTGTGAGGGAGGGGGAGCGGCGCTGGACCCGGGCCCCCGCCGGGCCCCTCAGGAAGCCCAGGCCCCGGTAATCTGTACCCGCTCCCCCCCCTCTCGGCGCCCCAGCATGTAAGGGCACTAGGAGGATTGGGATTCGGAGCAGGACCCCTAAAGCTGGATAAACACTAGGACAACAGCGATCCGCCGTCCTATCTGATGATTGGCAAGTGCATACACACTTACCAATTGTCGGCCCGATGAGTCGTACCTGACATCACTACTGGGCGGGCATTTACATGTGCCCGCCCAGTTGAGATGTCAGTCACCTGCGGTCTCTGCAGCAAGTGCACGGGTGGTCGACTGATATTTCGGCCATCGGCTGTTCTGCACAGCCGACCGGTTAGGTCTGTGAACGACGTAGTTCACAGACACAACGCTTGTACACACCTGTTGATGCACACACAATATATCAGCCAGTGTGTACCCAGCAGAAGGCCAGTTATAGCAATTGGAATTGAGGCGAGGTTGATTGGCCGGACAATTCAGGACTTATACTTACTGATGAAGATTCCCAGAAGATGATGAAGCCGGTGGCTGCAGAGTGGACTGTCGTAGCAGTGCAAAATACTGCAGAGTGTAGCAGGACTAGCGAGAAGCTGCATAGGCGATAATAGCAATATTCTGTGATTATGGTATTCTCAGTGAGCTGGTAATAACACCGGAAACTTGGAAATCACAGTGAGCTGGTAATAACACTGGAGACTTGGAAATAGCAGTGAGCTGGTAATAACACTGGATACTTGGAAATAGCAGTGAGCTGGTAATAACACTGGAGACTTGGAAATCACAGTGAGCTGGTAATAACACCGGAAACTTGGAAATCACAGTGAGCTGGTAATAACACGGGAGACTTGGAAATAGCAGTGATCTGGTAATAACACTGGAGACTTGGAAATAGCAGTGAGCTGGTAATAACACCAGAGACTTGGAAATCACAGTGAGCTGGTAATAACACTGGAGACTTGGAAATCACAGTGAGCTGGTAATAACACCGGAGACTTGGAAATAGCAGTGAGCTGGTAATAACACCGGAAACTTGGAATTCACAGTGAGCTGGTAATAACACGGGAGATTTGAAAATAGCAGTGATCTGGTAATAACACTGGAGACTTGGAAATAGCAGTGAGCTGGTAATAACACTGGATACTTGGAAATAGCAGTGAGCTGGTAATAACACCGGAAACTTGGAATTCGCAGTGAGCTGGTAATAACACTGGAGACTTGGAAATCACAGTGAGCTGGTAATAACACTGGAGACTTGGAAATCACAGTGAGCTGGTAATAACACTGGAGACTTGAAAATAGCAGTGAGCTGGTAATAACACGGGAGACTTGGAAATAGCAGTGAGCTGGTAATAACACTGGATACTTGGAAATAGCAGTGAGCTGGTAATAACACCGGAAACTTGGAATTCGCAGTGAGCTGGTAATAACACTGGAGACTTGGAAATCACAGTGAGCTGGTAATAACACTGGAGACTTGGAAATCACAGTGAGCTGGTAATAACACTGGAGACTTGGAAATAGCAGTGAGCTGGTAATAACACGGGAGACTTGGAAATAGCAGTGAGCTGGTAATAACACTGGAGACTTGGAAATCACAGGGAGCTGGTAATAACACGGGAGACTTGGAAATCGCAGTGAGCAGGAATCCTAGAAGTACACAGGATTCTGGAGCCAAAGCACTAAATCCACTTAGTAGAGTAGTGATCCTTTACCAGCATTGGATGATCTATAAAGGGCAACCTGGCTGCTGATAGGTCTGGCCAATCATATGACTAGGACCCGGATGTTTTGGATTGGCAGGCCGGCCAGGTGATGTAATTTAAACCGCGCTAGAGGAAACAGACCTTGTTCCCATCAGATACCTAACATGTAAGTGGGGGAACTTGGGGGGAGGCATCATACACTGCTGGACCCAGTAAGGGAGCACGGGGATCCAAGACTTCCTCGGTCACATCTGTCTGTAGTGGATGTGTATGTTAAGCAGTTTCTATCTATGGTAAGAACAATTATATAACACTAATAGTAGTAAGTGTAGCTGCTATTTATGCAGTCAGAAGATATTACTGCTGGGCTAAATGAGTAGTCATGTAGCCTCTTCTCTGTTTGACTCACTGCTGCCGAATCTCACAAGCAGAGATGTTCATTGATAATATTGACCATCAATGGTTTTCCGTCATCGATGTACATGATGGACCATTCTAAGGCCATTCTTACGTAACAGTGATTTCTCTACATTTAGTTTAATATATTTGTTTTGAAAAAAAAACAACTGCATTGTAAATCTGTGAACTTGTTTTACTGTGTTTATCACAACCAGAGGACCAAAGCCTGTTACATGACTAGGCAGAGAAGATCTCAAGAGTCTGACTAGTTCATACCTACCATGATTTTTATTTTTACACATTAACACATTTTGAAAAGTGAAAAGTGAACAGTGCAGCACTGGGGCCCCAACTGGTGAGCTGTCACATAACGACTGGTGCATTGTACCTTATTCCCCTTGAGGCCGATGCAGTGCTAAACACAAGTCAGCCGTAATTGCACCCATGCTCGGATATAAATGAGGATATTCACCCGAATGCTGTTGTACTAAGGGCTGGAAATAACTGCACCTGAATAGCGTGCATGAAACAAAATGCGCAAATTCACCTGTATACAGAGTTATAGACATCTCTACGGTCAGGGGTCCCCCCAGATCATATGCTTCATCATAGCTGACATCATTAGCACTGTACACTTGCATCAGCCCTATCTTTGGTGTAAACCATCAGTGTGAAAATAGACGTAATTACGGGTAAGCACAACTCTACATAACACGGCCTTAAGAAGTGATGTTGCCCATAGCAACCAATCAGATTCCATGTATTATCTTCTAGAAGGTGGTAGATAAATGAGAAGTAGACTCTGATTGGTTGCTATGGGCAACATCACTTCTTAAATAGAACTCCCATCTTAGTAAATTTATCCCACAGACACATAAAGTCTACATGTAGGCAACAATGATTGTGAAATGTGGGATATAGGAAGAAATAATAAGTGCCGTTTCCAGCACAGGCATAAATGTGGGCTGGTGCAGTACATATGATAGGGCTGATTTTTAGCCTCATTTTGGCAGAATATAATTTTTGGGAGAAGGGAACAAGTATATTAATGTAGATTATGAGCGATGCATTGTGAGTGCTGCAGAGCGCAGTAGTATCACCCATTTAATAACGGACTTACCGCATTCCCGATGCATCTGGAGCTGTAAAGGACGGCTCAGACCCATCGCAGGGGACACATCCAGCCTCATGCAGCAAGGTGCCGTTTACATCCCTTTCCACTAAAGTGAAATAATTCTATTTAATTTGCTCAGTTACATAGTGTGTACATTACTTACCATATGTTCTTACAGTACAAAAATCAGGGAATATTACAAATTAAACTTACCTAAAATGTTTCCTAATGAGCACTGGCAGTTACCATCTGAAGACAACCCGTAGGGACACTTAATACAATTCCACCCATCCGTTGTAACACCCTGAAATAGATTATTGGCAAAATAACATGGATATTATGGGGCTCATCCTGAGTCGGACACGATGCAAATATTCACGTAAATGGACAATGATTTAAAAGATGCGCATACGTCTAAGGCGCTATAAAGTCTCACAGCGCATGCGTTTTATGGAGGCACAGTTGTGGAGAAATGTATTGGGAAAGTATTCGGCGTTCCTGGTTGGTGAATGGGAGGTGGCTATTCAGGCACACAGAGTTGCACTATGGAAGTGTCGCGGGCGTGCAACTAAAGTGGCTACGTACTCAGACGCTTCATTTTTTACGATGGAGGCCATACTTTGACAGAGAATCTGCATGGCTGTACTTTGCTGTATATACTAAGCTAGTTCCTATAATGTAAGGATATGTTTTTGTTTATAAGGTGTGTGTGCTGCTGCATTCAAAGCTGCTAACAGCATAGCTTATTATGTCCTAGTCAAGGATTTGGAGTGTTTTAATTTTATAGAAATATGGCACCGGACAGTGAGCAACTTCTTTTCTGTATACACAAATATGTACTGATATTTTACAAATAAAAGATAAAATAGTACAGTTCTCTGTAAAGCGCTGCATTAATATGTGAGTGCTATATAAAATACTGTTAATAAATAAATGTCAGACAATTACTACGTGTAAACACACATAGCTAACAGCAAAAGCAAGCGTTTAGCTACAGACAACAGCTATTGTATGTGACGTACTCTGCAGAGAATATCTAGGTAGTAACATCGTGCATTGTTCATGAACATTTCCAGTACATGCGGTTATTCCTGCCCTTTCTACAAGAGCACTTTCTATATGTTGATTTACTATGCAAACCATACCTATATAACTGCTGTAAGGGGTCAATCCAATTAGGAGCGAATTTGCAAGTGCGAGTTTGTCCCATGAAACTCACACACTTTGCAGGAATACTCTCTCCCGAGAATCACACAATCCAATTAGCCATGCCAACTCGCACTACTCGCAGTGAGGGGGTGCGAATTCCCCATAGCATGCGACTTGGAAGAAGTGCATGAAAAAGTGGGGAGACCATCTTGGACCTCCAAAAATTTATAATTTCGTTAGCAGATGCATACAGAAGGCTGTTAGTGGGCACAAGGAAAGGACTGGAGGCTTTTAAATGGTGTCAAATGGCTAATTTGTGCTTTTTTATTTATATATATATATATATATATATATATATATAAAAACAAATGATCAAACGCAAACTTTTTTCATTTAATGTCAAATTAATTAAATTAAGATTTAAAAATTTAAAAAAATGTAGGAAAAAAAAAACGTGATCTAGGGGTAATTTGAGGCCACTTTAAAAATATTTTTACAAAAAAAAAAAAAAAAAAACTGATAAAAGCAATTATTTTTCAAATCACAAAATATTGTAATTAAATTTGGGTTGCCTAAACTAACAAAAAATACGATTTGGGGGAAATTTTAGGCCATTTTTTTTTAAACATCCAAAAATGACAAGTAATTATTAGGCCAATTAAGCTAATTGAAAACTTCTAAATGCCTAACTAGTCATTAGGGGCGGCTGTCTAAGGGGTTCTGCACTATGTCCTGACAAGAATTGACCTACCTTTTCACACCCTCAGGGAGGTGCGCACAATAAAACACGTGTTTCCTCAGAAACAAAAATGAAAGTTTGGAATTGTATTGCAAATGCAATTTGCAGTGTGAGTTTGCCCTGAAAACAGCTTGCACACGCCAACTCGCACGTAATTGGCTTGACTACCAAGAGTGCTGCCAAAATTCAGATGTACCACTTGGTGTATACAGGAAGAGTCTGGTCAAAGCTGCATACTCAAACATTATACAGACAACAATCTAGATATCTCTATAGACTTTATAATTCTTGTTTTTGTAATATGAAAGCAGTGGGAAGATTGTAGCCATCAATATACATATTACTATTTTAGCAGTGCCTTATTGGACTGATGTAGGTATGCTTGTAAAATGTAGCCACTCTTACATTGATTATATCAGAGAAGCATATACACAGGGCTGCCATCAGAAATTGTGGGACCCAGTATAAATGTAAAAGGCAGGGCTCCCCACCTCCTCGATCCCATGCCCCCCCCCCCATCCACAAAAGCCTGGTGGATTAAGAGGTGTGGCATTGGCACCCAGAGCAGGAACATGCTATGAAGCCCATCAAAATCCAAAAAGTACCTAATAGGAATGCAGTGAAGTTGGCCATCTTGGATTCAACTCTGATTTTTTAATTGGGAAGGTAGTCATGTAACATATCAAACATATGCAGAATTTCCGAAGAAAAACAATGGTGTTCTTCGTTTTAACATACCTTTATTCATTCTCAAGTTTTAACAGAGTTTTCTTTTGCAGGTAGTGACATTAATGACAATGGCACTAACGTGTTGAGATTGTCCTGATATCTGGAGAACGAAGCACACATGCTATTGCAAATGATTTTAACCAACATTACCCAAATAGGCCACCCATTACTCACAGTGCAGTAGCCAAACTCCTTGCCATATTTTAGTCTTATGGCCATTTTGAGAATTTTGTTCACACATAAATGGCACCCCTACAAGATTCAGATGTTGCAACACCTGACTGAGGATGACCCAGACTATCAGGTGGAGTTTACACACTGGGTAACACAGCAACTTCAACTGAACCCTCATTTTCCACACCAGTTATGGTTTAGTGATAAGGCAAATTTCTTCGTCAATGTTGAGGTAAACAAACAGAACCACAGGTACTGGTCAGAGACAAACCCTCACTGGATAGATGCCTGTAGGGTTGTAGCCTCGGCAAAACAGTTGGTATGGTGTGATTTGTGGGGTACCCGTATTGGGGGACCATTCTTCGTTGATGGAACATTAACAGCAGCACGTTAAAAAAGGTTGTTAGATGAAGAGATTTTTCCCTCATTGTTATTAGAGGATGGGTCATATCCTAATTTCTTCCAGCAAGATGGTGCCCCACCTCATTATGGGCTCATTGTCAGAGAATATCTTGATGTGCACTTTCCCCAAAGGTGGATTGGCCTGAGAGTTTCAGTCCAGTGGCTACCAACATCCCCAGATTTAACTCCGTTGGAGTGGGATTACCTTAAGATCATTATCATCTGCAACAACGAATTGTTGATGCTTGTGCTCAGATTCAGCCAGATATGTTGATCAAGGTTCATAGGAATGGGAAAAGAAAATAGCGTTAATACTGCAACATGGTGGACATAGTGTTCACTCTAGGTCCAGCGCCGGACCTAGAGAAAGGGCACAGCTGTGCGTGCCTAAGGTGCGCGTGCCCGAAAATTGGGCGTGGCCAAGGAAAAGGGGGGGTGTCTTTATGACGCATCCCCTTTTCGTCACTCTTGGGGGGCGTGCCCGGCACTTACGGACATGCCGAGCAGCCCCCAAGTGCTGCGGTCGCTGTGAATGGATGCCGAGTGCATGCGCCCCGCTGAAACAGCATAGCGGGAACGCTATGGACAGCACTTCGAACACTTTGTTTTAAGATGAGAGAATGAAATTCTGCATCTGTTTGATATGTCACATGACTACCTTCCCAATTAAAAAATGTAAGTTGGATCCAAGATGGCCGTCATACTGGTGACATACCCTAAAAAGTTTTCCCTTCACTCCGATATCATATGTATAGAAACTGGATTAATATTTACTTACTCATTTCCTTTTTATAAGGGTGTTTCCACACTTATGAACCACCCTGTATCTATAAAACCTATTTTGAACTTCTGGTGGTCGGAGCATCGTGATGGCCACTTTTTATGGAACTCTCTGTCTCAGCCCAGTATAATCCACCTCCATTTGCGGCTCCTCTGAAGATTTTGCTGCCAACTTCTCTCCTGCTTACTTGGTAAAGTTTGAGCCCTTAGACACTGCAGGCGACTTGTGTGGATGGACCTCTTGGGACTGCCCCGACACTCCAGTGCTGTTTTGTACCAAACAGAGCTGGTTTCCCGTCTTCTGGGCTGACTACTGCTCGTGACTGACCTACAGGTGTGGTGGATCCTGCAAATACCGCTCTGGTCCGCACTATGCAGCCTCTCCTGTCAGATCACGAATCTCCAGCTCCATCTCTTCCCCCACCCTCATCTGCCTCTAAGTTGCGGATTCAAAGACCATCTTGTACCTCCCTGATTTTCCCCTGAGATCTGTTGCCGACACTGGGGTTGAGGATCTGACGTTGGGACTCGGAGTGCACTACTGCGCTGAGGAGGGCTACTGCTCTACAGCTCTGTTCTCCTTGACCAGTCCTCCTTCCCCCACTACAATGCTCCAGTGGATTAAATATATGTTGCTTTCCTTCTAATTTATCTGCTGAAGTTTATTTAGGATACTCTATAATTATCTACAGTGATTCTGCTCTCTCCTAACTGTCCATTGTCCTGGGACACTTTCTTTTGTCTCCTACAAAATACTGCAACTACAATACCAGGTCGTTTGTTCTTTGGGATGGGGTCAACATCCCGGCACATGGGATGCCGGCGCTTAGAATACCTGCGCCGGAATCCCGACACCGGCATCCCAAAGGTAAGTAGCGGGGTTACGGGGAGGGTTAGGCATTAGGCAGAGAAGGTTAGGCATTAGGGAGGTTAGGTTCAGGGTGCGGGGAGGGAGGGTTAGGATACCTACCGACAGGTGTCGGAATCCTAATCCTGTCGGGATGCCAGCGTTGGGATTTTGACACACCCTCAAGAGTGATGAAAAGGGGGCGCGTCTTAAGGATATGCCCCCTATTAAAGTGCGAGCGCCAAAGGCTAGTGTTCTTTTTACGGACCTAGAATGATTCCTACTGCTGTAGGCACCGATGATCCCGGCCTAGCAGCTTGTAGTCAGGATCATTGAAGCTTATGAGTCCCCCACCCCATCTTCCCCATATATGTGTACCATCTGTACACACCTGATGGCAGCTCTGTATATACAGTACCTAACAAGAAGCATTCCTTAGGGTCAATTCAATCATGGGCGACGCTATGAGTAAGTGCGTTTATATATGGTCAAGGCCGGCTCTTGGGGTGTTCAACCAGTGCAGTTGAACAGGGGTGCCACCACATAGAGGGCGCACCCCTCCCCAACATCACGATTTCAGCGGGACAGTACAGTCCCGCTGTTCCACCCGTGGGCCAAAGTGGCCGGCGGGTGGTCAAATCAGGAGGATGGGGGCCCCCACTGCCGCAGCTGTGCCGGACCCCGGAGCAGCTGAATGGATGCTGTGCACATGCGGGCACGCCTCCAAATAACATCACGTAGGGGGCGTGGCCTGTAGTAATTAGGCCACATCCCCCATTTTCGGCCACAAGTATTGGGCGCTATTAACTGAGCGGGCACAGAGTGCTCTGACCCCTGGAGCTGGCCCTGTATACGGTAATCCAGAGATTGTTCATTCTTTCTGTGTAGCCCCATGGGGCTGCAAACAGCAGTCTGTGATTTCGGAGCGATTTGGTGTGCTGTTGTAACGGCACATAATGTGCATCGCCCACAGTTGAATTGACCCCTATATTTGACCAAAAAATGCAACAAATGAAAGAACTTACCATGGTGTCAGGACATTTCTGGCAACTGACAATAGGGCCATTCTTGGAAATATATTTAAATCCAGGGAGACACTCACATGAAATACCTAATGAAACACAAAGGATGTCATGAAATATGGCACTGTACGTTTTCATAGACACTTTAGTGAATGGAACAGGCTTACAGACATCAATGCTTTATTACTAGGAGGATTTGTTAGGGGGGCGAGTAAACATGACAGAGTTCCTGTAGGAAATGACTTGCACTACGCTGCTTCTTTTCAGGACCAGGAACTGACAAGCCCAGTGTTCTCCCCAGGCTGTTTTCTGCGGGCACATCGCCCGTCAGAAACAGCCTACCGCCCGGCATTTACTCCCGCCCCACCCTCAATGTGTCCTTGTTGCCACGGACACGGATGCCAGATGCGACGCCGAGCCGACGTCACGTTCTTCACATTGGAGGCTCCGTGTCCGCCGGCAATAAGGACATGCTAGTGAAGGTTCCAGGTGACGGGACACAGCGCATTGGGGCGGTGGGAGGTGCCGGGCAGGGGACGCGGCATTGGGGCAGGGGGAGGTGCTGGGTCAGGGAAGAGTGACGAGCAGGGGATGTGGCATTGGGGTGGGGGGTAGTTGTCATCACAGTGCAGGGGCGGTGTCAGGCTGGAGGGCAAATATCCCTCCTCCTGTATAAAAGTTCAGACAGGAACAGTCACCTGAACTAATTAAAGAGAGCCTGCAAGTGGGGCCAGTATCTGATGAGCTGTATAAAAAATATATTCTGTGTAGCCTGCAAGAGGGGACAGTATCTGGGCCTCTAAGAAGAAGAGAATTAATATATAAATTGTTATTTCAAGTTTAAATCATTATAAGGTCAGGATTTAAAACATTTTATTATTGCTAAGGCCCCGACCTGGCTACTTCTTGATGCCACCCGGCTGGAAAAATTTTCTGGGGAGAACACTGAAGTCCATATGTGTCCATGTTCTCAGCGGCTTAAGTCACATCTATGTGAATTTGCCATTACTGTACTTGCCCTACACTTACACGCCCCCTCCCTCTACCCTAAGCATAAGGAGAATTTAGCGCAAAAGGTGCCACTGAATCTGCACAGATTGAAGCATATCACTTTTTGTACAGATGCGCAGTATTAGAACGCTTATTTTATATCCAACTCAGGCCCAGTAATTATACAAAATAAAAGCAACCAGGTAGCATCTAGTCCAGTAACTGTTACGTGGTCAGAATATAACAATGCACACAAATAGCGGTGTTCTTCAAAACGGATGCACCTGCTTGCCTGAATTAAGGGCCAGTTGTTTACGTGTGTGTCTGGACAACATTCACATTCCAAGTATGCAGTATTCTATGCATTGGCACACTAACAGAATAATATACATATGATAAACCCGATACAGTGAGCATGCTCACGAATCGCTCATTTGTGATTATGTCAACTGAGACATCACAACACAGTATCACATTTTTATGCTTAGATGATCATATTAAGACGTTTTGGGTGCCATAGACATAGGACTTCCTTAGAGTGCCCATACACATAGGACTTCCTTAGAGTGCCCATACACATGGAGAATTGCGGCCAGTTAGGTCTAAAAAGCTCTAATATTTATTCTTTCAAATCCTACTAGCATTTCTAAGGGGCCTATTCATCATGGTAAACGGTTCTATTATATACCTGGGAACAGTAGTTTCCACATGGTAAATCAAGTGTAAAACTATTGCGATCCACGTTTAATAGGGCAGCCAGGGACCAAAGTGATTATCACAGATCACCAGAATAGCATTCAATACAGAAAAAATGTGCTCCCAAGCGCTCCTAATGGGAATTACTCATCTACGAGTAAAATAATTATTTCTCAAAGCCACATAGATTATGTATAGTTATAAATAAGTCTAGGCAATTCTCTTATACAGTCACACTATTTCGTTTATATACAAACGCTGAATCCAGATGTCAAATAGTCACAATATTGCGTTATATTATATACCACAATGTTGCATATATATGCAAACGCTAAATCTAGATGTGGAATAGTCACAATATTGCGTTATATTATATACCACAATGTTGCATATATATGCAAACGCTAAATCTAGATGTGGAATAGTCACAATATTGCGTTTATATACAAACGCTGAATCCAGATGTGGAATAGTCACAATATTGCGTTATATGCAAATGCTGATTCCAGATATCCAATAGTCACTCCAAATCCTTTAGTATTCTTCCTTCGCCCTGGACCACGTCTCATGCATGCGTAATTCTCAGTATATGTTCATGCAAAACAAAAGAGGAGTACCAGCATAGTGAAAAACCTTCAAAATGTATTGAAATTAGGGATGTGCAGGCTCGGATAGGTTCGAGTTTGCACGTGGAGTTCGGATTTTTCCCTCCAAAAAAACGGAACTCAGAACGAGGCAAAACGTCATCTTACATGGACGAACATCATCATTCCTGGACAAAAGACCAGGAATGATGATGTTCGTCCATGTAAGATGACGTTTTGCCTCGTTCTGAGTTCCGTTTTTTTGGAGGGAAAAATCCGAACTCCACGTGCAAACTCGAACCTATCCGAGCCTGCACATCCCTAATTGAAATATAATAAAAATGAGCAAATGGATGCGTTTCAACCTCCTCACAGGTCCTTATCAAGGTGTATAGTGATAGTGGAGTGACTCAACTTATGTAGGGTTAGGGCGATCCCTCCCCTTACTTGTTATGTGAATACACATGATAGTGTGTTATGAGACATTACTTAGTTTCCTACTCACTGAGCTGTCTCCGTGCTGGTGGGTGCTGAGGGACCTCGTGATGCGTTCCACGTCCCTGGAACGCACCACGTGACTATTTTTAAAAACAGTAAGTAATCTTTCTTATGCGCTGCGTTCCACACACTGGAACTTCCTGTTTAGAAAAATAGTGATGTGGTGCGTTGCGGGACATGGAACGGATCACGAGGTCCCTCAGCACCCACCAGCACTGAGACAGCTCAGTGAGTAGGAAAGTAAGTAATGTCTCATAACACACTATCATGTGTATTCACATAAGTAAGGGGTGGGATCGGCCTAACCCTACATAAATGGAGTCACTCCACTATCACTATACACCTTGATAAAGACTTGTGAGGAGGTTGAAACGCGTTGGTGACTAGCTGTATAGTGATTACTACTTTGTACCCAGACTGGGAAGGTAATGCTCTATAGGGGGAGCATAGTAATACCCCTATATGCTTAACAGTGTGCCTTTCCCAAAAGGTTACTAATGGTACGAATTAATTTGCTAATTTTTATTATATTTCAATAAATGTTGAAGGTTTTACTCTATGCTGGTACCCCTCTTTTATTTTGCATGAACATATACTGAGAATTCCGCATGCATGAGAAATGGTCCAGGGCGAAGGAGGAATACTAAAGGATTTGGAGTGACTATTGGATATCTGGAATCAGCGTTTGCATATAACGCAATATTGTGACTATTTAAAAACATCTGGATTTAGCATTTGTATATAAACGCAACATTGTGGCATGTAATGCAATATTGTGACTATTTGACATCTGGATTTAGCGTTTGTATATAAACAACATTGTGGTATATAACACAATATTGTGACTATTTGACATCTAGCTTCAGCGTTTGTATATAAACGCAACATTGTGGAATATAATGCAATATTGTGACTATTTGACATCTGGATTCAGCGTTTGCATATAAACGCAATAGTGTGACTGCATGAGAATTGCCTAGACTTATTTATAACTATACATTAGCTATGTGACTTTGAGAAATAATTATTTTACTTGTAGATGAGTAATTCCCATTAGCAGGGCTTGGGAGCACATTTTTTCTTTACTGCATGCTATTCTAGTAGTTTCCACATGTTTTCTGTAACGAATCTAATCACATCTAGTGCAGCAATGTGGCTGCTGTAAATTCATCTAATAACAGAAAGTTTTCAGGGCTTGACTGCGGAAACTCAGACACCGTTCGTTCCTACTGGATTGAGATCTGGGGGTATATTCACTAAAGTGATAGTTTTTAGAAGTGGAGATGTTGCCCATAGCAACTAATCAAATTCTAGCGATTTGTAAGAAAATAATGTATAATACCTGCGCTCACAAAGTACAAAAGGGCAGTTCAAAAATCATGCGGTCCCCACCACATATCATGCAACAATACAAAAAATATACAATATTCCAAGCGCTCCTTTTTCTGAGATATAAATGAGTCTCTTTTTAAACCACGGTCTATTAGAATGGCAGATTTCTCTTCTTCTATTGTATATCTTCCTTCAAGAATCCCTCAAAACAAGCAGAAAAAAATACAGTTGGCACGCAATTTTAATTTAAAGGTGTAGATTTTCTACTCCTACTTACATGTAGGTATGGATGGTCCGTCTTAACACAGCGTACGGGGGATTGACTTCTTTCTCTTTAATAGATATTGTAAGGTCCGCACCCAGCAAGGTGTGTCAAAACCAGATGGGGCCTTCCAACCAAGGCAAGCATATACACATACGATAGTGAGTGAAATACCCGGGTTCAAATCACCTCTCCGTGGTACTCCTTGGTCACCTCTACGGTCGCGGTCTCTCCAGTCACACAGACGCGTTTCGGCTTCAAAGCCTTTATCAAAGTGTGTAAAGTACTTTGATAAAGGCTTTGAAGCCGAAACGCGTCTATGTGACTGGAGGGACCGCGACCGTAGGGGTGACCATACCATTTCAAGGAGTACCACGGAGAGGTGATTTGAACCCGGGTATTTCACTCACTATCGTATGTGTACATGCTTGCCTTGGTTGGAAGGCCCCATCTGGTTTTGACACACCTTGCTGGGTGCGGACCTTACAATATCTATTAAAGAGAAAGAAGTCAATCCCCCGTACGCTGTGTTAAGACGGACCATCCATAACTACATGTAAGTAGGAGTAGAAAATCTACACCTTTAAATTAAAATTGCCTGCCAACGGTATTTTTTTCTGCTTGTTTTGAGGGATTCTTGGAGGAAGATATACAATACAAGAAGAGAAATCTGCCATTCTAATAGACTGTGGTTTAAAAAGAGACTCATTTATATCTCAGAAAAAGTAGCGCTTGGAATATTGTATATTTTTTTCAAATTCTAGCGATTATCTTCTAGATGGTGCTAATTAAATGTTAAGGAGAATCTGATTGGTTGCTATGAGCAACATCTCCACTTCTACAAACTCTCACTTTAGTAAATATACCAGTGATAAGAGGGATCCATTAGGATACCTCTGCTCCCTCTGGCTACGCTGTGCATATGCGTGAACTAACTTCACGCATTGTGCCCAGTGTAATTGAAAGCAGCAGTGGTAGAGCTCGTGGAACAGCTGCTTTTCGGATCTGACACCAGAGCAATACTGTGCATTGGTGTCCACCATAATTTACATGGGGCCATCAGGTGCTGAAGAATAGAGCCCTAAATCACAGAATGTGCCTTAAAACAACGGAATCTGGACAGAGAAAAAGTGGATGGAAATTGGCACTGAAACACTCAAATTACAAGGGGTGGCAGTGTCACTGCCACAATGGCACCTGTCACAAGCTTCTGGAGTGCCTAGAAAGGCACCCTCTGCTTGAAGAGGTACCTGCAAGTCCTTAGGACGCTCCCGGATTCCAACCCCTCTTTTCTATCACATGAGCAGGAGAGCAGAACGGTTAATGCATACAGTATTTTTAGACTTGCTTTCATGGATGCATGGGTTCCAGCATGCTGCTGGCAGGTGTCTGCTTAGAATCCTAGACACAGCAGATGTGTACTGCAATCATACCAGGAGCAGTTTGGATTGGATAATAAGCCCAAATGATGAGAAGGAAAGTTGAGACACAGACGCAGAGCTCATTATGGCAGTTGTGCTAAGTGCCACTGCTGGGCATGGCTGTAATAGGGGGAAATTCAGCCCTGAGCCAGACCCACCTATACAACCTTGTGATAACATGATGTTACAATGAGGGGCAGGGTCGCGCAGAGCTGGATGGGGCCCGGGTACTGGGGGGAGTGGCCAAAGCAGGAAGGCGTGGTAATGAAGCCTCCCCAAAAAATACTATGTGAAGCAACTCCTCGCACTGCAAAGGAGGACATTTGCCCCCCTCACCAGCGCCCGGGTAATCAGTAAACACCACCCCAGCCTCTCAGCGCCCCTGATGAGGTGGGGGGACACAGGGACTAGGAAAGGTGCTGAACGTCTGCAGCATAATAAGGATGTTCTGGGTGGAGACAGGAACATTCTAAGGACAATCTGGATGGCTCACTAGGTTACAGTTCCAGGCACCCTGCAAGCCAAATGATGATGCTACAGAGGAATGCCGAACGTTACAAAAATATCTGTATAACACTGGGCAGCCTGTTAACGTAACAAATTGAACTTCAGAAAACATCAGTGTTGTATATTTCTTTACTCTTGGATTTTTATGAAAACTGTTAAATCGCTATTGTTTTACATAACATTGAGTGCGACTGGCGTAAAACAGAGGTTCCCAAAGTCCATCATTACAGTCCAGGTTTTAAGGATATCCATGCTTGAGCACAGATGGTTAAATCAAAATAACCGTGGTACTAATTAAGACACCTGTGTTCAAGCACAGCGATCCTTTAAACCTGGTAAACTCAGTTTACTGCTATTTGTCACTGCATCGCTCTCGCCATCTTTAGCGAGAGCGATGCGGTCCCCATTGCTGGCAACGGGGACCCGGCAGCAGCCTTCCGGCTTCAGTGAAGGCTTCCAGGCAATGCGGGGTCCCTTCCGGGTTAAACAGTCATGCACATGCGCCGACTGACCTTTACACATACGCATGACATAGAAGTCCCTCACTGGCAGCGATACGCTGCCAGTACCTGAGCCTTGGACCCACCACCAGCGAGGCCTCGTTGGACCTCACCGGCGCAGTAAGTACTAACGAATACCAGTGGCATATTCGTTTGTATCACTGCGATTCTAAACACAATATGCACCTGATAATTAGTTTTGTTAATAAATGGGGCATCTCAGTCCTTTGATTTAATCATCTGTGTTCAACGATGGATATCCTTAAAACTTGGACAGTCGGGGTACCTTGAGGACCGTGTTTGGGAACCACTGCACTAGAATAAAAATGTATCTGGATGCTCTGAAACTGAAGCATGGTGCTAGTTTCCTGCATTGGGGAAGATGCACTAAGCCTTGGAGAAAGATAAAGAGGAAAGTGATATAGTACCAACCAATCAGATCCTAACTATCATTTCAAACAAAGCCTGTAACATGACAGTTAGGAGCTGATTGGCTGGTACTTTATTACTCTCCAATGTATCTCTCTCCAAGGCTTAGTGCATTGAAAACTTATGTTCTCTACCAACAAAGCGCTCCATACTACACTGGCTCCACTGAAACAGGTGGTACTGTTCTCATCCCACACTGGTGCCCCCTATAGCACTCACCCTCCCGGCTAGGCCTCTGTGTCTCCGGGCACTGCACACAGGACAGGTTGCCGGCGTCGTAGTACTCCTGCGCTGAGCAGTCCTGTGGCCGCTGCAGGGGTATGGAGTAGCTGTGGCTGTGGCCTGAGAGGCAGCAGATCACCGTAAGACAGCAGCAGAGTAATCGCAGGCCTCCGAGCAGGGACCCCGCAGTGAGCAGTGTCCCGGGCTCCACGGCACCCGCACTCATCATACAGCGGGCCCCGACACCCAGAGCGGCGGCGGCGGCTGCGGACAGAGAGGGAGGAGGGAGGATGAGACGAGTGGGAACATGCTGCAGCGGGAGAACGCAGGCCCGGACTGGGCATAAAAGCCGCATATGTACTAGGTGAATGCTGATGTACTGAGTGTAACATGGCTGCTGGCTGTAATCTCAGCTCTCACATTGCATTATATATATAGAGAGAGAGAGAATGTCCTACCCTATACATTTACACTGACAGCTCCAACATTAATACACGACTGCAACACAACTCCCATAGTGATGACCAAATGTCCGATTCCTCACTACTCCGTTTGCTGCCCCCTCATTCATTTCCTCACTACTCTGTATGCTGCCCCTCATTCATTTCCTCACTACTCTGTATGCTGCCCCCTCATTCATTTCCTCACTGCTCCGTATGCTGCCCCCTCATTCATTTCCTCACTTCTCCGTATGCTGCCCCTCATTCAATTCCTCACTGCTCCGTATGCTGCCCCTCATTCATTTCCTCACTACTCCGTATGCTGCCCCCTCATTCATTTCCTCACTACTCCGTATGCTGCCCCCTCATTCATTTCCTCACTGCTCCGTATGCTGCCCCTCATTCATTACCTCACTACTCTGTATGCTGCCCCCTCATTAATTTCCTCACTGCTCTGTATGCTGCCCCCTCATTAATTTCCTCACTGCTCCGTATGCTGCCCCCTCATTCATTTCCTCACTGCTCCGTATGTTGCCCCCTCATTCATTTCCTCACTGCTCCGTATGCTGCCCCTCATTCATTACCTCACTGCTCTGTATGCTGCCCCCTCATTCATTTCCTCACTGCTCCGTATGCTGCCCCCTCATTCATTTCCTCACTGCTCCGTATGCTGCCCCCTCATTCATTTCCTCACTGCTCCGTATGCTGCCCCCTCATTCATTTCCTCACTGCTCCGTATGCTGCCCCCTCATTCATTTCCTCACTGCTCCGTATGCTGCCCCCTCATTCATTTCCTCACTTCTCCGTATGCTGCCCGTCATTCAATTCCTCACTGCTCCGTATGCTGCCCCCTCATTCATTTCCTCACTGCTCCGTATGCTGCCCCCTCATTCATTTCCTCACTTCTCTGTATGCTGCCCCTAATTCAATTCCTCACTACTCAGTATGCTGCCCCCTCATTCAATTCCTCACTACTCCGTATGCTGCCCCCTCATTCAATTCCTCACTACTCCGTATGCTGCCCCCTCATTCATTTCCTCACTGCTCTGTATGCTGCCCCTCATTCAATTCCTCACTACTCAGTATGCTGCCCCCTCATTCATTTCCTCACTTCTCTGTATGCTGCCCCCTCATTTAATTCCTCACTACTCCGTATGCTGCCCCCTCATTCACTGCTCCGTATGCTGCCCCCTCATTCATTTCCTCGCTACTCTGTTTGCTGCCCCCTCATTCATTTCCTCACTATGCTGTATGCTGCCCCCTCATTCATTTCCTCACTGCTCCGTATGCTGCCCCTCATTCATTACCTCACTACTCTGTATGCTGCTCCTCATTCATTTCCTCACTGCTCCGTATGCTGCCCCCTCATTCATTTCCTCACTGCTCCGTATGCTGCCCCTCATTCATTACCTCACTACTCTGTATGCTGCCCCCTCATTCATTTCCTCACTGCTCCGTATGCTGCCCCTCATTCATTACCTCACTACTCCGTATGCTGCCCCTCATTCATTACCTCACTACTCTGTATGCTGCCCCCTCATTCATTTCCTCACTGCTCCGTATGCTGCCCCTCATTCATTTCCTCACTACTCCATATGCTGCCCCCTCATTCATTTCCTCACTACTCCGTATGCTGCCCCCTCATTCATTTCCTCACTGCTCCGTATGCTGCCCCTCATTCATTACCTCACTACTCCGTATGCTGCCCCCTCATTAATTTCCTCACTGCTCCGTATGCTGCCCCCTCATTAATTTCCTCACTGCTCCGTATGCTGCCCCCTCATTAATTTCCTCACTGCTCTGTATGTTGCCCCCTCATTATGCCCCCTCATTAATTTCCTCACTGCTCCGTATGCTGCCCCCTCATTAATTTCCTCACTGCTCCGTATGCTGCCCCCTCATTAATTTCCTCACTGCTCTGTATGTTGCCCCCTCATTAATTTCCTCACTGCTCCGTATGCTGCCCCTCATTCATTACCTCACTACTCCGTATGCTGCCCCCTCATTAATTTCCTCACTGCTCCGTATGCTGCCCCCTCATTCATTTCCTCACTGCTCCGTATGCTGCCTCCTCATTCATTTCCTCACTGCTCCGTATGCTGCCCCCTCATTCATTTCCTCACTTCTCTGTATGCTGCCCGTCATTCAATTCCTCACTGCTCCGTATGCTGCCCTCATTCATTTCCTCACTGCTCCGTATGCTGCCCCCTCATTCATTTCCTCACTTCTCTGTATGCTGCCCCTAATTCAATTCCTCACTACTCAGTATGCTGCCCCCTCATTCAATTCCTCACTACTCCGTATGCTGCCCCCTCATTCAATTCCTCACTACTCCGTATGCTGCCCCCTCATTCATTTCCTCACTGCTCTGTATGCTGCCCCTCATTCAATTCCTCACTACTCAGTATGCTGCCCCCTCATTCATTTCCTCACTTCTCTGTATGCTGCCCCCTCATTTAATTCCTCACTACTCCGTATGCTGCCCCCTCATTCATTTCCTCACTGCTCCGTATGCTGCCCCCTCATTCATTTCCTCACTGCTCCGTATGCTGCCCCCTCATTCATTTCCTCGCTACTCTGTTTGCTGCCCCCTCATTCATTTCCTCACTATGCTGTATGCTGCCCCCTCATTCATTTCCTCACTGTTCCGTATGCTGCCCCTCATTCATTTCCTCACTACTGTTTGCTGCCACCTCATTCATTTCCTCACTGCTCCGTATGCTGCCCCCTCATTCATTTCCGTACGCAGCTGCTCTGCGAAAATGAATGTATTGAGACGCCCACCTGCGGCTTTAAGCAGCAGCGTACAAAGACGCAGCATCAGTTGTAGATCATTTGATCATCGCAGTTCTGAGTTACCGTATGGCTACTCAGAATGGCCGCGCGATCCGAGACGCCGGAGACACTTCCACTGCCTACGGGATCAGACACAGGGTGTGACACACCCCGAAAACACACCTGCCTCTCCCCATTACCTCCCACAAATGCTGCCTGACTGTCAATCACACAGAGTAAAGCTGGCCACACACTAGAGCAATTTACATCCAATCATCCAACTAGTTGATTGGTTGGAATGAAAACCTGGTAAGGGATGAAAGCAAATGACAATCAGCAATTTGCTCCCAATTTGCCGTTAAATGGACTAAAAACTATTGTTTGAACAAATTGTTTTAATAAAACATTTAACAAACTTGTCTGACGACCATTTTCATCTGTTTTCTGGCATTTACTCCCATACGTTACCAGATTTTCATTCCAACCAATCAACTAGTTGGCTGGTTGGATGAAAGTTGGTCTAGTGTGTGGCCAGCTTAAGAAGTTGCTGCGAGCAACCGCTAATATAACAAACTTACACTGTGTGCATTTTTGCTATTGCGTACTAACTAGACTGATTACAGGTCAGCGATGTAGAACTCTATTAGACAGACTGTCAAAGTCTGATGGCATTTGGGGGCAGCAACAGCTTCAGTTTCTGAAAATGAAGGCGTGTGTCGTTACTGTTGTGTGGGAGGGACGAGGCCAGGATCTCCGTCAGAGGACGGATATTTCCTGGCTTCTTCGTTGTATCTGCTGCGTCCGGCTCTCGCTGATGTCACAGATGAGTCGAGGCTGCATCCTAGGACACAGCTCGGATCACGAATGTAAGCTACATACCATATTAGAGCTATTGCTGCGGCTTCCGTGTAAACAGCAGTGATAGCAACTCCGTCCAAATCAGGCCCTTTGTCTGTAGAGCGTTCATAGGTATTTTTGTGAGTCGCACAATCTGGCCAAGTTATGTCTCTAGGGTAAGGGACACCACTATGTTTATTACAGTATTCTTTATTTTTACCAGTTTGTTTTTATACTTATTGATGATTAAACTAGTCCAAAGTGAATTATTTGAGTTTTTCAACATATTCGGTACAATAAATGCAATTCAAAATGTGATCTGTTTGCCTTATACAGGTTGAGTCTTACATATCCAAATATTCAGAAATATGGAATTATTTTGGCATGACCTATGATTTGACGGTTCAATGTACACAAACTTTGTCTAAAGCACAAATTATTAAAAATATTGTATAATATTACCTTCAGGCTGTGTGTATAAGGTGTACAGTCAGGTGCATAAATATTGGGACATTGACAGAATTTTCATATTTTGGCCTCTGTTCACCACCACAATGGCTTTGAAATGAAACAAACAAGATGTGCTTTAACTGCAGACTTTCAGATTTAATTTGAGGGTAATTACATCCAAATCAGGTGAACGGTGTAGGAATTACAACGGTTTCTATATATGCCTCCCACTTTTTAAGGGGCCAAAATACGCAATATTCCGTTATCCAAAATACCTGGTCCCAGGCATTTTGGATATGGGAGACTCAACCGTATTTAGAAGCCAGGAATATACATGACAATTACTGCTAGCAGTCTATTAGGAAGTCTCAGTTTTTCTCTGGTAGTTTTGATTCTTGGGATTTGGCACATTCCATATTAAGTGAGGCAGTTATAGTTGTTCATCTCCACTTACTAAAAAGACACTTATCGGATGAAAACAAATACCTATAATGTATGCATTATACTCCCCTTTGGTTTAAACTTTCTTGGACACATTAAATATGGGAAGATGGTGGTCTTGATAAATTCTAATGTACAGTTCTCAAGCGGTGGACTACAAAGACAAGTATACAAGTTGTGGCTGCTTCTTTAAATTGAATAAGTTACACCTTGTAGATCAAGCCCAACAGAAATATGGAACTACTGCCGTCTTCTTTCCACTTGCATTTTATACACTCAGACAGGATTATAAGATTTCTGATCGTGCCCTCCACGATAAAGTTTCATGAGATGAATATGGTAATTGTTTATTGTGTAGAGTTATAGAAGCTAAAGTATCCTATATATTCTTCAGGGACTTACATGTGCCCCTTGGCCCACAATGGAGCAGTCAGTATATTACCTTTTGTGATGTGTTAAAAGATCCAAGCACCAGCGTGAAACCATAAAGTAGCAGAAATAGGATAACCCATAGCTGGCTAGTCAGGCTATTACCATTCAATCACCCATAAATCAGGGCAATTCACTTTAGGCAGCAGGAACCTATAGTATGTAAGGGCCATTGTTACAAAGCACTGATGAGAACTCATTTTGGTTCAGCTGCATTAGACCAAATATTTTAGATGCAGAGTATGATTTTCAATTCAGGAGGTTTCTTTTGGATAACATTCACTTACTGGAGGACATGGGAAAATGCGAAGGATTTTTTTTTCTGCTCCATACACAGAGGTACATAAGGATTATCCCAACCGTCCGTGGCTCTCAATCTCAAGTTTTGCCCCTGCTTTAAATTTTTTTTTTTTTTTAAATCAGACAGGGGATCCGCCCATTCCTGAGTAATTCCTCCCAATTCAGGGTTTTGCCTAATTAGCCCCAGCTTTAGTCTCCATGATCAAAGCCTAGGATCCTCCAAATCAACTTCTTAGGATATTGTACAATAGAGAGAAGTCTAAAGCTGGCCATACACGCTACAATTATAGGGGCGATCCGCCTGATATCTGCGGGTCGCCCCGATAATTGTAGTGTGTGTGCGGGCGACCGAGTGTTAAATATTGCTCGGTCGGGCATGCCGGATTGTCCAGCATGCCCGTCCGATGCAGTATTTATAGGGAAAACTGTCGGCCACATCGGGCAGTGTATGCCCAGCCGCGGCCGACAGACATTTCCTGTGTTCCTTCCCATGGAAGGAACAGGGAAATGTCTCCTCCCCCGGGGGGGGGGGGAACGCGCAGATGTCGGGCTGATACACTGTGAGAGAAATCTCACAGTGTATGCCGCGGAGTAAGGGGTAAATGTAATAGCCTGCGACTTCCAGACTACGCCCGACTAATATGCCCAATGTTTTATAGGGGTTATCATTTAAAAGGCAAAACCAGTTCCGGTCAGACTTGCCAGGAACTCAATGATGCCTTACATTTACCCCTAAGTTGGGTGATCATCTCAATACACAGTTCATCACCAAAGCAGGACATAAATACCTGCTTGATCAAGGAGTGCAGCGGTTACAAGTTTGATTACAAAAATTAAAGTGAAGATGTAATTGAGGATCTCCGAGATGGCAAGGGAGGGGTAGACAGGGATCCCCACTGTACAGGGGAAACCCATTTTGCGGACTATAGTAGATAAAAAAAACGTGCCCTTAATTTTTATTTATTAATTGTTGAGATGCAAGACAGCAGCCACCTCAATTTCTATGCCATAGACAGGATGGGAGGAGTGGTAGCTAAGTGTGCATTTTCCTAAGTGATCATTACTGCCTTGTTCTGTTCTGCATAAAGCATTTATTATGAACGGTGGGTGACCAGGAACCAGTTTATTACAACTTCTTACAAATACATTGTGCTTCAACTAGACACATACAAATGATACACAGACACAGTAAGTAGACAGGCACACAGTTCCGATTTCCCTTCAGCATGCAGTTACATTGTGTCAGATAAAAAATAAGGCATACACAGAAATAGAATACTGTAATATTTATTTATAAAACTTTACCATAGTATGTTAACGAATATAGAACCAGACAAATGGTTAGAAAACAGTGGCATGTAATGAGGTATGAAGATGAAAGCCTGCTTTTACACCTATCAAGAAAAGGTAGACATTGGTTAAGAAAAAGACAGAAGATACATCTTTAATATTGCTATACACATGTAGACATAATAAAGGGCCTATTCAGGTCAGTGTGATGTTCGGCTGTGCACAGATCTGCCACATACGTACCTTGATCACAAATTGTGATGTTGCCAGTCTCTATGTGCACATAACAGCACATTGCAGCTATATTGCTGCAAGTAATGCCCTCCAAAGAGCCTGACATGGAGCGGAGCTTACTAGTTTTCAGAATGCAAAACTAGCCCAGAACATGCCCAGAAAACTGCAGCATATGTAGATTTATGTGAATCTTGCAACTACAGTAATAAGGAAGTGGAGTGAAGAGGCCTCCTGACGGGACGGGTACGGAATCCCGGCGGTTAGAATCCCAACGCCGGCATTCCAACAGGGTTAGGATACTGACACCAATCGGTCTGTATCCTAACCCCCCCCCCTCCCCCAGTGCCTAAACATAATCTCCCCAGGCCCTAAACCTTCCCCCTTAGTGCCTAACCCTATCCCCTAACACTAACCCACCCCCAATCCCACTACTTCCCTTCGGGATACCGGCGGTTGGAATGCCAGCGTTGGGATTCTAACAGGTGTCGGGATTCCAGCACTGGCATTCTGACTGCCGGAATCCCCGTGATCGGGATATTGACCGCATCCCCTCCTGACGTTTGCCATGGACATAAGGGTGTGTTCAGGTATATGTGAACAATTGCAGACCAGCACAGACACACACATATGACCATATAAAAGTCATACTAATTGCTAGTGCCTGAGAGCTGGTGCAAATACACTGGTGCTTTTGATTGGCTAACTGCAGTCATCTCTAAAGCACATAGGTGCTTTTCATTCAGCATGTATATATTATTTTGTGCGCGCGCTTTAGCAAAATTTAAAACTGTACTTGCTATATCAGAGAGACTTTGTTTTTGTTAAAGTTTTATAAAAACCAACACTACCGATGAAAAGTTATAGAACACCTCCATTTTACCAGTTATTGAAATATCGGCAATTCAAGTCCAGTGAACAACCTGAAATGGTACAAAAGGTAAGTGGTAAACTGTTCAAGGTTAAAAAGAAAAAAGTTAAGGTTAGCAAAAACTGAAAAATAATTAAGTTGGAGTTATAGTTAAAAAAAATATAAACAATAATAAAAAACAAAAGCATTTTTCAGGGAACAAGTATTGGGTTATGATCTTGCAACTGTTCTGAAGCATTGAAAGGATTGTCTTGGCAGCGAAGCACTACCAGTGGACTACTGAAGACAGGAAGATGACCTTATTGACTAATGAATCAAAAATTTTAAATGTTTAGTTGATCATGTCAGGTTTTTGTACACAGTCGAGGAGATTCCTTTAAACACAAAAAAAAAAAAAAAAACAATGCTTTACATTGCAAAACACCCCATCATGCCCTTTTAAATTTCAAGCTTATATATGTTGGGAAGCAGCAGCTTGTAAAGTAAACCCTTGACGCTAAATGCCAAAGATGGAGGAGGAAGCATCAAAAACATTATGCTTTAATTTTAGAGTAGATTTGCATTATACTTCGCGTTCCCACTAGGCTGTTTCAGCAGGGTGCGGCGTCCTGCCCTCCAGCACGGCGCCCTGCTGAAACAGCCTGCGGGTTTTGTCCCCTCCTGTGGGCCGCAGTATCCCGCAGGTGGGGAAAACGGCAGTGTAGCGGTCACCGCCGGTGAATGGATGCCGGGCGCATCACATTGACCGCAGAGCTTAGGGGCTGCCCGACATATCTGTAAGTGCCGGGCATGCCCCCAAGAGTGACGAAAAGGGGACGTGTCAAAAGACACCCACCCTTTTCCTTGGGCGCGCGCCTTTGGCACACACAGCGGTGCCCTTTCTCTAGGTCCGGCGCCCTGCCCGGTGCCGGACCTAGAGTGAACACTAATATAGCATACATTTCAATGAAAAGTGGAGGTGTTCTAAAACTTTTGACCATTATACTGTAGTAAAAGCCATGTGTAAAAAAGGAAGGGATTTCAATTATGCACAATATTTAAGTGATTTGCCCAATCAATGACAGAGACATATTGTAAACCAGCAATACATTTCATGCCAATTGATTACTTTCTCCCGCATCAAAGATTTTGCCCATGCTGCTCCCCACCTTTGGAACTCCCTCCCTCTCCCATCAGACACTGCACCTCTCTAAATCATTCAAACGAGATCTTAGGACCCACTACTTCATTAAAGCCTTCCAGCTCTAATCCTAACTTGCTGCTATATCTTCCTTCCTCCCCGCCTACCCCATCTCTATCACTCCTGATGAGATAAAAAAATATTGTGGAGAAATGCCCATATATACAAAAATAAACCACATTTATCATCTGAATCATTAAATTCTGACACACCCCTCTGAAGAAATCCCTATTGGGAAGAAACGCGTTAGCATTCAGAACAAGACTGCTGCATTTTATTGCTGACATCCACAGCCCAACTTGAGTGCCTATCCCGCTGTCAAAAGCTGTTTATTACTAGCCGCCACCAGCTGCTACTTTTCATAGCCTTGGTTACGTGTCTCCCTTATAGTGGAAAGGAGCCGGATTAAGCAGTTTGCCATGTGCACTCCGGGGCCGACACCGAGCCTCCAGCTGGGTTCTCTATTGTTGCATATTCCCACCAAAGACGGATGGGATTGGGGACTGTGCAGTAGTTTCCGGTGCAGAATCATACCACCTGGTAATATCTGCCGCACACTCTCTCCTTACAGAGAGGCAAGGACGGAGGTACATTCCGGTGCGGACGCCGAACCACTTCACCCGGTGTCCATCTGCTGTATGCTCTCTGCACAGGGGGTTGATAACGGGGATCGAGGTTTATGAATCACGCTATTTCAGCAATTTAACATCTCGAGGCTATCCCTATCAGGCCAACGAAGGGTGAGAGAACCAGGCATTTTGTACAAGTCCTTAAACAATCCACAAGTGGTATATATCTAAAGTCCAATATTACCAACAGGTTACTGCTTTTTAGCAGTCTTAATTTGAAAGTACTACAAACCACTGTTCATACAAATACTTGTTGGACTATTGTATCTTATTTTAAACAACAAAGTATCTCTGCTGGCTGACTTTGTAGTTCTTTACACAGAACAATTACGGTTTTACCATACTTCTAAATTTTCCAGCGCTGCCTTGATTGACAGTATGTGATTTTTTTTTTCTTGTGGGTGTCGGCTCATCAACGGACAACATTATTGATTGCAGCATATATATATATATATATATATATATATATATATATATCTCTCACAGGGGCTCTGCACTCACCATAATAACTAATAATAATAAAACAGTGGGGTTTTGGTTCATGAACTGATCAATGCATTTAAGCTTGCAGCCCATCGTCCCGGGACCCCACTTCACTGCAAGTCCCTACTCTATTGCTCAGAATTATAACATGGACATAGCCATCACATTAGTGTTAAACTCAGGGTATGCTATCAAGGTTTAAAGCTCACAGCAACTTTGCTTTTAAATGTGAGACAGTTACCAAGCACACCTGTTGCAAAGCACCTAGAAAAACAGCTGACACAAGTTAGATAACTAGTTAACAGGGGTGCATGAGAAAATGTGATCACACAAATGATTAATACCCTGAGTTTAACACTAATGTGATGGCTATGTCCATGTTATAATTCTGAGCAAGCTTAAATGCATTGATCAATTCATGAATCAAAACTCCACTGTTTATTATTATTAGTTATTATGGTGAGTGCAGAGCCCCTGTGATTTCTATGTAAACAATGTGGTCACATACCATGTTGCACCCCAAAACTAGGAATGGTGAGTGCCGTGGATTAGTGCTGTTTATTATGATTCATTTTTATAATTAATAATTTTTGTGACCACATTTTCTCATGCACCCCCTGTTGACTAGTTATCTAACTTGTCAGCTGTTTTCCTAGGTGCTTTGCAACAGGTGTGCTTGGTAACTGTTTCACATTTAAAAGCAAAGTTGCTGTGAGCTTTAAACCTTGATAGCCATCACATTGGTGTTAAACTCAGAGTATGCTAGGTCCATGTTTTTTTATATATATATATATATATATATATATATATATATATATGACACTATCTGTTTTATTTTCATTTATATTTTCATTGTATTTCTTGTATTTATTTCAGTGTTGTATTGTGTCAGAATTTAATGATTCGGATAATAAATGTGATTTACTTTGTATATCTGGGCATTTCTCCAGAATATTTTGTATCTCATCAGCGCTGTTTATTGATTTAGTTCATTTGCTTTCTCCTTTTTGGTTTGCTACCATATTGAACAGCTGCAGCGAGATAATTGCTTATCGGCTCCATTCAGCGCCAGAGGCTAATTTTCAAGTTTTCTGTGTCACTCCTATTTGTCTGCCTGTCCCTTGTAGAATGTAAGCTCTTTTGAGCAGGGCCCTCTACCTCTTGTGCTTCTCCCTATTGTATTTCTTACTCCCAACTAGGGCAACTAACACTTGGCTGCTTATGTGGGTGTAAAGGTAACGAATATAGCCATGTTTATTATTAATGCCCGTGTCCTGTTTTGTATTGCAAGTCGCTGGTTACTTATTTATGCACTATGTAAGACGCTGCAAAACACTTGTGGCGCCATATAAATAAATGATAATAATAAATACCTAAAAGAACAACGTGTGTAATAGCTGCACTGGTGGTGCTTGCCTTGCAATAGTTACACAAAGGTTTTTTTTTGTTTTAAAGAAACTCTTTGTAGGCGCATTTTTGTTAATGGATGATTTTCATTTTTTTTTGCCACTATATACCTACAATATAGAGCAGTAGAATACATAAAAATGTTTAGTGTTTGTTAAAACCATGTGTGTAAGCGTATGTGATGTGCCTTATGTAAACCGGGCATATACAGCATGCTATTTTTCCATGTGACTTTTTTGAGTGTTAATTAATTCAATATACATCCAACTCCAAATCAGGCCCAAAGTGAGGAGTGGGAATAGATTAAATAAAGTTATATAATATTAAGTAGAATTCACCTTATTACAAATGTTCAAAACCAAAAAAATAAAAAAAGTTTACAGGTGCATATCCACTACACGAGTGTAGAACGACTGTACGATTACAACATCGTAATCGTTCATCATTCTTTGCAGTGGATAATGTGCCCACACTGAACGATAAGTCACTCAGTGCAGGCAACCTCCCTCATCCCCGAACATGCACAACCTGACGATCTTGTCAGGTTGGCCTGCATGTTCAGGATGACAGATGCCGTCAATGATCAGCCGAAGCGCACATAGCTGGTCGTTGCCGACATAATTACTGCACGATTAATGAACAATTACGATGTCGTTATCGTTCATTTTAATCGTGTAGTTAGTGGATATGTGCCTTAAGAAAGGTGGACAACTAAATTGTAAACACCAATGTAAAGTCACTTAATATGGTGTTGGGCATGGAATCTACCAAGATCTGCTGACCCAGAAGGCTATAACACCTGGATAGCATCAGTGTTCTTCTCATCAGACCAATTAGTGACCAGGCATTATCCGAATATGGGGGAATTGTCCTCGGGTTGGGTACGGGATGCCGTCACTCGAGATCCCAAGTAGTCAGAATCCCAACACCAGCATCCCGGCAGGGTTAGGATACAGACACCTGTCGGTAAGTATCCTAACCCTACACCTAACCCTCCAACCCTAGTGCCTAACCCTACTGCTTACAGTCGGGATTCCGGCGCCGGCATCCCGATAACTACATCCCTTGTCCTCTTGGAATATCTCTGCCTTCAGGAGAAAAACAGCTGCAAAATTGGAGTCAGAAAAGAATCTCAGCACCAGTAAGTGATCTCACCTTCTAAAAGAATGAGGGCACCCACACCATACCCCACACAATGGAAACACCAGAACCCTTCATTAATCAGAAACAAGCATTCAGGTTATTTCAACTGACACTACTTACACTTCATAACATGGTGAAGGATGACTGATCTGATCATATCACTTTCGTCCAGTTTGGCAGTCCACTGCCTGCAATGGAAACCTTCTATTTTTTTTTTTTGTCGTCCATTAACTGAATCTTCAGAGCTGCAATGTCTATTACTCAGCTAAAGAGGAATTAAACACTATCCACAGATGTCATTAGGACCATATGCCCAGTGGAGAATTGGTAAAAATGGTATTGTGTAACATCGGAGGAACATGTGGCTTCCCAGACACTCACGCAAACTTACTTTACTGTCTTTATGTACCCTATAACAGGGCTCGACAAATCCCTGGGGCCAGGTCGCCATGGCGACTAATATTTTACTCCTGGCGACCAGATTTTACAAAAGCCAGGTATTGTGAAAAATAAAGCGAATTAAAGAAAAAAAAAAAAAAGTTACAAAGCACTCCTATTGGTGGTTACTGGAGGGGGCAGGATTCTGCAGGCCTGTCACAATGAGGAAAAGATGCCCCCCACAATTAATCACGGTGGCTCCTCTCTTCCTGCAGGGAGGTGCATCACTATCTGTGTGGAGGTGGAGAATGACTGTGGAACAGTGCTCGAAGTGCTTACAAGTTTTCAGCACTGCCTGCGGCAGTAAAATGGCCTGCAGCCGGTGACATTAGCAGTATTAATAATGAGTCTGAGTGACTCATAGTATGCTGGCCGGTCAGTCACTGCAGGCATTAAGAAGGAGGCGGCATCTCGGGGCCTCGATCAACGGCACTGTCAGTCATTACAGTCACAATGGAGCCTGCCTGGCAGAGAAATAGGATCAGCTCCACCCCCTCATTGTGACGTCACTTGCCGAGTTGCTGCTGCCGCCCACATGGTGTTCGATGCCTGCCAGACCAGTTGAGCCTAGTACCCCTGCAGCTAATGGACCCTGCCGTCTGCCGGCAGGGGAGACACAGCAGACCATTAGAACAACAGAGGCCGCAGTGCATAGACTTCGGCTAGGACTACAAGGAGCCGGAGGATGGAGCGGAGCCGCGGGAGAGTGACTGGGAGCAGCCACAGGAGGAGGAAAAAGGTGACCTATATTTCTCGGGTCTATCACCTACTGTACATGCACTGTGCCTCTTTACTGTCCCCCTGTGTACGTACAGTCCTCCCTTCCTGTCCCCTGTGTATATACAGACCTCCCTCCCTTCTCCCCTGTGCATATACAGTCCTCCCTTCCTGCCCTCCTGTGCATATACAGACCCTCCCTCCCTGCCCTTCTGTGCATATACAAACCTCCCTCCCTGCACAAATACAGTCCCTCCTACCTGTCCCCCTGTGCATATACAGTCCCCCCCTCCCTGCCCTTCTGTGCATATAGTCCTCCCTTCCTGCTCCCTGTACATACAGTCCCACCTGTCCCCTTGTGCATATACAGTCCCCCCCCCAACCTGTCCCACTGTGCATTTACAGTCCCACCCCCAACCTGTCCCCCTATGCATATACAGTCCCCCCTCCCTGCCCCCTGTGCACATACAGTACAGTCCCCCTCCCTTCCCCCTGTGCTATAACTTTTCATATTTTTTGGTCATGGACGATGGTCTGCTCCTAAACTTTTAAGCTGGCTCCAAGTTTTTACAAAAATTTGTCGAGCCCTGCCCTATAATGAGTATTGACACTATAAAATAGACTAGCAACAGTGACTCTGACACTGCTTGGCAAGAAATTTTGATTATTTCGGTCATTTGGATCTGATTAATCAAAATTGTGCTATGGTGCTAGCAGTTATTCAAATGCCGTGTATGGAATTTTATTTTATTAATACAGATACTATGAAGAATTTCTTAATTTTATTTATTGTGATAATTTTCTCTGAATTACTATCCAAGTGAATCAAATACCTATTTTGTTATCTTTGTATGCAATGTGTTCTTTGGTACTGTGACTGTTGACCTCACAACAGCCACACAATAAACTTACCATAGACAGCCAGCTGACTAGGGGAATCCTAGCAACATTTTCAGAGCCTGCAACAGAAGAGAACCAAGGTGAGTGACAGATGTGAATACAGCATGTCTATATACAACAGATTGTAGGTCTGGAGGTGCATCCATTGATAAAGGTATGATCTGTGTAACGAGTTGTGCAGTAAGGTAAGGTTATGCAGCCTGTGGCTCTCAATTGATACAGGACGAAGGGGGGAATTCAATTAGACCCATTAATTTAATGTGTTACTGGGCGTCAACACATAGGTCTGTGAACTTTTCACAGATCCTATGCGTTAACGGGGTCTTTTCACCAGTTAACAGCCTATTTATTGGGGATCTCTTCCCCATTAAGTGCAGCCTGATCAATTAGCTCGTGTTAAATTACCGCCTAAATGTCCATGATGGGACTTTTAGTTCAAGGAACGCTGGAAAATCACAGGCTGCCCAAGCCAGATTTAAAGCTATGTATGAACTAGTCAGAAATAGAATATATTTTTTTATGAAGACAAATACATTAACATTTGTATAGTATCAGCAATTTTACACTGCATATTACAATTAGGAAAAAAACCACCATAATAGATACAATAATGACTGTAGCATTAAACAGGCAAAGGGTCCCTGCTCGCACGCTTACAATCTATAGCAAGATATAATAGGAATCGCCAAACCATTTTACACAAATATACTGACTGGGATCAGTACCTGTGTAATCAAATCCTCAGAAATACAAAATGCTTGTTGTTGTAAAATATTATCGACCAGTATAGTAGAAATGGGATTGCCATCTAATTCAGAAGTAATATTTCTTTTAAACGCTTTAGGCGATAATTGCCACCAGCAGTAAATGGGTGGTTATAACAAAACATGCTGCATACTACATCAACCAATCAGATAACTCACGTTGTCTAACAGTTCAGTATAATGTTTGTGTGCACCTCATATTCAGTTTCCTTAGCCCAGTGGTTCTTAGCCTTTAAGTGCTTGTAACCCTTCAATTTCCATAATTTTTTCTCATACCCCTTATAAATTATTATGTATGATCATTTTGTAGTAGGAAATTAAATAGGTTCATATAATAGAGAGACTCATGGCAGGTTGCACATACTAGCCTAAAATCCAACCTTGGAAAAATGAAAAGCATCCATCCTAAACTCAAGGAACAATTTGAAGGAAAAAAACAAAACGAAATCCACATATATATATAAAAAAAAAAAAAAAATTGTGGGGAAGACATGCATCAAGGGCGCTATCATTTTGTCATGACCTCAGGAAGAGGAAATGTGCAATATAGCTTTTTATTGATGAATAAACACATACCAGGTAAGTGAGAAGGACATGGCAGAGGTCCTTAGAACAAAGCAACAGCTGATCAGAATGTGACACAAACCCAGGAGCAGGAAACCAGATACTATAAATCAGCTGCAGACCCACGAAAACTGGAATTGAAGTCCGGTGAATTGATCACAGTATGCAGAGAGTTTGGTTGACTGTTGAATGGGTAAGATCTTGGTTGCAGGATAGGAAACAGAGTTGTAGTAAATGGTGTGTAGTCACGGGAGGGAAAGGTTACCAGTGGACTACCCCAGGAATCTGTACTTGGGCCAGTGCATTTTAATATCTATGTTGGTGATATTGCAAATATTAAAAGGAAAGTATGCCTTTTTGTAGATGATACAAAAGTATGCAACAGGGTAGACACACCAGGAGGGGTAAAACAAAAGAGGATCTGGGTAGACTAGAGGAATGGGCAAGAACATGGCAACTACAGTTTCATGCCAAAAAATGCTAAATCACAATAACCTAAAGGCTAAATATAGTATCGAGGACACTATAATGGAAAATACAGAGGAGGAAAGGGATTTAGGAGTCACCATTTCAAATGACTTAAAAGGCAGGCAGGCAAGCAATGCACCAAAGCATTGAGGAAGGCAAGTCAGATGCTTGGTTGCATAGGGAAAGGAATCAGTAGCAGGAATAAAAGTAATAATGCCACTGTATAGGTCCTTGGTACGGCCTCATCTAGAATACTGTGTTCAGTTCTGGAGGCCACATCTCCAGAGGGATATTAACCACTTGCCTGGCATGGTCGTATCAGATACGACCATACCAGACTGGGCTTTCCCTGACATGGTCGTATCTGATACGACCAGTCAGAAAAGTTCTATAGGCGGTTGCTGGAAAATCATTTTCTAGTAGCCGCCAATCACAGAGGGACCTCCTGGTCCCTCTGCACACTTTGCCCCTCCCCGTGGGCCGATCACTGCAGTGATCGACCAGCCCAGCGCCGGCGAACCCGCCCCCCCACGGCGGCTGCCGAGAGGACAGGGTAGAGAAGACAGCGCTGTCCTTCTCTCCCTCCTCCGGCAGTTAGCAGCAGCCGACAGGGCAGGGTAGGTAGCGCTGTCCTTTTTTTTTTTTTTTTTAGAAAATCGTGTGGGATAAGTTTTAAAAAGCTGTTCCTGACCTAATTCAATCATAAAAAAATAAAAAAAAATTCGGAGCGGTTTTTGGAGAGAGAATTCGTCAGTTAAGTGGTTAATACATTAGAGACTGTACAAAGAAAGGCAACTAAAATGGTGCAAGGTCTACAGCACAAAACTTACCCAGAAAGACTAAAAGATCTTAATATGTATAGTTTGGAGCAGAGAAGGGAAAGGGGGGACATGATAGAAACTTTCAAATACATGAAGGGTTAAGCATTCTTCCAAGGAAGAGATGCATAAGAACACGAGGATATGCACTGAAACTGGAGGGAGGTAGGCTCAGAGGAAATTTGAGGAGAATTTACCTCACAGAAAGTAGTGGATAAGCGGAACAGCCTCCCATCAGGGGTGGTTTAAGCTAAACCGGTGGAACAATTTAAACATGCTTGGGATAAGCATAAGAATATCCTTAAGAGAGACGCAAGGAGCAAATAGGGTTGAAGTTGCCTAAAGGATACATGAAAAGGGGCAGACTAGATGGGCCAAGTGGTTCTTATCTGCTGTCAAATTCTATGTTTCTATGTAACTGCACCAGACTATGCAAAGTCCATGGTCAAACAGCAAAATACACATTCAGGGGTGGACGTCCGATCAAAATCCCAAACCAGGTCAAAGTACATGGAATCATGAAAACAGGTAAACTGTGCAAAGCCTGGAAGCACAAAGTCAGTGATCTGGTCAAGTCTTAACTATTTAAATAAATTACCAATTAGGAAATCAGCGGGAACTGGCTATGGATAGAAGCACAGTCCATTCTCCCGAGGAAGGCATGTCCTGGGGCCCAAATGTTTCTACAGAGATCACAACCGGACATGCTTTGAGAAAGGGGAAATACAGAGAGTATATGTGCAGGTCATAATGACGTTTATTTTGAGAAAGTTACCAATTCATCAGAAGAGCTGCATTTTTTTTTTCTCATGCCTAATGTGAAGAATCTTGTAATAGAAATACAGGCTGCATCTAATAGCTCAAGGTGTGATCGGACTGAATTTGTTTAAAGACTTTTAAAAGGCGAACCAAATTCACCCAGGGTCATGAGCAGTCAACTCCATAAACAGGTTTCCTGAACATGAATGAGCAAATTAATTAAACCTTGCAGATAATGGGAGGGAACTACTGGAACTCCATTCACCCTCAACAGTAATGGTGCCATGACTGCTGTATGAGGGGTTGCCGGAATACCGATCATCGAGAGAACACCGGTGCCAGTGACTAGGGATGCAGACACTGGAATCCCGATCGTAAGGAGGCTGGGGCAATGTAAGTATCAGCCGTCTGGGAGGGTTAGGTTCAGGCACTAAGGGGGGAGGGATAGGTTTAGACACTTACCCGGAGGGTTAGGGTGTGGGGGAGGGAAGGTTTTTATGAGGGTACAAAAAAAAAAAGGAGGGTTTGGGGGTCAATAGGACAGGGGAACAGTACTCACCATTCCCTTGTTGGGATTCGAACCATCGGGATGCCACTGTCAGTGTACCGACAGCTGTCATCTCCTCCATCTGTATTTCATACCAATTCCTCTATGAGTGACCAGTCAGACATAAAGGGTAGCTGCATGCATGGCTACTTAGGAGTGGTAATGCAAGGGACATAAGATTAATGTCTATAACGGGAAAAGGTGTGAACAAAGTTGTGCTTTTAATTCTTTCCCTAAACATTCCCAGTTACCCATACCAGTACTCTTTGATCCAGCTTCTGGCTACAAGGGACTGGTGGACGCTCTTACTTGTGCAGGGCAGGTTATACTAAGAGAAATTATCTAAAAGTGTTAAATGATTGAATGCTATTAGATAACCTGCCTTTAGTGCCCATGCACCCCCACTATCTGATGCAGGTACCTACCCCAGCTCATATGGTTGGAAGACTCAGTCTCAGTCTAGTCCTCTTAAACATCTCTAGTTTATTAAAGCCTTCATTTGTATAACAGATCAAAAAAAACGGGGAAAAATGTAATTCCCAACATTGACAGAACAGGACATTGTGTCCTGCTGGCATTGCAAGTTATCCCTGGCACCCCAGAGGTGCAAGGGAAACCTTGTGATGTCATAACTCCCGTAAATGGCAGATATGTGCACAGCTGGGCATCACAGCGATGCCCAACGGCACTTTCCACAGATTTACTTTCTCCCCAGATTGTACCTTTTTAATATATTGATGGAGGCATGTGGGTGGCAGTCCACATAGCGAGGGGCTGGAGTTGCTGATGGTAACAAGATGTGGACTATGAAAGTGGGACAGATCCAAGTGGCTTACCAAGGAGTAGAGCTCAGGAATAACAATGGTTAAATAGAAAAAGTCTGGAGAAAAGAATCAATCTGTCATGACAGCAGTATCCTGCAGGATAGAGGGTTGTCCAAAAGTGTTACGGTTATAAGAAATGCCCCATGTAAAGGAGATATATATATATCTCCTTTACATGGGGCATTTCTTATATACATATATACACACACACTGGAAAAGTTACTTTACTTCTCAAGCATTGCTGAAGTGTGCTAGATTTTACTAGCTTGTGTCACATAGATGCAGTAACAAATTGTTCTGGATGTGAATGCACAGTGCTGCTAGTGACAAAGGCTAGAGCGGGGGGGAGGGGGGTTGGGGACCTTTGTTTTCACCACGGTCAGTCCTTTGCAAGGGATTAACAGTCGCAAAGCTCAGAATTAGCCTCACTAGGCAAAAACGGTCTTCACCAGAGGATGGGAATAGTAGGGAATATATAGATCAAGGTTGTGGTATGGAGATTGGTTCAGAAACAAAAGTAGTATGGATTCCCATAAGTGAGATTTATGAAATTTAAATAAACCCTCCGACTAATATATAACTCTAAAAACATGACACCCAGTGTGTGTCATATAGAGTTACCGTTATGTGAAGAAATGCCAGAATAAAACACACTATATTTTATATAAGCTGTAAAAGTCACTTCTCAAAATCTTACTGATGTGTGCTAGATTTTACTAGCGTCTGTCACATAGAAGCAGTAACAAATTGTTCTGGATGTGAATGCACAGTGCTGCTGTAGCAGGGGTGGGTTGAGGGGACACTGGTTTCCACCACGTCCCATTGCAAGGGAACAAACAGTCACAGAGCTCAGAATTAGCCTCACTAAGCAAGAACGGTTTTTAACAAAGGACGGGAATCATAGCGAATATATAGACCAAGTGTTGTGGTAAGGAGAATTGTTCAGAAACAAAAGTAGTATTGATTCCCACAGTGGAGATTTATGAAACTTAAATAATCCCTTAGACTATTATAAACCTCTTACATGACTCATACACTTGACCCACTGTGTGTGTCATATAGCCCTAACACACATGAATTGGATAAGGGATGAAGCAGAGCAATATTCTGGGGAGGAATTCTGTAAGAGCTGGAACACGATTTGCTGCTAGAATGGATAGCCACTGTCATCATCCAATCAGTAGCAGCAGTCGCCATTTCCAGCATTGCCACAGACCCCTGCACTTTCAGAAGACCTCTTCAAGCAGCTACCTTGTGGTGCATTTATAGATTAAAAAAAAAAAAAAAAATACCTGCTCCCCACAGGTGCTGAATACCAGGAGGGTAAAGTATACAGGAATGTACAACACACAAACACTCTGCATATCCCCCATACTAGAGATGGGGCATCCTTATTTGAGAGGAAAAAAAGTCCCTTCTAATAAACAATGTGAGAAACAAAAGGAGTTCAGGTATATAGGTAAATTTCCCCCAGCCTGGCTTCCAGCAGACAATGGGCACTTACTTATGAAAGAGTACCCTCTTTAAAATAAAGTGGCCACCTAGTAGACCTTGTCTGGCGATCACCAGACATAACACTGTGCCACAGGAGACATACGTTTTCCATATAAAGTGAGCAGAATGTACCATAACACCCCCATAATTGTATCTGTACATGTGGGGGGCACCCACATTTCAAAGAGGGGAGTCTTCTTTCAAACAATGTGGGCCCTTAGCAGCTGTTGTCTGATCACCAGACATATCACCCTGCAGTAAGGCGTGCTAATTAATGTGAGCCCAATGTCGCAATTCAATTGTTTTTGGACACTCAATTATCGCACTTATCCCGCCCAAGTAGTCCAGGATCAACCGCATAAGACGTCTAACCCATCTATAGTCCTGGGTAGGGCGCCCCAAAACACGATCTTTTTGCAGATTTCTGATTGCCACCTCAGGAGGTGGGGAGCAAAAATGCTGGTGCCAATTTGCATCCGAACAGATAAAACAAATTAATTGCTCCGTCAGGTGCCCAGCAGAGATAGCCGCCGATGCCAACAACTGAATCGCCCCCAAAGAGTAAAACCCTCACCAGGAGTGTGGGGTTTAGTAACTTTAAGTAGCATCTCTTCATATTATTAAATGTAAGACAAACTTACATTTTTAAAGTTTCATTTGATCAGACCTTTAAAACTCCACTATCATCTATAGTGGTGAACTTTTTTTTTAATCATTACTTCAAAATGGCGGCAGGTGTTTGAGTCACATTTAAAAATAAGCACCAAAATTAAAAAGACAAAACACAGACAGGCAACTAATGGAAATAAAAATGCAACAGGCTAGCCTTTAAAAAAAAAAAAAAATTCAAAACGATAAACAGTAAACTCATTAAAAAGAAATGTGCCTCCAATTCTCTATATGATGCAATTATTTAAGATCATGAATAATGATCAACCTCTAAATGTTCTGTAGAAAAAAAAAAATTGGGTGGGAGATTTTTGGTAACTTTTAAAATTGACAGAGCTTTATAATAAATGTCATTTATATGGACAGCATAACAAGCATAATGGAGATAGATTTAGAAAAGCAGCAAAAAAAACAGTATTAGGCCCAGGATGTTTGTTTAGCTAAAATCTATGTTGACAAAGAGAAGCTGAAAACAGGAAATTATTTAATGAGAGAAAGAACTTTTTTTGCTGGATTAAACTGGCTGAGATAGCAGAAAGTTTTTACCTAAAGGAAGGGGTGTACACGTCTGTCAACTTGAATTAATTACGACTAGTGTTTGCTTTTATTAACAATTAACCTGTTAAAATTCATGCAAATATTCAGCTTGAAATGGTCACTTGCTTTGAGTCTTATTTTCTGATTTTGCAGTAAGTCAGGCAACATTTTTAAATTTCATGGAAATACATTTTATTATTAATAACGAAAAAGTGAGACACTGACAAAAAAAAAAAAAAAAAATTTAATAATGAATATATTTTAATAAAGCTGCTGGGCTGTTCCATGTTCGCGTTTGAAGCTGGACAGATTACACACGTAGGATCAATGACGTTCCGGATCACAGATCACCTCGCAGACCAGTCCTCGCACTCCAGGCGAATGGAAACCCAATGTGTGCTCCGACTCCATGGATTGGGAACATATCCTCCTTCGCTCTTCAAATCTAAGAGATTCCCCTAAAGCCACTCCCCCTTACACATCAAGTTTTATATAGCTCCATTCTTGAAAGGCGTCTCCTCCAGTTTTGGACAAAACCCCCCTCAGACAGTGAGAAAGAGGGAAGTCATCCAAAAGTGGAATTTTAAAAGGTGAATTAGACCAATATCAATAATATGCTGATATTTAAGTAAACATGTGCAAAATAGAAATGGTGGCATTACACTTTCACTTAAGGCTTCATCTAGGTCATTTATTTTTTATGGTACCTGAAAAAAGTTGTTGCTTCCCCTAATATGTCTCCCAATTCATTTGAATGGGATGAAATAATGTCTACGAGGAATTGTACAGAATGCCAAGTGTGGAAAACGAGGACCTTGTCGGGTTTGACATTCTGAGGTAAAAGGGAGATTGTGAATGTCTTTTAGGAGTCTATTTACTAAGCAGTGTTAGGAGATAGAGTGAAAAGTGATAAGGTACCAGCCAATCAGCTCCCGTCATTATTCAAACACAGCCTGTGAGATGGCAGTTAGGAGCTGATTGGCTGACACCTTATCACTTTTCACTCTGTCTCCTAACACTGCTTAGTAAATAGACCCCTTAAAGAGAATTGTTAATTTACTTAAGGACCAACTATTTTAAAACATTCCCTAATTATCATTTTCTTAAATACAACACCCAGCCTTGGTCTTGTTCTTTTATAGTAAAAGGCTTCCCTATGGGTCTGTAGTGAGCTAGTTCAGGAACAGCCTTGGCACACCGCTGCATACAGGATTACCCCAGAAGCAAGCATTGTAACACAATTTCAAATCCCAGTGAGGCATGCTGGGATTTAATACTCAGTAATGCATACCTGACCTCCGTATATTAAAAGTGGCGATATATTAAAAGAACCTAGGAAGGTGCAAAAACTATTTTCAAACTAGATAATCACTAAAGCTACTGACAATGGGCTGCCGAAGTACCGATTACAGGGGAACCCACATGTTTTTAACAGTGGGCATGACTAGTTCATAAAATGATTTGCAAAGTATTATTCACCCCCTTTGCTTTAAACTTCAAGCCAGTTACAGTCAGCTACTGTAATAAATATCAATTGTAAGGGGTTATTGCACAGATTCTGTTGGGGTTATGTAATAGGTGCTGATTGCACGGAGCAAATTGGCATCTAATACATAACCCCTGTGTATGCTATAGTGTAAGTAGGGCCCTCTCATCTGTGTCTGCTAAAGACCATTCTTCTTTGATTACTTTGGTTATTAGCAATTATAGGAAAGTGCTGCAAAGTAAGCTAGTTCTATATGAAAAAAAAAAATAAAATATATATATATATATATATATATATATATATATAGCATTAGAATAAAATTAACAAAATAACTTGGGGAAAGGAAAATATAGCTCAGTACTAATAATTTAACAAGCAAAAAATATATAAATCAGATTGTTCTCCAGAGTTAGAGATATCAAATGTGTGTACTTTAAATCTGAGTGCAGCATGAAAAGAGACCATGTAAACTGAAACCAGTAGAGCTGTTGACACTATCAGTTACATGGATCTTATAGTCCTGACAAAGCAGGAGAAACCCATTACAGTTCTGGCCCACACTGCTGTGCACTGCCCACTGTTAGATGTCTAAGGGCCTCTCAGATGACATCCCTTCCCAAATGCAGAAGTGCTTATTGCATTGGCATTTAAGGCGCCATAAACTGCATACATCCACTATGGTTCCAAAGAATATTCTATAAGAGCAAGAAGCAGCTGCATAAGCACTCTGAAGATGAAAATGTTACAACACAAAGTACAGTAACAACTACACCCCCATATATGGCATGTCTCCTCTCAACACCCATCTATACCCCATTGTGTATCCTCCACTGTCCCCTAATGGATGAAGGAGAAATATCTTTAATGGTTTCTAACCTAACAACTTGTGGTGTAAAGTAGGGATGTGCAGGCTCGGATAGGTTCGAGTTTGCACGTGGAGTTCGGATTTTCCCTCCAAAAAAACGGAACTCAGAAAGAGGCAAAACGTCATCTTACATGGACGAACATCATCATTCCTGGACAAGTCCAGGAATGATGATGTTCGTCCATGTAAGATGACGTTTTGCCTCTTTCTGAGTTCCGTTTTTTTGGAGGGAAAATCCGAACTCCACGTGCAAACTCGAACCTATCCGAGCCTGCACATCCCTAGTGTAAAGGTATTCTGACCTCTATTAAGCAAGTCTGAAAAGATTATTAGTAGTGTGCAATCACATCCCCTTAGCTGTTCACTACAAACTAACTTAGCAGTCAGACAACTTCTAGTAGTAACCTTTACGGTCATTTGGAGAGGTTAAGCAAGATTTTCTAATTGAAAACATATTATATGCCACTAACTAATACTCATCTGACATAACACTTTCCCAGATGTTTGTTAACATTAATTTCAGTAGACAACAGTAAAGTTATTAAAAGTACAATAAAAAATGTATAGGAGGATGTTCACGGTGGAGGACAGCATCTAATACAATCCGGCCCTGCACATACTTAAGGGAGTCAAGAGAGTCAGTCGTAGCCCTGGAAGACTATGGAAGCTATCTAAAGTGCTCCATCAATGCACTATGGACATCATGGAAAGGAAAGAAAGGGGGGAAACTGCGCTGTCTCTTGGAAATGTGCAAAATCCAAAATGTAATGAAGTGGTGTATAAATAAGTAAAATGCAGCTATCTAAAAAAATCAGAGGTCATCTGATGTGCGTGCAGTGGAAAGGTGAAAAAATAGCGCAATCTCTATGTTGATATAAATTATAAAACTCTCACAAAATGTGATAATAAGTATAATAATAATAAACAATGGCAGATGAGGTATAAATATAAAAATGTATATATTTAATCACATATTTATTAAAACGATAGGTCTAAATAGAGGAGACCATCATAGGTATAAGTGATGAATAACATGCATGCTTTATCAATCCGTTCATTTGAACATGTGCATTTTTTTCACTTGGACTTATCACTCATTCCATATTCATTTACTATAGTGGAGTTTTTTGTATATGCATGTTATTCATCACTTATACCTATAATGGTCTCCTCTATTTAGACCTATCGTTTTAATATATATGTGATTAAATATATACATTTTTATATTTATACCTCATCTGCCATTGTGTATTATTATTATACTTATCACATGTTGTGAGAGTTTTATAATTTATATCAATATAGAGATTGCGCTATTTTTTCACCTTTCCACTATGGACATCATGCAGTCTGTTTCCCTGATATGATTTGCAAATCATTATAATTGAGAGAGTGCACATGTTCAAACATATACTGAATACCCCCTAGCAATGTTAGTATGAATATTAAAGAAAATACAAACATGCACCCCATTAAAAAGATAACCACAGGTAAAAAGTTTGGTAAGCTCACACATCTTTCTTACATACTTCTAGAGAAAATTGTCCAGCTCTGTACTAGATCTTATTATAGAATGCAACTAGAATGATAAAAATGCATGACCCTGAAGATTAAAAGTGTAAATGGATTAATACCAATCAATGGGGGGAATTCAATTAGAAATAAGGGAATGTTTCTCCTGGGATGTGTGTCCGGAGCTATTCAAATGCCCGCACTGTTATCCTGATACTAGCCGATTCCACGCTTAGTGCCTCTGGGCTAATTGCGGTATTACCGCGTGCAATAGCAGCATCACACCGGGCACTTAAGTTGAAAAATGTGGTTTACCGTGTCTAAGCACCGGGCATTAGTCACGGTAAACTGCATCTGCCGACTTAAGTGGGTTTCCAACTATATAGCTCTGGGAACTCATCCCGGGAGCTGCATCCCCTTGCTTCTAATTGAATTCTCACCAAGGACTTCCATGGATTGTATGAGGTAAAGGATATTCCTTGCACAGATTAATACTTACAAGGTGATCCTGTGGTAGATTCCCTCTGCTGATGTCTGTCCACCGCAGCTCAATGCCAGCATCACCTTCCTCCACATAGTTGCTTCAGAAATCTCGTTCAGATGATCCAGGGAACTCCTGCGTAGTTCTCCATAACAATCACGCCTTCCAAAGTCTCCACCTGCAGTCATGTTGTCTCAAAGATGTTTTTAATCATACATGTTTTCGTTACCTATTAGCCAAACATCATCCCAACAGGTACAAAGGGTTTGCAAAACTCTGAAGTGAAAATGTAATTTCATTTCTGGGCAAATCTTTGTATCGTTCAACCTTTTGAAAGTCTTTAATGAAGAACATGGGTCCAATATTAGAGGAATAATTCTCCTTGATCTAGGGGCCTCTTAGCATCAACAAATCCTGAAATGCACCTATTTTATTATTTTAGTTCAGTAATCCGCTATATTTATTGTAGTGGGCATGTGCTTAACGTTGGGAGTAGGCAGTATGTCCAGTATAAATACACACCACCCCGAAACATGAACTAATGTAAATAAAATAACCTCTGAGCAAGAGGCAACAGGGCTCTGACTTTCCAAGCTTGGACTCTATGGGGGAGATTCATTTGTTTGAGAGAATTAGATCCCGCATAAAGTGACGGGTGTGCCTTAACTGCAGCACGCCCGGAACTTAGCAAGAGAGGAGCAGCGTAACGTGACTAATCCTGTGCATTAGGGTGCGAGAGCGTAGCCAACCTAATAGAATTAGCTCCCTAATCACTTTAGACTGGAGTTTATACTCTCAAATAAATGAATCGCCACCAATTAACTTGCTTGATAGTGTGGTATTCGTAAACTGAAGGCGCGGCAAAGCGCACAGAACAGTATGAAATTGTATTCAGAGTGGTTGCAATGTAAGGTGATTTGCAATGGGTCTCACACAACACACACTACTCTAGAAATGTATCTGGCTGCGAACAACTGCCTAGAACTCTGAAGGGAAAGGTTTCTTTTTGTGTATTTTTGATTTCTATTAATCTACACTATTAAACCGGCTGTATTCTTATACCTGGAAAGCTTTCTCCTTCCCAATTTCAACTAACAAGTATACACGGGAAAAAAAACTGTGCTGTACGTGTTTTATATATTTCAGAAGTCCAAGAATACAAATATTCACCACAAGATTAAATTTGTATGATTATGTGTAAATGGTTCTGAATATATTATTGGTCTCATTTAAGTACTATACTGTGTAGACAAAAGTGATTGGACACTGACAGCAAATAGATCAACGAGATATCATGGACGTCAGCACTTTGTAGGTGCACCACATGCAGTGATTACTGCAGACACCCTTCTTGGCAAACACAACTATTGAATTTAGCACCTTAACTCCGACTTAAGTTGGAGAATGCCACTTAGAGCGCTAAAGCCGCCTGTTTAGATGTGAGAACTGGCATTCTGCGACTAAAGTGCCGGCCGCGAGGCTGTTAGTGCTGCGGTAAGCCGGAAAACAGCCTCACGGCCGGCACTTTAGCTGGATTTCTGCTCGGACTCTCAGGAGGGTGCAAGTAGAAATCCTTTAGTTGGCCTAACAGCGCATTGAAATGAACAGCTCCGGAACCTCCTTCCCGCCGCTATTAAAACTGCGCTGAATTGAATCGCCCCCTAAAGGGTAAAGGTAGTACAATGTGGATTTACAGAAGCGTAGATGCTGTCCATAACAAGCAGATTAAGCAATCAAGTTCTAGAATGTATTGATAAATGAGCTTAATTTGATTTGTTGCCATGTGAAAAAATTCAATTTTGTAAAACCACACTTTAGTAAATTTCTCTCCCCCAGTCTCCATCCCAACACGAAAATACTAGTTTCGGGCTGGTCAAAGAAAAAAATTCATCAAATTATTGGAGTTAAATAAACCCAGCCAGCCAGCTAACAGAGCCATATAGAACTAAGGACACAATCCTCGGTGGATCACAAATTGGTAATCCTCGGTGGATCACAAATTGGTAATTTGAATGTAGTCTGCTGCAGATGGAAGCGGTCATGTGGCTTTCACATCAGCTGCACAAACAACTTCCACCAGCAACAATTTATATTCAAAATGGCTGCAATATCTGGAGTATCTATATGTTACCACTGGTGATATGTCCTACCTCCAGCATCATATGCACCCCCCGCCCACCCTCCCCAACCCCACAAAGACTCCAACTGCAGTGACGGAGATGGTACAGACCAGGAAAGAAATAGTGACGTAACTGTTGCGCTGAGGGTAGCCATAGTGGAACAGGGAGTGACCTGGCATATGATGGGCCCATGTTACTAGTCATATAAACAAAAACGGACGTAACCAATACTAGGGGGAATTCTAGGGTCTAACCAATGGGCGTCTATTGAAGCAATTCAATTGTTGCTCCGATCAGACGCTCAATAGTATTTATCGTGGCAAAAAGCAACTGGTTTAGCCGCGTAAAATGGGTAAACCCGTCTAAAATCCCTTGTTTGGGCACCCAAACTATGGACTTTCCACGCATTTTTTCTCGTGCCTCCAATAGACGCCCATTAGTTAGACACCAGACGCAAACAACTGAATTCTGAGTTTGAAAATCATTCCAGGTGAAACGGTTTTAATTTAATATAACAATTTTAAATATTATATGAATATCATAAGAACTATATTGGAATAAATATTTATCTTAGCAAAGAAGCTGAAAGCCAGTCAAAATCAATCTCACATTAGCGTTCCCACTAGACGGGCAGGGCAAGGCGTTGGAGGTGCCGACAGCGAGCCTCTGCGCGCGCTCCTGAAAAGGAGGCATGGCCGGCTGGGGGTGTGGCCTTGTGACATGCCTTCAATTTGTCACACTTGGGGGAGTGCCCTGCACTTAAGGAGGGTGCTGGGATTCCCCCAAGCACTCCCCTCGCGGTGAATAGATGCCGTGTACATGGTGCCTATTCACCCGATGGTGATCGTTCACCTCAACTTTTACCACCCCCGGGTGGGGAAGGCTCAGTGCAGGCTGTTTTAGTGGGGCGACGCTTAAAGGGCAGGGAGCATTTTGCCCTTTTAAAAAATTGGGCAGGGAGAGGCACCCAGCTAAAAAAGCCTAGCGGAAACACTATCATATATTGTATCATACAAAAATCTTATGATTTTATGCTAGATACTCCTGTTGGATATTGATGTTGTAAAAGGTTAACAAAAAAACATAAAAATGCGTTTCTTCTAGAAAGCAGATATAGTATATACGGTGTAATGGTTAGCATTACTGCCTCACAGCACTAAGGTCATGGGTTCCTTTTCCACTACGGCCCTAACTGTGTGGCGTTTGTATATTCTCCCTGTGCTTGCGTGGGTTTCCTCCTGGTGCTCCGGTTTCCTCCCACACACCAAAAATATACTGGTAGGTTAATTGGCTCCAAACAAAAATTAACCCCATTGTGTATGTGTGTGAGCATGTGGTAGGGAATATAGAGTGTAAGCTTCACTGTGGCAGGGACTGATGTGAATGGCCAAATATTCTCTCTGTAATGCGCTGCGGAATATGTGTGCGCTATATAAATAACTGGTAATAATATTCTAACTTAAAAAATATGAACAAGGCCAATCCCCTTGTATTGTTACTTTAATAAAGGAAATTCTTAAAAATCCTCCAAAACTTAAGTGATAATACACAAGCTCCCTTCAGTAATGGGCGCCCGATGTAGCTATTCAATTGTTGCTACAATCGGTAGCCAGGGCCACGAGCGCCCAAATTTCTGCTCACACCGTCCCAAGGAGTAAAGCAGAAATCTGCAAAGTCATCCAAACAGCTACACAGTACTTTACACGGGTTTAGCCACTTTCCGCAAACAATTAAATCCCCACCCCTCCCCCAAGGACTGATCTTGTTGCAATTTGTCCTCTCCCCTCTTTACACATTAATCAAATCAAATTAATCAAAAGTGTGGCCGGAAAATTTGAGTATCCACAATTGAGCGAGTGTACTAGTGTTATTCACTGGACAGAAATAATCAGCATAGTTTGCACTCTAAAATTATTGCCACTTCAAATCATCAAAATTATGCAGCAGCCTATTACATTTACCCCGGCGTGTTTACACAATATAAATGTTAAATAGCTGGATTCTTCATATCCTTATTGAAATAACAGTTATATTGATAGACATATCATCTGCTTTCTGGAAGAAAAAGGGCTTTATTTTATTTTGTTCACACTCTATATAACAGGAGTCTGGAGTATAGAATCACGTGGGGAATTCAATTCAGTGCACTGTTGATAGCGCAGAGAGGGAGCTCCTGATGCTATTCAATTCAGTGCACTGCTTAGTTCGACTTACAATTTCTTCTTGCACCCTCCTGAGGGTGCGCGGAGAAATCCAACTAAAGTGCTGTCTGCGGGGCAGTTTTCCGGCTTAGCCTCACGGCCAGCACTTTAGTCGGAGAATGAGGGTTCCCGGAACTAAACACCCAAGTTAATTCGCAAAAAACGGCATTCTCTTGACTTAACTTCTAACTGTCGGACTAAACAGAACGCTGAATTGAATAGCTCTGGGAGCTCCCTGCCGGCGCCATCTACAGTGCACTGAATTTAATTCCCCCCTATATTTTATACATCCTATGAGATTGCTCTTGAACAGCTTTTAGTTGCCTTGCAAGTGCAAAGGTTTATTAAAATACAAAAATTGGTTTACAGGATTTCTATTGACATTCAAATAATATTTAAAATTGTTAAGATTCATTTAAACATAAAAAAATTGTTTTAGCCAGAATTGTTTTTAAAAGTGCCCAGTGGTTATTACATCAATTGTTTGTTGTTGTTTATTTGTTGCATAGGTTATGGATGACCATCTGTCTGCATTATTAGCTGCAGTGTGTTGTTGGAGCGTCCTATAGGTAACCCATTTGTTATTCACCTAGAGTCTATATGTTCAAAAGGGCAGATACAGATGGCTTTCTACCGAAATTCTGGGAATCATGTGTGGATCCTATCCTTGGACGCCTATAGTTAGTGAAAGAAGTCTCATAGCACACAGAAGAGAAGAAAAAAAAATCTTGGCAATAATAAAAAAAAATATTCTCAAATACGTTTACTTCTGATGAGTTATATTGGTAATTCTCAGCAACTATTTTACATAAAGCATTTTAGACAAATAGTACTTTAAACTAGTGACATTAACAAATAAACAGTTGTCAGAACACATTGCAGCTATAACATGGTGCAGATGTTAGAATTTACTATGCACAGCAGAAGTCTGTCTGAGGTTAAGCAGGGTACACACTGAGCGATGTGTACCCAAGCTGATATGTCAGTCCGACGGGCAGACATATCAGATCATGGGTTCACATCGGAACGAGGTAATGAAGGATGGAATGACACCTTGTTACATCCATCATTACCTGCAACGAGGCTGCTTGCGAGATTGTCCGTGCAGCACGGCCGACCGGACGAATGTTGCAAAGCGCGCATATTGGCCGTACACACTGAGCGATGTGGCAGATATGTTGTTCCAATTCGGCATGAAACGACATATTGTGCCGACATCGCTCCAGTGCGTACCCGGCATTACCGAATGAATACTAAGCAACAAGGGCAAAAGCTCGTACTCTTCAAGCTAACAAGATTGGATACATTTTCAAATTCTCATTTGGCCTGGGAAATTTCACATATAATTATAGTACAAGATCATTTTTATAATGGATCAACTATCCAGAGCTGGATTATACAATCTGGGGTGGATGACCTCACTATATTGCTATACAAATACATTGTATAGAGAACAACTAATCTATATATATATTTGACTTGAATTTATCAGATTCCACTGATGAAAATATTATCCATTCGTGAACAAAAAAAATAATGCATTTTTTAAAGTAAAGAATTGTTGAAACTAACTTAAAAAAACAACAACTGATTTTCAACAGATACTGCCTGTTCTGTATACAGCAAGATCTTCTAAACGATCTGCATTTGAAAGATTAATCTGTAATTTATGAGCAAGAAAAATAATAATTGCTTGTCTTTTGCCTTTACTCTTAAATGTCTTTAACAAAGTGAAACTTCAAGGATTCTTTACCGAACAAAAAACCATTTCCACAATAGATGACAAGAGAACGGTTATTTTCTGAAAGAAAATTAAAAAAAAAAAAAAGCAAAAACACACACACAAAAAAAAAAGGAACTTACCAAGAAATCTTAACCAGCAACTAAATTAAGCTGAGAAACACCTGCTTTTGGCCAAGCTCTTTCTTGTTAAGTAAATTTATGGCGGACACTGCTTCTGTATAGTTTGACATGCGCACAGTTGCGATGCCTCTTTCAATATTTTTCAGATTTACAGAGCTCACTTTGTAACCATGGAAGAAGTCTAAAATTTCAGCAACAGTAACTGTGCAGGCCAGGTTCCTAACAAACAGTAATGTCATTTTATTGCTTGTAGCATCCAAATTTGACTCTTCATTGCATCCATTTTCACCATCTAAACTCAACAATTCGGAATCAGCTGGGCATTCATCCTTGGAATCATTCTGCTTCAAAGGGCTTGTGGATCCCAAAAGAGGCGCAGCCTGTACAGACTCTAAGGGTGCGGCGCTCACAGCCTTTAGGCTGTCCGGTGCTGCAACTTCCGTGGTAAAAGAGAGAAAAGGAATATTGTCATCGACGTCAAAACGCATGCCTACCTCCGTGGAATCCAGCGCTGGTGGTACTCCACTAGAGTCCAACGATGATGCTGTCACACTGGAACCTGGTTTGGGTGCAGACATATCATCTGCTTGGGTAACGAGGTTCATATCATCAAGATTTTTGCCAGTAGAATTACTCGTAGTATGAAAAGCTTTCATTTGTTCCTCGGAGATGCAACTCAAAAGGATTTCGGTCTCTAGAAACTTTTTGTGGTTTAGTTTTTCGGCCTTGTGTGCTTCTTTTTCATCAGCAAATTTTACCAGCACTTCTCCAAGGCCAGATCCTTTACCGTCAACCAATAGGGAAATGTCATCTTCTTTCACAGTAAAGCCAGTAAAAAAATTCTGAACATCAGCTTTTGTAACCTCAGATGGGAAATTTCGCATAAAGATGCACCTCTTTTCTCGGGAGCTTAGCTTTGCGGCTTTCCGAACATCTGGGTGATCTTTTGCCACTCTAGATTTCATGCGCTCAATTGACTGCAACATATCCCTTTTGGAAATGGGTAATACGTTTATGATATTGCCTTTAAAGGTTTCATTGTTCAAGCTAAGCGCCCTTTTATAATCTTTTTGTGTAGTGAACATCGTGAAAGCTTCTCTTGTCCTTCTACCGTCTTTGTCAAGTAGGAATGTAATTCGGGAATCGATCATGTCAAGATCATAAAATAACTTTTTTATATCCTTTTTTTCAGCTCGGTAACTCAAGTTAATAAGATGCACATAAAATTCACGAATATATGGTGACCTAGGTCTTTTCCTCCTATTTCTTGATCGAGATCTAGACCTTGACGGGGACCATCTTCTTCTGTAGCTAGTTGAATGCAATGGAGACAGCTCCCTTCCCCGTGCACTTAAGCCACCGCCATTCTTGATCCACTCTTTCTCATCTGAAAGTTTGAGTGTTACTGGTGAATTGCATATGCACTCGTTGTTAAATTTGAGTCCATCTCTAGCATCTGTACATCTTGCAAATTTAACAATGCCATTTCCATTTCTGATTCCATTTCCAAATTTCAAGAATAATATGTCAACTACGGTGAGCCCCTTAAAAAAGTCTCGGATTTCCACTGCTGTGGTTTTTAAGGGCATCCCATGTATGTATATGTACGAAGCCTTCCCACCATCACTTGGTACAGGACCTCTGGCATTTATGGCCATAGACTCATTCACAGCTTGTCGGAATAACTCCAATGCACGCTGCATTTCAGATTCACTGCTGGGTGTTAGACGAATTTGTGAATTCTTTAGAGGATGACCGGACAGGCATAATGCACACCGAGCATCTTCGATGGTTGCAAATAAAATAAAAGCCTCACCAAATTTTCCACCAGTAATATACACACCTCCCTTGGGAATATTCAATCCATAAAAGAACTGCCGAATGTCAACAGAATCTGCAATAGCAGGAAGCCCATGCAACCTGATGATTGTTGACATTCTTGGGTAGGGAACAATCATACCTGAGGGAAAAAAAAGAAAGGGAAAAAAAAAAGTGCACAACAAGTTGTAATTTTCTGCTTATAAAACACAAAGAACAGTTACTCAATTCTGACCACTTTGCATATAATTAACTTTTATTAATGTCAACATAAAAACAGAACAAACTCACTCCATGGCTAATGGTGCATACACACGGTCAGATTTTCTGTCAGATTTGAACGATAACGATTTTAAAAAATTGTTCAATCGTTCATATCTGAAAGAAAATCTGACATGTGAGCCTGCAACGATGAACGATGCGCGTTCCCGATTGTCAGATAACGATATCTGACATCTGATGTGTTTGCAGTCAGATTTGGACGATTCCATTCATTTTAATACTGTCTGAAATCGTTCAAATCGCTGGTAAAAATTATTCAACCATTCAATCGTGTGCATGCACCATAAAGTTTACTTTGCTACTGCATACCAAATCAGCTGAACATAGAACAAAACAAGATCTCATTCAAAGAGGGGAATCATTACGTTGCAGGAAATTCAACCAGTGAGGTTGAATGCAAAAGTCGCATTAACTCCCCCCCTTCCCCCTGCATTAAACTAGAGGTGGACTTTTCCTCGCAGCTCCTGAGAAGTCCACGAAAAAAGGCACCCGTTGGAATTAACGCACAGGAAATAAAAAAATATTTATTCTGCAGTTTAGGCAGAATCATTGGGTTAGCGCACATTAACCCCTGGTTTACTGCACGGGGGAAAATTGTATTTAAAGCATTTTCCTGTTCAGTGCGAGAAATTAGCTCTAATTTAATTCCACCACCCCCCCCCCCCCCCAAGTGGGTGATTCAATAAGCATCATGGAGAAGTTGGTTCCAGTTTAAGTGTCCAAATCTATTCAAATGACTGCAGCGCGCCTGGTCCTTAACCTGTGGGCTACATCCCCACAATGCCATTTGAATCTCCCCCAAAAAGTGTTATATCTTTATCAATATTTTTTTGGGTGTTGCAATTAAATGTGTTCATGGCAGTGGGCAATGCACTTAATATACTAGTTCAGTTTAGTATTTACTCTAGAGTGAACAGCGGGCAGGTCGCCGTCCGGATGAATGGGCACTTCTGTGTGCCCGAAACAGGGGTGTGGTCACTCTGGGAGGGGGCATGGCTTCATGTAACACCCCTTGTTTGTCACTCTAGGGGGCATGCTCAGCACTTACAGAGATGCTGGGCTCACCCAAAGTTCTCTACTCATGGTGCATAGATGCCGTGCGCATGGCATTTACTCACTGGCCGTGGGGACACTGCGGGCCACGAGTGGGGACAGCTAAGGGCAGGCTGTTTCAGTAGGGTGCTGCCATAAGGGTAGGGAGCACTTTGTCTTTTTAAAATCGGGCAGGATGCGGGGCCCTGCTGAAACACTACCAATAGTTCCCTAACTGGGTACCATAGGGAATTTACAGGGGCGCCATTGGTTGGTGGTCTAGGACCAAATCAGATTATTTTATCTCAATGTGATTGACAGCCACCCAGCATGGATTTTGCCTCTTATAAAATATGTGTACAAACAGAAGTGCCGAACTGTCCACCACCACATAAAATGAACAGGTGACAGGTAAAAACAGTTTATGCAATGTAATAATTTTTGCTGAATTTCTCAATTAGAAACTTTTGGCCTAAAAATACTGTGAAAAAAATAAAATAAAAAAAATGCTGGTACTCAAAAGCTATTGAATCACGGCAAGTGATTTAGAACCGCTGTACTAATCATTAACACAGATGACTATATACACGTCTGATACGATGAGATCATCTCAAAATGTATAGTACATTCTCAGGGGGCAATTCAATTGTTTTCGCCGGTGGCTCCAACTAATGGTCGCCTGACGGAGTAATTAAATTTTTGTCCAGTTTGAGCGAGACAGATGGCGGCATTTTTGCCCACACCCGCCTAAGTTGGGTGCCCAAACCAGGACTTTAGATGGATTTAGCTGTTTTATGTGGCTGACCCTGGTCTAATTGGGGTCGACAAGCGAGATAATTAATGGCCACCCAAAACAATTTCATTGCTACATTGGGCGCCCATTAATTAGAGCAGCTAAAAAAGAAACAAATTAAATCGCCCCCTCAGCCGGAAAAACAAAAAGCGTCACACAACCATTCAGTGTAAGAAGGGATCCCCATTGCAGCCTGAAATTACAATGTATTCATATAGCAGCGATCCATTAGCTGCTCCCAGTGTCAGGGGATGTAGGCCTCATCTGCTCCTTGTATGCTGTTATTTTCTGTGTAAAGCGCAAAGATGCTATGCAGGCCTCACTTTTGTTTGTGATACTATTCGAGCACAGGTCCTCTATCACATCCGATGGTCAATTACTAGCACACAAATGACAATATGGTCACTGGATAAATGGCTTTACATACATGCCAATGATAAATCCAACAGAATAATATTTAGATAACGGGAAAACTGCTGGTTCATACAGAAAGCAATATCAAAATTAATTGCTATGGGCTGATTCAATTATCCGCGATGTGCGGTGGCTGCGCACATCACAGATAATTACGGCACAGCAACAATTACTGTTCACATAAGTGCTGATCAGTGGGGACATTTTTATTTTCTAGCACATATAAAGCTACATTAGCTGCATGAATACATCACATCAACAATTAGGTTCATTACAATTAAAATAAGCCCGCCTCACAAATCAGCACCCTGCACCTGGAGTGAACACTACGATCATTCAATGGTGGTGTGAGGTAAAAGGAGTGATGATGTGCCCAGCATTTCCACGTCAGGAATAGCACAATGCGCCTATTGTTTTGAACTGAATTCCCCACTATGAGATCACACTTCAATAGCTTGGAACAAACACACTGCACCAGTACTGTTCAACAAAATTAATTTAATACAGCATCTATGTATCTAGAGAGTATTGTACCAGCAGTGTTCGCCCCAGACATTTTTTAAAAGCCGGGCAGCATTATAAAGTAGCAGATGAGAGGGGCGGACTGACCCCATTACAGGAAGTAAGCAGCAGCACCTTATACAGCATCTCACTTACAGTTTGGTAGGCTACGTTTAGTAGAGGGGGACTCTGAGCCTTCAAAGCTTGCCTCCAGTGCAGGGTAGGCTGGTAATGGCTCTGTGCAATGAGAATTTCTGTTGCTCACAGCACCCTCTGCTGGCCAGCTCAAGCATACTTTGAAAGTTGGCAGAGCACTGGAGTGCGGTGCAAAAAAACAAACAAAAGCTGTGCGCAATCAAAAAGGCCCTGGGGAGAACACTGACCAGCCACTGGACCCACTTTTGAAAAAAAAAAAATGTAATCCCAAGGTGCAAAGTAATGTTACTAGACACAGGTTTGTTGAAATTGTGTAAACAGTAAGTACTTTAATTAACTGCCATTTCTATTTAGATTGCATACAATACTTAACACCATCCACTGTGGCAGAGCAGATTAGGCACATATGGTCTGCTTCAAAGCGACAGGAATCATTGGGCACGATTCTATTCTATGCGATGTGAATAGCGCCGGGAGATAGCTCCCGGAGCTATTCAATTGTGCGCTGTGTTTTTAGCGGAGAATGCCCGTTCTCGCGACTAAACACCCTGTTTAAGGCGCGATAACGGGCATTCCCCAACCTAACTTCCAGGCGCGATGCTGTTTTCCCGGCGCTAAGGGCAGAAAACAGCCTCGCGCCAGGCCTTTTGTCGGATTTCTGCTCTCATCCCCGGGGGGATGTGAGAAGAAATCCTAGTCGGACTTGGCAGCGCGGTGTATTGAATAGCTCCCCAGGAGCTCACTCCCGGTGCTATTCACATCGCATAGAATAGATTCGTGCCCATTGACAGACAGAAATATGCACTGTTTGTTCTGACACCTTTCCATCATGATTAGCACTAATTGTTTTCAGCAATTTGTGCTACAGTAACTCTTCTGTGGATAGGACCATAAGGGCCACTGCATCCCAGGAACATGCCACAAGACTTGACATTTTGGAGATGCTCTGACCCAATCAACGAAGCATCAAATTTGTCCCTGGTCAGAGTCGCTCAGATCCTTATGCTTGCCAATTTTTCCTGCCTCTAAACATCAACTTTCAAAAACTGAGTGTTCCCTTGCTGCCTAATATTGGAATATATTAGGCAGCAAGTGAACACCCCTTGAAAGGTGCCATTGTAACGAGATAATCACAGTTCCACTTCTCCTGTCAGTGGTTTTAAACTTTATTGCTGAAAGGTATACAGATGAGTCTTCATACATCTAGCCACAATAAGTCATATGGGAGTGTGCTGACAGGTCCCGTGCCACTTTGCTGGAGTTCAGTGTCTTTTTCACCCGAAAATGTGTCTAAAACCGGCCATACACAGTGCGATTTTCTGTTGTAAGATGTGTTGTATGATTTCCCTTGAAATTCTCCATACGATGTGGTCAAATTGTGTACGATTGATCGTTACGATCACATTATACACAGTAGATCGCAATCTTACGGTTTTGCAGTAAGACCTACGATCCAGCTATACGACGGCAGGGACGCGCATCGTAAACACACAGAATCACCACACGATGTGCACGATTGATCTAAATCGTCCACATCGTGCAAAAAATTTAAAAAATCACACCGTGTATGGGCCACATTAGACGCACAAGGTCTGTAAATGAATCGCAACAGAATTTCACATGGAAAAAAAAAAAAGGAGTGGCCGCTACATAGTAGCACTTCACATACAGATTCAAATTAAGCAGTACAGTCTTAAGGTGCATACACACTAGACGATGTGCTCACTATGCGATATTGTGACTCTCCCCAGCACTCCAGGACACGTTATGGTGCTAAAGAGTATCCAATTTGACTTAAGATCTATCGTGCACAAAATCTATCTTTTGCACAAAATCGTGTATGAGATTGGCAAATCTTGCCTGCAGTAGGCAAGAACTGAAGATGCGATGTACAACCAGCAGGTATGCGCATCGGCATCGTGAGTGGACACTCACGATTTGGACATATTTTACACGATTTGTTGTTCAGATGCGTTGAAATTGGGCGAATCGTGTAAAATATAGTCTAGTGTGTACGTACCTTTAGTCACGTCGCATTGCAAAAAGACGCATAAAAGAAGCTCAACACAAGCAGAATCGCATGGGACCTAATGCGCCGAGAGGAGCTGTTTGGCACGACTGCAACAATAATGTATGAGGACACATCTATAATCAAACTATATATAGATATATAGTGTTCACTCTAGGTCCGGCAGCAGGCAGGGCGCCGGGCATAGAGATAGGGCCGAAAAGGGGGCGTGGCTTTATGACGCGTCCCCTTTTCATCACTCCTGGGGGCGTGCCCGGCACTTGCGGACATGCCGGGCAGCCCCCAAGCGCTACGGTCACTGAATGGTTGCCAGGTGCATGCACCCGGCATCCATTTACCGGCGGTGACCGCTACACGGCAGTTTTGACCACCCACGGGAAACTGCGGCCCGCGGGTGGAGGACAGAACCTGTAGGCTGTTTCAGCGGGGCGCCACGCTGGAGGGCAGGGTGCTTTCTGCCCTTCAGAAATAGGGCAGGTCGCGGTGCCCCACTGAAACACCCTAGCAGGAACGCTAGATATATCTAGCATTCCCGCTGGGCTGTTTCAGCGGGGAAATAGGGCAGGGCACCGCGCCCTGCCCTATTTCTGAAGGGCAGGAAGCACCCTGCCCTCCAGCGTGGCGCCCCGCTGAAACAGCCTACGGGTTCTGTCCTCCACCCGGTGGGAAAGGCAGGGGGCAGGATGTTTTAGCAGAGTGCATTTTGCAGTTTTAAAATAGTGCAGAGCGAGAAGCCCCGCTAAAACAACCTAGCAGAAACACTACAGTATCATGTAACTGTTAAGTGACAGTGAAGAGATGCTTTGAAATATTTTCTTCGAGCCCTGTCGTTGAGCAATACTTTAAGCAATTATGGGCCAGATCTGCTGATCATCTTCCATGTGGGACGATAATAGCATAGTGGATGTCTGCGACCGATAAGCGATGATCGGACAGTCAGACATGAAAATCCTCAAAGATGCCAAACTGATCCGATCATAAATCGGCCGCATCTGGTAGTGTGCGCGCAGCCGACATTTCTCCTGTCCCTTCACAGGGGAGGAACAGTGAACTACGTCTTCCTAGGGTAAGGAAGCAGATATCGTGGGCCATATAGCACAGAGTGTATGGCCACGACAACTGCTGATTCTCTGGCTATCAGATAAAATGGGCGGTTATTGAATTGTTGACGCCGGCAGTTGTCCTCCGTTCGCACCCGACGGAGCTACTCAATTGTTGCTCCTGTTGGGCGCGAACAGTTGCCAGCACCGGCATTACAGCTTGCCCCCCCCCGGGGATGTTGAGCTGAAATGTGCAAAAAGCGACACGTTTGGGTGCCCAAATGGCACTTTTCGCAATAGCGCCTAGCACTTTGGTCGGCTTTAACCGTTTCCAAGCTCTTTGGGTATAATAATCGGAATCAGTTGAATATCAACCCGCAATCTCCTGTCACTTTATACGGGAGATCGGGCGCAATAAAACAATTGAATACCGCCCAACGTCTGTCGGTCTGACAGACATTTATCGGACAGAGTATGCCCAACATACAACATGATACCTTTCATCAGGCACAAAACGTTCTGCTCCTGGAAGCTCAGGGGGCAAATTGAAGTTCAGTTCAGGAGCGAATGCCGCGGGTGGATAAACTACTACTCACACCCTCCAGAGGCAGCTAGAAGAAATGTTCTGGTTTTGGGCGTCCAAACTGCTGTTTGGATTCGGTAACAAGGACTTTAGACGTTTTACGTGGCTAAAGCAGGTCTATTTGGGTGCAACATGCACGAAAAGGCATGGGCGCCCACAAACAATTGAATCACCCCTTGGAGGGGAGGGGGGGTTTCATCATCTATAGCAAGGGTGGGCAATAAGCAGCCCTCCAGCTGTTGTTAATTACACATCCCAGCAATGTTCTGGCATAGGTGCCTTGCCTTCTATCCTAGCCTGTCCCTTCCCCAGCTGCTGTAGAACTACAGTTCCCAGCATGCCCTGTCACAGGTTTTCTGTTATGGTGCAGCAAAAACCGTGGCACAGCATGCTGTGATGTGCAGTTCCACAGCAGCTGAAGAACAATACATGTCACCTGCCCTTGGTCTAGCTGAACTCAACCATGGGTTTTGAGCCATAGTTGCGAAGTCCGCTTATAAAAAGCTGAATTTTTTTTTTCCTAAGTTGCTTGTTTTTTTTGTTGGTTGCTTGTTTTGGGGCTTTTTTTGTGTGTGCATTGCCGAGGCGCCCCTGGAGGTAAGTGTGTGTGTGTTTTTACACTGGTAGTGACTGAGGGAGGAGAGGAAGGTTGTGTTTGGGGAATAGAGGGCAGTAGCCAGTGGACAGGGTGAAGCTAGAGGGGGCAGGCAAGAGGGAGAGGTAAAATAGATGATGGAAATGAGGCAGGTACATCTGGGCGAGTTAAAATGACTGAGGCTGTTAAAGAGAGGGGATAATGGAATTAGACAGGTGACAGGAATGGAGGTGATAAAGGAGAGGTGAGAGAAATGGGGAGATGTAGAGTCAGGTAAAGGAAAGGTGGGTACACACTAGACCATATGTCGCCCAATCCTGCTGATCGGGCCAACATATCGTCCTCATCGGCCGATGTGTACCCACTATGCACGACCCTGCGCACTCTTGCAGGCCGTCCATCGGGGTCGTTCCATTGACCCTACATGCAGGCCGACGAAACGACCCAGATGCCGACGCTGGCATAGTGGATGGAGCTGGTGCCTGGCATATCGGGCTCTTGGTCACTGCATCGTGAAGTATGTATCGACCACCCAATTACATGGTCGGGCATCACATCGATTGGTACACATATCAGCAAGTGTACCCAGCTGAAGACCGGCAAGGGTATGAGGTATGAAGAGAGGGAGGAGGTAAAAATGTGGAGGCTGGTGTAGAGGGAGAAAAGCAATATAGGCAGATAAGGCTGTGTACACACAAATATTTATGTTAGTGAAGAGTGGAATAAAGGAAGTTAGGCAGGTAGAGAGTTAGGACAAAGACAGCCCATAAATTGGGCTTTTTATGATTGGTTTGGGCTTGTTTTTTACTTATTGGTTGCTTATATTTCATTTGAGAGTTGGCAACACTGTTTACAGATCGACTCCAGGTGGTGCAGTACCAAGTAACTAGAGCTCCACCACTGTGCCCGGACACATCTGCAGCTGCCCCAAATGAGTTCCTTTACTAAGAGGCCAGAATAGCAACAGCATCACTAGGCCCTCCCAAAATGTGCTTTAGTACCTCAAAACCTGGCCATAAATGCTATAATGGTTTCCTGTGTTGCTACCAACCAATGTCTCCATGGTCCAACCAGCGAAGTATTCTCTATTATAAATGATGCATTTGCGCCCATACACACATCTCTATAGGTAATGCAGCAGAGCATGTGTCATATGATGCATAAGAGACCCCTCCCCCCCCACAAAACAAATCACAGCAGTGTACGGAATAAATAGGGTACAATCTCCCCTAACACCCTTCATATAATAACACCCCCACACTGTCCCGCCAACTCAGAGGCCTCTACACAGGATCTCTCTATACAAAAGCTCCTCATGACTGAGGCAACAGGAAGAACTGACCCCCTAAATAATTAACCCTCTTTATAATTACCGGGGAGCGGACGAGTATACATCGTAATGCCGACAGTCTCCGGCCGCCTCAGTCAGGATGGGATGGCTGCTGCGGCGACACACACACTGCTCAGTCACACAATCACGAAGTAAAATGGCGCCCGACACTGACTCCTCCTCCTCCTGAGTCCTGCGTGACTCCTTTCTCAGGCAGGAGCAGTGCGCATGCGCGCTCAGAGGTGGGAGCTATTATTACCTTGTTCTTAGCAAACCACCCGTGCGGCGACCGTTACTCCATGACGGAGAGCATGTCATCGACGCTGTACCTCCCCTTACAGCCGTATCAATGAACGCCCAGATCAATAATAACGATCAGCAGGTGAATGGTAAAAACCAAGAAAATGGCGGACGGGTAAGCGGCGACACTTCCGGCCAGCCCGTGACGTCACGCCGGCCTAGCTTCTAGGGCGTTTTTCTAAACGTGACTCAGCAGTGTGCACGCAGCGCAGAGAGGTAGTGGGCGCCATTTTAGGACGGCGGGAGTTTCCTGGTCGGAGGAGTGCGAGGCGGTTGCTGGCTGTTGTCCTGTCTCGGTGTGTGACTCAGGGACGGGGTGAGTTTGTGCTGGGGATGCACCGGGTGGCGCTGCCGAGGCGCAGGGAGTGGTGGTGTCGCGGTGTGTTCCCGCCGTTCCTTGGGGAGTGGAGGGCTGCCGTTTGCTATCCAGCAGCCATCACAATCGAGGATCAATTCTGCTAAGGGGGCGATGCTGGTGATGCAGTGCGCACATCAGCTGCACCTACAGTAGCTGCTAAATGGTATATTTTCCTTTGCACCCTCCAATTAGGTGCAAAGGGGGCTAATTGCCGTTGGAATGGCGTGGCAATGCCGGCAACGACAAAACAATTCGCCAAAAATCCCCCCCCCCCCCCTCACGGACCACTATCACATGTTTCGGTTTGCAGCCCTAGAGGGGCATACAGCCGAACTAAAGGCCCCCGTACACTGCAATATAGCAGCTGATTAGATGGATCGGAACGATATCGCTGATACATCGATAACGCTGCTACATCGTTCCGTGTGCGCGGATGATATTGGCCAGTGCGCGCTCCCGTGGGACGTACATCGCTCTTCCCAGATCTTTCTGGATGGTCAGTTGATCTGGGGATGCGATGCACGATCCCATGCAGCGCTGTGGGGGTTGCTGGCATATTGGGCGGGCGGTCACCCGATCGCTCTGTGGGGACCGCCTGATATGTCGGTTATAGGATCGGCCGTTGCGTCGCATTGGTGCACCGTGTATGGGAGCCTTAAGAGTGGTGGATAAACACTTGCACGATATATTGGCCTGATTTGGACAAATTGTGCAGTGTGTGTACCAGACGGCTTGCTCCTGCGGGTCATATGCAATGTCGCGTGATTGGCCGTGCAGCACGGGCAGTCACAGTATTGCATTCGACCCTGTACATCATAATGAAATACGGAACAGCGATCGTTCCGTAACTCATAAAATCTTTTAAGTGTGTACCAGCAATCTCCTTTTGGAGCGGGACGAAGGGAAATCGTCCCATCCATCGGCACTATTGCAGGTCATACAAGTGGGTGGCAAGCCTTACTTGAGTGTGAGTGTCTCGCACCTAATTGGATTGACCTCTAAAATGCTTGATTTTAGGGGCTGATATAGTGTGCGATTGCGGATGTTCCAACTGAGCAATGTCCATAATTAACTCCTTTATAGAATTGACCTCTCAGAGGCTGATTCTTTTAAACCGAGAAGTACTGGCATCTACTGCAGAATGCAGATTCTACTTGCAGCCTATGGAGGTGTGAGCAGAATCTGCGTACTGTAACTAGCAGATAAATGCAACACGAGCCGCCAACTGCAGCTTGCGTTGCATTAAAACTGCCCCTCAGTGTTAAGAGGAGATCTAAATCCATGCAGAACTAGGCAGTGTTTTTCATGTATGCGCGCGTGCCTGACCCCAAGGCCCCCTGGGGGTCCCTAAACCTAACACATTCTGCTTTAGAAAGTTGCATTAACTAGAAATATTCAGTTATTTAATGCAGTAAAATGACACGTTCCCACAGTTTGTTCAAGTAACCGAACTATCCTGCACGTATTACATCATCTCCAGTGTATTACATTACTTTTTTCTTTTAGTAGCATGCATCAGAAAGCACATAGGTTAAAAAAGTATTTTCCCATTCATGTGAATGCTTGTACAACCCTGTTCTAATGAATGAACACTAAGGGCTCGATTCTATTGATCGCGAAGTAAATAGTGCCGGGAGTGAGCTCCCGGCTCCATTTAATTCAGCGCACTGGTAAGGATCTCTTCTCGCACCCCTCAAGGGGTGCTCGCAGAAATCCGACAAAAATACAGGCGAGATGCTGCTTTCTACCCTTAGCGCCGGGAAAACAGCATCGTGCCGGGACGTTTAGTCGGAGAAGGCCCGTTCTCGCGACCAAACACCCTGTTTAAGGTGCGAGGGGCGGGAGAACGGGCATTCCCCGACCTAACAGCGCGCAGAATTGAATAGTTCCGGGAGCTCCCTCCCGGCGCTATTTACTTCACGATCAATTGAATCGAGCCCTAAGAATAAGTCACTTTTAAAAATGACTACATTTGTTATTGAAGGCTATAGTAGTAACTTACAATTTAGGTAAAGGTATGCGTCTTGGATGGTTCAATTTGTGCCAACTCCTAGGGATGGGATATTTAACAGCTTATTGTTGTTGCCATCAACACATAGCTGCTGATGCCTTAGGGCAGGGGTGGCCAACCAGTCAGAGGCAAAGAGCCAAAAAATACCTGAAGCCTAGCTAGAGCCGACTGGCTGTCACAAGGCCACTCCCCATTTTTGTGCGCACATCTTTGGTATGACAATCGCAGGAGACGCATTTTTAGAAACAGAAGAGCCGTGGGTTGGCCACCCTTGCCTTAGGGGGTGGGGATCGGTTAGAGCACCTTCATATCTTTGGATAATAACATTGGTAGTAAAAATATAGCAAAAAGATCAAACATCGACCTTAAAAAAAAAAAAAAAAAATATTCATTGCCCATCCAGACTGATTGCATGTTTTTTGTCTATATCTATACTTTTAATCATTGATTTGCAAGTAATTTTAATAGTTTTAACAAGATTGATAATGGTATAGTGTTCACTCCGGCAGCAGGCAGGGTGCCGGAGCCAGAGAGGGCAACTTTGTACGCGTGGCCATTGAAAAGGGGGCGTGTCTATAAGGCGCATACCCTTTTCGTCACTCTTGGCGTGCCCGGCACTTACAGACGTGCTGGGCAGCCCCAAAGTGCTGCAGACAGGGAGAATAGATGCCGGGCGCATATGCCCGGCGTCTATTCTCCGGCAGTGACCTCGCACATTTCTCCACCCGCGGGACACTGCGACCCGCGGGTAAAGACAGCATCCGTAGGCTGTGAGGGCAGGGCGCTTTTTGCCCTCGCGCCCCGCTAAACCACCTAGCGGGAACGCTATGGTATATATTTATATAGGATATGGGGCTGGAATTAAGCATGGAAATTCGGTTCTATTCCATGTTAAATGTCTATGGGCTGCAAGAAAAAAATCTGCTGTCTCAGTAGTTGTGAGTTGCCAGCAACTCTCAGCCATCGCTCAAAGTTGAATTTCCCCCAAGTTGATTGATTAAGGGGGGGGGGTAATTCAATTGGCAGAGAGTAACCTGTTTAAGTGGGTTAATATGGGTAAATGTGACTTAACGCATCCGTGTACACATTTTTAGCTATTCAATTAGCCATGTAAGTTAACGCACATTAAGGCCCGTATTCAATTTGAGGCGAAAAGTCTGGACTTTTTGCCTGTTTTCCAATTTGATAGTAGGCGAAAATGGCGCAATGAAGAAAACACCTGCCGCATACATGGGGACCCGAACTGAATTAATTTAGATAGTTTGGCCCTTTGCTCCCCTATTTTTTTTATTTTTTTTTTTACCCCCAAAATTAAACATTTTTGGGGGGTGTCCAGAATATTTTTCAACTTTTTTTTGATGCAATTTACCTTTAGGGGACTGTCTTAAGGCTGCACGAGGGTTCCTGCAATGTTGTACCCCAAAACCGCAATTCTGCACTTTTTCTACTTCAGGGTCCATAGGGTATCCACAGGATACCTTGGGGGTATAGGTGTGACGTCAGTCGCAGGGCACCAAAGAGTTAAGCTTTCAGCCTCCCAGGATGCACTAGGTCCCCCTCCTATACCCCGCCCCCGAGCCAAGGCACCTCAGTTTAGTTTGGTGCCCGGCCGGAGTCGGGTGCACCTGTTGGAGTGGGGGCTAGAAGAGCCCCTGAAGCTTATTCTTCATGCAGCTGTGGCTGCACAACTGGATGAACAGCATGGACAGTCAGTCCTGACGTCCATGCTGTCTTCCCTACACCCCGCCGGTACCAGAACGCCGGTACTGATCCGGGGATGCTGGTGGGCGTCTGGGGTCACAGCTAGCGGTGACCCCAGATGCTCCGGACCATGGCCGGATTCAAGGGGGACAGAGGTAAGCAGCGGGGTCCCGCGGTGGGTCCCCGCTGATCACATGGTCCTAAGTCCCCAGGCAGGGGGCTCCCTGGGGACTGGCTGCAGCGTGGAGCCAGGCGACCAACCTGCGCTTCCACTACCCCCTGGGACAGCGGACCGCAGCAGAGCGGTAGCGCTGCGGCGTCCCAGGGGTTAAATGCATGCCAGGGGAGCGCGCCTTCCCTGTCTCACAGCCGGCGCCTCCCCCGCTGCACACAGCCCTCTCTGCATGCTGCCGACTGGTCCTGTGGCAGCGCTCCTCCCCCAGGCCAGCCTCCTCTCTGCTCCTCGGCGGCCATCTTCTCCAGAACGCATGGTGAACGCTGCTGGAAGGAAGCATCGTGGTCTGGGTCCCCCCGCATACCTCTCCTCCGCTGTGGTCAGGTCTGTGTATGCAGCGCTGTGTCCTACCAGGCCCTGTGTCTGTGTAGTTGAGTGATCAGCGCTGTTAGTGCAGGAATTGTTATTTTTCTGCATTGTATGTGACTGTGCTAGCGCTGCTGCCTGTAATCTTTTCTTCTCTAAACTGTCAGCTTTATTACTGTCCCTGTTCTTTCTGCTAAAGCCCTTGCGGTGCGGTGCTGCAGGGTGGTCTCTCGCCTATTTAATACTTAATTGGTGAGAGAGGTCACATACGTGGTGCCATCATGTCTGAAAGTGATTTTCCCCTCCGGCTACAGTGTACCACGTGCAAAGTACCGTTAGCGGAGGGGGAGGGTAGCGCGGAGGGCCTTTGCCGGCAGTGTTTGTCCATGGCGCGGCCTATTACGGTTACAGCACCGGTACAGGAGCCGCCCTGGGCTTGTTTCGCTCAGGCGTTAACAGCTTTAGTGGGCCAGTTAGCTCCGCAGCCCGCGTTTACTCCGATGGGTTTGTCCCAGCAGTCTGTGGTGTCGTCACCCATGCAGGGGTTCCCACGACAATTGGTGGTACCCCACAGTCTCCCTATTTCCCCGCTCCCGGGTTCTCAGGAGCCAGCGTGGGTTAACTCCCTGACGAGTTCTGTACAGCACTTGTCGGATGTGTTGCAAGGGGAGTCTGTGATGCGGTCTCATAAAAGGCCGGTGGCGTCTCTGTCCGCTCCTTATGAGGATGACGAAGGGACGTCTGATGATGGGGAGATTCTAGATCCTTACGATCAGGAACCTCTCCATACTAAGGACGCTGATGCTAAGTCCAAAGTATATATTCCTGGACTTATTCGGGCGGTCCGCACAGCCTTGGTGATTGAGGACGAAGTTCCCCCAGCGGCTAAATCTAAGTATGCCTTTTTCAAAGATGTGAAGGGCGATGCCACAGTCTTTCCTCTTTCGGGTCAGTTGGTGGACCATTTAGAGGAGGCGTGGAAACAACCTGGCAAAAGATACCAGCCGCAGAGACGCCTGGCGGTGGCTTATCCGTTCGCGGATAATTATTTTGCTAAGTGGGAATCCCCTCCACAGGTGGATTCTCACGTGACCCGTCTTGTCCGTAGTGCCACATTGCCGATGCCATCCATGTCCTCCCTTAAGGATGCTATGGACCGCAAGGTAGAAATCTGCCTGAAGTCCGCTTATTCCCTTGCAGGGGGGGCAGCACGGCCGGCTATGGCCATTTGCTGGGTTGCCAGAGCGATGGAGCGCTGGGCGGATTCATTAGAGGCTTCTTTTGAATCCGACTGTCCGGCCGATCAGGCGGAGTTGATTGGCAATCTCCGTGATTCGGCCACCTACATCAACGAGGCGGCTCTAGACATTAGTACTCTGGTGTCTAGAATTTCTTCAGCAGCGGTAGCTGCTCGTCGCACCTTGTGGCTGCGATCCTGGAAGGCGGACGCAGATTCCAAGAAAGGTCTGGAAGCGTTGCCGTTTACCGGAGAAGTTCTCTTCGGTCCGGATCTGGATAAGATTGTGGCCACGCTGGCGGCAGCCAAATCTGCCTGTCTCCCGTCGGCCACTGCTCCTTCTGGTTCGGGACCATCGTCCTTTCGGTCATCTAGGGCCCAGGGCAGGCCCAAACCACAGTCGTTTCCTCGACAGGCTGGCCCTAAGAAATCAGTCAAGCCCCGGAAGCAGGCATGGAGTACCAGACGTCCGGCCCCCAAGCCAGATGACAAGCCTGCGGCCTGACGGTCCGGGCCTCCCTTTGGGGGATCCCAGGGTGGGAGGCCGCCTGCTACAGTTCGCCCAGTGTTGGTCGACCACTACGACAGACACTTGGGTTCTGGAGGTGGTTTCCCACGGATACGCCCTCTCCTTCAGGCACGGACCCCCGGCTCGCTTCTTCACCACGGGTCTCCCATCAGACCGGAACAAGGCTACGGAGCTGCGGAAGGTATTGCACACTATGCTCCAGGCTGGAGTTATAGTGGCGGTTCCATTCTCCCAGAGGGGCCAGGGTTTCTATTCAAATCTATTTTTGGTACAGAAACCCAATGGGTCATATCGTCCGATTCTCAACCTCAAAGCACTCAACAAGTCTTTGCGGGTCCCGAAGTTTCGGATGGAGACCCTACGGTCCATCATTCTGGCGCTGGAACCTGGGGACTACTTGGTGTCATTGGACATACAGGACGCTTACCTGCATGTCCCTATTCTTTGGCGCCATCAACAGTTCCTCAGGTTTGCAATCAGCAGCGACCACTTCCAGTTTCGGGCGTTACCTTTTGGCCTGGCAACAGCACCACGTGTTTTCACCAAGGTGATGGCGGTCATGGCGGCTTCTCTGCGGCTGCAGGGAGTCCGCATGTTGCCGTATTTGGACGACCTGTTATTGGTGGCAGGATCTCCAGAGCTCCTGTTACGCCACTTGGACCTGACCATTGCACTGCTGCAACGGCACGGCTGGCTAATCAACTGGCAGAAGTCCACTCTAATCCCGTCTCGGAGGATTCTGCATCTTGGAGCCTTATTGGACTCGGGACAGCAAAGGATCTTCGTGACGGAGGACAAGATCTCTGCTTTACAGTCAAGGGTGCGCAGTTGTCTGCACAGCCGCCGGGTGTCCTTACACTCGGCGATGAGGTTACTGGGCTCCATGGTGTCGGTGTTCGACATGGTGGAATACGCCCAGTTTCACTCCAGACCTCTGCAGCACCTGATCCTGTCCAAGTGGAACGGGCTGACTCAGTCTCTGAAGTCCCAGACGATTGTGCTCACCCAGGAGGTTCGCCTGTCCCTTACGTGGTGGTTACAGACGACCCACCTCAACAAGGGACGTCCGTTCTGGGTTCCAAATTGGGTCCTGTTGACAACGGACGCCAGTCTTCGGGGCTGGGGAGCAGTTTCGGGTCCACACTTGTTCCAGGGCAGGTGGACGCCGACAGAAGCGGAGCTTCCAATAAATATCTTGGAACTCCGTGCGGTCTTCAATGCTCTCCAGCAGGCACAGCGGTTTCTCCAGGGTCGCCCGGTGCAGGTCCAGTCGGACAACGCTACCACCGTGGCCTACATAAACAGGCAAGGAGGAACTCGCAGTCGGGCGGCTCTCGTAGAGGTCTCTCGGATCCTGGTTTGGGCGGAGCGCAATCTTCCGGCCATATCAGCGGTCTTCATCCCGGGAGTGCTCAATTGGGAGGCGGACTTTCTAAGTCGCCAGGACGTTCATCCGGGGGAATGGTCCCTGCACCCGGACGTTTTTCAACTACTGGTGGACAGGTGGGGTCTTCCAGAAATCGACCTCATGGCGTCCCGGCACAACAACAAGTTGCCGGTGTACGGGTCTCGCACAAGAGACGAAGGGGCGTCTCTGGTGGATGCTCTGTCCGTCCGGTGGACGTTCCGGTTCGCATACCTGTTCCCTCCGGTCTCCCTTCTTCCACGGGTAATCCGGAAATTCAAACAGGAAGGAGGGACGCTCCTGTTGATAGCTCCCGCGTGGCCCAGACGGCACTGGTTCTCAGACCTTCAGGGTCTGTCCGTGGACATTCCTCTGCGGTTGCCGCTACGACCGGACCTTCTGTCTCAGGGTCCTTGCCTTCACCCGGACCTGACTCGGCTGTCTTTGACGGCGTGGCTGTTGAGACGGCCATGCTGAGGTCCCGGGGGTTTTCCAGCTCTGTGGTGCGGACCATGTTACGAGCTCGGAAACAGTCTTCCGCGAGGATATACCATCGCGTGTGGCATACGTTCTTCCAGTGGTGTCGACCGAGAGGTTATGCACCGCGGGAGTTTCGTCTGTCTCGGATTCTCGCCTTCCTGCAAGCGGGACTAGATCATGGGCTTCGCCTTGCTTCTTTGAAGGTACAGGTTTCGGCCCTATCTGTCTGGTTTCACCGTAGGATTGCTACAATCCCGGATGTGCGCACCTTTATGCAGGGTGTTCTCCGCATTCAGCCGCCCTTTGTTCCACCTGTGGCGCCTTGGGATTTGGCTGTGGTCCTGAGGGCTCTCCAAGGACCGCCGTTTGAACCACTGGGCTCAGTGGATCTTAAATGGCTAACAGCTAAGACTGTTTTCCTTCTGGCCATTGCTTCGGCCAGACGTGTTTCTGAGTTAGGGGCTCTTTCTTGTAGACCCCCTTTCTTGGTTTTTTATGGGAACAGGGCAGTGCTCCGCACTCGGCCCGAGTCTCTTCCCAAAGTTGTTTCCCAGTTTCATATTAACGAGGAAATAGTTGTTCCGGCCTTTAACTCACCGGGTCTTTCCGTGGGTGAGGCCTCTTTGGATGTTGTGCGGGCCTTAAGGACTTATGTTGACCGCACTTCTTCGTTTAGGAAGTCGGACGCTTTGTTTGTCCTCTTTGGCTTCCGTAAAAAGGGTTGGCCTGCTTCAAAGCAAACTTTGGCAGCCTGGATCCGTATGGCTATTTCTGAAGCTTATCTTCATGAAGGCCTACCGGTCCCTCCTTCTCTGAAGGCTCATTCCACTAGGTCTGTGGGTCCTTCGTGGGCAGCTCGACGTGGTGCCTCGGCAGTTCAGATCTGCAAGGCTGCTACGTGGTCTTCTGTCCATACCTTCGTGAGGTATTACAGGTTTGACACCTTCGCCTCTCAGGATGCTTCCTTCGGGCGGCGGATTCTCCTTTCTGCACAGGAGCGTCCCCACCCTTAAAGGATACTGCTTTGGGACATCCCCAAGGTATCCTGTGGATACCCTATGGACCCTGAAGTAGAAAATATGAGATATGGTAAGAACTTACCCTTGTTATCTCTATTTCTACGAAGTCCATAGGGTTCCACAGGACTCCCGCCCTGTCGCACCTGTGCTGCAGATGGGCTTTGCTCTGGTCACCGGTTTTCCGTCTCCCTCTGGTGAGAATGTGATTCTTGTATGTGTCCAGATCTTTGTTCTCTCTCTTCCTTCTCCTCCTCCGGCCTATGGCTTGGTAACTAACTGAGGTGCCTTGGCTCGGGGGCGGGGTATAGGAGGGGGACCTAGTGCATCCTGGGAGGCTGAAAGCTTAACTCTTTGGTGCCCTGCGACTGATGTCACACCTATACCCCCAAGGTATCCTGTGGAACCCTATGGACTTCGTAGAAATAGAGATAACAAGGGTAAGTTCTTACCATATCTCATATTTTTCCGCCTGCTATTCATAGGCGAAACTTTTTCGCCTACTACATTGCATTGACTTTCCACCTAGGCGAAAGTCTTCCAAATTGAATACAGAGGAAACTCAAAACAGGCGAAAATGACGTAATCGGCGAAAAAGTATCGGCGATCCGGACATTTTTCGCTTCAAATTGAATACGGCCTAACTCTCCATAGGAGTTGATGCATTTTTTTGTTTGACCCCCTAAGCAGATGAAAAGTTGAGGAAAATCCCTATTTTAAGGTAAAAATGTTGGGACTTCTAGGACACCCCCACTAATGATTAAACAGACAAATCAAATCACAAATAATCACCAGTCAAAAGCTACTAGTGGGATACATAAATTTAAAAAAAAGCAGACTGCTTACCTTCAAATATGGATGCCTAGCGTTCCCGCTAGGCTATTTTAGCGTGGTGCTGCGCCCTGCCTGATTTCTAAAGGGTAGAATGCGCCCCGCCCCTCTTAGCGGCGGCTCGCTAAAACAGCCTGCGGGTTCTGTCCCCACCCGCGGGTGGACAAAATAGCGGTGCAGCGGTCACCACCGGTGAATGGATGCTGTGCGCATGCGTCTGGTATCTATTCATGAAGAAGCACTTGGGGGCAACCTGGGTTGTCCGTAAGTGCCGGGCACGTGCCGAAAAAGCATCCAGGCGCAGGTGGACTACAGTGCGGACGGGGAGTACAGCAGCTCGGAACAGACAGAGCGAGGAGGGAAGAAGTCCAGAGAGGTGGGGCTCCACGGTCGTGCTAAGGGGGGGGGGGGCATCCATAAGGACAGGGCCCATTTATGCAGTTTATAATTTAGGCAGGGTGCTGTTCTTTGTCCTGCTAAAATGGCCTTGTGGGAATGCTAAAATTATCTCCAATGGTTTGTGCTTTTATTGTGTAGTTTTATACTTTTTATGTAAAGAAAAAAAATCTGTGAATAATAGACTGGGGCACCTACGTAAAGCGTATTAACGAAGCGTAATTTATTTTGTTTTCTTTTTACAGTTAAGTTGTTAAAGATCTTCAAGAATTAAAGAGGTAAGATCTATCAGCAGGACATGAAGTTAAAACTGGTGCTGATTTGTCTCAATAAAGAAGAAATAATGTCTGTTGAATACATGCTTCTATGTATAAAGTTGTTTTGTTTATGCTGGGCCTGCTGTCCAATTATCGTCCTGATGGCCGATAATCATCCGATCGGGCTGATAATTGAACAGTGTATGTTGGTCTGACAGATGTTTTATCTGATGGTTTATGTCCAGCATTAGTAACACAACTCTTTACACTACATTTGCTTAATTAGTTGGGGTAGTACAGTATATTTCGGAATCAAAGTTTGGATTTGTAAGCACTTGTCTTATGCTTGTATAGTGTTCACTCTCGCTCCAGACAGGGCACCGGAGCTAGAGAGGGCACTTCCGCGCGCGCACCCAAAAAGGGTGAAAAGGGGGCGTGTCTATAAGACGTCCCCTTTTCGTCATTCTTGGGGGGGGGGCGTACCCACACTTACGGACACGCCGGGCAGCCCCCAAGCGCTGCTGACAGAATAGATGCTAGGCGCATGCGCCCATCGTCTAATCACAGGCGGTGACTGGGCCACCGCACATTTCCCCACCTGCAGGATACTGCGCCCCGTGGGTGAAGACTGCACCCGCAGGCTGTCTTAGCAGGGCGCTGTGCGGTGAGGGCAGGGTGCTTTTTGCCCTCCAGACGGAGGGCAGGGCGCAGAGCCCCGCTAAAACAGCCTAGTGAGAACGCTGCTTGTATCATTTTCTGAGATGTTTTTTTAAATATTTGCTTTATTAGTAAGAATTCCATTTTCTATAGAGCCTCAACCAAAATGTTAATTTTAATCACCTCCTGGTTTAGATATTAGTATTTTTTTTTATTTTTTTTTTAATTCATCGCTATTGTGTACTCTGTTTTCAGGTGAAATTTCTATCAGAGCCTAAGAATGGCAGTAGTGATCCGTTTACAGGGGCTTCCTGCTGTTGCTGGATCTGGTGATATTCGGCATTTCTTCTCTGGACTGCATATTCCTGATGGAGGTGTGCATATTATTGGTGGAAAACTTGGTGAGGCCTTCATTATATTTGCAACAGATGAAGATGCCAGGCGTGCCATGAGTCGATCTGGCGGGCTTATTATGACCTCGCAAGTCCAGCTTTTACTGAGCAGCAAGTCAGAAATGCAGAATACTCTGGAAATGAGGCGTAAAAATAACAAGAATCCAAAGCATCCAGCAATACCACCTTCAGGAGATATAAATAAACTAGTGTCGGTTGTGAAGAAAGGAATGAACCAAAGTAAGTTTGAAAAAAATAATTATGAAGCTGGTTTAGAGAATTCTGGGTCAAAACATGACCAGGAAGACTCAAGTACTTTCGAAGACCCTGCTGATGTCTATGTGTTTATGTTTGGACTTCCCTACACTGCAACAGAAGACGACGTCATCAAATTTTTCGACGGCCTAGAAGTGGTTGACATAATTTTCCTATTGCGTCCCAATGGTTATAGGAATGGAAATGGCTATGTAAAATTTGGAACTGCTAAGGATGCTGCTGCAGCACTGGAACGTAACAACGAATACATAGGCCATAGGTTTATATCTCTAAAGAAGGCAACTGAGGAGCTTTGGGTTGCTGGTGGTGGCCAACCCCTCAAACAACCCAGGAGACAAAGAACAAGGTCAAGATCGCCACAAAACCAAACTTTTTATATACACCTGAAAAACTTATCTTACGGAGTGGCGAAATACGATATTAAGAATTGTTTGGGCATTCCTGACATGACAGACACACAGATAAAGTTCCTGCTTGATAAGCATGATAATCGAACAAGAGAAGGCTTTGTGATGTTAAAAAGCGAGAGGCAATATGAGAAATGCCTTGCGTTACACAAAAGCAACTTAACTGGTCGGCCAGTTTTCATATTTCCAATTCCTCGTAAAGCAATGTTGGAGTTAATAGAGTCTTATGAAAGACAAACTCCACCAAAACGGGATAGGTCCGTTGAGGATTATCCAAGGAGGGGTCAGTCTAGCCTAAAAAGATGTCTATATTTAAGGAACTTTCCCTTTGATGTTAGTAAAGCTGAAGTTCAGAAGTTTCTTGCTGGATTTGCTGTGCATGAAGATGATATATTTTTGCTATTTGACAACAAAGGAGTTGGACTAGGAGAAGCATTGGTGAGGTTCCCATCTGAACACCAGGCTATGCTTGCCGAAAGCTTGAATCGACAACAGTTCTTGGGAACTGAAGTTTTTGTGAGAGTTATTTCTGATGAACAAATGAAAGAGTTTGGTGCTTTCATTGATGATCCAGTTGAAAGTATTCTGTCACATTCGCAAGTATATAGAGATGAAATTGTCGAACCTAGCCGACGTGAAGCGCTTGAAAGGTCTTTAGTTGGACCAGGTGACTTTGCATATGGTCGTGGTGATTTTAGACACTCCCCAGAAAGAGTAAGGGATCCCTACCCAATGGAGTTTGGTCCAGATGATTCTTTTGGCAGGTTTGATATGCTAAAGGAAGCTGTTGAATACCAACGTTCTTTACCAGTTCATCAAAACTTTAAAAGCGGATCACCTGGCGCTATGATACACATGAAGAATCTGCCATACACTGCTACTGTTGAAGAAATTTTAGATTTTTTCTATGGTTATAATATAATTCCAAAATCCATTAATTTCAAATTTAACAAAAAAGGAATGGCCACAGGACTTGCCACAGTTTGCCTCGAGAATTACAATGAGGCAATGGCTGCCGTTAACGAGCTTAATGAAAGGCCCATTGGATCGCGGAAAATTATTTTGAACTTATCAAGACTCTAGAAGCAAATATATTTGATGTCCTAACTCCTTCGTACCACTGTGCTGCATGTTTTAGTTATACACGGCAATTTTTATTTTACAATTGATCTCCCAAATACGGAGTTTTTACAAGATTTTCACAGTTGGACTTGGGAGTAACTAGCAATTGATTTGTCACTCAACACATTCCTTATTTTGCATTCAGTAATACTTATAAATATAGTGATGTACATTGTCCTTTAGGTGTGTACAGTTCATGTTTGGATTAAAATGTTTTCATATATCCATATATACGTCTTGAGATTTACTTAGGCAAAAACAGATAAATATATAATCTTATAACTCGTATGCAAGAAATTTCACACAACTTGTGGCCTACATCTATCCTTCCAACATAGCCATGTTTTATTCTGCGATACTGGCTTGGCTGGTAGTTTTGTTTTGTGTGATTATACTTTGGTATCTGAATTCCTCAGACTCTTCCTAAAATCTTGACTGGATCCCTTTTATTTTTATTTTTTTTTCTTGTAGCACTGGACTTGGAGGACTACGAAATATTTTGAATTGTGGCATTTTCCAATGATTTATCTGGTTTTTGGATATTCTAAGCAATGCCTATTTGTAATATGCTTCTAGCCATGGTTCTTCCTGTGAAGTCTCCTCTGAAGTCAGGCGAGGTCTTTTTAAACTTTGTGGTGTTCCAAGATGACTGGGATCCACTTATTTAGGGTATATGTAACATCTGTTTGCATAGGAAATGGTTAACATGATTATGTTTGGATACTTTGTTCCTAGATCATGTTATAGACTTGTGTACTGCAGATTTGTTATTGACTTTTAGGACACTACAATTTTATTTTTTTGTTGTATTTCTCTCGCTGTAGTAGCAGCACATTAGTGCAACTTAATGTACAAGTCTGAAACTGTGTAAGGAATGTGTACTATGAGACAATATATTTTCCTAACACTTCAGTCCCTGCCCCACCCCCACCCAAATAAAATTGCTATTTTTGAATAGTGAAGTCCTAACTATTTGTTTTTCAGTGGCTATTGTGTTGCTGTAGGTTTTCATGTTTGTATTAAATAATTCTTGGCAAATCTTGCATTAGTTGGCCTTCGGTTTGATAGGCTCACTGGTGAAAAACATGAAGTTGATTTATTTTATCAACTTTGTGTGTTGTGTTCTGTGATTAAATTTTTAAACTGATGGACAGTTGAATGGCTGTAAAAACAGGCGTTCTGGTCACCTGGAGTGCTGGAGAACGGTTGTAGTACATTGTGAGAGGAAAAACAAAGGATGGGTGTCTATGGAAGACACAGGAGCAAATCTAATTAAATGCTGAAGGCAGAGGTTTTCTAAAGGTACAGAGGCTGAAACTGTCCATTACAATTTGGAGCAACCCTGGTTACACATGGCAAGGAAATGTTGTATCTAATATGGCAGATTATAGCTACATTGTCTTCACGTTTAGGTCCTTTATTGGTTTCATTGCCTATCATTTTGGATATTTAGTAACCTTTTCTTGGCAGTTGGAAAGTTGATACTGTTTAACTGGTACAATCTGATCTCATTATGGTAAGTTCTAAAGAATGTGTGAACGTGGTGTTTTTATTTTATTTTTTTTCACCTTCTCTCATAACAGCCTTTTAGATGGGGGTATGAATATGCTCTTTTTTTTTTTCCTTTTACTATAAATCACAAAAAGAGATTTTAGATATTTAAAATTTTATTTAATTTCTAGCTGCTTGACATCAAAAATTGTCCCAGACCCCGATTTAAGAATATTTCTACTCACGTCATGAATTACCCTTTGTCTCATTTGCCTAAGGAAATTGTTATTTATGGTGTGAAGAGGACATTTTTGGATTCATTGAGAAACCAATAATGGATGGTACTTTTGGTGTTACAGTAAAGCGAGGTTGTTGAGTACATATGCCCTTCCCATGTATTTGTCTGCTAAAGCAATGAGACATCTTAAGTGCACACAACCATAGCTAAAACAAGTAGAAATTGTGTGCGCGCACTTCAGAGTGATCCATCACCAAGGCAAAAGAACTTAGTGAATTTGAAGGTACCGATGACCAAACTGGCTAATGAGTGTATAAGAGAAATCAACATTGTCATGGCTGTATCAAGAATATGCCAGCACACCAGTAATGTCCAGCTAACAGAACGATGAGGAAAGAAAATGACTGAGGTGGTCACTAGCAGCTGAGTATGATGCAATAGAGTCATATAATTACATGCAGCTAGATGTGGTGGCAGGCACCCCAACTTAAAGCAAGATGTTACACGATGGAACATAATCTGTGTGCTTGGAACATCATTGTCTGATCTGATGAATCCTGGTTTGTGCTGTTTCATGTCAATGGGTATATATCAAAGGCTGTATGGAAATACTGTATCAGGTCCCAACAATGCAGGATGGTTCTTGAAGTGCAATCACTTAGGACGATGGTGTGGTGCTTGGGGCATACTTCAATTTCCTTGACATGAGTAGAGCATGTTTGAATGCCACCATCTATACTGGACTGGCAAAAAGAATTGTTTAGTGAATTTAATGCTCTTTTTCACAAGGTTCGGAAAGTCCTATATTTGATTCCAAGAACATGAAAGTAACTAGTTCAAGCCAATGGCCTCTAGTGACCAGAGATTAATCCATTCAATCATTTATGGGATGAGATGGAAGAAGCTCTTTGGAGAAGAGTTTAATCACCAGATAATTCGAACTACATTGGGATACGGTGGAGTAAACATGGGCTAGTATCTCCGCACCGATCTCTATGCACCTGCACTGACATATTCAGACTTCTCTGGCTACCACAAAACAACTTAACAGGAGACAATGGTTCTTGGTAAAATGGTCACTCTGTATAGGCTGTTCTCCACTTTAAGTAATCACTATTATTTTTTTTACATTTTTTTTTACACAAAAGAGCTTTACTCGTTTAAAATTGAGATAATAAAACTCCTGTACAGGAATACAATGTTCAGAATCTGTTAAGATGGACAATACATTTATTAATATGATAAGTTAGTGTATCTGGACAGTATGTCACCTGTGGCCCCCTAGAGCAGTGCTTTCCAGCTTCAGAATATCTACATTTTGTACCATCTTGGTTGCAGGATGTAAAATAATTGGTTATATAAAAGGAGTGTTCGATTGAAAACCATTCCAAAATAATCATATTTTTTTTCAAATTAAAAAAAAAAAAAACTTAATGGCGTTTTTGTATTTTGTATCCCAGTAAGGAATGTCTTACTGAGTTTTGAGCTACAAAAAAATTCTGCATAAATATTTAATGATCGTTCTAGGTCCGGTGTTGGGCAGGGCGCATAAAGGGCACTCTCGCGCGCGCCAGAGAAGGGGACGTGTCTTTAATGACTTACTGATGTGCTGGGCTCTCCCCTCACTGTAAATAGACGGCATCTTTTCACTGGACCCCCTTTTCCGCCGGAAGGCACCCGGCTGGTTGTTTTAGCGAGGCACCTCCATAAGGGCAGGGTGCATTTTGCCCTTTTGAAATGAGGCAGGGTGCGGCGCCCCACTAAATCAGCCTAGCACAGTGGTTCCAAACCTGTCCACCACCACATAACTGAACATAAGGATAACCGGTAAGGACAATTTACTAAATTGTTTTCTGAATTTCTCAATAAGAAACTTTTGGCTTAAGGGTGCTGTGAAAACAGTGCTGACACTCTAGGGTGCCGTGATTCAAAAAAGTTTGGGAACCACTGGCCTAGCGGGAACTCTAAATATATAATAAGGGTTAATTATATGCAGTAGTCAATGAGACAGAAGAGCAGATATAAGAATTACATAAAGGAAAGCAAAGCACTACTGTATGTCTCCTGATTGAAATAATGTAATAAAAGTCTGTAGACTCTACCTTGAACAGAAGGACAACCTTGCAAGTTAAAGCTACAATCCTGCATAGAATTTTTTTTTTTTTTTGTTGTTGTTAAGAGTACAGCAAGTTTTTTTTATCTTGTGTAACATGATGCTTTGTAAAATGGTCATGTGATGAAGTTTTTCTGGCATTGTTAGAGGTCTCTCAACTGGAGGCATTTTGGTTCTGTTGGTAAGTAATCTTAATGATGGATTTGGTGAGTGAAAACAAAATAAAAACAAATAGGTTATTTCACCAATTGTTGAGAACAAATAATTACACATCTACATGTTATCCATTTGATCTCACAATTAATTTTAAACAATAGCTCTGCCTTTATTTGATGATGAAAACACCATTTATATAGCTGTAAAATAATAAATACATTACTGTTTAAAAATATTTTTAAACAACCCTGTAGTACAATACAATTAAACAATCATTCATTCAAAACTCCTCTCTGCTACTCGGTGGCCATCTTTGTATGGTGAACGCTGCTGATCGGTGGCATCGCGGTCTGGGTCCCCCGGCATACCTCTCCGTTGACTACAGGTCTGTGTATGCAGCGCTGTGTCCTACCAGACTCTCTGTAGTTGAAAAACAGTGCTGATAGTGCAGGGATTGATTTCTTCTGCATTGTATGTGACCTGCTAGCGTCTGCTGCCTGTACTTTCACTTTCTACTGTCAGCCATTTTACTGTCCCTGCTCTTCTTCTGCTAAAGCCCTTGCGGTGCGGTGATTGCAGGGTGGTGCTCCCACTATACTAACGAGTATCAGTGAGAGGGGTCACATACTTACAATCATGTCTGAGAGTGAATTTCCTCTCCAGCTTATGTGTACTAAGTGCAATGTACCAATAGCGGAGGGGCTATGTCGACAGTGTTATTTATTGGCGCGGCCAATTACTGTCACGGCTCCGGTACAGGAACATCCCTGGGCTTGTTTTGCTAAGGCGCTTACAACCCTAGTGGGCCAGTTAGCTCTGCCACCTGCATTATCCCAGATAGGATTGTCCCAGCAGTCAGTGGTGTCGTCACCCATGCAGGGGTTCCCGAGACAACTGATGGTACCCCACAGTCTCCCTATTTCCCCTCCCCAGGTTTCACAGGAGCCTTCGTGGGTTAATTCACTGACAAATTCGGTACAGCATTTGTCGGACGTGTTACAAGGGGAGTCTGTTACGGCCTGTGGCGTCTGTCTGCTCCTTATGAGGATGACGACGTGACGTCCAATGATGGGGAGATTCTGGATCTATCTGACCAAGAACCTCTCCGTACTAAAGAGTCGGACGCTAAGTCCAAGGTTTATATTCCTGGCCTTATTCAGGCAGTCCGCATGGCTTTAGTTATTGAGGATGACGATCCTCCGGTGTCCAAGGCCAAATATGCCTTTTTCAAGGATATTAAGGGTGACGCCACAGTGTTTCCTTTTTCGGGTCAGTTAGTAGACCATTTAGAGGAGGTGTGGAAACACCCTGGTAAACGGTATCAGCCTCAGAGGCGCTTAGCCGTGGCTTATCCGTTTGCGGACAATTATTTTTCAAAGTGGGAATCCCCTCCACAGGTGGATTCTCATGTGACACGCCTAGTCCGAAGTGCCACCTTGCCCATGCCCTCCATGTCCTCCTTGAAGGATGCTACGGACCGCAAGGTGGAGATCTGCCTTAAGTCCATTTATTCCCTTGCGGGAGGGGCATCCAGACCGGCTATGGCCGTATGTTGGGTAGCCAGAGCTATGGAGCGCTGGGCTGATAGTTTGGAGGCGTCTTTGGATTCCGACTGTTTGACTGAACAGGCCGAGTTGGTAGGAAATCTCCAGGATTCGGCCACTTACATCAATGAAGCGGCCTTGGATATCAGTATCCTCACATCTAGGATTTCTGCTGCAGCTGTTGCTGCTCGTCGCACCTTATGGTAGCGATCTTGGAAGGCGGACGCTGATTCCAAAAAGGGCTTAGAAGCTTTGCCTTTTAATGGAGAAGTCCTATTTGGTCTGGATCTGGACAAAATTGTAGCTACATTGGCAGCAGCCAAATCTGCATGTCTCCCGTCTGCTGCGGTCCCTTCAAGTTCTGGCACGTCTGCCTTGCAGGGCCCAGGGTAGGCCTAAAGCACAGTCTTTTCCCCATCAGGCTGGGCCCAAGAAATCGGCCAAGCCCAGGAAACAGGCCTGGAGTACCACACGTCCGGCCCCTAAGTCAGATGACAAACCTGCGGCCTGATGGTCCGGGCCTCCCTTTGGGGGATCCCAGAGTGGGAGGCCGCCTGCTCCAGTTCGCCCAGTGTTGGTTGATAACCACGACAGACAATTGGGTTCACGAGGTGGTTTCTCACGGGTATGCCCTCTCCTTTCGGCACAGGCCCCCATCCTGGTTCTTCACCACAGGCCTTCCATTAGACCAGAACAAAGCCTTGGAACTGCGGAAGGTTTTGCACACTATGCTCCAGGCTGGAGTTATAGTGCCTGTTCCATTCTCCCAGAGGGGCCAGGGTTTCTATTCCAATCTATTTTTGGTGCAGAAACCCAATGGGTCGTACCGTCCTATACTCAACCTCAAGACCCTCAACAAGTCCTTGAGGGTGCCTCGGTTTCGGATGGAGACCCTACGGTCCATCATTCTGGCGCTGGAACCTGGGGATTACATGGTGTCATTGGACATCCAGGACGCTTACCTGCATGTCCCTATTCTTTGGCGCCATCAGCAGTTCCTCAGGTTTGCAATCCGCAACGATCACTTCCAGTTCCGGGTGCTACCTTTTGGCCTGGCGACAGCACCACGGGTGTTCACCTAGGTCATGGCGGCTCACCTGCGGATGCAGGGAGTCCGCATGTTACCGTATCTGGACGACCTGTTGGTGGCAGGATCTCCAGAGCTCCTTCTACGCCATTTGGACATGACGATTGCAGTGCTGCAACGTCACAGCTGGTTGATCAACTGGCAAAAGTCAACCCTGATCCCGTCTCGGAGGATTCTACACCTCGGAACCTTGTTGGACTCCAGGCAGCAGAGGATCTTTGTGACGGCGGAAAAGATCTCTGCTTTGCAGTTGAGGGTGCGCAGTTGTCTACAGTGTCGCTGAGTGTCTCTGCACTCGGCGATGAGGTTGCTGGGCTCCATGGTGTCGGTATTCGACATGGTGGAGTATGCCCAGTTTCACTCCAGACCTCTGCAGCAATTGATCCTGTCCAAATGGAATGGACTGCCTCAGAGTCTAAAGTCCCAGACGGTGGTGCTCACTCCGAAGGTTCGCCTGGCTCTAGCCTGGTGGTTGCAGACGACCCACCTCAACAGGGGTCGCCCATTTTGGATGGCAAACTGGGTCCTGTTAACAACGGACGCCAGTCTTCGGGACTGGGAAGCTGTCACGGGTTCAATCTTGTTCCAGGGCAGGTGGACTCAGGCAGAAAAGGAGCTTCCAATAAACATCTTGGAACTCCGTGCGGTTTTCAATGCTCTCCTGCAGGCACATCTGGTTCTCCACGGTCACCCCATGCAGATCCAGTCTGACAACGCCACCACCGTGGCCTACATAAACCGACAAGGAGGAACCCGAAGTCGGGCGGCACTCGCAGAGGTGTCCCGCATCCTGGTCTGGGCGGAGCGCCATCTCCCAGCCATATCGGCAGTATTCATCCCGGGAGTCCTCAACTGTGAGGTTGATTTTCTCAGTCGGCAGGACGTACATCCTGGAGAATGGTCCTTGCACCAGGATGTCTTTCAACTTCTGGTGGACAGGTGGGGTCTTCCAGAGATGGACCTCATGGCGTCCCGGCACAACAACAAGTTGCCGGTGTACGGGTCTCGAACAAGAGACGAAAAGGCGTCTCTGGTGGATGCTCTGTCCGTCCAGTGGACGTTCCAGTTTGCTTATCTCTTTCCTCCGTTTTCCCTTCCGCGGGTAATCCGGAAATTCAAACAGGAAGGGGGTACACTCCTGTTGATAGCTCCCGAGTGGCCCAGGCGGCACTGGTTCTCGGACCTTTAGAGTCTGTCCGTGGACATTCCTCTGCGGTTGCCGCTACGTCCGGACCTGCTATCACAGGGCCCTTGTCTTCACCCGGACCTGGCTCGGCTGTCTTTGACGCCGTGGCTGTTGAGACGGCCATGTTAAGGTCCAGGGGGTTTTCCAGCTCTGTGGTGCAAACCATGCTAAGAGCTCGGAAGCCATCCTCTGCAAGGATATACAATCGTGTGTGGCATACATTCTTCCAGTGGTGTCGACCGAGAGGTTATGCCCCTCGGGAGTTCCGTCTGTCTGGAGTGTTGGCTTTCCTACAGGCGGGGCTAGACCATGGGCTTTGCCTTGCTTCTCTGAAAGTGCAGGTGTCTGCCCTGTCAGTCTAGTTCCATCGTAGGATTGCTGCGCTCCCTGATGCAAGGTGTTCTTCGCATTCAGCCACCTTTTGTTCCACCGGTGGCTCCTTGGGATTTGGCTGTGGTCCTGAGAGCTCTCCAGGGACCACTGTTTGAACCACTGGGCTCAGTGGACCTTAAATGGCTTACGGATAAAACTATTCCTTCTGGCCATTGCTTCTGCCAGACGAGTTTCTGACTTAGGGGCTCTCTCCTGTAGACCCCCTTTTCTGATTTTTCATAGGAACAGGGCGGTGCTGCGCACTCGTCCTGGATTCCTTCCGAAAGTTGTTTCAAGTTTCCACATAAACGAGGAAATCGTTGTCGGCTTTTAACTCACCTGATCTTTCAGTGGGTGAGGCCACTTTGGACGTTGTGCGGCCCTTAAGGATTTATGCTGACCGCACTTCTTCGTTTAGGAAGTCGGACGCCTTGTTTGTCCTCTATGGCTTCCGTAAAAAAGGTTGGCCTGCTTCAAAGCAAACTTTAGCAGGTTCGATTCGTATGGCAATTTCAGAAGCTTATCTTCATGAAGGCCTTCCGGTTCCATCCTCTGTGAGAGCTCATTCCACTAGGTCTGTGGGTCCTTCGTGGGCAATTCGACGTGGTGCCTCGGCAGCCCAGATCTGCAAGGCTGCCACGTGGTCCTCTGTCCATAACTTTGTGAGGTATTACACGTTTCACACCTTTGCCTCTCAGGATGCTTCCTTCAGGCAGCGGATTCTCCTTTCAGCACAGGAGCGTCCCCACCCTTAAAGGATACTGCTTTGGGACATCCCCAAGGTATCATGTGGATACCCCATGGACCCTGATGTAGAAAATGAGATATGGTAAGAACTTACCTTTGTTATCTCTATTTCTACGAAGTCCATAGGGTTCCACAGGACTCCCGCCCTGTCGCACCTGTGCTGCAGATGGGTTTTACTCTGGTCACCATTTTTTTTCCGTCTCCCTCTGGTGAGAATGTGATTCTTGTGTGTGTCCAGATCTTGCCTCTCTTCCTTCTCCTCCGGCCTATGGCTTGGTACGTAACTGAGATGCCTTGGCTCGGGGACGGGGTATAGGAGGGGGACCCTGGTGCATCCTGGGAGGCTGCAAACTTAACTCTATGGTGCCCGATGCCTGACGTCATCACCTATACCCCAAGGTATCCTGTGGAACCCTATGGACTTCGTAGAAATAGAGATAACAAAGGTTAAGTTCTTACCATATCTCATTATAATAGCGACACACTTTTTATTTTTAAACACAAGGTATGAAAAATCTGGTTTAATCTCAAAATTGATTTCTCCATTCCACTGCTAACAGCTAAATACCACTTTCCACACACAGTTCAGTTCAATACTCTGTCCGAGTTTAACATTGGTCTGCTGCTAAGATCTGTCTTGTCCCTCTCCATGTGTGGGAGCATGCATGTATATATATATAAAATTTATTTGTGGTGCAGAAAGGTCCCATCAGTGTTGCTCACATTGAGGTACATAGAGAACACTGGTGCTAGTAGGCCCATGATAGACACCATCGTCTGTGAGACCAGTGGTAGCGGGGGGACACACACACGCACGCACGCACGTACTATTATTTTACTGTGTAGATCATTTTTAGCTTTTGGAAGAAAACCCCTTTAAAGTGGATCTGTCAACTACACATGATGAAGGCATCCATTTTGTGAGATGAACCAATATTCTGGCTATCAATTTTCTGCAAATAAGGAACGTTAAAAGATAAAGCCTCTAAAATGATCTACTTGGATTGTTTCTACAGAAATCACCAGCAATAATAAAGGTTTATTGTGCAAAATTAACCTGCCACTTTTCTTTAACGTCAAATTGATAATTATTGAGATTTTATCTTGCTGCAACTTTTAATGGTTTATTTCTCCTTCATCCACTAGGGGTCACTGGAGAGCATAGACAGTGGGGTACAATGTATTTGTAGCTTCTTAGCTTGATTAGCCTTACCTTGGTATTTGGTACACAGCCATCTATTGGAAATTGTAATAATAAGCCTTGTTAATCACTTGTCTGAGATCATTGTAGACTGTGGCCTGTTCTAAATGAACTAATATTGCAGCAAACACCAGTTTCATAGGCTTTGTCTTACATTACATCATTTTTTTTTTTTAAATAAAAAAAAAATTCTATAACAATAATGTATGTAAAGCATTACAGAAATCTGTAGTGCGGTATTGAAGTTTAACACACCAAGGAATGTTGTGGACTTTTAAAAATCCTAGAATATTACTCTGTGTGGTACACAATGAGCACACAGAAAAGCCTACAATCAAATATGGAGGAGCAATAATAAAGCAGCATGCTTGTGTGTGGGTAAGTACATTATTAGCAAACAAATTAACTCCAGAGAGATTACTTACTGCACATGCAAATGCTTCAAAACAACCGTCACAATTCAGGTATGCAGCTTTTTTTTCCCCTAATGAAAAATCAGTAAATATGTTTATAGTACACATTTTATTGAATACAAGAAAAATTCAAAGTTACATCTACCATGCATATTGCAAACACCAGTCTGTCATCCTTTCACCACGCCAACAGTCCTATCTCACATAAAGTACTTCTGAGGTGTTTACTAAATGTTCAATACCAAATGCTGACTTTCAAAATTAAAAATAATTTTCTTCCTTTTTTCATAAATATAAAAAGAAATTAACATTTATGGGTTATGGACAGAAGAAAAGGGTAAAAGAACAAAAAAAACAAGGATAGCACAAAACAAAGATATTACTAGAGCTATAGTATATACAAAATATTCCAAAACTCAATCCTCGGGCTGTCGTTGAGGTTAAATAGCATAGGAGCAAATGCCCTGTCATGGATGATAGAATAGCCCTCGCTGTCTTGCCAGCTCTCTACTTTCACAAGAGAGGAGGAATATGGAACCCCAGAAGTTTCCGTTTTGAAGCGGAAGTGCATCAGCCTTTTTGAGCTAGCAGAGGTTCCCAAATGCGGTCCTCAAGGCTCCCCCACAGTTCAGGTTTTAGACATCTCCATGGCTGTGCACAGGTGACTTATACCCCTTTTCCACCTAAATTCTGGGTCTGACCCGGAGTTGGAACAAAGTTCCTATCCGGATCAGACCTGGAACTTTGCCGGCGCCGACTCGGGATGTTCCCCAGTCTGCATAGACCCGGCTTTTCTGGAGTGAAAGTGGTCGCTTGGAGATGACGTCATCTCCAAGCGCCACTGAAGCCGGACCAATCGGCCGGCTAGCAGAGCACTCCAGGTCATCGTGACACACAGTGCGCTGTTCTCACAGCAGGGTTTCACGGGCTAAGCCCGTGTTAAACCCTGCTAGTTACCTGGGTTGGATTGCCGGGTCACTCGACCCAACCCTCTCCCCTTTTACACCAGGGAGCTGCCCGGGTAAACCCTTCAAAATCCCGGATTTTAGCTTCGGTGTAAAAGGTGTATTAATTAGTACGTCTGTCAAGTTGATTTAACACCTTTGCTCAACCATGGCTATCTCTAAAACCTGAGCTGTTTGGGAGCCTCTGAGCTAGAGCATCATGTGCTGCAAAAGATATGACCTAGGATTTATCTGTCATGTTCGGGAAACATGGCCAGGAAAAGGAGCAATGATTACCAATAAGTTAATAACACCCCTACCAGAGGCCTTGGGTAGCTGAAACATCATCATAATCTGAGTCTGTAATATCCTAAAGCTGCCCACACACATAGTGTTATTTTACCCGATCTGGCCAATTCTGACACATTGGAAGGATAAATCGTGTAAAATATGGCCAAATCTTGAGTAAATCGTGAGTCCCCACTCACAATGCGATGCGCGTCCCCGCTGGTTGCACATCGCAACGTCTGTACTGCCGTGCAGTAGGGCAGATCTAATAATTATGATTCGATGCACTGTAAAAAGTCTGGATGCAGGAGAGATCGTATGAAGATTGGACACCAAATGTGTGCAGAGCTGCCGGGGAGAGTTTCGCTATGTGTGGGCACCTTAACAGTAACATGCATCCTAGTCTATTCTGTATAGCACTGATGGACTTTATGATATTTTAAAAATTGTGCTTGGTGTAGAGAGTAAACTTCACAAATATTTTCCAAAGGGTGTAAGGTGAATGTGTGGGCGTGTCTTAGGGTTTTCAACAGATAGAGAAACACTGCTCTACTCTACCCATGACACCTTAGTGGTCTAGGACAGTGGTCAGTCATGAAGTCCTTAGTTAACCTAACTCATGCCTTAGTTAACCTAACTCATGCCTCGGGGCACTAACAGTGTATGATTTATATTTTTCCTAGTTGGTGCACAGGTGTTTCATTACTGACTGACACATTTTAAAACATCCATAGGTGGAGCTAACTATTTCACTTGAGAGAAGACTTTGAAAACATGCTTTGTTAGTGCTCCCTGAGGACTGAGGGCCTGATTCAGAGCCGGACGCTCGTTCAGAAAAAGGGGCTGGCTATTTAAATTGTGCGCTCGCTCTTTGCAGTCTGTTGTCTTTATGTCTGAGCAAGCGTTCGAAACATGCGCTCGCTATTTTGTAAAGACGCCCGTTGGCCGCTCGCATGATGCGAGCGGCCAACGGGCGTCTTTACAAAATAGCTATTTATTAGATTAATCGAGTACATCGAAAGGTGTATGAACTGCTCGCTATTCTTGTGGTAGCATTTTCCTACTGCAATCATGCGAGCAGTTCAGGCTAAAAGACAACCAACTGACGTCGATGACGCTGCTTTGTTAATTATGCACACCCTTAAAACGCCCGTTTTGACCGTTTGGCACGCCTGCGTTCGGATCTCAACTCCCCGTTTTCAAGCACCATCCCCTGTTACCACCCACAAACGCCTCATCCTGTCAATCAAATTAGCAGGCATTCGCTATTTTGCGAGCACACGATTTCCGGCCGCACTGACTGGCGCATGCGCATTACAAGCCATTCGCATGCGCAGATGTGCGAACATCGCTCGGAGCGGCTCTGAATCAGGCCCTGAGTTTGGGAAACACTTGAGCATATGCGCTATAGGTGGCCTACACCAAGTCTGTGAGAGGGAAGATGATTCTAAATCGACCCAAGGTTTACAGCCCGATGTCAACAACTACGCTCTATTTTGGGTCAGAAAACAAGTTTCATGGTAATATAGTAGGTGGAGCAGAGTTAGACTTCCGCTCTGCATAGGAAGTGTGTGGGTAGTATTGTGGGCTTTCTTTTTCCAAACATGGGAAGATATATCATGTTGGAGCTGGTCTAGGTATCTCTAATGGGTACACACAGGAGTTATTACTGCACGACTACGACATCGTAAACGTGCAATCGCTCAGTAATCGTGCACTCTTATGTCGGAAACGACCAGCGATGCGCATTCCCGCTGGTCGTTTCCGACATTGTCCATCGCCTGAACATGCAGCACAACCTGACGATCTCGTCAGGTTGCTGCATGTCAGGGAATGGGGGAGAGAGCCCGGCGCTGAACGATATCGTTAATGATATCGTTCAGTGGCTGTGCTCAATGACATGAACGACATTGAGCACAGCCTGCCGGGGACACACTACACGATATCGCTCAGGGAGCATATCGTGTAGTGTGTACGCACCTTTAGGGCACAGGTTCTCAAACTCGGTCCTCAGGACCCCAAACTGCATGTTTTTCAGGTCTCACAGAATCACAAGTAAAAGAATTTTCTACTTCAGGGTCCATAGGGTATCCACAGGATGGCGATGGACCCCATAGAGTATCCACAGGATGGCGATGGCGGCAGACATCGGGCACCTCAGTTAAATTTCAGCCTCCCAGGATGCACTGGGGTCCCTCTTCTATAGCCCGCCCCCTAGCCAAGGCATCTCAGTTTTGTAGGTGCCCGGCTCGGAGTCTGATCACCATTTTTCAGAGGGGGGCTGTGGACAGCCCCTGAAGTTATTTCAAGGCAGCTTTGCTGCACAAGATGAGCTGGCCAGCATAGACAGTCTTCAAGACGTCTGCTGCCACTCCTTCAGTACTGATCTGGGGGTGCTGGTGGGTGTCTGGGGTGCCAGCTAGTGGTGATCCCGGACTATCCTTGACTGTGGCCGGATTCAGGTAAGCGGTGGGCACCCGCCGATTCACAGTCATTGTCTCAGGCAGGGGGCTCCCTGAGATAGGCTGCGTGTGGAGCCAGGTACTGATCCTGCGCTGTACACTAGATCACCAGGAACAGCGGGCTGCTGCACTATGGATCTGTTCCAGCATCCCAGGGGTTAATAGCATGCCAGGGGAGTGCAGGGAAAGCAGTGAGGCTCCACCCTGTTTTCCATAAGCTACACCTCCTTTTACAGAAACCCGCCCCCTTTTCTGTCGTGCGACCTGTCCGTCCCCAAGATTCCTAAATGTTGGGAGGTATGTAAGTATGCTATGTGTATGTATGGTGTCTGTTGTACATATGCTGTGCGTATCTCCCATATACGTGTGTGTGTATATATATATGCCTGAACAAGTGTACCCTGCTCACACTAGGTCACAGTGGTTATATATAAATATAAAGGTTTTTTTGCTCTAGCTGGCACGTCAATCAGGAGGGCGTACCACACTCACTCTTTATATCTGTGATGTAATACACAAAAGGTTTTCTTCAAACTCCTCCTTAAGAGTGTGGTGCTAGGTGTACCCCAACACACGGTATAGAGGCAAGTAAGACTCCTATAAAAGGATCTTTAACGTCACATCCACAACCATTCACATACCACCTCTATGGAAAATGTGCAAAACCCAACTCACAGTGTCTGGGTGGATGGAACTATTAAAGTATACTGTGCTAATACACAGGGATGTCAAGAGCTGCCCACAGGGCTGGGTAATCATGGGAGTGTGTCCACGTCCCCTAAGGGGAAAAAAAATACTATTTGCAGGGAGAGGGGTGCTGTGAGCCCTTCAGCACAGTGCAAATCCAGGGGAGGGGGGTGATCAGTGTGATCGCTCCACCCACAGGTAGAGGAGAGTCTCCCTGCTCCCACACTGCTGGACTGCTGACAGGGAAGAGGGAAGGGGTGGTGTCGGACCCGGGACTCAAGCAGGCCCAGGTATTTAGTACCTGCCCCACTCCCTCTCGGCGCCCCTGCTAATACAGTACATAGCCATCCGAAGACAAATGAACTTTGTCAACTTGCCCAGTCCTCTGCTAGAGAAAAGCACAGTACCATATGGTTTAATATCTTACAGCTATCAGAGTTAGAGGACCGGATAAATTACGTAGCTACTGCATTCAGTAACAATACATATCCACTGTGAATGGTTCATCATTAGACACAGTGTTACCCACAAATGTACAGTAATAGCAGTGGCATCACTAGGGGGGTGCTGCTCTGCTATTTTGGTATCACCAAGCAGCGGTCACAGGTGAGTGCATCAGCCACACTGTGTCTAGTGAGACATGCAGTCACGCCCCCAAATGCCATTCAACAGGGCATGGCCATGTCCCTTTTCGCAAGCACACACAAGGAGGCCATTACAAGAGTGTGGCAACGTGGGTTACACCAAAAGCAGTAATGCACTGAGCAATACATCAATATACTTGAATGAAATTGACAATACACAATACTATAGCATTCAAAGACAAATTGTGGTTGGTTAAAACACATAGAACTCATGCTGAAGCTTTTACATACCTCCCAGCCATACCTTTCTGCTACCATCTGACGTTTTATGGAGACACTGGGCCTCATTAATTACGGAATGCAACTGCGACAGCATACGCAGATTGGCAGATGGTTTATAATGCACATGCACCACAGCGCGCGTGAGTTAGCATTGCAATTGTACCTGCGATCACTTACGCAAATACAAAGCCATCGCAGATGGAGGGATGGGACGTCAGCATTTGGGGGTGGTGACGGGATAGGATTAGCCTTCTAAGGGAATGGTTAAGTTTAGGAGTACGGTTAGGATACTTATCTGCAGATGTTGGTATCCTAACCCAGTCGGGATCCTGAGTGCTGGCATTAGGGCCGCCATCAGCCGGGAGTTCAGTCCCGGGCCCTGACAGAGAGGGGGGCCTGGGTGGCAGCGGCGATGAATACACAGCAGGCACTGGCAGGGAGAAGGAGCAGCGGCGCAGCAGCATTAGAAATATGGAGCCGGCCGCGAGCCAATCACAGCTCACGGGAATGGCAGACAATCAGGAGCGGCTGCCATTCCGTGAGCTGTGATTGGCTCACAGCCAGCTCCATATTTCAAATGCCGCTGCCATGTTGCGCCGATGCTCCTTCTCCCTGCCATCCGTGCTCCCTCTCAGAAAATGCTAGGGCATGTGTTTTTAAGATAAAACAGGTATGCTGACCCTGCCCTGTGCCCCCCTCTCTAGTCCAGCTAGCCTTTCATGCGCCCCCACCAGCCAGCCTTCTCCTGCCCTCAACCCACCAGTCCAGCAAGCCTTCTAGTACATCAAGTCTGCTTTCCATGTGCCCTGCCCCAGTCCAGCCAGCCTTCCCTGCGCCCTGCCCCTAGTCCAGCCAGCCTTCCCTGCGCCCTGCCGCTAGTCCAGCCAGCCTTCTCCTGCCTGTAACCCCCCCAGTCCAGCAAACCTTCTAGTACAGCAAACTTGCCTTCCCTGCGCCTTGTCCTAATCCTGCCAGCCTATCTTCCCTGCCCCAGTCCAGCCAGCCTTCCCTGCACCCCCCCAGTCCAGCCAGCCTGTCTTCCCTGGCCTGCCCCAGTTCAGCCAGCCTTCAATCTGCACCCCCCCCCAGTACAACCAGCCCTACCTGTCTTCCTTGCCCAAGGCCAGCCTGCCTGCCCCTCGCCCACTCCAGCTGGATTCCCCTACCCTTTGCCCCCCCTAGTCCAACCAGCCTTCCCTAACAACTGCCCCCACAGCCCAAACTTTGAGAATTGTTCAACTGGTTTATGCACCAATTGATGCCCCACCCCCAAAATAGCTCCACTCACATTATTCACAGCTCCACCCACCTCTCTCGCATACCTTCGGGGCGGAGGGGGGGGGCCTACCTATTTTGTCAGTACTGGGCCCCATAATTACTGATGGCAGCCCTGGCCGGCATCCCGTACTCGGTTTATGCCAGGTCCCTTCAGACTGCTGCCTCCACAGCCGGCCAGGCTGACCCCACTCCGCCCCAGCACCGTCCTTTGTGTTGCTCAATGAAGTGGGTCACTTCAGACTATACTCCAAACTCCCGTTTGGGAGGGAAGAGGAGCAGAGGGAGTGAAGGATAGGTGTAATGGTTTTATGTGAAGTCCGCAGTCCGTAATCTGGAAGAGGTTATTCATTCATTCACCCAGTGACAGCTGTCAGATACACGACTGATAGGGCCGAGCATTGCAAGCTCCACTGAAGACAAATGGGGCCGCTGCCTGCCTGCACCAGGCAATGTCAGTGGTGAATTTGCAGGAGATCAACATTTTAGTAACAAGTAATAGTTTCATCTTTTGGTAAGTATTTTATTGAAAGATACTCATACACATAGAGCACATTTGAAAAATATTTCCAAGGTATGCGAGTAAGAGGGATAAAAAGAGAAAAGGACATAAGAGAGAACAACACAAATTAATAGTCAAAAGTAGGTCAGAGGTTAAGAAAAAATTATCAGCAGTTGTATATACAGTGTAATAACAGTAATAATCATACAATCAGGAAAGATAACATACATAAAAAATATCTCTTACATTATGTTCAGGAACTGGTTTATTACCGCATCCAATCAAGCTGAAAAGAGGGTGCGAAAAATGGGACCCTTTGCCCCGGAAAGTAGGAGGGAGGGGAAGGAAGACCGCTGAGAATGTTCAGCTACAAAGAGAAGTGACAAAGTGTAGGATAAAATGATATACTGTATACATCTGAGTTATACGAGGAGTCAGGTGGAAACCATTCTGCAGAGAATCTTTGATGGTGTGGATATAGGTATTAAAGAAGTTTTCTGCCAGGCCTTTCTTATTCACCACGGTCACAGTCCAATACATTATAAAGAGAAAATAGAACCTGGGGAACAATAAAACTTTATTTGGGGGGACCCAGGGAATATTCAGTGGGAGAGTATTGTTATTTCTCTATTGTTGTCACTAATTTTGTGAGTAGTCTCTGCCAGGCAGAGTCTGTGTAAATATTCCAAAAGGCCCATTCTTTAGTTATGATAAATAGATTCAGTGATATAGTGTTGGAGTTTGTCCCAAAAGGATTCCAATCTAGGGCAGTACCATAAGCCATAAACAATGAAATATGTTTGTACCAGGAGCGGCACCCATAAGGTGCTTTAGTTTAGGTGTGTAATATGCTCTATGGAGTATTTTAAGATGCATATCAGCATAAGCAGTGCTCGAAGTGTGCCGGTATGCAATGGTATGACATACCGGCACTTCTTTAAAGCACTGAATTTTTTTTTTTATTCTTTCAGAGCAGGCGGAGGCATCACTTTAGCATTGGCTTCTCAGACAGCCAATCAGCATCCGGTAGTGGGAGGCTGCTGATTGGCCACCCAACATGCTGCAAGAGGAGCCGAGCTGAGACGAGCAGGAGGAACCGAGGGGCAGAGCGATGCTGTCGCTGTGCTACATGCTCTGCCTAAGCTGCTCCTGGTGCCTAGGAGAAGGGAGAGAGGAGGCAGAGTTTGTGACGTGCGGCTCTGTGCTGAAGCTGCTTAACACCTGGCAAAACTTTTGACAGCCAGATGTTATGCCAGGTGTTCAGCAGCTTCAGCACAGAGCCGCAAGCCATGGCCAGTCTCTCAGTACCCAGACTCTGGCTCAGAGTCTGCTACTTGGCTGTCATTCAGTTTGACAGCACACAGTGGTCCTCATTCAGACCCGGCCGCAAGCGCTGAGCGCTCGCAACCGGGTCGATGTTTATGCCACCCTCATTCAGAGCGAGCGCTGAACATTCCCCAGGACTTTACCCAGGATGCCATCCGGACCCGCCGCCTTCCTGGGGTCTACAGCATGCAGACATTGACGAACAGCCGGCTCATGCAACACCAAGGGCGACTCCCCTACCCTTTGATCCAATACTGGAACATCAACGTTACTACAACCGTCAATTCGAGAATAAAACTCATTTAAATCCTCTGCTAAATAACTATCCCCACTCCCAATCTCTAATGCCTTAGCTTTATAGTCAGTGAGCCTCTGCAGACATTGCCACAAGCTCCTGGGGTCACCACTCAGGTTAATATTTTCTTCTATTTTAGCCGCATAGGCCACTTTAGCCCGGTTAGTACCCCTACGTTGATCTGTCCTAGCGGCACAATACCCAACCTTATCCCCAGCCCTAAAATACCTATCTCGTGCCCTTAAAAGGGAACAGACTTCTCCGTTTAACCAAGGTTTTTCATTTGCAAACACCTTAAAACTCTTTTTAATCGTTACACTCGCCACACAGCAACTTATGTAGCCTATAACTATAGGGGTCAGTAGATCCAGATCAACTGAACCATTTACCGTAGATTCCTCTAAAAAAAGATCCCAGTTCGTCCATTCTAAATTATCCCTCAGGTGCTCAATAGCCATATCAGGCCACACATGAACACTTTTTCTAGCCGGTCTAGCACGCCTTACAATAGGAACATACATACAGACCAAAAAACTGACGCATGATCAGATTTCCCTATATGGGCACAAACGACAGTCTCATATCCAAGTTTAAAGTTCGTATAAACCTGGTCCAGGATATTTCCTCCACGGAATATATATGCAAACAAAAAGTATGGTGGTCACTCGCATCAGCTTAATGACATTGCACAGGCGCTTGTAAAGGGCGGGGTTTACACTGAACTACAGAAAAAAAGGGATTTTCCCTCCAGCACACAGCTGCAATATCAACAAAAATACTTGAATCCTACTTAGTAATAGAAATTCAGAAGTATTGGTTACATACATTTGCAAATATATGACTAAGCGCCGAGCCAACGTCAAGGCTCCTCTATACCAGCGTACCTAACATTATGGGCTTCACGTCCGAGGCGCAGGGAACCCCAAAAGAATCCAGCCAAGAACCATCCCCAGGGCATCACATGAAAAAGTAAAAAAAAGGTGATATTGAAGTGTAAAGTATAGATGTGTAAAGATAAATCAATAAGTGTTAATATAATGAGAAAGAGTTAAAATTACATAAATAATAGACAAACAATTAGAACGGTGATGAAAAAATATCTATATGAATTAAGTGGTGATGCCCTGAAAAAGGGCATCACCACTTAATGCACATAGATATTTTTTCATCACCTTTCTATTTGTTTGTCTATTATTTATGTAATTTCATGTAATTTTAACTCTTTCTCATTATATTAACACTTATTGATTTATCTTTACACATCTATACTTTACACTTCACTATCACCTTTTTTCCTGTTTTCGTGTGATGCCCTGGGGATGGTCCTTGGCTGGATTCTTTTGGGGTTCCCTGCACCTCGGACGTGAACCCCATAATGTTAGGTACGCCGGTATAGAGGAGCATTGACGTTGGCTCGGCGCTTATTCATATATTTGCAAATGTATGTAACTAATACCTCTGAATTTCTATTATTATGTAGGATTCAAGTATTTTTGTTGATATTGCTGCAGTATGCTGGGGGGGAAATCCCTTTTTTCCTGTAGTTCAGTGTAAACCCCACCCTTTACAAGCACCTTTGCAATGTCATTAAACTGATGTGAGCGACCACCATACTTTTTGTTTGCAGTACTGTGAGGCATGAAGGGAGCCAGCATTAGGAGGATGTGCTGGTCCATATAGTTGGAGGTTTCTGGGGTACCTCCTAGGTGAGTCAGCTCTCGGCTAATACATGTGCTGTTATTATGCAGTACATTAATTTGTAATTATATGACCCAGAGTGGGTGCTACTATTAGGTAGCAACAATTATTTTGGGGTGAGCGTTTGGGCGTGGGGCCCCCGGAGTTGCTCTGGCTGGTCCTTTTTCAGGGCATCACCACTTAATTCACAGATATTTTTTCATCACCTTTCCATTTGTTTGTCTATTATTTATGTCATTTTAACTCTTTCTCATTATATTAACACTTATTGATTTATCTTTACACATCTATACTTATTACTGCTGCAGGGTGCTGGAGGGAATATACATTTTATATATATATATATATATATATATATATATACACATACACACTACTGTGTATGATATTGCCCTCACAGAGCCCTGATCTCAACATCATTGAGTCTGTCTGGGATTGCATAAAGAGAAAGAAGGATGTGAGCAAGCCTACATCCACAGAAGATCTGTGGTTAGTTCTCCAAGATGTTTGGAACAACCTCCCTGCCGAGCTCCTTCAAAAACTGTGTGCGTGTACCTAGAAAAATTGATGCTCTTATGAAGGAAAGGGTGGTCACAGCAAATATTGATTTGATTTAGAGTGGTCTTCTGTTCATTAAAATGTGTGTGTATATACAGTCAGGTCCATAAATATTGGGACATTGACAGAATTTTAAAATTTTGTCCTCTACTCACCACCACAATGGCTTTGAAATTAAACAAACAAGATGTGCTTTAACTGCAGACTTTAAGATTTAATTTGAGGGTAATTACATCCAAATCAGGTGAACGGTGTAGGAATTACAATGGTTTCTATATGTGCCTCCCACTTTTTAAGGGGCCAAAAGTAATGGGACAAACTAAACAATCCTAAATCTAACTTTCACTTTTTAATACTTTGTTGCAAATCCTTTGCAGGCAACAATTACAGCCTGAAGTCTGGAACGCATAGACATCACCAGACGCTGGGTTTCATCCCTGGTGATCCTCTGCCAGGCCTCTACTGCAAATGTCTTCAGTTCCTGCTTGTTCCCTTCAGTTTTGTCTTCATCAAGTGAAATGCATGCTCAATCGGATTCAGGTCAGGGGATTGACTTGGCCATTGCATAACATTCCACTTTTTAGCCTTAAAAAACTCTTTGGTTGCTTTTGCAGTATGCTTCGGGTCATTGTCCATCTGCACTGTGAAGCACCATCCACTGAGTTCTGAAGCATTTGACTGAATATGAGCATATAATATTGCCCGAAACACTTCAGAATTCATTCTGCTGCTTTTGTCAGCAGTCACATCATCAATGAATACAAGGGAACCAGTTCCATTGGCAGCTATACATGCCCACGCCATGACACTACCACCACCATGCTTCACTGATGAGGTGGTATGTTTTGGATCATGAGCAGTTCCTTTCCTTCTCTTCCCATCACTCTGGTACAAGTTGATCTTTGTCTCATCTGTCAATAGGATGTTGTTCCAGAACTGTAATGGCTTTTTTAGATGTTATTTGGCAAACTCTAATCTGGTCTTCCTGTTTTTGTGGCTCACCAATGGTTTGCATCTTGTGGTGAACCCTCTATATTCACTCTTGTGAAGTCTTCTCTTGATTGTTGACTTTGACACATATACATCTACCTCCTGGAGAGTGTTCTTGATTTGGCCAACTGTTGTGAAGGGGTTTTTCTTCACCAGGGAAATAATTCTTCTGTCATCCACCACAGTTGTTTTCCATGGTATTCCGGGTCTTTTGGTGTTGCTGAGCTCTCCGGTGCGTTCTTTCTTTTTAAGAATGTTCCAAACAGTTGATTTGGCCACACCTAATGTTTTTGCTATCTCTCTGATGGGTTTGTTTTGATTTTTCAGCCTAATGATGACTTGCTTCACTGATAGTGACAGCTCTTTGGATCTCATATTGAGAGTTGACAGCAACTGATTCCAAATGCAAATGTCACACCTAGAATCAACTCCAGACCTTTTACCTGCTTAATTGATAATGAAATAACGAGGGAATAGCCCACACCTGTCCATGAAATAGCTTTTGAGTTGATAGTCCCATTACTTTTGGCCCCTTAAAAAGTGGGAGGCACATATTGAAACTGTTGTAATTACTACACCGTTCACCAGATTTGGATGTAATTACCCTCAAATTAAATCTGAAAGTCTGCAGTTAAAGCACATCTTGTTTGTTTCATTTCAAAGCCATTGTGGTGGTGAATAGAGACCAAAATCTGAAAATTCTGTCAATGTCCCAATATTTATGGACCTGACTGTATATATATAAAGGAAATGATGATAACTGCGCAATGTCCACCTGTGTCCCATTAGAATTCTCACAGTCCTATTGGTCCACAAATGACCACTTCCAACAGTGCTGCTTCTTTAAAAGAGGCTTCACCCAGCCTACAATGTAACAATGCTCTAGGAATAAAATAAAGAGCGCACAATGTAAAGTGTGATCAAACTTTATAAAACAATGTGTAATGTTACATACATTAGAGTTAAAATGTTCTGCATAACCAGCCTGCAATCCACCAATAACCAGGGACCCGTCACATAAGTATTTAAAAATTCTTCCACGGACTCCTCTGGTATTAATCTTTCTAATGAGGGCTGCATACTGTGTAGGTTAGCCTGTGATTTGTCTATTCTATGTTTGTGGTTTCTATATCTGCAGTGATGAATTTGCAATATACGGTAAAGAAAAATATACAGTATTTTTAGTTTTACTAACCAAAATATTAATGGAATATTGGGGTGGATATTGCGGTGTATATATAGATTCATTTTTGGGGTTTTGGCATAATGGGAATATGAATTACATTTATAGTAGTTAGAATAAAATGGGATTAAAATTATTTTAATTGTATGGAATTATTACATCTAATTAATTTACCCAAAAATCCCTCTGTTGGGTGGTTGTTTTTTTAACACTATATATTTTAAAATGATGTTCTGTATTGAAACTTACCTGTTTATATGTTTTGTATAAGACTATAATGCCTGCTAACAGCCGTCTAATGAATTAACCAGATGATCCTAACCATGCAATATATGGATAATGAGCATTAGTATAAAGGACTGTCAGGACAGTGGCAGATCCAGGAGCGATGCCCCCCCCCACCCTCCCAGCACAGTCCATTCTTCCTCTTACGCCGGACTGAACCAGCTGACTGAAGCAACCTCTGTTGCTGAGGAGCCATGTAAGCGTGCCCTAGCGCAGGGTGTGTGTCAGTGATGAACTGACACACACCCTGAGAGGGAGAAATTACAGCTGGCTTTCCGCACCCTGCTGCTGCTGGCCGGACTGATTGTACGCTGTTATCCCTGCACAGTGGTGGAGCAGGGAGCCGCTACTGTCCCCGAACAAAGGGAGAGGGAGCAGGGAGATGACCACTTTTGCCCCCGAACAGAGGGAGGGTGGGGGGGAGCAGGAAGATGACCTCTTTTGTCCCCTGACGGAAGTGAACAGGGAGATGGCTGCTTCTGCCTCCAAACAGACGGAGCGTGAGCATGGAGATGGCCGCTTCTGCCACCGGACAGAGGGAGGGAGGGGGAGCAGGGAAATGGCAGCTTCTGCCCCCGGGCAAAGGGAGGGGGAAGGGGGGAGCAGAGAGCTGTCTGCTGGTACTAAAACTTTGTGTATTAACACATAGTGAAAACATATATAAATTATAGTAATTAATAATTTAATAGCCCTCCGTAAAAGAACAGTCTAGATCCACCCCTGTGTCAGGGCGGCACTAAGAAACACCCACTGACAAAGTCCATAGTGACGAAACGGTATTGTATGGAGATGTAGAGTCCGGAGCTCTGAGCAGTAGTCCTTTACACAGCATGCGCCCTCATTAGAAAGATTAATACCGGAGGAGTCCGTGGAAGACAGCAGCTTTTTTATTGAACTACTTATGTGACGGGTTATTGGTGGAGTGGCGGATTGCAGGCTGGTTATGCAGACCATTTGTAACTTTAATGTATGCAACAGATTACACGTTCTTTTATAAAGTTAGATTACACTTTACATTGTGCGCTCATCATCTTATTCCTAATATATAACTCATCAAGAACCCTACTTTTGGTCTTGACAATCCAGACATCAATGCTCATTGGAGCTAATTAAATTAATTATAGAAGAGAAAAAGGCAGCACTCTCCAATTTGGAGAAAGAAATAATGAAAATGGAACCACAGATGGAAGAGTTTAAAGAGAAAGAGGATTTTAAAGAAAACGAAAAAGTTTTACTGAAAAAAATTGAAAAAGTAGAGGAGTCAGTCATGAAGAGCAAAGAAAAGAAGTTCATCAGAGATAAGAAGGACTATGAGTTTAATAAAGTCAAGAACTGGAGTAGGTTCCAGAAGCAAGAAAGGACTGTTAACAGATATGAACCAGGAGAAGGATCCAGTTGGAGAACAGGCAATATGAGAAAAACCAGTTACAGAAGAAATAGGGATCTCAATACACAATATGCTCCCATTGAATCTAAATCCAAGAATAGGTTCTCCGCACTACAACGCTTGGACTCCCAACAGTGACAACGAACTTTTTTTTATCACTAGCCCACAATCACACCAGCAAAAATAAAACATTGTTCAGGGAAACTACAAGAACAGCCTCCCCCCTGAAAAGAAGATACAGAGAAGAGGAAAACGGGGGGCAGGAGGAGGAGGAAGAAACCTAAAAAGGAGAAACCATCAATAGATCCCAAAACTAAAGGCATCTTTAACAGATCCCGGCATACATTAAACAACTCTGAGATAACACTATTAAGTAGAGGATTGAATTTTGCACCGACAAGAAACATGAACAAATTCGACACGTTTATTGATTTAAACAAATTTGTGAGGAATCTCACACTGAAACGACATTCTTTAAAGGGAATCAGCACCTCTCAAGAACTATAGTGCCTCGATTTCAAAATCTGGTTTGAAGGGCAAATCTGTATACTACCCATTAGAATCAAAAGGGAACCATTTGAACGTTTTTTATGAAATGGTGAAAAAAGATCTTTGCAGCCAGGAGGCAAATCATACAACTATTAAGAAACAAAATCTCAGTAATAGAGAGAAAGAAGCCCTTAAGAACCTGAGAGACAATCAGGAAATAGTTCTAAAACCGGCTGATAAAGGGGGGGGGGTTTGGTTATCATGGACCGTACATACTACCTTAAAGAAGCAATGAGACTTCTTGATGATGTAAATTCTTACGAGAAACTAGAAAAGGAAGAATACATAGAAGAATTGAGAACTATCTTACTGTATGGTCTACAAAGGAATATTATAACCAAGGAAGAATTTAAATTTTTAATGAAATCAAACCCCACAACCCCGATTTTTTATTTCTTACCCAAGATCCATAAATGCATGACGGAACCTCCTGGGAGGCCCATTATAGCGGGAATCGAATCACTTACCTCCAACCTCTCTAAATATGTTGATATCTTTCTCCAGAAATATGTTACAAAATTGGAATCTTATTTGAAAGACACTACTAGTGTCCTACAATACATGGAAGGCTTTGAATGGAGACAGACTTGTAATTGGATAACCATCGATGTCCAATCTTTATATACGTGTATTGAGCGTTCTAAAGGTATCAACGCAGCAAGGATTTTTTTAGAGATTGAAGTTCCACATAAGGAATATTTATGCGATCTTATGTCTTTTATTCTTACCCATAATTATTTTACATTTTTAAATCAATTTTATCGTCAGACATGTGGAACGGCGATGGGGACTACCTTTGCCCCAAATTTTGCGAATTTGTTCATGGGATGTTGGGAGAAAAATTATGTGTACAACAATAACCCTTTTAAAGATAACATTATTTTTTACAAGCGGTATATCGATGATATTTTAATTATTTGGGAAGGATCAGAAGGAAATTTTAACAATTTTTTACTACATATTTTAAATAATAATATGAATCTTAAATTTACATCCAATTTTAATGACACAAGTATTGAGTTTTTAGACTTGGTTTTAATCGCCACAGAGGATAAGATTTGTACTAAGAATTTTATAAAAGGAGTGGATGCTAATAGTTACCTGCATTTTAAAAGTTGCCCATTAGATAAATGGAAGAACAACATTCCATACTCCCAATTTTACAGGATCAAACGCAACTGCAGCGATGTTACAAGCTGTAATGAACAACTGGAAGTGTATGCCAACAGATTTAGAGAGAAAGAATATCCTGAGTCAACAATAGTGACAGCAATGCAGAAAACTCAACAACTAGAAAGAAGCACACTACTCCAATATAGAACTGAGAAACCACAGAGAAATGAAACAGTACCATTTATAACTACATACAGTGGTCATGAGAAACAAATCAAGAAATCCCTCAATAAATTTGGAATATCCTTCTGATGGACCCAATTCTCAATAAGATTTTACCTCCCAGACCTCAAATTGTTTACAGAAAATCAAGGAATCTGAAAGACATATTAGCACCAAGTATGCTAAGGGATAAGGATAAACTAACCATGAATACTCTGCAATGTAAGGGAAGCTATAAGTGCGGCCGTTGCAACATTTGCAAATACCTCCACCCCTAAAGAATATACTATAAAGAATTTCATGAATTGCAACTCGATATCAGTAATTTATCTGTTAGAATGTACATGCGGATTTAAATACGTAGGCAAGACCAAAAGACCCCTAAAAATGAGGATTCAGGAGCACATCCGGAATATTAAAAACCGAGTAGAGGGACATGCAGTCTCCAAACATTTTTTAACAGAACATAATTCTAATGCTGAGGAGATTACTTTTAAAGCCATTGAACATGTGACGTTAGGAGAGAGAGGAGGAGACCTGGGCAATCTACTATCAAGAAGAGAAATGTTCTGGTTGTTTGAATTGGACACACTGGCACCAAAAGGCTTCAATGAGTACTACGAAATTGCTCCCTTTTTATGATACATTCAATTCCCATCTACTATTATACCTCCCTATTGTCGGGATGGGCCTGACCAGTACCTTTAGGGATGAACTTATTGGGAAGATCAAGTATATTAGGAACAATTTGGCACTATTTACCCACCCCCCCTTTTTATGCAGATTATATTTGCAGCCATACCATCATGTATGAGCCCAATCTCATCTGATCTTGGAAGCAAAGCCTGATTGGGCCAGGTCAGTACTGAGAAGGGCAACCTCTTAGGAATACCTGGTGCTGCAAATATATGCGGAACCTGCAATGAACACAAGATGGCAGGGCCTAAAAGGGAATTTTGAATGTACCTACATCTGTGGGAGACACATATACAACTATACCAATTTATACAAGCTCCAATCCTGGATTCGGGAGCTTAGTATTATTGGGCCTGGTCAGTACTAAGATTGGTGACATCATAGGAATTCTAGGTGTTGTATTGACCCTGCATTGGTTCTACATGTCAAGAAAAAGAAGAACCCGAGAATAAGGAAAATTAAAGAAAACTAGTAGCATCATCGAAGAAATTATTTTGAACCTATGGACTTAATTATTAATCATGAACTATGGCTATCATTCAGAACATTATATATCTCTCTTTATCAGATACGAACTTGTAGCAATAGACCCAATTTTATATATACATAAACACCCTCTCATTTCACATGTTATTTTTTGCTCTAATATGCATTAGCATGCAAACTGTTTTATATACATTCTTCATGTTTTTGTTAAAGCAATCAAAATGAGCCATTTATTATATTCTACACTTTTGATACCAACTCTAATGTTAATTTTCTATTTTAGAAAAAACTGGAGATTTTTCCAATTTTATATTGCGTTAGAAAGATGGGCGGAAGCTATTCCCACCATGTACAACAGAAGGGCGGAAATGATGTACTGAAAAATATTGCGGTCACATGCATTGTCACATGCATAGTCAGGGCGGAACTGATGCCTAGCCGAAGATGTCAGCGGCCATGATCGGAGGTCTAGGAGGAGGCAGGCGTCAATGTAATGCGATGCGGAGGAGACGTGAATCGTCACGGAACACGTGCCTACCAACGGAGATGACGTGGACGCAAGGATGCTGCGCACCTTTGACAGACAGGTTCTCTCACCATTGATGTGTCGCGCCAAAGTAAGGGCGGAAGTAAGGATAGTAAGGGCAATGGTTTGCCGCAACGATAGAACACTCAATAACATCTCGTTATTGATGCACTCCTAAAGTTACTACTGGAACATGCTTATTAGGAACTGATGAACCAATATAAATATGAAATCTGTTGAGTACAGGGGTCCTAAACCACACAGGATGTGACGCGGACTCTTGACCTTTTGAACCCGTAGTGGGCTATAAAAAGCGAACCTTTACATCTACACACCATCCCCTTGATGAAGTCATAGACGAAACGCGTTGGGAGTGTTTGCTGCTACTTCATGCACTTTAGACTACTACTTCTCTTTCTCATTCAGATAAGCTGCTATTTTTTTAATTGACTACTATTTTTAAAGAACATTTTCTTCACTGTCTTTTTTACTGTTTTTTCATTATATTATGCATTTTAATTGTTCACAATAAATTGTTATTTTTATATATAATTATTCATTATATTGTTATTTATTGCACTAGCACTTTTTGTTCTCAACATATATTCAGTACTTGCATAATAAGGATGGCACTATTATTTTGAATAAGTATTGATTTTTGCTTAAAAACCTCATCTAATCTTTTTATGCTGATGCAATAATATGTGGCATTCACTGGATACAAATTATTTATATGTATGAGTATCTTATTACACTGCAGTCACGTTTATTTTCTAATAGCAAACTGGTCGCTCTACTGTCAATTTACACTTTGTCCATATATATATATATATATATATATATATATACACACACCTGAGGGCTGATTGAAAAGTAATGAGACTGCCTCTGTTTTTGTGTCCCATAGGTAGATGTGGTAACACTATGCTGGTTATTGTGAAGCTCATACATCGATGTGTCTGAACCTGCGGTTGGACTGTCATAGTCTTTGTTTGGTCACAGCGAGTGGAAGATTTTTATACGTTTTATCATGGCGGAAGACGTGTCTGTGAGATTACGTCAGAGATATGTGCTTAAACTTTGTGTTTAACATGAAAAAGCGGAAATGAAACTCATTAAATGTTAGGGCAGAGGTGGCCAACCCGCAGCTCTCGAGCCGCATGAGGCAATTTTGAGCTTCTAATGCAGCTCTTGGCTCGCGGCTTGGCAGACCCCCATTATTACTGAGAATACTGGTCTCTGAAGTCATCAGAGACTAAAGAAGCCTCTGATCCCTTCAGAGGCCAGTGTTCCCAGTAATGCAGTGTGCGGGTGATGTCATGACGTTACCCGCGATGTGAGGAGCCCGCCCGTCTGCTGGATCCAGTTAGATCCAGGAGGCAGAAGCAGCAGCAAGGACTCGGGAGCCCTGACGGCGTGGAGCGGTGTCAGCATGAAGGTAAGTTTCTTCTGGGTAGGGAAGGGGAGCTAGTGCTGGGGGTACTTCCTTAGGGGGCACAACTACAGGGATATTGCAGTAGGGGCACAGCTAGAGGGGGCATTGCTTAATGGGCACAGCTACAAGGGACAATGCAGCAGGGGCACAACTACTGGGGGGCATTACATAAAGGGCACAGCTCAAAGGGGGCATTGCATAAAGGCCACAAGCCCACAACTAATGGGGGCATTGCTTAATGGGCACAACTACAAGGGGCATTGCAGAAGGGGCACAACTACTGGGGGCATTGCATAATGGGCACAGCTACAGGGGTATTACTTAAGGGCCACAACTACTGGGGTAATTGCTTAATGGGCACAGCTACAGGGGGCATTGCATAAGGGCCACAACTAATGGAATGGGGACATTGCTTAATGGTCACAGCTACAGGGGGCATTGCAGAAGGGGCACAACTACAGAGGGCAATGCATAATGGCCACAACTACTGGGGGCATTGCTTAATGGGCACAACTACATGGGGCATTGCAGAAGGGGCACAACTACAGGGGGCATTGCTTAATGGGCACAACTACAGGAGGGCACTGCATATGGGGAACAACTACAGGGGGCACAGCATAATGGGCACTGGCATTATCAATGTATTTTTATGTGGTTCTGGATTTCAATATATATTTTATGTGGATCTGGGTTGTTTCTGTGTATTTATGTGAACGTGGCTATTTCAGTGTTTTCTGTATTGCTCTGGCTTTTTCTTTCACTTCAACAATGAAAAATGTATATTGGGAAGATTATGTAAAATGTGTATTTTCAATGTCCTGGGCTCGCCCCCAGCATGACTAAAACGGGGGTGTGACACAAGGTTATGCTCCTGCAAAAGTCATACCAAAGGCGTGAGCACAAAAATGGGCATGGCCTTGTGACAGCTAGGCCATGCCCTATATTTGCCCGGGTACCTGCTATCGGCTGTTTCGCTTGACTACATATATTTTTGGGTGCTTTGCCTCCGACTGGTTGGCCACCCCTGTGTTAGGGGAAGCATACGGTGGAGAAACAATTAGCCGTGCTGCAGTATTTCGCGGGTGGAAGCACTTCAAAGCGGGTAATAAGTGAGTGACTGATGAAGTGCATTCTGGGAGACCATCCACCGCGGTTACAGATGATATCATTGCTAAAGCTGCGGGGATGTTGCAAAATGACAGGTTAACTTTACACAAACTTTCGGCTTCACTTGGCATTTCATTCGAACGGATTCAGCATATTGTGACAAAGGAACTGAGAATACATCACCTGTGTGCCAGGTGGGTACCCAGAATCTCACAGAAGAGCAGATGCGTTGACAAGTTGAATCGTGCAAGAACACCGTTCTAATGTCGGAGAGGATAACCGATTTTCTGACATGGATTGTGAAGTGTGACAAATTGTGGATTCGTCGTTATGATCTGGAATCCAAACAACAGTCCAGTGTATGGAAACACGCAAATTCACCTCCGCCAAAAAAATTCTGCGTGATTCCTTCGGCGCGTAAAGTCATGCTTCTGCTGTTCTTTAATGAACACTGATCCTACAGCACTGGGTTCCCAGTGGACAATAGTGACTACTATGCAAACATCCTGAAAACTAGAGATGTGCGCCGACTCCTGTGTTTTGGATCTGGATCTCCCCTGGTTTTTTAATCTGGATTGGTTTTGCCAAAACATCACCTCCGTGTTTTGGATATGGATTTTTTCTTAAAAAATAAAAAAAACAGCTAAAATCACATATAATTGGATTTTTTTTTGTTCCTACAGTATTAATAACCTCAATAACATTTATTTCCACTTGTTTCCAGTCAATTTTGACTCACAATATTGAATTTTTTTCATCTAGTTAAAGGGCCAAAAGGGTGCATCCAGCTTGCTGGCTCAAAACTGATTGATATAATTATTAATAGAGTTGAGGACTGTGCAAAGATGATGGTTAGGATACCCTTGAGGATTGAAGAATTGATAGTTGGTGCAGCTCCAGGCTGTAAAATTGATAATAAATTAATTCAAAAACAATTCATTGGGTGCAGCCCCTGGCTGTAAAATTGATATATTAATTAAAAAAACAATTCATTGGGTGCAGCCCCTGGCTGAATAATTTATAAAAAGAAATTAATTGGTGCAGCCCCTGGCTGTTACATTTACAATATATTAATTAAAAACAATACAATTGGTGCAGCCCCTGGCTGTAAAATTGATAATAAATTATTTTTTTTTTAAATTCATTGGGTGCAGCCCCTGGCTGAATAATTAATAAAAGCAATTCATTGGTACAGCCCCTGGCTGTTAAAGTGATAATAAATTAATTAAAAAACAATTCATTGGTACAGCCCCTGGCTGTAAAATTGATAAATTAATTTAAAAATAAATCATTGGTTCCTAAACCAACGATAACATTAATTTAAAATGTCAGGCAGCAATGCCCCAACCAGCACATAATGGAAAGGAAAAATGTGCAAGATGGAATAGTCCTTGGGCCCTCCCACCCACCCTTATGTTGTATACGAAACAGGGCAGTTTAACAAACCAATCATTTCAGCGACAAGGACTGCCATTTCCGGCTGAAATATTTGGTTTATTTGGACCCCCATAAAACAACCTGCCAATGTGCAGTTGACATGAAAATTAAAATCATCCCATAAACAAACTGGCTTTACATTACAAGTTGTCGTCGTCCTCGTCATCCCCATCAGTGTGAACATCCTCTTCTTCACACAATATTAATTCATCCCTGCTGGAATCCACCATAGGCGCCTCTGTAGTTTTTTTATGTAATTGTTGGTAGAGGTCTTCCTCGTGGAATTTGTAATTCATTTTAATGAACATGATCTTTTCCACATTTTGAGGAAGTAACCTCCTACACCGATCACTGACAAGGTTGCCAGCTGCACTGAAAACTCTTTCAGAGTACACACTGGAGGGTGGGCAACTTAAGTAATGCAAAGCCAGTTTGTGTATGGGACTGCAAATTGCCTCTTTTTCCTGCCAGTACTGAAAGGGACTGTCTGACATGCCTATTAGGATGTTATCTCTGAAATAGTCCTCCACCATTCTGTGAATGGAGACCGCATCACACATAGTCGCAGTAGAAGACATTTCACTAGTAGGCAGTTCTCTCAGGCCCAACCAGATGTCATTTTTTGGTGAACGATCGGTATGACTAGCAGGCATTCTGTAAGGAAAATGTATTTTTTTTCCTGGCAGCTGCAGAAACTGAAGGAGGAGATGAGGGCGTTTCAAGTGCGGCTGCAGATGGCAAATTTTTTACCAACGGCTCTTTGAATAGTTTTAGATTTCGGTCTGTTGGAAAAAAACTCACAAGGTAGGACTTAAACCTAGGATCCAGAATGGTCGCCAAAATATATTTTTCAGATTTCAATAGATTGACGACTATTAGATCCTGGTGAAGTGAATCAAGGGCTTGATCCACCAGTCCGACATACTTTGCGCAATCGCTCCGTTTCAGCTCCTCCTTCAGCTTCTCCAGCTGTTTTTGCAAAAGTCTGATGAGGGGAATGATCTGACTCAATCTGGCAGTGTCTGAACTAACTTCACGTGTGGCAAGTTCAAAGGGTTTGAGAACCTTGCACAACATGGAAATTCTCCACTGCGCTTGAGTAAGGTGCATTCCCCCTCTACGGCCTATGTCATAGGCCGTTGTATAGCCCTGGATGGCCTTTTGCTGTTCCTCCATAAGCTGAAGCATATAGAGGGTAGAATTCCACCGAGTTACTACCTCTTGCTTCAGCTGATGGCAGTGCAAATTTAAGAGTACCTGCTGGTCATGCAATCTTCGACAAGCGTTTGCCGAATGTCTAAAATGTCTGGATATTTTACGGGCCACTGAGAGTAATTTTTTTTTTAAAATGTTGCACCACCAAATTAATTGTGTTATCAAAACATGGGACGTGTTGGAATCACCCACATGTAATGCTCTCACAATATTGGTGGCAGTGTCCGAAATCACAAATCCCGAGGAGAGTCCAAGTGGGGTAAGCCATTTAGCAATGATTTCCCTGAGCTTTTCTAAGAGGTTCTCAGTGGTATGCCTCTTAGTGAAACCAGTTATACAAAGAGTAGCCTGCCTCTGTATCAGCTGTCATTTGGTAGATGTTGCTGTTGTAGGCAATACACCTACCCAGTGGGCTGTCACAGTCATGTAATTCTTAGTTTGCCCTATCCCACTTGTCCACATATCAGTGGTCAAGTGGACAGTGGGTACAACGGCATTTTTGAGGACATTAATAAGGTTTTTTTTTAATGTCCTTGTACAGACTTGGAATTGCTGTTCTAGCAAAGTGGAATCTAGAAGGGATCTGGTAGCGAGGACACAGGACCTCAATTAACTGTTGAAAACCCACTGCAGTAATGGCGGATACTGGACACACATCTAATACCAGCATAGCTGTTATGGCGTCAGTAATCTACTGTGCAACTGGGTGATTGCTGTCATACTTGTTTGCCCTTGCAAACAATTGTTTGACAGTTAATTGTTTTTTGGAGGATATGCTACAAGTAGTCTTTCTCCTGGCCCCCTTCTGGGATGAAGATCCACTCACAGCAACAGCAGCAGGCGTAGTCATCAAGGATCCTTCTGAGGAATCACAGATAGGAGTCAATCATGCTTCGAATACCAACACTGGATGCCGCAAGACTACTCCCGATGATGAATGAGGATCTTGATGATATAGGTGTTGGAGATCAAAGGCAATTGGATCTCACAGAGAGGGAGCAGGTAGGTGACACTGGACTTGTTACATTTTGGAACTTGGCGACATACACTTTGATATTTGATGAATGCGCTCCAAGTGACGTAAAAAGGAGGAGGTTCCTAGGTGGTTTAGGTCCCTTCCTCTACTCACTCTTGCTTGGCAACGGTCACATGTGGCTTGACAACTGTTGTCCGGATCGGGGTGGAAATAATTCCACACGTGAGAAGTGAATTTTTTTGTCTTTTGTCCCGGCATGACAACAATGGGCTTTGGCTTTTTCAATCCATGGTCAACAGCTGTTGCCTTACTTACCCAAAGGACATTCTCGGCATCAACATCCTCATCACCAACATCTTTATCATCAACATCCTCATCATCCTTAGCACCTTCAACTACCAAAATATCCTCCATGTGCAATTCCACAGAAGCATCCTCAATGACTACATCTGCAAGATGTTGACTGCCCTTCCCCACATTTACAGAGGGCACACAAATGTTGGAACTTGGAGGATCCTCCAGTACACTAGTATTTAGGTCTGGCTCACACATGGCAACCGCGGACACACTTGCACTCTCCTCTGGGATTTGTGATTTCAATTTCTCAGGGCACACAGTTGTTTTTTTCAGAAGAGCTATCAGAATCAGAACCAGCAGTCTTCATAAAGAAAGGCCAAGGCCTTATCCGTTCATTGCCACTTTGTGTAGTGAATGGCATATTGCCAATTTTTTGTTTATCTAAAGGCAAATTTCCTTTCATTTTTTTTTTCCTTAACTCCAGTAAAATTAGCTTTACCATATCGATGGCGTGACTTAAGCCCTGGGGCAACGGCCTTCATAGAGGACGAGGAAGTTGATGGCCTTGCACTGGCGGCAGCTACAACATGTGGTTCTTGGCCTTGCTCTCCTGTCATGTGACAGCCCTCCATATTTTCTGTGGCCTTGAAGCAGTGTCACAAGCACCAATAGTGTAGCCAAGGTGCGGTAACAAAATTCACACATGTGCAGTGGTGCGCACATGGAAAAAAATTTGACAAAAAAATGACAATTTTTTCTCAGCTCCAGAACTTGGGCTCAGAGCACAGATTGATGACGACTGGAGTCGGGCAGCACGAGGTTGCATTGCTGACTTGCTGTATCTTGTACGGTTAAGCCTAACATGCATATACCAGACAAATATATATTAGACATAAAAAGACACTTTATTTATTTTTTCAGGGCCAGAACTTGGGTTCGGAGCGCGATTGATGATGACTGGAGTCGGGCAGCACTAGGTTGCATCTTGCTGTATATTGTGTGGCTAAGTCTAACACGCACACACACAGAAAATAAATTGACAATATATAGAATTTTTTTGGAGGGGGTCCAGAACTTGGGCCCAGATGGACGCAGTAGACAGCACAGCACCAGCCCAGATGGATCAGCACCAGCCCAGATGGACGCAGCAGACAGCACAGCACCAGCCCAGATGGATAAGCAACAGCCCAGATGGACACAGCTGACAGCACAGCACCAGGCCAGAATGGATCAGCACCAGCCCAGAACACAGCAGACAGCACAGCACCTCTCCCCAGCTCTACACTACCCACCCTCCCTGTTCAGTCTCCACAGCCGGAGTAAAATGGCGCCTGCTGTGTCCCTTAAATATAGAGACAAAAGATTTAGTCTCTATAGTTTTGACTCGATTTGAGAGATCCGAATCAGGCGGGAAAACCCGAGCCGGCTTGGATCCGACTCGGATCTACAAAATTCAGATGGGTTCGGCGGAGATCCGAACCCGCTCATCTCTACTGAAAACCCATTTGGTGGAGCCATGAGGAAGAAAAGACCACATTTGCTGCAGAAACAGTGGTTTCTTCTTCAGGGTCCATAGGGATCCACAGGGATACCATGGGGACAATGTGGTTGGAGAGATCCAGGCACCAAACAGTTAAAGATTTCAGCTCCCAGGAAACCTCTGGTCCTCCTCCATATATACCCTGCCTCTAGCCACAGGCCTTCAGTTGTTCGTTTGGTGCAGAAGGATTAAGACGCACCTTTGTAACGGGACTGCTCAGGCAGTCCTAAGCTTTCATTTTATGTTTTATCTTATATGTTTTTGGGTTGGCAGTACTAAGCGTCTGAATTAAGACGCATGTACTGTGACTCCATCTACCTCTGCCAGGCCGCAACACCAGTAAAAGGGCTGGTGATTCTGGTGGGTCTCAGCTGAGCTTGCTAGCAGCGATGCTGGGACCCGGACTGCAACTGGGCGCACTGAGATGTCAAGTAAGGCAATTCCTCGGAAGGGAATCGCGTGTAGCAGTCCTTGCTTCTGGCGCCAGAGTCACACCGGAAGCCGCTGCAGTCAGGGCCCGGGAGCATCCGTATCCTCACTAGACCACCGGGGCCATATCGTCTGATGCCGGGGATCGACAGCAGATGCAATTCTCCCATGAGGCCAGTGGCAGCTCCTCCCCTGACCCAATCCCTACAAAGGGTTTTGCGCATCTGGGTTGCTCCGCCTACCGTCCATGTGTATATATGAGACGCTCACAGTCCACTATCAGTGCACTGCTGTAGCTGTTGGTCTCAGGAGGGTTTGGGTCAGTCGCCCTGTATACCGCTCCCTTGGTTAAGGTATATAGGCCCTGATTCAGACCCACTCGCGAGCGGCTGTCTGCTCGCAAGTGGGTCGATGTTCTGCACTGAGCATGCGCACGACGGAGGGAGCTCCGTCGTGCGCATGCGCCAGACGCGACGAGCGAAGGAAAGTGCTGTCGATGTTGATTGACAGCACGCCCCCTTTGGTGGGCGTGCCGGGGGCGTGCCTCCCTGACGGGGGCGTTCCCACGGGAACGCCTCCCGTCAGAAGCCGGCCCACTGACATCACTAGTGATGTCAGTGGGAGTGATTTTGGCTCTGATAGAGCCAAAATCACTCCGGAGCTTGCGGTTGAAAACCTCAACGGCAGGCTCCGGCTCGCAGTTTTGATGGTCGCGATGGTCAAGACCATCGCGGCCATCAAACTGCACGCTCGTATAGCCTGTGGGTGGTGACCCACAGCTATACGAGCGTCCAGGAGGACGCTCCATTTTCATGGAGGGCGGCCCTCATTCAGAGCGTGCGCTCTGCTCAGAGCGTACGGCTCTGAATGAGGGCCATAGTGCTCTATATCCTACCATTCCTGGTGTTTGTGTAGTTGATTTAGAGTTGATTGTAATTATATTACATGTACATTGTATGTGACTGTTTGCTAGCTGCTATTTTGACACTGTTTTTTTATTTCTGTCTGTCACTTATAACTAACACTGGTTTTTCTTCGATCGCTTTACATTCATTAAGTTTTTGTGAAAACGGTCACATAACATTGCGTTTATTGCCTTTATTTTGAACATGTCAATAGATAAAGGGAAACAGGAGGGGGAGCCCTCTGTGCTGGTTTCATGTAAATCATGTATACCCTGTTTGTCCCCTCAGGACGTAAAGGATGGTTTGTGTGCTGTCTGTTATACAGAGCCACCTCACCAGTCCAGTTTACCTGTCCCTGAACAAGAGCCATCTTGGGTATCCTCTTTGTCCCAGGTAATGAAGCAGTTTGTGGATCGTATGGCTGCTCCCACTATGCCTCCTTGGGTGGTGTGTCTACAGCATGCCATGTTTGCACCTCTTATGCATCCTTCCTGGATGGATGTTTATGGTCATTCTAATCAGAGTAGAAACCAGATGCACCATACTACCATTAATAATAATGCATAATATGCGAGGTTTTTGGCATAAAAGTTACGAGCTTACCCACCATCATCAAGGTAACCGCATCGGGTAAGTCCCTAACACTATGGGGGATCATGTTTGGGACACCCCCAAACCACCCCAGCCAAAACACCCCAGGGCATCACACAAAATAAAATAAAAAATATAGCAGTGTTAGGTAAGTGAAAGTGGCTTATAAGTGTTCAAAGTGTTAGAAAAAAGGAAAAATAAATGTGTGAAAATGTAACAAACAAAAGACAAACAAGTGATATAAAGTGTTAAAAGTGTAAAGTGGTGATGCCCCAAAGAAGTCCAGCCAGAGCAGTTCAAGGGGCCCCATGCCAAAAATTCACCCCATAACTGACTTGCTACATAGTACTAAATGCATGTAGGTCTTACCTGTGGCTTTTCTATACAGACTGTGCAGTCAGTAAATGATAGGTCCCTAATTACAAGCATCAGAGGCTGGTGGGCGGGCTGCTAGTCTAGATTGAAGGAGTCTTGGCCTTCATGTGTGTGTGTATATATATATGTACACACACACATAATATGTAAATATTATAGGGAAAGTGGGCCTTGACTACAGACCCTAGCCAGGGTTGTCTTAACAGCAGTATGGGCAAAGCAGTGCACTAGGACCCCTACCCACCCATTCACGGGAAAAAAATGTGAATGGTCAATAAAATGTAACCCTCCTGCATGCCCATCAGACCTCCGACACATGCAGAGAGACTGTCTGACTGGTCTGAAGCTGCAGATGAAGTGAAACTGGGACTGAGCTGAGTACTCATCAAGGGAGGGGTGTTGAAGTCAAATAATTGGTTATGATCGTTTGTAATTATTATCTGACGATCTAGTCGATTATGGGCTGATGAAGAGTAAAATCGGACACTACTCTGCGTCGGAAGCAAGCCGATGCGCACAACTGTATAGGTGTTAAGGTGCTACGATCTGTTACTTTATGGAATATTTTTGTGCTAATTGCACCATCTTTCAAATGGATATCCACATCTAGAAAATTAACATTGGATTGAATCGTGGAAAAAGTAAATTTAATAGTACAATTTTTATTGTTGTTAATGCTGTTTTGGGATTTGGGGAGTGCCAACTTTTGCGGAACATTATATTAATATATATATATTAATCCATGACACATATTCAGACACACATTAACAAATAAAATACATACAGCACGTTTGCATTATACATGACACATGCACGCAGCGCAGCGTTTGCGCTGTGTTCAGATGCACAACACACACTGATGAATTCCTGTAAATATCTCACTATTACTTATGCAAGCACATATAGAAAAGGTTCCCTAGCATTAAGAAAAGGTTTTGTTAGACAATCATCATTATGGTATAAAGTGTGCATATATGATATTTAAGGTATACAACATGGTAGACATGGCATGTTTGGTACTATACTGACACCCTCTTTAATTTCCAGATATTCTAATCTATCAGCGAGGGTGTCGCATCTTGCGTTCGATGGTTATGGATTATAGGAAATTATTGGTTAGAATGTATACTCTGTATGTAGTACTTAAACCAGTTAAAGACAATGTAATCTCAAGACATTGTTGGAGAATTGGGACATACCCCTAGTGACAACATATGAACTGTCCTATGAACCACGGCGTACTACAAAGACCAAGAACCAATGGAATTATGTTTGTCTGTCTACATTGTTGTTATCATGATCTGTAGGGTATATAAAGTGCTCACCGGTCCCAGTCAGTAGTCATTCTTCTTGGATGACCACAGGCTTCTGGAGTGACGACTGTATACTGGGACCGGTGCGCATGCGTATGTATCAAGCTGTACCTTTGTATTTAATTGTCTTTGCGGTAATTGTGATAGGTTATAGCGTGTAACTTACTTTTTGTTGCAATAAGAACTTTTTGTGCTATGGAAACACAGTTGGGCTGGAAAGCAATTATAATTGCGACTTGCAGCACTAAAAGCGACTAGCGATTAAGGGGTATTCATAGTTGGGGGCTCATAGTTTTGGTGACCAAGCTACCGAGAAGTCGCATGATAGCGGCCAGATCTCGATTTCTCAAAAAAGTGTGGAAAAGGCGCCATACGCAGGAAAGAACACACTTAGAGCTTGATTCTGACCCAGTCGCAAGCGCTGTGCGCTCGCAACCGGGTCGATGGTGGGCCAGTGCGCATGCGCGAGACCCGGATTGCAACGAGACCCTACCCACAAGGGTCTCGTCGCAAGCACGATGGTCGCAATGGTCTTGACCATCGCGACCATCTTCCTGGCCACTCGCTATAGCTGTGGGTGGTCACCCACAGCTATGTTAGCGGCCAGGAGGCCGTTCTAAAAAAAAAAATAGCCCGGCCCCGATTCAGAGCGAGCACTCTGTCAGAGCGACCGGGTCTGAATCAGGGCCTGTGTTCAAAACTTGCACCAATGTTGTGAAACCGATATCCGCTGTTGTGTGCTTTCAAGGAGTGCTGGCTAGAACCTGGGACAGGAGAGAAAAGTTTGTTTCTTTTATTGTCTGTCTCGACGCTAAAGTGCGATTTGCATAATAGCGTATAAGTATTTCCTGTATTGCTGCCACATGTTCAAACAATTGTTCTGATAGTATTGTCACATTGATAGCGATTAAATTGTTTAAAACCTCTGTATAATACTGCCATACTAGTGAAAAGTTTATTTTCTGCGCAGAAAACTAAAAGTGTGTGTGAGCAAACGTGTGCTTGTAAAGTGAAAGATAGGGACTGTTTGTCGGGACCTATAAACAAGGTAATGTGTGTTGGGCCTAAAAGACTCAGTAGGTGTCTGACAAGGCAGAAAGCTACTGAGTATATACACATAGCAGGTGTATTGCAGCAAGGACAGGGATTTTGGACCTTGAAGAAAACAAGGAGTTTTCAAAAAGCAGCTCCCAATAGGAGTCGCAGGGCCAATTGATCAGTTAGGTTCTCTGGACACTGCGACAAGACCACATGGTTGGGCAGATGGTGATTGTAGCTTGGGGGTAGTGGATGAAATCACTGGAAAGGGTAAGTGTTATTGGAACACTTAAATTCTAACAGGGGAGAGTAGTCAAATTGGGTAAGCTACCGGACAAGGGCTGAAAGGTGTCCGGAAAGACAGTCTAATCGTATAAGACGTTATTCTATACCCTGATTGTGCAAGCTGTCCATAACGGTTAGCGGGCCGGCTGTGCGCAATGGGATAGAAGTGCGTGAACGTAGCTCTATTGTGTCACGGCCAGGGTTTCTCGGCATGGTACTTGCCGGGTATTACCTGTGAGGTCGTTGTGGCGGGGGGTCTCTGGCAGCGGTGCTGGTGTTTGGCAAGGGGCATTGGCTGCGCGTGGTTCTGTGCAGGCACACTGTCAATAGGCCCGGTGAAGTCTGGCGGTGTTTCCGTTCCATTGGCATGGGCGGCGCCATCTTGCCTGCGGCCATGTGATTCCAGCTGTCCAATCCTGGTAGGTCATGTGCTCATTCCAGCCAGTCACAGCGCGGCACTGAGTATATAGGAAGGTCCAGAGCCTTCCTTCCTTGTCAGTGCAACGTGTTTCTCAGCTGCGGCTGAGAGTACCTGTGCCTTACCTGCCTGCTTGTATACGCTCCTAGCCTGAACCTTGCCTGCTCCAACCTGCTGGACTTACCCTGCACCCTCTATATACCTTCTTACCTGCCTGAGTACCTGAACCTGCTGTTTCTCTGCACCTTGTTTTATTTCACTCCCAGCTGGACTTCACTACCTCTGCCCGCATCAGCTACAGCTCACCAAACCTGCATTCAGTTACAGCTCATCATACCTGCATTTAGTTGCAGCTCATCATACCTGCATTTAGTTACAGCTCATCATATCTGCATTCTGTTTTCAGCTCACCGTACTTGTATACTGGACTGTTTCTGTCTGTCACTATCTTGACATTTTCTCATTAACCCCCACTACAGTTATCAAGTGCACTTTAGTGCTATACCTGGACTTTTTCATTTGTCATTTCCATGTCTTCTAAGTCACTTCGTAAAAACCCCACTTTTTCATTTAAATCTGCATCTGTGTCTGCTCCTATCACCACCCCGGGTCCACAACAAATTCAGAACCTCACAATTTGCATTGGCCCCATGGATCCGGAGTGGAGTCTGGAGTGGATTTATTTTGCTGTATTGCTGGTCATTTAGAAAACCTGGAAGCTATGCAACATCAAATGGCCCAGTTCCTACAGGAGATGTCTAAACGCCAAGATAATCTGCAAACCTCGTTAATCACCCCTGGGGTATCAACAACTTCACCTCTTCCTGTGCCTGGTAATACAGGGACCAGGGTATCCCCTCGTCTACATCTACCCATGCCAAGTAAATTTGACAGCAATCCTAAGCTCTGTCGTGGCTTTTTAAATCAGTGTGATATACACTTTACGTTACAGCCTGATAACTTCCCCACTGCTAAAACCAAAGTGGCATACATAGTGTCTTTGCTGACCGGCTCGGCTCTGGATTGGGCCTCCCCACTCTGGGAGAGCGTTCAGACTCGCTGGTGGATAACTATACAGACTTTGTATCTTCATTCAGGAGGATTTTTGATGAACCTGGACGCACAGTGTCAGCATCGTCCAGCATCATGACCCTGAGACAAAGAACCCGTCCTGTCAGCCAATATGCCATACAGTTTCAAACCTTGGCTTCAGAGCTTAAGTGGAATGAGGAGGCCCTCACCTCAGCCTTTTGGCATGTTCTGTCCAACCAATTAAAAGATGATCTGATTACCTGTGAGCTTCCTACCAGTTTAAATGATATGATCTCACTCTGCAACAAAATTGACCTACGCTTCAGAGAACATCAGGCTGAAAAGCACAGAACTGACCAGCCAAGGTCATTTACGTCTCCCTTGCCTACACATCCACCCCATCCTCCTATAGATGAGGAGCCCATGCAGGTGAACCAAACCCATCTCTCCAAAGAGGAACGTCAGAGAAGGATGCTAAAAAACCTCTGTCAGTATTGCGGAGATTCGGGTCACCTGGTGGCCTCCTGCTCCCGCAAGTCGGGAAACGCCCGTTCCTAACTGACCTTGGGGACATCAAGTTAGGAGTTATTTGCCCGTCCCCAAACACTAAAGATTTCAAGATTTCCTTAGCTTTACATCTCAAGCCCAACCCTGTCTTAGTCTCTGCTCTATTAGACTCTGGAGCAGCCGGAAACTTCATGACTTCCAGCCTAGTTGATAAACTACAGATTCCTTGTTCATCTCTCAAGTAAGCAATTTCCCTGACTTCTGTAGATGGACGTCTTCTAGCTAAAGGAGTGGTCACCAAGGAAACTCAACCATTATTAGTTTGTGTTGGGGCACTCCACTCCGAGTCTTTAAAATCCTTAGTGATTACAGAGGCTTCTCAAGAAATCATTTTAGGACTACCCTGGTTACGCCAACATAATCCCAGGATAGACTGGTGTTCAATGCAGATTCTTTCATGGGGAACTGACTGTCAGAAATCCTGTCTTCCCAAAATATGACCTGTAAGAAAGACAGCTTCGTTACCATCTCCAGCTATACCCGAGGAGTACCAGATGTTCACTGATGTTTTTTCCGAGCAACAGGTGGACGTCTTACCTCCCCACAGAGAATGGGACTGTCCTATCGAGCTGCTGCCTGACAAGATGCCACCCTGTGGTTGCACCTATCCTCTATCCGTGCCTGAGACTCAAGCCATGTCAGAGTACATCCAGGAAAACCTAGCAAAGGGGTTTATTCGACCTTCCACCTCTCTCGCTGGAGCCAGCTTCTTTTTCGTTGGCAAGAAAGACGGAGGTCTAAGACCTTGTATAGATTACCGGGGCCTCAATGATATAACTATTAAGAATCGGTATCCTCTTCCCCTGATCACAGAATTGTTTGACAGAGTTAAAGGGTCCATCATATTCTCAAAGCTGGATCTGAGAGGGGCTTATAATCTAATCCGCATTCGTGCTGGCGATGAAAAGACCGCCTTTAATACTAGAGATGGACACTTTGAATACCTTGTAATGCCCTTCGGGCTGTGCAATGCCCCTGCCGTGTTTCAGGGCTTTGTTAATGAGATTTTTCGGGACCTGTTGTACGTCTCGGTTGTAGTTTACCTGGACGATATATTGATTTTTTTCGGCTTCTGTAACAAAACAGTGGGTACAACGGCATTTTTGAGGACATTAATAAGGTTTTTTTTTAATGTCCTTGTACAGACTTGGAATTGCTGTTCTAGCAAAGTGGAATCTAGAAGGGATCTGGTAGTGAGGACACAGGACCTCAATTAACTGTTGAAAACCCACTGCAGTAATGGCGGATACTGGACACACATCTAATACCAGCATAGCTGTTATGGCGTCAGTAATCTACTGTGCAACTGGGTGATTGCTGTCATACTTGTTTGCCCTTGCAAACAATTGTTTGACAGTTAATTGTTTTTTGGAGGATATGCTACAAGTAGTCTTTCTCCTGGCCCCCTTCTGGGATGAAGATCCACTCACAGCAACAGCAGCAGGCATAGTCATCAAGGATCCTTCTGAGCAATCACAGATAGGAGTCAATCATGCTTCGAATACCAACACTGGATGCCGCAAGACTACTCCCGATGATGAATGAGGATCTTGATGATATAGGTGTTGGAGATCAAAGGCAATTGGATCTCACAGAGAGGGAGCAGGTAGGTGACACTGGACTTGTTACATTTTGGAACTTGGCGACATACACTTTGATATTTGATGAATGCGCTCCAAGTGACGTAAAAAGGAGGAGGTTCCTAGGTGGTTTAGGTCCCTTCCTCTACTCACTCTTGCTTGGCAACGGTCACATGTGGCTTGACAACTGTTGTCCGGATCGGGGTGGAAATAATTCCACACGTGAGAAGTGAATTTTTTTGTCTTTTGTCCCGGCATGACAACAATGGGCTTTGGCTTTTTCAATCCATGGTCAACAGCTGTTGCCTTACTTACCCAAAGGACATTCTCGGCATCAACATCCTCATCACCAACATCTTTATCATCAACATCCTCATCATCCTTAGCACCTTCAACTACCAAAATATCCTCCTCCATGTGCAATTCCACAGAAGCATCCTCAATGACTACATCTGCAAGATGTTGACTGCCCTTCCCCACATTTACAGAGGGCACACAAATGTTGGAACTTGGAGGATCCTCCAGTACACTAGTATTTAGGTCTGGCTCACACATGGCAACCGCGGACACACTTGCACTCTCCTCTGGGATTTGTGATTTCGATTTCTCAGGGCACACAGTTGTTTTTTTCAGAAGAGCTATCAGAATCAGAACCAGCAGTCTTCATAAAGAAAGGCCAAGGCCTTATCCGTTCATTGCCACTTTGTGTAGTGAATGGCATATTGCCAATTTTTTGTTTATCTAAAGGCAAATTTCCTTTCATTTTTTTTTTCCTTAACTCCAGTAAAATTAGCTTTACCATATCGATGGCGTGACTTAAGCCCTGGGGCAACGGCCTTCATAGAGGACGAGGAAGTTGATGGCCTTGCACTGGCGGCAGCTACAACATGTGGTTCTTGGCCTTGCTCTCCTGTCATGTGACAGCCCTCCATATTTTCTGTGGCCTTGAAGCAGTGTCACAAGCACCAATAGTGTAGCCAAGGTGCGGTAACAAAATTCACACATGTGCAGTGGTGCGCACATGGAAAAAAATTTGACAAAAAAATGACAATTTTTTCTCAGCTCCAGAACTTGGGCTCAGAGCACAGATTGATGACGACTGGAGTCGGACAGCACTAGGTTGCGTTGTCGACTTGCTAGATCTTGTGCGGCTAAGCCTAACACGCACAGACACACAGACAATTATTAGACAAAAAAAGACAATTCTTTTTTAAAAAATTTCATCTCCAGAACTTGGGCCCAGAGCACAGATTGATGACGACTGGAGTCGGGCAGCACGAGGTTGCATTGCTGACTTGCTGTATCTTGTACGGTTAAGCCTAACATGCATATACACAGACAAATATATATTAGACATAAAAAGACACTTTATTTATTTTTTCAGGGCCAGAACTTGGGTTCGGAGCGCGATTGATGATGACTGGAGTCGGGCAGCACTAGGTTGCATCTTGCTGTATATTGTGTGGCTAAGTCTAACACGCACACACACAGAAAATAAATTGACAATATATAGAATTTTTTTGGAGGGGGTCCAGAACTTGGGCCCAGATGGACGCAGTAGACAGCACAGCACCAGCCCAGATGGATAAGCAACAGCCCAGATGGACACAGCTGACAGCACAGCACCAGGCCAGAATGGATCAGCACCAGCCCAGAACACAGCAGACAGCACAGCACCTCTCCCCAGCTCTACACTACCCACCCTCCCTGTTCAGTCTCCACAGCCGGAGTAAAATGGCGCCTGCTGTGTCCCTTAAATATAGAGACAAAAGATTTAGTCTCTATAGTTTTGACTCGATTTGAGAGATCCGAATCAGGCGGGAAAACCCGAGCCGGCTTGGATCCGACTCGGATCTACAAAATTCAGATGGGTTCGGCGGAGATCCGAACCCGCTCATCTCTACTGAAAACCCATTTGGTGGAGCCATGAGGAAGAAAAGACCACATTTGCTGCAGAAACAGTGGTTTCTTCTTCAGGGTCCATAGGGATCCACAGGGATACCATGGGGACAATGTGGTTGGAGAGATCCAGGCACCAAACAGTTAAAGATTTCAGCTCCCAGGAAACCTCTGGTCCTCCTCCATATATACCCTGCCTCTAGCCACAGGCCTTCAGTTGTTCGTTTGGTGCAGAAGGATTAAGACGCACCTTTGTAACGGGACTGCTCAGGCAGTCCTAAGCTTTCATTTTATGTTTTATCTCATATGTTTTTGGGTTGGCAGTACTAAGCGTCTGAATTAAGACGCATATACTGTGACTCCATCTACCTCTGCCAGGCCGCAACACCAGTAAAAGGGCTGGTGATTCTGGTGGGTCTCAGCTGAGCTTGCTAGCAGCGATGCTGGGACCCGGACTGCAACTGGGCGCACTGAGATGTCAAGTAAGGCAATTCCTCGGAAGGGAATCGCGTGTAGCAGTCCTTGCTTCTGGCGCCAGAGTCACACCGGAAGCCGCTGCAGTCAGGGCCCGGGAGCATCCGTGTCCTCACTAGACCACCGGGGCCATATCGTCTGATGCCGGGGATCGATAGCAGATGCAATTCTCCCATGAGGCCAGTGGCAGCTCCTCCCCTGACCCAATCCCTACAAAGGGTTTTGCGCATCTGGGTTGCTCCGCCTACAGTCCATGTGTATATATGAGACGCTCACAGTCCACTATCAGTGCACTGCTGTAGCTGTTGGTCTCAGGAGGGTTTGGGTCAGTCGCCCTGTATACCGCTCCCTTGGTTAAGGTATATAGGCCCTGATTCAGACCCACTCGCGAGCGGCTGTCTGCTCGCAAGTGGGTCGATGTTCTGCACTGAGCATGCGCACGACGGAGGGAGCTCCGTCGTGTGCATGCGCCAGACGCGACGAGCGAAGGAAAGTGCTGTCGATGTTGATTGACAGCACGCCCCCTTTGGTGGGCGTGCCTCCCTGACGGGGGTGTTCCCACGGGAACGCCTCCCGTCAGAAGCCGGCCCACTGACATCACTAGTGATGTCAGTGGGAGTGATTTTGGCTCTGATAGAGCCAAAATCACTCCGGAGCTTACGGTTGAAAACCTCAACGGCAGGCTCCGGCTCGCAGTTTTGATGGTCGCGATGGTCAAGACCATCGTGGCCATCAAACTGCACGCTCGTATAGCCTGTGGGTGGTGACCCACAGCTATACGAGCGTCCAGGAGGACGCTCCATTTTCATGGAGGGCGGCCCTCATTCAGAGCGTGCGCTCTGCTCAGAGCGTACGGCTCTGAATGAGGGCCATAGTGCTCTATATCCTACCATTCCTGGTGTTTGTGTAGTTGATTTAGAGTTGATTGTAATTATATTACATGTACATTGTATGTGACTGTTTGCTAGCTGCTATTTTGACACTGTTTTTTTATTTCTGTCTGTCACTTATAACTAACACTGGTTTTTCTTCGATCGCTTTACATTCATTACGTTTTTGTGAAAACGGTCACATAACATTGCGTTTATTGCCTTTATTTTGAACATGTCAATAGATAAAGGGAAACAGGAGGGGGAGCCCTCTGTGCTGGTTTCATGTAAATCATGTATACCCTGTTTGTCCCCTCAGGACGTAAAGGATGGTTTGTGTGCTGTCTGTTATACAGAGCCACCTCACCAGTCCAGTTTACCTGTCCCTGAACAAGAGCCATCTTGGGTATCCTCTTTGTCCCAGGTAATGAAGCAGTTTGTGGATCGTATGGCTGCTCCCACTATGCCTCCTTGGGTGGTGTGTCTACAGCATGCCATGTTTGCACCTCTTATGCATCCTTCCTGGATGGATGTTTATGGTCATTCTAATCAGAGTAGAAACCAGATGCACCATACTACCATTAATAATAATGCATAATATGCGAGGTTTTTGGCATAAAAGTTACGAGCTTACCCACCATCATCAAGGTAACCGCATCGGGTAAGTCCCTAACACTATGGGGGATCATGTTTGGGGCACCCCCAAACCACCCCAGCCAAAACACCCCAGGGCATCACACAAAATAAAATAAAAAATATAGCAGTGTTAGGTAAGTGAAAGTGGCTTATAAGTGTTCAAAGTGTTAGAAAAAAGGAAAAATAAATGTGTGAAAATGTAACAAACAAAAGACAAACAAAGTGATATAAAGTGTTAAAAGTGTAAAGTGGTGATGCCCCAAAGAAGTCCAGCCAGAGCAGTTCAAGGGGCCCCATGCCAAAAATTCACCCCATAACTGACTTGCTACATAGTACTAAATGCATGTAGGTCTTACCTGTGGCTTTTCTATACAGACTGTGCAGTCAGTAAATGATAGGTCCCTAATTACAAGCATCAGAGGCTGGTGGGCGGGCTGCTAGTCTAGATTGAAGGAGTCTTGGCCTTCATGTGTGTGTGTATATATATATGTACACACACACATAATATGTAAATATTATAGGGAAAGTGGGCCTTGACTACAGACCCTAGCCAGGGTTGTCTTAACAGCAGTATAGGCAAAGCAGTGCACTAGGACCCCTACCCACCCATTCACGGGAAAAAAATGTGAATGGTCAATAAAATGTAACCCTCCTGCATGCCCATCAGACCTCCGACACATGCAGAGAGACTGTCTGACTGGTCTGAAGCTGCAGATGAAGTGAAACTGGGACTGAGCTGAGTACTCATCAAGGGAGGGGTGTTGAAGTCAAATAATTGGTTATGATCGTTTGTAATTATTATCTGACGATCTAGTCGATTATGGGCTGATGAAGAGTAAAATCGGACACTACTCTGCGTCGGAAGCAAGCCGATGCGAACAACTGTATAGGTGTTAAGGTGCTACGATCTGTTACTTTATGGAATATTTTTGTGCTAATTGCACCATCTTTCAAATGGATATCCACATCTAGAAAATTAACATTGGATTGAATCGTGGAAAAAGTAAATTTAATAGTACAATTTTTATTGTTGTTAATGCTGTTTTGGGATTTGGGGAGTGCCAACTTTTGCGGAACATTATATTAATATATATATATTAATCCATGACACATATTCAGACACACATTAACAAATAAAATACATACAGCACGTTTGCATTATACATGACACATGCACGCAGCGCAGCGTTTGCGCTGTGTTCAGATGCACAACACACACTGATGAATTCCTGTAAATATCTCACTATTACTTATGCAAGCACATATAGAAAAGGTTCCCTAGCATTAAGAAAAGGTTTTGTTAGACAATCATCATTATGGTATAAAGTGTGCATATATGATATTTAAGGTATACAACATGGTAGACATGGCATGTTTGGTACTATACTGACACCCTCTTTAATTTCCAGATATTCGAATCTATCAGCGAGGGTGTCGCATCTTGCGTTCGATGGTTATGGATTATAGGAAATTATTGGTTAGAATGTATACTCTGTATGTAGTACTTAAACCAGTTAAAGACAATGTAATCTCAAGACATTGTTGGAGAATTGGGACATACCCCTAGTGACAACATATGAACTGTCCTATGAACTACGGCGTACTACAAAGACCAAGAACCAATGGAATTATGTTTGTCTGTCTACATTGTTGTTATCATGATCTGTAGGGTATATAAAGTGCTCACCGGTCCCAGTCAGTAGTCATTCTTCTTGGATGACCACAGGCTTCTGGAGTGACGACTGTATACTGGGACCGGTGCGCATGCGTATGTATCAAGCTGTACCTTTGTATTTAATTGTCTTTGCGGTAATTGTGATAGGTCAAAGCGTGTAACTTACTTTTTGTTGCAATAAGAACTTTTTGTGCTATGGAAACACAGTTGGGCTGGAAAGCAATTATAATTGCGACTTGCAGCACTAAAAGCGACTAGCGATTAAGGGGTATTCATAGTTGGGGGCTCATAGTTTTGGTGACCAAGCTACCGAGAAGTCGCATGATAGCGGCCAGATCTCGATTTCTCAAAAAAGTGTGGAAAAGGCGCCATACGCAGGAAAGAACACACTTAGGGCTTGATTCTGACCCAGTCGCAAGCGCTGTGCGCTCGCAACCGGGTCGATGGTGGGCCAGTGCGCATGCACGAGACCCGGATTGCAACGAGACCCTACCCACAAGGGTCTCGTCGCAAGCACGATGGTCGCAATGGTCTTGACCATCGCGACCATCTTCCTGGCCACTCGCTATAGCTGTGGGTGGTCACCCACAGCTATGTTAGCGGCCAGGAGGCCGTTCTAAAAAAAAAAATAGCCCGGCCCCGATTCAGAGCGAGCACTCTGTCAGAGCGACCGGGTCTGAATCAGGGCCTGTGTTCAAAACTTGCACCAATGTTGTGAAACCGATATCCGCTGTTGTGTGCTTTCAAGGAGTGCTGGCTAGAACCTGGGACAGGAGAGAAAAGTTTGTTTCTTTTATTGTCTGTCTCGACGCTAAAGTGCGATTTGCATAATAGCGTATAAGTATTTCCTGTATTGCTGCCACATGTTCAAACAATTGTTCTGATAGTATTGTCACATTGATAGCGATTAAATTGTTTAAAACCTCTGTATAATACTGCCATACTAGTGAAAAGTTTATTTTCTGCGCAGAAAACTAAAAGTGTGTGTGAGCAAACGTGTGCTTGTAAAGTGAAAGATAGGGACTGTTTGTCGGGACCTATAAACAAGGTAATGTGTGTTGGGCCTAAAAGACTCAGTAGGTGTCTGACGAGGCAGAAAGCTACTGAGTATATACACATAGCAGGTGTATTGCAGCAAGGACAGGGATTTTGGACCTTGAAGAAAACAAGGAGTTTTCAAAAAGCAGCTCCCAATAGGAGTCGCAGGGCCAATTGATCAGTTAGGTTCTCTGGACACTGCGACAAGACCACATGGTTGGGCAGATGGTGATTGTAGCTTGGGGGTAGTGGATGAAATCACTGGAAAGGGTAAGTGTTATTGGAACACTTAAATTCTAACAGGGGAGAGTAGTCAAATTGGGTAAGCTACCGGACAAGGGCTGAAAGGTGTCCGGAAAGACAGTCTAATCGTATAAGACGTTATTCTATACCCTGATTGTGCAAGCTGTCCATAACGGTTAGCGGGCCGGCTGTGCGCAATGGGATAGAAGTGCGTGAACGTAGCTCTATTGTGTCACGGCCAGGGTTTCTCGGCATGGTACTTGCCGGGTATTACCTGTGAGGTCGTTGTGGCGGGGGGTCTCTGGCAGCGGTGCTGGTGTTTGGCAAGGGGCATTGGCTGCGCGTGGTTCTGTGCAGGCACACTGTCAATAGGCCCGGTGAAGTCTGGCGGTGTTTCCGTTCCATTGGCATGGGCGGCGCCATCTTGCCTGCGGCCATGTGATTCCAGCTGTCCAATCCTGGTAGGTCATGTGCTCATTCCAGCCAGTCACAGCGCGGCACTGAGTATATAGGAAGGTCCAGAGCCTTCCTTCCTTGTCAGTGCAACGTGTTTCTCAGCTGCGGCTGAGAGAGAGTACCTGTGCCTTACCTGCCTGCTTGTATACGCTCCTAGCCTGAACCTTGCCTGCTCCAACCTGCTGGACTTACCCTGCACCCTCTATATACCTTCTTACCTGCCTGAGTACCTGAACCTGCTGTTTCCCTGCACCTTGTTTTATTTCACTCCCAGCTGGACTTCACTACCTCTGCCCGCATCAGCTACAGCTCACCAAACCTGCATTCAGTTACAGCTCATCATACCTGCATTTAGTTGCAGCTCATCATACCTGCATTTAGTTACAGCTCATCATATCTGCATTCTGTTTTCAGCTCACCGTACTTGTATACTGGACTGTTTCTGTCTGTCACTATCTTGACATTTTCTCATTAACCCCCACTACAGTTATCAAGTGCACTTTAGTGCTATACCTGGACTTTTTCATTTGTCATTTCCATGTCTTCTAAGTCACTTCGTAAAAACCCCACTTTTTCATTTAAGTCTGCATCTGTGTCTGCTCCTATCACCACCCCGGGTCCACAACAAATTCAGAACCTCACAATTTGCATTGGCCCCATGGATCCGGAGTGGAGTCTGGAGTGGATTTATTTTGCTGTATTGCTGGTCGTTTAGAAAACCTGGAAGCTATGCAACATCAAATGGCCCAGTTCCTACAGGAGATGTCTAAACGCCAAGATAATCTGCAAACCTCGTTAATCACCCCTGGGGTATCAACAACTTCACCTCTTCCTGTGCCTGGTAATACAGGGACCAGGGTATCCCCTCGTCTACATCTACCCATGCCAAGTAAATTTGACAGCAATCCTAAGCTCTGTCGTGGCTTTTTAAATCAGTGTGATATACACTTTACGTTACAGCCTGATAACTTCCCCACTGCTAAAACCAAAGTGGCATACATAGTGTCTTTGCTGACCGGCTCGGCTCTGGATTGGGCCTCCCCACTCTGGGAGAGCGTTCAGACTCGCTGGTGGATAACTATACAGACTTTGTATCTTCATTCAGGAGGATTTTGATGAACCTGGACGCACAGTGTCAGCATCGTCCAGCATCATGACCCTGAGACAAAGAACCCGTCCTGTCAGCCAATATGCCATACAGTTTCAAACCTTGGCTTCAGAGCTTAAGTGGAATGAGGAGGCCCTCACCTCAGCCTTTTGGCATGTTCTGTCCAACCAATTAAAAGATGATCTGATTACCTGTGAGCTTCCTACCAGTTTAAATGATATGATCTCACTCTGCAACAAAATTGACCTACGCTTCAGAGAACATCAGGCTGAAAAGCACAGAACTGACCAGCCAAGGTCATTTACGTCTCCCTTGCCTACACATCCACCCCATCCTCCTATAGATGAGGAGCCCATGCAGGTGAACCAAACCCATCTCTCCAAAGAGGAACGTCAGAGAAGGATGCTAAAAAACCTCTGTCCGTATTGCGGAGATTCGGGTCACCTGGTGGCCTCCTGCTCCCGCAAGTCGGGAAACGCCCGTTCCTAACTGACCTTGGGGACATCAAGTTAGGAGTTATTTGCCCGTCCCCAAACACTAAAGATTTCAAGATTTCCTTAGCTTTACATCTCAAGCCCAACCCTGTCTTAGTCTCTGCTCTATTAGACTCTGGAGCAGCCGGAAACTTCATGACTTCCAGCCTAGTTGATAAACTACAGATTCCTTGTTCATCTCTCAAGTAAGCAATTTCCCTGACTTCTGTAGATGGACGTCTTCTAGCTAAAGGAGTGGTCACCAAGGAAACTCAACCATTATTAGTTTGTGTTGGGGCACTCCACTCCGAGTCTTTAAAATCCTTAGTGATTACAGAGGCTTCTCAAGAAATCATTTTAGGACTACCCTGGTTACGCCAACATAATCCCAGGATAGACTGGTGTTCAATGCAGATTCTTTCATGGGGAACTGACTGTCAGAAATCCTGTCTTCCCAAAATATGACCTGTAAGAAAGACAGCTTCGTTACCATCTCCAGCTATACCCGAGGAGTACCAGATGTTCACTGATGTTTTTTCCGAGCAACAGGTGGACGTCTTACCTCCCCACAGAGAATGGGACTGTCCTATCGAGCTGCTGCCTGACAAGATGCCACCCTGTGGTTGCACCTATCCTCTATCCGTGCCTGAGACTCAAGCCATGTCAGAGTACATCCAGGAAAACCTAGCAAAGGGGTTTATTCGACCTTCCACCTCTCTCGCTGGAGCCAGCTTCTTTTTCGTTTGCAAGAAAGACGGAGGTCTAAGACCTTGTATAGATTACCGGGGCCTCAATGATATAACTATTAAGAATCGGTATCCTCTTCCCCTGATCACAGAATTGTTTGACAGAGTTAAAGGGTCCATCATATTCTCAAAGCTGGATCTGAGAGGGGCTTATAATCTAATCCGCATTCATGCTGGCGATGAAAAGACCGCCTTTAATACTAGAGATGGACACTTTGAATACCTTGTAATGCCCTTCGGGCTGTGCAATGCCCCTGCCGTGTTTCAGGGCTTTGTTAATGAGATTTTTCGGGACCTGTTGTACGTCTCGGTTGTAGTTTACCTGGACGATATATTGATTTTTTTCGGCTTCTGTAACAAAACATCATGAACATGTGAAGGAAGTATTGTCCCATCTGAGAAAGAACCACCTTTACTGCAAACTGGAGAAATATGTCTTCGGGGTTCCCAGTGTGCCATTCCTTGGTTACGTTATCTCTGGCTCCAGTCTGGAAATGGACCCCAAGAAGGTGCAGGCAATTTTGGATTGGTCCCGTCCTCAAACTTTGAAAGCCATCCAGAGATTGCTTGGGTTCGCCAACTACTATAGACATTTCATTAAAGGATTTTCATAATTATTGGCTCCCATTACCGCGTTGACCCGAAAAGACGCTAACCCTGCCGTATGGCCACCTGAGGCAGAGACTGCCTTCCAACTTTTAAAACAGGCGTTTATTTCAGCTCCAGTCTTACGACAACCAGATTTGGATAGGCCATTTCTAATGGAAGTGGATGCGTCTTCAGAGGCCGTGGGTGCAGTTCTTTCCCAGCGTTATGACGATAATCGAGTTCATCCCTGTGGCTTCTTCTCCAAGAAGTTTTCTCCTGCCGAGAGAAATTATGCCATTGGTGAGCAAGAACTTTTAGCAGTAAAGTTAGCATTAAAAGAATGGAGATACCTGCTGGAAGGGGCCAAGTTTCCCTTCACTGTCTTCACGGACCATAGCAATCTTCTCTTCCTCAAGAATCTTCAGTGCATGAGTCCTCGTTTGGCCCGATGGTTGATATTTTTTGCTCGGTTCCAGTTCACCCTGACCTCCGGTCTGGAGCCCTTAATCAAAAGGCAGATGGTCTGTCCAGATCTTTCCGCTGTGATGATAAATCAGAGTATCAACAAAATACCCCTGTTTTGGAGTCAAGAGTCTTCGCCACCTTACACCTACAGCCTCCTACAGGGAAGTCCTTTGTGGCCCCGGAGTTAAGGAAGCAGATCCTCACCTGGGCTCATTCCTCTCGCTTTGCAGGTCACTCAGGTACCTGGAAGACCTTGGAATTTTTAAAGAGAGGCTATTGGTGGCCATCCATGAAAGCAGATGTGTCGGAATTTATTTCTTCATGTTCTTCGCGTGCCCAGCATAAATCCTTACGTCAGGCATCTGCTGGTGAGTTATTGCCACTACCTATTCCATCACGTCCATGGACGCATCTCTCCATGGACTTCGTTACGGATCTGACGAATTCTCAAGGATTCACTACCATCTGGGTCGAAGTAGACCGATTCTCTAAAATGGTACATCACATACCACTAAAGAAATTGCCTTCTGCCCCTGACCTGGCTCACTTGTTCATTCAACATATTTTCCGTCTCCATGGCCTTCCAGCTGAGATAGTCTCTGACCGTGGTGTTCAGTTCACAGCAAAATTTTGGAGAGCCTTATGTTCTGTATTGCAAGTAAAGTTAAATTTTTCTACGGTTTATCACCCACAAAGCAACGGTTCCACTGAGAGGGTTAATCAAGACCTTGAGACCTTCCTGAGGATTTTTATGACATCTTCCCAGGACAATTGGTCTGCATTGCTGCCATGGGCTGAATTTGCTCATAACGCCTCCTACCACTCTTCCACGAACCAAACACCGTTCCAAGTGATCTACGGCCTTCATCATCAGGTTCCTGAATTTCAAAGCCTGCCCGTCTTTGATGTCCCAGCTGTAGAAGACACTGTACGGAAATTTGCTTCAATCTGGTCTCAAGTTCGTACTGACCAGGAGAAGTCGTCCTCCCATTACAAATTTCAAGCTGATAAGAAGCGTAGCAAAATACCACGTATGCAAGTTGGAGACCAGGTCTGGTTGTCCACCTGGAACCTACGACTTCGAGTGCCATCCATGAAATTTGCTCCACGCTTCATCGGGCCCTTCTCCATCATAGAAGTCATTAACCCCGTGGCTTATCGCCTTCAGCTACCCCCTTATCTGAAAATTCCCAATTCCTTTCATGTCTCCCTGTTGAAACCCCTGGTGCTAAACAAATTCCAGAGAGTCGTGCCTGCTTCTCCCCGTGTCCAGACTGAAAGGGGCATAGAGTTTGAGGTCTCCCAGGTCTTAGATTCCCGTCTCCGCAGAGGAAATTTGCAGTACCTACTGGACTGGAGGGGCTATGGCCCAGAAGAACGTTGTTGGACCGATGCCCGAGATGTCCATGCTCCTGCACTCATCAAGAGGTTCCATGCTGCCCATCCGGAGAAGCCTGGTGAGTGTCCTGAGGCCACCCATAAGGGGGGGTACTGTCACGGCAAGGGTTTCTCGGCATGGTACTTGCCGGGTATTACCTGTGAGGTCATTGTGGCGTGGGGTCTCTGGCAGCGGTGCTTGTTTGACGAGGGGCATTGGCTGCGTGTGGTTCTGTGCGGGTACATTGTCAATAGGCCTGGTGAGGTCTGGCGTGTTTCCGTTCTGTTGGCATGGGTGCCGCCATCTTGCCTGCGGCCATGTGATTCCAGCTGTCCAATCCTGGTAGGTTATGTGCTCATTCCAGCCATTCAAAGCACGGCACTGAGTATTTAGGAAGGTCCAGAGCATTCCTTCCTATCCAGTGCAACGTGTTTCTCAGCTGCGGCTGAGAGAGTACCTGTGCCTTACCTGCCTGCATTTATATGCTCCTAGCCTGAACCTTGCCTGCGCCAACCTGCTGGACTTACCCTGCACCCTCCATATACCTTCTTACCTGCCTGAGTACCTGAACCTGCTGTTTCCCTGCACCTTGCTTCATTTCACTCCTAGCTGGACTTCACTACCTCTGCCTGCATCAGCTACAGCTCACCAAACCTGCATTCAGTTACAGCTCATCATACCTGCATTGTTTTCAGCTCACCATACTTGTATACTGGACTGTTCCTACCTGTCACTATATGGACATTTTCTCATTAACCCCCACTACAGTTATCAAGTGCACTTTAGTGCTATACCTGGACTTTTTCATTTGTCATTTCCATGTCTTCTAAGTCACTTATTAAAAACCCCACTTTTTCATTTAAGTCCGCTTCTGTGTCTGCTCCTATCACCACCCCGGGTCCACAATAAATTCAGAACCTCACATATTGAATCGTTCACCGGTCCACATACTAGCAAAAAGTGCTTAGCGTTTTCCCAGATGGGTGCCAGGCTGACGCTTGGTATGGTGGACAATGTGCTGCTTTTGGAAGGACTGACAGGTTCGTAAAGGCATATAATGTATACAAAATATGGTGCGTATGCAACTGCGTACTGTAATGTATGGGTTAAGATGACCAAGGAATGTGTGAAACCTTTTCCTAAAATTGGCAGTTTTGATATGGAGGTGTTGAATAATGTTAGGGATGGCATCTGTATGGTGAAATCTCTAAAGAAACGTGTAAAGTATAATGACTGTTAAAAATTGTGGCAGCATGAGGGGAACACGTGGTTAAGTGGAGTGCTCGCGCCACTAAGTAGCATCGCGAGCACAATGCAAAACAGCATTGCACATGCACCAAAGGGAGGCGCCCCTCAGAGCTGATTAGCGTCGGGTGTGCGCCTCAAGGGAACGTGCAAGCACCTCAAGGTAGCGGTGCACAAGGTATAGGCATTAGTGCATGCACGCTCCACCGCCCTATGCGGTGGAAGGCAATGGTACAGCTGATACAAAAAATTATAAAAATGCAACAAGTAATTTGCACCCTATCTTGAGTAATCATAAGGAAAATGTGTATATAGATGATGAACCTGTTGAAATTTCAGCCATTGCATATGCAGTAAATCTGTTAGAAACAGCACTAAACCTAGAAAGGGAACCAACTGTATCAGCAGTAGTGACCCCACCAAATGTAGCAACAGAAATGATTCCACAAGCTGTATCAGCAGTGGAAACTGGTAAAGGTAATATAGTGTGTTTTAGTAACAGATTGAACCCCCAGAATACCAAGGTAAAATTTCCCGTAAGTAACCTTAAAAATAGCAAAGCGGAAGGTATGCATCCTGTCCGGAAAATAACAGCTCCCAATAGGAATCCGGACGGACATGGTGTGGTACCCACAAGGGATGTAGCAATGCATTGTCCATGGACAAGAGCAGAGCTACATTCAATAATGACAGTTTCCCGACCCTAGAAAAGAATTAGCTAAGTGCCAACAATTTGTAAAAGATTTAGGTAATGCTCATGAGCCAACGCACAAAGATTGGCGAGTGGTATTACGTGCATGTCTTCCATCCAATACCAACGTGAAAAAGTTTATCACAGATCGTGTATTGGATGGAGATGGCCCTTTAACTGATGAGAATAATCAAAGTAACATCACCCATATAGTTACCCAATTGACCGTATATTTTCCAGTTGTAGTGAACTGGAGTAAAATCTTTACCATTAGACAGAAAGAGAGTGAGTCTGCATCAGATTATTTCACCCGAGCGCTGCTGACTAACACCCAATATACAGGTATAGAAGATATAAAAGATAACACCCATCATAGGGAAGTAGCTGTCACGGTACTCATGGATGGTCTTAATGACAATCTAAAGACCAGGGTTCAAATCTCTCAGCCTTACAGGAGGGGGATTACTGTAGATACCCTCAGGGAATCAGCTATAGAACACAATAAAAACATCCTCAGGAAAAGAGAAACACACGGTGAGAAGCTAATGGCTGTTGGCATTCAAGCTTTAGAAGGATTGTACACACAGCCACAACACCCATACCAAACACAACAACAAAACACATATCAACATGCCCAGCCACAAACCCCACACCACCCACAACCACAAACTCTCCACGCACAACCTGCACAGTGACAACTTTCCAATGTAAGATGTTACACATGTAACCAGAGAGGACACCTAAGTAGACACTGTGGAATTCGGGGACAAATAAGAAGAAAATGCATAAATTCACACCAAAAGGATACCCACAGAATGCAGGAGATTTTAAGCAATCACCTGCTCACATAGTGGCCGTGAATGCTTTACTGGAGAATGATAGTCAGCTCTAGGGGTCAGGTCATACCTGTAGTCTACAGCCAGTCAGGTTAACAGAGAGTACTAGGGAAGAACTTACAGTGACAATAGATGTAGCTGGTACTACACACACTTTTCTTGTAGACATAGGGGTGCCCCGATCTGTTCTAAATTCTCCATCAAATTTACAGGTGACCAACAAACAGTACCAGCAATTGGAGTAAAGTGCAGCATTATCCTTTAACCAAATCCGCAGAGGTTACTATGGGGCCACTGCATACCAGGCATTCTTATCTCCTGGCAGCAGCAGCTCCTACTAACCTGCTGGGAAGGGATTTGTTATGTAAAATGGGACGTGTCATTTAATGTACCCCTGATGGTATATTCCTAGATATCCCAGAGAAGGTTGTGCACGAGGTAAGGGATATATTGGACACTCCCCAAAGGCTAATGCTTCACTCTACCATTTTAGAACAAAGCCCACCCCAAGTTAAAGAAATGTTATCCCAAATACCGGGTTCATTTTGGACCAAGGATGGACAGGACACTGGACTGATGGCAAATGGATCTCCTGTAGTTGTAAATTTAAAAAGTGGTAGGCAAGCTCCAAAAATCCATCAGTACCCGATAAAACCAGAGGTAGAGTTAGGGGTTTATCCCATAATTGAGAGGTTGTTACAACGGGATTTTAATTCCCACAGCTAGCCCAGCAAATAGTCCCATTTTTCCATTAAAGACGGGGGAGGGGCTATAGGTTAGTACAGGACCTTAGGGGTGTAAACAAAGTTGTTGAGAGCCAATTCCCTGTAGTGCCAAATCCAGCTGTCATCCTTATGCAAATCCCACCATCTGCAACCCACTTCACTGTCATTGACCTGTGTTCTGCATTCTTCTCTGTCCCTCTTCACCCTGACTGTCAGTACCTATTTGCATTTACATACAGAGGCGTACAATACACTTGGACACGATTGCCCCAGGGCTTCATAGACAGCCCCAGTATTTTCTCCCAGGCCTTACACGACTGTTTACAATCTTTTCAACCCACCAATGGATCTGTTCTAATTCAATATGTAGACGATTATTACTGTTGTGCTCTGAATCGTTTATGTCATGTTTGAATGATACTAAACTATTGTTGCTTCATCTCTCACAAACAGGGCACAAGGTTGCAAAGGAAAAATTACAGCCATGCCAGACTAAGGTTAAATACCCAGGGGTTACGACATTTGACAACTGACAGAATACAGGCAATAGACTGTGACACTGCCGCAAATCCAGCAGCAAATCCGTAGCTTCTTGGGCATGTGTGGATACTGCAGAACGTGGATCCCAGGTTTTTCTATTTTGGCATTACCATTGCAGGAATTGGTGTCATCCTCAAAGCCCAACCGTGTTATACATACTGAGGAAACAGAGCAGGCTTTCCTTAACCTTAAGGATAACCTGACAAAAGCACCTGCCCTGGGAATACCAGATTATGAAAAACTTTTTGTTATTCTGTATGGAAGCTGAAGGCAGCAGGTGTCCTCACACAGAAACATAGTGATGCTAGCAGACCTGTAGCATACTACAGTGCCCAATTGGACACTGTGGCAAGATCACTCCCAACGTGTTTAAGAAGTGTAGCAGCGACCGCTCTTCTGGTTGATAAGAGTGAGGACGTAATATTAGGTCATATGATTGTTTATACACCACATGCTGTGTCTGCACTGCTGAATTCTGCCCAAACTTGACATGTTTCCTCAGCTAGGTTCACAAAATGGGAACTAGCTCTAATGGCACCTGCAAATATTACCATTAAACGGTGTAATAGGTTAAATCCAGCAACATACTTGCCATATGTGCCTAGAGATGCACAAAGGGTGGAGAGAGGTGAGTTGCTGATTGAAAGTGAGTTTTGCAGGTATAGTGACACACATGATTGTATGGAGTATTTAAATCAGACCTTTACTGCTAGACCAGATATACATGATACACCACTAGTAAATGCAGATTTGACGTTTTACACGGATGGGAGTTGTCATAGACAAACTGAAACAGGAGAATTATGCACAGGTTATGCCATTGTAAATGATTATGATGTTGTAGAAGCCGAACCACTTGGTCCACCTCACTCAGCACAAGTGGCTGAACTGGTGGCACTAAAGAGAGTGTGTGAACTGGCGGAAGGTAAGTCAGCTAACATCTACACTGACTCCAGGTACGCCTTCAGGGTAGTACATGATTTTGGGGCTCTTTGGCGTCTTAGAAATTTTTTGACGGCAGCAGGTACACCAGTCACACACTCACACCACATAAAAGGACTGGTGACAGCAATTCAGCTACCAAAAGAAGTAGCCATCATCAAATGTAAAGCCCATACATGTGAAGAAGACCCGGTGTCACTGGGCAATAGCAGGGCAGATGAAGCTGCCAAATGGGCAGCAGGGTTAAGAATTAACATGCCAGTTAGTCAAATGATGGTTTTTCAGGCAATTGACACACAGAAGTTAATTGAGATGCAAAATTTGTGTTCCATTCAGGAAAAGGCAGTCTGGAGATCAAAGGGATGTGGACAGGAGTCCTCTGGACTCTGGAGAGATTTGCAAGGTAAGCCAGTGGCACCCAAGGCATACTATCCAAGCTTGGCTGAGGCAGCGCACAGTCTGACTCACCTGGGAAAGCAAGGTATGTGCAAGTTGGTCAGGGCGTATTGGTGTGCACCAGGTTTCTCTTCCCAAGCCGAAAAGAGGGTAATGTCCTGCTTGACATGCTTGAGGAAGAACATTGGAAAAACAATACCAACCGAGCCATCCCACATCCATCCGACAGACTGACCTTTTCAGGTAATACAAATTGACTTCATCCAATTACCACCCTGCAGGAACCTCAAATATGTATTAGTTTGTACAGATGTGTTTTCTAATTGGGTAGAGGCATATCCAGCTGCCACTAATACTGCTGCGTTTACTGCTAAAAAGATTGTTCAGGAATTTGTATGCAGGTAGGGTATCCATAGAATCATAGAAAGTGATAGGGGTACTCATTTCACTGGTGATGTCTTCCAGAACATGTGTAAGTTAATGGGTATTAATAGTAGACTTCACACCCCTTAACGACCGCAACCCAGCGCCAAGGTGGAGAGGATGAACAGTACTATTAAAAACAAATTGAGTAAGATCATGGCGGAAACTGGACAAGGAAGGCCAGACGCCTTACCGCTAGTCCTTCATAGCATCAGTACAACTCCTAGACCCCCTCTTAATTTGTTCCCTTTAGAGATACTGTTTGGGAGACAACCTCATCTGATTGTAAGTCCACAGGAAGATTTGAAGAGTAACAACGAGGTTACTGTGAAGTATCTTATAACAATGAGTAAACAGTTGAAGCAGCAGCAGAAACTGAAATTATTGTCACCTGATATGCCAGAAACAAACTGTCATGATGTTGAACATGGAGAATTTGTTATGATCAGAAATTTATTACGTTCAGGTTGTCTGACAGATTGGTGGCAAGGTCCGTATCAAGTGTTGCTGACAAGTACAACATCCTTGAAAGTGGCAGAGAGAGATACCTGGGTCCATTCCACTCATGGCAGAAAAGTCAATCAATTGGTGGAGACACAAGGCGGAGTCGAGGCAGATAACGTAGACCTGTCAATTGCGAGCTTGTTCCGGGAGAGTTAAATACTGCAGTGAGATACCTGAGCTAGAGAAATTTGCAGTCCACTATTCCAGCAATGGAATGGCGGGCTAGGTTTGCGTTCCTATTTTCTTCCAGAATTCTCATAATCCTTGTTTGGTTTGGGATGTCCTGTTTCTGTAATGGTGGGCAGATGATGGAGGGAGAGGTCGATGGTGATATCGATGGAGTGGAGTCGGGAGGAGTCATACATTCACAAGGGCGGTATCTGACCAAACTCAGTACAGTAATTGCTAAGAGATGTTATCCCAGAAACTCGGAGACAGTGTGAGGGGTTATTGTCTGAGGAATACTGTATTTGTGAGTATTGTGGGTCTCCAACGGTGCCAGCCCAAGTATAACCAGTATTGGGGTGGGTATCCTTTACAAGATTATCATGCCTTGGTGGGCAAAGTCTTAAATCAGTCTGAATGTTGGGTATGCTCTCACGTGCCTCAGGGACAACATAATGTAGGACTAGTACCACTCCCGTTAAATGTCTCTGAGGTCCTTGAATTACATAAGAAGACGCTGGACGGAAAAATTATTATGTCCAAGCCTCCAAATTTTAAGCTCCATCAGTACCAGGTGGATAGATCCCTGCTATGTTCAAACATCACCAATTCCAATAATCCAGGAAAGTGGGAGGTGTCCAGGAACAATCAATGACCTTTTCACACAGAGCTGATAATGAACCAGTAGATGGTGGACTTATACGCAACATTACCAGTGGAAGACACTTCCGGTATAATTATACACTTAGTTCCACCAAAGTAATGGTTGGCAGAGTACCAGAAGGGTACTGTGCAGTTATTGTACAATCTAAAACATGTATTAGTCAAATGGGAAAACCTGGGGTAGGATTATTTGTCAGAGAATTGTGCCCGATGATAATGATGCATTCTATTCCTTATGTACTCCCAGATGATGTGTATTTTATATGTGGAAGGAAAACGTATAAGTGGCTCTCTCCGAGTTCCGAAGGTTTATGTTATCTGGGAAGGGTACTTCCAGAGGTTATGACCCATATACATGGGGAAATGCTTTGTATCCATAAAAACACACCATCTCCATATCTTCATACGCATTATGAACACCGTGACATACATGCAGCTACAGAGTTGCCACCAGGATCACTCGGGGTACTCTAAATTTTAGATACATCCAAGATCTTGCTAAATTAATAGATAATATCACCGAGATGTATGATGACACGTTCAGGTATACAGGTAAAGAGTTACAGGCTTATAAGAACCTGCACAACATAGGCTAGGGTTAAATTATTTAACAGCTGTCACTGGAGGGTACTGTGACTTTAGCCACCCAATTTGGTGTCAAGTGTTGCACGTACATCGCAAATAACACTAGTGACCCCAAGGTGATAGACCGGAAGATGAATGAAATTCTGCAGCTGAAATGGGAATTCAAAACAACCATAATGCTTCACTGGCTGAAGTAGAGGAAAAGATAGAAGAGTGGTTCTCTTAGTTGAACCCTGTGAAATGGTTTTCCGGTCTAGGAGAGTGGGTCCAGGAACTGGTTGCTATTGTGGGTAAGCTCCTGATCCTCATACTTATTGTCATCTTAGTAATTGGCTTATGTGTCAGATGTGTTCCTAATGTATTGAAGTGTGGAAAATGTACAAGGGCAAACAGAGAGATGATGGTGGTAAGCAATGATATTACGGATACCAAGGTCAAGGAAGAACTGTATTACAACCCTGAATTAGAGTGTACCATCAGATGATGAAATATAAAATTGTGTGGTCATGCATAGATGTATTATTAATGTTATTTGTAAATATCCTAGATAATGGATAATGTAGTCTCAATCCCCCCATACTTCCTTTATAGGTTCAATGAGATCCCACATCCCACCAATGATCCCTATAGATCTGCAGATGGCGTATAAGGGTTGTTCTACTCTCTTGAAACGCATTATTCAACGATTCAGTGACCTACTTGTGTCACACCATTTATAACCTTGAATAATAAATAATTATGCATGACTACAAAAGGTTAAGATCAGAGTGATAGCATATTGTTTGCTATCAAAGGGTGGACTGTCGAAGTCAAATAATTGGTTATGATCGTTTGTAATTATTATCCGACGATCTAGTCATTTATGGGCTGATAAAGAGTAAAATCAGACGCTACTCTGCATCGGAAGCAAGCCGATGCACACAAAAGCATGTATGTATGTATGTATATATATATATATATATATACACACACATATATAATTCAAGGTTTACCCAAGTGTGTGAGATGCAGGAGTATGTCTGAAAAGTAATTAAAAATACACAAAGATACTGTGAGTGTTTGCATATAAATTGAGAAGCTCCGCATAGAGATACAGTATGACTGTGGCAATTGAAATGTAACCCAGACACTGATATGCACAACTGAAGTGTTCTGAATGTAGTTAGAAACAATTGTTAGAAGTTTGAATATCGTTAGCAATTGTATGCCTTATGTCCAATGCTGATGTGGTTAAGAAGAACTAACAATTGTATTCTAAATAAGCATAGGAAAGCCTTTGTTGAAATGATCAGACTTCTTGCCAAGGCTTGCTCCACCTGTGAGCAGGGCAAACTTCATTTTATATGACCTTTTGTAAAAAGATTCAGATGGATATAATATAAAAAACCAGTTACTGGATAAAGCTATATTATATATATATATATATATATAAATCCATGACACACATTAACAAATAAAATACATACAGCTCATATTTGCATGGTACATGACACATGCAATGTATACTCTGTATGTAGTGTCTTAAACCAGATAAAGACAATGTAATCTCAAGCCATTGTTGGAGAATTGGGACATACCCCTAGTGACACCATATGAACTGTCCTATGAACTACAGCGTACTACAAAGACCAAGAACCAATAGAATTGTTTGTCTACATTGTTGTTATCATGATCTGTAGGGTATATAACCTGCTCACCAGTCCCAGTCAGTAGTCTTTCTTCTTGGATGACCACAGGCTTCTGGCGTGATGACTGTATACTGGGACCGATGCGCATGTATCAAGCTGTACCTTTTGTATTTAATTGTCTTTGCGCTAATTGTGATAGATCAAAGCGTGTAACTTACTTTTTGTTGCAATAAAAACTTTTTGTGCTTTGGAAACAAAGTTGAGCTGGAAAGCAATTATTTCTTATGCGACTTGCAGCGCTAAAAGAGACTAGCGATTAAGGGGTATTCATAGGGGGGGATGGGGTGGGCGAGGTTAGATCGGAATACAGCGCACCGATGGCCGTCTTATAAAAATATCACAAATTTACCAACTGGCAGCGGCTGCAGGGTTGGTGGGCCCCAACAAGCTTCAGGCCCTTGGGCAACTGCCCAACAAGCCCAATGGAAGAGATGGCCCTGACCCTAGCTCCTTATAATGAGATGTGCTACCTAGCTGAGACTTAATATTACAACAAGCATTCATTTTGCCCAAGGTTTGATTCAATACAAATTGAAACATAGACACAAATAACAGAAAATAATTAAATAAAAATGCTCATGGGTTTTTGCTGGAAAAAATAACAGTGGCCATTTTTTTCAGATGGATAGCAGGCGAATTGGAAGTGCATACCCACATTAATGAAAATTTGGTTGCGATAGCCATGGTCTTTTTGGCCCGCAAAAATCTTGTGGGAAATTGAAAATGCCCACAGCACACATTTATATTGCCCGAATAGGACACACAAGGAAACCAGAGTCGACCTAGTGAACAGATAAAATAAAACTGTTGTACTTTGCGCTATCCAATGTAAAAAAAAGAAGGAATGGTAACTATTTAGTAGGACTTTCTTTATTAAGCAAACTTGTAGATTAAGATGCGAACTAACAAACCTTATATGTTATCTTACAAAGTAAAGACTTTTTTTTTTTTCCAAGATGTTTCTCAAATTGTTTGAGTGTACAACTGGTTATTTCTTAACATTCATGTGCTATCAGGTATGTATTTGTTACTTCTGATTTTTTTTTTTTGTCCTTGGCATTAAAACTAAATATTTAATTAATTTGGAGAGAAAACTCTCATTGTCATGTTTATTACACTCAATTATACTGTGGAATAAAGATTAACTGTGATCAATAAACACCCATTTCCATCTCAACACCACATAATTTACATAGAAAATAAAAATAAATACATGTTTTTTTTGTTTTGTTTTTTAATTTTAGGAAACAAAGGCGGATTCAGGAAAGGCGTAGACGAGAACACAATGCAGTTTCATAACCTATGAGATTATTACTAATCGTTTTGTGACAAAAAAAAGCTTAAGCTTTTACAATGAACTAGATTTGTAAAACAATTGAACTATTTACATAACAGAAAATGAGCTTCACTTCAAGGGAAGGAAAATGTTTAAAGGAAAACTTACAAAAAAAAAAATAAAACAAGTCAAAACATTTCAGTAAAAAAATTTTCTCGAACTTCATTCGCTGCATCTTTGCTTCAGAAAACAATATATTTTATACTGATATTCTGGCCACACTGTATTTTGGCCACACGTAGCACTCGCTGCTCAGCCTGAAAACTGAGTTACAGGATTATTGTCCCATTTAGATAAAAATTTGGCTACTTGGTACTTGAATTGCGTAGCTTGAACAGTTCAAAGGTTAATGGTGATCATTATGGCAGCCGGACACCATTACTCCTAATAATGTGATTGCAGCATGTAAGACACAAACAAAATCAATGTCAGACAAATCCTCCAGGTGTCTCAGAGGAATTTCTTTGACCTTGAGCTACTCACAGATTAGTTCAGGGGTAGGCAACCTGTGGCACTCCAGCTGCTATGGAACTACACATCTCTGCATACCCTACCGTAGTGTTCCTGTTACGGCATGCTAAAACTCTGGCAAGGCATGCTGGGGTGTGTAGTTACAAAGCCGCTGGAGTTACAAGGGTTGCCTGATCCTTGCAGCCTCCATCTCAATAGTAATCATTTCATTTTGTTCATCTTATTAGACTTCATGGTTAAATTGGGAACATACATGCTGTGATTTCAGACCAATTCACTGATATCGCTACGTGTGCCGCCAGCGATTAGCTTAAAAGGGGAGATTCAATTAAGCCTGAGGTCCTGTCAGAACCTTGCATGATGTGTGGCTGGACACAGAGGAGGCAATTACGGTAGGAAATTCCGTGGGGTGCGAGCAAAAACAAGCAATGTTTTCCTATTGGATAATCAGCGTTGCATTAATGCGCAACGTTCCAACAGCAGCGTTCAGAATATAACCATAATTTGTCATCTTAATACATACAGTGAGCCCTTCCAATAATTTATTTTCAAAAATACACCCCTGAACCCTCTTACCTTTCAGTGCAGGGCTTCAGTGACCTACTGCAGTAACACAGTTACCCCACAAGTAAGGTGGGTCTATATTTTGCTGTACAGAGTAAGTGAACCTTATGCTAACCCCTGTTTGGAATATCTGCAATGTTCTGGTATTAACTTTATTTACTATTCAGTTAAATACTGCAAATTTGCTCAACATTGTTATGAGTAATGTGATAGGTATAAAACATTACATTTTATGAAGCAAAGATGTAAATTCTAATGTTTCATAGCAAATGGCTTATTTAATTTAAAGGACTTTAGTTTTTTGTTTTTTTTGGAAGGTCCATTTATGATAACTTTTGGACACAAGCCATACTGTATTCCAGTGCATTTGACAGACTACACACAGAGTGGCAACACAAAGTAAATGTGTGTTGTATACAAGCTACTGATCATTTACTGTTCCATGTGCAATGTGTTCAGAATGCATTAGAGTAAGTGGATATCTATCCCAAAGATGCTTTTACATACATTTACTACAGACACATATTCTTCAGAACTTGGCAAAGTTTGAGACTTACAGAGATCACTACAGAAATATGGAGTCAATGAGAGGACACATATTCCCTCTGCTGCTGCATTTCCCATCTGAGTAGCAGATACATGAAGGTACCTCCCTTGGGATCCATCCTGTTACTATCACCACTGCATGCTACAACTATCCAGACATTGCTTCATAGATACATTACAATAAGAACAATAAAAATAAAATGAGGCGCTAGTCAGTTAAATTATTAATAGCATGCAAAAAAAAAAAAAAATGCCCCTCTATCCCTTAAGGCTTACACCCACTGGACCTTCTGTTCAGTGTTACATTTCTGTGTGGCTCGTGCTGCTCCTCGCAGGGTCTGATGTGAATGTAATCCACTTATGATAAAGTTTGGCTCACACAGAGGTGGATAATTGGAGATCTCGGGGACAGCGGTTTTTCCTGCACCATAAAGCAAAGTGCACTCTGACAATGAAATACTCAAATCAACACGTTTTTCCGCCTTTGTAATGTCTCAGTGGCTTCATCAGGAAATATTTTCAGCAAGTGTTTGTGCATGCCGTTTTCTAAAAGCCCAAAACTCTCCCAATCTATTTCTGTACATTCTACAGATTGTTCTTCAAAACACAAATTAACCCTCTGGAGTCTGTTAAAACAATATACTGTTATCTATATGCTAGACCATTTTTACTAGCATAAAACTGATTTGCTACTGACACACTTTTTTGGATGGAATGTGCTAAAAGTAACTAACTGGCAATGTTATCAAATTCTGTGCTTTTGGACTCTAACAGCTTAATTGAATGGGGATACAATAACGAAATATAGATGACAAAAGTATACAATAACATCACAGGATTGAAATATCAGCCTAGGGATTTAATAAGGATTACACAATCAATTATTTCTACTTAGAAACAGCACCAATTACATGTTTTTTCCTACTAATAGTATTTCGCACAATTGTCCATTTATTGCTCTAACTTATTTTTTTAGAGTTTTAGTAATTGTACCAATCGGGAGTACTGTTTCTACTTTAAAAAGGAAAAATGTTTTAATTGTGATTATTACATTGTATTCTACCATATCTGGTTTTGACCTTATATATAAAAAGGTATATATATGCAAATATTTTTTTTTTTTAATGTTAATAAATAATTTGACTAGCACCTCATTTTGTTTTGATTGTATATTCCTACATGTTTGGGGTGTCCAGTTCTCCTCATATATATGGTGGCAGCTGTCTGCTAATTGCTGTGTTTTAGATTCCCCAACAGGAGGGCGCCTGTTTTGTTGTGTTTACATTGCAATAAGAGCAGGAAAATACAAAGATATTATACATATGTGGGCAGCAATCTCAGCCCTCATTATATAACACTTCAGCAGCAGCAGAAGGTGGTGGTGTCACGATGATTAGAGAGTCCCAAGGGAGGCACAAAAGCCTTCCTGCTACTCAAGGGAGACAAATAAGGCAAAATCTTTCCAAACCACACAAGAAGGTGACACCCATTTGGTTTTTCCAAATCTCATCTGCCACGTGTTTGTGTCACATGTGTAACTGCGAGTTTCACTTCAAATATACAATCCTACAAAGAAAGTTTTATTTTTAGAATCCTGCACAGGTGTTATGTCTTTGAAATATAAAAGAGTAAGCTCAGTCTATGGACTGTGCGGCTGAATTTCTGCAGACGTGTCCCTTCACATAGCTTCATCATTGCCGGTCTCACTGCCATGCGTGCAATTTGCCTTTGAAACACAGTCATCATTGGGTGCACTATCTGCCTGGATGACACACTTACCCTCATGTTTAACACCTGCATGGGTATCAGACACAACATTGGGGGCATCATCTGTCTGGATAACACATTTATCCTCTGGTTTATTATCTGCATGGGTGTCAGGCTCCTCATTGGGGGCATCTTCTACCTGCATGACTTCTTGTTTAATATCTGCATGGGTATCAGACTCATCATCTACCTGCATGACTTCTTGTTTAATATCTGCATGGGTATCAGACTCATCATCTACCTGCATGACTTCTTGTTTAATATCTGCATGGGTATCAGACTCATTGGTGGCATTGTCTGCCTGGATGACACATTTATCCTCTTGTTTAATATCTACATTGATATCAGAATCATCATTGGGGGCATCATCTGCCTGGATGACACATTTATCCTCTTGTTTAATATCTGCATTGGTATCAGACTCCTTATTGGGGGCATTGTCTGCCTGGATGAAAGATGTATCCTCATGTTTGATATCTGCATTGGTATCAGACTCCTCATTGGGGGCATCGTCTGCCTGGATGAAAGATGTATCCTCATGTTTAATATCTGCATTAGTATCAGAGTCATCATCGGAGGAGTCATCTACATCATCTGCCTGAGTAACACACTCATGGTCTATCTGGAAAAAATCATTGTCAGCTGTGCTGGCATCCTGGGTATCGCACAAATCAGTTTTATTGCCTCCTTTATTTTCAGATGACCCATCTTCCTGGGTTAAACAATTATCTTCATTTGTATCATCTTCCTGGGTTACACAGTCATATGGATCTGTAGGTCCTGCGATTACAGAATACTCACGCAGAATGCTTTTCAACTTTTCCTCAGGGATACGTTTCAATGGAATTTCTTTGCCTTTGAACTTTTTCCGATTTAATTTATCAGCCTTGGCGATTTCTTCTTTGGTGGAGAATTTTACCAATACTTCCCCTAGTGAAACTCCTTTTTTGTCACATAGAAGATAAATTTCCTCTTCATTTAGAGAAAAGCCAGAAAAGAATTCCTGAACATCACTTTTAGAAACATCGGAGGGGAAACTTCTCAAGTAAAAATATTGGCCATTTGAATAATCAAGTGAGTACATTGCTTTCCTTTCTGCAAGCAACTTTTGCATGCTAGATTTAGAAATTGAGGATATGTATAGACAACGTCCCTTAAACGTACATTTGTCAAACTGAAGAACTTTTGTACGTTGTTCATCACTTGTGAACATGACAAAACATTCCCTTGTTCTATTGCCGTGTTGATCACGCACAAATGTAATGTTATTGTCGCTCACATAATTATAAAACAACTTCTTTAAGTCCGATTTATCCACACTGTAGCTTAAGTTCAGCACACGAACATGAAACGCTTCTGAAATAGAACTATGCCCATCTGATTGACTTTGTGGAGACCTAGAATGCCTAGAAGAAGATTGAGAATACCTCCTCTGAGACCTGGAACGCTTTCGTGGAGACCTGGAACGTCTCCCTGAAGACCTGGAATGCCTTCGCGGAGATCTGGAGCGCTTTCGCAAAGACCTGGAGCGCCTGCGCGGAGACCTGGAGCGCTTGCGCGGAGACCTGGAACGTCTGCGCGGAGACCTGGAGCGCCTGCGCGGAGACCTGGAGCGCCTTCGCGGAGACCTGGAACGAGATCTTTTTCTGCCATGTCTTGAACGTAAATTCTCATCCTCTAGGCCACCATATCTAAGCCACTCTTCTTCAGTAGACCACGATACACGTATAGACTTACTATCCCAATATCTATTAAGACCAACAGTTGCATCGGCATTGGAGGCAAATTTAACTATTGCATCACCACTCCTAACTAATCGTTCATCTTTTAAGTACAATACATCTATAATCGGAAGTCTATAAAAGTACCTTTGGATATTTTTTAATGTTGCGTCAGAATCTCTAACTTTTATGCGTAAATATAATTGTGTTCTGAGAGACGCATCACTTTCATCTCTATTCTTTTCCTCATGCGTTCCATTGTTACCAGACATCAAAGTTTTTGCAAGGATTTCAGTGTTACGTAAAGCAAGTTCCATGTCTTCTCTACAGCTGAGTGAAACATAAACGGTGGAATCCTTTAAGGGACGGCCTGACTGCTGAATTGCTCGCCGCGCATCTTCCCATGTTATGAAGTGAACAAAAGCTTCGCTACGTTCCCCACCAATGACCGTCACACCTCCCAAGGGTATTTCCAATCCAGAAAAATAATCTCTAATATCTCGTGAGCTTGCTGAACTTGACAGACCCTCTAATCGAACAGTTACAGACATTCTCAGTCACCTGTAGGGGGAAAAAAAAATTAAAATATATATATTATATATATATTTCATTTTTTTTTTTTTAGAAACTTTTTTCATTACAGCAAAACCAAATGGTCTTTCAGCATTTGTTAATTAAACTAAAAAAAGAAAAAAAAAAAAAATGTGGTGTTTGTATGCACTCCTTAAGGCCCCACACACTAGTATGCCTTCCCATAAAAAAAATATGAATACTCTGATGTCCGTACTCTTCCTTTCTTTAGTTATAGGGGGATATTAGAGTCCCAAATGCATTTATAATCATTGGTGATTATATATATAATAATGTATATATATATATATATATATATATATATATATATATATATGTGATTATGTGTTTTTACGGTTAATAAATGATGGGTGGAACTGGGGAGTCAATGAATCTTAGTAATAGTCTGAAGGAATCGTTGACTATACATCCAAAAATGCCATTGTTTAATTTTATAAATTGTAAATGTGCTAACATGACTTGTACCCCTTGTGTACATTATACATGCATGCGAATGTTTGATTTTCTTTATGTATCTCTATTGTTATGTGGTGCTTCAATAAACGAATGAATAAAAAACCCAAAAACATATGAATATGTAACCCACTTTTATACCTATAGCCTAGTGAGCTACTGTCTCTACAAGTGCCAAACTACCCAAGCATTGGGGTTTTGGTATATTAATTTGGGCCTGCTTGGAAAAGCCCACATACAAATGTCCGATTCCCCTTTTTGTTCTTTACCAATGCAACATGTATACTGCATACAATAAAGTGATCATTATAACCACTTACAACACATCGGGAACATTTAGTATGAGGTTACATTTCTTCCTGCTGTCCGATCACCTTCTTTACCACACTCACTCGAGATGGAAGGCAGTTTTATATAAGTAGTTACATTTATCACTTAAGTAACAGGAAATTAATACAATATTTATTTATACATAAGAACAGAGATCTATGTATTGGTAGTACTGAGGCAACAGATGCACCACATGCAGGTTATAATTCTAGAGTGGCCACTCTGTTACCTCAGTGCCATCCAATATTGGTTTACCCTCAGTGTGTTATATGGTGGGTGTACTAGGTTTCTTCAGTTATATTGTAACTACAAGGAACGTATTCCAGTGATGAATCTCACCCTATTACCAGAATATTACATATATAGAAAAACAATTAACAATAACATATACTGATAACATTTGACCTAACTAATCTCTACCACTAGTAAGTCACTGTAGTAGTTAGGAATCCTCTATACTGAGTGAAATAGTCAGCAAGTTAGATACATATTATTGGCAGAGCTTATTGCTGATTTCCTAATTCTTCCCTTTGTTATTTGAGGTTTATATTTGTTTGGAACAGTATTGGAGTAAATGTCATTTTTCTGTAGTCTCCTCCTGAGTATCAGACTCGTATATAAGAGAACAAAAATGTTGCAGTATAGTTGCTAGTCTATTTTTTTTCCCCCAAGATGAGTTATCTTAGTTAGGGTTCCTTGTCCCCCAATGTAGATAGTAGATATAGCAAATATCTCTTCCCCACTCGTTAGCTTTCAATAGTGATGCAACTCAGAGGGTCCTTTGCTTTTAGTTACAATTGAAATGACACAGCTGCTTTCATTCACTACTTGCTGCATGCGAGTACTACACTAGAAGTCTGAGCAGTAATAACCTGGCACAGCAGCTGTGTTATAGTGCCTCCTGTCAATGAGTGATTGCTATAAGTTTGCAGCCTGTGTGGATATACTTATGGGGGGGGGGGGGGGTTACTGCTGAAAGTCGTTCCTATCCTCAGTCTGACATGTAGGAGGTGCAATGTTATTATACTGGCCAAACTTACTGGCTCTACTGCTATCTATTGGCTGCTAGAGCCGCTCCCCCACCACCCAACTCAGCCTCCTCTAGAAGGGAAGACCCGACTCTCAATCACTGGCTGTCATTGGATGCTCTTCTTCCTGTCACCTCAGCCCCTTCCTGCTATGGCTGAGCTCTCCTCTCTGCCCCTTGTCACAGAGTGCAGCTTCCGTCTTCCCCCAAGCTCTGTAGGTGAGATCAGCTCCCTCACTGTCTTTTCTCCCCTGTGCCTGGATGCCTGTGTGTCTATAGCTCTGTTCACAGCTTAGCAGCAGCGCAGATCACAGGGAGGCAAGCACTTAGAGGGAGGAAACAGGAGTCTGACTGTCAGCTGCCTTTTATACAGCCCGAGACCACTTCTTTCCTGCCTGGGGCTCAAGCCACTAGCTGGTACTGTGCACGGGGGCCTCCAGCACATTCCTGGCTCGTGCAGCTCTAGAATCTTCTCTATCAGAGCCATAGTCTCCAATATACAGCCAAGTTAATTTGTATACTACAAAACAGATATAGATAAATATATATATATATATATATTACACACACACACAGTCAGGTGCATAAATATTGGGACATTGACAGAATTTTCATATTTTGCCCTCTATTCACCACCACAATGGCTTGGAAATGAAACAAACAAGATGTGCTTTAACTGCAGACTTTCAGATTTAATATGAGGGTAATTACATCCAAATCAGGTGAGCGGTGTAGGAATTACAACGGTTGCCATATGTGCCCTTTTAGCTGCGCCCTGCTCAAGCAGCCTGCCCTGTGCCGTCTCTACCCGCGGGCCGCAGTGTCCACAGGGTGACCTTGGGGGGTATAGGTGATGCAGAGTCATCCGGGCACCTTACGCAGTAAATTTTATCTTCCCAGGATGCACTTGGGTCTCCCTCTATACCCTGACCCCGGGCCAGAGGCACCTCAGTTTCATAGCAAGCCAAAGACCGGAGGAGGATAAAAGAGAGAAGAAACTCTGGAACACACTAGAATCACATTCTCACACAGAAGGAGACGGAAAACCGGTGACCAGAGCGAAGCCCATCTGAAGCACAGATGCGTCAGGGTGGGTCCACTGTGGACCCTATGGACTTCGTAGAAAGAGAGATAAAGGGACGTGCTTACCATATTTCTAATTTTCTACTTCAGGGTCCACAGGGTGACCTTGGGGGATGTCCCAGAGCAGTACCCTCAAGGATAAACACGCTCCTGTGCAGAGAGGAGAATCCGCCGCCTGAAGGATGCATCCTGAGAGGCAAAGGTATCAAATGCATAATACCTTAAAAAGGTCTGGACAGAGAACCACGTGGCCGCCTTACAAAGCTGAACAGCCGAGGCACCACGGCGAGCTGCCCACGAAGGACCCACAGACCGAGTAGAATGAGCAGTAACAGAGGGCGGTACTGGAAGGCCCTCATAAGTGTAAGCATCAGAGATAGCCATGCAAAGTCACCTAGTCAAAAAGTTTGCTTATTGGCTGGCCATCCCTTCTTGTGGAATCCATAGAGAACTAGTATGGTCCACATTCACTGAGGCCTCAACCGCCGACAGGTCTGGGGAATTAAAGGCCGGCACGATAGTCTTCCTCATTAATGTGGAAACTAGAGACCACCATAGGAAGGAAACCAGGGCGAGTCCGAAGCACCGCCCTGTCCTGGTGAAAAACCAGAAATGGGGAAACGACAAGAAAGAGCCCCCAAATCTGACACTTTTCTGGCAGGAACAATAGCCAGAAGGAAAACTGTCTTAGCAGTGAGCCATCTGAGATCCACCGAATCCAGGGGTTCAAATGGAGGGCCCTAAGGACAACAGCCAAATCCCAAGGCGCCACAGGAGGGACAAAGGGAGGCCGATTGCGAAGGACCCCTTGAAGGAAAGTGCGGATATCATAAAGAGGAGCAATCCTTCTCTGGAACCATACTGAAAGGGCAGAGACATGCACCTTCAGGGAAGCAAGGCCGAGACCAAGGTCCAAACCCGCCTGAAGGAAAGCCAAAACCCTGGATACCATAAACACTTGGGGATCGTAACCTCTGGGACGACACCATTCAAAGTAGGTATGCCACATTCTGTGGTAAATCCTAGCAGAGGCAGGCTTCTGGACCCTGAGCATGGTGTTAACCACAGAGCCTGAAAACCCCTTGGACCTTAGGAGGGATGTCTCAAGAGCCACACCATCAAAGACAGACGACCCAGGTAAAGGCAAGGACCTTGAGACAACAGCAATGGAGTGTCGATGGAGAGACTGAAGATCTGAGTACCAGTGACATCTGGGCCACGCTGGAGCCACCAGATGGCAGTACCTCCTTCTTGTTTGAACTTCCGAATTACTCGTGGAAGGAGGGAGATTGGAGGAAAGAGGTACACAAACTGGAAGGTCCACTTGACCGACAGAGCGTCTACCAAGAGAGCCTTAGCGTCTCTTGTCCTGGACCCGTACAGAGGCAGTTTGTGATTTTGTCGAGAGATCATGAGGTCCTCATCTGGAAGTCCCCACTTGTCCAGTAGGAGCTGAAACACAGATTGGTGAAGAGACCATTCCCCGAGATTGCACGTCGTGATGGCTGAGGAAGTCCGCTTCCCAATTGAGGACTCCTGGAATGAACACTGCCGATATGGCTGGTAGACGCCTTTCCGCCCATGTCAGGATGCGTGACACCTCAGACATGGCCGCCAGACTTCGAGTTCCTCCTTGATGGTTGATGTAAGCCACTGTCGTGGAGTTATCTGACTGAACTTGCGCAGGCTTTCCGTGAAGTATGAATCTTGCTTGCTGTAGGGCCCTGAAGACTGCCCGAAGTTCCAATATGTTGATCGGTAGAGCAGACTCTTCTGGTGACCACCTCCCCTGAAAGGAGTGTGGACCTGTCACTGCACCCCAACCCCCGGAGACTGGCATCCGTTGTTAGAAGGACCCATTCCGGAATCCAAAAAGGGGCGCCACCCTGGTGAGGTGGACCGATTGTAGCCACCAAGTCAGAGCTAGACACACCTCTGGATAGAGTACCATCGTTTGTGTCCTTAGACGATGTGGTAATCCATCCCACCAGAAGAGGATCAATTTCTGCAGAGGCCTGGAATGAAACTGGGCATATTCCACCATGCTGAATGTCGACATCATGGATCCCAGTACCTGCATGGCTGAGTGTATGGACACTCGGCGACTGTGGAGGCATCTGCGCACTCGCGTCTGCAAGATAGAGATTTTGTCCGCTGTCAGAAAAATCCTCTGCTGTTGGGAATCCAACAGAGCTCCCAGACGGAGTATCCTTTGGGATGGGATCAGGCAGGACTTTTATCAATTGATCAACCATCCATGCATCTGTAGGACAGATATTGTCAGCTTTACGTGGTGGTGAAGTACCTCTGCAGACCCTACCAACAGCAAGGTCGTCCAGGAACGGCAAAAGGCAGACCCCCTGGAGCCGCAGATGGGCTGCCATTACAGCCATAACTTTTGTAAACACCCAAGGTGCAGTACAAAGGCCAAACGGCAGGGCCTGAAACTGGAAATGCTGTTGTAACGCAGCAAACCTGAGAAAACGTTGGTGAGCCGAAGCAATTGGAATATGCAGGCATGCATCCTGAATATCCAGAGACACCATAAATTCCCCAGGTTCCATAGCTAGTATAATGGAACGTAGAGTTTCCATCCTGAACGGAGGTACCCTGAGGAACTTGTTCAGGGACTTGAGATTGAGGATAGGTCGGTGGGAACAGTTCGGTTTTTGAACCAGAAAAAGGCTGGAATAATAAGCCATTCCCCTCTGGGATAACAGGACCGGTACAATGACCCCAGCCTGAAGCATGGATTGTACTGCCTTTTGAATGGCCAAAGCCTCGTCCTTTTTGGACAGGAGGCCTGTGCAGAAGAACTGATGGGGAAGGAGAGGGCGTACCCCCGAGAGACCACTTCTCTCAGCCAGGTGTCTGTGGTAGTCTGACACCAGCACTGGGCGAATTGAAGTAGTCAGCCTCCTACCCCTGGGATCCCCCAGGGGGAGACCCGCCCAGTCAGCCTGAGGGTTTGTCGTCAGACTTGGCAGCTGGACGTCTCGCACTCCAGACTTGCTTCTTAGGCTTAGTAGATTTCTTTGTGGATGACAGTCTAGGAAAGGACTGGGTTCTAGCCTTACCTGGGGCCCGATAGGTCTGAAAGGACAAAGTCCGAAACCCCGAGGTAGCAGGAGTAGATGGCAGACAAGCAGACTTAGCTGCTACCAGTGTATCCACAATTTTATCCAAATCCGGGCCGAACAGTACCTTACCATTATAAGGTAAACACTCCGAGCTGTTCTTGGAGTCCGCATCTGCCCTCGCAGGTTGCCGACAAGATTCAACTGCTCCCTTGTCGCATCTGAAGACAAGGACCACTCCAGGGTGTTTGCCCAACAATCCATAGCCCGAGCCATCCACCAGTATCCCTCAGGGACGATGTGGAAGGCATAGGGAGAGTCGCACTTTTAACCAAGTGCGTAACGTGGGGATCCACCGCCGGTGAAGTTTCCCATTTAGAGAAATAGTCCTCAGCAAACGGATAAGCATGGGCCAGGGGCTTCTGCAGCTGGTAACGCTTTCCAGGATTTTTCCATGTCACCTCCAGATGGTCCACCAGCTGGTCGGGCAAAGGAAAAATAGCTGTGGCCGCCTTTACAGGCTTAAAATGAGCATGTCTGGACAAGGACAGGAGCTGGAAGATCGTCCTCCTCTATGACCAAGGTAGCACGGACAGCTTGTATCAGACCCGGGATATATATCTTAGACTTGGACTCCCTCTCACGTATGGAAGAGTCGGAGTCAGAGTCATCCGGGATTGCCCCATACTCAGATGACACCTCATCATCATCATACAGAGTAGATTGGGACGATTGCAAAAATGTTTTAGCCAGTCTGCCCTGAGAGCCCTCCTGCTGTCGCACTTCTGCGACATTTTGAAATGCAGTGGGAACTGTATTAATCCACTGGGGAGATTGAACCTATAAGGGTGCAGCCACATGAAGCAGGCTCTTAGAGGGCATAAGCTGCTGCTGTGTGAACCCCAGAAGGGAAAACACAGGAGGGACAGCTAAACATCCCGCAAAGGCCGTGCTTGTGCAAAGCACGCCCACGGAGTCTCCTGCAGAGTGACAGGGACCGTAGAGGGACCTGCGGGAGCATAGCACCTCAAACATAATCCCTCCAGCACCATGTCTCCCACCCCTAAAGTCGCTGTACTTTTTTTTTTACAGGACAACTGTGCGGGAGTCAAATTAGGCATATCACTCTCACTGCCAGACATAGTGAAGAGGATAGCAATATAATGTATGTGACCCCCAGCACAGAATAACAAACTGTGAGGATGTACCCCGGCAACACCTGTGTTAGGGTCAGAGAGAGAGAAAAGTATGGGGAACGTAAAATGGCTGACAGTAAGAAAGTGAAACTTAGAGACAGCGCTAGCATACAGTCACATACAATGCAGAATAATAAAATACCTGCACTAAATCGCACTTACTGGTCAACTACGCAGAACAGCGTCTATTAGGACAAAAGTGCTACATACACTGACTACCGTCCAGAAGGAGAGGTATGTAGGGGGACCCGGACTCAGCACCGCCTGCCTGCTTCCTGCGACACTCAGCCAGGTAGATGGCCGCCGGAGAAGGGAAGCTGCCACAACCCAGCCATACTGCGGTGGAAAGGCTCGCTGTTCATCGGAGAGGAGATGGCTGATAGACACGGAAGGCTGCCTCCCCTGGCCAGCGTTTAACCCCTGGGACGCTGGAGTGTTCCGCAGAACTCCAGCCCAAAGTCCCAGGTGGCTTAGTGGGGATGCAGGACTCGGTGCCTGGCCCCACCTGCGGTCATCCCACCCTGAGGGCTTTCATAAATTAGCCACTGTGTTCCTAATCGCAACAGGAGAGCCTTCTGCGTGTTACTCAAAAGGCTGATGGTCGCCCGATCTGCGTCCAATGTTTTAGATGTTTCTTGTTTTGTGCATGAGCGGCAGATGTGAGACGTTTTCAGTGGACGTCTCTAAACACTTGTTTAGCATATTTTCGCAATTGCTATCTGTGAGAGCTGCGATGGCATTAGCGTCCACATCAGAATCAAGCCCCGTGTCTATCTGCAAACATAAGCCACTGGGGCAGTGCAGAAAGGACAAAGCACAAGCAGAGTGCTAGTGTGGAAGCCCGCAAAATGGGAAATGGAGCGATAAGAAGTGGGAGGAGTTGAGTCCAAACAGGACTGCATGTTGGAAAACACAATATAAAAAATTTTAAAGTGACACTAGCGCTTGAGGTTAAAAATAATGGTAAAATATTTAATGAATATAAAAACAAAACAGAATTTCCTACAAACTTAAGGGAAAATGAATTAATATCAAAAAGAATCAAATAGCAGCAAAAAAACAAAATACACAGTACATAAAGATATAGCAGCAAAGATAAATGTCACTGTATAGGCTCCTTGAAGATTAAATATGCACTGAATAACTGAAACAAAGTAATTCATGAAGCTCCAGTTCCATGAATTATTTTGTTTCAGTTATTCAGTGCATATTTAATCTTCAAGGAGCCAATACAGTGACATTTATCTTTGCTGCTATATCTTTATGTACTGTATATTTTGGTTTTTTGCTGCTATTTGATTTTAATTAATTTTCCCTTAAGTTTGTGGGAAATTCTGTTTTGATTATTTTTAACCTCAAGCGCTAGCGTCACTTTAAAAATTTTTAGATTGTGTTTTCTACCATTGGGGAAAGAGATTACCCCATTTTAAAGTGTCTAAGCTGCTGAAGCTTTTGGCGATAAGAGATCCATCTTCTTACCCTATTATAGAATAGCATGTTGGTTCGACCAGAGAGAGACAGCATTGAGCTGTGCCGAACGTTGTAATGCCAGAATTGCGGGCAGTGCGGAGATGGAGCCCCGATGTGAGAAGCGCAGGGGACGTCATCACTGGGACAGCGTGAAGAACAATAGTGAGCTGGAGTGAAGGATGGAGAGTACTCCTCAAATCCAATAGAAACTATGCAACAGGTAACTATCAGATTTCCTTGAAACTAGTGGGCAATGTAACAGTAAGATCCACTTGGCTGCCTATGACAGCCTGCTATCTTCTCAACTGATAAGCTCACCCCACTGCTGCCTCCAAGAGTTCTCCTATTCTGCTCCCCACCACTGGAACTCACTCCCTCTGCTCTACACCTGTTTATTAAAGACCACCAGTTCTCCTTCTAACCCACCCCTTTAGTCCCTTACTGTGTCAATCATATCTGACTGCCCTTCCCTAGAGCCCTTGAACGCAGGTCCCTTTTCACTTGTGTACTCCTCCTTTCCTTACCTGCTCCATCATGTCCTCCACCTCAGTACTCTTTTCCCAATCAGTGGCTCTCAACCTGTCTGCTGCACCCATCAACTGGGGTAAATGCTCAGTCAGTACTGGCTTACTAATTATAGTAACTGTATCTGTATGGATGTGTAGTTCTTGACTACCATGTACAGATTGTTTTTGTCTGGTTATGTTTGCGCTGTACTTTTGTAAGTGGAAGCCTTGTGGAGCCCCACAAATAAAGGATAATAATAATCACAAACATCCCTGCAGTAGATGGTCTCAGTAGTTAAAAAAACAATGGGAGAGATAAGGTGAGGCAGAGGCACTGCTATATATGCTCATATCCTATAAAGAGAATTAGCACAGAATTTTGTCTAATATAATAAGTACTAAGCACATTGAATTTTTGTGTTATTCAGATACACAAGGGTTCTGTGAAAACCTTTCTATCTTCATTTAGAAATTCGATCTACTTACTTTTGGTGGTGTATACAAATTCTCCAGCAGGAAACTTAGATAGTTACTATCTTCATTGGAAAAGAGCAGGTATCTTACTCTGCAATAATTTCTGGGATGACTTTATAGATCGGTTACTCCTGGAGTCTGCAGATCACATAAAAATAGATTCAGGTACCAAATACAAAGCTGGATGGTGTCACTGGTGAAAGAGAAAAAAAACAAAAAACTATTACATCTGATTCTGCATACAAGTTCCAATATCAAAAGTGATCAGCAATTGAATTATTGCAATAGCACATCAGGGAGCAGACGCTTCACAGCTTATATTTATTGGGCAGCACAGATGGTGTAATGGTTAGCATTACTGCCTCACAGCACTGAGGTCATGGGTTCCTTTCCCACCACGTCCCTAACTCTGCGGAGTTTGTATATTCTCCCTGTGCTTGCGTGGGTTTCCTCCCACACTCCAAAAACAAATATATACTGGTATGTTAATTGTCTCCCACCAAAATTAACCCTAGTTTGTATGTGTGTGCGTGTACATGTGGTAGGGAATATAGATTGTAAGCTCCACTGGGGCAGGGACTGATGCGAGTGGCCAAATATTCTCTGTAAAGCACTGCGGAATATGTGAGCACTATAGAAAAAACTGGTAATAATTTTTATAATATATAGTGCACTGTATAAATGTACAATACAAACATAATAGGAGCTATGGTATGACATGCCTTTGTTAACTCCTTTTCTTTGAGGTCCATGGGGTTCACAGCCATCACATTGAGGTTTATGGATTCATCCAGGTACCAAACAGTTAATCCAAGCTCCCAGGACGCACTAGGTCCTCCCCCATATACCCCGCCCCTGGTCACAGGGCGTCAGTTTGTCACAAAGCCCACCAAGAGAAGGCAAAAAGAGGTAAGAAGGAAAGACATATGTTCTCTAGACATTCTCTCCACGAGGGAAACACTCAAGAGATACAACAAAACTACCCATTAACACTAGGTGCGTTAGGGTGGGTGTCCTGTGGACCCCATGGACCTCGTAGGAAAGGAGTTAACAAAGGTAACCATACCATAACTCCTATTTTCTTCTTCCGGGTCCATAGCCATCACATTGGGGATATACGTAAGCAGTACCCCTAAGGGCGGGAACGCTCCTGTGTCTCGGAAGAAAGGAGGATCCTGCGCCCAAAGGAGGCATCCTGAGAGGCAAAGGTGTCAAATGCATAATATTTTATAAAGGTGTGGACAGACGACCACGTGGCTGCCTTACACAATTGTTCCGCAGACGCACCCCAGCGGGCTACCCACGTAGGACCCACAGACCGCGTAGAGTGTGCCCTGATCGAGTCTGGCACCCTACGACCCACTTGAGTATTTGCCTGTGATATGGTCATACGAAGCCATCTTGCTAAAGTCTGCTTATTGGCTGGCCATCCCCGCTTATGGCAGCCATAAAGAACGAAAAGAGAATCAGACTTCCTCAACTTGCTGGTGCGCTCCACGTAAATACGCAAAGCACGTACAACATCCAGGGAAGCCTCACCTAAGGACAGACCGGACACATGAAAAGCTGGGACCACAATTTCTTCGTTTATATGAAATCGTGATACCACCTTAGGGAGATATCCTGCTCGGGTTCACAGCACCGCTCTATCTTGGTGGAAAACCAGAAAAGGAGAGCGAACTGACAAGGCTGCCAAGTCGGACACTCTACGAGCAGAAGCAATGGCTAAAAGAAAAATAGTTTTTGCTGTTAACCATTTGCGATCTATCGACTCTAATGGCTCAAAGGGGGAAGCCTGTAAAGCCTTAAAAACTAAAGACAGGTCCCATGGTGCTACCGGAGGAACAAACGGAGGCTGCACCCTCAAAACTCCCTGAAAAAAGGTTTTAACATCAGGCAACGAAATAATGCTACGCTGGAACCAAACTCCAAGCGCAGAAGCCTGCACTCTTAGGGAGGCAAGACGAAGACCCCGCTCTAACCCTGATTGGAAAAAAGCGAGAACACGGGAGATCCTAAACACACTAGGATCATATTTTCTCATTTTACACCACTGAAAAAAAGCACGCCAAACCCTATAGTAAACCTGGTCCGAAGAAGGCTTTTGTGCCCTCATCATGGTCTTTATTACTGGCTCTGACAACCCTTTGGCTCTTAACACGGAGGCCTCAAGAGCCATGCCGTCAAAGCTTACCGAGGGAGATCCGGATACCAGCAGAGACCCTATAGCAGCAGATCTCGCCTGAGAGGAAGCGGCCAAGGTGTGTCCACTGAGAGGAATGGCGCCTGGGCCAAGCAGGGGCTATCAATATCACCATGGTATCTTCTTGTTTGAGTTTTCTGACCACCCTGGGAAGAAGAGCTAGAGGCGGAAAAAGATACGTCAGCCCGAACTTCCACCTTACTGACAACGCATCCGTGAAGTCTGCCCGTGGGTGCCTGGTCCCGTACCTGGGGACCTTGTGGTTGCAATTTGAGGCCATAAGGTCTATCTCTGGAAGACCCTATCTGTCCACTAAGACCTGGAATACCTGCGGGTGGAGAGTCCACTCCCCCGCGTCTATGTCCTGCCAACTTAGAAAGTCTGCCTCCACATTTTGTTCTCCTGGTACAAAAACTGCCGCTATCGCAGGAAGATGACATTCTGCCCATACTAGGATCCTTGATACTTCTGCCATGGCTCCCCGACTTCGGGTGCCTCCCTGACGATTTAGGTAAGCTACTGTGGTAACATTGTCGGACTGTACTTGCACCGGCTTGCCGTGCACAAGATCCTGGGCTTGTACCAATGCCCTGAAAACTGCCCTCAGTTCCAGTACATTTATGGGTAGACAACTTTCTGCCCTTGTCCATCTTCCCTGGAAGACATGCGGGCCTAACACTGCTCCCCAACCCTGAAGGCTGGCATCGGTGGAGAGGAGAGTCCAATCCGATATCCAAAACGGCCGACCCTGGTTGAGGTGGTTCGTCCGTAGCCACCAGGACAGGGACAACCTGACCTCTGGGGAGAGGTAGAGCTTCTGAGATTTTATCGACTGATAATCCCAGTTCCAGCGTGAGAGAACCCACCGTTGCAACGGCCGGGAGTGGAATTGTGCATATTGCACCATGCTGAAGGAGGATACCATTGACCCCAGCACTCGCATGGCCGCATGCACTGATACCTGCCTGTTGTGTAAAAGATTGCGTATGCTCCCCTGTAGGACCGCAATCTTCTCTTCCGGTAAATACAATCTCTGCTTTACCGAGTCCAGTCGTGCTCCTAAGTGCACCAACTGTTGTGCTGGTTGAAGGAAGGATTTCTTCCAGTTCACAATCCAACCGTGCCTCTGCAAACAAGAGACTGTCATCTCGAGATGCCTCATCAACTCCTGCGGAGACTGCCCTAGCAGAAGGAGATAGTCTAAGTAAGGCAAAACTCTGATGCCCTGGCGCCTGAGGGCTACCATTATCACCGCCATGACTTTTGTAAAAACCCGGGGGGCTGTGGACAGGCCGAACGGTAATGCTAGAAACTGAAAATGGTCCTGCTCTACTGCAAACCGCAGAAACTGTTGATGGGATACCACAATGGGCACATGTAAATAAGCGTCTTGAACATCGAGGGATACCATGAAGTCCCCTGGTTCCAAGGCTAATACTATTGACTTCAGTGTCTCCATATGAAACCTGGGCACCCGTATGAATGTATTGAGGTCCCTTAAATTTAGAATTGGTCCGAAAGACCCATTTGGCTTCCGAAACAGAAACAGGTTGGAATAAAACCCCTTTTGTACCTGTTCCTGTGGCACTCGGACAATCACCCGTCCTCAACAGGGAGTGAACAGCTTGCTGTATAGCCAACGCTTTCATCGACCCCACAGGCAGGGGTACGGAAAAAAACCTTTGGGGCGGACTTCTCTAAAACGTTAGGGCATAACCCTGGGAAACTATTTCCCGAATCCAGGCATCTGTTGTTGTGAGAAGCCAGACGTTCGAAAACCGAAGAAGTCGGCCTCCTACCCTGGGATCCCCCAGGGGGAGGCCCGTCCCATCAGGCCACGGGTTTATCCTGTGGCTTGGAACCCGGGCGTTTGGTTTGCCAGGGCTTTTTAGGTGATGGCTTTCTACCAACACCTGCTCTACCAAAAGGCTGCCCTCTGACCTTCCCCTGAGGCCGAAAGGAAGACCTTTGTCTAGACCCTGATGCTGAGGGTAACCCTGCAGCCTTAGAGGCTGCCACCGAGGCTACAATTTTGGCCAATTCCGAACCAAAAAGGACTCCACCTGTGAAGGGTAGAGACTCTAAGGCCCTCTTGGACCCTGAATCAGCCTTCCAATCTCTTAACCATAATGCTCTACGAGCGACTACAGAGGCTGCTGAAGCTCTGGCGGACAAGATCCCTGCATCTAGAGCTGCCTCTCCAAGGTAAGAAGAAGCCTCCTTCACATAGGGAACTATATCCTGCTGTTCTTTGGACAACTCAGGCAAGGACTCGGCCAAATCCTTCATCCATTCTTCTATGGCTCTAGCCACCCAGGCTGTAGCCATTGCCGGCCGGGTAGCTGCCCCTGAGATTGAAAAAATCGTCTTAAGGCAACCCTCCAGCCTCTTATCAGTAGGATGTTTAAGGGAAGAGGCTGAAGGTACTTGTAAAGTGGAAGACTTCATTAAATGTACCACATGCGTATCCACTGATGGTGGAACCTCCCATTTAGAACACTGCTGAGAAGAAAACGGAAGAAAAAGCCAAAATCTTTTTAGCCACATGGAACCTCTTGTCCGGAGCCTTCCAAGCTTCGCCCAAAAGTTCCGATAAATGCTCCGACCCGGGAAACTCCGCTTTGACCACCCTCTGGCGCTTAAACACCGGAGCCTTCTTATGTATAGGCTCTGCCTCCTCGATATTCAAAACCGCTTTGACCGCCCTAATTAAGAATGGGACATCAGCCACTGGGAAAAGATCCCCCTCTTCTGTGGAGAGAGATCCCTGAGAGGATACTTCATCCTCCTCAGAAGACAAATCAGAATCTGTGTCCTGACTTGCCTGTGTAGCCAAACGCCTTCTAGCTTTTGGCCGTACAGGTTTGGCTATCTGAGGTGGCTGCTGAAAAGTCAAAGACGACGAAGGGCCTGTTTGCCCATGCGCATACATATCCATCCAAGATGGCAACATAGGAAGCATAAATACAGCTGGCTGCAATTGCTGCTTAACTTTCATCCCCGGAGCAGCAGGAACTGCCAATCTCTCAGCCACGATCTGGGAAAAAGCAGCCCAAGGGGGTTCCTGACCCGAAGGCGGCAAATTTGATTGCTGTGGAGACTCTCTAAAACAGCGAACACATAAGCCATTTTGCACAAAGTCCTGAGAGGACAAACCTGCATTACAGGCTACACATGATATCAAAAGAGGGGCCTCAGCCACCTGCCTTTCAGAATCTTTTGACATATTTAAAAGTCTAAATTATATATATATATATATATATATATATATATATATGTGTGACCCCACCCCACACACCGCTTGCCGGGAGAGAAACAGTAATGAAATGTAAACAATACATACACACAGTTTCACAGGTCACAAACAATGCATATATACTTAGCAGAGTCTATGTAATTTGTTTAGGCTCCCATGCACTATAATTAGCAAAGCCTAGTAGCATATATGGAGCTTCTGTATAAATGATCCCAAAGGAGAAGTATACAGGGAGACTGACCCAATGCTTCCTGAGCAAAAGCCATAGAGAGCACTGAGTATGGTCTATTGCTGACTCAAATAGGAAGCTGGGTGGAGCAACCCAAAAGCTGGACCTCAGGAGGGCCGTAGTTCGGGTTGGGGGAGTGGCCGCCGGGGAAGCGTGCCTCCCCTATGCTGTATGGACGCGCGGACGGGCCGCTTATGACCGCGGCATCGGTGGCCGCCCACGGTCCACCTACCTGCACCCCGCTCGGTCGCGGTCCAGAGCCCTCTTGTCCGGAGAGCCCCTGCCGAAATCACTAGCCGCGACTAGCGTTGCGGCGCCGGCAGGGTTTGCTGAAGCTGCCTTCCTTCGGGACTGCAAGCAGTTCCACTGCTAGTACGGTGCCTTCTCGCACCAAATAGTACACTGACGCCCTGTGACCAGGGGCGGGGTATATGGGGGAGGACCTAGTGCATCCTGGGAGCTGAGAGCTTGGATTAACTGTTTGGTGCCTGGATGAATCCATAAACCCCAATGTGATGGCTGTGGACCCCATGGACCCCGAAGAAGAAAATCCTAGTTTCTCTATGCTCCATCCTGCATACATTTTATTGGATTAAGGAGTTATACTTAGTGCCATCTGAGGGTGTAAGGTGCAGGGTATTATGCTGCACAACATCTTTGATATAAGGATTACATCATTTCCTACAGGTGTTATCTCTGCACATTTTAGGGGTCTATTTACTAAGCAGCGTTAGGAGACAGAGTGAAAAGTGATAAGGTGCCAGCCAATCAGCTCCCAACTGCCATCTCACAGGCTGTTTTTGAAAAATGACAGTTGGGAGCTGATTGGCTGGCACCTTATCACTTTTCACTCTGTCTCCTAACACTGCTTAGTAAATGGACCCCTTAGACCTTCTCCTACAAACTCAGCTCCACAGCGGGAAACTTAAGACACATTACAGGATGAAGACATCCATGTTAATACTATGATCGTAATGGTACTGGAAGCAGATGGAATTCTCCGAACGTTTATTCTATTGTTCGATTAGAATTTGCATGCTTATCCAAATCTCTTAAACCCTTATCATTGGCTCAGTCAGGTGCATTTTTCTCCCCAGGATGGTGGAATAGCTGGTGACAACAGCTGGAGAGCCACAAGTTGCTGCTGTCCTTTCTCCTTGCCCATTGTGTGTGTTAAGGCTCCCATACACGGTGTGATATAGCAGCCGATCCAACGGATTGGTACGATATCGCAACTATATCGTACAGTGTGTGGGCATGATATCGGCCAGTGCTTCCTTGGGGTCGTACATCGCACCTCCAGATCTTACTGCATGTTCACTTGATCTGGGGATGCTATGTACGATCCCATGCAGCGCCATGCGGTTGGGGTAGGGTGATGCCGGCATATCAGGCGGTCGGCGCCCCGAACGCTCCGTGTGTGGGGACCGCTCGATATGTCGGCCGTAGGATCGCAAAGTGCATATCGTACCGTGTGTGGGGGCCTTTAGAGAGGTTGTGGAATACCTTGGGTTTATTAGTTAGGGAGTGGGGGCGGGGAAGTATTTCAGTAAAAATATAACACTGGAGCTTATCTTGAATGGAATATCAATGTTTTTGAACCATTTTTCATGGGACCACGCGGAAGATTAATTTATAGCATGGGGGAGATGTATCTAAAGTGAAGTGCAGGTGTCACTCATTTCATAAAATGTAAATGATAGCTAGAATCTAGTTGCAATGGGCAACACCTCCAATCTTCCTATTTAGAAGGTTTGATACATCCCCTCCTTAGGGGGGGGGGGGGGGGGGGATTCAATTCCCCAACATCGATGAGGAGTCATTCCAGGACAGCATATTGCATACGCCAACTTTGCAAGTTATTCCTAACCCCCCCCCCCCATAGAGATGTGAGGGAAAACTTGAAATGTTGGCACAACTGTAAAGACTATATGAGCGCAGCTGGCATTCTCCCCTAAAGCTGGGTACACAATATACGATGTGTACTCAGGCTACAGTGCGATGCGGTGTAGCGACATCACGTGCGCCGTACACACTGCCCGATCCGGCATATGATGGTACCATGCATCGTTACATGCTGCATGTAACTGCACCTGGTCCCATCTGCTGTGCAGCACAGTAGATGAGACGATACAATGTACAACTGCACAATTGGGTAACACTATAGACACGTAGTGTCAGAATATATCATAGTGTATACCCAGCTTAATAACCTGCTGTTTGGATGGGATACTGTACTTGCCCCCATATGAAAGGAACAGGTGGGTTGTTATTTGGTTTCAGTTTGAAAATTCCCAACATAAGGGGGTGTGAGACTGTACCCATGAGATGCCCCCCTGGCATACCCTGCTCCATCCACCACCTTCCCCCTCCCCCGTGTAATAACATAGCACCCCGCAACCCCATCCTCCTACACACAATGGGCGGGGAAAGGGACAGCAACCTGTGTCTCTCCAGCTGTTGTCACACAGATGTTCCCCCCCAAGGTACAGGTGGTCCCACAGCGGCCATGCAGCCCCCACTCCTCTCCGGCCTATACACATGGTCTATGCAGTATTATACGACTCCCAACCATCAGCATCTGACACCCTGCACCGGGTCACTCACTCCGCTGGGTGGCGGGGACACAGACACACATATGGGGCTGTCATGTGATTACCGGGACACGGCGCGCGCTGAACCTCGCCGACTGGATCCGATCCCTACTCCGGTAACTTAATGGCGCTCACAATGGGCCGCGAGGAGGAGCCAAGGGGGCCGCGCATGCGCAGTCTCGTCTTCCGGAAGCGCACGCTCCGTGGATCTTTTTTTTTTTTTTTGTCACACGCACACAACGTTATAGCACGCAGAGAGAGGTATAGGAAATACTGGGCACCCGATTCGCGTTATTTTATCAACAGAAGTGAGAGCGTGATGCTTTTTGGTCCCACGAGCACGCCGTCTGGCCGGAAGTGATGTGACGTCACTCCCCGTTGTCATGTTAAGGGCGGAAGTGTTGAGAGACTTATTAATACCCGTTTCATATTAATGGAGACTCGTCGCCTGCAAAGGGGGTGGATTGTCAAACCTTCTAGAGGCAGGACGAGTGGGTGTGTTGCCCATAGCAACCAATCACGTGCTAGCTAGCTATCGTTTTCTAGAATGTACTAGATAAATGATAGCTAGAAGCGGATTGGTTGCTATGGCAACACCTCCACTTATCCTGTTTATATTTGATACACGGTGTTTAGTCATTTGTTATATTTGTTTGTGATAGGACTAATCTGTGGATTGTTGTGCAAAAAAACATCGATAAACTCAAAAGTGCTATCACAGAGTGGCTTGCAGGGCTAAAAGATCATCATTTATTATTTCAGTGTTATTCAAAGCCACACACCATTCTACCACGGGACCTTTGTAACATAATATATACAGCAAAAAAATATATATTGAACAATAGGTGTAAAATGGTACATAGAGATGACTGACACGCAAACTTGCCTCATTTTACTGGCGCATACCGTCTGACCCGCTATTTTTGTGACAGTTAACTTGAGGTACATCATTGCTAAGCTAACTACTGCGAGCACATGCTGAATGCACTCGAGTTGGCCATCGATGGTTGACGTTTCACAACCATGGATAGTGCCAGATGGCAACGGTTTAATTTAGCCATCAGTGACATGAAGACACAATGGACGCTTTGTGCAGTGCTCTTTCTGCATACGATAACCACCTCTCCCCTTTCCTTACGCGCAAGTCTGTCAATGTTGGTTTGAAGTGAACCGTCAGTGGTTTCGCAGCATTGATAGTTGGACACCATTTCTTGGCAGACACTATAGTGGTCAGTGGATTCCCAGCAATGATAGTTGGACACCATTTCTTGGCAGACACTATAGTGGAGATCCCTAGCACACACCAGCAGCAGGTGTACAGTGTTATAGGTCAGATAAGACACCCTAGCACTATCAGGAGAGATTTAGGCCCCTTGAGCATGGCCATGCTCCCTGACAGAAGTTGTATCCCAAGTTACAGATATTAAATGTTGGAAGGCATGATAGTGTGAGGATAGGCTTTTACCTTTTTTTTTTATTTTTAAATGCAACCACCATGGAATTGAAGTTAATAAAGTGTGTAAATCTCATTAAAAGGCCATCATAAAAATATGTATGCTGTTAAATGACACTTTCACTTAATGTTACAATGGCAATGCACCTGGAGGGACGTGGACATGGTGGGCTGGGTGTGCCTCCTTATGTAATAGTATGAGCTGCTCAGTCCCCCATCAGAGTAATTGTGGGGACCTTACCTACAGCACTTATTGTGGGTTGAGAACAGCAGGAACCCCCAAATGCATCAGTCTGAACTGGGCAGGTGAAGCAATTAGCATGATAGGGATTACACTGCCTAAAGCACTGATTGTATGATGCAGGCAGCTGAAGCACATAGGGGCATATTCAATTAGAAGTTAAAAGTCTGTTTCCACACTTTTCGCCGTCATCTGAGGTTTTGGCTGCGATAAAGTATCACGCTCGTCCCCGCGTATCCCCGTATTCAATTCCAAATCGGCGACAACTGGACCCGGCGAAAAAGGTAATGAGCGAAAAGTGGTAATTTTTGGGGAAATCAGCCTGACACCCCCCAAAAGATGCTCTGACATGGGGGTTCACTATGGGTACCCCCAAATAGCCCTGCTAAAGGTATTTGGGGTGTTTAAATGGTCTCAATAGCTTTCATTTTGTATCTTTAAAAATGTGAAGAATAGCATTTTCACAGTTTTTTGGGGGAAAATTAGTCGTCCCATCAAATTTGGGGTACCTGAAAATGGGTGCAAGCCTATTTTTAAGTGTCTAAAGTGAACTTTTAAATAATCGTGAAAAATCCACCTTCTGGAATCAAAAGAACGCCTGGGGCATACTTGGAGACCCCCCCCGAGTCTATTTGGTAGTTTTAAAGTTTGTCCCCCAACTTTTTTATTTTCACCCCCAAAACAAAAGTACTTTTTTGGGGTGTCCAGTGGTTTTTTTTTTTTTGACACAGTTAACTTTAGGGGGACTGTCCAATGGGGGGGTTTCCGCAACGTTGCTCCCCAAAACCCCAATTCTGCACTAGTTTTTAACACCTATTCATAGGTGAAACCTTTTTGCTCATTTTTGCCATTGACTTCTCGCACCTGCAAAAAGTCAAAGAAATTGAATACGGGGATAAGTGCAGAATGCCGAAAATGACGTCATCGGCGAAAAAAGCCCAGCGAAAACGGCTTTTCGACGCTAAATGAATATGACCCATAGCATCCAACTGTATGGAAAGTTTGAAGCTCATTACAAATACAGAGTTTTCAGTGACCTGTATCCCATTTCTGAGAGGCAGAACTTGTGCAGTACACAGGGTAAGCCACTGCAGCTTAAGAGACAAGGAACCTTCAGTAACCACGCTCCAACCTCAGAATACCTTGGAGTGCAGAGTGGCAGTTCACTAGCCTTGTTATTACACATAAACCTTTGGGCTAGATTTCCTATTGCACAGATTGTAAAAGCAGCCAATGATTTTAAAACTGCAAAAAAAAGCAATGTTAAAACAGGCTCGTTTAGTATTGATTCCTGTTACTGCTTTAAATACGAGTTAAAAGCAACGATCATCGGCAGCTTTAATAAACTGCTGAATAGTAAATCTAACCTATAGACTCTATACGGTACATTTAATCTGTCGGTTTGTTAAAGTCACTAATCATCGGCTGCTTTGACTAATATTTAAAACAGCAATAGGAATTAATGCTAAATCAGGCTTGTTTAGCATTAATTCCCATTGCCGTTTTTAAAACTATTGGTCAAAGCTGTTGTTGATCGGCGGCTTTGACACTCCGACGAATAGCAAACATAGCACCCATAAATCCATTTGTAGGCTGGATTATCGCATTGGGGTATTTATCTGTATAAAAGCAAGGTTAGTAGCACTGACTTTGATGCAAGAGTCAGGTGCCCCCCGCCACATCAGTTTGAGCTAACTAAATGAAGGACAAAACATTACAGTAATAGTGAAGCAGCAGGGGGCGGCTTAAGTGGTCGGTGCGGGGGCGTGCCAGAGCGATCACATCACTTCACAATGCCGATATTACCAGCATTGTAAAGCAGGGGGTGAGGCTACAGTGACACGATTCAGCGCAAATTGCATCATCGGTCCACCCCGAATCGCGCCCCCATTCGCTCGCTAAGTGGGTGCGGGCGCTGGGGGCGGAGGACATTCAAGATTCTTGCCTACTCCTACGCGGGGCCCGATTTTCGCGAGGCTCCCGGCCATCCTGGGAGAGTAGGCAAGTATTCCCCAAGGTCTCCAATACAGAGACACAATTATGATAAAAACTATAGCAACATATTTGAATAGAATTCATTTGCCGGGGAGATCTTTACAAAAATGTAGGAATTCTTGGATAAGCCATTCCGTCTGAGGGACTTAGAATGTGCAATAGTCTCTTCTCCTGTAGGTAAGAGCCTGGCCCCAGATGGGTTCATCACTTGATATAACAATTTTGATGAAAAAAAAATAATATTTTTCTTCTACAGTTCGTTAATGAGATCTGTAAGAAAACAGTTCTACCTGCAATCATTTAAGCCCATACTACAGTTTTTCTAGAGGAGGCCAGGGATTCTTCCCTATGCTCGACTTCTCTTAACATCAACTCAAAAGTATATGCCAGATTGCCAAAATAAGTTTACTGGGAAGAGAGGGTGTTACATGAAAGGTTGATAATAAAGAGGTCAACATCCAGAAGGTCAACACCACAAGGTCGACTGGATCTGAATATCGACAGTTGAAAAGATTGAGATGGTCATTAGTTTGACCATCGTTCCGTAGACATGTATTTAGGTCAGTAGGGTTAAATGGTCGATACAATGAAAAATTTGACATTTAACATGTCGACACTAAAATGTCAACACTTTTAATGATAGTTTAGCCATAACCTAAAAATCGTGAAAAAAACATGTCGACATTTTAGTGTCGAAATGTTTACTATAAATACTGTAATGTAACAAAAAATAAGATTTTTTTTTTACTTACCGTAAAATATCTTCCTTGAAGTCCATCTGGGGGATGCCATTACTCTGGGTTATGTATAGTGAAGTGTGGAGTCGGACACTATGTTTATTGAAAACTGGCTCCCACCACCTATATAACACTTCCACCCTAATCTCAGTCTATATTTAACAAAGCCACAGGAGACCCACAGAAGGGACTGAGAAACAATGGAAGGATTGCTGCATCCCCCAAATGGACTTCAAGGAAGGGATTTTACGGTAAGTAAAAAAATCGTATTTCCTTTATCGTCCATCCGGGGGATGCATTACTCTGGGTGATATACCAATTAAGCCAATTAACGGGGGGGGGGGGGGGTTGCGTCAGGACTGACTGTTTTTTCGCCCAACACTTGCATCCTTTGGGCCAAATGTATGAAAGCGATAAAAACTTTGTAAAAGTATGTACAGATGACCAGGTAGCTGCTTTGCAGAGCTGCTCCACTATGGGACCATGCGTACCTCCCAAGAGGTTCCGACTGCCCATATCGAATGAGCCCGAATTGAGTCTGGAACCGTCACATCTGAGGACAAATACGCCTGCCTAATAGCAGAAGTTACCCATCTAGCGATGGACCCTTTTGAGGCACGCCAGCCTCTTTTTGGTGCATCAATCAATACCAAAAGTGAATCCATATGTCTAAAAGATGCAGTACGGTCCAAGTAAATGCGTAACGCACGTACCACATCCAACAATGCTAATGAAGAACCTTCAGTAGCCCCTAAATTCTAGCGAAAAGCCGGAAGGACAATATCCTGGTTAATGTGAAAAGCTGATACCAGTTGTCGAAGCCGGATGATTGGCTGAGACCAAATCTTTTAAATTAATATCTGACGAAGCCATTTTGCGTCGTCAGCACAATACCATCAGGTACGATGCTATACTTGGTTATTAGTGTCGTGCGTCTGCTTAACTACTGCATATTGTTGAAAGTCCAATCAAAACCTATACGCACATTAGATAATACATATAAAATATAGAAGACGCACAACGCATACTAGCGAAAGTACACAATATTCTCACTCTCACACATACACGCACTTATAAAAGGTTCCCTCACATTAAGTTTGATATTAGAGGTTTTATTAGCAAATGCTTATGTTGTGAAATGTAATGCTTATGATATTTAAGGTACATAAACTAGTAGACATGTCATGTTTGGTACCATTCTAAATCACTGTTTATTCGCAGATCTCCGGTTCTATCGGCAAGGAGATTGCATCATGCGTCTGCAAGTTATGGATTATAGGAAATTAGTGGTTAGAATGTATATCTCTGTATGTAGTGTCTTTTGACTAGTTTAAACCAGTTCTTCGGCGGAAAAACCACACAAAGAAACTTCTGAGGAGCTGGGACATACCCCTAGTGACACTGTATGAACTGACCTATGACCTGCATCGTACCAGAATGTCCAGGAGCAAGAACCAATGGAAATCTGTCAACTAGTTTCTTTGTTAGAGCTGAACTCTGTAAGGTATAGAGTACTGATTATAGTATGCAGCCATTCTCCTTGGATGACCACAGGCTTCTGGATTGATGACTGGATACTGGGACCAGTGCGCATGCGTATGTATCGGCTTGTACCTTTGTATTTACTTGCGTTTTGCGCTAATTATCTAGATCACAGCGCGTTATACTTTTCATTGAATAATATGACTTTTTGTGCTTTGGAACCACAATTGGATTGGAAAGCAATTATTTTTTATGCGACTTGCAGCGCTAAATAGCGACATTTAGGTATAGAGATTTAGGGGTATCAATACACTTTTGGTAGAAAAGAAGGCTTAGTGCATAACATTACCCTATCCTCATGAAAAACGAGAAGCGGATCTTTACAAGAAAGAGCTGCTAATTCCGATTTCCTTTTGGTTATTGCTTCGGCCAGAAGGGTAACAACCTTCAGAGTGAAGTATCACAATTCTAATCAATGCCAAAGGAATGAATGGAGCCTTTTGAAGTGCCTCCAAAACTAAATTCAATTCCCAAGGAGGAACCGGTGGGACATACAAAGGCTGTATGCGAAGAAACCCCTGCAAAAAGGTCTGAACCTCTGAAAGTGGCCAACCTTTTCTGAAACAGAATTGATAGAGCTGAAATTTGTCCTTTAAGAGAAGACAATTTCAAATCCTCAACTAATCCTTTTTGTAAACACTGTATACTCCCAGAGGAAGACCACCTAGGTCGAAACGCGTTGCAGAACAATGATTCCCCGAACCAGCACACTCCTGCCTGATTACACCTATCTGATCCACCAGAGCCGCTGGCATCTCACATCTCGCAACCTACCACGGAGCCAACTACCCGGAATCGGAAGCGCGCCCACGCATCTGCCGGCCAGGGGACATTGGAGGAAGGCTACTGAACTCCCAGGCACAAGACACCATCTTAAAAATTAGATCTGCACGACGCCATTTTGTGAATGGCCACCCAGCGCCATTTTAGAGAAACTCACACTTTAGTACATACGGCGATGCTATTATTAGCATCATGCGATCGCATATTTCACCATACCCCATACACACATTAAAAATACGCACATTAGCGAATGCATAATATCCCGCGTACGGACGCTGTTTATAGCTTCATGCATACGCATCTTCCCTAAGTTGAAAGTCCTCACTACATAAATCTAACTAGCGTCTTTTCCCAAACCCCTAATACTTACACACTGCACACTCACATAAAAGGTTCCATAGCTTCAAAGTGTAATATTCAAGGTTTATTAATTTATTACTAATGTTGTGGAAAGAGGGAAAAAGGAGACAAAAGGCTGTCGGAGGCTGACCTGTGTCCATTTGAATCAACCTATTAAATGTCCTCTAACAGAAGCACCGTGACGGAGAACCAATGGAATCATGCCAAACTTGCCTATTGTATTGCTTATCCCTGTAAGGGTATATATGTGCATTCAGACCCCAATCTGGAGTCTTCTTGCTGATGCTGTTAATGGAGGTTTCTTGTTGATGCCGGTAACTGGTCCCAGAGCGCATGCATATGTAATAACTGTATCTTGGGTCTGTATGATTTCTTTGCGCTAAATTGTCTTTAGATCACAGCGTGTAACCTATTGTTTTTATGTTGAATAATAACCTTTGTGCGTTGGAAACACATTTCAAAGTCTGAAGGCATTTATTTACTGTATGACTTTGTACGCAAATAGCGACAATTGTAGAAGGTATAGGCAGGAGCGTATAGAGGTTTAAATCCAGTAACGTTAGTTGGGGGCTCGCAGTGTTAATCTCGCAACCGGTCTGTAACACTCGGTATTGAACTCTCAGCAAAAGAGTGGAGGCGCCTGACAGGAGAATGCATTGTGCTACCATTGTTGCTGAGAGTGCGCTACCGGTTACTGTGACTTTAGGAGCACTGATTGAGAATCCAGGGACGGGGGAGGAAAAAGTTTGTTTTCCTTCGTCGATAGGTTGTTTTTCCATTTTATTTTGTGGGTTAAAAAGGGGGTGTCGCATTATTGCATACACGGCTGGGTCGCATTTTTGCGTACGCAGCTGAGTCGCATTTTTGCGTACACAGCTAAGTGTAAGAGTCATAATAAGGTTGTGTAATAGTTGCATTATTGTGTATAAGACTAGTCGCACAATAGCATATACGTATTTCCGGTCTTGCTGCCACATGTTTTAAACAAAGCCGTTGAGATTACATTATCAATTGTTACCAATAACTGGGTTAACATGTATTTTTCTGCGCAGGAAAAAAGTGTGTAACTGTGAGTATTTGTTTAGGGTGTAACACGGGACCTAAATGTTAAAGGTATCGTAGGACCCTTAAGTGCTAGGCGTAACGAACGGCCTAGTGACTCAGTAGCAGCTTACCGTTTACTTTACACAAGGCAGGTGTATGGGTTGTTATTTTTGTTAGGGTTCGGCTCCCAGTGTGATTATAGTATTTAGTAATTGGTTAGGCTTATTTGAGCACTATAATTGAACCGCTTAGTTTTGGGCTAAACTGTGATTATGAACTGGTGAGAGGGTGGACGAAATCAACTGGAAAACAAAGGGTATATATTGCCCCCTAGCGGTTGAAACGTAGTCAAAAAGGGATTTCTGCATGGCAGCATCTTTTCTTCCATAGGTGAGTGGAGGCGTCTAGAGGTCTTCCATAGGGTTTGTGGATACACCCTTTTTCCAAGACGTCCGCAGGTAAGTGAAAGTATCTTGACTGTCTTTCACCAGTTTAAATCTTTATTGAAAAACGTAGGATTTGTCCCAGGATGGGAGCCATGCAAACAGTAGAGATGTTAGACAATGATGTGCTGCTAATGGAAGCGCCGCTTGGATCGGCATGTCGTATTATGCATACTAAGTATGGTGCTTATGCAATTAGGTACTGTGATATATGGTTTAAGATGACGATAAAGAGTGTAAGGCAGTTTCCCAGAATTGGTAGTTTTGATAAGGATGTATTGAATAATGGGCCTGATTCAGACCCGCTCGCAAGCGCTATGTGCTCGCAAACAGGTCGTCGTGCGCATGCGTGAGACTCGGATAGCGACGGGCAAGACGTCGCTCCGGGTCTCGCACCAAAGGGGGCGTGCTGTCGATGTTGAGTGACAGCACGCCCCCTTTGGTGGGCAGGCCGGGGGGGGTGACTGCCCAGACGGAGGCGTTCCCATGAGAATGCCTACCGTCTGGGGCCGGCCCCACTGACATCACAAGTGATATCAGTGGGAGTGCTTTCGGCTCTGTTAGAGCCGAAAACACTCTAGGGCTTGCGGCAACGAGACCCTACCATAAGGGTCTAGTCGCAAGCCCGATGGTCGCAATGGTCTTGACCATCGCGACCATCTTCCTGGCCGCTTGCTATAGCTGTGGGTGGTCAGCCACAGCTATGCGAGCGGCCAGGAGGCCGCCCTAAAAAAACAGAAGGCCAGCCCTGATTCAGAGCGAGCACTCTGTCAGAGCGTCTGGCTCTGAATCAGGCCCAATGTCCGAGATCACATCAGTCTGGTGCGTTCGAGTGAAAAAGGTAAAATATAACGAATGTTTAAAATTATGGCAGCATGAGGGGGATGCATGGCTTAAAGGTGTGCAAGAGACGCAAACTAGGGTCTCGAGCACGTTACCAGAAAGTACACCCACAGCGCTGAATTGCAATGCATGCGAGCCACGAAATAGCGCGCACGTGGAGCAAGGTAGCGCTGTGGAAGGTATTACCAGTGGTGCAGGTACAGTTGTTGAAAAAACCCATAAAAATGTAACAACTAATTTGTACCCTCTCTTAAGTAACCATAAGGAAAATGTTTATGATGTGGATGATGAGCCTATTGTTATGTCTGCCATTTCCCATGCTGTACACATGTTAGATGCTCCACCATGACAATCACAAGTGGTGCCGCCATCTCCATCAGTGATAGTACAGGAAGTGTTAACATCCACTGCACCCGTAGAGGAAGTTGTTAACCCTATACGTTGCAGTAACAGACTAAACCCCCAGCCAGGTAATAAGGTCAAAAGTTGCAGTGCGGCTGGTCTGCATCCCATCCGGACAATAACTGTTCCGAATTTGAATGCGGATGCGAACGGAGTAGTGCCCACAAGGGAAGTAGTAATGCATTGTCCTTGGACAAGAGCAGAGCTAAATTCCATAATGAATGATTTCCCCGATCCCAAAAAGGAATTAGCCAAATGTCAAAGATTTTTGAGAAATTTGGGTAGTTCTCACGAGCCAACCAACAAAGATTGGCGTGTGGTGTTAAGGGCCTGTCTACCACGCAATACCGACGTGACAAAATTTATCATGCATTGTGTATTGGATGGAGATGTTTAATTAACAGATGAAATTAATCAAGGTAACATTTCCCGCATTGTAACTCCATTGGGTGTATATTTTCCAGTAGTAGTTAACTGGAACAAAATCTTCACCATAAAACAAAGAGAGAGTGAATCTGCAGAAGATTATTGTGACCGGGCTCTGCAGGCTATCACCCAGTACACTGGGTTAGAAGATATTAAAGATAGCACTCACCACAGGGGAATGATTGTCACTGTGCTCATGGATGGTCTTAAAGAGAACCTAAAGACCCGGGTTCAGACCTCACAGCCTGGCTGGAGGGGAGTCACAGTAGACACCCTCATAGAATCCGCAATTGAACAAGATAAGAACATCTCTAAGAAGAGAGAGACCCAGAGCGAGAAACTAATGGCTGTCAGTATTCAAGCTCTAGAAGGAATGACGGTAACATCACAGCCAGCAGACACACCTGCATCCACACCTGCACCTGAACAGTTACACGTCCTCACTAATCCTACACCACTGCAAACACAGCCCTACCCCACTTATCACACACAGCCACAATTCCCATACTATCAACAAACCCATCTCTCCCTCAATATCCTTACCCATACCCACCACCTTTCCTTCCTGCTCAACCCACACAACAAACCTTTCATCCACCCCACCCACGAAAAGTGTTTTAATTGCAACCAGCCAGGACATCTAAGTAAGAACTGTACGGCAAAGAGGGTAGGACCTCCTAACCAGGGAGTACCTGGATATCCCCATAGAGGATATACACAGAGACCAGCAAATGTCCAACAGGCACCAGCTCCAATTATGGCCATTAATGCTTTATTGGAGAGTGGGAGCCAACGCTAGGGGTCAGGTCATACCTGTAGTCTACAGCTAGTCAGGTTAATGGGAAGTACTAGGGAAGAACCGGTAATGATGGTTGATGTAGTTGGTACTAAATATCCTTTTCTTGTAGACACAGGGGCGACCAGGTCAGTGATAAAATCTCCCGTTAAATTACAGGTAACCAACGAGACAGTACCAGCAATGGGCGTAACGGGTAAAGTGCAACATTATCCTTTAACAAAATCCACAGAGGTCACTATCGGGTTATTGCATACCAGGCATTCTTTCCTCCTGGCAGCAGCAGCTCCTGCTAACCTACTGGGAAGGGATTTGTTATGTAAGATGGGATGTGTTATATATTGTACCCCTGATGGTGTATTTTTAGATATCCTAGAGAGAGTTGCGCACGAGGTGAGGGATATGTTGGACACTCCCCAAAGGATAATGTATCACTCTACCAGTTTAAGTGACTATCCATCTCAGGTAGATCAAATGTTATCCCTAATTCCAGATTCACTTTGGACCAAGGATGGACAGGACACTGGATTAATGGCAAACGTAAGCCCCGTAATGGTAAATTTAAAATGCGGTAGGCAAGCTCCAAAAATTCCCCAGTACCCACTAAAACAGGAGGTAGAATTAGGGGTTTATCCCATAATTGAGCGATTGTTACAACAGGAAATTTTAGTTCGTACAGCTAGTGTAGCCAACAGTCCGATCTTTCCGGTAAAGAAGAGCGGTGGGAGGGGTTATAGGCTGGTACAAGACCTTGGAGGTGTTAATAAGGTGGTAGAGATCCAATTTCCCGTAGTGCCAAATCCAGCTGTCATTCTCATGCAGATCCCACCAAATGCAACCCATTTCACTGTCATTGACCTCTGTTCTGCTTTCTTCTCTGTGCCTCTTCATCCTGACTGTCAGTACTTATTCGCTTTCACATACAGGGGTGTACAATACACATGGACACGATTGCCCCAAGGTTTCATAGACAGCCCCAGTATCTTTTCCCAGGCCTTGCACGACTGTTTACAATCTTTTCAACCTGCCAATGGGTCTGTTCTAATACAATATGTAGACAATTTATTGCTATGTTCTGATTCGTTTATGTCATGTTTAAATGATACCAAACTTTTGTTGCTTCATCTCTCGCAAACAGGACACAAGGTTGCTAAGGACAAACTACAGCCGTGCCAATCCAGAGTAAAATATTTGGGACACTGCCTAACCCAGGGGTTACGACATCTAACTACTGATCGAATCCAGGCCATACAGAACATGACACTGCCGCTGAACCAACAGCAAATTCGTACCTTCTTGGGAATGTGCGGATACTGCAGAATGTGGATCCCAGGTTTTTCTATTTTGGCCTTGCCATTACAGGACGTAGTCTCTTCCTCAAAGCCTGACCGTGTCATATACATAGAGGAATCAGAGCAGGCTTTCCTTAATCTTAAGGATAGTCTGACAAAAGCACCTGCATTGGGAATACCTGATTATGAAAAACCTTTTGATTTGTATTGTACGGAAGCCGATGGTTGCGCAGCAGGTGTCCTCACACAAAAACATGGTGATGCCAGTAGGCCCGTAGCATACTACAGTGCACAACTGGACACTGTGGCAAGATCACTCCCAACGTGTTTAAGAAGTGTAGCAGCAACCGCTCTATTAGTCACTAAGAGTGAGGATGTGGTACTATTCCATGATATGATTGTCTATAATCCCCATGCTGTATCGGCTCTGCTGAACTCTGCCCAAACCAGACACGTCTCTTCGGCTAGATTTACCAAGTGGGAACTAGCTCTAATAGCCCCTGCAAACATCACTGTTAGACGATGCAGTATGTTAAATCCAGCAACGTATTTACCATATGTGCAACATGATGCACAAAGGGTGGAGGGAGCCTGTTGCTTGCGGGAAGTGAGTTCAGTGGACATAGTGATGCACATGATTGTATGGAATATCTGAACCAGACCTTTACTGCACGACCTGACATACGTGATACACCTTTAGAGAATGTGGATGTGACATTTTACACGGACGGGAGTTGTCATAGACAAACAGATACAGGTGAATTATGTACAGGTTATGCTGTTGTAAATGACACAGACATCATAGAAGCTGAACCCCTTGGTCCTCCTCACTCAGCCCAGGTGGCGGAATTAGTAGCAGTAAAAAGAGCATGTGAATTGGCAGCAGGCAGATCTGCTAACATTTACACTGACTCTAGGTATGCATTCGGAGTGGTACACGATTTCGGGGCTCTATGGCGTCTGAGAAATTTAATGACAGCAGCAGGCATACCAGTTGCACATTCCAGACATATAAAACAATTACTGAAAGCAATTCAACTGCCCAAAACGGTGGCAGTAATTAAGTGTAAAGCCCATACATGTGAGGATGATCCGGTGTCACTGGGCAACAACAGAGCAAATGAAGCTGCAAAATGGGCAGCAGGGTTAAAAATGAATATACCAACGGAACAAATTATGTCTTTTCAAACAATTGATATGCTGAAATTAATTGAGATGGAAAATTTGTACTCTATCCAGGAAAAGTCAGTCAGGAAGTCCAAAGGATGTGGGCAAGAGTCCTCTGGACTCTGGAGGGACAGACAAGGTAAGCCAGTAGCTCCCAAGGCATACTACCCCAGCCTGGTTGAGGCAGCGCATGGTCTGACTCATTTGGGAAAGCAAGGTATGTATAAATTGGTGAGAGCATACTGGTGCGCACTGGGGTTTTCTTCTCAAGCGGAAAAGAGAGCAATGTCCTGTCTGATCTGCTTGAGGAAAAACATTGAGAAAACGATCCCTACCGAACCATCCCACCGACTGACGGACCTTTCCAGGTAATACAAATTGATTTCATCCAATTACCACCCTGCAGGAACCTTAAGTATGTGTTAGTGTGCACTGACGTGTTTTCCAATTGGGTTGAGGCATACCCAGCGGCCACTAATACTGCTGCGTTTACTGCCAAGAAAATTGTACAGGAGTTTGTATGCAGATACGGTATCCCTAAAATTATCGAGAGTGACAGGGGTACTCATTTCACAGGTGATGTTTTTCAAAACATGTGTAAACTGATGGGTATTAATAGTCGACTTCACACCCCCTACCGACCGCAAGCCAGTGCGAAGGTGGAGAGGATGAACGGGACTATTGAAAATAAATTAAGTAAAATCATGGCAGAGACTGGACTAGGATGGCCAGAAGCATTACCGTTGGTCCTACATAGCATAAGGACCACTCCTAGACTAAATCTGTCCCCCTTTGAAATACTGTTTGGTAAACAACCTCATTTGATTAATAGTCCGCAGGAAGATTTGAAAGGTAACAACGAGGTAACTGTAAAGTATCTTATATCAAAGAGTAAACAGTTAAAACAGCAACAGCAGAAACTGAAATTGTTGTCACATGATATGCCTGAAACTAACTGTCATGATGTTGAACCTGGAGAATATGTTATGATCAGAAATTTCTTATGTTCAGGTTGTTTGATCGTTGGGAGGGTCCATATCAGGTGCCACTGACGAGTACCACATCTTTGAAGGTGGCCGAGAAGGATACCTGGGTCCATTCCACTCACTGCAAAAAGGTCAACCAACCGATGGAGAAACAAGGCAGAGACAAGGCTGATAACGTGGACCTGTTGATCGCGAGCTTGTTTCAGGAGGATTAAAAGCGTTTCCATCATCCTGGTTTGTTCGGGGATATCTGGTTTCTGTGACGGGGGACCGATAGAGAAGATGGGAGCTGATGGCAGTGCTGATGGAGTGGAGTCAAGAGGAGGAGTGCTATGCCAATCAGGGGAGTGTCAGACCAATCTTAGTACTGTAATTGTTAAGAGATCTGCTATTTTGGATACTCGGGGACAGTGTGAAGGTCTATCGTCTGAGGATTATTGTATGTGTGAGTTCTGTGGGTCCGTAATTGATGAGAGATACATCCAGCGTTGTCAACCTAAGTATAATCAGTATTTGGGTGGGTATCCTTTAGAGGATTATCACACCATGGTGGGCAAAATTTTGAACCAAACCGACTGTTGGGTGTGCTCTCACGTGCCCCAAGGACAGCATAATGTAGGATTGGTGCCATTCCCATTATATATCTCTGAAATTTTAGAATTGCCAAAAGGAAAGACACTGGACGGAAAACTTCTTAATACCAAACCACCTCATTTTAAACTCCACCAGTATCAAGTAGATAAAACACTTTTATGTTTAAACATCACCAACTCCAATGACCCAGGAAGTTGGGAGGTGACTGGTAATAATCAGATGATGACCTACTCACAAAGAGCTGACTGTGAGCCTATGAATTATGAACTACTACGCAAAATTAGGTCAGGTGGAAGGCATTTCCGGTATAAATGTAAACTGTTTACCCCTGTATGGAGTGTAGAGTCTGATAAAGGTGTTTCTGTCAGAGTTTTTTGGCTTAATTAAATCTGGTAGTAGGTATGAATACTCTCTACAATTATTCTATTTAATGGTTATTGCTAGTACATTTGGAATATCGATGTGTCGAATGTACTTATTAAAATATTGTTTAATATTCTCACTTTCACTTTATTTAACTATCACTTATATATTATATTATTAAGGGAATAAGGAGTAGTCACTTCTATTACACTCACTATTGTGTTTTAACACTATAATTTCCTACACCTTTTTTATATTTTTACTTTTTTATCACAATTATTCACATTTTATTATCACTTAATTCACTATATCATATACATAGTAATTTATGTATGTGTCTTAATTTATTTCTATATAACATATTGTATGAGGTTAGTTATGTAGTCCGAATTATTGACATATAAACTTTTTTAAAACTTTTGTACCAATATTATTGGTCATTTATTTATTTATTGATTTATATTACTTAATTATTATTAGATGTGTACCCACATTCATTTATGTATATATGAATTTTGTCACTCTATACTAGAGCAAACCTCACTGGAAAGAACTACGTAATTAAGGTCTGTACTTACTATGATATATTTTAAAAATGTTATGGTGATAATGTAGGAGTAATGATAGATATAGGGTTGAGAACAAAGGTAGCACTAGATAGGTATAACCATATAAATAATTAATTCCACCCCCGTAACAACCCAGTAACATGGATACCTAATAGTGAATACAGCCCTATTGGATAATAATATCACGTGATCGATAGGTGAGATTTGATTGGATGCCAGGTATCTACTAAACCCAGCTCAGTATGATGCTCGGGTTAGCCTTGATAAAACCTTTCAGTGAAACGTACATCGGCGTTTTGTAAAGCTGACCTTGGGCACTGTTCCTAGAAAATGACTGTTAAAATTTAATGTTGTTATGTGCACGATACTACCTATGTAATAGAGGCTATTAAGTTACAGAGTGTACCTGAGACGCGGCTACAGCACGCTCAGGTCCACGAGTACACTGTTTGAATTTAGCAATACTTATGTGCCGATTATGGGTGTAGCCCTATAATGGGACAATGTTTGGGTGTTTGAGATACTGAGTGTGGACACTACCTCCGTGTATAAGTACCAATGTGAGGACTGTATTACCAGTACTAAGGGTACTAATAAGCTATAAAATATACTTGATACGTGGCTATAACACACTTAGGACCACGTGTATTTAATTTGATTTTGGTAATACAAACAAATTGTGGACATAGCCCTATATAGGGATACAGCCAGTAAAGTCCCATTAAACACGTGTCTATATGTATATGACGCCGTGTCTTTGGTTAATTATATATTACTGCCGGTCACAGAGTGGTATTAAGGTCTAAATAATTAGAGGAAGTGTTACCATTAATAGACAGTCCGAATGGACACTGAGATATTGAAAGTTTATTTAATCGACACCTTGCAATAGGTCCACTGGGGATGAATAACATGTTTCATTACCAACAAGTAACATTGTATATGTTGCACTAACACTGATAGAATGTGTGAAGAGTACAAATAATATAAGTAGTTAACATCCAGTGCGATCAGTATTACTTTAATTACTTGGTTAACATTTAAGTAGTAACATTTATATTTTACGTATAAACACAACATTAATCTATGTACAGGATTAGCTGTTACCCCCAACATTAGTTTTTTAACAGTCATATGAATTACAAGAGGCATAAATACTCAGAAGAATAATTCTTTAAATAGGATTAACAGTTGCCCTAAGTGTCAGCTTACCTATTTTATTCACATTTTTCATTCTTGTCACATATTCTGTTTCTATCAGTTTTTTAATATTTCACTATATTAAGGTCTTAAACTGAAATCAATAAAGTTTATATTTTATTTTTACTATAGTACATTTTCTTGTTGTGCGCCAATATAGGACTTCTCTTCTTTCCCTCTTGTCAAACTTGCCTATTGTATTGCTTATTCCTGTAAGGCTATATATGTGCGTTAAGACACCAATCTGGAGTCTTCTTGCTCATGCTGTTGACGGAGGTTTCTTGCTGATGCCGGTAACTGGTCCCAGAGCGCGTGCATATGTAATAACTGTATCTTGGGTCTGTATGATTTCTTTGCGCTAAATTGTCTTTAGATCACAACGTGTAACCTAGTGTTTTTATGTTGAATAATAACCTCTGTGCATTGGAAACACATTTCAAAGTCTGAAGGCATATATTTACTGTATGACTGCGTACGCAAATAGCGACAATTCTAGAAGGTATAGGCAGGATGTAGAAGGTATAGGCAGGAGCGTATAGAGGTTTAAATCCAGTATCGTTAGTAGGGATTAGGTTGTGAGCAGCACTTGAATTCTTTATTTCTCTATCTTCAAACCGGTTGAAGTCAGACATCCATAAGTGCAGCAGCACACAATAAGAAGTCTTCACCGTTTACACAAACGGCCTGATTCAGACCCACTCGCGAGCGGCTGTCCGCTCGCAAGTGGGTCGATGGTGTGCACTGCGCATGCGCACGACGGAGGGAGCTCCGTCGTGCGCATGCGCGAGACGCGACGAGCGAAGGACTTTCCTTCGCTTGTTGTGTCTGATCAAAGGGGGCGTGCTGTCGATGTTGATTGACAGCATGCCCCCTTTGGTGGGCGTGCCTGCCAGACGGAGGGAACGCCTACCGTCAGAAGCCGGCCCCACTGACATCACTAGTGATGTCAGTGGGAGTGATTTTGGCTCTGATAGAGCCAAAATCACTCCTGGCCTTGCGGTTGAGAAACTCAACCACAGGCTTCTGCTCGCACTGGCGATGGTCGCGATGGTCAAGACCATCGCGACCATCATCCTGCACGCTTGTATAGGCTGTGGGTGGTGACCCACAGTTATACGAGCATCCAGGAGGACGCTCCATATTTATGGAGGTGGGCCCTGATTCAGAGTGAGCGCTCTGGTCAGAGCGTCCGGCTCTGAATCAGGCCCAAAGTGCGCAGGTCCACTGTTAAACAACTTTTTGTAAAAAAAAGACTAAAGGCGCTACACTCTGAACTTTTCTGGTTTTTACACCAGGAAATATAGATATCTTCCAAGTTTGATGATATATCCGGGATGTAACTGGTTTACAAGCCTGTATCATGATTTTCAACACTGACTCTGAAAACCGTTTTGCTCACAAAATAGCGGATTTAAGAACCATGCTGTCAAATCCAATCGAGGCAAATCTGGGTGACGGCATAGACCCTGAAGTAACAGATATGGACGCAGTGGCAGACGAAATGGAACATCTGCCAAACTGTTCTGAAGAACTGCGTACCAATGACGGCGTGGCCAGTCTGGAGCCACCAGAATGACCGGCCGTGCCACCAGTCATATCCACTGGATTACTTTTGGTAACATTACCAGAGGAGGAAAGATGTATCCCAGTTGGATCCACCATAGATTTATTATTTATTTATTTATTACGTTATTTATATAGCGCACACATATTCCACAACGCTTTACAGAGAATATCTGGCCATTCACATCAGTCCCTGCCCCAGTGGAGCTTACAATCTATATTCCCTATCACATGCGCACACACATACACACTAGGGTTAATTTGTGTTGGGGGCCAATTAACCTACCAGTATATTTTTGGAGTGTGGGAGGAAACCGGAGTACCGGAGTGCTTGCGTGGGAAACCCACGCAAGCACAGGGAGAGTATACAAACTCCGCACAGTTAGGGCCGTGGTGGGAATCGAACCCATGACCTCAGTGCTGTGAGGCAGTAACACTAACCATTGCACCGTCTGTGCTGCCCTAGATGCCTGAGGATCCCGGGACCGAGATCCATACCTTGGTAGTTTCCTGTTTAAACGAGAGGCCATTAGATCTAGGTCTGGAACTCCCCATCTGGCCACTATTTCTGCGAACACTTCCTTGTGTAATTCCTATTCCCCTGGATGCACACTGTGGCGATTTAAGAAGTCTGCCTCCCATTTGTCCACCCATGGAATGTGAATAACTGAAATAGTTGGGACCCACTTTTGCCCAATGAAGGATGTGAGAAACCTCCCTAATTGCCAGCCAACTGCATGTGCCACCCTGCTTGTTTATGTAAGCAACTGCTGTGGTATTGTATGATTGGATTCGTACTGGTAAATTCTTTAGATAGCACTGGGCCTGAATCAATGCATATCGAATTCCCCTTAATACTAGTATATTGATGGGAAGAGCTGTTTCCTGAACAGACTAAAGACCCTGTAAAGTGTCTGTATAAAATCACCGCTCCCCAGCCTGTAAGGCTGGCATCTGTGGTGACAATGATACAGTCTTTTGATGACAACGGACAACCCTGGTCAGATTTGTATCTATTAGCCACCACCGGAGAGACTGCCGAGATAATCCAAACATCTGTCTGTTTAATTGAGGGTATGTTTTTACCCATCGATGAAGCAATTGGTTCTGTAGAGTTCGGATGTGAAATCTGGCAAAAGGAACTGCTTCGAATGAAGCTACCTTTTTTCCCAGTGTCTGCATAGCTCTGAGCACCGAGATATGAGATAGTTGTAAAATGGTCCTTATTCTGGATTTCAGATCCTGAATCTTTGCCTGCAGAAGAAACACTCTATGACACTGAGGGGTAAATTTACTAAGAATCGAGAATGGTCGAGATGCCAATCTCAGGAGAGTTTAGGCATGATTTTCAACTCTCAAATTTACTAAAGGCAAAGTCGGGTGACTTAGAGAGAGATTTCTCTCTCCTCACTCGTAAAACTTGGGTTAGATAGCAAATTCGAATCAACTCGCCAACGGGCAAACTCGGAAGTACTTTTAACCTAAAAGATACAGCTCGCAAATTTACCAAGAATCGAGATGACAATCTCGGGTGAGATGCCTGCAAACTCTGCCGAATTGTTTTAAACACTCACCTCCAGAGCTGCGAGTTTTGCTGAAACATACACAAATCATTGTGATTTGTGTATGTTTCTGCCTGTAAATAGTTTAAATAGAGTATATTTAAAAGAAAAAAATTATGTGAGGGTCCCCCCCCCAAAAGGCTAACCAGCCCCGGACTTGCCAGCATGTCCTGGTACCTAAAATCACAGGGAACAAAACGAGTACGGTTCCACCATAAATTAGGTACCAGCACCAGGCTGCAGGGCCAGTTCTGGTTTTAATTATAGGGGGGAAAAATTGCGAAGGGTTCCTCCTATAATTAAAACCAGCATTGGACCCTTTCTAGCCCTATGGTGGCGGGGATAGCCCTGGGCTATAAGCCTAGGCCAGGGGTGCCCTGCAGAGGGGGACCACTTTATTGGGCTGACTAGCAGACAGGACCGATGCTGTGGCTGGGTGGCCTGGTGAAAGGGCTCCCCTGGCTGTGGCATCAGCCCCCCCGCTAGAAAGGGTCCGGTGCTGGTTTTAATTATAGGGGGACCCCTATGCATTTTTTTCCCCCCTATATTTAAAACCAGGACTGGCCCTGCAGCGTAGTGCTGGTACCTAATTTATGGTGGAACCCTACTCGTTTTGTTCCCTGTAATTTTAGGAACCAGGACTGGCTGGCAAGTCCGGGTCTGGTTAAGCTTTAGGGGGGGACCCTATGTCATTTTATTTTATAACATTTAACCCGTTTTTTACAGGTCTTAACACACAAGCAGCCAGCACATATCTCACTGATGTGAAGCTGCTAGTTTGGGAGAGATTTGCAGAGAGAAAACACTGCAATCTCGTGTGAGTAATCTCATTTTCACTCGCAACTCGGGGAGATATCTCGATCTACTTCACCATCGGCCAACTCACTTTCAGCTAAACTCACTTCTTAGTAAATTTTCGTGATGAAAAACGAGAAAATCACCCGAGATTCGGCAATGCAAATCCAGATTAAAACTAAACTCGACCCTTCTCGATTCTTAGTAAATTTATCCGAGTGTCGAAGAAAAGGCCTAAAAATATCGCCCTCCGAGACGGAATTAAATTTGACTTCTGGAAATTGATGACCCAGCCGAAACTCTGGAGCATGTCTAAAGGTAATCTGGAGATTTTGTTGCAATAGGACCCCTGAAGGTGCCTTTAGCAATAAATCGTCAAGATAGGCCAACACATTTATCTCCCCACTCCTGAGTAGGGAAATCATGTGTGCTATAACCTTTGTAAAAACTCTGGGAGCGGTGGCCAAACCGAAGGGTAGAGCCTGAAACTGAAAATGCTGATGGCTTACTGCAAACTGCAGAAGATGCTGATGCCCACTTCATATAGGAATATGAAGGTAGGCATCCTTGATATCTAAGAAATTCTTCTTCCGCCATGGAACAAATGACTGACCTTATGGACTCCATCTTGAATTTTTCCAAGTGAAGATAACCATTTAACCTCCTGAGGTTGAGAATGGGTCGAAATGACCTGTCTGGTTTGCTTACCAAGAATAGGTTGTCGTAAAACCCCCATCACTGTTGTAGTACCGGGACTGGAATGATTACTACAGACTCGGAGAGCGCAGAAATTGCTTGCATAAGAGCCACCTTTCTGCAACACTCTACTGGGAGAGGGGTGGAAAATAAGTTTCCTGGAACCGGACCTTCCAAATAAAGCATGTAACCCCTGGTGACTATTCGCTTTACCCAAAAATTCTGATAGCAACTAATCCAATGTTCCTGGAATCTGAGTGACCTCCCACCAGAGGAGGGGTCCCAGACCCATGATAGTCATGTGGATTGACCTTCTGGTTTATTAGCAGGCTGACTGGTGCCTGTACTCTACGTCAGTGTTTGCGCTGAGCGAAAAAAAATTGTGGGTCCCGGGGATCCCTCACTTTAAAAATTGGGGTCCTTCACCACTTTTTCTGGGTCCCGTCACATATTATTGCGGTTGAGGGCAGGCAGGAGTTGGAACAGTGCCTGCAGTAGCAGTTGGGGTAGAGGGGGTTGGGGTAAAGCTGGGGGTAAAGGCAGGGAGCAGTTGGGGTAGAGGTGCAGCTAGAGGGGAGTAAGGGCAGGCAGGGCTGGGTAAATGCACACAGTTGTTGAGACAGTGCTGAGGGGCAAGGAGGTTAGGGACAGGCAGTGCTGGGTGTAGGGAGGGGACAAGGGTAGATAGCAGCTAGGACAGTACCTGGGGGTGGCAAAGGGGGTTAGGGGAAGTGTCGGATCAGGATAGTAGCTGGGACAGCACTGGGAGCTAGAGAGGGGGCAAGTGTAGATAGCAGCTTGGGCAGTATGGGAGGTAGAGGGGGAAAGAGTTGTTAGCAGCTAGGGCAGTACTGGGGACAAGGAAGAGGTCAGGAGGCAGGCAATACTGGGGTTAGGGTGGGGTAAGGGTAGATAGCTAGGGCAGTACTGGGGGCGAGGGGTTAGGGGAAGGTAATACTGGGGCATTACTTGGATTAGGGAGGGATTAGCATTGCAGCTGGGGCAGAACTGAGGGCAGGGAGGGGGTAAGGATAGACAGCACATGGGGTACAATTGATGCAGTTATCAGTCCTCCTAATGCACCCTCCTACTGCCCTTATGTAGGAATGGTACCTTAAGTAGCGGCTCTTGGGCAGTATCTTCTTATCCACAATGTCTGGCTGGGTGCAACGACGGTTGATGCTAGATCCTATGTAACCATGCAGTGATGTGGAGTGGTGTCTGCTGAGCGGTGATTGGCTGGAGGGTACGCCGCGCGGTGATTGGCTGGAGGGCATGCGCGGTGATTGTAGGAATAACCATATTGCTTACTAACCTAGCAATAGGAGCATCCGCCATGGGTGGAATCTCCCAAAGCATGGTATCTTCTTCCAAAAACAGATAAAGATACTTAAACATTTTTGGAATCCAAAATCTTTTATCAGGCTTTAACCAAGCTTCTTTTACTATATCCTCAAAATGTAAAAATTCTGGGAACACAGAATTTGGGACAGTTGTTTCCTTTATATGCAAAGTCTCTCTGACCGCATTTACCAGCATACACACCTGAATAAGAATAGGAGTCTTCCTCCCAGTTTGCGGAATCCTCCCAATCCGAATCCAATTCTCCTTCTTCCTGAGAATAGGTAGCAGCAACCTCTTCTCCCCGGTATTCCTTTAAAGAATAATCTGCTTGCCTCTTAGTGGCAATAACTCCTGTCAATCTATTCGGGAAGTTGCCATTTGTGTAAGACATTGTCCCATGTTCTGGGCCTGTCTAGGCTCCACTGAGGAATCAGATACAGAAGAAATCTGATTACAGGGTACCATAAGTGCCTGGGAGTAACGTAATTCATTTATGGCATTAGCCATGGATCTGGCCCACTCATGCACCACCGACTGTTCTAACACCCCAGTAATGAATAACCCTGAGAACTCGTACATAGCGACCCTGGGTTCGTACCTTTTGATTATTTTTTATCACATTTTATACAGGTGTAAACAACCACAGATCCCTTCTTTTGGCCCCCTTGTCTGGCTTCTTCATACTAAGTAGTAAAGACAATGTTGCTGTCAACTCTAGTGCAGTAACAGAATATGCCCTTTACTATCTATCTATATCTATATATCCAGCAATACTTGTTTAGTAACTACTAATGTACTCATCCATCCCCTCTGTACGCTGTGTTGCACTTTGCTGTGGTCTGTAAACCTTGCAACTGGAATCACTCAGCTGCAGCGTGCCATGAACCGGAACTGGCCTTTAAAAGTCAGCTGCTCTGCTGCTGCTCTGTAGCCTTCATCCAGAGGTCTGAAAGCCACCACTGCCATGCTGTGAGTACTCTTCCAACAACCCCGGCCATCTGTTCAAAACAGTGTGCCAGGTGGGCATATACCTAAAGGCAATGCAGATCTTTATATACAATGTCTTACCTTTACTGCCTGCGATCCCCTCAGATTGTGTGTCTGGTCTTGAGAGACCCAGGGACATTTTTGTAGTTTGGTGTCTTTCTCATGGGTCGTCCTTCACACAAATCCTAACTACCCAACTCCCACTCTGCTAGCGCTTGTTACCTGCTTTAAAGAAACTAAGCACCCAATGTTAAAGGTTAAAATAAATAAAACTTAACTAAAAAAGCTAGGGCCAATTAGCGAGACTCCAAAGGCACTAAAAAAAAAAAATGGGCTCGATCCAATTAGGTGCGAATTGCAGGTAGCGAGTTTCTTTAAACTCGCACACTTCACCGCAAAGCGCGCTCCCGACAATTCTCCAATCCAATTAAAAATGCCTATTCGCACTACTCGCAGCGGAGGGGTGCGAATTAACTGCCAAATGAGATTTGCGAGAAATCCATGAAAATGTGGGGAGACCATCCTGGACCCCCCAAAATGGATAATTTCGTTAGCAGGACTGTATAGACGGCTGTTTGTGGGCATTAGGAAGGTATTGTAGGTTTTGAAATGGTGTCAAATGGCTGATTTGTGGTTTTTTTTAAAATGCAAGAAAATGTTAAAAAAACAAACTTTTTTCATTTAATCTCAAACGAATTAAACGAAAAATGCAAGAAAAAAAACTAGGAAAAAGGGTGATTTTGGGGTACTTTGAGGGCACCTTGAAAAATGGAAAAAAAATGATAAAAACAATTATTTTTCAACTAAAAAATTTATTGTAATTAAATTTGGGGTGCTTAAACAAAAAAGTTGATTGGGGGTAAGTTGAGGGAATTTTTTTACCTCAAAAAATGACATGTGATTATTGGACTAAATAAGCTAATTAGAAACTTCCAATTGCCTAATTGGTCATTAGGGGGGGGTGTCCAAGGGGTTCAGCACAGTGTCCCCACATTTTAACCTTAAAATAAAGATTTTCCTTTCCATCTCTCACCCTCAGGGAGGTGCGAGTGGAAACTTGCAAATTCAGTCTGACTGATCAGTGCCAGTTGCTAATTGGATTCGCTATGCGAATTCGAAGTGAAAATCGCAACTCACACCTCACAATTCGCACCTAATAGGATTGACCCCATAGATTAGGGTGGAAGGGGAGGGGTTATATAGGGGGTGGGAGCCAGTTTTCAATTAAGCTAATACCCGACTCCACACCTCACTATGCATAACCCAGAGTAATGGGCATCCCCCAGATGAATGATAAAGGTAAAGGGTCTTTACTAGCCAGATCAACGAGAACCAATCCATATGTATATCTGACATCTGGTTAGGGAACATAAAACTGTGCTTTCTAGCAATCAGCTTAAATTCACTTTATATTCAAAATATTCTATACAGGGCATGGTCACAATCAAGATCTGCAAACTGTCCAGAAAGGAGATGTGCTTTACCTGAATTGAAGTAGAAATTTGTATTATCTGATTCAGACTACTGGACACTCTCTCTCTAAGGCTATTCTGGTCCCGATTCAGCAGCGTGCGCAATTGCGATCACAGCTGCGATTTCGTATGGAACACAGCTGCAAAAATATGCTAATGCTTGCCAAAGCACAGCCAGCATAGGAACACCCACTGCTGCTTTCTCATATCTGTCCAACCTCGCTTTTCTACGTAAACATTGTTACTATCAACGCACATTGGCTCGTCATGCAGCATTCACAGGTCTGACTAGCTGCAGACACTGCAAGCCTCGTCGCACACAGAGAGCTCTCATGCTGTGTATGCATTCGCAGTGGCAAATTTATGCACGCCCATGAAACGACGTTCAAACGGTCATGCACGCCTGCGATCTTCTGACCACTCTCCCGTCGCCACCCCCCAAAAGCTGACAGCCTGTCACTCATTCTGCGAAGAATTCCTTTGTGTATTCGTAATCACAATGCGATTGCTGCGCAGTGCAGCTTGTACGCGTGCGCAATGGCAAAAATCGCTCAATTGCGTTCCTAATCGCTATTGTGTACACACTGTCGAAGTCAGAAAATATTTAAATACACTACAAAATAACTCATATCCCAGACATTAACATTAACTGGCATATTCTCATAACATATTTCAAAAAACCATAACCTGTGTGTATTTCTGATCTATACACATATACACCACTTTCTTTTAAGGAACCTTATTCCATTCTATTGAAGTAACAAGTTCCAAGGTTTTGTAAACAATAAGGCTTGTTGTTCCCCCCAGCAGACAGGGTGTCATAAAAGGTGGTATTTATTCATCAGTTATCCTCCTTTGGTTGCGTTTGATGTGTAAATAGGTATGTCATGCCTAGGGTCTTAATACCAATATATACGACCTCTTGTCTGTTGTTGTCATGGCTCCTCTTTTGACCCATACTGGACAATGGACATGTCAGTTTATGATTGCCAAGGGTACAATACTTTATTCCTGATTAGAATGGTAGGCATACACCTATGCATACCACTATCTCTGTGCATTTTAAATGATCTAAGCAGTAAAAAACCTGTTTCTTATAACAATGACCCATAGTCTCCGTGTAAAACAAATACCTCTACATGCATGCTACTAAACATTTATACAGTCAAACCTATTTAATATATTTCTCACTTTAAAATATATATGTGCAGTGTATCTAAAGTAACAATTAATGATGTTTTCAATTTAGGCAATGTCTCTCATCCTCATATTCATAAGGTATATTTTATTCTATAATGGATTACCAACTAGCTGCGGTGACAAGTTCTCCCTTGTGGCCGTGAGAGATTAATTTGATTGGCCACACATTAATCTAACGTAATTGTTCCCAATACATTTTTAGGCATTTCTTGTAACCAAATTTTCCTTTCATAATCATTATTTTACTATAACCATTGTACCACGGTTGCATATTTCCACTGAGAACACCAAAAAATACAAATATAAATTGAAGAGAAGAAAACCAGCTATACATAGTAAAGGAACAGGATCACATATTAACATCGTGTTTAGGGTCAGAATGTACAAAATTGAGTTAGCAGTAATCCGGTGATTGCGAATAGATTATCGCACATTGCGGCAAGCAGATATTAGCAATGCCGGATTTATGTTTAATATAGCATATAACAATGGTTGATTTGAACTAGCTTTTTGGAGGGAACCCAGAGGTGAACATCTGTAACAGCAACCTAAGCCATCATCACCCACTGTTCGAACCAACCAATGACCCCCAGTGAACTGGAAACGTCCCACCCCTGGACCAATGGAAGGAGACACAACTTGCCATTATACACACCCATAATTGAACTGCATAAAATAAGGCTTCCCTGATCCAGAGTCCAGTAGCTGTATTCTACCAGTCATCTGGTGACGACTGAACTCTGGATCCAGGGAGCGCATGCGAACGTATGTATACTGGTTTGTAACTCTGACCTTTTGTTTCTTGAACTATATTGTACCACTATATAACTTGTAATAATTAATGTTATATATATTTTCAATACAATATTTACTTTTGTGCGTTGGACCACAGAAACTGGTGTATTCACTTGCTTTCACATAAGGTTATTATACTGTGATCTATATTGCACTGTAATTCACATTGTATTTTGATATGAAGATAGCAACTATTATGCATACTGTTGGTGTTACAATATAGGAAGGTATTGCGTATGCATCACACGTTGCGTACACTGTGCATTCACATTTGCGTATCACCATACGCAAGATGCGTCCAAGTAGCGTCAACAGCCGTAGAAAGATTTCAAGAAGGATTCACAGCTGCTTACCAACAACATATTTCCAGACTTGCAAAACCATACAAAGTCATGGGAGGTTGACTTAAGGAGCATAATGGATGAGAACAAATGGGCCAAAGTCTACCAGTGCGCCCAAATTCATTCTTATAATGTCTCAGTTATGAAAACACAATGTAAAGCTTTGAGCAGATGGCCAAACATATTGTGTAATACATTTCTCCATGGCTCTCAGACCCATGCTGGAGATTAAATTCGAAATGAGGCACTAAATTCCACATCATGTTCATCCCATATTGACAAATTATTATTAAGGTAGCTGAGAACATATTGGAGGGTGAGATGCACTGTGGATAGAATGTTGGTCACTCAATCTCATTAACACATCAATTTAGAGATATGTTTTTTTGACGAATTAATGAGGCACCTGAACAATGCTGCACTCTGGAGACCCTCCATCATCCCCCATCACTGAAGGAATGGTTCACTAGATTGTTAAGCAGAATTTGTTAACATCTGGTGACAAAGGCTTGAATATTAAAAATAGTCCAATCAATTTAAACCACAACTTTATCCACTAGATGAGCAGTCATAATCCCCTAAACAGAGTTCACTTTTAAAACATGTTCTAGGTAGGGAGGTCACCTCATCATTCCATCTATCTTTACAACTCAATCCCAGATGGTAAACAAGCTACAGCCTCTATAGGCTTGTTTACCACCTGTGAGGGTGTAGACAAACGGAATATCTTAATTCTTTAATGAGATAACGAGGCCACAAGACACGCTTGTTCTAGACATCAGTGGGAACTTTAGAAGCCCAGTTTACACAAATTCCACTCCCTACTCCATGACACCTCTCCTCCCTTCCTCTATTACCCCATGTATTCCACTGCTCGTGTTGTTCCTGCTTTTCCATATATATGTTGAGACATGGAGTGTGCTACTGCAGTCTCCATGGTGCTTCTTTAAGGAGACATCAACCCATAATGAAGATGGCTGCCGTTAGGTCTTCTGCGCATGCACAGCGCCATCTTGTCACTGTAAATGAGCGCCACAGTGGTGCACAGACACGTCCCACATAGCTTCAGCATGACCCTTAGATATCCTGCATTATATGCCACGATGACGGCTTGATACAAGCACTGCTACCCACATTGTTACTGGTGGGTGACCTGTATGCACCACACAAACTCCACTCCATCCAAGAGTCTGCATGTGCATAACTGGGAGTACAGCTGTAAAATCACATTACTTCTTAATAAATCACCCCACTGTTTAAGTACTGGGCTGTTCCGTAACTTGATAGATCCGCTGGTGTATATTATTACTCTGCTATCACCAATAAGCCAATGGTACACACATATTCAACAGGTTATGGGCCCAGGCGCCCCTGAAACACCCAGCAGCACACAGACGACACTAGACATATGCAAGCACAGAGAGTTCTACAGCACAAAGTGTTCACTAAAGCACTCAAGCTGCATTACTTTGTCAGTACGCAAAATACATACAGGTGCTACACCCATGCTGGGGTTCATTAAACTACAAGGAAGTTTGCAATGGAAATGCAATTAAAGCGTGAAGGTTGTAGAAAGTTACAGTTGACTCGGGTGTCGGACCATGCCCAGATGATGTAGAAAGATCCATGGGTACAACTGTCTTAAGTGTTGAGCAACACATGTTCCACCATACTTGGGACAGCACTGCAGGCAGCATATGAGGATGGGGGTCTGATGACAAGAATTTGAGATGTGTACTATAACACCAAGTTAAGTGAAAGGACAACTACAAACTGATGTCCATAACCCAGCAGTTAACATCGGTGGGAGTCCAGGTAATGACAAAGAGATCACCATGGCTATGCTACAAAACTTAACGCCTCAGTTTGAACTTTTGGTAGGTAGCGTTAGAAACAGCACAGCCATGCTGACTACAGAAATTGTCAGGACAAAACTGCTGAAGTTCCACGAATGTTTGCCAGTTGAGTTAAATGCTAAGAATACTGCATGACTTATGGTGCTTACACAGGGTACAATATTTATGAACGATAATGTTCAACAATAAATTGTTCATATCGTTCATTTTTATGCAGTGGACGACCGATGCGCTTTCCGGATGGACGTGGACGATAACATCTATGGTCATCAGTACACGCAGGCCAACTTGGACGATTTCATCGCGATTTAAATTGTGCAGAGATGTGGCAGGATGACTTCAGTGAAAAATATCTTTCAGTGTGTACACCCAATATAGTTTGTCCTGCACTACAGAAAAGTTCAAGGGAAATAGTTCAGTGATATCGTTGGTTGTACAAGTGTTATATATGTCACAAAATAGGTCACAAAGCATCAGAATGTAAACAGAAGAATGCAAATACTATGCAGAATAAGAATTACAACAGTAAAGATTCAGCTTTGAGTGTTACAGAAAGCTGCAGAAAGAATTGCTGTAATTTTGACTCAGGTGCTATCAGGCATTTCAGCTGCACAGAAGAGTGGTTCACTACATTAGCCATGTGTGATCCTATAACAATCAAAAGGAATTGGAAATTAAACGCTTACAGCTACAAAAGTTGGGAGTCACTACCCATTTAAAATTAGGTATTAAAACCAAAGTCAAAGAAATCCAAGATGTGCTTTATGTACTAGATATGGAAAAAAATCTGGCCTGGTATCCAAAGAGATGTATTTGTACACTGTGCAGGATGGGTGAACGTCAGTACCATGGTCCTAGTCCACATTATAGAAGTCTGCTTGTCCCACTACCCATTATTGAGAGCTCATTTGGAAGAATAGTTATGAATTTGGTTGGACCTTTAGTAAAGTGTGCCCTGGGTCATCAGTATATTTTAGTAATAATGGATTATACTACCAGATACCTAGAAGTGATACAATTGCGCAATATATCAACAAAGGCATTTGCTAGAGAACTATTATATGTCTTTAGCAGAGTGGGAATACTTAACTGATCATGATACCCCATTAATGTTAATAATGCTGAAAGAGTTGTGCCATCTGTTTAAGGTTACTCAGCTAAGGACCTCTGTGTATATGGGATGCAGTTACAATCCCGGCGCTCAAAATACTGGCAACGGCATACCAACACCAGTCGGAATCCCGGTACCAGAATCTAGACCGCCGGCATCCCAATGGCAAGTATTAGGGTTGAGGTTAGGCACCAGGGGGAGGGTATTAGGCAGCAGTTAGGGGGATTAAGCTGCATGGGGGGAGTTAGGGTTAGGCTACAGGAGGGAAGAGTTTTTGGGAGGGTTAAGGTTAGCATATTTATCTTTAGCTGTCAGTGTTCTTACCACTGGCATCCCAACCCACGGGATCCCGTACCCAACCCCTGTGTATCACCCTCAGAGTGATGGTTTAGTGGAGATATTTAACAAAACTTTCAAGAATGTACTAAAGTAGGTGCTAGATAACGATGGGAAAGATTGGGACTAATTTATTACCATATTTATTGGTGCCCATTAGAGAAGTTTCAAAATCTTCTACAGATTTCTCGCCTTTTGATTTGCTGTATGGGTGACACCCTGGATATATTGAAAGAGACATGGGAGGGGAAACCTAGTCTGTATAAATAGGTTTCTCAGATGCACAAAATATTAGCTGCAGTGGTGCCTATAGTGAGAGAGCACTTGGAACAGGCCTAACAAAAGGTGTACAATCAAAATGCCCAATTACGCACCTCAGCTACTGGGCACAGAGTGCTTATTTTGGTAGGCTCCACAAATCACCCATCTATACCTCAGTGTCCCCTAGTGGATAATGGAGAAAGTAATGTTTTGGCAAAGTCAATTTGAAATCATGGAAAAAGTAGGTGAGGTTAATTAAGTGTACCACCCTCCCCCTGTGTCTGCTGTGCTATGATTACTGCTGATGGGCACGGCCCGATCCCCCACTCAGCTGCAGAGAGGAGCAACCGCCAGTGAAATATAAATGAACCCATCTGTGTATCTGGCGGCTGTTCAGAGGAGCAGCTAATCAAAATTGCGATGGTCACGATGTTTCAGACATCGATGGTCCGATATATCGATAATATATTTTAAAAAATCAATGTTAATGGTGTGTTTAAAATACTTCTTTTTTTTTTTTTTTTTTAAATCATGTTGGATATGTTTTAAAATAGAGGTTTTTGACCCAATTCAATCATAAAAAAAAAAACTGAACAATTTCTGATCATTTTTGGAAAAAAAATTTGCCAGTTAATTAGTGAAGTTGCAAAATAACAAATCTTATACGGTAGAAGACCTTCTTCGTGTAAAATGTTTGCAAAAATTGTTGGAGTGGAGAATGTACAACTGGTTATTTCCTAACATTCATGTGCTACCGGGAAAGTATTTGTCTTTTCTAATTGTATATTAACCTTGGCATTAAAATAATGCTTTTTTAAATGATTGGGGCAGACAGTTTTATCCTTTTCATGTTTATTATAATCATTACTATTACGGTTGGAAATCAATGATCAATAAACACCAATTTCCACCTCAACACCACATAATCTACATGTAGAATAAAGATAAATAATTGGATAATAACTTTAGGAAACAAAGGCAGATTCAGGAAAGACACTGATCAGAACACAATGCAGTTTCATAGCCTGTGAGATTATTACTAGAAGTTTTGTGACAAAAAAGCTCAAGATTATACAATAACTATATATAACAATTAAACTATTTACATAACAGAAAACGAGTTTCACTTTATAGGAAAGGAAAATATTTAAAGGAGAACTTACATAAAAAACCCAAACATTTAAGGAAGATTTTCTGTCCGACTCCACTTATTAGATCTTTGCTTCATAAAATGGACTATATTTTATACTGAGATTCTGCCCACACATAGCACCTGCTCCTCATTCTAGAAAACTGAGTTATAGGATTATTGTCCCCTTTAGTTTAAGGCTATTTGGTACTTGAATTGTGTAGCTTGAACAATTCAAAAAAGTCAATGGTGACCATTATTGCTGTCAGACACTTACCACTATACCTAATGTGACTGGTTTTGATTAAGTGTATTACATGCTGCAATATTGGACAAATCCTCTAGGAGGTGTTTCAGAGGAATTACTTTGACCGTGAGCTACTCACAGACTAATTCAGGGGTAGGCAATCTGTGGCACTCCAGCTGCTGTGGAATACACATCTCAGCATGCCCTGACATAGTTTTGGTGTTAACACATGTTGGGGTGTGTAATTCCACAACATCTAGTGCAGTAACACGGTTACCTCACTAGTTAGGTGGGCCTATCTTTGGCTGTATAGAGTGAGTGAACCCTATGCAAACCTGGTTGGACTGTCTACCCGTTTGTAGTATCTGCAATGTGCTGGCATTTAATAGAGGAAGCAGAGTAAAACCGCTACATTACAACACTCATTAGATACCTGCAGTGTTTAATGGCAGTTGTGCGCCTGCCATTAAATACTGCATCTGAGAAGTCCTCCAGTGTAGCTGTCACAATTGCTGATGACTCCCAAATGTTAGGTGCATCTTGAGGCTTGTCCAGCAATGTATTAGCTTTATTTACTATTCAGTTAAACACTGCAAATTTGCACAACATAGATATGAGTAAGGTAATTGTATGAAACAGTCCATTTTATGAAGCAGAGATGTCATATCTAACAACGTTTCCTAGCAAATGGCATATTTAAAGTCATTTAAAAGGTCTATTTGTCATCACTATTCCACACAAGCCATACTGTATTCCAGTGCATTTGACAGACTACACACAGAGTGGCAACACAAAGTAAATGTGTGTTGTATACAAGCTACTGATCATTTACTGTTCCATGTGCAATGTGTTCAGAATGCATTAGAGTAAGTGGATATCTATCCCAAAGATGCTTTTACATACATTTACTACAGACACAGATTCTTCAGAACTTGGCAAAGTTTGAGACTTACAGAGATCACTACAGAAATATGGAGTCAATGAGAGGACACATATTCCCTCTGCTGCTGCATTTCCCATCTGAGTAGCAGATACATGAAGGTACCTCCCTTGGGATCCATCCTGTCTCTATCACCACCAAGACCACTGCATGCTACAACCGTCAAGACATTGCTTCGTAGATACATTGCAATAAGAGCAGGAAAATACAAAGATATTATACATATGTGGGCAGCAATCTCAGCCCTCATTATATAACACTTCAGCAGCAGCAGAAGGTGGTGGTGTCACGATGATTAGAGAGTCCCAAGGGAGGCACAAAAGCCTTCCTGCTACTCAAGGGAGACAAATAAGGCAAAATCTTTCCAAACCACACAAGAAGGTGACACCCATTTGGTTTTTCCAAATCTCATCTGCCACGTGTTTGTGTCACATGTGTAACTGCGAGTTTCACTTCAAATATACAATCCTACAAAGAAAGTTTTATTTTTAGAATCCTGCACAGGTGTTATGTCTTTGAAATATAAAAGAGTAAGCTCAGTCTATGGACTGTGCGGCTGAATTTCTGCAGACGTGTCCCTTCACATAGCTTCATCATTGCCGGTCTCACTGCCATGCGTGCAATTTGCCTTTGAAACACAGTCATCATTGGGTGCACTATCTGCCTGGATGACACACTTACCCTCATGTTTAACACCTGCATGGGTATCAGACACATCATTGGGGGCATCATCTGTTTGGACAACACATGTGGCCTCATGTTTATTATCTGCATGGGTATCAGACTCATCAATGGGGGCATCGTGTACCTGCATGACTTCTAGTTTAATATCTGCATGGGTATCAGACTCCTCATTGGGGGCATCATCTGCCTGGATGACACATTTATCCTTTTGTTTAATATCTGCATTGGTATGAGACACATCATTGGGGGCATCATCTGTCTGGATGACACATTTATCCTCATGTTTAATATCTGCATTGGTATCAGACTCCATATTGGGGGCATTGTCTGTCTGGATGAAAGATGTATCCTCATGTTTAATATCTGCATTGGTATCAGACTCCTCATTGGGGGCATCGTCTGCCTGGATGAAAGATGTATCCTCATGTTTAATATCTGCATTAGTATCAGAGTCATCATCGGAGGCATCATCTACATCATCTGCCTGAGTAACACACTCATGGTCTATCTGAAAAAAATCATTGTCAGCTGTGCTGGCATCCTGGGTATCGCACAAATCAGTTTTATTGCCTCCTTTATCTTTAGATGATCCATCTTCCTGGGTTAAACAATTATCTTCAGGTGTATCGTCTTCCTGGGTTACACAGTCATATGGATCTGTAGGTCCTGCAATTACAGAATACTCACGCAGAATGCTTTTCAACTTTTCCTCAGGGATACGTTTCAATGGAATTTCTTTGCCTTTGAACTTTTTCCGATGTAATTTATCAGCCTCTGCGATTTCTTCTTTGGTGGAGAATTTTACCAATACTTCCCCTAGTGAAACTCCTTTTTTGTCACATAGAAGATAAATTTCCTCTTCATTTAGAGAAAAGCCAGAAAAGAATTCCTGAACATCACTTTTAGAAACATCGGAAGGAAAACTTCTCAAGTAAAAATATTGGCCATTTGAATAATCCAGTGAGAACATTGCTTTCTTTTCTGCAAGCAACTTTTGCATGCTCGATTTAGAAATAGAGGATATATACAGGTAACGTCCCTTAAACATACATTTGTCAAACCGAAGAACTTTTCTACGTTGTTCATCACTTGTGAACATGACAAAACATTCCCTTGTTCTATTGCCTTGTTCATCATGCACAAATGTAATGTTATTGTCGCTCACGTAATTATAAAACAACTTCTTTAAGTCCGATTTACCCACACTGTAGCTTAAGTTCAACACATGCACATAAAACTCTTCTGAAATAGAACTATGCCCATCTGATTGACTTTGTGGAGACCTAGAATGCCTAGAAGAAGATCGAGAATACTGTCTCTGAGACCTGGAACGCCTCAGAGGAGACCTGGAACGCCTCAGAGGAGACCTGGAACGCCTACGTGAAGACCTATAGTGTCTGCGCAGAGACCTGGAACGGGTTCTTTTTCTATACCCATCTGATTGACTTTGTGGAGACCTAGAATGCCTAGACGAAGATCGAGAATACTGTCTCAGAGACCTGGAACGCTTGCGCGGAGACCTGGAACGCCTGCGCGGAGACCTGGAACGCCTGCGCGGAGACCTGGAACGCCTGCGCGGAGACCTAAAGTGTCTGCGCGGAGACCTAGAGCGGGTTCTTTTTCTTCCATGTCTTGAATGTGAATCCTCATCCTCTATGCCACCATATGTAAGCCAATCTTCTTCACTAGACCATGACACACGTATAGACTTACTATCCTTATTTCTATTGAGACCATCAGCTGCATCGGCATTAGAGGCAAATTTGACTATTGCATCACCACTCCTAACTGATCGTTCATCTTTAAAGTACAATACATCTATAATCTGAAGTCTATGAAAGTACCTTCTGATATCTGTTAATGTTGCTTCAGAATCACTAACTTTTATACGTAAATATAATTGTGTTCTGAGAGACGCATCGCTTTCATCTCTATTCTTTTCCTCCTGCGTTCCTTTGTTATCAGATATCAACGTTTTTGCAAGGATTTCAGTGTTTTGTAAAGCACGTTCCATTTCTTCTCTAGAGCTGAGTGAAACACAAATGGTGGAATCCTTTAAGGGACGGCCTGACTGCTGAATTGCTTGCCGCGCATCTTCCCATGTTAGGAAGTTAACAAAAGCTTTGCCAAGTTTCCCACCAATGACAGTCACACCTCCCAAGGGAATTTTCAATCCAGAAAAATAATCTCGAATATCACGCGAGCATGCAGAACTTGACAGACCCTCTAACCGAAGAGTTACATACATTCTCAGTCACCTGTTGGAGGAAAAAAAATATATATATATATAGTTTTTTTTTGCTACACTTTTTTCATTTCAGCAACATAAAATTATAGTTTAGTATTTGCGAATTAAACAAAAAAAAATAAATTTGGTGTTTGTATGCACTCAGGGCCTGATTCAGACCCGGACGCTATGGGCCTGATTCAGAGCCGCTCGTAAGCGGCAGTACGCTCGTTCCGAGCGATGTTCGCCCATCTGCGCATGCGTACGGTTTATAATACGCATGCGCGGAACCAGTCAGTGCGGCCAAAAATCGTTTGTTCGCTATATAGCGAGTGCCTGCTACTTTGAGTGACAGAATGAGGCGTATGTGGGTGGTAACAGGGGAAGGTGCTTGAAAACGGGGAGTGGAGATCAGAATGCAGGCGTGCTTAAAGGTCAAAGCGGGCGTTTTATGGGTGTGCATAATTAATACAGCAGCGTCATTGACCACGTCACTTGGTTATTTTATAGTCAGAACTGCTCGCAATATAGTGGTCGGAAAAACCAACCACAAGAATAGCGAGCAGTTCATACGCTGTTCGATGTACTCGATTAATCTAATAAATAGCGGACATGACGTATGATGCGAGCGGCCAGGGGGCGTATTTTTCAAAATTTCGACCGCAAGTTTTGCTCGCTCGTTCAGACTTATAGGCGTGAACAGACCGCAAAGAGCGAACGGATCATTTGAATAGCCACCCCTTTTTTTTGAACGAACGAGCGCAAATAGCGAGCGGCTCTGAATGAGGTCCTATATGCGGACGGTCGTTCAAAAAAAGGGGTCGTCTATTTAAATTGTGCGCTCGCTCATTGCGGTTTGTTGACGCCTCTATGTCTGAGCGAGCGAACGAAAAATGAGCTCACTATTTTGTAAAGATACCCCTTTGCCGTTCGCATCAAACGTCATCTCCGGTATTATTTGATTAATCGGGTACATCGAAAGGCATCTGAACTGCTCGCAGTGCTTGTGGTAGGTTTTTCCTACCGCAATCACTGCGAGCTGTTCAGGCTAAAAGACAACCAAGTGACGTGGTCGATGACGCTCCTTTACTAATTATGCACTCCCATTAAATGCCCTTCTTACCGTTAGACACGCCTTCGTTCGGATCTCCACTCCCCCGTTTTCAAGCACCTTCCCCTGTTACCACCCACAAACGGTACAATCTGTCAAATTAGCAGCCCCTCGCTGTTCTGCGAGCGCACGTTTTCCGACCGCAATGACTGGTTTGCGCATGCGCATTACGACCCATACGCATGCGCAGTTATGCGAACATCGCTCAGAGTGAACAAGCGGCTCTGAATCAGGCCCTCAATACGGCCCCACACATTAGTAGGTCTTCCCATTTTTGTTTTGAATGTGCCCTTGATGGAATATGCAAGTCATTGATGGCAGCACACACCTACAGGAGTCATCTGATAAAGGCAGAGTTTTACTATAGCCTGTTAAAGAAAGTTTCCTCCACTTAGCTTGAAGGCTAGGCCCAATTGAATTAAATAATGAGAAAAATAAGTGTTATGGTAAAAATTTACCTTTGTTAACTCTCTTTCTTCGAAGTCCATAGGGTCCACAGGGAGACCTTGGGGTGAAGGTGGTGGATGAGGACACTGGGCACCACGCAGTTAAAGCTTTAGCTCCCAGGATGCACCGGTCCATTTCCCTATACCCCGCCCCCGAGCCAGAGGCACCTCCGTTCGTGAAAAGCCAAAGGCCGGAGGAGGAAGAGGAGAAGAGAGAAGCAAGACTGGTACATACAAGAATCACTCTCACGGAGAAGGAGACAGAAAACCAGTGACCAGAAACAGAGCCCATATGAAGCCAGGTGCGTCAGGGCGGGTGCCCTGTGGTCCCTATGGATGAAGAAAGTTAACAAAAGGTAAGGTTTACCATAACTCATTTTTTTCTTCAGGGTCCATAGGGCTCCACAGAGAGACCTTGGGGATGTCCCAAAGCTTTCATTTAAGGATGGGGACATTCCTGCGTTGAGAGGAAAATCCAGGGCCCAAATGAAACATCCTGAGAGGCAAATGTATCAAATGCATAGAACCTCACAAAAGGTATGGACAAAGGACCATGTGGCCACCTTACAAAGCAGTTTAGCTGAGGTGCCACGGTGAGCTGCTTACGAGGAACCCACAGAGCGAGTAGAATGAGCAGTAACAGTAGCCGGAACAGGAAAGCCTGCCTGCGTGTAAGCCTGTGAGATAGTCATGCAAAGCCAACTAGCCAATGTTTGCATGTTGGTTGGCCATCCTTTCTTGTGAAATCCATAGAGCACAAATAAGGAGTCCGATTTCTGAAAAGAAGAGATACGGTCCACATCCAAGGAGACCTGCCGAGAGGTCTAGTGATTGAAAGCCCGGGACTACAATTTCCTCATTAATGTGGAAACTAGTAACAACTTTTGGAAGGAACCAAGGGCGAGTGCGAAGTACTGCCCTATCCTAGTGGAAAATTAGAAATGGGGAGCGATAGGAGAGTGCCCCTAAATCTGACTCTTCTGGCTGACGCTATAGCCAGAAGAAAGTCTTCGCTGTTAACCACTTGAATTTTACAGAATCCAGGGGTTCAAATGGAGGACCCTGGAGGGCACAAAGAACTACTGACAAATCCCAAGGAGCCACTGGAGGGACAATGGGAGGTTGAATCTGGTGGACACCTTGGAGGAAGGTGTGGATGTCCGATAGTGGAGCAAGCCTACGCTGGAACCAAATGGACAGAGCAGAGACATTCACTTTCAGTGAGGCCAAATGAGTCCTAGGTAAAATCCAGCTTGAAGGAAGGCCAGGACTCTGGAAATCCTAAACACCTGAGGGTCAGAGCTTCTAGTACGACACCATTGGAAATATGTATGCCACACTCTATGGTAGATCCGAGCAGAGGCTGGCTTACGCACTCCGAGTATAGTTTTAACTATAACGCTAGAGAAACCTTTGAACCTCAGGAGGGATGTCTCAAGAGCCATCAAAGACAGACGACCCAGGTCCAGGTAAAGGCAAGGACCTTGAGACAACAGGTCCGGTCATTGAGGCAGCAGGAATGGAGTGTCGATGGAGAGACTGCTAAGATCTAAGTAACAATGATGTCTGAGCCAAGCTAGAACTACCAGCAGAACAGTGCATCCGTCTTGTTTGAACTTCCGAAAAACTCGAGGAAGAAGGGAGACTGGAGGGAATAGGTAGGCAAACTGGAAGGTCCTCTTCACTGACAGAGCATCCACAAAGGTTGCCTCGGCATCTCTTGTTCTGGACCCGTACAATGGCAATTTTTTAATGTGTCGGGAGGCCATGAGGCCCACCTCTGGGAGTCCCCACTTGTTCACTAGGAGTTGAAACACCTCTTGGTGAAGAGACACGTCATGACAGATGAGTTGATCTGCTTCCCAATTGAGAACTCCCGGTATGAACACTGCAGAGATGGCCGGGAGGTGCCGCTTGGCCCATGTCAGAATGCGTGCCACTTCTGTCATTGCTGCCCGACTGAGTGCCTCCTTGATGGTTGATGTAAGCCACTGTTGTGCTATTGTCGGACTGAACCTATACAGGTTTTCTGTGAAGTATGTCCTGGGCCAGTATGAGGGCTCTGTAGATGGCTCGAAGTCCCAATATGTTGAGGGCAGGGTTGATTCGACCGATGTCCAATGGCCCTGAAAAGAATGCGGACCGGTCACTGCGCCCCAGCCCAGGGACTGGCGTCAGTTGTTAGGGATCCGTTGACCCAGTCCGGGATCCAAAAGGGGCGACCCTTGGTTAGATAAGATGTCTGTATCCACCAAGATAGAGACAGACGCACCTCCTTAGAGAGCACCATCGTCTGAGCTTTGAACCGTTGGGGTAACCCGTTCCACCTGGAGAGGATCAGCCTTTGCAAAGGCCTGGAGTGGAACTGAGCATACTCCACCATGTCGAAGGTGGGCACCATGTATCCCAGAACCTGCATTGCCGAGTGGATCGACACTCGGCAACTGTGGAGACATCTGCGCACTCGTAGTTGAAGTGTGGAGATCTTGTCTAATGTCAGAAAGATTCTTTGATCCTGAGAACCCAGCAGGGCTCCCAAATGAATCACTCTCTGTGAGGGATTCAGGGAGGACTCTTTCCAGTTGACTAACCATCCGTGTTTGTGCAGGAAAGCAATGGTCAGTTGCAGATGGCGGTGAAGCACCTTAGGGGAACCTGCTAAGAGCAGGAGGTCGTCCAGATATGGTAGCAGTCGGACGCCCTGACCACGCAGGTGGTCCGCCATTATTTTGGTAAACACACGTGGAGCTGTGGATAATCCGAAGGGCAGAGCATGAAATTGGAAGTGTTGCTATAGTATAGCAAACAGGAGATATCGCTGATGAGAGGGCACTAGGTACGCGTCCTGAATATGCAGAGATACCATAAAGTCCCCAGGCTCCATAGCTAGGATGATAGAGCATAGGGTTTCCATCCTGAACCTTGGCACCCTGAGGAATTTGTTCATGGATTTGAGGTTGAGGATAGGCCGATGAGACCCATTCGGCTTCTGAATCAGAAAGAGTAGAATAATAACTAGTCCCTCGCTGAGATAGTGGGACTGTTACAATTACCCCTGCTTGCAGCAAGGACTGTTTGGCTTTCTGGATTTGTAAGGCCTTGTTCGGGTCTGAAGGAAGGCTTGTGTAGAAAAACTGGTGGGGAGGCAGTCTGAGAAATGAGAGGGCGTACCCGTGAGAGACCACTTCTCTTACCCAAGCATCCATGGTGGTTTGACACCAGCACTGGGCAAACTGAAGAAGTCGGCCTCCCACTCTGGGATCCCCCAGAAGGAGGCCCATCTTGTCAGGCTGAGGGTTTAATCTCGGGTTTTGAAGCAGGGAGTCTGGTGTTCCACGTCTGCTTGATCCTGGGCTTGGCGGCCCTCGTGGAGGCCGACTGCCTAGGAAAGGACTGACCTTTAGGCTTTCCTTGAGGACGAAAAAACTTAAAAGATATAGTCCGAGGCCTTGTAGTAGACATTGCTGAAGGCAGAAATGCAGTTTTTGATGCTGCCAACATGGTTACAATCTTGTCAATTTCTGGGCCAAACAGATCTCCCCATTATAGGGTAATCCTTTAAGGCCTTTCTTGGAATCCGCATCTGCCTTCCATGAGCACAGTCACAGGGTACGGCGGGCAGACACAGCTGCGGCCGAGACTCTGGAGGTTAGGGGAGTGGCATCCAATGTTGCTTCTCCAATATAGGAAGCTGCATCTCGAATGTGAGCAACAAAAGACATCTGATCCCTAGAAACCTCTGAGCAAAAAGAATCTTCAAGTGCGTCAGCCCAGCGCTCTATAGCTTTAGCCACCCATGCAATAGCCATGTTTGGACAGGCAACAGCCCCTGAAAGAGTATATCGATTTCAGGCAAGCTACCTTGGAAAGCTGACCTCCCCATGCTGATTGTTTACCCACCGGGACGCTGGATTCCTGATCCATATGTACCCGGTGGTCTAGTGGATCACGATGGATGGAGCCTTTGTCCACACACAGCGCCTCCGGTCTGTCCCATGAGACCGGAGGTATGACTGCCAATGCGCGAGTCACCACTAGCGACGACCTGCCTTACCAGTCCCCTTGCGTCCAGGTTGCAGTCTGGGTCTATCCGCAGGGGCGACTAGCGAAGATCCCCGGATGCCCGGCAAAATCCCCAGCCGTAACTGGCGTTGCGGCTGCTGGAGGGGTGATGGAGCAACAGCACATACATCATGTGAACAGTCTGCTGCTGCGCGCTCACAGGAAAATATATAATAAACAAATCATAAAAATAAAAGCTATTTGGGCTGCCTAAGCTGGTCACTGCATAATGGTGACACGACTCCGGCCGGGCACCGGCAAAACTGGAGGGGCGGGGTATAGGGGGATGGACCGGTGCACCCAAGGAGCTAAAGCTTTAACTGCGTGTTGCCCGGTGTCCTCATCCACCACCTACACCCCAAGGTCTCCCTGTGGAGCCCTATGGACTCTGAAGAAGGAAAAACAATATTTTTACATGTAGCAGCACAAAACGGTTCCTCTCTGAAAGTCATGGGCAGTGAAAGACTTCTGCCTTACAAACCTGTGTTAAAACACATTAAAATCGGTCAGGTTTAAGTAATTTATTGCTCAATATTTACGGAATAAAAATGCTGCTTGCAACGTTAAATAAAAAACAAAAACACAATTAAAGAATTAAAGCTGCATTTTAAAGCCAGATGAATAATAAGGAAGTTGTTACACATTATATTAGATGTGCAGTGTCACCTCTGAACTTTTCCCACCTCACAGCTCTTAATGTCTATCTGATGCCCAGAGATTGGAAGGTGAAGGAATCCACTGGAAGAAGAAACCCTGCAACGCTGGACACGATTAGCTAGCAACCCGGAGAATAAAGAGTACAAATTCTAGTTTTAACATTTTCAAATATAGCGAGGTGCAAAAATGTCTTAGTTGGCGGTGCCGCTGGACCCTCCTATGCATGCCATATAGACCAAGCCTGAGCCTGTAGTGGAATCCAGAGTGGTGATTAGGAACCATGTCATTTGCTTCTCAGCCAAGGGTTAATTACTTTTAGTGCAAAATTATCTGGCTTCCACATTCAGTGGGAGACAACTATCAGATTTTCCTTGAAACCAGTGTCCTGGCCAATGGAACAGTAACAGATCCTGTGCAAACAAGACATAATAGCAGTGTCACTATCCACTTTATAAATTATGTATTCATACTGGGTACAAAGATCCTTTAGAAGTTCACAGAAAGGGATTCAGGACCTCATCCGCTCACTAAAACTTTTGACAGGACTACTGCAACCTCCTCCAATTTAGCCTTCCCTACTCCCACATCTCTCCACTACAGTCTATCCTAAAACTCCACCTGCACTGTGCCTGCTCAGCTCTCCACCAAGCCAAACACTAGCTCCCCTTCCCGTACAGAGTGCCTGATTCAGACACAGTCGCAAGGCTGCGCGTTCGCACGTAGCCTGCCAATGTTTGTAATCTGCGCATGCGTATAAGACGCACTGCGCGTGTACCAACTAGTCCATGCGATCAAGAAGCATTTGCATCCTGTACAAGCAAGCATGAGTGAAAGGACATGCCGTGGTGATAGGGGGTGGTCGATGGTAACGGGCGGGGGGAGGGTTGGGTGCGAACGCAGGCATGTGTACGCCGTTTCAGGGGTGTGCACAATTAAGACGCATCGTCAGCATACACGTCACATGACTATATTAAACACAGCAGCACTTGCAGTGCTTGCGGTAGGGTATGGTCAACCACAAGTGCTGCGTATGGGTTCCGATGTTACCGATTGTTTAATACACTTCCTGGAGATGATGTATGTAACTAAGGGAAAGTGGGCGTTGTGTCAGACTGGTAGGCGTCTAAATACATACCGCGATCGGACGGCAAGACATAGTGGGCGTGCTAATGTCTTGCTAGCGATTACGGGATTTGCATACTTTGGCTGCTGATAGCTGCATGCGAACGCAGCCTTCTGACCGGGTCTGAATCAGGCCCGGGGTACAATCCAAATTCCTCACACTCATCTATAAAGCCCCCACCCACTCATCTCCCTTCACAAACTGCCCACTTGGCTCTGTCTATGACAGCCTGCTCGCTTCCCAACTGAAAACCAAAAGTTCTCATATGCTGCTCCCCACCACTGGAACTCACTCCCTCTGACTATCAGACCATTCCCCCCTCTCCAAAGGAGCTCTTAAAACCCATTTGTTTATTAAGGATTACCTGTTCTCCTTCTAACCCACCCCTTTTGTCCCCACTTACTGAACACTTTGTGTCAACCATGTCTAGATGTAGTTATTGACTACCATGTATATATTGTTTTTGTCTGGTTATGTGTGTGCTGTACTTTTGTAAGCAGGTCTTGTTGTGCCCCACAAATAAAAGTACAATAATAATAATAGTCACAAACATCTCAGCACCCCTTCAGTAGATGGTCTGTGTTTTACTGAATAGCGTTCCCATTAGGCTGTTTCAGTGGGGCACTGCCCGATTTTAAAATGCGCCAAGCCCTTATGGAGCCACCTGCTAGGCAACACCCTCATTTCAGGCGCACACAGAGATGTGCTCTCTATCTTGGACACTACTGAAGATTAGTGGATTGCTGCCATTTCTTCTATTGTTTGTGTCTCACAATCCTTTTAGCTCATTTCAGTCTTGTGCGCTCATCATTTTGAATAAGGATTATGACAGTTTCAGTGGTTTAAAAACAATGAGGGAGCTGATAAGGTGAGGCAGAGGCACTGCTAAATATGCTCATATCCTATATTAGGGATGGCGAACCTACGGCCTGCAAGATCATTTCATCAGGCCCGGCCGGCTGTGGCTCTCTCCCGTTCAGTGGCAGCGCAGCAGGCTTCCCCCTCAGTGGCAGGCATAGGAACTTGCCGGGTGGTCCCAGTGCAGAACACGCTCCCCCCCACTCTGCATTGACTTGTTTAGCGGTGTTGATCACAACCAATGAGCGCAGGAGCGGCAGAAGTGGCACCCTTCCAGGCCTAGCGTGTGGCGGCTCAGGTTTAGTCCCGGCGGATCTCTGAAGATGGTGGCAGCTGCATCGGTGGGAGAATGGTCAGGTTATTACAGTACTGAGGGTGGCCGTGCCCCGAAAGATAAAGACGGACGGTAGTGATAACGCTGCGGCAGTAAGAGCGCAGCAGCACTGTGTGGGCTATATAGCAGCATAGAGGAGCTTCCATTGTGTGTGTGAGCGGCTGGGGTCTACCAGTCACTAATACTGCATGCTGGTATGCACAATGGTCAAGATAGGGATGCAGTGGGACCCTAGTATGGGTTCCTTTGCCCTATATACACACACACACATTTCCTAGTAGATAATGCGAGGAACGCTGCTAAATGTAGCGCTTTCAGTGTGAGGATCAGTATGGGTACACACTGTCAACACAGACGATTCAAACGGTACAAACTGTCGACATGGTTAAAAGATCAACATAAAATGGTCGACTTTTTTTCTAACCCTAATCTTCACCCTCCCTCCTGGTACTGAACCCTAATCATCGGCTAAGTGTCTAACCCTAACAGTGCTTTCTAGTGCCTAACCCTGACCACCGAGGTAAGTGTCTAACCCTAACTTAAAAAAAAAAAAAAAAAAAATATTGACCATTTTCATGCCAACCTTGTTCCAGCCAACCTATTGTCTGTCTAACATCTGGTGTCTATCTAGACATTGTCGACTTTTTTCATGTAGATCTATAGTCCGGATAGAATAATAAGTACTAAGCCAGTGGTTCCCAAACATTATTGAACCACGGTGCCCGAGAGTATCAGCATTGTTTTCATGGCACCCCTAAGCCATGAAATTCAGAAATATAGTAAAGTGAAGTAAATTGTGCTGACCTGTCATCCTTAGGTACAGTTATGTGGTGGTTGACAGGTTTGCGCTTCTGTTTGTCCACATATTTACATTACATTGACCATAAATAATTTGATTTGGTGCTGGACCACCAACCTGAGGCACCCCTGCAAGTGTCCCCAGGCACCCCAGGGTGCCACGATGCACAGTTTGGGAACCACTGTACTAAGCACATTTACTTTTTGTGTTATTCAAATACACCAGCGTTCAGTGAAAAAGTTTCAATCTTCACACACAAATTCGATCTACTTACTTTAGGTGGTGTATACGATTTCTCCAGCAGTAAACTGAGTTGCTATCATCATTGGAAAGGAGCAGGTATCTTACTGTGCAATCATTTCTGGGATGACTTTATAGATGCGTTACTCCTGGAGTTTGCAATTCACATAAAATAGATTCAGGTACCAAATACAAAGCTGGATGGTGTCACTGGTAAAAGAAAAAACTCTTACATCTGATTCTGCATACAAGTTCCGATATCAAAAGTGATCAGCAATAGATAATAGCACATCAAGGAGCAGACATTTCACAGCTTATATTTATTATATAATGTGTAGTGCACTGTACAAATGTACAATACAAACATAATCCCAATTTCTCTATGCTCCATCCTGCATACATTTTAATGGACTAAGGAGTTATACTTAGTGCCATCTGAGGGTGTAAGGTGCAGGGTATTATGATGCACAACATCTTTGATATAAGGATTACTAAATTATAGATTACACCATGTCCTACAGGTGTTATCTGTACATTTTAGCAATTATTCTCCTACAAACTCAGCTGCACAGCAGGATACTTAAGACACATTACAGTATGAATACATCCACGTTAATATTATTATGATCTTAAGGATGCTAGACGTGAATGGCATTCCCTAAACATTATTCTATGGTTCTATTGGAATTTGCATGATTTTCCAAGTCTCTTAAACCCTTATCAATAGCTCAGCAAGTCTCATTGTCCTACTCCAAATGGAAAACTCCACAGGATAGTGAAATATCTGGTGTGACAACAGCTGGAGAGCCAAAACATGCTGCCGTCCTTTCTCTTGGCCCATTGCATCTTGCCATTGTTTGATTGGTTAGGGAGGGGATGAATTTCAGTAATATAACACTGGATCTTGCCTTGAAGGGAATATGAATATTTTTGAACCATTTCCAATCACAGTATTTGATCAGAACATTAAAATTTGACACTCAACAGGTTACCCCAACATCAAGGACCACACAGGAGATAAGTTATATCATGATGGAGAAGATGTACTGAGGAGAAGTGAAGGTGCTGCTTATTTTATTAAAATGTAAATGATAGCTAGAGTTTGGTTGCTATGGGCAACGCTTCCAATTTCCTCTTTATAAGATTTGATACATCTCCCCCTAAGGGGAGCATTCAATTCTCCAACATCGGTGCGATAAGTCAATCCCCCCTCTCCCCTAGATTGTAAGCTCCTAGGGGCAGGGTCCTCCTCCTCACTGTCTCACAGCCTTCTTCTCTAGCACTTCTATGACAGCCTTCACCTTCAGAGCTGTACTGTGTATGGAGAATTGTGTTACTAATTGTTACTTGTGTTCTGTTTATATTTTGGTTACTGTATTGTACTGTAATGTTCTGTGTACCCTTTACTGTATGTACAGCACTGCAGACCACTTGTGGCACCCTATGAATAAAATGTAATAATAACCCAGAACAGATGATTGCATCCGACAGCTTCACACGGTTTCCCTCCCACCCAACAGAGGTGTGAGTGAGGGAAACTTGCAATGTTGGCACTACTGTAAATGGACAATATGAACGCAGCTGGCACATCGTGCATAACTGAATTGTTAAAACTGCTAATAATCTATACTTGGATGTAATGTCTAAGTTTGTATGTGAAACTGTACTTGCCCCCATATGAATGGAACAGGTGGGTGTGAGACTGTACCCATGAGATTACCCCCTGGCAGGCATACCCTGCTGCACCCTCCCCTGTGTAATAAGTTAAAGCACCCCGAAGCCCCATCCTCCTACACACAATGGGCAGGGGAAGGGACTACAACCTGTGTCTCTTCAGCTGTTGTCACACCAGAGTCCCCCCCCCCCCCAGGTACTGATGGTCCCACAGAAGCCAAGCACCCTCCCCCCGGCCTATACACATGGGCTATGCATATGCAATAATACACGGCTCCCAGCCATCAGCATCTGACAACCTGCACCGGGTCACTCACTCCCGCTGGCTGGCGGGGACACACACATACACACGGGGCCGTCACGTGATTACCGGGAGGGCGCGCGGCTGAACCTCGCCGGCTGGATCCGCAAACTACTCGGGTAACTTAATGGCGCTCACAACAATGGGCTGCGAGGCGGGGCCTGAGCGCGCGCACGCTGCGGATCTTTTTATTTATTTATTTTTCTCTTCTCACACGCACACAACGTTATACCCCGGTGAGGCAGGATTATGAGGTACGGGGCACGGGTTTCACGTTATTTTAATTTTAACTATAGAGTAGTAGTTGTAACCTCGAGGCTTTTTGGTCGCATGAGGATGCCGTAGCCGTCGTGCCGGAAGTAATGTGTGACGACTCTCCCTGTTGTGTTATCATGTGAAGGAAGCAGCTTCATGTTAAGGGTATAGACTAATTCCACTTCAGTTATTGTATGTGGAAGTGACGTGCATTGAGGGCGGAAGTGTAGTTTCCTGCCCACACAGTGCACCAAAAAAAGAGATTTAACCCCTCGCGGGCTCGCTTCACTCGCCACATGGTTATATTCCCCCTCTATGCCCACTTGAATTGTAGGGAATGACGTTGGACACTGCTGATGACGTCATGATCAATTTACGGAAGGGGATGTAGCTGTTACCTCATGTTAAGGACGGGCAAAAGCGGAAGAGTTGGGACGGTTAGGTCTAGAATAGATTATATCTACAACAAGGTGCTCAGTGCTGTACAGGGGTCACGTTATTGTGACGTCAGTAGTCCCTTCTCCAACTTGGAGATAGCAACTACCATCTATATTATAAAATAAGTGTCAATTACAGTAGTCCTGCCTGCAAGTGTAATCACATAGACATGGCAAATGTCACACTGATTCTATAGTACAGTTAATTTGTTTTGAGTTTGTTTAAATAACCATTTTTGTCCAGCACTTTACCACAGATAGAGGAGTAGCGTGTAGCCAGGGTGCCCGAAGCACATGCGTGCTACGGCGCCCCCCCCCCCCTCAAGTGTTCCAGGGAGGAGGTGGGTCTATATGGGATTAAAGTAAAGAGAAGTAAAGATAAGGGTCAGCCCCCTGCCCATATGCAATGCCCTCTGTTGTAGTGCCCATATGAAGTGCCCCCTTTAGCTGAGCCCTTATGCAATGTCCCCTGTAGTGGTGAACATATGCAGTGCCCCTTGTGCCCCAGGAGAGGCCCCCCCTTATACAGGCCTCCAGTAGTGATCCCCCCTATGCAGTGCCTCCAGTAGTAGTGCCCCTAGTAGTAAGCCCCTTATCTAGTGCCCCCAGTAGTGGTATGCAGTGCTTCTTATATAGTGCTAACAGTAGTAGTCCCCCCACATGCAGTGCCCCCAATAGTGGTAACCCTTATGCAGTGCCCTTTAAATAGTGGCCCCCCAGTATTGCCTCTTACATATAGAGCCCCCAGTAGTGGTCCCCCCTTTCCTATGCAGTGCCCCTAGTAGTAGTCCCCCCCTTGTATTGCCCCCAGTGGAGGTGTCCCCCCCCTATGCAGTGCCCCCAGTAGTGGTCCCTCGATGCAGTGGCCCTGGTAGTAGTGCCCCCAGTAGGGGTCCCCACCTTGTAGTGCCCCCAGGGGGTCCCCCCTTGTAGAGGTCCCCCCCTTGTAGTGCCCCCAGTAGTGGTCCCCCCTTGTAGTGCCCCCCCAGTAGTCACACGTAATAAAAATAAAAAACACCTGAATCTCCGCTCCCGCCATCCGCTCCCCCGTCTGTCCTCCCGGGCCGGGCCGCTCTACATTATGGGAGAGACGTCATGACGTCTTTCCCATTACCCACTGCGGGAGCCGGACGATGGAGCTCAGCCTGGCTCCGGAAGTGGGCGCAGCAGTCAATGAAAATTTGACAGACTTTCATTGGCTGCTAATTAAAACAAACACACTGCTGCAGGCGCTGGCGGCAGTGTGTTTGTCACTGTGTAGTGCTGACCGAACTCCTTCCGGTCAGCGCTACACGTGCGGTGCAGCTGTGTCACTGAGACACATGGCACCCTGCCCCCCAGCCCAGCCCAAGCCCGCCTCTGCCTGGTAGGCTGTCAGCTTAGACAGCTGCCGGGTACACAGCGGGCGGCACCTCCGGTCACCTTCGGCACCTGGAGCTTGTGCTCCACTCGAACCGCCCTCCCTACGCCCCTGACCACAGAGGGTGTTAAGCCTCTGCCTGATTGACAAGCTGAGGCGTTTGCAGGACTGTGCGGGGACCATCTGCCTTCCCGGAAACGGGGGCATGTTGCCCCCATTTTCCAGGAGTGGCAAGGCCAGAATCTGCGTCCATGGATGCAGGCTTCCTGGCCTTGCAGGCTGACAGGATCCGACTGGGCTGCAATAAGCTCCAGCTACCGCAGCCTGACCAAAGGTGCAACCATCGTGACCGATGGTGATCCCAGACTGCGACCTCGGTTACAGCGCTGGGATCGCAGATGCAACAAGGAGGTGTCAGACAGGGCTGCCATCAGAAATTGTGGGGCCCGGCACTGGCAAAATAGGCATGTTACTACGGCCTTTCCTGATTGGCTGCCGTTCCGCGATCTCACTCACGCTGGCTTACGGGGCTTGTATCTTCCTCCCTGTCATCACTTGCTGCAGCTGCGCTGCTACCCGGGCTCCCCTCTCTATCCACTCCCTCCGGGCCCGGGACTCGATGGTGGCCTTGGTGTCAGACACCTGCTGCGTTTGCATTTTAGCTAGGACAGAATTGCAAAGCTGCTTGTGTGTGGCTCTGTAAATCCGTTTGCACAATGGGGTCTATTCAGCAGATAAAAGCCATGTTTTTCAAATCTTTATATGTATTTTAATAAAATAAACAATAAAGTTTGTGGTTTTCATTAAATTACCCCAACGACCGTAACATCATATTAGGTTGGGCTTTATTGGATTGGTTTAGGCTTGTTTTACAATCAAAAGTTGCTTGTTTTTCATTTCAGAGTTGGCAACACTGAATCTAGCACACAACAGCAACGGGTGTAAGGCTGTTATAGGTTAGAAGATACGGCCTACCGCTTGAGGATAGATTTGCCCCTTGAGGTGTGTAATTCTTGTTGAAAGGCCATCACAAAAATATGTATGCTGTAAAATAAATTACACTTTCAGTTATAAACGTTACAATGGCAATGCGGTGGCAGGGATGGGACATGGTGGGCTGGGTGTGCCTCCTTATGTAATAGTATGGGCTGCTCAGTCCTCCATCAGAGTAATTGTGGAGACCTTACCTACAGCACTTACTGTGTGATGAGAGCAGCAGGACTGAGCCAGGTAGCTGAAGCAATTGGTGTGGTAGGGATGACACTGCCTGTAGCACTGATTGTATGATACAGGCAGCTGGAGCACATACCAGCGGCCAACTGTATTGAAAGTTTGCAACTGATTACAAATACAGAGTTTTCAGTGACCTGTATCCCATTTTTGAGAGGGCAGAACTGCATACTTGGCTACACTCCCGGCCAGGAGGATCCCGACAATCGAGTGGCAGGGCCACGATGATGCAATTGTGCCATCACACTCACTGGCCCGCCCACTTTCCTGCAACACATTCAGGTTTATGACACGGGAGTCCTGTTGCGCATGTGCGGTCATCGTCCTGCGCAGTCCTCAGGAGACAAGGATCTATTGGTGTAGTGGCCTATTCTGCTTTGGAAAGTTTCACCGGTACATTGCAGCCCCATGGAATTCTATGGGGTGTGCTGTGCCACTGCCCAGATAGTGGGAAGGCTCAGGAGAATGTAGGCATTTCAACATAACAGGAATCACTTATTTGAAGTAGAAGAAAGGGGTCAATATACTAATATTGCCTTTTTCTCAGTGCTAAGAGTTGTCCTGCATTGGCTCACTGTAAGGTAGGGATGGCCATCGAACATCTATAGTTAACAACCATTGATGGTTAACTACCAATGACTGATGGTTTTGCCATCAATGGTGGAGACCCATCGATGGCAGTGCCCTGCGGTAGGTTTTTTTTTCTCTTTTGTGCCGGGAGACAAATCCTAACTCTGCCCTGGAAGCGCTCAGCCACTAGATCTGTTTAGATCTCATTTGTGTTTTTTAAATACAGCCTTGAGGATTTTTGGTCCCATGAGCTTTCCTTACCTGTCGGGGCGAAAGAGATTTAATGTGTCATTATGTTTACAGTGTTGTAGCTTGTAAACAATCTTCTGTAATTAATCACCAGCCCAAGTTCATTATTGTATGTCAGACCCTTGCATTACTGAGACCTCAGGAGATGGAATCAACACAAACATCAGTCTTGGTTTCAAGATTCCCTCTGGCTATATTTGCGTGTCGTACAATAATATAAAGCAGTGTTCTTACTTTGCAACATATCAGAATATTCACATTATATCTCACTACAGTAGTCATTGTTAGCATTCATTACATTATTATCTGTACATGTGGGAGTGTTGGGAGGGGGTAAAGATATACAGTCTTATTCATAACACAATCTGCATGTTTAATTTATACATTTCAAGGTTCTACAACTCAAAGCTCAGCAAAAATCAGTCTCTGTGTAATATTACACATTTAAAGCTATGACTACTTAAAGGCAAATACCATCTTGTGACAAGATGGAGTCTTATGTGGATAGCTTAATAACAGATTTATCATTTTCCCATCTTTTATTCATAACTTTATACTATCTACCTAAGAGGAACACGATCTTGCTATACTAAGTATCGGTACATTTATACATAAGTTCCATCTACAGGAACCTATACATAGGATTACGCATTGATCCATTCCCATTAAGCAAGTCCACGGTCCTCAGTCTCTAATTGTCTTTTATTCAGTCCATCTTGTCATGAATATTCAGGGAAATTATGATAGTCTTGCATTGTCCACATGTTTGCTTGTCATCCTCAATGAGGCTGGTTCCACAAATGGTACAACTTGGAATGTTGTCTTAGGCACAGATGCTATCATAGACTTGAGTCATCATCAAGGCCTTTAGTGTATTTTCCTTGGAGAAACAACAGTCAAGTGTAAGTAACTTCTTAACCAGAAAAATAACAAGTTTTATAATAATCTAAATGATTATAAACAAAGCTAAACCTTTATCAATAATTGAAAGAATTCCTGATATCCATCTACTAAATTCATTAGACCATTTAGCTGGGTTTATTTAGGAAAACCATTCATTATTATCAAGATCATACTCTGGATCACTATGTGTTTTCCTGAACTGGTCTTTCAGTTCCTTGATTTTCTTCGTGTGTCCATGTATCAGGTCAGAAAAGTTATCAGCTATATACATTACAGCAAGCTAGTCTCACTATAAGACACATACCTTATCAAGCAGCTGCAAGGTACTCAAGCATCAGTCTAAACTGTCCAATAACCTTTACTCTAAATTGCAGTTCATTAGTGATTATCTTAAGTACATCAAATATTTCATTTGTAACATCAAACAATTTGGCTTAAAGCTTTTATATTGTGAACATACTATACATTGAGTCTAGATATTGTTACTGCTTCATCTCTTCATATAAAACTATATATGCAGTTACTCAGCTTAATACTTGTAACAAAAACTAAAAGTTTTAAAGCTAAAATGAAACTTATAACAAAGTAAAGCAAAATATACATTTCCACAAGTCTTTGTCTGGCTGGGGCCTAGGAACTTGTATCTATTCATAATATCAAATTACTCCAACTCCCCTCGTATGAAGACTTTGCAATCGGAGACATATATTCAGGTGTGCGTCCCATGAATTTTCACTGAAATAAATGTACTCATCAGGATTTGGAATAAACTTTCAAATCTGGGCTCAATAGCCTTCCTGGTATATTTCCAAATTAGCATCCAATCTCCTGGTAGTAAACAGTGGGTTCCTGTATCAAGATAAAGAACTGGAATAGAGGAAACACCTGACTATGGGCCTGATTCAGAGCCGCTCGCTACTTGCGAGCGCACGCTCTGAATCAGGGAGGGGAGTATTGTTTTTTATTCCGTCCTCCAGGCCGCTCGCAACAGCTGTGGGTGACCACCCACAGCTTGTGCGAGCGGCCTGGCGATGGTCGCGATTATTACGACCATCGGCATTGCAAGGAGACCCTTTTGGTAGGGTCTCAGCACTCACATTGCCAAGCGGACTTCCAGCTCTAATAGATTGATGTCAGTAGGGCCTCCCACAAATGGCAGGCGTTCCTTTGGGAACGCCTCCGTTTGTTCAGCCACCCCGCCTACAAAACGGGGCGAGCTGTCGATCAACATCGACAGCTGCCCCGTTTTGTTGTGAGCTCCGGAGCGAGTGAAGGTCTCACTCGCTACGGGGCTTGTGCACGCGCGTTGCGCATGCCGTGCGTGCGCACTGGGCCATCATCGAATCAAGCCCTATGTATTTAGTTAATTATGTCTGTAAGATTGATACATAGCACACCATATCTGCAGTTGACCTTAATCATGATTTTCTTAATTCTCTTAATTACCTTGACCATTGTCTTTGCATCTGCCCTCCAACACGCCTACCCTCTGGGCTAGTGACTGATGAGGCTCATGCAAGTGGACATCACATTCGGAACATTTGGGCTGTGGTATAAAATCAATTTGTATCCTTTGTAAGGAACACTGAGTCTGGGGAGTACTTTTCAAAGGGATTGGGACAGTCTTACCCAGATTAATCAATGCACAAATTAGACACCTTGTTTCAAAGGCCTGTGCTGTCTGTGCAAAACCTTTCCAATTATGGTTGGTGATAGCCACCATTATATCCTTCACCAAGTGCACCACACCATGTACTATCTGGGCCATAACTGGGTAAAGTGTTTTTGGTAGACCTAAACGTTGACCTTCCCCCCACTCACCATTTATCTTTAGCTCCTAGCTTTGCTTTTCTCAGCCTCTGGAGCTTGTACCTGGAGCTTTGTGAGGGTACTTAAGTCAATCTTGGGGGCGGGATCTACCACATAAGTGGGTTGCACTTGGGAGCAGTGACTTATGGCAGCAGCACGTGCGGCCTGGTCTACCAGTCTATTGTCTTCAGCTTAGGGTATGGTCTCTCAAGTGTACCCTCATTTTTATCACCACAAACCTTTGGGATAACTGGAATGCAGGAGACAGTGCTCTGACGTAGCCATCATATCTTGTTTATGGAACTCCATCTTCAAAAGAAACATTTGAAATGTTAAATAAGTACAATGTTTCCTGCTTCATTAACTCAATACAATCATGATCAGGAAAATAAAAAGTTTATATATTTTCAGTGTCCTCCTTGACACTGTCACTATTTACTTGTATATTATATTATCACTATACTCTCCCATCTTTTGAAACCTGCAAAAGCAGGATTCAACCATTGTACTGTACATCCTTTGAAAGTGACATTACTTGTACAACAAAGCTACTTCATATTTCATAGGTTTAAGAACAGATAAATGCTTTCTTTAAGCTTTAGATTTTATAGCTTCATGTGATACTATAAGAGTTAAGGGGTGTCCTAACACTATGTCAGCACTTAACAAGGTCTAGGTGACAAGAGTTTCCATGTGATTGTTCAAGGACCCCCTGAGCATATGAGTTAGACTAATGACTAAACAGTATTATCGGCTTACTATAATTAGGTAAAATCAATGCTGATGCATTAATAATATCTTGTTTTACAACATAATAAACTTCAGTTTATTCATATGTTAATGCAAGGGGATTCTGTTGTATCAATCCCTTGTTTGCATTATACAAAAGTTACAATTTACTTAAAGTATCCATGTATTATCTATAAATACTTTATAATTTTGTTTTATTTGTGCAGAATATTCAATAATTCTATTGCTTCATACAACTAATCTTGTTTGGAGCTAACATATAACTATAGATCATCTACATATCGTATAATGATCTGATTGCACTGGTAAACAGCCAATCCCTTCAACATCAAGATTTATAGCACCCCCTTGAGGCAGTTTAAACTAAACATACTGCTGGGTGGTATGTTATTCAACAAGGTGTGCAGATTAGGTACAATTGATGTATTAAACCTGTGTCCTTTTATTAATCTTTCTTAAATCTTGAATAATCTTAAAGGAGGGCGATCCATCTGCATTTGGGGTGTTCTGTTTAATAAGGAACAAAGGCAAGTTTTAACTGGAACGGCGTTCCTTAAATACCCCTGCTTTTTTTGTAACCTTCTACCTATTTGGTTACTTGACCTGATCTTAAAGGGTATTGTTTAACTGGCCACACATGTTAGCCTTTTAAGTGTAATTTAAATGGGCAATAGCCATATATCTATTTACCCTGTGCCCATAACATATCAGGGACTTTAGCAAACATTTCATTTCAGTATAGACTTTCAGTGTTAACAACATTAATGAGCTAAAGTCACTTTCCCATCTTTGTATGTTATTGTAGCTTTTAATGCTGACCATAAATCTGCCTCTAAAAGATTGGTAGGCAGTCATCTGAGACTATTACACCATTATTTACAATAGTCTGCAATGGATTTGTCTTTTGCAAATACTGCATTTGACCATCCAGGCCAGTGGCCGGGACTACAGAGTAGGTCAAATGTTCTGTTGAGATTAAGTTGAACTGAATAACATTTTTAGTAGCCCCAGATGGGTACAATATTTTGCGGGACTCTATGACTGGTCATATTGAGAGGTCTGTGATTCTGGGAGCTATCTTTTTATGATTGTTACATTTCAACACTTCTAAACACTTCAATGTTATAATCCAACTTACTCATTACGGTAACATATATTTTATTTATTTATTTATTACCAGTTATCTATATATAGCGCACACATTTTCCGCAGTGCTTTACAGAGAATATTTGTCCATTCACATCAGTCCCTGCCCCAGTGGAGCTTACACTCTATATTCCCTATCACACACACACACATACACACTAGGGGTAATTTTGTTAGGAGCCAATTAACCTACTAGTATATTTTTGGAGTGTGGGAGGAAACCGGAGTACCTGGAGGAAACCCACGCAAGCACAGGGAGAATATACAAACTCCATGTAAATAACAATAACTTTATAAGTCCTTGTACAGGATTAAGGTGGAGGTGGACAGAATTACCTACACTGTCCCCGTAATGCCACAACCATACAACACTAATATATATTTATGTAGTATCATTAAAACAAAGGTCAATAGAAAAAAATAAAACACTATTGCAACAAAGCAAAGGCTCATATTAAGGGGGCGATCTAATTAGATGCAAATTGCTGTAAACAGGAATGTTTCGGCTGTTTTCATAGTGATCACGCTATTCGCTCAATCCAATTATACTTGCGAATTACACAACCTATTGTAAATCGCGTTGAAAATTACGCTTGTATACTTCCCTATACTTTTCTATAAGAATTCGCATTGTGGTTCTTTTTTTACAATCCAATTAAGCGAAACTCACGCTAACGAATGGCTAGACCCCTTGGGGGTGTGAGTTCATTTTTAAATGTTGTAAATCTTATTCAAACAATTTTTTATTTTTCCAGAAATAATAATATATTTGCTTTACATAAAAAACATTGGTCATTTTTAACTAAAAAACTAAAAATTTGAAAAAACACCAGGAAACACCTCTAGGGGAAAAATACAATATTTTTTTTTTACAACAAGTTAGTGCTTCACTGCCAAGCATATAAGATTACAACTCATCCAAAACGGACAAACTACCATAATGCATTGCAATTGCCAATATGCAAGACACAAACAAAAAAATATGGGACTTAACATACCCTGCTATAAATAAGATATGTACTTACCAGTAGCCAGGAATTTCTTCTTCGATGTCTAGGGTTCAAGAGGTGGAGGTCTGTATTCTTCATCTTCTTCACAATCCAAAGAGGAGGACTGGCCTTCTTCACAGAGCATATTTGGGTCTTGTTTGCCATGCACAAGTAATCCCAACAGCCTGTCATGCCCAAATGAAATTCCCTGTGTAGCACCAATCGAATCAACCCTCTGGTGTCTGGTGCACGAGCGCGCGGTGACAACGACGTCGGACCATGCGCGCTCGTGTCAGTGAGGAGCGGAGGAAGATGTTTTAACTTGTCTCCTTACAAAAGCTGCAGAGTCCAGCCTTGTGTCCCAGAACCCCCGCCCGTCGGTTTGCCCACTCGCGTGTGCAGAATGCCCGGCTGCCGCTCGGTGTCAGGTGAGGGAGGGGGCTGGAGGATGTTGCATTCTTACAGGGAGAGACTGGTTTGGGACATAGAGGCCTCTGGGCTAGTTGGTGTCATTATTTTAGTCAACAGTGAATCCACAGCTGCTGTATCTGTCTGAAATGTATCTGATGTATAAGGTATCAGCAATAACCTTCATTATATATAATCCTTTATATGAGGTGTCTGGTGAGGGAGGGGGCTGGAAGTGTCTGGTGAGGGAGGGGGCTGGAAGTGTCTGGTGAGGGAGGGGGCTGGAAGTGTCTGGTGAGGGAGGGGCTGGTAGTGTCTCATGAGGGTGGGGGATGGTAGTGTCTGGTGAGGGAGGGGCTGGTAGTGTCTGGTGAGGGAGGGGGATGGTAGTGTCTGGTGAGGGAGGGGGATGGTAGTGTGTAGTGTGTCGGGTGCCTGCCTGCCGTGTGTCGGGTGCCTGCCTGCCGCCTGCCCGTGCAGGGCACTTGGTGCCTGTCTCCCGCCAGTAGGTCTCTGCAGTGTCCAGTACATGATGCAGAGTCCGGAATTGTACCTCCGCCGCCTGCCAGGTAGAGGTGTGCTCGTCCTGTGCTTTTAGTACAACTAAAGGATTTATGCTTGCACCCTCCTGATCATGCGAGCAAAAATCCAATTAAAGTGCTGGACACAATGCTGTTTTTCAGTTTAGCATGGCGCTGACAGCATCGCAGCACTTCAGTTGGAAAATGCACACTTAAACATCCGGCTCAAGGCGCGCTAACCAGCATTTCCCAACTAAGTGTTGGGCATTGGTGAGGGAGGGGGCTGGTAGTGTCTGGTGAGGGAGGGGGCTGGAAGTGTCTGGTGAGGGAGGGGCTGGTAGTGTCTGGTGAGGGAGGGCGATGGTAGTGTCTGGTGAGGGAGGGGGATGGTAGTGTCTGATGAGGGAGGGGGCTGGTAGTGTCTGGTGAGGGAGGGGGCTGGTAGTGTCTGGTGAGGGAGGGGGCTGGAAGTGTCTGGTGAGGGAGGGGGCTGGTAGTGTCTGGTGAGGGAGGGGGCTGGTAGTGTCTGGTGAGGGAGGGGGCTGGTAGTGTCTGGTGAGGGAGGGGGCTGGAAGTGTCTGGTGAGGGAGGGGGCTGGTAGTGTCTGGTGAGGGTGGGGGCTGGAAGTGTCAGGTTAGGGAGGGGGCTGGAAGTGTCAGGTGAGGGAGGGGGGCTGGAAGTGTCAGGTGAGGGAGGGGGCTGGTAGTGTCTGGTGAGGGAGGGGGCTGGAAGTGTCAGGTGAGGGAGGGGGCTGGAAGTGTCAGGTGAGGGACGGGGTGGGAGGAATCAGTGGAGTGGGGAAATCATGGTGTGAGGAGCCAGATAATGGAGGCTGTTTGATCTGTCAGGTTTTGAAGGGAGATAAATAGAGACAGGTGGTGGAGCGGAATGAGAGGACTCGGATAATGGAAAAGGTGGGAGGAATTAGTTAATGTGTTGGGGTGTATGGAAGTCGGCTAAAGGAAGAGGATGAGCAGAATAAAATAATGGCACAAAGCCTCTGAACCACCGCCCGGTCTCTTGCGTGTGTCGGGTGCCTGCCTGCCGCCTGCCCGTGCAGGGCACTTGGTGCCTGTCCCCCGCCAGTAGGTCTCTGCAGTGTCCAGTACATGATGCAGAGTCCGGAATTGTACCTCCGCCGCCTGCCAGGTAGAGGTGTGCTCGTCCTGTGCTTTTAGTACAACTAAAGGATTTATGCTTGCACCCTCCAGATCATGCGAGCAAAAATCCAATTAAAGTGCTGGACACAATGCTGTTTTTCAGTTTAGCATGGCGCTGACAGCATCGCAGCACTTCAGTTGGAAAATGCACACTTAAACATCCGGCTCAAGGCGCGCTAACCAGCATTTCCCAACTAAGTGTTGGGCGCAGGAGAAACAATTGAATAGCTGTGGGAACTTCTTTTTTGCGTGGCTGAACCCCTCATGACACATAGCCATGCCCCTTATGTCTTGTGACCACGACCATTTTTTTGGGAGCGCACCTTCTGCGCGCACACACATTAGTTCTCTATACCCCTACATCAAAATATCCACTTCAACCACTGTGTATGTGTGTATATGTATATATATGTATATATATATATATATATATATATATATACATATATACACACACGCACACACACAGCAACTAAAAGCTTTTGACAGTTTTAGTGAAAATATAACGGAGGGGGGGGCGCATTATGAATGCTCGCACTGGGAGCCAGATTGGCTAGAAACTGCCCTGTGTACATTTACAGAATTTACCATATAACATCACAACCGAAGATGTTAAGAATTTCATTGGTGATCCTGAAATGCAGGGCCGGCCCGAGCCAAAGTTTTTTGGTAAGCGGGAATAGATTTTGTCGCCCCTCAGAGGACCTTCATCCTAGCTCACTTATCCCCCCTCCCATGGAGCCTCTCACAGCCCAGCATCCCTCATCACAGCCCCAGTCATCACAACCCCTCTCATCACAGCCCCTCATATGGACTCATCACAGCCCCCATATCGCCCTCATCACAACCCCTCCATCACAGGCCCCTCATATTCCCTCTTCACAGCCCCTCAACATAGCCCCTCTCACTCCCCCTCATCACAGTCACTCCATTACAGCCCCCTCCATCACAGCCCTTCCATAACAGCCCCTCATATCCCCTTTCACAGCCCCTCTCACTCCCCCTCATCACAGTCACCTCCATCACAGCCCCTCAACATAGTCACCTCCATCACAGCCCCTCCATTACAGCACCCCTTCCATCACAGCCCCTCCATTACAGTCCCCCTCCATCACAGCCCCTTACTCAGACTTACCTGCTGACTCTAACAGCGGCAGCAGAGGAATGAAGGTGGGGAACAGGTCTGGCTGGCAGTGACGTCATTGGGCACCCTCCTGAACACGGTGGCGCACCTGCGCAGGCAGCTGTGTCACAGTGACACAGTCTGCCCGGAGGAACATGACCGGTCACCCGGCCCCACCCCCTCCTGCGTAGGTCTCAGTGCAGCCAGCACTGCTCAGATTGGATTACCAAAGTAACGATCCGTGGCAAGCTGCTGGCCGCAGATCATCACTTTGGTAATTCGATCGCTTCATCGCTCTATAGATGAGAGGGGAGGAGAGCGATCCCTCCACATCCAGCTGGGATTCAAGCGTCCGGCCGGGTGACTGCCTCGGCGCCATCCTCAGTCTGGCGCTCTAGGCGGCCACGTACCTGCCGTATAGGTCGGGCCGGCCCTGCTGAAATGGCAGACTACATTCCTTCTTGACGGCTGGAGTATACAAGGGATTGCGTTGGTCACGCTAAAAAGTGAGCAGAATCAGCAAGCATGTCTTCATTTGCATGTAAGCACCTTCCTTCATCGTACCATTTGCATACAACCCCTTTCTTTGGGAAGAGTAGCAACTATTGCAGGCTCAGAGAAAAGCAAGACCGAAATGGAATATTTTACAAGATAAAAAATAAAAGGACATTCTGGCCGGAGATGCATGTACGTAAGAAACTTTCCAGCTGATGTAACCAAATAAAATAATCAACAATTTTGTACTGGATTTAATGTTTAGCAAGAGAATATATTCCTGCTTTATGGTAATAATGGAGAGGATACAACCAGAGGGGATACACAGGGCCGGCAACAGAAATCCTGGGGCCCGGCACACTCATTTTTTGGCGGCCCCCTATCCCCACCCAGTATGTATATGCATGAAGGGGCATAGGGAGGGTGTCTCTGGTGGAGCGCAAGCTCCAGGCGCCAAACAGATGAGAGGGTGCTGGCTACGGTGTCCACTAGAGCACAGTTTCTCAAACTCGGTCCTCAGGACCCCACACAGTGCACGTTTTCCAGGTCTCTTTACAGAATCAAAAGTGGAATAATTATAACCAGCTGTGGATCTTTTAAAATGTATCAGTGAGTAATGAATACACCTGTGCACCTACTGGGTGACAGGAAAACGTGACCTGTGTGGAGTCCTGAGGACCGAGTTTGAGAACCACTGCACTAAGGAACCAGGAGCTTGCCAGCCCACAGTGGAGAAACCCTAGGGGAGTGGAATCAGGGACAGTGGAGCTGAGAAGTCATATAGTAGAAGTGTGTGTGTGTGTCTGTCTGTCTCTGTGGGTGGAAGTCAAGATGGAGGTATCGTGTTTTGGGTAGGTTTAAAGGGAATGGGGGTGCAGCTTGGTACTTTACCACTACAATCATTGTACTATTGCTGCTGTTACAGGTGTATTGCTAGCACCACACAAATGTAAATAGAAAGAAGGGCTATTTGCTCTATAAATGCAATATACATTTTGTTATAGCAAAACTGAGTTATTAGCAAATACCCCAGTGTGTCTCAGCCCAAATTCCCTCAGCTCCATCTCCCCCCTTCCCCAGCATACCTCCACTGCCCGCCCTAATTTCCTTAGCCCAGCCCCCACTTCCCTGCGGTAGCTGCCTGTCCTGCTGTGCTGTTCTTCCAGAGTGGTCAGCTCACACCCGTTACCAGCTCCTCTCTGTTCCAGCGGTATGACATCTGCCCCCCGTCTGCCCGGCTTCTCTGCTCTGCGCCGCTGGCTTCTCTGCGCCGGGCCAATGACCCCGGCTTCTTTGAACCTGTTGCCGCTTACAGCAGCGGGCCATCAGCTGAAGCAAGGTACAGGGGAGACTCATGAACGGGGCCCCTCTGAGTGTCGGGGCCCGGTACAAGTGTCCCCTTTGTACCCCCCTGTCGCTGGGCCTGGGTATACGTTCAGAATCTCGACAGCGAAGATCCAACATTCCGAATGCCGATGTCGGATTCCGACACTTATCAGAATACAGGCGCTGGCATTCCGACTGCTGGGATCCTGAAGGTAAGTAGCGGGAAGTGCTGGTGGAGTTTTCAACTGAACATACAGCTACGCTTGCTGAAAGCCTGCACTGCCATCAGAAATGGTGGGGCCCGGGACTGACAAAATAGGCAGGGCCCCACCCCCCCAGGTTATCAGATCCAGTTTCTGCCCAGCATCTTGTTCCCCCACCCCATTATTAAATCCAGTATCTGCCCAGCATTTTTTTCCCCACTCCTCTCCCCCCCTGTTATTTGATCCAGTCACTGACCAGCATTATCCTCCGGTATTTGATCCAGTCTCTGGCCAGCATTTTTTTTCCCCACTCCCCCCCTCAGTTATTAGATGCAGTCTCTGGCCAGCATTTTTTTTTCCCACTCTACTCCCTCCCCTTCACTGGTTATTAGATCCAATCTCTGCCCGCTGTTCACACCTTTTTAGTCACTTGCCTTATTTCCTTGAAGAAGTTTTCGGCTTCTGCAGACGCTGGTCCAGCTCCTCTTGATCCGCGGCTCCTACCTCAGACTGTCCCTCAAGCGGCGCGGTGCGATGTAACGACAACACGTGGGCCGACTTCAAAGCAGAACAAACCTTATTGACATACGGGGCACGCAAGTGTTGGTTGGTGGAGGAGCGGCCCGCTGCCTCTACCATTTCTGGGGACCGGGGTGGCGACCAGTAGCGGCTGCGCCCCTTTTCTTCTGATCGCGGGGTTAGCTCGGGCTGCAGGCTGTGCAGTGGCGAAAGCGGGCAGGACCCGGTGGGCCCCCCCTCCTTCAGCCAGGGACCGGGCCCGAGACTCCAGTCCCGGCAGTCTCCCCCTGACGGTGGCCCTGCTGCCATCGCTTCATGGGGATAGAGGTTCTACTGCTGGGCATCTCGGAGGAACAAAAAGGATTCAAGATTTTTTCCCCAAGGACCTAGCTGAAGGTGTATAAAAGCAGTCACTTGGTATTGTTTTAACGAGACTCGTTGTTGCATCACTTTACTTACCTAATTACTGTTTGAATCGGGCTATCACTTTACATATAGAAAGTTTAATTAATTGTTCAATTAAATATTGTAGAGCTTTGATGGAATCTCAATAATTTTTATTTATTTCCTCCAATAGATTTTTTTCTTGATGCATTTTAACTGCAATTAATAATTTCAACCTCAGATTTTCTGTATCAAAGTTGAATAATATAACATAGTCTGATGGGTTTGCCACCATCTCCTGTAACTAACACAAGTCTTTGAAACTGACCGTGAATGTGCACACATTTGAAAACATGTGAATTAAAAGGAAACTCTACCCACTCATATATATATATATATGTGTGTGTATATATACTGTATATAGTATATATGTTTACATAAATGTAGCAAGTGCATATGCATGATTAATTTCAATAATGCATAACAACATTAATGCAACGAATCCGCATAGAAGAGCAATAGGATTTTCTAATCCTCCTTGCTGTGGAGAGGCGGTTTCTCTGCTTGTAAGGCATCTAAAGAAACCCTATAATTAAACTGTTTTTCTTATGCGTTTGATCGTTTTAAATGTAGGTTACTATCCTGTAACCAATGCTACAAAAATAAGCGTTCACGCATAGGGATTCAGTGTGTAAATGTGTGTATTGTGATCCAGCACTCACAGAGCAGGCACTTACTTGTATAGTGCTTACTATAATATCACATTCATTTTATATAAACATGAATAAATATAACAATTTGTCATACAAACATTAATATAAAAATATAATATCAGTGTCTGTCCATTTAATAATACGTACAGTGACAGATGGACTAAATACAGGGACAAAAATCAATTAACCCTTCCAAGTGCAGAAACGTTAGGGTTAGTTTATTTTCCTTGTTAAAAGTTAATTGTTAATTTAAAAATCTGTCTCTCTGCAGTGTACAGTCTGTGGGCCTGATTCAGCAAGGATCGCAATTGCAAAGCTGCACACAGGCATATACTGTAGTGTGTAGTGCACGCAGGCAGATTTGCAATTGCGATCCTTGCTATTATGCAAATGCAGCGGGAGGTGTATGACACCCTCTGCCGCATTTGCGATCTCAGCACTGTGATGGAGGTCGCAGGCTGGGATCACCACCTCGACCATCGGTGGTCGATGGTAGCGATGGTGGATGGCATTGGGCCTCCGGCCAGCTGAGTAAGCCTCAGCTTACTCAGACTGGCTGGTTTGCGAGCCCAGGACACTGCGTTGATCAATGCAGATCCTGGGCTAGCCACTCCCGGAAAATGTTTCCTGGAACGCTTTCCTCTCCTTAAATGCCTCTGCCTGTCAATCAGGCAGAGGCATTCAAGGGTCTATGTGCGACTACGCAGGACCCATTCTGCACACTCGTAGAATGGGTCCTGCGGAAGCGCAGATTCCTGATAATCGGGAATCTGTGATCAACAGTGCACTTACATACACTGCTGAATCAGGCCCTATGAGTGCACACTTTAATAGCTGTTGACTTATTAGCAAATATCCAATTTCTGTTTGATTTTATAAATTGATCCATTTTTAGTTTAAACTTTCATTTTTTAACACATCTGTGACATGGTTCTGAGTACCTACACTGGTATTCATAACAGTTAATCAGGTTAATTTCTTCATTGTTTAAACCAAAGGTTCACAAACTCCACCATTACAGTCCATGTTTTAAGGATATCTATGCTTGAGCACAGGTTACTCAATTAGTATCTAACCATATGAGCACAAGCATGGATACCCTTAATCCATGTCTTTTCTGCTCTGATAATCATATTTTTAATTTTTATTTGTCTTTGGTGATGGAAACAGATTGGTCTTTCCCTGTGATTTTACAAGATGTATCTCTACATCTGGCCATACACCTTTCTTTTTTACATTTTTATTGTATTCAAAGCAATATAATATTAGAGATGTGTGCCGACCCCTGTGTTTTGGTTTTGGATCTGTATCTCCTCGTGTTTTGGATCTGGATTTGGTTTTGCAAAACCGCCCCTTGCGTGTTTTGTTTTTGGTTTTAGCTTTGGATCTGTATTTTTATAAAAAAATTATAAAAACAGCTAAAATCTCATGATTTGGGCTTTTGTTTGTTCCTACAGTATTATTAACCTCAACAACATCGGCCAAACAAACTCACAAGTACAGAATACATAGGGGGAGGGGCCCTAGATTGCACACCCTAAGCACAATGTGAGGTGCTATCTGCTGAGACTTGTGTCAGTTTTGGGACTGGTATTGGGGTGCGGGGCTCTCTGGGCTGGTGTGGCTGGACTGCTTCATGGCATCATAATGTACACCTTTTCACTTCTTTAGTTTGTTTTTTATATATGTAGCACTTTATACACTTTTTTATTGTAACCTCCTAGGTATGCAGGATTTAACACATATGCTTTCTTTATTATTCTTTAACCCTCACTTTAAATCTCACACTAGTGTGATGCCATGGGGCAGTTCTGCTGGGTTGGCCTGGGGGGTCCCGTGCCCTGTATTTGTTCCATAGGAGTGTTAGGGACCTGCCTGATAGAGGTCACCTGGACGCGGTGGGAAGGCCCATAATTATGGCTTTTATTATGCTAATAACCTCTTTGATGCAATTTAGCAGTATTTTATTATTGGGTTCAGCATGGTTAGAGTGTGCACTTGCATTTGTCTATTTTTCAACTCACAAGTACGTTTAATAGAAAACAATACAACACAGACATTTACTAAAACTCGTGCGTGGAATATCCTTGCTCAAAACAATTAATCAAAGTTAACAAGCAGCAAACAAAAAAAACCTAAACCATGTGTAAATAGCAACAGCAGACATGAATACCCCTTACACAAGTGCACATGCCCCCAGCACATGCGTATTCTCAGTGCCCAATCTGTATTTTCCTCCTGGAAATGCTGGGCCACCAATGACTGGCCCATGTAAAACCCCCATCAATCAGCCTTTTTGTTGGGCAGTTTCCCAAAATCTCCCCAACCATTAAAAACAGTGCTCTGTACCTGCGAGTCAGAAACAGTGCAGGTCGAATACAGTGCAAGTCTGATATAGTGCAAGTCGGATACAGTGCGAGTCTGATATAGTGCAGGTCAGATTCAGTGTGTTATACAGTGTGGGTTGGATACACCAATAGTGCACTTACTGTGACAGCAGTGTCGGCAGTGCGGGGTGCTGGCGGTATCCTCAACGTGAGAGTGCCAGTGGTGTCCTCAATGCGGAAGTGTTGGCAGAGTGGGGGTGCCCTCAGTGTGGGAGTGGTGACAGTGTCGGCAGTGGAGGGTTGCTGACGGCATCCTCAATGCATGGGGCAGCTGTACGGGGGTGCTGGCAGTGTCCTCAGTGCAGGGTGCTGGCGGTGTCGGCAAAATGGGGGCACCAGCGGTGTTCTCAGTGGACATGTGCTGACAGTGTCAGCAGTGCAGGGGTGATGGTGGTGTCCTCAGTGTGGGAGTACCGGCAGTGTTGGGATGTGGGGAGTGCTGGCAGTGTCCTCAGTGCAGGGTGCCGGCGGTGTCAGCAAAGCAGGGTTACCAGCGCTGTCCTCAGTGCAGGGTGCCGGCGGTGTCAGCAAAGCAGGGTTACCAGCTCTGTCCTCACTGCAGAGGTGCTGACAGTGTCGACAGTGCGGGGGTGCCCTTGGTGTGCGGGGTCTGCTGACGGCATCCTCAATACATGGGGCAGTGGTGCAGGGTACTGGCAGTGTCCTCGATGCCAGCAAAGCTGGGGTACCAGCGGTGTCCTCAGTGCACATGTGCTGACAGTGTCGGCACAGCAGGAGTGCCGGTGGTGTCCTCAGTGTGGGAGTGTCAGCAGTGTGGGGTTGCTGACGGTGTCCTTAGTACGTAGGGAGTGCCGGCAGTGTCCCCAGTGCAGAGTGCCGGCGGTTTCAGCAGAGCGGGGGTGCTGACAGTGTCGTCAGTGCAGGGTGCCGATAGTGTTGGCAAAGTGGGAGTGCCAGCAGTGTCCTCAGTGCATGTGTCCTGACAGTGTTGGCAATGCCGGTGGTGTCCTCAATGCAGGGTGCCAGTAGTGTCGGCAGCGTGGGGTGCCTCCAGTGAGGGTCGGGTGCGGGGGGTGCCTGCGGTGTCGGCAGAGTGGGGTGTGCCAGCGGTGTCAAGCAAGGGGAATAGGCAGCATCTTCGTAACTTCCTGTTACCATTTAATTATTGGCTGACAGATGGCTCTCTCAGCCAATAAGCGTTAAGCCCATTGAGTTTAATGGGACTTTCTAAAATGGCTGCTCGAAGCAAAACCTCGATCCAACAGCGGGATTGCAAGGTTTTGCCTTGAGTAGAATTGATTAATCAATAGGCCCCTTAGAATATTAGTAGCCGTTATCCTGGTTCAGCCCTGCTCACATTTTGGGAAGCACACACCAAGCAGGAAGTTCAGCACATCTATCAGTTCTCAGGAGGGGTCAGTTTCTGGGTGTGCTGCATAGGTCCTGCTATCAGGCTACAGAGTCCCTTATATCACATCAGTCCCTACATTTATATGTCCATTCATCCGATACACAGGTTATTATTATTATCTCATATATAGGCCCCTATTTATTAACGAGTTTTATCACCAAAATGAGTGATAAAAGTCACTGTGTATGATAAATGGTGCTCCAGCCAATCAGCTCCCAACTGTCTTTTTTCAAACAGATGACAGTTGGAAGCTGATTGGCTGGAGCAAATGAGGCCCATAATGTGCTGACATCCTACACAGTGCTGTACCTGATACGGATATAAGGGAAATGGTATTCTTGCTCTTTATGGGCCCACACAAACATGTACTGATGCTATATAAATGTGGTAGGTAGGGCACAGAGCTGATCTAAGCGGCAGCCATCTCTTAAGGGAGGTATCCACTACAAGATCTGAAAACGACTGCACGATTACGACATTATCGTTCAGTCGTTTGTCAGTCGTGTGATGAGCCTGCACTGAACGAGCAGACATTCAGTGCAGGGTCATCAATCATCTGGAAACATGCTGAACCTGACGATATCGTCAGGTTGACCAGCATGTTGGAAAGATGACAGATGCCTAAACGACCAGCGGGCACGCGCATCGCTGGTCGTTTTAGCCACTTTTGCAAACAATTGAACGATCGTTATTGTACAATTTAATCGTCTAAGTGGATACCCCCCTTAACTGCTGCCTGCAGTTGTGATGTCACAATCCAGGCCACAGCTCTATATAAAGGATGCCCAGCTACTGGCAGCCACTTTGTGGTGACATTCCATCTCACATTGCTACTCACTGAGTAATTCCTGATTATTTTAGTTAGGGGACTTTGGAAAACGAATATTGATTAAGGACCTTGGATTATCTTCTGATGAGTCCTGATTGACATATTTGAATAAGGACTCAAAAAAGACTGACGATCATCTTTGGGTAAGGATGAAATAACATTTGGCCTGTCACACTTACCCCCCTCAAACACCTCCCACCCTGGTATTTGCAGTTGCAGTTTCTAATTCCCACACCGATGGACAGCGATTCATCTGATGTGACACTGCATAAGGGAGGAGAGAGTAACAAATAATAACCGGCCATGCTGCCCCCGGGGAGGTTACCGATAACACCAAGGCGATCCTCCATAACATCAAGCTCCTCTACTCACCGGTGCTACGGGGCTGTTTTGCTTGAAATCATTGCCGTTATGCCACTGGAAAACCTTGTGCGCATGATTAACGTGAGCAATGATGTTCTCACAAAAGAGATGGAGAAGTTGGCTATTATTGAGATGAACAACAAAAAGAAGATGACTGCTGATATGCCACTGGTAAAACTTGTGCGATGGATGAACATGATAAATGATGTTCGCAGCAAGGAGCACTTGCCCATTACTGAGGTGAATATGATAGGAATGAGCGGGTTCGGATTTATGAAATCCGAACCCCCCCGATCCAAGCCGGGAACAGAGTGCGGCTCGGGTTTTCCCGCCTGACTCGGATCTGAAATCGAGGCAAAACGTCATCATCCCGCTGCCGGATCTCGCGGGTTTTGGATTTTATAAAAGGAGGCCGCATCGGTGCCATTTTTCACTCTGGCTGTGGACAGTGAAGAGGGAGGGTGGGAGTTAGGGATGGCTGGGCTGTTGTCCATAGGAGCTGTGTCCACTCCAAAGTCCATAGGGGCTGGCTGGGCAATGTTGTGCTACTGTTGTCCATAGAGGCTGGCTGGGCTGTGTTGTGCATCTATTGTCCATAGGGGCTGGCTGGGCTGTGTTGTACAGTCAGTTGTCCATAGGGGCTGTGTCCACTCCAAAGTCCATAGGGACTGGCTGGGCTGTGTTGTGCAGTGTCCCATAAAGGCTGTAGTCCTAAAGGGGTGCTGTAGTGTTCTCCAGGGGGTGCTCTGTCCATGAGGGGTGCTCCCACCAAGTGCAAAAAAACACATTCTTTTTGTCTGTGTTTGTGAATTGTGTGTGCAGTAGCCACACGTGTATCAACAAAGTAGCAGCGCCAAGCGTGCGCCTGTGTCATAAGTAAAGGGCCGGGTGGCTCGTCTGTTGAAGTGTGCGCCTTAGCCGCACGTATATATCAATATCACATAAATGGAGGATCAAATTTTGTCTGATAAAAATAAAATAGGGAAAGATCAAGAACCACTTCCTCCTAGTGCTGAAGCTGCTGCCACTAGTCATGACCTAGACGATAAAATGCAATCAACGTCATCTGCCAAGGCCGGTGCCCAATGTCATAGTAGAGGGCATATAAAATCCCAAATGACAAAGTTCAGGAAAATGACCTTAAAAAATACATTTAAATCGTCTGAGGAGAAACGGAAACTTGCCAATATGCCATTTACGACACGGAGTGGCAAGGAAAGTCTGGTCTTTCCCTATGTTCATGACTAGTGGTTCAGCTTCACATGACGATGGAAGCCCTCCACCCACTACAAAAATCAAACGAGTTAAGTTGGCAAAAGCACAGCAAAGAACTGTGCGTTCTAAGAAGATATCACAAATCCGCAAGGAGAGTCCAAGTGTGGCGGCAGTTGCGATGCCTGACCTTCCCAACACTGGACGGGAAGAGGTGGCTCTTTCCACCATTTGCTCGCCCTCTGCAAGTGCTGGAAGGAGCACCCACAGTCCAGTTGCTGATATTCAAATTGAAGATGTCACTGTTGAAGTACAACAGGATGAGGATATTGGTGTAGCTGGCGCTGAGGAAGTTGACGAGGAGTTTGCTGATGTGGTTTGTTTAAATCCGGCACCGGGGGAGACAGTTGTTGTCCGTGGGATGAAAAAGCCCATCACGGTCATGCCTGGGCAGAAGACCGAACATTCTACCTCTTTGGTCTGGCAATATTTCTATCCAAATCCGGACAACAACTGTCTTGCCATATGTACCATATGTAAAGGTGGAATAAGTAGGGGTATGGACGTTAACCACCTAGGAACATCCTCCCTTATATGTCACCTGCAGCGCATTCATAAAAAGTTACTGTCAAGTTCAGAAACTTTGGCTAAGACCGTAAGCAGTCCAGGGACACCTAATCCCTTTGTCCTGTTATATCCACGCGTCTGCAAACCACAACGGCAACTCCCTCCTCGTCAATTTCCTCCTCAGTCAGGATCGGAAGTAGTCCTGCAGGCCATGTCACTGGCATGACTGACTCCTATCCTACCCGGGATTCCTCCGGAGGATCCTGCATTGCTACGCCTACTGCTGCTGTTGCTGCTGGGAGTAGTTAATCCTGCCAGAGACGAAGTAGGAACACCACTATTTCTTTTACTAAGCAAATACCCTCCAACAGTCGTTAGCGAGGAGGATGAAGTACGACAGCAGTCATCCTGAAGCAAAGCGGATAACTGAGGCCTTGACTGCTATGTTGGTGTTAGACGTGCATCCGGTATCCACCATTAGTGCAGTGGGATTTAGACAATTGATGGAGGTAGTGTGTCCCCGGTACCAAATCCCGTCTAGATTCCACTTCACTAGGCAGGCGATACCGAGAATGTACAGAGACGTCAGAAAAAGTGTCCTCAGTGTCCTAAAAAATGCAGTTGTACCCAATGTCCACTTAACCATGGACATGTGGACAAGTGGAACAGGGCAGACTAAAGGACTATATGCGTGTGACAGCCCACTGGGTAGATGTATCGCCTTACGCAGCAACAACAGCAGCGTCACCAGTAGCAGCAGCTTAGAAACGCCAGCTCGTTCCAAGGCAGACTACGCTGTGTATCACAGGTTTCAGTAAGAAGCACACTGCCGACAACCTCTTAGAAAAAACTGAGGGAAATCATCGCCCAATGGCTTACCCCACTTAGACTCTCCTGGGGATTTGTGATATCTGATGCCACCAATATTGTGCGGGCATTACATCTGGGCAAATTCCAGCACGTCCCATGTTTTGCTCACACAATAAATTTGGTGGTGCAGAGTTTTCTGAAACACAACAAGGACATGCAGGAGACGCTTTGAGTGGCCTGAAAAATTTCTGGCAACTTTTGCCATTCAGTGACTGCGTGCCGAAGACTGGAGCTCGAGCAAACAATCTTGAACCTGCCCTGCCATCACCTGAAGCAAGAGGTTGTGACGCGGTGGAACTCAACCCTCTATACGCTTCAGAGGATGGAAGAGCAGCAAAAGGCAATTCAAGCCTATACATCCACCTATGACATAGGCAAGGGATGGGTATGCACCTGACTCAAGCGCATTGGAGAATGATTTCCGTGTTGTGCAAGGTTCTCCAGCCCTTCTAACTTGCCACACGTGAAGTCAGTTCAGACACTGCCAGCTTGAGTCAGGTCATTCCCCTCATCAAGCTTTTGCAAAAGCAGCTGGAGAAGTGAAGGAGGAGCTAAGATGGAGCGATTCCGCTCAGCGTGTGTGACTTGTGGATGAAGTCCTTCATTCGCTTTGCCAGGATTCGAGGGTGGTCAATCTGTTGAAATCAGAACACTACATTTTGGCCACCGTGTTCGATCCTAGGTTTAAAGCCTATGAGGTGTCTCTCCAGCCGACACAAGAATGCAGAGGTGCAAAGACCTGCTGGTGAAAACACTGTCAGCTGAAGTGAAACGTCAACAGCTCCTTCATTTCTTCCCGCAACTGGGGCTGCCAGGAAACAACTTAGGTATCCCAAGCAACCCGCTGGCGGTGATGCAGGGCAGGCAGGACCAAGTTTGGACATCTGGTCCGGACTGAAGGAACTGGCAACAATTTCTGACATGTCTATTGTCACTGCATATGATACTATCACCATTGACAGAATAGTGGAAGATTACATCGGTGACAGCATCCAAGTAGGCAGCATCCAAGTAGGCATGTCAGACAATCTGTACCTGTACTGGCAGGAAAAAGAGGCAATTTGGAGGCCCCTGTACAAACTGGCTCTATTTTACCTGAGTTGCCCCCCCTCCAGTGTGTACTCCGAAAGTGTGTTTAGTGCAGCCGGGAACCTTGTCAGCGAAAGGCGTAGCCGGTTGTTTCCACAAAATGTGGAGAAGATGATGTTCATCAAAATGAATTATCAATTCTTCCAGGGAGACCAGCCTCCAGAACGTACAGAGGGACCTGTGGTGGTGGCTTCCAGCGGGGACGAATTAATACTCTGTGAAGATGAGGATGTACCCAACACTGAAGAGGGTGAGGAATCGGTGGATGAGGACATCTTGCCTCCGTAGAGCCAGTTTGTGCAGGGACAGATTAATTGCCAGCTTGTTTTCTGGGGACCCAAACAAACCAATCATTTCAGCCACAGTCGTGTGGCAGACCCTGGTGCTGAAATGATTGGTTTGTTAAAGTGTGCATGTCCTGTTTATACAACATAAGGGTGTGTGGGTGGGACCAAGGACAATTCCATCTTGCACCTCTTTTTTTTCTTTGAAAAACTAGGCCCCAAACAGTACATAATGCAAACTGCCATCCTGTCTGCCACTGCTATGTCACTCCTAGATGGGCCAAGTGTTTGTGCCACCCACTCGTATCGCTTAGCATAGTCATCCAGCTACCTCGGTGCAACCTTTTGGCCTAAAAACAATATTGTGAGGTGTTCAGAATAGACTGGAAATTAGTGAAAATTAATGTTATTGAGGTTAATAATAGCATAGGAGCAGAAAAACCAACAAATTATGTGATTTTAGCTGTTTTTATGCTTTTTTCCAAAAAATACAGATCCAAAACCCAGAATACGGAAGGGTGGTTTTGGCAAAACCAATCCAGATCCAAAACACGAAGAAAGATCCAGATCCAAAACCAAAACACGAAAAGTGGCCGGTGCACACCCCTAGAATATGATCTATGATTTTCTGTGCCACGTCTTGGAGGTGAGGAGGGATGTAAGTGGCTTATTTAAAAATAATAATCCCTGTTATTACAAAAGCAATGACAGAGTCAGAGCGCTGTGACACTGAGCGCATGTGGCTACCAGCAAGCAAAGTGCTATTCTACCTGGCCAGGGACTACATGGAGACCACCATTGTGGAGCTGGTGACTACTATTCAGGTACGCGGGTGCTCCCCTCCACTGTCTGCACTTACCATGCTGGCAGCTACAATGTCTTACACCACAGTGCCCTTCACTCAGAAGGTGTATCTATTATCTCTGATATGTCCACATATAGAGACTGTAACTGAGCCTCATGCACGGATCGTTCTTTCCATCTTCATTAATAATGCTGTTTTGGCCTTTGGGAGTCCTGCTATACAAGAGTCAAATATTAAGCTCTTATTTACAAAGGCCTGCGGTATACTCACCAGCTGGAAAATACAAAATGGGAACAGCGCTGAGGATAAAAGGATCATCATTATCACCATACACCAACTGCATTCCTTGCTGGCCATCGCAGCAGCTTTACACCCTGCAGAAGTCATGTGAGCAGCACAAACCAGGAGGTAACACCAAAACCACTAACAACTTTTGGCCTTGAAGTGATATAGAAGACCGTTGTATCTGACAGGGCGTGTAATGAATACGAAAATGCTGACAACTTTGTTAAAACTGTCCAGACCGGAGACTGGAGGGAGATTCTGGGTCTTCTTAGGCCACTATATAGATCACGTAATTTACAAACCAAAGTTGCCAGTGGTACAATTTGTGCAGCTCTTATGGCATATCCTGATTGTGTCTCCGGAGACCTACCTAATGCATTTATTAACAACATATTGCCCATGATGGATGAACTCGATAACAATACTCGCATCAAGGTCATAAAGTGTACTGAACATTTCAAAGGCCTTTCCAAACATGGCTATGAAATTCAGGAATGCATTAATGAAGACACTTCTGCTGGAAATGAAGAAAGAAGATCTGGCCTCACTTCCCATCATCCTAAGAACTTTGTTAACCATTGTTCATATGCATGGAGAGAAAACTTGGTGCAAATATAATAAAATCCTCCGCTACACTGCAAGACATCTAAATAATGCAAACCACGTGCTACAACACCATGCAACCAAGCTGTTTGGGGAGCTAGTTCAGCGCTGCGGAGTATTTCCATTTAGTCCTGTCACCAGACTATTTAAGGAGCATTGCCTATCACTGATGGTAAATCTGCACAGTACTAACTCAGACGGGGTATCGGCCGCTGTGGTCTGCCTCATCCAGTGCTTGACCCATCTTGGCTGCAAGGCCATCATAATGGAAGAGGGCAGCGAGTGTAGGGACAGTGATCACATACAGGCCATTTACCGTACCCTAGCTGACAGACACCTTCTAAAGGCACTGCTATGCCAAGCAGCAAAAGCTACAACCGCATCCGCAGATCCCGAGGCACTAGGGAGGCATATTACCGCTCTGAAAAACTTCATACATTAGGACCCACTCACTGCCATGATAAACGGACTTGCCAACAAGCGAAGGTAAGACACAGTGAAGGTTTTTTGCAAGTTTTATAATTGCAAGTAAAATAATAGGAATAAAAGCACAACCCCCCTATATACTCTGTCATGTGTTTAGAGGAATTGGGGGTTAGAAAGAAGGGGGTTATAGTATATAAATACATGGTATGATATGCTATAAAACATACAAAAGATACAAATATAACAGCAAATGTGTAATACCTGCAAATGAGTGTAATTTTCACATGATAAAAAAACTAAGATCAGTCATTTCTCTTTTTCTGAAGACAGAGTCAGACCTGTGGTACCTGAGCACCCAGGGGATATGAGCGACCAGCTGCCCCTCTGTGTGTGTATGCCATTATACTGGTGGCTCTAAATCTACCTTTTTCTGCAAACTACAGTAGGAATACCACATTTACATCATCTGACTACACTTCTGATACCGATGAGCTGAGGATACTAGCACATTGAGAGAAAAAGCTAATCTAAATTAAATTCTCCAGACAGGTAGTTACCATGTTAATCTTAGGCACACCTGCCTATTTTTGAAAAAACATTTCAGGCAGAGTGTGAAAGCAGCACCTATGAGTGCTGTGGTAAAGTGGGCGTGTCCTGCTACATCTGAGAGGCGTGTCATAAACCTGACTTACATCCAAATGTAAACGAGCCCCAAAGCAGTTAGTAATATCTATGTGTTGAGGAAAACACACGGATACTTTTCAGAAAATGCATGTAGCCATAGGGATCATTGTACCTTATAACCTATGCAGGGAAATGATACTAATGATCCCAATTTGATGCAGTCAGGATGCCGGCGGACGGGATCCCGAACATCAATATACCGACGCTGGAATCCCGATGCCCGTCAGAATGCTGACGCCGCTATTTTGAAGAGTTCAGAATACCGACGTTGGTATTCTGAACGCCGGCATCCCGAAGGTAAGTACGTGGGTTAGCGTTAGGCCGGGGATGGGGGAGACCTCCCGGGGTGGGTTAGGGTTAGACACCGACCGGGGAGGGTTAGGCTACGCTGCGGAGAGAGGAGGTTAGAGTTAGGCACCACCCCAGGAGGGATAGGTTTAGACCATGAGACAGACTTTTTTTTACATTCACTTTAGGCCGCCTCCAAGTCACTGCTCAGGAACGCCTGTCACTCTGCACCCCACATTTTACCACTTCTAGTTCTAACCAATCAAATCGGCTTTTCCCATGCTCTGACCAATGGTCTGTCATTCATACAAGACTCCGGTAACAGGATTTTACTTCTTTACTATCAGTTATATCATCCTCAAATCTCTATAACTAACAATATATTACTTTTGTTGGTATAATCAGATCTTTCCATGGTACATATAACTGTAAACTTATATTATTTTATTGTGACATTCATACATAAGTAGTAATCAGACCTAGGGGATATATTTACTAAAGTGCAAGTTTTTAGAAGTGGAGATGGAGATGTTGCCCAAAGCAACCAATCAGATTATAGCTATTATCTTCGAAAAGGTGCTCGAAGTTAAGAATCTGATTGGTTGCTATGGGCAACATCTCCACTTCTGAAGACCTGCTCTTTAGTAAATATACCCCCTATCTCACAAAACAAGTCACACTACCCTGGTGAATATCAGTAGAGAATCGCAGTAGACACAAGGAGGATGGATGGGAAAAAATATTTAGATCATAGTAAATATAACATGAAATAGTAATTGGAGCCTGCACTGAGCATAAACTGCAAGCAGTGAATTTCCAGAGCACAACCTGCCTTTATTGCCGCTTTAAATCCCTAGCCGGGCTGCAATTGAAAACTCAGACGCTTTCACATTAAAGTGCAATTTGCTGTCGGTGTGCAGTGATTTCCAACTGGTATGAGAGACTAATTTGAGCCAAGAAACTGCCAGGAAATGGCTTTGGCCGGGGAGAATGTAATCACGGGTTTTGCCTTTAGTACATCTGACAGGTAATAAATTGGCCCAATAAATTACATTCCCCCCATAGAGTTTATTCACAATTATGTGACTGTGATAAATACAACCAGAAGACGGGTATCTATCATACCCCCCATCTGACATACAGTATAGCATATAGGATTTATGTTACAGAATAGTCGGAACGATGTGTATCTCAGCCGACCTGACACCCAATGGAAGGATATATCGGGTGGCCATACACACTGCACGATCTGGTATACAATTGCGCAATATATACGCTTCCATCCCACATTCACCTGCATTGCCATCGACAGCGTGGTCAGTACATTTGACATGCAGCACATCAGATGGGACGACCCAGCTGACGGCACAAGTGAACTTGCGATTAAGCATACTCCAGACTTGCCGTCAATCTGGCTGCCTCCTCTGACTCTCAGCATGACTCACCAGGGACTCTCACTCACATGTGGGTCAAGCCCTGTGGGCCACTACTTCAAATGCCAACGTCATGTGCTGCTTAGTCACTCCACTGGTCCCTTCCTTTAACCACTTGCCTAGCTTGGTCTCATCATTTGCGACAACACCAGTCAGCAACACACACTGGGCAGCTACCGGAAGATAATCTTCCAGCAGCCACCATTGGTAGAGTGACCTATCAGTCCCTCTGCTTACCTGCACCCTTCCACAATGTATGTCGTGCTGCCGATCACTGCCGATTAGGCAGCAAAGCAGGACCCCCTACCCGGCGGCTGCAGGGAGCAGCAGAACAGCCACCGGGGAAATGTAAATGATGAAGCCCTCAGCCCCACAGTGTATACCTTGCGTCTGCTCGGGGTAGCAGTGATCAGGAAAATGCAAAGTCGTGATGACGGAATTGTCCATTCATCGATGGCCGTGAAATTTACGGTTCGAGTACAGTGAAGCTGCTTAGGAAGATGCAGACACTGGCCTCTGCACACCCAGAAAACAAGAACATCACACCCCCATTTTCTGGGATGCTGGCTGTCGCTGCACTTTCCTCGCCCTCAACATGATTGACATGCTGCGGCTTGGGGTTCATTGCGACTGCCGTCACAGACACAGATCTGTACATTCACAGTACAGATCCTACGCCAGTGACAAAGGGGCCCCCATACAGTGTAGGTTAGTGACAGAGGGGACCCCATACAGTGGAGGTCAGTGACAGAGGGGACCCCATACAGTATAGGTTAGTGACAGAGGGGCTCACATACAGTGTAGGTCAGTGACAGAGGGGCCCCCATACAGTGTAGGTCAGTGACAGAGGGGCCCCCATACAGTGTAGGTCAGTGACAGAGGCCCCCCCACACAGTGTAGGTTAGTGACAGAGAGGCTCACATACAGTGTAGGTCAGTGACAGAGGGGACCCCATACAGTGTAGGTTAGTGACAGAGGGGCTCCCATACAGTGTAGGTCAGTGACAGAGGGGCACCCATACAGTGTAGGTAAGTGACAGAGGGGCCCCCCATACAGTGTAGGTCAGTGATAGAGGGGCCCCTATAGTGTAGGTCAGTGATAGAGGGGCCCCCATACAGTGTAGGTCAGTGATAGAGGGGCCCCTATACAGTGTAGGTCAGTGACAGAGGGGGCCCCATATAGTGTAGGTCAGTGACAGAGAAGCTCCCATACAGTGTATAGGTCAGTGACAGAGGGGCCCCAATACAGTTTATAGCTCAGTGAAAGGGTCAGGTACAGGGAGGCCGCTGTCTGACCCTGGGCCGGGGTAACATGGTGATGCCCACCGTCCTGGTGTCGGTCAAGGCCAGCCTGAAGGTTGTGGGGAGCGGCCGGGACAATGTGCTTCTGCAGCTCAGTGTGGAGGCCGAGAGCATCAGGGATTTCCGCCTGTATCATATATTTTTTAAGTATTTCGTATTGAACTTATTGGTTTTTAAAGAAATCTTGGTTGTTGGTGGCGTACAGTAATGCGCATAAAGAAGTTCCACACTCCACTGCACAAAGAAACAGGGACCAAATGGAATGGAGCTAGGGCCTGGGAGTTTGTGGTGATTTGAACATGTTTGTAGGTCTAAATTTCTGTTCTTTGTCATCTTTTCACCTGGCAGGAGCTGTTGCAGGACACCCAGGAACTCACGGCCCAGCCTAATGGTGGGATTTAAAGGGTCTGGTCTACGAGAAAGAACATGGTAGGCCGGCATAAAGCAGTAATGGCGTAGAGCAGATGGCAAGTACATTGTAATGAGTGCTTGTGTGTGTTTGTATTATTGTTCTGTTTTTCTTGTCTGTTATCCAGTGTACTTGTAGGAACAGGGGCCAAATGGAATGGAGCTAGGGCCTGGAAGTTTGTGGTGAGTTGAATAAGTTTGTTGGTCTAAATTTCTGTTCCTTGTCATCTTTTCATCTGCAGGTTCTGTTGCAGGACAGCCAGGAGCTCACGGTCCAGCCTAATGGCGAGATTTAAAGGGTCCGGTCTATTAGAAAGAACACGGTAGGCCGGCATAGTGCAGTAATGGCGCAGAGCAGACGGCAAGTACATTGTGAAGAGTGATTGTGTTATTGTTCTGTTTTTCTTGTTTGTTTCCCAGTGTACGTGTAGGGGGTGCGAGATGGCATGCCGCTGGTCAAAAGACAGACAACAGCATCCCAATCATCAGCATGAAGAGGGGGGCTCTGAAAGTACACTAGCCCTCCCCCTTCTCCCACTAACTCTCCCTATTAGTGCCTAAACCTAATTCTCCCCCCTTAGTGCGTAAAACTAACCCCCCCCGTGGTGCCTAAATCTAATTTCCTCCCCCCGTGGCATAAAACTATACTTTCACGCTGTAACATCGTTGAGGATGCCGGATGTCGGGTTTCAGGCGATGGCAACTCATACCAGGTCTGGATTCTAGCGTCTGTCTTTAGCTGTGGTTCATGATTCAGGCGACGGGATTCCGACGGCCTGCATCCCGAAAGCGGGCAAATTAACTACATCCGGTTTAGAAGGGTTGTGCAAAAATTTCTTCAAGTTTAGCAATTTAAATTCCTAAAAAAGTATTAGAATGACAACTTAGGATAACTATTCTTTAAAAACACGTTATATTTTAAATAATTTACACCAAGAGGGAGGCAATTGTTAGACCATTTAGTCTTCTCAAGACGACATTGAAAAAACAAAACAGACAGGTATCCCACCAATGCAAAGTTTATGCACAAATGCATGGTGTAGAAAACTCCCATCCCACAAAACAAAATCATACAATTTAAAAAAAAAAAAAAACCTGTTTCACTACTTTTGTTCAGATATATTGCAATAATACATAATTCAGGAATATTGTGTTTTTTAATGTTTAATTTGTTTTTATTTTGACAGCTTTCAACATCTTAAACTAAAGATAATTCTTCACAGATGATAATTGGCTGTATCCTGTTATTAAAATCTTCAAAATGATGCTGTTGTCATCATCTTCAGGATTGTTGCTGGAGTGCCTGCTGATGTACCCGAGTAGCTGGTGTTGTTTGATGCAACTAATATCATGTCTGTGAGAAACTAAAGGGGTTATTTACTAAGTTGATTTTTTTTTAAATTAGAGATGTTGCCTATAGTAACCAATTACATTCTACTTATCTTCTAGAAGGAGCTAGATCAATGATAACAGGTACAATCTGATTGGTTACTATGGTCAACATATCCATTTTTAAAAATACGCACTTTAGTATATATATTCACAGACTAGACTGAGCCTGTAAAACTTCTGCAAAGTCAGGACAAAACTGCTCTTCCAGTCTCTCTTAACAATATTTACACAATTCTACCCTGTGTGACCTAATCCAGCACCTGCAAAGCACTTATATTAAGGCTGACTCAAAACTAGGGATGAGCGGGTTCGGATTTTTGAAATCCGAACCCCCCCGATCCGAGCCGGGAACTGAGTCCGGCTCAGGTTTTCCTGCCAGACTCGATTCCCAGAACGAGGCAAAACATCATCCTCGCGCTGTCGAATTCTCGCGGGTTTTGGATTCTACAAAAGGTTCCCGCGTTGGCACCATTTTTCACTCTGGCTGTGGACAGTGAAGCGGGAGGGTGGGGGTTGCTGTGCTGGTGCTGCTGTTGTCCATAGGGGCTGTGTCCAAAGTCTATAGAGGCTGGCTGGGCTGTGTTGTGCAGTGCTGTTGTCCCATAAAGGCTGTAGTCCTAAAGGGGTGCTGTAGTGTTGTCCAGGGGGTGCTCTGTCAATCAGGGGTGCTACCCCCAAGTGCAAAAATAAGAGTTATAGTATAACATACCTTTGTTAACTCTTTCTCTTCGCGGTCCATGGGGTCCACAGCCATTACGTTGGGGTATGAATCCCAGTCACCAAACATTTAACACAAATGAGCTCTCTGCTCCCAGGATGCACCAGGGTTCCTCCACATATACCCCACCCCCTGCCTCAGGCAGCCAGTTCATTACCAAGCTCAAGCAGGCGGAGACAAACAAAGGGTAAGAAAGAAGAAACCCATAACTCATGAGTCCAGACTCTCAAGAGGAGAAACTACGGAAAACCCCCCCCCCCAGAACTACAGGTGCGTCTGGGTGGGTGTCCTGTGGACCCCATGGACCTCGAAGAAAAAAAGAGTTAACAAAGGTATATTATACCATAACTCTTATTTTCTTCTTCGGGGTCCATGGGGTCCACAGCCATTACATTGGGGATATCCCAAAGCACCAACCCTACGGGCGGGGACGCTCCTGGCTCTCGGAAGAGAGGAGAATCTTGCGCCCGAAGGAGGCATCCTGAGAGGCAAAAATGTCAAAGGCATAACAATTGACAAAGGTGTGAACGGAAGACCATGTAGCTGCCCTGCAGAACTATTCGGCAGAGGCACCCCAGCAAGCCGCTCACGAAGGGCCCACTGACCGTGTGGATGTACCTTTACTGAGTCTGGCACCACTAGACTAGTCTGTGTGTATATGAGAAATCGTCATATAAATTCATCTGACCAGCATCCGCTTATCGGCTGGCCAGCCATATGACTGTCATACAGTACAAAAGGGAAACCTACCTCCTCATGCTGTTGGCGCGATCCACATAATTATGTAGCGCACGGCCAACATCCAAGGAAGCCTCACCTACCGAGAGGCTTGTAGTCTGAAAGCTGGGACCACAATCTCTACATTCATATAGAACCAGAATACCACTCTTGGAAGGTATTCCGCCCTAGTATGAAGTACCGCTCTCTCCCGATGACTTATAAACGGGGAAGCAGGAAGAAAGTGCTGCTAGATCAGAGACCCTCCAGTCTGACGAAAAGAACATACTCGAGAAAACCTAACCCCCTAGAGCCACATTTTCTCAGTTCATCCCGGAGAACATACAAAGTTTTTAATAACTGCAGCCAGAAGTAAGTTACTTGTCCTCTAAATTACAGAACATCCTTTCACAAGGAGGAGGTCTTGAAGAACCATGCCGTCCAAGATGGACGAGTCAGGTCTAGATACAGGAAGGGATCCTATATTAACAGGTCCGACCTTAGCAGAAGAGGCCACAGAGTGTCTATGGAGTGACTCTGCAGGTTGGCGAACCAGCAGCACCTGTGTCATGCAGGGGCCATCAGTATTACTGTTGCATGTTCCCGTTAACCCTTAGAGGGAGGGATAGCGGGTGAAGCAAATACGCTAGTTTGAAGTTCTACTCTACTGCCAGAGCATCCACAAACACTGTGCCCCTACCTGGGGACCCTGTGCTTGTGACTCAAGGCCATGAGGTCTACTCTGGAAGACCCATCCATCCATCCACAAGGCTCTGAAATACTGTGGATGAAGAGCCCACACTCTCTGGCGCGTATCCTGCTGGCCTAGGAAGTCTACTTCCAAAATAAGGACTCCTGGTATGAGCACAACCGATCTCGCTAGAAAATGACATTCTGCCCCGATAGATGAGGAAGTCTACTGCGGTGGTGTTGATTGCAACTAGACCGGCCTGCCTCTTTAGTATTTCCTGAGCTTGAAAAGCGCTCCTTAATACTGCCCTTAGTTCCAGGTCGTTTTACAGAGAGACTGCTTTCCGTTGTCATCAATTTTCCTTGAAACGTGTGTCGACCTGTCACTGCTCCCCACCCGCGGAGGCTGGTGTCATCCAAGTCGAAAACAGGCAACCCTTGTTGCGACAAATGTCTTTAACGGATAGTCACTCTTCTGGTGAGAGACAGATAGTCTGTGCCTTTATTTGGAACCCCGGCCGTACGCTGGCCGGGCAAATAACAGCTCCTGACAGAGAATAACTGCGCAGAAAAACGTCTTCAAATATCTTATCAGTGGAACATTTACAGGCGAATGCCAATGATACTTGAAAGGGATATAAGGCCTCAACCTTTCTGGTAATATGGATTTTTCTGCCCGGAGAAACTCCATACTACGTTCCCTACCACTCCTGGAATCTCAGGTGGTCTCCCATCCCAGTACTAACTGGGCTCAATGCTGCCTAGCTATCAAGATCCAACAATCTTGGGCATGTCCAGTATGGTCTGGCTGTAGTCAGATTTGGAAGGCTTTCCCAACTTTCTGGCATTAGAACACTGGAAGCCTCTCCTTATACCAGCTCCACAAGCATAGCTTTGACCCCTCTGATCAGGGAGGAGACGAACTGTTGGAAGACTGTCTTTCTCTCTTAAGAGTGACTCCTGGGAGGAGACCCGTGTGTCCCCCTAAACACCAGAAGATGTACCAGAATCCGAGGGCTGGACGGAGCGTGAGCCAGACCGCCTTCTGATTCTTTTGGCTGTATTAGCCTAGTTGCTTGCCATAACTGCTGGAAAGCTGCTAAGGATGAAGTCACCTTTGAACCGAGTGAACACACATGTCCCTCCAGGGCAGATGCCTAGGAAGCCCAACATGGTAGGCTGCGGATACCTTAATATCAGGGTTGGCGCAGGAGTCGCCAATCTGTCCACAACCTGCGCTATGATCTGGTAGATTTGACTACTGTGGTGACTCTTTAGCACAGTGACCACAACAACCCATTTATATTAAGTCCAGTGAGGTCACCCCCATCGCCCCTCTCTGTGGCCTGGCCCGCGTAAGGGGCCGACGCCATCAGGTCTTTGGCTGCAAAAACCTAGCAGCCTGTAGTAATTGTTGAACGGCTACTAAAGATGATGCCTGCCTCAACCACTGCCTACAGCACCTGGTATTCCCAGGTGGTCTCCCATCCAAGTACTAACCAGGACCAACACGGCATAGCTTCCAAAGTCACATGAGATTGGACATGTCCAGTGTGGTATGGCTGTAGGTGAAATGTCCATTCATGATGGAAATAGAGGGCATAACCATAGGGGCTGCTGCTACAGGTCACACATGCCACCAACTCAGGAGCCCCAGCCATCTGTCTTACCTTTTCATTGGACATACAAGGTTTATCCAATGTCTAGTATTAATGTGACCATCATTTTACATCCAATTTACCCACGTATCTTTGTAGCGGGTTACATGAGGAGAAACAGCAGTGATAGACTTATGCTGACAAGGCAGCATAAGACAGCAGATTCCATAAGTCACATGTAATGCACATGATACATAATTTATATATATATATATATATATATATATATATATATATATATATATATATATATATTGTAGAAGCCATTTTGGAATAAGAATCCATTTTGTATGCCATGTATGCATGAAGGGTGGGTGCACAGGACAGGATGGAGTTAATTCATTGAAAAGACCCTGTTATAAGTGCACAGAAAAGCATATGTACATATATGGTAAGGTATGCGATTCCAATGTTTAAACAGAGCTATAGTCTCACTGCAGATAATGAATACCATGTGTTACACGGAATCTATAAATGTGGGCTGTTCTGTTGAATAAAGGCAGAGATGGAGATGCTTGTGGTTACATATACACGTTCGTGTCCGTGTCTCTTTCTTTCACATGATCATATGTAGCTTTAGCAAACAAGACTCTGAGGGTGACCAATAAAGAACTAATTTACTGGCCATAGCTAGTGAGGAGAATTGACATACATATATATATATATATATATACACACTCACACACACACACACACACATATCCACTGTTCATACACACTAAGCTCTCTGGCCAACTACCAAGCACCAGGTAGGACCTAGAGCTCTGCATGACCTGATCACCGCAGTGGAGGCATATGTACATACATGCAACAAAAAATGTTATGGTCAACTACGAACAGCCGACAAGGCTAAGTAGGACATCAAGCTCTGTATAACCTAGCCATCCACAGAGAGGCACCCAGGAAGATGAACCAAATCTCCTGAGAACATTTGCAAGTAACCCACAACAAGCGTCGGTTTACAGAAAACATACGTGTGAAGCACTCTCTAACCCCTAACCACAGTTTAGGGGTTTCAGGAAAGTAAAATTTTGAACAGTAGCACATTCATGCCTTACTGACCCGTTTTGCAAAATCTACCTGTAGATTTGCATCAATCGCTACGGATTCCAAGCAACAAAAGTTGGTAGGATTCCAATGTTATGCACTTTCCTGGGAACAAGGCATACTCAGGGATAGCCAACTTCCCTCCCCCCCAATCAGTACTCAACTCAGCTGAGTCTTCCCAATTAGGAGAGAGGGGGGATGGGCCACCCAGCGCTACCAGTATATGTGAATTACAATTTAGCCCATATAGCCTACAGCTGGGGCCAATGTAATGTGCTCATCGTCACAAATAGTCTTTTCAGAAACAAAGGCAGCATAACTCAGCAAAACTTAACGCATTTAAGCAGTACGTTTGCCATAGGCTCTTGATCAAAAAGCACACCAGCTTCGTAGGATATTTGAGCCTGTTCAACCTGCCACTAAGCAAGGTACTTTGGTCCATAATATGGGAAAAGGAAACCCAAGGGAGTTCCTATCCAGATGCTGGGAGGTTTGTCTACTTAACACAGTAACCACATAATACAGATTGTATGAGATCCTGTGGGGAAAACTCCCTCCAGCACAGGGACCTCAGCCGCCTGTCCTTCAGACTCTGACGTAATAATGACAAGTTCTGAGTACACACGTGATTTTGTTTCACCCTAACTACCCACACACCCGTAGGAAAGGGTTAAGGGAAAAGAGTGATAATTTACAGGAGTCAGTTCTTTTTACATAAGAAACAGTATCCATAAAACAACAAATCACATGTCATGCATAAACACTCTGTGAGTCATATGCATATAAGCTCTCACTACCACAATCAGCCTAGGCTTAGGTAGGATAGAGCCCTCTAAACACCTGAACCAGCAGTAGGAAAGGTATACAGGGAGACTGCCCAGCATCCTGAAGGAGCAACATTCAGAGAGCAACTGACATACACTTTGGCTGCCCTATGGAGGCTGGGAGTGGCAACCCACCATCACTGCGCCAGAGGACTGAACTAGCGTATGGATTGGGGAAGGGCCGCCAGGGAAGCGCACCTCCCCTATGCTGCTTGGACCCCTTATCGCAGCGGTCTAGTGTAGGAAACAAGTTGTATGCGTCCCGACTGCAGCTTAACCTGTAGGAAAGGGTTAAGGGGAAAGACAGTGACAGAATACAGGAATTAGTTCTTTTACAGAAGAAACAGTATCCATAAACAACAATCACGTCATGCATAAACACTCTGCGAGCCATATGCATATAAGCTCTCACTACCACAATCAGCCTAAGCTTAGGTAGGATAAAGCCCTGTAAAAACCTAGACCAGCAGTAGGCAAGGTATACAGGGAGACTGCCCAACGTCCTCTCTTGTAGGAGCAGCGTTCAGAGAGCAACTGACATACACTCTGACTGCCCTATTTGGAGGCTGGGAGGAGCAATCCACAATCACTGCCAGAGGACTGAACTAGCGTGTGGATTGGGGGAGGGGCGGCCGGGGAAGCGTACCTCCCCTATGCTGCTTGGACCTGCCCGGTAAACTGACCTGGCTGCCGCCACAAGCCCCGGCTGGTCAGGAACATCAAATCCCGGCGGTCTAGGCTAGGAGAACAAGCCGTATGCCTCCTGACTGCAGCGCACCTCCGGCCAGTCTCACTGCCGGAGGCCGGACCGCCACGTGGTCCCGGCGTCAGCGGCTGCCGCGACCACCTGCTTACCTGCCATCCACTTGATCCGGTTGCAGTCCAGGGCCAGAAAGCCCCTGCCGAATCCCCTGCCAAGGACCTGTCGAGGCTAGCGGTGCCCGAGGAGGTAGTTGCAGCGAGGCCGGTGCGCCTCCAATCAGGCGCGAGGCTGCTTCCAGGACAGCTCAGACCACCCGCTGAGATAGAGTAAAACGCTCTTTTCTTTTTTTTTTTTGTTACTCGTCTGCAGGACTGCTCCAGCAGTCCCACTGTCTATGTGGTGAACACACCAAACAGGAAGAACTGGCTGCCTGAGGCAGGGGGTGGGGTATATGAGGAGGAACCCCGGTGCATCCTGGGAGCAGAGAGCTCGTTTGTGTTAACTATTTGGTGACCGGGATTCATACCCCAACGTAATGGCTGTGGACCCCATAGAAGAAAAAAAAAAATTTTTTTTCTGTTTGTGTGCGCATTAGCCGCACATGCACCAACAAAGTAGCAACGCCAAGCGTGCGCCTGTGTCATAAGTCAAGGGCCGGTTGGTTTGTTGAAGGGCGGTGTAACCCCCAAAGTGCCCCCAAAAATAAAATAAAAATTAGTTTTCTGTGTTTGTTGATGCACGTGTGGCTAAGGTGAACACAAAGTAGCAGCGCCAAGCGTGCGCCTGTGTCATAAGTCAAGGGCCGGCTGGTCTGTTGAAGGGTGCTGTAACCCCCAAAGTGCCTCAAAAAACCCCCAAAAAACATTTTCTGTTTGTGACTTGTGTGCGCTTGGCGCGGCTACTTTGTTGATGCACGTGCGGCTAAGGTGTACACAAAGTAGCAGCGCCAAGCATGCGCCTGTGTCATAAGTCAAGGGCCGGCTGGTCTGTTGAAGGGTGGTGTAACCCCCAAAGTGCTCAAAAAAATTTAAATATTTTTTTTCCCTTTTTCTGTGTTTCTGTGCACCTTAGCCGCATGTGCATCATCAAAGTAGCAGCGCCAAGTATGTACTCTTTGGTGCCTAGTTTTTCAAACTGCCATCCTATCGGCCACTGTAGTGCCACTCCTAGATGGGCCATGTGTTTGTGCCGCACACTTGTGTCGCTTAGCATAGTCATCCAGCTACCTCGGTGCAACCTTTTTACCTAAAAACAATATTGTGAGGTGTTCAGATTAGACTGGAAATGCATGGAAATTAATTTTATTGAGGTTAATAATAGCATAGGAAAAAAAAATTAAAAATTCTGTGATTTTAGCTGTTTTTATGCTTTTTTCCAAAAAAAATACAGATCCAAAACACAAAACCCAGAACCCAAAACATGGAAGGGTGGTTTTGGCAAAACCAATCCAGATCCAAAACACGAAGATCGATCCAGATCCAAAACATGAAAAGTGGCCGGTACACACCCATTTATAATTTACAATGTAACTATAAAACATTGTGAAGTACCAAACAAGTCAATAAAGACATACAATCGTATTAATGTCAATGAACATGTATTTTCATTTTTATGGGAAAAAGGTGAGGAAATAAGAGGGGGGAGAGAGAAGGAGGGGGAGGTGCGTGAGAAAGACAAAGGGCCAAATGTAATAGGGTGAGAGTTTTGAAAATGTGAGAGAAAACTATCACATTTTTAAACTCAGCCAATGTAATAAAGTCACAGAACAGGCAAACTTGCATGTTTTTCAGACTCAAGAAACTCTCAAGATTTAAACTCTCATCCAGATGTTTCCTGTTTTAAAAAGACAGCTCAATCAATGTATTAGTATGAGAGTTTTACTGCTAAACTCTCACCCTATTACATTTGGTCCACAGACTGCCAATCATTTTTGGAAAATTTCAGATTAGATAAAAAACATTAAAAGAATATGGAGAAACTCTATGACGAATGGGTCTAGGAGAGACTGTTTAAAAAAGGGACCAAGTGGTATTTTCAAAAATCTTCGTAATATTGTTATAAGTGTTGGTAGGTAAATAAGCTAAATACAATTCCCATTTCGAATAAAAAAATCTTAACTCCTATTCCGATATCATGGAGAGCAGCACGTCTGTCAAATAGAGAGAAATTAGCAATTCATAACATTTCTATAGATGGGACGGTCTTCGACAGCCAGTGTTGTAAAATCAATTTTCTAGCCAAAGTTGTGAGAATTGTTAATAATGGCAATACAGATTTGGAAACTAAAGTTAGGGACCAAGATGTGAAGTCCGCTAAAAGAAATGGTTCCCAGGTGAAAGGTAGCTTTGTCCCCCGTGATCTGTTATATAAAGTTAAAGACCTTGTACCAATTTTTTTTTTTAACTTTGGAACATTGCCATACATTGTGAATAAAAGTCACAGAAGGAAAGGAACATTTCAGGCAACAACCAGGATCAGAGTGGGTTATGCGGCTCCATTTTGATTGTAAAAGATATGATCTATGGAGAAATTTTATATGGATTTCCTGGAATTTTTATGAATTTTAAAACTGATGGGAGTTGTTTAAGAATTCTGGAGGAATATGTCAAATCATGAAAATCATGAGCCCAAGAAGACCAGACTTTATGCCACAATTTATCTATATCAGGGGGCAATAAATAGTTGTACATAAAATTAAGTTTGAATTTACAAGTTGAAGCCAATGTAAAGATGGAGTATATAGGAGAGGACGTAACAAGGGAATCATATGAACCAGAGCTCGTTTTACTATGAATATAGTGTCAGGTTTGTAAGTATAGGAAAATATGATAATTAGAGATAGCAAATAAATATTTAAGCTGTTGAAAAAGAGTATAAGTTGCCTCCAGGGTTAAACACATTCTGAATAGCCGCAATTCCTTATTGTTTCCAAAAAAGATAATGAGAAATCGTGAGAATAAAATCTGGATTTCCACACAACTGGATAAATTTAGTGGAATAGGGATTTGACGGACCACGCTCTATAAGTATCCATAACAAATAATTTTGTGTACGATACCGCTCGGCAATTTTGAGCGAGGTAAATGAAGTAGAGCTGCAGGGGCAAAAGATACAAATAACGCTTCCTCTAAGAGCTGGTTAGTGAAATTAGATTGGCTTAGACACCAGTCCGAGATATATATAAAAGCCATGAAGGCCCAGTCCTCCTTTGGTTTTAGGGTGGAGTAATCGGTTCCTAGAGATCCTAGGTTTTTTACGATTCCATAAGAAGCATTGAAACGCTGTCGTACATTTAGAATTGTCAGCTTTAGATAAGAACATATGGATCATTTGTAGTGGGTATGTTAATTTAGGAAATTAGACACTTTTAATAACATCTACTCATCCCAATAGGGAGAGTGGAAGTGAAATCCACTGTTGAATTTTATATAATAGATAAATTGACTGTGTAATAAAAATACAAAGATATTTAAATTTGAAGAAGTGACCGAAAAGGTAGACACAAGGGGAGCACATAATGGCAGTAGGTCTGGTCTAGAGATTTTATACCATGCAAACAAGCTAAATATAGATATGAGATGTAGAATAGCTGTAATAGAGGGGGGGGGGGGGGGGAGAGAAAAAGAAATAAATCCTCAACAAACAAGTTAATTTGAGTTCCATAGCACCTACGTCGATACGCTGAAAGTGATGGTCAGACTGCAAAGCGACGGCCAGAGGTTCTAGAACTAACGCAAACAAAAGGGGGATAAGGGACATCCCTGCCGGATGCCTTGTTGAATTGAAATGGGAGATGATAGATACAGTAACTGCTAGCTACTATTCGAGAAGTAGAGGAAGTGTTTAGCTTTTGGATAAGTGATAAAAATTGCGGGGGGAGATCCAAATATGTGGAGCGTCTCATACAGGTGATCCCACACCAGTAAATCAATTGCTTTTTCTGCATCTAAGGAAATAGCTGAAGATCATCTTCATGAATTTGTGTCAAAATGTTGTAGGACTGCCAGAACTTTGCATATATTGGATATGGCACTAAGCCCCCATACAAATCCTGTCTGATGGGGGTGTACCAGGGTCAGGCCCGCCAAGAGCCGTGGTGGGCCTGGGTAACAGGGGGTGTGGCCTAATCACGGGAGGTGTGGCCATGTCCCCTTCTGAAAAACAAAAAACAATTTCAGCACCGCGTGCTGGCGAGGGGGGCGCTCTGAGCCCCCTCAGCCCGGCGCAAAGCCAGGGGGGGGCTCGATCAGTGTGATCGCTCCCCCCCACAGGCATAGGAGACTGCTGTGTGCTGGGCTGCTGTGAGGGAGGGGGGAGAGGCGGTGTCGGACCCGGGTCCCCAAGGAAGCCCGGGTAATTTATACTCGCTCCCCCCCCTCTCGGCGCCCCTAACCAGGGTAGGAATCACCAGCTTGAGCCGGTCCACAAGACTTTTGGTGAAAAATTTGTAATCTACATTTAATAAGGATATAGGGCGATAGGAAGCTGGTAGGGTGGGATCTCTGACGGGTTTTGGTAGAACTTTAATGAGAGCATAGTTAAAATAAGTTGGTAATGCCTGTCCTGAGAGTATGGAATTATAAAAGGTTTGAGAGTAGAGATACTATAGAGGTTGTGTGACATTTATAGAATTCTCCTGTGTATCCGTCAGGACCTGGTGATTTTCCGGGTTTAAGTCCATTGATAGCTGAAAGAACCTTTAAATTCAGTGACAGGGTGAATTAGTGAGGAAATTTGATATTCAATTAACCGTGGAAGTGTTATGGCATCCCAGAAAATGCGCTTATTATTCCAATTAACAGAATCTTGGGAGTATAGTTTAGAGTAGAAAGAGTGAAGGACATCTAATGTTGCAGGCCCTAAAGTACAGGGTGTGCCTATATCAGTCAAAGATAAAATAGCTGAACTAGACCTATCACCTTGTAGTAGGTTAGAAATAAGTTTACTATTTTTATTACTGTGTATGTGAAATTGGTATCTATTATTATGGATTCTTTTATCACCAATCTGTTGAATCAGGCTATCAAAGGCTAATTTGCATTCCTTAAATTCTGTTCTATGGAGGAGTGGATAGAGAACGGCGTAGAAGTTCAAAAGCATGAGTTAAGTCGGTCTGGGCAGACCGTAACATCTCGGATTGGTATCTTTTGTGAGGAGACATAAATGATAGGATCTTAACCTCTCAAAACTGCCTCTGCAGTTTGCCAATAAAGAGCTGGATCTTGTTGATGTTAAGAATTAGCAAATTGGTATTCATTCCAGGCAGATTGTAAAATATCCTGAAACTTATCAGAGGAAGTCAAATAAGAGGGAAAATGCCATAACCTGCTGTTGCCAGAGGGGACGGTGGTGTCTAACAAAATCCAAATAAGAGCATGATCCGTCAATCATTATCGGTCAGTCCCAACATCTCTATACCAAATATTTTAGAAGCTGGAATAGAAGATGGCAAAAAATAATCAATTCTAGAAAATGTAGAATGGGGAGCAGAATAGAAAGTGTACTCTTTATCTATTGGGTGGTGGAGACGCTAAATATCTACCAAGGGAAGATATCCAAGAAGATACTGAATACCTACTCGTCGAGGTCTAATGGGAGTAACAACTGTGGACTGGCGGTCCATACATTGGGAAACAATAAAGGTTCAAATCCCCACCCAAAATCAAATTGGAGTCTAAGTAAGGACATAATAGATTAGTAAGAGATAAAACAAAAAAACAACAAAAAAAAAAAAACACGTTTTCTCATAGACGGCAGGGGCATAAACATTGCAGAGTGTATAAGATGTGTCAAATATTTTTACCACAAGGAGAACTTAACGACCGTTTGGATCAGACTGCTGGTGTATAATAGAAAAGGGTAAATTCCTTTTCATTAAAATGGCTACGCCACGTGATTTTGAGTTATACGAAGCATAAACCACAATTTTCTGCCCTAACATAGAAAGTTTCTCGCGTTCCGGAGCTGTTAAGTGCGTCTCTTGTAAAAAGGAGATGTCAGCTTTTTGTAAATTAAGATACGAGATGGATTTTACAGCGTGTAGCCAGAGTATTAATGCCCTGGACGTTCCAGGAGCAGAATTTGAAATCATGTATAACGTAAATAGTAAAATGGGATTACCACAAGAGTCGGATCCAAATCAGGTCAAGAATCAAAATACAATTCCGTCAAAAAATGTGCCCCTAAATTACACATTTCTGAAAAATAACAAAATGAAGGCATAAAAAAGTAAATGGTTTCCTTATATGGCAGTCTTATAGGGGAAAAACAACGAGAAAACTGGAAGAGGGATCTCTAGATAGTAAACAAATCATTGAGAACTATCAGGATATAAAACCAATAAACCAAGTTATTCATTATAGGTAAATACTGAGGAGTAATCCCCACCTTATAAGAATGAATGTAATGACACAATAACTGAACATTCCAGGACTCGGTAATTATGAATAGAAGGAAAATACCATACTTTTAAAGTAGTTGAAGGAATAACAGTCCCTTAAAGGTAGATAATATCAAGCAATAAAAGACACTGTAAACATCAAGCCTGGAAATAGAATGAAAAATTTGAGTTAACCATACGAATTAACTGAGGACTATAATCGTTGAACTAGTCCTAAATACAACACAGATATCAGAACATAAGAAATACAGAGGACGATCAGAAGATGATGCTGAGGATTCAGTTTCTTCTTCTTCCAAAAAAGCCATTGCATCTGCGAATGATGTGAAGTCCTTGTAACCAGAATCTTGAAAAAGGCAAAGCCTCGCTGGATATAGAAGGGCAAACTTCTTCTGTGTTTTTATTAATTTGGCACACGCAGGCGACATCTCTTTCCAGGCATGTGAGACTTCTGCCGAATAATCTTGAAACATCAGGAAACTGTTATTCTGCCATACAACGGTTCCTTTTTGTATGTGCTGCAGTCCATATTGCTTATTTATGAGCAAAATTGAGGTATCAGAATATGACAGTACGTGGACGTTTGGCATCCCGAAAAGGGCCCAGTCTGTGCTCCCTTTCTATTGCAAAATCAGGAATTTCAGGAGAGGTCCAGAGTTGTAGAAAATCCTTGTGTAAGAATTGATAGAGGTCTGGGCCTTTAAGCTGTTCTGGGAAGCTAACAATTCTAAGACTGTTTCGTCTTGAATGATTTTCCAGATCGTCTACTTTATTCAAAAGTTGTTGGATATCTTTCTGTTCCTGATCCAATTGCTGCTTTAAGTCAAAAAGGGCCTGCTCATGTTCTTCATTATTTGATTCGTAACAACAACTTGTAAGTCTGTGGAATCTAATTGTGCTTTTAGGTCTTTGAGTGCGGCAGCAAACTTATTCGCTAGCGTCTCCATTATAGGAGTTATGGTATCTTTTATTGCAAGGACTACATCTTGGTGTGCGGTTGTTTGAATCCATGGTAGATTCATGTGTAGGCTGATTTAGCCAACATTGGAGTCAGATCAGGAGGGTCAGTTGTTAAGGTAATGTCTCCTTTTTACCTTCCACATGTACATGGAGTATAAGCAGGGGTAGAGGATTTAACAATTTTTTTCATACCCCCGAGATGGCAGCAGAGGATAAGGAATGGATTGCAGAACAGCAGTAGATAATAGGGATATTAAAAAAAAAAAAAAAAAAAGTTCTTTAGGGTATAATCCTCTAGATATTCTGGTATTGTAGAAGTATGGTATACATAAGTGTAGAGAATACAGTTGGTGGAAGGTGAGGGATCTTTCTCAGACATAATCAACTCAGAGATGCAGACATTGGTAACCAGGGATAGGTAGACAGGTAGAAAAACTTCCAGGGGCTCAGAAAAAAAGGAAAATAAACAAAAGAAAATAATAGGGCAGAGGTAGCAGATTCAGTTACTCACAGCAATATGTCATGGACACTGAGGCTCCACTGGTGGTATACTGGCAATGCACTCAGTGAATGAAGATGGCGGTGTCTTCCTCCTTTTATGGCCTCTCTCAGACGATAGGAACCGCAAGGGAACGGAGGTGCCGTGGTGCTGGCTCTCCTGGTGCGGTCCGGCTGCTCAGCCCGGTGGGCAGCGGACCCGCGCTCCTGGGTGGGTGATCCGGCCGCAGGGGACAGAGAAGCAGGCTGCAAAGAGGAAGGCTTCTGGCTTGCGATGGAGTAACGGGACCGGAGACACGGTATTTAGTCTCCAAGTGCATCGCAGCGTCCCGGGCATGGAAGTGGGGGAAGAATGGTATGTAGAGCCCCGGCATCGGAGATCAATGGCGCCGCATCGTTCTCCCTCAGCTCCCAAGCCCAGCCCGGCCATACACCTTATCTGTGCAACCATCCAATTAGTTGACTGGTTGGAAAGAAAATCTAGTAATGTACGGGAGCAAATGACAATGATCTATCTGCTTCTAAACACTGGAAAACAGACGAAAATCGTCAGACAAGTTGGTTAAATCAGTTTGATTTAACCAATTTGGCTTAATGACCGCTTTTCGGTTTTGTGAGGAAATGGTCAATTGTAATTTTCTCCAATACACTACCAGATTTTTGTTTTAACCAGTCTACTAGCTGGCTGGTTGGAAAGATAAACAATGATAAGTGGCTAGCATAACGGGGCCTTATTTTTCTTCGGACCTACCTGGGTGTGACGCGAGTATTCTACGTGGAGGGACCGGGGGTAACAGGTCTCTGGGTACAGGTGCTGCCCCTGAGGTTTGGACTGCATTATTTCTGAAAGGTGTTTTTCCTGCTTCAGGAGGTTTATACTCCACCTGCTGTCTCTGTCTTGGAGCAGGGGGTGGAGGCCTTGCCCTGGTCTGGACTTTAGTTACAGGTGCATTTCTGCCTTTGGCTTTTATGTGCCCCTGAGAAGTGTCTCAAGGCTTACAGCACCCTGCCAGTTTCTGGAGCCGAGCCCAGCACTAGGGTTGCTGCTGGCTCATTTTCACAGTAGCCTATAGTACTGTGAACTGGTTTGAGCCATGTCCAAATCCTTTTTGTGTTGTATCCTGGTTTGTTTGCAATTATTGTCCTTAGGGGACCATTTTTCCTAGGCTACTGGCGCTTCGCTATTTCCTCCTTGGGGGGAGGGCTAGGCCAGGTTTCTGTACAGTAATACCTGCGGTGGTCTTAACTCCTCAGTGGCGGTTCCCCGCAGTTATAGTCTTACCCCATGCATAGTAGATCTGATTTGCGATCTGCTGCATGTCTGTCACTTTTGTTGCTTCAGGAATCTAAGGACTGTGCAGGTGTTTTACTACACGGTTCTTTGGGGACTAACCTACTTTACTGTTCCTCTGCTCATTATTTTGTGTTCCAAGGGACCCCATCATTATGTGACCAGCCCTGTAGGCCCCATTCTGCTTACAGTTATTGGTTTTCTGGGGTTTTTCTTCAGCTACAGGGATGGTCGCTGTCCTAGTATTCCCTCTCCTAGTTCAGTCTCTGGGCTGCTAGCTGTTAAGACTGGTTTGGCGCTAGCCTTTGTTTTCTGGAGTTGATTATCCATGTGGGCTCGTTGTGTCTGCTTTATTCCGGGACCCACAATGTGGTCTGGCAGGCCTGCTAGTGTTAGTCCATTATTGTTTCTGCAACTTTCTTAGTTGCCCTAGTACAGAGACTGATCCAAATGAGTGTTTCTGGAGTGGGCGTCTTGTGTACTCTAAAATGTGTCTCCATACCCTAAGATTGAATAGCTTTGTCCAATATGAGCCCTATGCTGTACGAGGTCTGGTTCCAAGTCACCCTAGGTTAAATTTCAATGACTGGAGGTGTGTAGTGTTTTTTGAGGACTCCCTTAGGTTTCATTCTCACGGTGCGTATTGTGACCCCTGTCTTGTTCTGTTCTCCGTTTCCTTTGATTGAGCTCATCAGTGGTCTGCTTGCTGCCCATTTTGTGTTTGGCTCATTGTTCTTGAGGCTGTAGTCCAGACATGTTCAGGCTGTTTGCTTTGCCATTGCATTTGTGGATAGGTGCGCGGATGCTGAACCTATGTTGGAATCTAGCTTCTCGGATTTGTTGGCACCTTTCAGAGCTTCTTTAGTAATTGGAATGCACTAATTGCTTTGGCATTCTGTGTGGTGGCTGATGGTTTGGTAATTTGCTCCACGGATGGGGCTTTTCTGGGCTCTCTAACACATTTTTTTTCTACGGTGGTATTAAGCACCTCATCTTAGTGGGTTTTTCAGCAGTCTAGTTCTTGTGTTTCTCAGGTTTGTGAGTGTTTTTTTGCTAGTAGTGAGAGATTTGTGGATGTCCCTTTATTCATACTTCATTTATACATAATGTGGGTAGTCCTTTGGTATCTGGCGTCCGTGTGTTCCTTGGTTGAGGGAGTGCTGCTGCTCTTTTATGGATTACATTATTTTCAACTTCTATTAGGCTCACTCTATGCAAGAGGTGCTTATTTTATTTTTTTGGGAGCAGCTGTGCCGATGGCAAACTGGAACTCGTTCCATGGATGCAGGTTTTGGCCAGAAGGTTTCTGTGCTCGAGTTGCCGGAGTGTACTATGCCCTCGGGGTGGCTTTTGAACATCCCATGGTAAGCACTGTATCCCAAATTGGATGAAAATGGGATTTTTGTATTTGCCGTTAAATACTTTTCTCTGAATCCATCTAGGGGACAATCTGATGAATTTGAAGTGTGCCTCGGCGCGAGAGCCACCGGTCACATTAAAGAACTGAGGACCGGGCAACCCTGCCACTGAGCTCCTTTGGGAGGCTAAGGCACGCCCGGGCCGTGACCTGCCTAAACGTGGCGGCGTGACATCACAGGTCATGCATGCCACTTTGCCTGTCCACCCCACCAGACTCAGCCAGCCCTTCCTGCCCGCCAGCCCTTTTAATGGATACTGCTTTGCAAGCAGCTGACCGACAGATCTGTAATCACAGATCCCCAAAACTACGAATGTCTGTTCCATATTTTTCTTTAATTTACTAGAAATTATGATTCTGCTGCTTACAGTCAAATGTCTAATTTAGCTACTAGTTCTGGCCACCAAGACTCTGAAGTTTAATTACTTATGGTACAACCAGAGCCTGTGCGGTCAGAAAATTATTACACAGAATAGTAGGCGTCACTTTGAGCATACAGTATTTACCAATATGCCATTTTAGAGCAGAATATAGTCTTACATGTACCTTAAAGCTGGCCACACATCTAAAGATTATCTGTCCAACCAGCCAACTAGTTGATTGTCTGGAATGAAAATCTGGTAACATTTGGGAATAAATGATGATCAGCAATTTGCTCCTTAATGCCAGATGTCAGAGTAGCTGTGAAGACTGAATTTGACTTAATTCACACAACAAAGATACTGGCATTGCGACGCCTTTTGCTGCCTTGTCAGTTACTTAACATTCATAACAATATTTATAGGAAACGTTTTAAATAGGTTATAGTAAACACCACAATCTTTATACTTAATATACTGCAGTCAATGTATCTCGTTAATCTATTGCAAGTCATAGCAAATATTTTATTATTAGTTTGATTTCCAGGTATAATACACATCCATAGAAACAATATACATCACATATGAAATACATACCAGAATATGAAATACAATGGTTGCCAAAGTAGAGTGGATAAGAATGTCGGCCTCATTAAATTTACGTGTGGCATAAAACAGCATATCAACCAATTTTAAAAGTACCGTTGAAATTAATTTTAGAAGAATGTTAAATCCCTGGTTATAATCCATCACTTTCTGGTTAAAACAAAATTAAAATATTTTATAATACTTATGGGGGGGGGCATTCAATTGTTTTTGGGCACCCGCCGGGAGATATTCAATGGTTTTGCCATTGAGCAAAAGTACATATGTTCAAGTCTTCAGTAAGTAACAACTTTCAAAGTTCTGTAGTTTTGGCAAGAGAGAGATTAAAATGTATACTGATAATACTTAGGTTTTTACCTAAAGAATTGTAGCATTCACTGCACTGCTGAGATCACATATTTTAAGGCACCAGTTTAATAAAAATAATCAGTCCTTTATCAGTTTAGCAGTGTAGCCAAAATATGAAAATGAGGTGTCTGATTTACTATTACTTTGACTAGATAGTAGAATGTGTTTTGCAGGACACAAAGTAAGCAAAAAGGCACTGTACAAATACAGCTCGAATTGTCACTTGCTCCAATACAACTGTACACATGCTCCAAATTCAATCCCAGAACCCTTTGCAGATCTGGTCACAATAAGATTAAGACGTCAAACAATGGTCGGCAGCACACCGAGCCTTCCCAGAATGCAGTGCTCTGGTGTACTATGAACCATCTGCAGAGCTCATCCCCTCAGCATCTCCAAGGCTTTAGTGACAGCCTACATAGTAGATTAGGTAAATAAGTACCAACTGGTTCACCAGTCCTCCGAGTATGCAAGCCAGTACTCAAATATCACAGAGCCATATAAAATCAGTGCTAGGTGACTGAATTAAGGATTACATCAAAAAGTTATCCAAAGTGCTTGTTTATGTTGCAGACAGATGCATGATAAGACCATACACATTACACTGCACTTTGTTGTATAAATCCATCCACACCCTGGAAGGTCAGGTATGTACCATGTGGTCTGGTTAAAATAACACAATGTTAGTTATCTTCCTCGGTTGACTCATCCTCCTCCTCATAGACATCATCTTCCTCTTTTGGTTTGTACGGATTACCTGCAGATTGCTGGGAATACAACAATAATGAAGATTAAAAAACAAACAAAGAAAAAAAACAAAAACACTTCCTCTAATTGCATTGGTTACCCTTTAAGTAATATGACATGGGGTTTAAGGATTAAGCAGATTCCATGTCACCATTTGCAATTTATACTAACCCTAGGTATTTATTAAGCAATCATTTTAATTCTGAAATGTAAAAGGTAAAGCGGCAATCAATCTTCAAAGTTTTGACTACAGGAGAATCTATACCCTGGCGTGACGTGCGTGGGTTGCGTTAATGACCATTTTAGTAATGCTTGACTCAAGACTTGTCCATTGAAACTACAAATAAAACAGATACATACATATTTTGAATGGTTCAATGCTTTGACAACAACACTGAATTACACCTGATAAAGCAGCTCTTCCAGAGCCTTCCAAACACTGAACAAGGCCAAGACCACAGTTCTAGATCAATTAGCCTCAAATAATAAAAATGTCACACTACGCAGGAAACCTTTACATGATTTTTAGCAATTATTGCGACTTCCTGTACAGAGTACAAACATATGGGTGGATAAAATTCTGCTTTGGAATAAAGAAGTTCTGAAGAGCACATTTTGATCGCATTGTGAATGCCTGCTTACTAAAAACATATTAAGCAACATCTGTAAGGTAATACCCCAATACTGCACAAGTAATACACAATTTAAAGAATAAAAAAAAAAATTGTGGAGAAAATAACTTCTTTAAGTATCATTTGAATGACTTTAGCTGCCTTCATTTTGGAACAGCAATACACACCCATCTATTCATAAGTGCTTTTACTCAGAGCTGCTTTATCATGTACTGTAGTATTCAAATCTTTTTGCTGTTTTTATTTTATTTTTTTGCAGTGTACTGGAGGGAATTTCTTTTTCTATCCTAGAGTAAGCCCCTCCCTTTACAAGCACCTGTGAAAAACTATTAAGTTCATCATGAGCAACCACTATTTTTTAATGCTGTTCTCGGGAGCATGGATGGGACCAGCATTGGGAGGGTGTTCTGGTTCCTGTAGTGCTATTTGGAGGTCTCTGAGGTACCTTCAGGTGAGTTGGCTCTCAACTTAAAATTTATCTATGTATGTGCTGGTATCATGTGGCACAGCTGTATGCAATTATTTAGACCCAAAGTGGGTGCTATCATATAGCGTTAGGGACGCCGGTACAGAGAAGCCTTGACGTGGTCCGGTGCTTAGCCATGTATTTGCAAATATATGCAACAATTGATATCCGAATCTCTGTTAAGAGAGCGGTAAGCATCCCACTGCAGAATTACACGGTAAATAGGGTACCTTGTTACAGTAGCTGAGCATTCATGGTGATCAACATATGTACACAAGAACTACAAGCATATAGCAATATGGAAGAGTATACTATACAAATGTTTCGTATCGTTAATAAGATTTTAGTGAGCAAGTACAATTTGGTGCCAATGAGTCACATCACACTGTGTTTTGACGTTCTACTGGAAACATCTCTGCAAAATTCAGTAATATGAACCTTTATTGCCACCTTTGGCGATATCTACAGTCTCCTGGATGGCTGCAGCTTCTGTCAACATGGGGGGGGGGTCAGCTGTCTGGCTTTGTGTCCATTAGTGATCATGACAACATCAAAATATACCAGGCACACTGCTACCCCCCCTAGCTGCCATATAACCACAAGTGTGGAAAGGAAGGAGCTTTGGTTGATGTAAACTGTAAAGGAGAATCATAGTCGCAGCCTCTGACGATCCTAAGGTTTCTGCAATGACTGATTCAGCTTTTACCCATCCACCACCTCTCCTCATTACAATGGCACTACACTGTCCATACCCGTACAAAGATGCCATTTGCCTATGGCTGCTTCAGTATTGGTGGCTGATAAGGCACCTGCCTTGCAGTATCCACAGGCAATTTTTCACCAACAGCAGCTAAAATTGTTATTCAGCTATCTTATGTATCAATTGCTCCCACACCTCTTAAGCTGGCCACACACTAGACCAACTTTCATCCAACCAGCCAACTAGTTGATTGGTTGGAATGAAAATCTGGTAATGTATGGGAGTAAATGAAGATCAGCAATTTGCTTGTAAATGCCAGAAAACAGATGAAAATGGACATTCAGACAAATTTGTTAAATGTTTGATCTAAACAATTTGTTCAAACAGTTTTGGTCTATTTCCCGGCATTCGTGAGCAAATTGCTGATTGTCATTTGCTTTCATACCTTACCAGATTTTCATTCCAACCAATCAACTAGTTGGATGGTTGGACAGATAATCTTTAAATGTGTGGCCAGCTTTAGACCAGTGTTTCCCAGCTCCAGTGCATGTTTTACTGATCTCCTGTTTGGTGCACAGGTGTACTCATTACTTTAACACATTTTAAAAGATCCACAGGTGGAGCTAATTATTTCAATTGTGATAGTGAGGAAACCTGTAAAACATGCACTGCTGGGGTTTCATGAGGACTGGAGTTGTAGTTTTGGTCAAGGATAGCGTTAATTTCTCCTAAAAAGGTGTATGTAATTTGCTTGGTGTATCATCCATTAGTAGTACAGTGCTGCAAATAAGTTGACGCTTTATATAGGACAAATAGATTGGCTGTGCTGACCAACTAAACGTTTTTCGTCTTATTATGTGACTATCATATTTATTTATTTTATATATATATATATATATATATATATATATACATACATACACACACACACATACACACACACACACACATACACTTCGCTAAAACATAGGTAAAAGGCGATTTTTGTCCTTACCTGTAAAATATTTTTTTTGGACGTCCTTGTGGGACACAGGGATCAGGCTGGGTATGGTGGGCTAGAGTCTGACCACCAAACTTAACTTCTTTTTCCCAGCAACACAGGCTCACTCTCCCCTATACCTCTCCTACAGAACTAGGAGGACCAGTTAAGTTAACAAGACAAAGAAATAAAGGAAGAGTAATACACAACAGAGGCAAGAAGAGGAGCAGGTAACTATATAGGAAAACCCAGCAAGCCAGGTGCGTCAGGGAGGGCGCCCTGCGAGCCCCCATGGAGGCAGAGTAAAGGATTTTACATTTTAAGGACAAAAATCCCTATTCTCTTTCCTCCATGGGGGAGACAGGGATTATGTTGGGATGTCCCAAAACTGTACCCTTAAGGAGAAGGAAGGGGGGGGGGGGGGAAGGGACGCTCCTGTGCTGCACTAAGAACCCTCGGCCCGAAACTGCATCGGCGAAGGTATTAAAAGCAGAGAACTAAATGAATGTATGGGCAGAAGACCACATGGCAATCTTACAAGATTGTTCCACAGAGGCACCACACGCCGCGCTGCCCAAGAAGTACTGATAGCCCTAGTGGAATGAGCCCATACAGAAGTCGGGGCAGGAATATCCGCTGAAGTGTAGGCCTGGCGTATATAGTCAAACAAAGGAAACAAGATAGTCTGTTTGATAGCTGGCCAGCCCTGCTAAGTTACAGTCATATAATACAAAGAGGGATTCAGAACACAAATTCATCGTCCTGTTGACATAAATACAGAAGGCCCCCACTATATCTAATTAGGCCTACTCCGTAGAAGAATCAGGTAGGCTAAAAGCAGGAGCCACAATTTCTTGCTTGATGTGAAACCAGGAAACGACCTTTGGAAGATAACCAAGCATTGTGCGAAAGACTGCCCGTTCATGATGGATAATCAGGATGGGGGAGTGGCAGGACAAAGCACTGAAATCTGAAATTCAAAAAGGCAGACACAACTGCTAAAAGGAAAACAGTCTTCCGTGTAAGCCAACAAAGATCCACCGTACCCAAGGGATCAAAAGGGGGGCTCTGGAGGGCCCGAAGCACCAAGAACAAGTCCCACAGGCTAAACAAATGGAGGCTGGAGATGTAGCACACCATGAATAAAGGTTTGCACATCCGGAAAGAATGCCACCTTATGTTGAAAAAGGACCAAAAGACGCGAAACCTGTACTTTGATTGATGAAGAACGAAGGCCAAAATCAAATCCTGCTTGTAAGAAGGATATGATCCTCGACAGGCGGAAAGAGCCCCGAGACAAACGCCATTCAAAGTAAGTCTTCCAAACTCTATAATAGCTGCGAGCTGAAGAAGGTTTTCTGGTATTAAGCAGGGTTTTAATGACTGTGGTTGAGAAACTCTTGGCCCTTAGGATCAATGTCTCAAGAGCCACCCAGTCAAAAGCTAGCCAGGTCAGATCTGGGTGGAAGCACGAACCCTAGGACAGAATCTCAAATCAGAGTGGGAGGTGCCAAGGAGTGTTGATGGCCAGACCATGGGAGGTTGGCGTACCAAGCCCTGCGCAGCCAATACGGAACAATATGAACCAAAGTGCTGCCCAATTTACGGAGAACCCGCAAAATTATGGAAATTGAAAGAAAGATATATGCGAGAGAAAACCACCTGACAGCAAGAGCATCCACCAGAAGAGCTCCCAGATCCTTTGTCCGTGAGCAGTACTTCGGTTGCTTGTGGTTGTTATAGGAGGCCATCAGAATGGAGGGCCTACTTGTGTGCAAGAATGTCCTGGCAGCTGGGAAAATCCGCATCCTAACTTTGGACTCCCGGTATGTATACTGCCGTCAAGAGGCAGAAGGTAATGCTCTGCCCACTGAAGAATCTGTCGCACCTCCCTTCATGGCACTTCAAATGCAGGTCCTGCCTTGATTATTTATGTAGGCGACTGCGGTCACATTGTCCAATGACAAGTCACCGTCCCGCACCCCTGAAGACTGGCGTAGGTGGTGAGCAGGACCCAGTCCTGAATCCAGAAAGGGCTGCCCTTTTCCAAATGAGAGCAGTGGAGCTACCACTTTAAAGGAGTGATGTACCTCTCTTGATAGAATGATCATCTGAGACTCGAGGTGTAGATGAGACTTGTTCCATCTGGCCAGAATCTCAGTTGCGGAGAACGTGAGTGAAACTGGGTATACTCCACCATCTCCAATGTGGAGACTAGAGTTCCCAAGACCTGCATGCAAGCATGAATGGACACCCTCCGCCGCCCCGGGAGGATACTAATTTTGGCTTGCAAGGATAGGAGTTTGTCAAATGGGAGGAACACCATCTGAACCGAGGTGTTCAATAAAGTTTCTAAGTAAAGCATCTCCTGGCATAGTGTTAGGATGATTCCCTGCAATTGATGATCCACCCATGAGTTTGAAGACCAACAGCGAGACGGAGATGGTCCTGAAGTACCTCTGGGGATTGGGCCAGAATACGCAGGTTGTCCAGATAAGATAGTATGTGGACCCCCTGCGTCTGAAAGACGCTGCCATGACTGCCATAATCTTCGAGTAAACATGAGGAGCTGTTGAAAGACCAAAAGGCAAAGCCCGAAATTGGAAATATTCCTCCCTTACCGTAAACCTGAGAAAACGCTGATGACATTCCTTAATAGGAATGTCTAAGTAGGCAACCTGGCTGTCCAAAGGTGTCCCCCGGTTCCAGGTCTAGAATTATGGAATGCAGATATTCCATGCAGAACCTGGGAACATGGAGATACCTGTTCAGCGATTTCAGGTTGATAATAGATCTGATTTATGACAACCTGTTTCTGGTCCAGAAACCGGACAGATCATTCTGACACCTCTCTGAGACGGGGGAACAGGCATAATAACCCAGGAGGTCAGAAGAGAGCTGGAGTTCCGTAGCACTTCTGCCTTTTCCGGATCCACTGGAAGACCTGTGGGGAAAAACTGGACCAGAGGATGTTCCCTGAAGGTTAGGGCGTAACCCTGGGACACTACCCCTTTTACCCAGGCGTTAGATATAGGGCCGTATTCAAATAGTTTCGCACCCTCGATACTTTTTCGAATGCCGGACTTTTCGCCTACATCGTTTATTTTAGCCGCGGAAACTTAGAGCGCGCGTCCCCCCAATTCGCCATATTAAATTCCAAAAGACGCAAAAAAACGCAACCCGGTGAATGCAAAACAGGCGAAAAGTACTGTCAGAATTGGGGAAATCAGCCTGACACCCCATAAAAGATGCACTAACATTGGGGAATAATGTACATGCCCCCGATTTGCCCTAATAAATCTTTTTGGGGTACTTAAGGTACGTCAATATCTTCTAATTAGCGTCTTTGCAAAAGTGATGAAGAATAGCATTAAGCAGTTGTTTTTGGTGAAAATAAGTAGTCCTGTCAAATTTGGGGTACTTGAAAATGGGTGCAAGCATGGTTTAAAAAGTCACTAAAGTTTTAAAAAACGCACCTGAAGCAAGCTCCTGCAATCCAAAAAACACATCACCCCTACTTGCAGACCCCCCAAAAATCTATTTCCCCAAGTTTTAAGTTTGTATCCCCACTTTGCACTTTTGCCCCCTTATTCTAAGTAATTTTTTGTGGTGTGCCTCTATTTTTTTACGCAGTTATCCTTTGGGGGACTGTCCAAAGAGTACTGTTTTGTTTCCCCACCTTTGCATCCCTAAATAGCGATTTTGCACTTTTTTTCCTCCACCTATTCATAAGCGAATCTTTTCCGCCTATTACATTGCATTTTCGCATACGCGACAAGCGGATGGAATTGAATACGGCGATACTTTTCAGACAGGCGAAAAGTTGCAATCGGCGATACTTTTTCGCTTTAACTGAATACGGCCCATAGCTGTCATCCAGGAATCGGAGAAAAGCAAAAAATGACTCCCCACACTGGAAGATCCCAGGTGGAGGCCAGTCCAGTCATGCTGCTGGCTTGGGGGCTGGATGGCAATTGGACAAGGCCTGCTTACCTCTCTACTTAGAGCTCTTTGAGGAAGATCTGTGAGATCTGGCTAAGGACTGAACCTTGGCCTTACCTTGTGGACGAAATGAACAAAAATTTTAGGTTTTTGACTGGAGTGCCACAGAGGTAAGGAAAGCAGATTTGGAAGCCGCTACTGTAGCCACAATCTTATCAAGGTCTGGCCCAAACAGAACCTCACCTGAGAAAGAAAGCTTTGAGAGCCTTTTTGAAGTGCGCATAAGCTCGCTCAGCTGATGCAGACACCTTAGAAACGAGGACAAGAGTCAATAGTAGCCTCACCAGGATAAGTGCTGGCTTCTCTGACATGGTCGACCACAGAAAACAACTCTGTCCTGTGAATCTCAGACAAAAGACCATACTCCAAGGAATCCACTCAGTGTCTCAAGGCTTTGGCAACCCAAGAAGATGAAAGGGCCGGACAGACAATCGCCCCCACATTACAGAAGATGGATTTAAATATTTTTCCAGCTTCCTGTATGTAGAATCTTTGAGAGTGGCTGTGTTCAGGATAGAAAGGGTAGAGAATCTAACCAACCTTGCCACATGTGTATCCACCGGAGGAGGTGACTCCCATTTAGCTCAGTCAGCAGCTGGCATGGGATAAAATGTGCGCTTACCGGGGTGAGCCCATGCCTTAGTCAGGAGGTCCTCTGAGTAGAAGAAGGAAACTCTACTGCAGATTTCTTTTGGCGCTTAAATACAAGGGCTTCTGACTTAAAGGTTTGGTCAGTGTCCTTAAATGAAACTGCATATTTCATCGCCTTGATTAGGGCTTCAACATCTACCTGTGGTTGGGAGTCCCCCTGAATAGAGGTGGTCTCCATGTCCGAATTGACAGGGACGTTATCCTCCTGGTCTTTAGAAACATCTGAGTCTGTGTCAAAACCAGAACGTTGGAGTAGAAGTGTCCAGTCTGGAATGTGGTCACTTGGACAGGCGATCCTTGTCTTGCATCTGTTGGAGAGAAACAAACACCTACGCCAGACCCTCAACCGACTAAGAAAAGGTTTGAATCCAAGGCGGTTCTGTGTCAGCGAGGTGTAAGGTCCCCTGAGCGAGTTGAATACTGCAACCTGATCCACTAGTGTAGCAAGACTAGCAGGGAGTAGGCCTAGGGTTTGCAAGCTGGTTTACTAGTTGGTTTCACATTACCTGTGAAAGTATGGAAGCCCATGCCGGCTCCTGAGAGGAAGCAGCAGCTGACGGGATATCAGGCTGCAAACCAAAAACACTGGGCACTTAAACAGTCATGTTCCGCTACCTGAGGGGAGAGAGCATTGTCGAAGCTGAATAATTAGCTGAGACAAGTTCAGTTTAAAATTGAATTGCAGCGACGCCATCTTGCGACTGGCCGCAAGACTCCATTTTAGAAATGAGATCGCAAGACGCCATTTTGCGAATGGCCGCCTAAGCGCCATTTTAGATAAACTCACATTTTAGTACATGTGGCGATATTACTATTAGCACCATGCGATTGCATCTTTCATCATTTCTCACACACACATAAATACTCGCAAGCGCGCTGTTAACTAGTCGCATATTAGCGAATGCATAGGACTTAGTATGAAACCGCTGTATAATTAGCTTTATGCGCACGCACCCGCCCCAAGTTAACTAGCGTCTTTATATCAAACCCTGAATACCCACACATTACATATTCACACATAAGGTTCAATAAGCATTAAAGTGTATGATTTAGGTTGGTTCAGTTAGTTTAAATACTGAGAAATAAAGGTATTTGATAACTAAGGTATTATACATGATAAGCAAGTTGTGTTTGGTTTTGTTCTGATGCGTATTCTTTTTACAGCATTCCGGTGTTATCGGTGGACAGCTCGCATCATGCAAACTCAAGTTATGGATTGCAGAACCTACAAGCAACAAAATGTTTTATTTCATGAACAACTGTTAGGATGTTACAGAGGGCGTGACTAGAAAGATCCCCAGCTGTTAGAGGCAGGGAGAGTCTATTTGAACCAGCCTGTTAAATGTGCTGTAACATATGCTTCTCCCCTGGGAACCAATGACATCAGCAAGAAACTTCCCTATTGTCCTGTTTATTCTGGGGGGTATAAATATGTGTGCCCGAACGCTAGTTTTTAGTCTTCGTGCTGAATGCTGTATGACTAGGAGTCTCTTGCTGATGCCTATCTCCGTGTCCGGAAGCGCTGCGTATGTATACTGTACTTGGGTCTGTATTATTTCCTTTTACGCCTAAATTGTGTCTTGATCAATTGCGTGAAACTGTCTGAACTTTTACCTGAATATCGCTTGTGCTTTGGAACCACAGATTCCACGTCTAAGTCTTTATTTATTGTATGACTGCGTACGCAAATTAGTGTCATCTTTAGAGGTTTATAGGAAGGGTTTTAGAAGAAACAGGCAGGGGTATATAGAGGTTCTGATCCAGTATCGTTAGTTGGGGGCTCGTAGTGAAGTCACTTACCTGCTCACACGGTATATACGGCCATCGATCTTTCAGCAAAGGGTGGAGTGGCCACATGCAGGGTTTGCCTGCAACCGCTTTGTGCTGAAAGATCGCTACCCGTCTCCGTGTGAATCAAGGAAGCTGACTAGAATCCAGGGACAAGAGAGGAAAAAGTTTGTTTTCCTCTGTTGATAGAACCTTGCGTTTAGGGGGGTGCCGCAGTATTGAGTACGCGGCTGAAACGCATTTTTGCGTACGCAGTTAAAAAGTCATTATACGGTGGTGTGGTAGTCGCATTATTGTGTACGCGACTGGTCGCACAATAGCGTATACGTACTTCCGGTTGTGCTGCCACGTGTTTGAACAAAGCCATTGAGGTTTACATTTTTTTCTATTACCAATATCTGGGTTAGCGTGTATTTTTCTGCGCAGGAAAAAGAGAGTAACAGTGAATATTTGTTGAACAAAGTTAAGGGTACCGTATGATCCTTAAGGGCTAGGTGCAAGGGTTAGCCTAGCCGCTCGGTAAACAGCTTTACCGTTCTATACACAGTAGCAGGTGTACATGTTGTCTTTGTTGTAGAGAGGTGCGTGAGAGTAGCCGACATATAAACGCTCATAGGTGTGGAAGTTGCCTTACTAAATCTTATCCAGGTGTGTGGGCGACGCCGACTTAAATAGTCCACAGGTAAGTGAAAGTATCTTGATTGTCTTTCACCAGTTTAAATTTTTATTGAAAAGCGTAGGAGTTGTCTCAGAATGGGAGCCACGCAAACAGTAGAGATGTTAGGCAATGATGTGCTGCTAATTGAGGCGCCGATCGGATGTCGTATCATGTATACCAAGTACGGTACTTATGCAATAAGGTATTGTGATTTATGGTTTAATATGACGAGGAAGAGTGTTAGACCGTTTCCCAAAATTGGTAGTTTTGACAAAAATGTGTTAGATAATGTCCAGGATATATCAGTATGGTGCGCTCCCGAGAGAAAAAGGTTAAGTATTTTGAATGTTTAAGACTGTGGCAGCATGAAGGGGATGCGTGGCTTAAAAATGTACAAACGACGCAAACTAGCGTTGCGAGCGCATTGCCAGAAAATACATCCGCGACGCTAAGTTGCAATACGGGCGAGCCGCAAATTGGCGCGCACGTGTGGCAAGGTAGCGTCGTGGAGAGTATTGCCAGCAGTTCACGCTCACCTCCCCCACCTTATGTGGATGGAGGTGCAAGTACAGTTACCAAAAATACCCATAAAAATGTAACAAGCAATTTGTACCCCCTCTTAAGCAACCATAAAGAAAATGTTTATGATGTGGATGATGAGCCTATTGTAATGTCTGCCATTTCCCATGCTATGCAAATGATAGATGCTGCATCACCACAATCAAGGGTGGTGCCGCCCTCTCCACCGGTAACAGCAAGGGAAATGTTAACACACTCTGCACCCATAGAGGAAGTTGTTAATACCATACGTAGCAGCAGATTAAACCCCCAGCCAGGTAACCAGGTCAGAGGTAGTAACGCTGCCGGTCTGCATCCCATTCGGACAATAACTGTTCCAAATGGAAATGCGGATGCAAACGGTGTAGTGCCCACGAGGGAAGTAGTAATGCATTGTCCATGGACAAGAGCAGAACTAAATTCCATCATAAATGATTTCCCCGATCCCAAAAAGGAACTAGCCAAACGTCAAAGATTTTTGAGAAATTTGGGTAGTTCTCATGAGCCCACTAATAAAGATTGGCGTGTGGTGTTAAGGGCCTGTCTAACACGCAATACCGACGTGACAAAATTTATCACGGATTGTGTATTGGATGGTGACGTTCCCTTAACAGACCAAGTAAACCAAGGTAACATTTCCCGCATTGTGACTCAATTGGGTATATATTTTCCAGTAGTAGTTAACTGGAACAAAATCTTCACAATCAAACAAAAGGAGAGTGAAACAGCAGAAGACTATTGCGACCGGGCTCAGCAGGCTATCACCAAGTACACTGGGATAGAAGATATTAAAGATGGCACTCACCACAGGGGAATGATAGTCACGATACTAATGGACGGTCTAAAAGAGAATTTAAAAACTCGGGTTCAAACCTCACAGCCTGGCTGGAGGGGACTTGCAATAGATAACCTCATAGAGTCTGCCATAGAACATGACAAAAACATCTCAAAAAAGAGGGAGATCCAGAGCGAAAAACTAATGGCTGTCAGTATACAAGCTCTGGAAGGAATGACGGTAACATCACAGCCAACAGACACACTTGCACTTACACACACTCACGTCTGAACAAGTATGTGCTCTCACTAACCCCACTCAACAACAAACACAACTCTATCCCACTAACCCGATGCAACCACAGGTCCTAAGCTATCCACCAACTTCTTATCCCCCACAATACCCTTACCCTCCCTATCCTTACCCATATCCACCACCTTTACCCTCTGCTGAAACGTCACAACAACACATGCTTTCACCTGAATCACGGACATGTTTCAATTGTAAACAAACAGGACACTTAAGTAGAAACTGTACAGTAAAGAGAGTATGGATCCCACAACAGGGAAGACCTGGACATCCCCATAAGGGATATGCACAGAGGCCAGCAAATGTTCAGCAGGCACCAGCCCCAATTGTAGCTGTAAATGCTTTATTGGAGAATGGTAGCCAACGCTAGGGGTCAGGTCATACCTGTAGTCTACAGATAGTCAGGTTAACGGGAAGTACTAGGGAAGAACCGGTCTTGATGGTTGATGTAGCTGGTACTGAATATCCTTTTCTTGTAGACACAGGGGCGACCAAGTCAGTGATGAAATCTCCCGTTAATTTACAGGTGACCAACGAGAAAATACCAACAATGGGTGTGACAGGTAAAGTGGAACGTTATCCTTTAACAAAGTCCGCAGAGGTTAGTATTGGGCCGTTGCATACCAGACATTCTTTTCTCCTGGCTGCCGCGGCTCCTACTAACCTGCTGGGCAGAGACTTGTTATGTAAAATGGGATGTGTTATATATTGCACCCCTGATGGTGTATATTTAGATATCCCAGAGAGAATGGTATACGAGGTGCGGGATATGTTAGACACTCCTCAAAGGATAATGTATCGCTCTACAGTTTTAAAAGAAAATCCATCACAAGTAGATGAAATGTTGTCCCAAATTCCAGATTCCCTTTGGACTAAAGATGGACAGGACACTGGATTAATGGCAAATGTAAGCCCAGTAATGGTAAACTTAAAAAGCGGTAGGCAAGCTCCAAAAATTCCCCAGTACCCACTAAAACAGGAGGTAGAATTAGGGGTATTTCCAATAATTGAGCGATTATTGCAACAGGGAATTTTAGTTCGTACAGCTAGTGTAGCCAACAGTCCCATCTTTCCAGTAAAGAAGAGTGGTGGGAGGGGTTATAGGCTGGTGCAAGACCTTAGAGGTGTTAATAAGGTAGTAGAGAGCCAATTCCCTGTAGTGCCAAATCCAGCTGTCATCCTGATGCAGATCCCACCAAATGCAACCCATTTCACTGTCATTGACCTCTGTTCTGCTTTCTTCTCTGTGCCTCTCCACCCTGACTGTCAGTACCTATTCGCATTCACATACAGAGGTGTGCAATATACATGGACACGATTACCCCAAGGTTTCATAGACAGCCCCAGTATATTCTCCCAGGCATTGCATGACTGTTTACAATCTTTTCAACCTGCCAATGGATCGGTTCTAATTCAATATGTGGACGATTTATTGCTATGTTCTGACTCGTTTATGTCATGTGTGAATGATACTAAACTTTTGTTACTTCATCTCTCGCATACAGGACACAAGGTGGCTAAGGACTAGTTACAGCCGTGCCAATTCAGAGTAAAATATTTGGGACACTGCCTAACCCAGGGGTTACGACATCTTACAAATGATAGAATCCAGGCCATACAAAACATGACACTGCCGCAGAATCAACAGCAAATTCGTACCTTCTTGGGAATGTGTGGATATTGCCGAATGTGGATCCCAGGTTTTTCTATTTTGGCCTTGCCTTTACAGGAACTAGTCTCTTCCTCAAAGCCCGATCGTGTCATACACACAGAGGAATCAGAACAGGCTTTTCTTAATCTTAAGGATAGCCTGACAAAAGCTCCTGCATTGGGAATACCCAATTATGAAAAACCTTTTGATTTATATTGTACGGAAGCCGATGGTTGTGCTGCAGGTGTCCTTACACAAAAACATGGTGATGCCAGTAGGCCCGTAGCATACTACAGTGCCCAATTGGACACGGTAGCAAGATCACTCCCCACCTGTTTGAGAAGTGTAGCAGCTACCGCTTTATTGGAGAGTAAAAGTGAGGACGTAGTATTGGGCCATGATATGATTGTCTACACTCCCCATGCTGTATCTGCTCTGTTGAACTCAGCTCAAACCAGACACGTCTCCTCGGCTAGGTTCACCAAATAGGAACTAGCTCTAATCGCTCCTGCAAATATTACTGTCAAACGTTGCAGTACGCTGAAACCAGCAACATACCTACCATATGTACAACATGATGTACAAAAGGGTGGAAGGAGAGGAGTTGCTGGCGGGAGGTGAGTTTGGCAGACATAATGATACGCACGATTGTATGACATATCTGAATCAGACCTTTACTGCTAGACCTGACATACATGACACACCTTTAGAGAATGTGGATGTAACTTTTTATACGGATGGGAGTAGTCATAGACAAACAGACACAGGTGAATTATGTACAGGTTATGCTGTGGTAAATGACACAGACATCATGGAAGCTAAACCTCTCGGTCCTCCTCACTCAGCCCAGGTGGCAGAGTTAGTAGCACTGACTAGAGCATGTGAACTGGCAGCAGGCAAATCTGCTAATATTTACACTGACTCGAGGTACGCGTTCGGGGTGGTGCACGATTTTGGGGCTCTATGGCGTCTGAGAAATTTTATGACAGCAGCAGGCACACCAGTTGCACATTCCCGACACATAAAACATCTTTTAGAAGCAATCCAACTGCCCAAAGCAGTGGCAGTAATTAAATGCAAAGCCCACACATGTGAGGATGACCCGGTGTCACTGGGCAACAACAGAGCTGACGAAGCTGCAAAATGGGCAGCAGGGTTAAAAATGTTTTCTCCAACTGAAACAATTATGTCATTCCAAACTATTGATTTGCTGAAATTAATTGAGATGCAAAATTTGTGTTCAATTCAGGAAAGATCAATTTGGAAGTCCAAGGGATGTGGGCCAGAGTCCTCTGGGCTCTGGAGGGACGGACATGGTAAGCCAGTAGCCCCCAAGGCATATTACCCCAGCCTGGCTGAGGCAGCACACGGTCTAACTCATCTGGGTAAACAGGGTATGTGCAAGTTGGTGAGGGCATACTGGTGCGCACCAGGTTTTTCTTCACAAGCAGAGAAGATGGCAATGTCCTGTCTGACCTGCTTGAGAAAGAACATAGGGAAAGCGATCCCTACCGAACCGTCCCACATTCCACCGACTGATGGACCTTTCCAGGTGATACAAATTGATTTCATCCAATTACCACCCTGCAGGAACCTTAAGTATGTATTAGTGTGCACAGACGTATTTTCTAACTGGGTTGAGGCCTACCCAGTGGCCACTAATACTGCTGCGTTTACTGCCAAGAAAATAGTCCAGGAATTCGTATGCAGGTACGGTATCCCTAAGATCATCGAGAGTGACAGGGGTACTCATTTCACAGGTGATGTGTTCCAAAATATGTGTAAGCTGATGGGTATTAATAGCCGACTTCATACCCCCTACCGACCGCAAGCCAGTGCCAAGGTAGAGAGGATGAACGGGACTATTAAAAATAAATTAAGTAAAATTATGGCAGAGACTGGACTAGGATGGCCAGAAGCGTTACCTTTGGTCCTACATAGCATAAGGACCACTCCTAGACCTCCTCTGAATCTGTCCCCATTTGAAATATTGTTCGGTAGACAACCTCATTTGATTATAAGTCCACAGGAAGATCTAAAGGGTAACAACGAGGTAACTGTGAAGTATCTTATATCAATGAGTAAGCAGTTAAAGCAACAGCAGCAGAAACTGAAATTGTTGTCTAATGATATGCCTGAAACGAACTGTCATGATGTTGAACCAGGAGAATATGTAATGATCAGAAATTTCTTGCGTTCAGTTTGTTTGATCGGTTGGAAGGTCCGTACCAGGTGCTGCTGACAAGTACTACTTTGAAGGTGGCCGAGAGAGATACCTGGGTCCATTCCACTCACTGCAAAAAGGTCAATCAACCGGTGGAGAAACAAGTCAGAGACGAGGCTGATAGTGTGGACCTGTCGCTCGCGAGCTTGTTCCGGGAGGATTAAAAAGGTCGTAGTGAGATACCTGAACTGAGAGAAATTTTGCAGGACTTGTTGTTAAAATGGATGGGCCTGCTGTGTTCATTTTCATATTCTCTTTTAGAGTGTTCACCATCCTGGTTAGTCCGGGGATATCCAGTGTCTGTGATGGGGGACCGATTGAGGAAACGGGAGCTGATTGCAGTGCTGATGGAGTGGAGACAGGAGGAGTGCAATGCCAATCAGGGGAGTGTCTTTCCAATCTTAGTACTGTTATTGTTAAGAGAGCTGTCATTCCGGATACTCGGGGAAGGTGTGGAGGTTTATCGTCTGAAGATTCCTGTATTTGTGAGCTTTGTGGGTCCCTAGTTGATGAGAACTGTATCCAACGGTGCCAACCTAAATATAATCCGTACTGGGGTGGGTATCCTCTAGAGGATTATCATAGCATGGTAGGCAAAGTGTTAAATCAAACTGATTGCTGGGTGTGTTCACATGTGCCACAGGGACAGCATAATGTAGGGTTGGTGCCATTTCCGCTGAATATCACGGAAATTTTAGAATTGCAAAAAGGGATAACATTGGATGGAAAATTCCTCTCATCCAAACCACCTCATTTCAAACTCTATCAATTCCAAGTAGATAGATCACTTTTGTGTCTGAACATAACCAACCCCAATAAACCTGGGAGTTGGGAAGTGACCGGGAATAATCAGACGATGACCTTCTCACAAAGAGCCGATAATGAGCCTATAAACTATGATCTACTGCGCTCCATTAAGTCTGGTGGGAAACATTTTAGGTATCGGTATACATTGAGTTCCACCAAAGAATTATTGGTAAGGTGCCAAATGGTTATTGTGCTAAAATAATACAGCCAGAAACTTGCATGTACCAGATGGAGGAACCAGAAATAGGATTGTTTGCAAGGGAAATGTGCCTAATGATACTGATGCATACCATTCCTTATGTTCTACCTGATAATGTATATTTCATCTGTGGAAGACAAGCGTATAAATGGCTCTCCCCGAGTTCCTAAGGTTTGTGTTATCTGGGAAGAGTAGTCCCAGAAGTTATGACCCTCACACATGTTGAAATGCTAGGAATACATAAGAAAACACCGTCACCATATCTTCACACACAATATGAGCACAGAGGCAAAAGAAAGATGGTACCTGGTGATATACATAAAGCCACTCAGTTAATCAGTGAGACAACTGGCTTTCAAGTTCTGGTTGCGTTGGACCCAACCAGAATCGCTCGGGGTACATTAAATTTTAGATATATCCAGGAACTTGCTAAATTAATAGATAATATCACCGAGATGGACGATGACACATTCAGGTATACCGGGAGAGAATTGCAAGCGTACAAGAAAGAACTGGTGCAACACAGGCTAGTGTTGAATTATTTAACTGCTGTTACTGGAGGGTATTGCGTAACGTTAGCCACCCAATTTGGAGTAAAATGTTGCACCTATGTCACCAATGATACCAGCGACCCTACGGAGGTGATAGACCGGAAGATGGATGAGATTCTGCAGCTAAAATGGGAATTTCGTAAGAACCATAACGCTTCAGTGGTTGAAGCAGGGGAAAAGATCGAAGGATGGGTGACATGGCTGAACCCAGTGAAATGGTTCTCAGGTCTAGGGGAATGGGTCCAGGAAGTGATCGCCAGCATAGTCAAATTCTTGATCCTTATACTGATTGTCATCATAATAATTGGCATATGCGTCCGGTGTGTTCCTATTGTGTTGAAGTGTGGAATATGTAAAAACAGAGTGAAACGAAAGAATGAAACTATGATGGTGGCCAGAAATGATAATATGTATACCGAGGTAGATACAGAACTGCATTACAACCCTGAGCTAGGAAATACCATCATTTGATGTATTATATTTAGACATGCATAGAATGTATTATTGAAATGTTATTTATAGAATACCTCAGAGCATGTAAAGTCTCAATTCCCCTTCAAGACTGCTGTTATAAGACTGGTGCATTCCCACACCTTTCACATGATCTTCCAAGATCCGCGGTGTGCGTATAATAGTAGTTTTATGTCCCCACCCAGAGACACATTCTTGATGGATTAAGAACCATCTTGTGCCATCCCATAATAACACCAAATAATATGTAAATGTAAGCCTAAATTAAATTCAAATAGCAGATTGTGATAGCATGTTGTTTGCTATCAAAGGGTGGACTGTCGAAGCTGAATAATTGGCTGAGACAAGTTCAGTTTAAAATTCAATCGCAGCGACGCCATCGTGCGACTGGCCGCAAGACTCCATTTTAGAAATGAGATCGCAAGACGCCATTTTGCGAATGGCCGCCTAAGCGCCATTTTAGATAAACTCACATTTTAGTACATGTGGCGATATTACTATTAGCACCATGCGATTGCATCTTTCATCATTTCTCATACACACATAAATACTCGCAAGCGCGCTGTTAACTAGTCGCATATTAGCGAATGCATAGGACTTAGTATGAAACCGCTGTATAATTAGCTTTATGCGCACGCATCCGCCCCAAGTTAACTAGCGTCCTTATATCAAACCCTGAATACCCACACATTGCATATTCACACATAAGGTTCAATAAGCATTAAAGTGTATGATTTAGGTTGGTTCAGTTAGTTTAAATACTGAGAAATAAAGGTATTTGATAACTAAGGTATTATACATGATAAGCAATTTGTGTTTGGTTTTGTTCTGATGCGTATTCTTTTTACAGCATACCGGGGTTATCGGTGGAGAGATCGCATCATGCAAACTCAAGTTATGGATCGCAGAACCTACAAGCAACAAAATGTTTTATTTCATGAACAACTGTTAGGATGTTACAGTGGGCGTGACTAGAAAGATCCCCAGCTGTTAGAGGCAGGGAGAGTCTATTTGAACCAGCCTGTTAAATGTGCTGTAACATATGCTTCTCCCCTGGGAACCAATGACATCAGCAAGAAACTTCCCTATTGTCCTGTTTATTCTGGGGGAGTATAAATATGTGTGCCCGAACGCTAGTTTTTAGTCTTCGTGCTGAATGCTGTATGACTAGGGGTCTCTTGCTGATGCCTATCTCCGTGTCCGGAAGCGCTGCGTATGTATACTGTACTTGGGTCTGTATTATTTCCTTTTACGCCTAAATTGTGTCTTGATCAATTGCGTGTAACTGTCTGAACTTTTACCTGAATATCACTTGTGCTTTGGAACCACAGATTCCACGTCTAAGTCTTTATTTATTGTATGACTGCGTACGCAAATTAGTGTCATCTTTAGGGGTTTATAGGAAGGGTTTTAGAAGAAACAGGCAGGGGTATATAGAGGTTCTGATCCAGTATCGTTAGCATCTGCAATTGCACAGCACAGCAGCACCTTATCCCTGGGAGCTTTAGCTGATTGACCCTTGGAAGACATGATGGCGTATTCCAGGAATGTCCCCACACACACACAAGAGTTTAGTGGTAAACAGTTGTATCAATGTCAAGGGGTAGAGCACTGAATGATATTGCACCACAGATAAACTAATAAGCGGGGCTATGGGGTCAGTACTAATTGTAGAGTGGACACAAGAAGAAAAAAAAAAGGTGTGCACCAGGATACAGACGTGCTATTCCAAACACTACATTTTCAACAGAAAATATAGTGGTAAAAAGCAAAAAAGTCAGTATAGAAGATGCATATATAGAAAACAATCGAAGAAGAAGAAAGGGACAGAAGCGAAAAAGAGTTAGGCAAACAAAGTACGCCTATACACTTTAAAACAAACATGCACAGAGAAAACAGTCAATGCATAAGAGAATGGGCAATTGTTGCTCAAGAACCAAGCCTCGACAGGGGAGGAAGGAGCTTAATTATAACCTGACTGCAGTACAGAAACTACCTGGCCCCCACTGCCAGTACCTCCGGTGGCCTCCCTCACCGATGGTAACTCTTTGGGCACCAAATGAAAACTAGTCCTCTACTGCTGGAGGCGGGGTATAGGCCTGTGTTGCTGTGAAAAAGTAGTTAACAGTTTGGTGCCCAGACTCGCCACCTATACCCAGCGTGATCCCTGTGTGTCCCATGAAGGAAAGAAATATATTTTAATGTCTCAATACGTGCTCGGCCTGCTATTGCTTAATAAATCACAGAAACCTTTCAATATTCTTATAATGCACACAGCATACTTTATAAGAATATTCTATTAATGACATATCAAGCTCATATTTCATTCAGGGCATTGTAGGTAAAAGGAGATCCTGTAGTTGTTTATAGAGGCTGTAAAATGAGTAAATAGACTATTAGTTAATAAAATGTAGATCTCACCGATAAGGAGGCAGACCTTCTCCGACTCGTTCCAGTTGTTCCAGTCCGTGAATTGGCACGCACTATATCTAGGCGAGACTGGAAATCGGGTGGATGGAGAGAACTTCGGAAAACCTAGAAATTCAAAGAAGAACAAGCCAAGAATATAATTTTTGCATTGCATCATAGAGCAGCTAGCATGGAACACTGGGCTAAACAAAGCACATACACAACATTTTGGAGCAAGAAGAGAAAATAATGCTCAGGAGCACAAAAACTGTATGTTCCTATAACTATGTAGTACTTCAACCATGGGGTGAATGACAGGAAGATTATGCAGTTTTGAAAACCAGTTCGCAAATATTTCAAACAATATTCAAGAGTCATGTTTATATAATTACTAAGTGGGCTGGCCAGTCTGGATAGTGCTTGCAATACACCTCCGGGAGTGCAACCAGGGATGTGGTTAAACCCCTGGAGATGTTCAATGCTACTTCCAAGTAGCAAACGTGGGTTGGAGATTTTGTCATCCATTGAGTCAATGAACGTGCCAGGTGGTCTCCAATGTCTATATGACTATCCCGCTTCTGGGGATGGGTATGTGTTGACCAATAATTAAGCTATGCAACATCAAAGAACTGCTCCACTGGAAACGGTTTAAAAGGAGCCTGAGAGTATCTCCTAAAAGCCAAAGAGAAACCTTTCTTGGTATACCCCTTCTTAGAGGGCTGTTATGGGAACTTTTAGGTAGGAACAATTTTCATTCTGCAAAACTCATTGTATTTGTGAAGCATCTGACAAACCTTTAGCATAGGCTTGCTATAGCATCTCTAATTTGGGACACATGAAGTCAGCCATCCACAGAATCTGTGTAATTCATGTGTCCATCTCACTTCTATTTAATCAGCCACAGAACCTGTCCCGAATTAAAGGGATGATATGTGAAGCCTACTTTAGCAGATGTTCATGAAGGATCTGGTGTGGAACTTGTATCAGTGGAATGAGCAGTACGGGAATTGTACACTCGAAAGGCCCGTGCCACATCCAAGGCCTGGACTGAAGAATCTCCGGTAGGAAGGACTAAAACCACAATAGGTTGAATTATGTAAAATTTGGAAATTACCTTAGGTGAGCTTAGTATGAAGCTTTGCCTTGGCATCATGAAAAAACAGGTAACAAAAGTGACAAGACTCTGCTCTTACAGATGTGTCCTTGCTCATCCTGCCTCAATACGCCATGCAGCACAATATGCCTGGCATGAGTGAGCCGCCAGGTCCCATGCAACTCTGCTAGCGTCTGGAGTCTTTTTTTTGACAAAAATGCATCTAAGATGCAATACCAGGCGACTAGGACGCATCAGGAGACTGTGCTGATTAATTTGATATTCAAACACTGTGTGCAACCGAGTCTGTAAAGGGAACTTGGCTTAGAAACATAGCTGCAGCTGCTGCATCTTAGCACTTTGCATGCTGATTGAGAGACTCAGTTGCACACAGATATACATGTGATGCAAATCAAATTAATCAGTAGAGTCTCCTGGTGCGTACTTCTCGCATCGCATTGCGACTTAGACACATTTTCAGCAAAAAACACTCTGCACTAGCAGAGTCTCACAATACCGGGCGCGCCGAGAGGGGTTGTTTGGCACGAATGCAGCAAAGACAAGTGAGGACACATCTTTAGTTCGGAGACAATTGCTAGAAGAAAAACTGTTTTCCAAGTGAGGCATTTCATATCCACAGAGTCAAGCAGTTCAAACAGATCTGATTGTAAATATTGTAAGACAAGATTCAAGTCCCACGGAGCTGTGGGTGGAAGAAACAGAGGCTGTAGATGTAGGACCTCCTGCATAAATGTCTGTATCACAAGAAGGAAGGCCAAGTGTCTATGGAAAAAGACTGACAACATGAAAACATATACCTTTAAGGATCTTAGGCGCAGATCTGCAACCACACTGTTAAACGCAGTCCAAGTAAGGCAAGGTAGACTAATGACCCTTGTTGTAACAGGTTTGGATAGAGAGGAAGGGGCCATGGTTCGTCCATCAGCAGATGATCAAGGTCCGAGTAGCATTATCTGGTTGGCCAATTCGGAGCCACCAGGATTACAGTTGCTATTTCCTGATTGATAAGTTTCAGGACCTGAGGAAGTAGTGGAAATAGTGAAAACAGGTGAATCAGGCAAAAAGTCTACGGCATGGCTAGGGCGTCCTCAGCCAGAGTCCCTGGATCTCCTGTTCTGGAACAATACAGAGGAATCTTGTGGTGGAGTAGAGATCGCATGAAATCGCCATCCGGATCCAGAAAGACGTCCAGATGAAAAAAAAAAAAAAAACCCACTCACCGGGATGGAGGCCCTGATAACCAAGGTAATCTGTCTCCTGTCGACCCCAGGAAAGAAGACTGCCACTATGGCTAGTACATGACTCTCCGCACACTTGAGATTGTGTAACGTTTACTTCATGACTAATTTCCCCTTGACGACTGATGTACACCACCACTGTGGACGTTGTCAGACTGGACTTCATCAGATGCCCTTGCAGCAGCGACTGAGTCGCTATCAAGACGTTGAAGTTCTAAGACAACGGTTGGTAGTAATGCTTCCTGTTGGGACCAAGCTCCCTGAAACGGAGTCTGAATAACCACCGCACCCCAGAATACCAGCATCCGTGGTTAGCAACATCCAATTCCAGATTGAGAATGGGCAAACCACGTGGAGATGGTTGGAGTTCAACCACCAGAGGGGGGACATACTGGTCTGTGGAGAAATGTAAATGACCCTGGACAGGTGAAGTTGAGAGCCATCCCACTTGGAGAGCAGGGGGTATATAGTGTTCCCGCTAGGCTGTTTTAGCCCTGCCCCTTTTAGCGGCGCCCGCTAAAACAACCTGCTCTGTGCCTTTCCTACTCGCGGGCCACAGCATCCCACGGGTAGCAAAAGCAGCGGTAAACGATCAGCGCCGGAGGAGACAAGTTTCCCCAAGAGTCGCATACAAAATGGATGGAAACAGTCTTTTTTGATCTTCCCTAGCCTGAATCTTGTCCTGAGAAAGTAAAATCCTCTGAAAGGACGTTTCGAATATTATCCCCAAGAAGAGTAGTCTCTGGGATGGAGTCAGATTGAAATTTTTTTTGTTGACAATCCTGCCATGAAATATGAGGGTGAGATGCTTCAGATTGACATGTGCATTAATTATGTCCACAGTCGGGGCCTTGATAAAGAGATAGTTGAGATAAGGGATGATCGTAACCCCCAACAACCGTGAGCTACCATTACCATCATTACTTTGGTAAAGGATACCCATGGGGTGGAGGAGAGGCCAAAAGATAAGGGCTCTGAAATGAAAGTGGGACTTCCTTATTGCAAACCCAGGAATTTCCCTTTTCCCATGCTCGCTATCACGAGCACTGGGACTCCACTTTGAATTTCTGAAATAGCAGATTTAGAATGGGAAGTACAGAGAGGTCTGACTTTGAAACAACAAAGAGGTTTAAATAAAACCCTTAGGATCTCAACGCCCGAGGAAAGAAGTTTGTTTATCGCTTCCATCAAAGCCACAAGTTTCTGATGAAAGGCCATGAGCCCTGTGGTGAAGAACCTCCAAGGAGGGGGACCTACAAATTTCATCTTGTACCCTACAGAGAGGATACTTTGCAGCCAAGAATCAGAACATGTTTGGAACCAGATGTTTTGAAAACACACAATACATGCTCCCACCATAGAAAAGGAATGAAAGAATGGCCCAGAAGAATTGCGCAGTGTGGTTGTCAAAGAAGAAGAAGGTAAGAAGGAGCTCTTGCCCCCTGTAGCTAGAGCAATTATGTAAGATACCACCAGAAAAAGAAAGGGCTTCTAAGGAACACTTAGATACAGAATCTGTCTGCCATGTTCTCAGCCATAGGGCCCTACGTGCCGCAATGGCAGCAGCAAAAACTTTTAATGCAGATGAGGCCTGCATCTATGGCAGCCAGTGGCACGGAGTCTGCACAGCAGGATCCATTGAAAAATAAACATTATGACGACAGGCTGTACAGCGGCCTGAAAAAAACGGCAGCGCTTCAATGGGTATTTAAATCAAAGTGAGGTGGGGTATGGAGTGGGAGGAATTAAGTCAAAAATCAATGAAGATTTAATGTGGCAGGCGCCACACATCACTGTCTATACCCCATTGTTACTCCAGTGTCCCCCAGTGGAAGGAGATTTTTTTTCTTTTTTTTTCTTTACTTCTACGCCATAAGAAACAAAACATAATATACATACATACTTGTGTCTTACTAAGTGTGGGGCAAGCGCCAACACAGAATTTAAGCCAAAGGATTTGGGGGCACTGAATGCTATATTCCTGCTTTCATATGTTGTTTTGCCACCAGACTAACTTTTTAGGAAGCTAACGCACCCTTCATTATTAAATATTAGAGGCAACAATAATGAGATGATCACTGTCCCAATCATTAATAAGCACTAGTCTTTCAGAGTCTCTTGTTCCATAGCACACAGGCAAAAGGCTTACCTCCAGATCTTCCTCCTCATCGATTTCTTCTATATGATGAAAGGCAGCTGTAAGCACTTCTACAGCCTTCCCATGGAACAACATTTCAATTGTTACAAATTCACTAAATATTTTCTAAAACAAAAGAAAGTAATATGATAAAAGTAACATTTATATAATAAACATACATTGTATTGATTTGAACGTTGTTTAGATATTTTTAAGTAATATTGTAGAGTAACTAAACTCAATCTATATCTTATGCTGGGCATACTCTATAAAATTATCGGGGCGACCCTCCCAATATCAGCGGATACCCCCGATAAATGTAGTGTGTGCGGGCGACAGAGGGTAAAATATCCATCAGTCATGCATGCCGCATTGTCCAGCATGCCATCCAATGCGTTATTTTGTATGTTAAATGTCGGCCGCTTCGGGCAGTGTATGCCTAGCTGCGGCCAACAGACAAACATTTCACCTGTTCCTTCCCATGGAAGGAACAGGGAAATGTCTCCTCCCTGGAGGCGGAGTGCAGATATCGGGGCCAATACACTAAGATATCTCACAGTGTATGTCCGCGATATCTGCAGGGTGAATGGCTGCCAGATAAAATGTCTGTCGGTCTGGCAGGCATTTTATCTGGCAGTGTATGCCTCGCCTTGGACATTGAACAGACCAATAACAGGATTATGGTACTTACCGGTAAATCCATTTCTCCTATTCCACAGGGGACACTGGAGCTTAAGACAAAGGGGTATAGATGGTGGTAGAGTAGAGGCTGGCACTTTAAATAATTTAGATGTGTGACTGGCTCCTCCCTCTCTATGCCCCATCAGCCCCAGTTAAGAAAACAGAGCCTGAGGGGAGACCAAACAGACCGGAAGAAAAAAGGAGAAGGAAAAATTCCCAGAATGGGACAAACCATCAGTGAACACCACAACTCACTGCAGGCCAACAACATACAAAACTGCAACAGAAGTAGAGCAGAAAAATTCCAACAGGAAAAACATTGCAACAGGTAAGCAGCAGTGGGCGGGTGTCCAGTGTCCCCTGTGGAATCTGAGAAATGGATTTACCGGTAAGTACCAAAATCCTGTTTTTGCCTTCATCTACTAGCGGACACTGGACATCAAGACTTTGTGGATGTCCCAAAGCTGCCCTCCCGGTTAGGAGAGTGCTGAGGAACCTGTAAAACTCTGAGGCCGAAATTTGAATCAGAGGGCGCAAAGGTATCAAACCTGTAAAACCGAACAAAAGTGTGCAGAGAAGTCCACGTAGCTGCACGGCAAGAGACGCATGAGCACCCCTGTGCACAGCCCAAGATGTACCCACCGAGTACATAGAATGTGTCGAAATGGATACAGGTGGAGGTCGAGCATTGGCGACAAGCCAGACGGATCCATCTGGCCAAAGTCTGTTTAGACGGAGGCCAACCCTGCCGGGCCGCATCATATAGGACGAAAAGAGTATCTGATTTGTGCAAACCCGCTGTACTTGCCTCGTAGATAGAGAGGGCCCTCACCTACATCTAGGGAGTGCAAAGTCCCAGATGAATCCAGCAGGCTGGGACCACAATCGGCTAATTAGTGTGGAAAGTAGATAACACCTTTGGTAAAAAGGAAGGGAGAGTACGAAGTTCAGCTCGATCTTCTGGTTTTTTTTTTCACGATCGACACATGCCTAGCCAAAGCCAGGGCCAACAAAAGGACCAATTTCTAGGTGAGAAATTTTAAACCCACCTCATCCAAGGGTTCAAACACTGCAGACTGAAGAAAAGACAGGACAAGGTTGAGATCCCATGGCAAAGTAGGTGGCACAAAAGGGAGGCTGGATCGAAACACCCCCTGAAGCAAAGTCTGCACCTTCGGAAGCAGGGCCAAGCAACGCTGAAATAAATACAGATAAGGCAAAACCCTGCACCTTCAACAAGTCCAAGAAAAGTCCAGCATCTAAACCCCTTTGAAGGAACAAAAGCCGAGGCAAGTAGAATGAAGAGGTGAAAGAACCACACCCCTCGCACCAGGCCACATAGGATTTCCAAATGCGATGGTAATGAGCGTATGTAACCAGTCTCAGAGCTCTAAGCATAGCAGGAATCACGGTCTGTGGAATACCAGGTCTTCTCAAGATGTAGGTTTCAACGGCCACACTGTCAAACATAGTCTATGTAAGTCGGGATACACAAACGGACCTTGCTGAAGAAGATCCAATCTCAGCGGAAGAGGCCATGGATCGTCTGCCAGAAGGAGGAGTAACAAGCCAGATGGGGCCAGTGCGGAACCACTAGGCTTGATGCGCCAGTCACAATTCTAAATTATTTAAAGTGCCAGGATCTACTCTACCACCGTCTATACCTCTGGGTTGTCGTCCTCCAGAGAAGAATGGTCCTGGTCTGAGTTGTCAATAAGGTCATGCTCAGCCTGAGAATTTGAACCCTGCCAAAATTTAAGGATTCCTTGCAGTCTCGTGTCCTAGGTTTACTTTACAATTCCATTTCTCCTCTTTTCCTCTCAATAATAATTTGGAAATTTTGCAGGCACATTTTCCTCCATTGTACTATTACTTGCTCCTCTGCACTGATAGTTTATTCCTACATCTAGTTTTCCTCCCCCTACTCAACTCTTCCACACCATTATCATGTGTACCACCTCCTCCACTCATTGTCTACCTAATCCTCTGCTCTACCCCCTTCTTCCACCTATATCATTTCCCCCTTGTCTCCTCCACCTCCTCCCTTTATCTCCTCTCCCACTACTACACTTTCATTCTCTTCTACCCCTCCTATGTCCTACTACCCCACTGATAATCCTTCCTCCAAACCTCCTCTCCATACCACCCCCATCATATTAAACTCCCTCCCTGCCAACCACCTACAGGTTCCCTTCCCAGCACTGGTCCCCGCATAATCTCTCCACTAAATTCATCTCGGCCACCCATATTAAACTCACCTTCTCGCTACAGTAACCCAAATAATCTAATGCATATCTCTCCCACAAACATTGTCCCTCTATCCTGTGCCCTCTGGAATGCCAGATCAGTATGTAACAAACTCGTACCCACCCATGACCTTTTCATCTAAAAAAACTTGCATCTCCTAGCCATTACTGAAACCTGGATTTCACCCTCTGACACCACCTCCCCTGCTGCTCTCTCCTCTGGGGCCTCATCTTCTCTCATACCCCTCGGCCTGGGGGTCGCCATGGTGGTGGGGTAGGGGTCCTTCTATCCCCCGGCACCTCCTACCAACTACTACCCTCTGAACCATCTCTTACTTTCTCTACATTTGAGGTTCATGCTATACGCCTCTTCCAACCAGTTCACCTTAGAGTAGCTGTTATTTACCGTCCCCCTGGCCGTCCTTCCAAATTCATTGACAGCTTCGCTTCCTGGCTTCCTCACTTTCTCTTCTCTGACCTTCCGTCTCTTATCCTAGGTGACTTCAATATTCCTATTGATAGCCCCACAGAAGCCTCTGCCACCAAACTCCTTACCCTCACCTCTTCATTTGGTCTCTCCCAATGGACCTCTTCACCCTCCCATGTGAGTGGGCATTCGCTTGACCTGGTCTTCACTCACCGTTGTGATATTTCTGATTACTCCAATTTCCCATTCCCCCTCTCTGACCATCACCTTCTTTCTTTTAACTTATCCCTCTCTCCTTCCCTTCCTCTACCTCCTAAGGCCACCATCATTTAGCGTAACATTGACACTATTGACCATTTCTTTTTCTTCCCAGCTGGACTCGCTTCTCTCTCCTGCCCTGAACAAGCCATTTCTCTATACAATACCTCCCTTACTTCATCTCTGGACTCTGTTGCTCCGGCGATCACTATTCACCCTCGCAGATTTACACCTCAACCTTGGCATTCCAAATGCACCAGATACCTGCAAAAGTGTTCACGAACTGCCGAGCGACAGTGGAGAAGATCACGCTCCAAGGCTGATTTTCTCCCTTTCAAATTTATGCTCTCATCATACAGTGCTGCCCTTTCCCTCTCCAAACAGTCATATTTCAAGAACCTCATCTCCTCTCAGTCCTCAAATCCCCAACATCTCTTCACCACCTTCAACTCCCTCCTCCGCCCACCCCCTCCTCACCTCACATCCTCGCTCTCTGCCCTTGTCTTTGCTACCTACTTTACATCTAAAATTGACTCCATACGTCAGGACATCATATCCCACCAGTCTCCCTGCTATCCACCTCCTCTCTTCCCAGATCACCCCTCTCCTTCCATTTTACCGACTAACTTTCTTCTCCCCTGTATCTGGAGAGGAAGTCATGTCCCTCATCCAGTCCTCCCCCCCCTTCCACCTCCCCTCTTGACCCTATCTCTTCACGTCTCCTCCGCTTCCTCTCTCCTTCTGCCTGCTCCCATCTTGCCCACCTCCTTAATCTCTCCCTATCATCAGGCACTGTCCCGTCTGCATTCAAACATGCCCTTGTCTCCCCCATACTAAAAAAACCTACCCTTGATCCTAACACTCTCTCCAACTACCGTCCAATCTCTCTCCTTCCTTTTTCCTCCAAGCTTCTTGAGCGTGCTCTTTACAAGCGCCTTACCACCTTTCTTTCCTCTCACTCCCTCCTTGACCCTTTTCAGTCAGGCTTCCGTTCTCTCAACTCCACTGAAACCGCCCTCACTAAAGTCAGCAACGACCTCTTTGCTGCTAAATCCAAGGGCCACTACTCTCTGTTCATTCTCCTTGACCTTTCTGCTGCTTTCGACACTGTGGACCACCCTCTCCTTCTGCAAATCCTTCACTCCCTTGGTCTACGTGACACCGCCCTCTCCTGGCTATCCTCCTACCTCTCTGACCGATCCTTCTCTGTCTCCTCTCATGGCTCCTCTTCTCCCCCACAGCCTCTTGCAGTAGGTGTTCCCCAAGGTTCTGTTCTTGGACCTCTTCTTTTCTCACTCTATACATCCTCACTAGGTGAACTCAAGCTCTTTTGACCTCCAATATCATCTCTATGCTGATGATACTCAGATCTACCTTTCCTCCCCTGACCTCTCTCCTCACTCGTGTCTCCAACTGTCTCTCGGCCATCTCTTCCTGGATGTCCCAGCGATTTCTTAAACTTAATATGTCTAAGACTGAGCTAATCATCTTCCCTCCCCCCTGCATAACCACACTTCCCACAATTTCCTTATCAATTGATGGCACAACTATCTCCTCTAGCCCCAAAGTGCGCTGTCTTGGAGTTATCCTGGACTCCTCCCTCTCCCTCAAACCACATATCCAGAATATCTCACCGTCCTGTCATTTTTATCTTAAAAATATTTCCAAGATTAGACCCTTTCTCACCCAGGATGCCACTAAAACCCTCATTCACTCATTGGTCATCTCCAGATTGGACTACTGTAACCTCCTCCTATCTGGCCTCCCCAAATCCCTTCTCTCCCCTCTCCAGTCTGTCCTCAATGCTGCAGCTCGGCTCATCTTCCTCTCAAAACGCTCTACATCTGCCTCCCCTCTCCTCCTACAAGCTCTCCACTGGCTCCCCTTCCCTTTTAGAACCCAATTTAAAGGTTCTCACACTCACTTACAAAGCCCTCAGCCATTCCTCTCCCATTTACATCTCTGATCTCCTCTCCCTTCACTCTCCTGTCCGCCCTCTTCGTTCAACAAATGCACCCCGCCTCTCATGCCAATTGATTACTTCCTCCCACTCCCGCCTCCAAGATTTTGCCCGCACTGCTCCCCACCTTTGGAACGCTCTCCCGCTTCCCATCAGACTCTCCTCCTCTCTTTAATCCTTCAAACGGGCTCTCAAGACCCACTATTTCATCAAAGCCTTTCAGCTCTCATCTTAACTTGCTGCTACATACTCCTCTCTCCCTGCCTACCCCATCTGTTTCACCCCTGTCTGTCCCTCTCCCCTAGAATGTAAGCTCCGATGAGCAGGGCCCTCTACCCTCTTGTGCTTCTCCTTACTTTACCTTCATCTACTTCTTACACTCTACCAGGGCACCTAACACTTGGTTGCTTTGCATTGTTGTATATTATCCATGCCCTGTAATGTATTGTATTGTACTGTAAGTCACTAAATCTATTCATGTACTTTGTGAGGCGCTGCGGAACACTTGTGGCGCCATATAAATAAACGATAATAATAATAGGTGCTGCGGACGAATCCAGTCGTCTCTCAAGGATAGAAGAAACCTGCAGCAAACCTTGAACAGACCTAGCCAAACCTTGTGTCCATGAAGGCTCAGTAGAGTGGAGGAAAAGGAAGAAGAGACTCAAATCATCAGGAACAGCCATAGGGGAGGGACCCACTGAAGGACTCGCCATGGGCTGGAAGCAACTAGGGATGTACACCCTGCTGTTAGAGGCTAGTTGTCTAGCCAGTCCTGACAATGTTTCAGCTAGGGTTTGCCAGCCAAACTGGTGTCTCCACAGGGAGGGAAGCACCCTCATGCAGAGTCACACTGCCCTCCTCCTCTCCATACACTCAGACAGTCCCCCTCCCCAAATCCGACTGTGGCTGAGGAAATTATATATTTTTGGCACAACTCTCTTCAGAGAGTATATACTCCCAGACATAATGGAGTAGGAGGAATAGAGACAAAGGATAAGTCAAAATACCAGCAGCAGTCCTCTAGGAGGGATAAAGGAGGTGCAGACCCATTCCCCAGACACACTATACAAACAGTTGCTGTATAAGCTAAACAATCCCTCTAAGAACCCCTACAGAGATATAAAGGGGGAGAAGGAAGCAAGAAGTAGCCTTTTCCAGCATACGCACAATGGCTGCCTCTTTGGAGGATACCACAAAGGCTAAGGCTGGGTACACACTAGACAATGTGTACCCAGCCCGACCTCGGCAGTGACGGACCCGGCGGGAGAGCCAGCAGCGGCAGGTGAATACACACTTGCCGATACCAGCAGCGAAAAAAGGGGCAGCATGGCCCTCGCTAACGAAATTCCCTGTCAGTCCAGCATGTAGAGCCAAAGGAGGATGTCGCCGACGACCTTCGGGAGCGCGCATCACCAGCGACAGAGGGTACACACTTGACGATGTGCCCAATATGTTGGTCCGATCCGCCGGCATATCGTCTAGTGTGTACCCAGCATAAGTCTGTTAAGTGTTTGAAGCCGGAAAAACTGACAGGCCGTCTGCAGGCAGAGGAATGCCAGAGCGGAGGTGTGGACAAAATTAACCCCTCCTCTAAGAGCCTGGCCAAAAGGATGCAGCCAGGCCAGAGGACGCCTCCAAGGGCATTCCCTTCAGCGAGCAATGCCCGAATGCAGCTGTCACTAGGCCTGCCCACCCACCCAAAATAGAGGAACCGGCTCCTGAGTTGGCATAACTTGTAAAGGGAAGGGGTGGGGGGAGCGACTGCAGCTTGGAAGGCGGAATAATACTTACAAGGCTACAAACATGTATTCAGTGCGTGGCCTGAGCGATGAAGTCGGATAACACCTGCGTTCAGGGGAACCGGACAAGAGCCTGTGTCAGGTCCCTCCGGAGACATCCCATGATGTAGACAGGCTCTCGCAGCAGCAGTCTAGAGTTTGCCTAATGGAAATTGTTAACTAAAAATAAAATAAATAGAAAATTGCCAGGTTGATCAGCAGCTTGCATAAAGATCACTCTGCTCTAAAGGCCACTTGGAACAAAATGAGTACAGTGACCACCTGGGGTTTAGAACATTTCAAGTTTTCAAGAGACAGACTCCACACATTACCATCTATAGCCCAGTATTCCAGTGTCCCCCATTGGGGAAGTAAAAGTAGGGAAAAAAAAAAAGTTATGAACTTTTTTCTTATTTTAACCACTTGCCTGGCATGGCCGTATTCAGATGTGACCATATCAGGCTGGGCTTTCCCTGACATATTCACATCTGATGTGACCAGTCAGAAAATGCCCCGTGGGCAGCTGCTGGAAGATGATCTCCAGCAGCCGACAATCTCAGGGGGACCTCCCGGTCCCTCTGCACCTTCGGATGGTAGTACCGCAGTATGTGCACCGGAGGAGCAGCCGCCGGTCAATATAGCGCTGCCCCAGTGTATAGACCCGGCGACTACAGAGAGTAGCAGCTGCCGGGTCTGTGATTCCTGCGCTGTCCCACAATTAGCTGGAGTTCCCGGCGGCTGTAGAGAGTAGCAGCCACTGGGTCAATTAAGCCAGTGCCGCCCCCAGTCATGATGAATACCCGGCGGCTGCAGAGGGGAACACCTGCCGGGGAACAGCAGAGCCCCGACAGCCAGTGTCTGCACCAATCATCGATACATATTGATTGCACGATACACAAATACAAATGAGTAAAAAAAATTAAAAATGTATGTATATATCACCCACGCACGCAGGGGGGGTTTCAGAGTACCTAGAAACCCCCCCCCCTGCCTGCCAGTCCATCGCAGCCCAGCTTAACAATTATTTTTTTTTTGTGTAAAACATGTGAGCCGGCAACTGTCCCTGGCTGAGCTGCCTGTAGGAGGAGCTGCAGCGCTTGCGCACAGCTCATCCCGGGCAGTTCCCATAGGGCACCGCACACCGGCATTGTGGGAGGCTGAGACATCGGAGCCTGCTGCGTGACAATGACCGGCGCTCTCTCCCAGAGCCGCACCACAGGTGGGTGTAATGTTTTAAATGTGGGGGGAGGGTGATCTTTGTCAGTGTGTGTGTGTGTCTAGGCTTTGTCAGTGTGTGTGTGTGTATAGGCTTTGTCAATGCAGTGTGTGTTAGTGTGTCTGTGTCAGTGCAGTAGACTCCAAATAAAAAAAGTTCAACACCCGGTGTGCAGATCCTAAGAACTAAGTAGACCGCTCAGGCTTGAACATACAATCACCTACAGGCAGCGCTCCTCAGGTACTCAATAATCCAAGCTTGTTAATCCATTACTGTGCAACGTTTCAGATGCAATAATTACATATCTCTTCAAGACATTGATGAAATATGTAATAAATTCATCTGAAACGTTGCACAGTAATAGATTAACAAGCTTGGATTATTGAGTATCGATTATTGAGTACCCGAGGAGTGCTGCCTGTATGTGGTTAGATTTTTTTTTGCCATTGGCTTTGTAACCAAGTATTGAAAACCCCCCTTTCAAAATCCTGCGTCTGCCACTGTGTGTGTGTATATAATATATATATATATCTCTATCTAATCATCTATCACAGGAAATTAATAAACACCCCAGTAATGGGGTAATTTGTTTGAAGATCGGAGTCTCTGGGTGCTGCCTTATTTCCCTTGCTGTGTATATTGTGGGGGGGTGTGAGGGCACCGGAGCAGATATTAAAGAGAGCACTGGAGTCATAATTAATAAATTATATATATATATATATATATATATATATATTGCATTGCAATTTGCATATTATATTAAATCCAAACCTACTATAGAAGTATATTTTCAGTCTTCATATGCAGATAAAATGTATAACTTACTTTAATATCTTTTATTTTCTGTTTTTCAAAATTATCGATAGCTTCCTCGAGTTTTCGACTAATTCGAGCTGCATCCATCGTTGCTCTCTGTAATTCTGTTTCAGCCTTAAACAAAAGTAAAACTTTCTGACTTAGAGTAACATTCATTCCACCCTATCAAGTAAATCATCCGGCTTTATATAAACACAGACTATGTGTATATCGTTACAAAAGCTATGTATGTCCCTGGTTTCTAGCTTCTGTCTGGTGGTAATCAGGCTAGTGAGCAGCCTTGATTGACAGATCACCTGTGAAAGGTGAATTAAGATGTGTCCATTTTTCCAGTCATTCTCCCAATGCCTGGGGAGCAAGTTGCTGGCTTGCAGAGTGACACCATTACTACTTAAAGCGAATTCTGTGCTATATTGCTGTGTTTTTTTAGTGAGTTAGACAGTAGGACCTTCCACCCATAGAAAGGGAAGCATTTTGTTTAGTTAGCGCCAGACAGGTTAGGATTTAGGTTTATGTTTTGGAACTTTGTAAATAAAAATAGCTCCGGCTGTCTGTACCAAACATCCTGGACTGGTGTGCTATGAATACACTGCTGGGTGAAAAAAAAATACTGTTAACCCCTGGAAACTGCCCCCCATACTGGAGATAGATAGCTAGACAGAAAGAATTTTCATTGCTACATAGTGGCTATTAGGGGTTGCATGGTATCCAGGAGATATACTGTACACAAGTGAGCTCAGTGTGGCAAGTACTAATGTACCCCTTAAGTCACTACCTATGGTTCTGTGCACTGAAATAAACACATTTATTTTTTTAGCATATTAATGTTTTGTCATAGCCTTGAGAATTATTAAGGGTCATGGTTTAATAAAATCACAGCTATTCTAGATTACTTAAGAATAATATACAATGAAACAACACAGAGTTGGCAGACACACTATAAATGTTAATAACAATCATTCAAAGCAAATATCCCAGCATAATTACCTATTTGTTATTAATACTGCTTCTAACGTGAAAGGACACTTACAAAATGAGATTTAATGAACTATATCCTTACTATTTTAACAAAACAAAATCACTAGGTGGTTGTTGCAGTAAGGTAAAAGCTAACAAATCATAAATTGTATACAAATTAAAAGAAGTCGATCCACCTGATCCTGGGAGCTGAAGGAAATGGTGTTAATACCTGTGACTTAGTATCGATTAAGGAAGACAAGCACATCAAAGAAATTATAATTATACAGAATAAAATGAAAACCGTGAGTGCATTAATACCATTGTAGAACTTACTGCAAACACAAACATATTCCTGTGTTAGATGACAGTTTATCAGCTGAATATTTATTCTCAGAAAAAGCAGCACTTTAAGCTGCCACCCTATTGAAATTAATGGGTTTTGTATTGGCGGTGTCAAACAAGCCAATTTCTTGCTCTGAAACTTTTTTTGCATGCAGCATTAGGGGCGAGAAGAAAAACAGCTGACTCGAACAATCATTTTTCTTTTTTTAATTCTGGACAGATATATATTTTGTTTTATTAATTTTATTTGCATTCAGACAAAAAAAATAATATAAATTTTGTAAAACTTTATTAAGCACCACAAATACTTTGCGGTTCTTGCTTTGGCATTCATTTTCACTTTCATAATTAAAATTCAGCAGGATTGTGTGTGTGTGTACGTTTTAAGAAAAAAAAAAAACTGCCCTAGAAAAGAATATTTTTTTTTATTTTTTGCTGTCTTTATTTACACGCTATCCATAGACAGGAATAATATGTCAGCTTAACTAGGCCTTCCACTTTTTAAACTAGGGAATATACCGCATTAAGGGCTCTATTTACTACAATCCGCATTTGTAATGCAGATTGTAGTGTGATATTACCGACTGAATTCGCATTGCGAATTCAGGCAATATCACAGGGATTTACTACAAATCCCTTGCAGGGACAGAGCTTGTGATAAAGCACTGTCCCAGCGAATCCCCTCCGGAGCCTTATCACGGTATTTTCACCAAAAATACCGTGACAAGTGCCCCGCGCATGCGCTGACCGGCAGCCGCTGCTACCCCCCCCCACCACCATCGTTAAGCCCAGCCCCCCGCGATTGCGGACCCCCCGCCCCTTAATTACGCTTACCTGCAGTTATCGGGCCTCCAATGATGTCCTCTGTCGCTCCGGTCATGTGACATCTCATATTGCACTGGGACCCTGTCATGTGATGACCGGGCCCCAGTGCACCATGGGAGACCAGCTGACCGGAGGGAGGACATCACCGGAGTCCCGAACGCCGGTCCCTGGACTCAGGTAAGTTTGATTTTTTTTTTTTTTTTTCTACAGTGAATCAGCGTGCGGTCTGTTTAGACCACACAGCTGATCACTGGGGCCGGCTCCGGGCTCTGCACGTTATAGCGGAGCAGGAGTCCGGTAACCGGGGGAGACCCTGGATAACGCCACCTCCAGGTTATTATCACAGAGCTTTCCCCGGTATTTTTTCACATTTTATTTTTAGTAACTTTGGTCAGATCACATTTCCCATTACAATTATGGGAAATGCGATCTGATTACTAAATATAGACCCCATCCCTGTGTGGAGTTATTTTTTTTATCAAGTCATTGTCTCATGATCACTAGACAATTAATAAGGAGGGCAATTCAATTAAATGATATGTTGAATAGCACCGGTAATGAGTTCCCAGAGCTATTCAATTGGTTGCGCTGTTAACCTGCGACTAGAGGATTTCTGCTCACATACTCCTGAGATGAGAGTAGAAATGAAACTAAAACTAGTGCCGTGAGGCTGGTCGCGGGCTTAGAGCGAGCGCAAACGCCACTTAAGACGGAGAATGCAGTTTACTGCAACTAAACACCCGACATTAAACGGCGTAAACTGCATCTCCTGACTTAAGTGCAGTGGGGACAATTGAATAGCTCCGGGCACTAATTCCTGGCGCTATTCAACATCAAATTTAATTGAATAACCCCAATGGAGGCACATTGTTTATGAGAGTAGACTCCCCTCTTTCTTACAAGGGTGCCTCACGTGTGTATGTGCCATTAAAGGAGCAATCATGCACAATGTTCCATTCTTTTAATAGGGCACTGTGCCCTCTGATTAATATGTCTAATATGGATGCCCTTTAGTCACTGGAAGCCAGGTTGGAAGAAATCTGTCCCCCAATCCTTGGACTCCATGATTTCCTTTTAGTATAGGGGCTTAATGTCTGATGATCACACTAATCATCAGACAAGATCTGTAAACATCTAGTTTGAAAGAGGAGACTCCCCTCTTATGAGACTCCTATGTTGTATCGTTAGGAAGACCATAGAACTTAAGTCTCCATTTCTTTGTTTTATGAAACGTTGTGCACCCTGGTCAGCTTCCGCACTCCCCACTGGGAGAAGGCAATTGTTTAAGTGTTTTTCTTCACCCATCACTGAGGAAGACAAGTGGAACTCATCGTCCACAGTATTGCTGTACTGTATATGCAGAGGACGAAACCCACTCGTCCTTTGCAGCGAAGGGATTAAAACAAAATTACTACACACTATTGTGGTCATTCATAAAGTGTAAATTACAGACGCATGGAGCAAGATCATTTAAATGAGATAAAAACATTTAAACTTTTTAAACACATTATTAACCTTTGGGAAACCTTACAATTTTAGCTAAAAATTTATGATTCACTTTCACCATAAGTCCAGCCAAACGGAGCTGTAGTTTAGGAGCAAAACAGAAAAAAAACAAACATTTAAATTTACTGAAAGGAGTGATGCCAATGTCGTAGGGGGTTGGTCTGATGTTATACTATATACACACACACCAGAGTTTCCCAAACTGTGCCATTACAGCCCAGGTTTAAAGGATATCCATGCTTGAGTCTAGATGGTTAAATCAAATTGACAGAGGCAGTAATTAAGTCACCTGTGCTCAAGCATGGATATCCTTAAAACCTGGACTGTAATGGCAGAGTTTGAGAACCTCTGCAATATAGTGTCAAATAAAGGCAAGAAAGCAAAAATGATAATAATAAAAAAAAAAACCCCAAAAAAACAAAAAAAAACCACATTTTATAGTAAAAAGGCAAAATAAAAATTGAACATTAACAAGAGGATACGATAATTTGCCGATCAGATGGATTTCTCTGACGGGTTTTCTCTAGTTGTGCCATTTGCTTTGCTTCTTTGTTCCTTGCATTTAAAGTCACTTTAAGATCCTCCTATAAGAAACAATTGTCGTGACAGGTTATTTTTCTTACCTTCTTGGTTCCACATATAACTAAATAAGGAGCCTGCTTTTATTTATAGTCATTGTAGAATTCTCCATATTGCATTATTTCAGTCACTGAGAAATAACCAAACTTACTTCTGTGTATGAATTTACCAAACCAAACTGTGCAATTCTGCAAAAGAAGTCTGTAAACCTGACACCCACACTATGCCTGCTCAGAGACACATTCCTCCTAACATGGCAACATGCTGCACTGAAGTGAGAGAGCAGGGTGGATATATTTTGCTACGTAAAATCACTACAATTCTTTCATACATATTACCCAGCTCAATATACATATTTGCTATACACACACACACACACATATATATATATATATACACATATATATACACACACACACACACACACACACACACACACACAGCGGCTTTAAGTTCAAAGCATTTCGTTTTCTTTTTCTCATGACTAGATCTGAAAACAGGAAGAAATCAGTGAGATGATTTGAAAAAATTAAAAAAATATATAAAAGTGTCTAAAGACTTGTCCAGAACATGGAAGCTGCTATATTGTATTCATTTGTAACTTTAAATGAGCATCAAAGTTGTTCAAAGAAAAACAAAAACACATTGATACAAAGTAACGGAGATTTCCGCACCAACTGATATGGTACAGTTTATATACTTTAATTCAGACAATTATGTGCCGATTTTTTTTTTATTTTTAGTGGTGGTGCTGCCAAAGAGTAAATAGAGTTGAGGTAGACTTACCATTGAGAACTATTTTTCTTCGAAGTCCACAGTGATACCATGGGGGGAATAATGTGGTTGGAGTGATCCAGGCACCAAATGGTTAAGCTTTCAGCTCCCAGGATGCCTCTGGTCCTCCTCCATATACCCTGCTCCCGGCATTCAGTTGCGCAAACAAGCCCAAGGCAGGAGAAGGAAGGAAAAGGAGAAGGAAGAACATTCGTACATCAGAAACACACTCACAAATAATGAAGGAGTCCGCACCAAAAGAAAAATTACCCAATGAAGCGAGGCGAGTCAGTGTGGATGCCCTGTGGACCCTATGGATTTCGAAGAAAAAGTTATCTAGGTAAGTCTACCATAACTCTTATTTTCTTCTTCAGGGACCATAGGGAACCACAGGGATACCATGGGGATGTCCTAAAGCAGTTCCCTAAAGGGTGGGGGACACTCCTGAGCAGAAAGGAGAACCCCTCGCCCAAAGGAAGCATCCCGAGAGGCAAAAGTTTCAAAGGCGTAAAACCTAAGAAAAAAGTGTGGACGTAAGACCACGTGGCTGCCTTGCATAATTGCGCCTCAGAGGCACCACGACTAAACACCCACAATGGCCCCACAGACTGGGTAGAATGTGCTGTTGCAGTGTTCGGGATAGGGAGATCAGCCTGTGTGTATACCTGAGAGATAGTCATACGTAACCATCAAGCCAGAGTCTGTTTGTTAGCTGGTCATCCTCGTTTTTGAAAACCATATAGCAGAAAAAGTGCATCTGATTTTCTGAGATTGTACGCTCCACACAAATACAGAGAGCACGAACCACATCCAGGGAGGCTTCACCTACAGAAAGGTCTGAAGACTGAAAAGCTGGAACCACAATCTCTTCATTCACATGAAAACGGGACACTACCTTAGGAAGGTAACCCCCCTTGTGCGGAGAACAGCTCTATACTTGTGAAAAAAAAAAAATGGGAAGCGACAAGAGTGCGCTGCCAAATCAGAGACTCTGCGTGTAGAAGAGATAGCGAGGAGAAAAAGGTGTCTTCACCGTCAAACATTTCATATGAGTCCAGAGGTTCAAATGGATGGGGGAGCCTGTAGCCCCTTGAGAGCCAAAGGCAAATCCCACTGTGCCACCGGTGGGACAAAGGGTGGCTGAACTCGAAGAACACCCTGTAAAAAAAATGTAACAGTGGGTAAAGAAGCAATCCTTCGCTGGAACCAGACTGGCAGCGCAGAAACCTGCACTCTCGTGGTGGCCAGGGGGAGACCAAGGTATAACCCAGCCTGGAGAAAAGCAAGTACAGACGAAGTACGTACGGATGTAGGTAGGGACCCTGCGCTAACAGATCCGGCCATAGAGGCAGAGGAAACGGAATGTATGTATATAGATTCCGTATGTCGGTGAACCAATGATGTCTGGGCCAAGCAGGAGCAAACAGTATTACTGTTCCGCCTTCCTGCCAGTTTGACGTTCCATCTTACTGCCAGTGCGTTCACTAAGGCGGCTAATGGGTCTCTTGTCCTGGACCCGTACCTGGGAACATTGTGGTTTTGACGTGATGCCATGAGTTCCTTGTCCAGTCGGCCCCATTTGTTCACTAGGAGTTGAAAAACTCCCGGATGGAGAGCCCACTCTCCGGCATGCAAGTCCTGACAACTTAGGAAGTCCGCTTCTCAATTGAGGATGAATATTGCAGAGATAGTCGGAAGATGACGTTCTGCCCAAACCAGAATGTATGTCACTTCCCTCATGGCTGCATGACTTCGCATGCCTCCCTGATGATTGAGATAGGCTACCGTGGTCGCGTTGTCAAACTGGATCTAGACCGGCCTGCCCTAGAGCAGGTCCTGTGCTTTGTATACTGCTCGAAGCTCCAGATTGATTATGGGCAGATAACATTCCTGATTTGTCCAACTTCCCGGAAAGATGTGATGAGTTGTCACTGCCCACCCCCCCCCCCCCCACCGTGAAGATTGGTGTCGTGGTGAGAAGCACCCACTTTGAAATCCAGAATGGGCAACCTTTGACCAGATGATCCTTTTGTAGCCACCACGAGAGAGAAAGACGAACCTCCGGAGTGAGAAGGATCCTCTGGAACTTTATTAGATTATACTGTCCGTTCCACTGGAATAGAATCAATATCTGCAGAGGCCTGCAGATTTCTTCCAACTAATGATCCAGCCGTGCGTCTTTAGACATGCCATGGTCAGTTGGAGATGGTGTTGCAGAACAGCATTAGACTGTGCCAATAATCAGAAGGTCGTCCACATATGGTAGTATTCAGATTCCCCGATGCCTGAGGTAGGCCACCATAACCATTATTTTGGTGAAAACCCGAGGCGCCGTTGATCAAGCAAAAGGGTAGTGCCTGAAATTGGTAATGCTGTTGCAGGGCAGAAATCCTGTAGAAACTGTTGATAGGATGGTGTAATAGGCACATGCCCAGGGAAGCCATAACATCCCCAGGTTCCACTGCCAAAATAATTGACCCAAGTTCCGTATGGAGACTCTTCGGTACACGGATGTTTCAGATTTAGAATAGATGAGACACATTCGGTTTCTGAACCAAAAATAGATTGGAATAATAACCCCTTCCTTGTTAACCCACAGGAACCGGGATTATCACCCCTGCCCGCAGGAGGGAGCAAATCTGGAGGGCCAAAGCCTTGATAGAATCTGATGGGAGAGTTGTGCAAAAAAAGGATGCCTCTGGAAAGTGAGGATCACTTCTCAGACCCAGGCGTCTGTTGCTTGATGCCAGTATTCCGCAAACAGGAGCAGTCGGCACCCCACCCTGGGATCCCCCAGGAGGAGGCCCGCCCCCATCAGGCAGCGGGTTTGTCGTCTGGCTTAGAAGCTGGACGTCTGGCCGGCCAGGACCTCTTAGTTTGCTGCTTGGTTGTCCTGCGAGCACTAGATGGTCTGGAGGAAGACTGACCTTTTGCTCGTCCCTGTTGGCTTAAGGACCAAAAAGACTGCCTAGACTTCAACGTAGCTGTTGATGGCAGACCTGCATATTTTGAGGCTCCAAAAAGTGTATTCCCCCCCCCCCCAAAAAAAAGTAAGGATTCCAGAGCCTTCTTTGACCCTGTATCTGCTTTCCAGGACCTCAGCCAAAGGACTCTATGAGCCACAACGGAGGCTGTCGATGCCTTAGATGCTAGGAGTCCAACATCTATTACAGCTTCTCCCAAATAGGAGGCAGCTTCCCGTATGTGGGAGATAGGTCAGCTGTTCTCCGGTAGCATTTGGTGGAGTCTCTTCCAATGCCCACGTCCATTCTTCAACAGCCTTGGCTACCCAAGGCCCAGCCATAACCGGTCAAGTAACAGCTCCAGAAGATGAAAACACTGCCTTAAGACAGGTTTCAAATGTTTCTCTCTGTAGAATCTCTAAGAGAAGATGCTGACGAAATAGGCAACGTAGCACTCCCGACTAAATGTGTCACATTTGCATCCACAGTAGGAGGGATTTCCCACTTATTACATTCAGAAGCTGGGAAAGGATACAACAATGCTAATCTTTTTGTAACATGGAACAGTCTATCTGGATTAAACCATGCCCAGTGTCCTCCCCAGGCTGTTTTCTGCGGGTGCATTGCCCGGCAGAAACAGCCTGCCGCCCGGCCCTTATCCCCGCCGACCCCCGCTGGCCTCTGAAGCGACCGGAGGCTAAAGAAGCCTCCAATCACTTCAGAGGCCAGTGATGACGCCACGCGCGCCTGCTGGATCTAGTTAGATCCAGTCAGAGCGAGGCAGTGGCCAGCAAGTACAGGTAAGTGCTGGGCTGGGGCCAGTCTGGGGACACTGCATAAGGGACACTATTAAACCTGGGTGCACTGCATATAAGAGGTCAGTCTGGGGGCACTACTTCAGCCAGAGGGCAATGCATAAGGGCAAAGTTAAACTACAGGAGGCACTGCATAAAGGGGAAAACTACAGGGGGCACTGCATAATGGGCACTTTTGACTGAGAGAAAGTGGGGAAGCAGCCTGAAACCTGTTGGGCTGGATTGGTAAGGGAGATACCCCTTTTCCCGGCGCGCGCATAATTGCGAAGGCCCCCACCCGGCTACTTTTGGATGCCACCCAGCTGGAAAAAATTTCTGGGGAGAACACTGATACCTCTTCCACAAGCTCAGTGAGCTGCTCAGATTTAGGAAACTCAGGTTTTACCACCTTCTAGTGTTTAAACAATGGAGCCTTCTTTCTAGGTGCTGGTTTATCACCCTGTATATTTAGGATTGATTTAACCGCCCTCAGTAAAGGAGGAACATCCACTGTAGGACGATTCTCTTCAGAACTAGACCATGGAGAAGAACCCGGCGCATCATCGGATTCCTCTGAAGATGCATCTGAATCTACATGCTGAGCAGACTGATAAAAAGATAACCTCCGTTAAGGTGTCTTAGTGACTACTGGTCTGTTTGCAACACCTGACTGAGCCATACTCTGACTTGAGTGGGCATAAACATCCACCCAGGAAGGATGTATAGTAGAGGCAAACACAGCATGCTGTGGGTATCCAATTAAAGGAGGCAGTGTGAGCGTAGCCAAACGATCCACTGGCTGCGTCATCACCTGAGACAAAGAGGCAACCCAAGATGGCTCCTGTACAGAGGCTGGTAGACTGGACTGGTGAGGTGGTTCTTTATAACAGACAACACACAAGCCATCCTTAATAAAGTCCTGAGGGGACTACCCCGCAGAACAGGATTTACAAGAAACCAGTACTAGGGCCTCCACCTCATGTTTCCTTCCCTTTACTTTTTTTTTTTTTATTTGTTTAAATTGTATTTTTTATTGCAACATATGAATTGTATAAACAAAAAATAATATTGATATAAAATCAATACAGTTGAAACAAAAACAAAAAAATATCCATACAGAAAAAATATTAGGAACATAATCTGAAGTGGTAACCACAAACAAAGAAAAGTAGAGCAGAGTATTATAACTAGTAGCCATAATCACATTTGTATAAGAAATATTTTTAAATCGATTACTGTTTTATTGTGTAAGAGAATCCTAACACAATTCCACAGAAAAATAATAATAAAAAAAAAAAATAGATTTACACAAATTAAACAAATAAAAAACAACAAAGTCCCTCTCCCCCACCCCCCGCAGAACCCCACAGGCACCACCTCTTAAACAGTGTTCGAGTCAAAAGCAATAGGCAGATTATTATCGATTATATACAATAATTACCAGGAGGTATTATGGAGGCTATGGTGAATTTGGCGTTTCAGCTCAACAGACAGTGTAGAAATATAACTCTTCCACATACTGAAAAAAGGCGGGGTTCGCAAAATATGCGCTATAGTGTTTTTACGCACTACAGAAAACTGGGGACCAAGTTTTAAAATCTGATGGTCCTGCAGGACGCGCTGGCGCTGTGTGAGATGCAGTAGCCAATCCCTGCGCAGCGGCGTCTTCCCGGCCAACCACCCCGCATTGTCTCCTCGGCCAACCACCGTCTTCCTGACTGAGTCTATGCACTGCATCCCTCTGGCATTTCTTCCTTGGCTGCAGCAGCATTGTCCATGGTGCCAGGACCCTCTAGAAGCCTGCTCTCCTTCAGTCAGGAGGTGGACACTGCACAGGAGGGAGCTGCAACAGTGACCCGACCGGGGGGCTCCCAGCAAAAGCAAGGAGGTAACCGCTACCACATATGCTGTCTATCCTTACCCACTCCCTACCCTCAGTACTGCCCCAGCTGCTATCCTAACTCCCTCCCTAACAACAGTACTGCCCTAATTATCTACCCTTACCCCTTCTTCCTTGACCCCTAGTACTGCCCTAGCTGCTAACAAACTCTTTCTCCCTCTCTGCCCCAGCTGCTGTCTACACTTGCCCCCTCTACTCCCAGTGCTGCCCCAGCTGCTATCCTGACCCAGCACTGCCCCTAACCACCTCCTTGCCGACATCAGTACTGACCTAGTTGCTATTTACCCTTACCCCCAGCCCTGCCTGCCCTTACTCCACTCTAGCTGCAGCTCTACCCCAACTTCTCCCTGCCTTTACCCCCCCCCGCTCTACTCCAACCCCCTCTACCCCAACTGCTACATACCCCCCAGCTCTGTTCCAACTGTTGGCTGCCCTCAACTCCCATAATATGATGGGACCCAGAAAAAGTGGTGTAGGACCCCAATTTTTTAAAGTGAGGGGTCCCTGGAACCCACAATTTTTTCGCTCAGCGCGATCATTGAAAATGTTCGACTTTATGCTCCTTATCCAGAGTTACCTCTATCCAGTCCATGCGGAACAGATTAAAAAAAAAAGCTTGGCCCTGAATAGGGACAATGATGGGGGAGATGTTGAAACCCACTCTTGTAGAATTGCTTTACGGCCAGCTGCACTGATGGCTAGAAGCAATTGCCTTCCCCATTTACTTATTCTAGCGCTAGCCGGTAAAAGACCCAGCACCGCCCAATCCGCAGTAAAAGGCACATAATTAAATAGTCTTCAGCATAACGCTTGACCTGAAGCCAGAATCGTCTAACCAGTGGGCAGAGCCAAAAGCAATGAAACAAGTCTGCATTGTACTCTCCAAACCTATAACATGAGTGAGAGGAGGAGTGCCCCATAAGGAAGTTCCTGCGCGGAGATAAATATGCACGGTGGAAAATGTTTAAAAACATTAGTGTACATAGCGGATGGTAATTACGGGAAACCGCCAATGCAGCTACCAGGTCATCAACCGAAAGAGAGGGGGAATTGTGGCAGCCATTGTATCATCCCTGTAGTAGAAAGAGTGATCCATGTCTTCACGAAAAGAGATATAATAATGGGAAATGGCTTTTTTAAGAATAGGAGGGTACAACAAAAGTGAATCTACTGGATTTCCCAATCCCTGACTGAAAAATGCCTGACCACTGTACTATATAATGCTTGGCCTGAAGAAAAGACAGGGGGTGACCGGCTAAGGTGGGGTACTTTACCACAGCATCTATGAATGATAGTATTTGTTGTGTGTCCCTATTAACCAAACAGCCGACACTAGTAATCCCCCCAGCCCGCCATAATGTGATGCGCAGCTAGACCATCTTGCAATTCAGGATTTTCCAGGAATGGAAGGAATAGAGATTTAGGAAAATTTAAACCAGCAGTATGCCGAATTATATGCCATAATTTCCTGGTATTCCACAATAAGGGGTTGTCTTTTAGAGTACTAGGCAACTCCTGGTCGTGGAGATTTAGGATGGCAAGCAAACGCCAATCAACCAAAAAACCTCTTTCAATGGAGGAATTAGCATTAGTATCGCTGTCATGAATCCAATCAGATAGATATCCAAAAATGGCTGCCCAACTGTACCTTCGTATGTCTGGGAAACCTATCCCACTATTTGCCTTGGTCTGCTGCAGTCGTATTAAGCTAATTTTTGGTCTCTTTCCATGCCAAATGAACCTCCTAAACATTGCATTAAGACTTTGCAAATCTTTGACTGAAAGAAACAGGGGAAGAGCTTGAATAATAAGTCTTGGAAAGGATGCCATTTTGATTAGGTTGGACAGTCCTAAATAAGACAAGGGAATATCCCTCCAACTCATCTGAGATCACCTTCATAATATAAGTGTAACTTAAAGAATAAAGATTACCCAGGCAGCGAGGTACACGGCCCTCAAGATATGTGAAATGGCCTCTGGTCCACTTCAGTGGGGAATCATCTATTACTAAGGACTGTGCAGGACGCGTGCCTAAACAAAGTGCTAACGATTTCTCGATGTTTACAGAGAACCCTGATACCATCTCAAATTGCCTCAGTATCTGAAAAATAGGGTCCAAAGAAACAGACGGGTCATCCAAATATAGCAAAACATTGTCAGCGCTGTTAATTTAATCTCTCTATAGCCAATTGATATACCTTTAAATTCTGTACACTTTTCCAACAACGAAATAGCGGATCTATTGCGAAGTTAAATAAAAGAGGTGAGAGGGGTCAGCCCTGCAGAGTTCCTCTAAACATCTCCAAAGGAGCACCACGATGACCATTAAAGTAGTGAATGGGGATGTATATAGATATCGTACAATATTGGTAAATGCAAAACCAAACTCTCGTGATCAGAGTACAGCAAAAAGGTGCAGCCATAGGACGGTGTCAAACGCCCTTGTTGTGTCAAGGCTTAAAAACATAATCTTAGTATTGGCCACTTCCGAGGAGGCCGCCGCCTGTATTCCCTCCTCACAGAATGGCGAACCCACACAAATGCTAATTGATACGAGGTAAGCAATTCCGGAAGTATCACCTGCAAACGATCTGCCATGATCTTAGCAAAGGAATTTGGCATCGGTATTTAAGAGACTTTTGAGCCTATACGAGTCTAAGAGAGCAGGATCCCTCTGGGGTTTAGGGAGCAAAATAGTGGTTGTATGTGTGAAATGAGAACCCTTATTTAGTAGGTCGTTAAACAAATCGACCAAAGCTGGTGCCACTTGCTGCTGTAGAAGTTTATAATATTCATTAGATAAGCCATCTGGCCCAGGGGACTTGCCCAGATGTAACTTCGATATAGCAGACAGCACCTCATCTATGGTCACGTCCCCACTAAGCAACTCCCTCTGGCTGGGGGTTAGTACAGGTAATGAGGGCTCAGAAAGCATACGCTCATAATAAATAAGTAACTAATAAGTCTCATTTTTTTTTTTTAACTATCTCCTCAGTAGAGGTCACAATCATGTTTGAGGAAGGATCCCTAAGCGTAGCAATATACGTCCTTTTACGACAAGGTCTCGACATATTAGTCAGTAAGCGACCAGATTTATTCCCCCATCAAAAGAACTTATGTTTAGTAAAAAGAACATCTTTTTTCGCTTGAGACAATAGATGGTTATCAATATAACCCTGCAGAGCAGAAGACAGTGTCTTGGAAAGAGACTCATAAGTAGCCCTAGCCTCCCTGCCTAGAAACATATTCAGTTATATGCCCCCTCAAGTCTGCCTTTGACGCTCCCCAAAACACTGCAGGTGTATCTCAGGCATCCAAATTATCATCCAGATAATTCAATCATTGATTAACAAGGAAAGTCTTAAAATTGTCAGATTTATACAGGTAAGCACCTAAGATCTGGGCCACTAGTTACGTGTCCCAACGTAAAGGATAGGGGCACTGGGGCGTGATCAGACACTAGGATCGCGTGAATCCCTGTATCCTGAACAAAATATACTACCTTATCTATTTGGGATCATCAATTATGCACTGCTCAGTGAAACGTGAACAGTTTGCCAGTTGGGTTAAGAAGTCTCCAAACATCAGTGAGCTGGAGGGTTGTTGAGATTTTGAAATTGCTGCCATGCCGATTGTGATCTAGACAATGGGACTGGCTGCCTGTCAAGAGAGAAGTTCACCACTGAATTAAAGTCTCCAGCCAATATTATTGAGAAAGTGAGGCGTTGAGCCAGTCATTGTGATATTTGTCCGATAAATTCATGAGGAGCAACATTGGGAGCATATACAGTCAGGTGCATAAGTAGTGGGACATTGACAATTACATCCAAATCAGGTGAACGGTGTAGGAATTACAATGGTTTCTATATGTGCCTTCCACTTTTTAAGGGGCCAAAAGTAATGGGACAAACTAAACAATCCTAAAATCTAACTTACACTTTAATACTTTGTTGCAAATCCTTTGCAGGCAATTACAGTCTGAAGTCTGGAATACATAGACATCACCAGACGCTGGGTTTCATCCCTGGTGATGCTCTGCCAGGCCTCTACTGCAAATGTCTTCAGTTCCTGCTTGTTCTTGGGGCATTTTCCCTTCAGTTTTGTCTTCATCAAGTGAAATGCATGCTCAAAATCGGATTCAGGTCAGGGGATTGACTTGGCCATTGCATAACATTCCACTTTTTAGCCTTAAAAAAAAACTCTTTGGTTGCTTTGCAGTATGCTTCGGGTCATTGTCCATCTGCACTGTGAAGCACTGTCCAATGAGTTCTGAAGCATTTGACTGAATATAAGCATATAATATTGCCCGAAACACTTCAGAATTCATTCTGCTGCTTTTGTCAGCAGTCACATCATCAATAAATACAAGGGAACCAGTTCCATTGGCCATACATGCCCACGCCATGACACTACCACCACCATGCTTCACTGATGAGGTGGTATATTTTGGATCATGAGCAGTTCCTTTAATTCTCCATACTCTTCTCTTCCCATCACTCTGGTACAAGTTGATCTTTGTCTCATCTGTCCATAGGATGTTGTTCCAGAACTGTAATGGCTTTTTAGTTGTTGTTTGGAAAACGCTAATCTGTTCTTCCTGTTTTTGTGGCTCACCAATGGTTTACATCTTGTGGTGAACCCTCTATATTTCACTCTTGTGAAGTCTTCTTCTCTTGATTGTTGACTTTGACACATATACACCTACCTCCTGGAGAGTGTTCTTGATTTGGCCAACTGTTGTGAAGGGGTTTTTCTTCACCAGGGAAATAATTCTTCTGTCATCCACCACAGTTGTTTTCCGTGGTCTTCTGGGTCTTTTGGTGTTGCTGAGCTCTCCGGTGCGTTCTTTCTTTTTAAGAATGTTCCAAACAGTTGATTTGGCCACACCTAATGTTTTTGTTATCTCTCTGATGGGTTTGTTCTGATTTTTCAGCCTAATGATGGCTTGCATCACTGATAGCGACAGCTCTTTGGATCTCATATTGAGAGTCGACAGCAACTGATTCCAAATGCAAATGTCACACCTAGAATCAACTCCAGACCTTTTACCTGCTTAATAGATAATGAAATAACGAGGGAATAGCCCACACCTGTGCATGAAATAGCTTTTGAGTTGATAGTCCCATTACTTTTGGCCCCTTAAAAAGTGGGAGGCACATATAGAAACCGTTGTAATTCCTACACCGTTCACCTGATTTGGATGCAATTACCCTCAAATTAAATCTGAAAGTCTGCAGTTAAAGCACATCTTGTTTGTTTCATTTCAAAGCCATTGTGGTGGTGAATAGAGGCCAAAATATGAAAATTCTGTCAATGTCCCAATATTTATGCTACTGACTGTATATTGACCAGTGTAAGCTTTTCCCCCCCAATCTCCACCTCCAAAATAAGGTACTTGGCATCCGAGTCAGCCACAGTGTTTAAAATGGAGTAATGCAGATTTCTGTAGAAAAGAATGGCCAAGTCCCTGACTTTTCTGCAGTAGCTCGCTGTCACGTATTCTCCTATCCATGGAGGCCGTAATGTGGAACCGCCACCCTCTAACCAGTGTGTCTCTTGAAGAAAAATTATGTCTGGACTAAACTTTTTTGAAATGGTTGTCTACCCTTTTCCTCTTAATGGGAAAATTCAAACCTCCCACATTCCAAGAAATCATTTTAAAAAGTTTAGCACTTGGAACAGCCTGTACTAGCGAACTTGCACCATTAGCCATGCTTAACGAATACCTGATTTAGGGAAATAAAAAATAGGATCTGGTATCAAATAATCTAGCTGTTCTCTGTCCCAACCTGCGGAGACAGTGTCAACCCTCCCACTCCCCGACCATGGGTGCAGGATCCTGTCCGAGAAGAGCAGGGAAGATAGGGAAAAAAAAAAAAAACAAGCACATACAATGCTTCAAACTCCTATTTTAAATTTTTTCACAACCTACACACATTGGTAGCAAGCACCACCGAAAACATATGGTGCATGCTAAAAACAAATAAAAAGAACAATATAATATGGATAAAAAGAGTATAACTCCTTTTAGAAAACAATATTCAGAACTACAGGGTATTCAAGCAGTATTAAAGGTTTGTCATTCGTCACAAAGGAACTTAATAAACAGTTTGTGAACTATACGTTGTAACATACCAAAGGCCACAAGGTCCCACCCAGACCCATGCAGAATTAGGCCCTGTGAGCGTCACATATGCACGAGGAGGGTAGGAGGAGCGACCCAGAAACTTTTCATGGATCTGTGCTTAGGACAGGGGAGAGCCTACCTCCCCTAAGCTGCATCAACCGGCCGGGCACGCTGGCCTCATGGCAGCAGAAGCGTCTGCTGCCGATCCCCGGCGTCAGACGATAAGGCCCCGGTGGACTAGCGAGGACGTGGACGCACTGGGCCCTCACTGCAGCAGCTTCCGGTGTGTCTCCGGCGTCGAAAGCAAGGACTGCCGCACACAATCCCCCATAAGCGAGGAATTGCCTTACCTGACATCTCCGTGCGTGCGGCTGCAGTCCGGGCCCTCACTGCTAGCAAGCTCTTCCGTGACCAGTCGAAATCAGAGACTTTACTGGTGTTGTGGATTGGCGGAGGTAGACTGAGTCGCAGTGCATGCCTCTTAATACAGACGCTCAACACCGCTAATTCAAAAACATAGAAATAAAATAAAACATAAAATAAAATCTTGGGACTGCCTGAGTAGTCCCTTATTGCTAAGGTGCGTCAGAATCCTGCCGTACCAAACAAACAACTGAATGCCTGTGGCCGGGGTATATGTGGAGGAGGACCAGAGGCATCCTGGGAGCTGAAAACTTATCTGTTTGGTGCCTGGATCACTCAAACCACATTATTACAAAAAGAGACTGGAGTAGAAGCCAGAGCCCCTTTGATCCTTTTCCCGCCTGTGGTAAAAAAAAAACCTTGTCGGTGGACGCCTCTTGAAAGTCAGAGCGTAGCCCTGCGAGACAACGCTGCGAACCCAGGCATCCAAAGTGGTTGTCATCCAGACGGAGAATAGCAGAAGCTGGCTTCCCACACTGGGGTCCCCCAAGGAGAGGCTCGACCCGTCAATCGGTAACCTTGTTGGCTGGTTTGGCAGCCGGGCCTCTGGTAGGCCAGGATTGCTCGATTCCGGGCTTGGAGGTCTTAGCGGAAGATTTTTGGGACCTTGAAAAAGACTGCCCCTTGGCCTTCCCTTGTGGGCGAAAGGAGGGCGCTCGTGCTCTAGGGGCTGCTGCCGAAGGTAGAGACGCTGTCTTGGAACACGCCACCGTGGCCCCCATCTTACCCAATTCTGGCCCAAATAGAACATCAACAGAATAAGGAAGGGCCTCAAGGGCCTTCTTAGAGTCCAAGTCAGCACGCCATCCAACACAGAAGAAGCTGACACCTAGGAAGTTAAGATTCTGGCGTCAAGAGCAATTCATCATCCAGATAGAAAGCAGCCTGCTTGATATGGGCCACCAGAAGTAATAGCTGGTTGCCATGGGCCCCGACTTAAGGCCCTCCTCTAGGGCATCCGCCCAAGCACCAAACGCCTTGGCCACCCATGCAGGTGCCATGGCCAGATATGCGATAGCACCTGCATGTGCATAAATTCCCTTAAGGATATTTTCCAACTTCCGGTCCGTCAGATTCTAGAGGGAAGCCGTATTTGAAATAGGATGGGTAGAACTCTTGATAATACGGGCTATGTGAATGTCAACAGGAGGAGGAGACTCCCATTTGCTACGCTCCTCGGCAGAAAGCGGGTAAAAAGACAATGCGCTGAAACCGCCTGTTAGTAGCGGTCCAAGTCTCCACTAGTATTTCCTCAAGTTGTTCAGACTTTGGAAACTTCACTGAGACCTTTCTCTGACGTTTGAAAACCAGCACCTTGGGTCTAGGAGCCAGTTCCTTGTCCTCAATAGAAAGGGCAGTCAGATCGGTCCTAACTAAGGCAACAATATCTACCTGAGGGAGAGGCTCCCCCTTAACAGACAAGGTCTCATCCTCAGAGGCACCAGAAAAATCCTCCTCCTGGTCAGAGGAGAGTTCCGAATCAGAAACCTCAACCATCTGGGAGACAGAGCTCTCACTTCTGGACGGTCTGCATCCAGAAGTTTGGTCCCTAGTCAGCATTTGTTGAAAGGAGAAGGTGCTCACTCATGGGGGTTCCAGTGAAGACAGCTGCAAATGAGAATGCATAATAGGGGAGGCTTTGACCACCAAAGTAGGAAGGACAGGTGCGGGAACTGTAAGGCGATCCACCAACTGCGACAAGTTGGCCGCCCATGTCTGTTCCTGATTGGAAGCAGTAGATGGGCCGTCTCACTGCGTATCTGAGTAACACCAGATACAGAGACCATCCTGGACCGCATACTGTGGGGAAAGACCAGCAGAACAGAGTCTACATGTACGCAGCAAAAGGAGCCTCCTTCTCCTTGAGCGTTTTGTTCTTGGCAGACATGTTACCCTGTTCCAAGAAATGTCCCACACACATAGTTATATAACAGGGGTGCGCAATAGGGAACAGTGCACTGAATGTAGGGGCCTCACAATTTAACAATGAGGGGGGCAACAGAGGGGGGGGGGGGGGGGGAGTTAACCCCTTTAACAGCTCTAGAAAGAAAGACATTAGTGTGGAAAATCAGAACAAGCACAGAGTCACATTCAGAGCAATAGAATAGGCAGATAACGCTCAATAATCCAACCCCAGTAGGCTGGAAGAAGCTAAACTGTACAACCTGCCTGAGAGGAGGTATACAGGGAGACAGAAGCCAAACCTCTCTGAAGACTAACTGCAGGAAGCACAGCTCTGAAATGGCTGCTCAGCATCTGTGCAAAGGAGGTGAGAGGAGGAGGAATAAGCCCATGGCGGGAAGCCTCCGTTAAGGATCATACCATGGGCCAGGGGAGGGGCTAAGCGTGAGAGCCTACCTCCCCCTGCTGACATAGAGCCCCAGGGTAATGGGAACCTAAAGATCCCTGCTGGCACTCACCCAATAATGCAGAAATGGGCCACTGAGCTCTGCAGACCCCCCCGCTGCCTTGTATGCCCTGGTGGTCTAGCGGGGGTGCGGGCGTCCCGGCCACCCACTTGTCAGCACCGCCAGTGGCAGCTGCGCTTGATGCGGTCCCTGCAAGCAGGGATCCGTACTTCATGTTGCCCCCCGCGTCTGTTCCTCCGTGTGCAGAGAGGATCCGCCCGAGGTCGCCGACCCACTCTCCAGCACCGCGGCCGCACTACATAGGTGCCCACTCCTACGGCACCAAACTAGACTGGCCTGCCTAGGCTGGGGTAAAGGGGAGGAGGAGCCTGGGCTGGACGTTCCTGAAGATTTTAACCGTTTGGTGCCCAGACTCCACCTGCCACCCTATTCCCCCAGCGTAGTCCCTATGTCCCCTATGGATGAAGAAACTGGAAGGAAGTGTCCAGATACCTGTAGTAAGGACAGAGAAACACATATCCTTCTCTGTGCTATCTTGAATTTGTGAGTATTGTCATAACTATAGACTATAAAAATTTTTAGGGCTAACAGTGGCGATTTCTATCGTATGCGATATTACAAAACGTAACATTATATGGAAAAAAAAATTAAACCAGGAATTTACACCCAAAAGAAGGCTAAAAAATAAGTCACAAGTACTTTTAACACACCTGTAAAAGGAAAGTACACAATCAAGTGCATACCTACCCTTTTAAGCTTGACAATTGCCCCATAGCTTTTCAAAGGTTCAAGAACTTTGGCTTCAAGTCTTTCAACCTGATAAACGAAAGAGATGCAGAAAATGAAATGACAATTTGCTAGCACATATATAACAAGGCAAAAACAAGAGATATGGTAAGAACTTACCTTTGTTATCTATGTTTCTAGGAAGTTCATAGGGTCCACAGGGTTGACCTTGGGGTATAGCTGGATCTGGATCCACGGGCACCACACAGTTAAAGCTTTTGCAGCTGCTCCCAGGATGCACTTGGCTCCCTCCTCCTCTATACCCCGCCCCCGAGCCACATGCACCTCAGTTGGTAAGCAGCCAAGGCCGGAGGAGGAGACTAAACAGAGAGAAGGAAGACTGGAACACACAAGAAACCATACTCTCAGAAATGGGAGACGGAAAACCGGTGACCAGCCACACAACCCATATGAAGCCAGGTGCGTCAGGGCGGGCGCCCTGTGGACCCTATGGACTTCATAGAAACAGAGATAACAAAGGTAAGTTCTTACCATATCTCTTGTTTTCTACTTCAGGGTCCATAGGGGATCCACAGGGTTGACCTTGGGGATGTCCCAAAGCAGCTCAACTAAGGGCGGGGACGCTCCTGTGCAGAAAGGAGAACCCGGCGCCCGAAGGATGCATCCTGAGAGCGAAAGGTGTCAAACGCATAGAACCTCAAAAATGTCTGAATGGAAGACCAGGTGGCCGCCTTACATAGCTGAACAGCAGAGGTGCCACGTCTAGTAGCCCAAGAGGGACCCACAGAACGAGTGGAATGAGCCTTAGAGGCTGGCACAGGTAAACCCTCCTGTGCATAAGGCTCACAAATAACAGAACAAAGCCAACGGGCTAACGTTTGTTTGTTGGCAGGCCAACCCCTCCTGTGAAAACCAAAGAGGACAAACAATGAATCAGACTTCCTAACAGAAGCAGTCCGGTCCACATAGATTCTGAGTGCATGGACTACATCCACGGAGCCTCACCAGCTGAGAGATCAGGTGACTGAAAAGCTGGCACAACAAATTCCTGATTGATGTGGAACTTCGAAACCACTTCAGGCAAAAACTCAGGACGAGTGCGAAGCACCACTCTGTCCTGGTGAAAAATCAGAAAAAGGGGACGACAGGAAAGCGTCCCCAATTCTGACACCCTCCTGGCAGAAGCAATTGCCAGGAGAAAAACGGTCTTAAACGTTAACCACTTGAGTTCCACCGACTCAAGAGGCTCAAAAGGAGGACCCTGCAGGACCGAAGAACCACTGCCAAGTCCCAAGGAGCCACAGGAGGCACAAAGGGAGGCTGGATTCGGAGAACACCTTGGAAAAAAGTGTGAACATCTGGCAGTGTAGCGATCAGACGCTGGAACCACACGGACTGCGCGGACACATGCACCTTCAGGGAGGCAAGGCGTGAGCCTAGGTCCAAACCTGATTGAAGAAATTCCAAGATCCTAGAAACTCAGAACACCTGAGGATCATAGTTTCTGGACTCACACCACTGAAAGTAAGTGCGCCACACCCTGTGGTAAATCCGTGCGGAAGCAGGCTTGCGTGCCCTGTGCATGGTACTAATAACCGAAGCAGAGAAGCCCCGAGACCTTAAGACTCGTGTCCCAAGAGCCACGCCGTCAAAGACAGCCGACCCAGATCCGGGTAAAGGCAGGGCCCTTGAGACAATAGGTCCTGACTCTGAGGAAGATGGTACGGAGTGTCGATGGAGAGGCTCCTCAGATCGGAGTACCAAGGACATCTGGGCCACGCTGGAGCTAACAGCATGAGCGCGCCACCGTCCTGCTTGAATTTCCACAGGAACCGAGGTAGCAGGGATATCGGAGAAAACAGATATGCCAGGTGAAACATCCATTTCACCGACAGGGCGTGTACCAGACGGGCAACTTGTGATTGTGACGGGAGGCCATCAAGCCCAGCTCCGGCAGTCCCCATTTGTCTACGAGTAGCTGAAACACCTCTGGGTGAAGCGATCATTCCCCGGGATGCACGTCGTGACGGCTGAGGAAGTCCGCCTCCCAATTGAGGACTCCGGGGATGAAGACCGCCGAGATTGCTGGAATGTGGCACTCCGCCCAAGCAAGGATGCGAGACACATCCGCAATCGTAGCCCGACTGCGAGTTCCTCCCTGGTGGTTGATGTACGCCACCGTGGTGGCATTGTCGGGCTGAACTTGAACTACCCTACCTTGAAGAGTGGTGCCGAATGACTGCAAGGCCCTGTACACCGCCCGCAGTTCCAGGATATTGATGGACAGCAGAAGACGCACTTCTCCCCAACGTCCCTGAAGTGACAACGAACCTGTCACTGCCCCCCAACCCCGGAGACTGGCATCTGTTGTGAGCAGGACCCAGTCCGGTATCCAAAAGGGGCGCCCCTTGACCAGATGGGCTGTCTGAAGCCACCAAGCCAAAGACTGCCGAACCTCCGGAAACAACACCAGCATCTGAGAGCGGATCCGGTAAGGTAACCTGTTCCGTTCTGATAGAATCAGCCCCTGCAGGGGCCGTGAATGGAACTGGGCAAATTCCACCATGTCGAATGCAGACACCATGGACCCCAGAACTCTCATTGCTGAATGGACCGACAGTCGGCAACTGCTCAGGTAACTGTGTATCCGTAGCTGTAGGGAGGAGACCTTCTCCGGAGTCAGGAAGATCCTTTGCTGACGAGAATCTAGCAGGGTCCCCTAATGAACCATCCGCTGTGATGGAATCAGGAGAGGACATTCTCCAATTTATCAACCACCCGTGCGCTTGCAGACAAGCGATCGTCAGGTGGAGATGTTGAAGCAGTACCTCCGGAGAGCTCGCCAGCAAAAGGAGGTCGTCTAGATACGGCAGCAGCCATACATTCTGGCTCCGAAGATGGGCGGCTATGATCGCCATCACTTTGGTGAATACCCTTGGTGCCATGGAAAGGCCAAAAGGGTAGCGCCCGACACTGGTAGTGATGTTGTAGGATAGCGAACCTCAGATAGATACCGCTGGTGCAAAGGTGCTATCGGAACATTGAGGTAGGCGTCCTGGATATCCAGGGAGACCATGTAATCCCCAGGTTCCATCGCCAGAATGATGGAACATAACGTTTCCATCCTGAATTTGGGAACTCTGAGGAATTTGTTCAAAGACTTCAAATTGAGGATAGGGCGATGAAAACCATTGGGTTTCTGCACCAGAAACAGAGTAGAGTAGTACCCAGTCCCTCGTTGTGATTGAGGAACGGGAACAATGACCCCTGCTTTCAGCAAGGACTCTATAGCTTCCTGAATCTGCAAAGCCTTGGTTTTGTCCTGAGAAGGACTTGTGCAGAAAAACTGGTGAGGCGGTCTGTGCCGAAAAGACAGGGCATACCCCTGGGAGACCACTTCTCGAACTCAGGCATCTGTGGTGGTATTGTGCCAGCACTGGGCAAATTGAAGAAGTCGGCCACCCACTCTGGAGTCCCCCAGAGGGAGGCCTGTCCCATCAGGAAGAAGGTCTATCTTCCTGCTTGGAAGAAGGGCACCTGGCACTCCAGGCCTGCTTCTTGGGCTTAGAGGCGGTCTTGGTCGCCGACTGCCTCGGTAAGGACTGACCTTTGGCCTTGCCCTGAACCCGAAAAAAACGAAAAGTGGAGCTCCGCACCTTAGCAGGTGCTGAAGCCAAAGGGAGGAAGGCCGATTTAGATTTAGCCAGAGTATCCACTATTTTGTTCAAGTCTGGACCAAATAGCAACTACCCATTAAAAGTTAAGGTCCTTTTTAGAGTCTGCGTCAGCTCTCCAGGACCGCAGCCACAAGGACCGACGTGCAGACACAGCTGCAGCCAAAATCCTAGATGTCAGCAGGCAGGCATCTAAAAATGCTTCATAATATAGGAAGCCGCATCTCTCATCTGTCCTACTATCACCCTCTGGATATCCAGAGCATCGTCTGGAAAGGTATCCTCTAAAGCGTTGGCCCAGCTCTCAACGGCTTTAGCCACCCAAGAGATGGCCATGGACGGACGGGCCACTGCCCCAGAGAGAGAACAGACAGACGTTAAGCAAGTCTCCACTTTCCTGTCCGGGAGATAGACGACAATGGCAACGTAGCGCTTTTAATTAAGCGGGTGACACGGGAATCCACCGCCGGTGGAGTTTCCCATTTCCTGCAATGAGCCTCAGGAAAAGGATAGTTGGATGTCAACCGCTTCTGTGGTTGGAATCTCTTATTGGGTGACTGCCAGGCCCCCGCCATATGATCCGTCAATTGGTCAGACAGGGGAAAAACATTTGAAGATACCTTAGCCTTTTTAAAATTAGGATTCTTCGACCTAGGAGCCGGCGCATCCTCCTCTATGTGAAGGATGGTCCGCACCGCCCTAACCAATGCCGGCACATTAATGGAGGACTTAGTCTCCACCTCCTGGGCCATGGCATCCGAGTCAGTGTCCTCATGTACTTCGCCGTCATCTGAAAACACGTCCGTGTCCGTTAACTGCGCAGCCAGTGAAGCCGTAACGGGGCGCTTGGACGCCTTTGGGGGCATGTCACCATGTAACATCGACTGAAAAGCCAAAGACGAAGCCACCAGACTCTGAACAGAGATGGAGAGTACATCCACCCAGGGTGGAGGAACCGCCTGAGGATACCCCTGAAAGGGGACTATGGACTGCTGCGTCACTGGGGGAGACTGAACATACCCAGGCAACCCGTATAAGGACCCACAGTCTGAGACCCGGGGGGAGACTGCAATAACTGCGGAATACCCGTGGAATGGGGGATGGTATGCTGGGGCAACGCCCTAATAGGGACTGCAGTCGGGACCGCTAAACGGTCCGAGATTGACGCCAGCACCTGCGAAAACATCACCCGAGGATCCTGCGCCATAGGTGGTCTAGAAGGGCCAGGCACCAGCTGGCACCGCCCGCACAGACCATCCTGTGATAAATCCTCTTTATCAACCCCTGCAGAACAGCGTCTGCAGGAAAACAACACTGGAGCCACGGAGAGCTCAATCTCCTCATCAGACATGACACAGTAAATTTGCAATAAATATTTATCACTGAGAAGAGGTGAGGCGTATAACACCTGTGCACTCACAAGTATGCAACACAAACAGCCCACAAAATGGTACTGAGTAGCACACCACTGTATGTGACTGACCTCACAAATACTTAGATTTATATAAGTGAGGTACACAGAAGGAACGCCCCTCCCCCACACACCTGCGGGCCATAGGAGAAGGAAAGGGATAGTTATGATGACAGTCAGCTAGAAAAATTAGCACAGACAGCAGCACTAGCAAAAGTCACATACCATGCAGGAAGATATACACACTGCACCTTTTGCTACAATCAACCTCCCAGATTCAGTGTCTGGAAGGGCTATAGCGCTGCGAACACCGTCCTTTTGCAGGGGAGTGGTACGCAGGGGGACCGGTCCAAGCACCGCCTGTGAGATCTGCGTTTGCCACTGAGAAGATGGTCGTCGGACAGCTCTGAGGAGGAGTGGCCGTAGGAGGAGCAGCTCAGCGAAGCCAGCACGAATGAGAGAAGGCGCGCTGAGCTGAGGGGAGGAGCCGCTAAACCAGGGAAGACTGCCTCCCCTGGCTAGTAATTAACCCCAGGGATGCTGGTTCCCTTCCAGCACTTATTCCCTGGTGGTCCAGCGGACACGCGGGGTGTTCCTGAAGAGGGGGAGCCCGCCGCCGCTACTAGCGCCGCCGGTCTGTCCCCAGAGACCGGCGGTGAGACAGCATTCTTTCCCCCGCGCGCAGCGCGATGCGATGCACGCGGCTAACCTGGCCCCGTAGAATCCGGCAGCAGTCAATGGGAGCTCCCGGAGATCTGCTAGCACTGAATCCGGGATCCCGTTGCGATCCCCAGATCAGTACTGGCATCGCAGCACCAGCGGGGTTGGTGGAGCGGCAGCGTGGACGTCCAGATGGACAGTCTGATGCTGCCGCTCTGAAGAAGCAAAAATAAATAAAAGTCTTCTTTTAAAAAATAAAAATAAACTTAGGGGCTGCTTATGCAGCCCTACTGCGCCAGGGTGATCCGACTCCGGCCGGGCACCAAACTAAAACTGAGGTGCCTGTGGCTCGGGGGCGGGGTATAGAGGAGGATGGACCCAAGTGTATCCTGGGAGCAGCAGCAAAAGCTTTAACTGTGTGGTGCCTGTGGATCCAGATCCAGCTATACCCCAAGGTCAACCCTGTGGACCCCCTATGGACCCTGAAGTAGAAAATAATTTCTCGGATTATGCGTGAATAAATATAAGATTTTATAAAGTATTTAGACTAATATTAAGAAACACTGGTTAAAGTGTCACAGGATAGGACAACCTAAAGGACACAGACACAGTATCTGAAGCTTCAAATACCTCTGCCTGACGGTAATCCTGTAGTTTGGCAAGTTCATCAGCAAAATTCTTCAATCCATGCTTCAAGTTTGGAGTCTCAGTGTCCGCATAAGCGTTGACCTCGGTCACTAGAAGATCGGCTTTGTCCCTTAGTCTGGCGGTCTTACGTATATACCCAGCGTAGATTTGGCACAGCTCTCCAAAGTGTTTTTCCACATTACCAACAGTTTCTTGAAGCTGTCGCGTCTGATTGTCCCTACAATGAGAAATATAGTTAACTGGCATAAGGTAGTGGGTCCCAAACTTTTTTGGAATCACAGTGCCCTAGAATATCAGCATTTCCTCCACGACACGCCTGGGACAAAGTTTCTTACTGAGAAATTCAGCAAAAATTAAAATGAAGTAAATGTGCTTATATATTACCCATAGAGTCAGTTTTATGGTGGTTGACAGGGCTGCGCTTCTATTTGTCCACATATTTTTCTATGGGCAGCCATTAACACTGGTTTTGCCTATCACACTGACTAAAAATCATTTTATTTGGTAGTGTACCACCAACCTCAGGCTGTGGGTGGGGTATAGGGGGAAGGACCGGAGCATCCGGGGATTGAAAAGCTTTGCTACTGGTGTCCGGTCCTCCAAGTCCCACCTACACACCATTGCCTCCCTGTGGAGCACTATGAACCCTGAAGAAAACAAGAGATATGGTAAGAACTTACTTTTGTTATCTCTGTTTCTACGAAGTCCATAGGGTCCACAGGGTTGACCTTGAGGTAAAGCTAGATCTGGATCCACGCAGTTAACGCTTTTGCTGCTCCCAGGATGCACTTGGGTCCATCCTCCTCTATACCCCACCCCCGAGCCACAGGCACCTCAGTTGGTAAGCAGCCAAGGCAGGAGGAGGAGACTAAACAGAGAGAAGGAAGACTGGAACACACAAGAAACCATACTCACAGAAATGGGAGACGGAAAACCGATGACCAGCCACACAGCCCATATGAAGCCAGGTGCGTCAGGGCGGGCGCCCTGTGGACCCTATGGACTTCGTAGAAGCAGAGATAACAAAGGTAAGTTCTTACCATATCTCTTGTTTTCTACTTCAGGGTCCATAGGGGGTCCACAGGGTTGACCTTGGGGATGTCCCAAAGCAGTTCAACTAAGGGCGGGGACGCTCCTGTGCAGAAAGGCGAATCTGGCGCCCGAAGGATGCATTCTGAGAGGCAAAGGTGTCAAACGCATAGAACCTCAAAAATGTCTGAATGGAAGACCAGGTGGCCGCCTTACATAGCTGACAGAAAAGGCGCCACGTCTAGCAGCCCAAGAAGGACCCACAGACCGAGTGGAATGAGCCTTAACGGAGGCTGGAACAGGTAAACCCTCCTGTGCATAAGCCTCACAAATAACAGAACAAAGCCAACGGGCTAACGTTTGTTTGTTGGCAGGCCAACCCCTCCTGTGAAAACCAAAGAGGACAAACAATGAATCAGACTTCCTCACAAAATCAGTCCGGTCCACATAAATTCTGAGAACACGGACTACATCTAAGGAAGCCTCACCAGCTGAAAGACCAGGTGACTGAAAAGCTGGCAACAAATTCCTGATTGATGTGGAACTTCGAAATCAGTTTAGGCAAAAACTCAGGACGAGTGCGAAGCACCGCTCTGTCCTGGTGAAAAATCAGAAAAGGGGGACGACAGGAAAGCGCCCCCAATTCTGACACCCTCCTGGCAGAAGCAATTGCCAGGAGAAAAACGGTCTTAAACGTTAACCACTTGAGTTCCACCGACTCAAGAGGCTCAAAAGGAGGACCCTGCAGGACCGAAGAACCACTGCCAAGTCCCAAGGAGCCACGAAGGGAGGCTGAATTCGGAGAACACCTTGGAAAAAAGTGTTAACATCCGGCAGTGTAGCGATCCTTCGTTGGAACCACACAGACAGCATGGACACATGAACCTTCAGGAAGCAAGACGTAAGCCTAGGTCCAAACCTGATTGAAGAAATTCCAAGATCCTAGAAACTCGGAACACCTGAGGATCATAGTTTATGGACTCACACCACTGAAAGTAAGTGCGCCACACCCTGTGGTAAATCAGTGCGGAAGCAGGCTTGCGCGCCCTGAGCATGGTACTAATAACCGAACCAGAGAAGCCCCGAGACCTTAAGACGGGTGTCTCAAGAGCCACGCCGTCAAAGACAGACAGGTCCTGATGCTGAGGAAGAAGGTACGGAGCGTCGATGGAGAGGCTCCTCAGATCGGAGTACCAAGGACGTCTGGGCCACGCTGGAGCCACCAGCACGAGCGTGCCGCCGTCCTGCTTGAATTTCCACAGGACCTGAGGCAGCAGGGATATCGGAGGAAACAGGAACGCCAGTTGAAACGTAAATTTCTCCCTGGAGACTGGCATCTGTTGTGAGCAGGACCCAGTCCGGGATCCAAAAGGGGCGCCCCTCGACCAGATGGTCGAACCTCCGGGGACAACACCAGCATCTGAGAGCAGATCCGGTGAGGTAACCTGTTCCATTCTGACAGAACCAGCCCCTGCAGGGGCCGTGAATGGAACTGGGCAAATTCCACCATGTCGAATGCCGACACCATGGACCCCAGAACTCTCACTGCCGAATGGACCGACAGTCGGCAACTGCTCAGGTAACTGTGTATCCGCAGCTGTAGGGAGGAGACCTTCTCCGAAGTCAGGAAGATCCTCTGCTGACGAGAATCTAGCAAGGCTCCCAAATGAACCATCCGCTGTGATGGAATCAGGAGAGGACATTCTCCAATTTATCAACCACTCGTGTGCTTGTAGACAAGCGATCGTCAAGTGGAGATGTTGAAGCAGTACCTCCGGAGAGCTCACCAGCAAAAGGAGGTCGTCTAGATATGGCAGCAGCCGTACATTCTGGTTCCGAAGATGGGCGGCCATGATCGCCATCACTTTGGTGAATACCCTTGGTGCCGTGGAGAGGCCAAAGGGTAGCGCCCGACACTGGTAGTGATGTTGTAGGATAGCGAACCTCAGATAGATACCGCTGGTGCAAAGGTGCTATCGGAACATGGAGGTAGGCGTCCTGGATATCCAGGGAGACCATGTAATCCCCAGGTTCCATCGCCAGAATGATGGAACATAACATTTCCATCCTGAATTTGGGAACTCTGAGGAATTTGTTCAAAGACTTCAAATTGAGGATAGGGCGATGAAAACCATTGGGTTTCTGCACCAGAAACAGAGTAGAGTAGTACCCCGTCCCTCGTTGTGATTGAGGAACGGGAACAATGACCCCTGCTTTCAGCAAGGACTCTATAGCTTCCTGAATCTGCAAAGCCTTGGTTTTGTCCTGAGAAGGACTCGTGCAGAATAACTGGTGGGGCGGTCTGTGCCGAAAAGACAGGGCATACCCCTGGGATACCACTTCTCAAACCCAGGCATCCGTGGTGGTACTGTGTCAGCACTGGGCAAATTGAAGTCGGCCTCCCACTCTGGGGTCCCCCAGAGGGTGGCCCGTCCCATCAGGCAGAAGGTTTATCTTCCTGCTTGGAAGAAGGGTACCTAGCACTCCAGGCCTGCTTCTTGGGCTTAGAGGCGGCCTTGGTCGCCGACTGCCTCGGGAAGGACTGACCTTTGGCCTTGCCCTGAACCCGAAAAAAATGAAAAGCGGAGCACCGCACCTTAGCAGGTGCTGAAGCCAAAGGGAGGAAGGCCGATTTAGATTTAGCCAGAGTATCCACTATTTTGTCCAAGTCTGGACCAAATAGCAACTACCCATTAAAAGTTAAGGCCTCCAGGGCCTTTTTAGAGTCTGCATCTGCTCTCCAGGACCTCAGCCACAAGGACTGATGAGCAGACACAGCTGCAGCCGAAACCCTAGAGGTCAGCAGGCTGGCATCTAACGACGCTTCCCCAATATAGGAAGCCGCATCTCATCTGTCCTATTAACACTCTCTGGATATCCGGAGCATCATCTGGAAAAGTATCCTCTAAAGCGTTGGTCCAGCTCTCTACGGCTTTAGCCACCCAAGAGATGGCCATGGACGGACGGGCCACTGCCCCTGAGAGAGTAGATAGACTTTAAACAAGTCTCCACTTTCCTGTCCATGGGATCCTTCAGAGAGGAAATAGACGGTAATGGCAATGTAGTGCTTTTAATTAAGCGGGTGACATGGAAATCCACCGCAGGTGGGGTTTCCCATTTCCTGCAATGAGCCTCAGAAAAAAGATTATTGGATGCCAACCGTTTTTGTGGTTGGAATCTCTTACTGGGTGACTGCCAGGCCCCCGCCATATGATCCGTCAATTGGTCAGACAGGGGAAAAACATTTGAAGTTACCTTAGCCTTTTTAAAATTAGGATACTTCGACCTAGGAGCCGATGCATCATCCTCTATGTGAAGGACGGCCCGTACCGCCCTAACCAATGCCGGCACATTATGGTGGACTTAGTCTCCACCTCCTGGGCCATGGCATCCGAGTCAGTGTCCTCATGTACTTCTCCGTCATCTGTTGTCCGTTAACTGCGCAGCCAGTGAAGCCGTAACGGGGCGCTTGGACGCCTTCGGGGGCATGTCACTTTGTAACCGACTGAAAAGCCGAAGACGAGGCCGCCAGGCTCTGAACAGAGCTGGAGAGTACATCCACCAAGGGTGGAGGAATCGCCTGAGGATACCCCTGAAAGGGCACCACGGACTGCTGCGTCACTGGGGGAGACTGAACATACCCAGGCAACCCCGTATAAGGACCCACAGTCTGAGACCCGGGGGGAGACTGCAATAACTGCGGAATACCCTGGGAATGGGGGATGGTATGCTGGGGCAACGCCCTAATAGGGACTGCAGGCGGGACACCTAAACGGTCCGCAATTGACGCTAGCACCTGTGAAAGCATCGCCCAAGGAGGATCCTGCGATGTAGGGGGTTTAGAGGGGCCAGGCACTACCCTGGCACCGCCCGCACAGACCATCCTGTGATAAATCCTCCCCAACAATACTCACTGCACCTTTCGCTACAATCAACCTCCCAGATTCAGTGTCTGGGAGGGTTATACTCCCAGACACTGTACACTGTCCTTTAGCAGGGGAGAGGTACGCAGGGGGACCGGTCCATGCACCGCCTAGGAGATATGCGTTGCTGCCAGAGAAGATGGCCGCCGGAGAGCTTAGAGGAGGCGTGGCCACAGGAGGAACAGCTCAGCAACGCCAGCACACATGATAGAAGGCGCGCTGAGCTGAGGCGAGGAGCCGCAAAACAGGGAAAGGTGCACTCCACTGGCCAGTAATGAACCCCGGGGACGCTGGTTCCCGCTCCAGCCTTTACTCCCTGGTGGTCTAGCAGACACGTGGGGTATGCCTGCCTGATAGCGGCAGCGGGCTCCCCCTAACTAGCGCCGCCGGTCTGTCCCCAGAGACCGGCGGCTAAAGACTGCATTTTCTCCGCGGGCAACGCAATGCGCTGCCAGCGGCTTACCTGACCCCGGCGAATCCGGCAGCAGTCTGTGGGAGGTCCCGGAGCCCTGCTAGTACTGACTCCGGGGTCCCGCTGCGATCCCCAGATCAGTACTGGCGTCATAGCGCCAGTGGGGTTGTTGGAGCGGCAGCATGGACGTCCAGATGGACAGTCTGATGCTGCCGCTCTGAAGAGTAAGAATAAATAAACAGCTTCTTTTACAAAAATAAAAATAAGCTTAGGGGCTGCTTATGCAGCCCCACTGCGCCAGGGTGACCCAACTCCAGCCGTGCACCAACTAAAACTGAGGTGCCTGTGGCTCTGGGGCGGGGTATAGAGTCAAGTGTATCCTGGGAGCATCAGCAAAAGCTTTAACTGCATGGTGCCCGTGGATCCAGATCCAGCTATACCCCAAGGTCAACCTTGTGGACCCCCTATGAACCCTGAAGTAGAAACAACAATATTGCCAGGGAAAAAAAAAAAAAAAAAAAAATTCATGAAAACATTTATTTTCAGCTTTTTAAAAAGCGTTGTCCCTAAGCATGTATTTAGTCTGCCTAAGTGGCAAATACAGGACCATCTGACGAATTACACAGCAAACATGTAGAGGTGAACACAGGTAACAAATCTCTCAAGCTAATGCTGGGCATACACTGCCAGATAAAATGCCTGACAAAACATTTTATCTGGCAGCCTGTCACCCTGCAGATATCACTGGCATACACTGCGAGATATCTCAGTGCATTGGCCCAGATATCAACGCTTCGCCTCCAGGGAGGAGACATTTCCCCATTCCTTCCATGGGAAGGAACAGGGGAAATACAATGTCTGTCGGCCACGCATACACTGCCCGATGTGGCCGACATTTAACATACAAAATATTGCACAAGTTCTCAAATTCGGGCCTCAGGACCCCAAACAGTGCATGTTTTCCAGGTCTCCTCACAGAATCACAAGTGAAATTATTATCTCCACCTGTGGATCTTTCAAAATGTGTCAGTGAGTAATGACTACACATGTGCTCTTGCTGGGTGACCTACAAAACATGAACTGTGTGGGGTCCTGAGGACAGAGCTTGAGTACCACTGAAATATTGCATCGGACGGGCATGCTGGACAATACGGCATGCCCGACCGATCGATATTTTACCCTCGGTCGCCCGCACACGGTGTGCAATTATCAGGGGGGATCCGCTGATATCAGGCAGATCGCCCCGATAATTGTATAGTGTATGCCCGGCATAAGTGAGGTGGAGCCAGGATGATAACCAATTGAATTTAAAGCCGTACTCAAAGTGACTCATCTTTGGTCCGTTTTTGTCAGACTACTGCGGTCTGAAATTCTACAAAGCATTTAATAAAGACCAGTGTATGTGTTTCTAATGTGAGGTTTTCAATTTTCATGCTTTAAAATAATGAAAAAAAAAATAAAAAGCATAAACACATCACGTTCTCACATATCAAAATCCCAACTAAACGCTTAAAAATCTCAACTATATGTTTTTTGAAGGTAAAAACCAGCCATGTAAACAATCAGATACAAATCAATTATTCAAATACATAATACATCTTATAAGCATGATGGGACAAAGTTAATATATGCTAAGTTGTAGAAACATGCCCTAAGGTGCCTTAACAAAAAAAAAAAAAAAAAAAAAAAAGGGAAAAGTAGCCCATTAAGCCACCTGACAAGTGTCTGAATGTAGTGAGATACACTGTAAAGATCAGTGATCCTCATTTTTCTAGCCACCCACGCAGCGTTCACCAGGTGAAGACAAAGCTACGCAGGAGGCATGAATGGCCAATCACACCGGGGTCGTTTGAATGCAAGATCAACATCCTCGCTTTCGCCACTTTTGTCGGAGAATGCCGGTTCTAGCCACTAAACACTCAGGTTAGGTCGCAAAAACCGGCATTGTTATAGTTGGACTAAACTGCGAGATTAATTTAATAGCTCCGTGACCAACTTCCTGGTACTATTCACCCCTCTCTGAATTGAATTGCCCTTTTTGTTCGCAGACCCATAGAGGAGTGTATTAAAACACAGGACTGAGCGGCCCTTGCCAATGTGTCCTCATTCACCTTAAGTTTTTGCTCCATGTGGCGCAACTTCAATGAACTGCCACGGGTAGCGATTCATGCTATTTCGTAGCCATACGAACTCAGTCCCATGTACCAAGAACACCATTAGTATTTTTTTTGTAGTCTCACAGTCACTTTACATGTACCAAGAACACTATTAATATTTTTCTTGCAAAAGTGTTGGTATAAAGTTGCAGATTAAGCATAATGATCTGTGCTATGGGTCACTTGTAAACGAACACTGTCTTACCCATTTACTCAGACTAGCGACAGAGTGGCACACAGACGTACATGAAATGCCAGTGCTCAATGTACCCTTGCATTGTAATTTTGTCACTTTAGTGATGTGATTAAGATGCATATTTTAAGAAAAATTCTCTGTCAAAACACTTTGCAGACCTAAGCCCATGACGCATCAAATATGGCTAATTGGTTTCATTTAAACAAAGGTGCATGTGGACACGTCAGTAATTACAGATATGTCCTTATACACCTAGCATTTTTGCACTGTATGGCATGACTTATGCTGGGTACACACTTGCTGCTGTGTACCAGGACAGTACGACAGCCAGACATATCATACCAAGGGTAAACATTGAGCGATGTAACAAACGACGGAACAATCCCACGTCCTCCATTACCTGCACAACGCCGCATGCGATGATATCGGCCGGTTGACATTGTAGTACAGCTGACCGAACGATATCACATGCGGCCGCAGGAACGCACAGATAGTCCGTACACACTTTGCGATCTGCGCGATCTATCATTCCAATCCGACGATAGATCGTTCAGTGGATCGCATAGTGTGTACCCAGCTTTAGGCAACACGCCATGGTTAGCGAGAGTTTCGTACCTTTGCACCATTTTGGCATCGCTATGAGCGTTATGAGTCACTGACAGACTTGTAATGTATGTGGACTTAGTACATGCACTTTTCTCTCAATTGCGGCAGTATAAATTTGCATGCAGCTGCGTGGCAGAATGCATGGCGCGGTTCAGTCATATCAGTCCCCCGGTTGCCATTTTCTGAACTGCTATAACATGCAAATCCAAATGGGGCTATCTGGTGTGATAAGAGGACAGGCAAATGTGGGCACCTCTGTATAGCAACCACAAAAGTGAAAATGGCAGATAATTCTAGTACCAGGGGTCCTCCATACACACCTGGGCTGGGAAAACATGGTGTCTGTGGGAGACCTCGGGAATGGGCAAGGATCTAATACTCCCAGATGAGACCCGTCCCTTCTCCTCTACTCCGTGTGCTCGGCTGCTGCGGCCTCCTCCTCACTGCCAGCATGACACACAGAGCCTTCCCCGGGCACCCCGCTCACCTAGCTCTGCAGCTCTCCAGCAGCGTCTGATGATGATGATGATGGCTCATACTGAGGATGATGGCACCGCCGCGTCTTCCTCCTCCCACTGGCTCACAGCGCCATCACCTCCTCCTCCATCCCACCCGCGTCACTGGGGAGACCGCGTTGCCATGGCGCCTGCGTCACGCGCACACACACACGTCACGTGCTCTCACTGGCGGGAAGGCGGGAGCGTATGCATGTGAGTGAGCTGGCCATGATATTGAGTGCGGGGTTATACAGCGTGATCCGTGATGGCTCCCCGGCTGCCAGTTAAGGGTCCTGGACCTGGACTGGTTCATGATGACTCTGAGAAGCGGAACAAAATAAGCTATGCCCCATTACTCCGCAAACAGCTATTTTGTATAAATCACTGCCCCATTACCAGTCTGCAATCGGGACTGTCCCGCCCAGTTGGGAGGGTTGAAGATTACCATCCAGCACTGTCTGCCCAATAAGAAAAGGTTTAGCAAAAGCCATAATCGGTTTAACAATGTTTTTTTCAGCATGCGCGTTAATTGTATGTGCACACAAGTCAAACATTGTACTTGTGCGGCCAATGCTTCGCATCGGTGAAGACCCATTAACGGTAAAACTATTACTATTCATTGGAAGGTACTATCAGATTCTTCCTCTATAATATTTATCCAGGGATGGACAATTGTAGGTCCTGTATTAATGATCCAAATCGATATGGATTGGCACAAACGTATTGAATAAAGCCATTTGTGGAAATAAACTCGAAACTAAAGCCGCATACACACTAGATGATTCTTATGGACGATAACGATATTGTTCAACGATCGTTCATATCGGTCAGTGGGTATGCAGTGAACGACCAACGATGCACGATCCCGCCGGTCGTTAACGATGTCTTGTGTCGTCCGTACATGCAGGCCAATCTGACGATATCAGCAAGAATTGCTTGTTCAGAGATGTGGCAAAATGACTTCACTGAAAGATATCTATCAGTGTGTGCACCCAATATCATTTGTCCTGCACTACAGAAAGTTCAAGGGAAATCTTTCACCAATATCGTTCATACAGCACATCGTCTAGTGCAGTGGTAGCCAACCTCGATTCTCAAAAGCTACCAACAGTTCACGTTTTCCAGACCACCTAGCTGGTGCACAGGTGTATTCATTACAAATCCACAGGTGCAGCTAGTTATTAAACTTATGATTCTGTGACGAGACCTGGAAAACATGCACTGTTGGTAGCTCTCGAGGACCAGGGTTGGCTACCCCTGGTCTAGTGTGTATGAGCCTTAAGCTACACCGCCTTCTACGGCTTTTGCATCGTTTAGCACAGTGACGTGCGGTGAGGCCAATGGCTGGGGAGGCACACGTATAAAAATCATTTTTAAAGTAATCACTGGAGCATGACAGGGGAGGTCCTGACTGCATGTCCCTGGTTTAGCACAGCCACTGCATACAAACATGTGACAGCAGTACCATTTGCGTCCATCGCTGAATCAGGCCCAGTTTGAGGTACACAGCGGGAATTTGTTATTAGCATGTATGCAACAGTTATCTGAAATTATAAATGACCATATACAAAACACTCAAACATAGGCGCTTTTTTTTATACAGAGAAAAGGATGAGATAACATTTGTTTCACAGAGCAAAACAAGAAAAATGTGAACTATTCAAGAAAAGTAGATAAAATAAATCTACTATATACAGTATGAAAGAAGTTTGTTGGCGAATATCTTCCACAGCTCTCAAGGTAAAGCTGGCAAATCTTAAATCAAAAAAGTAAGCTACAGTAAAACATAATAACTTGAAGATACACCCCTGCACCGATTGGGATGAAACCAATGAAAGGTGATCCAGTTGAATCCTGGCCAGGTTTTAGGGGGTTAGAGGCCTGGTCGGACCTCCCGTTGGTGTATGCTGAGCAGAACTCTGACTTGGGGAGCATATTCTGAGCCTTCCACTGGATGGATTTGGATACAACTTCACAGAGGAGTGGCAATTGGTTTGGGATGCCTAATAGAGTGGATGGGTCACGGTCGGACCTCACGGCCGAGTGCACTGGGCAGAACTTTGACCCAAGGAACCTGTTCTGAGCCTTCCACTGGATGGATTTGGAAGACATCACATAATAAATCTTAATAACTTGAAGATTTAAATCGGGCAACGCCGTGTACTTCAGCTAGTAATTATTCAAAATAAACAGCTTGACTTCTGGTGGGTGGGGCATCTGGAATGGCCGCATTTTAACGGAGCTCTAGAGCGTGGTCTGCTAAATCCACATCAATCCTTCGCCTAAATCAATTTTTGGAGGATAACAAGCAGGGATTAGGATTTATATCCTGTAGGTGAATTGATTGAGACCAAACTCGAGCTGCTTCACTTTTCTACCACCGGAGTCCGGCCATAGGGACTGATGGCCTACAACAGTGATTTTCAACCTTTTTGAACTTGCGGCACACCGAACAAATTTTTAAAAGTACCAAGGCACACCATCAGTCCCCCAAGAAGAAAAACATGCACAATGGTCCACACGGGGGGGGGGGGAAAAAGCACATATAATGGCCTCCATGGAAACCAAAAAAGCACATTGGCTTCCACATAAAACACATTGACCCCCATTTAAAAAAACAAACACACTGGCCCCCACTGAAGGCAAAATAATACACATAGGCCCTCATTCAGAGGCGCTCATTCTGAATGAGGGCGGCCGCTTGTTTTTTTTAGTGTGGCCGTCTGTTCGCTAGCTAAGCTGTTGGTTACCACCCACAGCTTCAGCGACCGACCAGGGTGATGGTCAAGACCATCGGGGCTTGTGACGAGACCATAAGGTTGGGTCTTGGCAACCGCAAGCCCCATTGAGCTTCCTGCTCTGATCGAGCAGGAAGCTCCCCACTGACATCACTGCTGATGTCAGTGCGGCCGCCCACAAAATGGAACGCCTCCGTTTGTGTAGCCACCGCCCCGCCTACAAAATGGGGCGAGCTGTCGATCAACATTGACAGCCGCCCCTTATGTAGTGAGCTCCGGAGCAAAATAATTTCTTTCTCGCTTTGGGGCTTGAGCACGCGCAGTGCGACCGCTGCGCTCGCGCAGGGCCTTAACATTGATCCGGTTGCGAGCGCTCAGCGCTTGCAAACGGGTCTGAATGAGACCCATGGTCCCCACATAAAAACTCAGTTACACTGGTACCTCCAGAAAACAAAACAAAACACTGGCCCACAAATAAAATGAAAAAAATCACTATCCAGAAAGCAAAATAATACACATTGCCCCCACATAAAAAAAAAACATATTTACACTGGCCCCCACAGACAGCAACATAATACGCATTGCCCCCCACATAAAAAAAAACATTTACACTGGCCCCCACAGACAGCAACATAATACATATTGCCCCCACAGACAGCAAAATAATACATATTGCCCCCACATAAAAAAACATTTACACTGACCCCCACAGACAGCAAAATAATACATATAGATCCCATGTCCTATATGATCCATATCCATGTCCCAGTAATGCTACCCTGTCCCTCAGTAGCGTTACTGGGCAGATCCTTCAGTCCCTCAGCCTCGGTTGGTGCATGCCTGCAGCAGCCTGTCACATTCACTGCTCATCAGCAGTGTGAAGTACTGTGCAGGCGGGACAGCGACGCAGCGTGCGTGACCTATGATGTCACTCTGCTGCGTCTCCATTGGTACGGCCCGGGCAGTGGCTGCCACACGCCCTGGTACAAACTTAGGGAAGGGAAGTAGATCCAGGTAAGATGTGGGGGGCATCTCCTGGCGGTAGAATTGGGAACCGCTCATGGCACAGCGGTTGAAAATCGCTGGCCTACAGGAAAGCCTGACTCCCCTAGTGAGAAACAAACTGCTTCAAAATAATACTCTGCTGGCCCTCTACCCACGCTATTGTTGGCATACCTTTGTGACAATATCCCCTTTGCTGTGGACCAGACTGCAGTGAGACCAGTACGAGCGGGACAGGAGAGGAAGCCAAGTCCACGTGTCCGCACCTCCGAAGGACCCACAGCTGCTGACCTGCCTGCTTTACTTCTGGTACCCCACAGTGTGGTACATTCTCTACATCCTCGGCTACTGACCGTGTCTTGGACTGTCCGGTGGGGGAGTTAGCGAGGCTCTCTCTCTGTCCAGGTCTCCCTCACAGCGTCTATAGCACCCGGGACGTGGGTGGCGGTGGTGACTTGATCTGGGTGAAGATAAGAGCATGGTCTCACCCGTTTGTTCTGATCCCTTCTCTGAGTAATCTTGTGAGTTCCCCATTCCACTAATCTTCGTCCTATCTGTTTTTCCCCTCTTGTCTCTTTTTTTCTCCTCTCTGAAAAAGTTTACTGATAAAAGTTTATTTTGCTATATAGTCTGTATCTGGAAACAGCAGAGTTGTGTTTTACTTTTATTTAATTTAGTGTGATTCACTATTTAGATCAGGGGTAGCCAACTCTGGTCCTCGAGAAGCTACCAACAGTCCATGTTTTCCAGGTCTCACAGAATCACAAGTGTAATAATTAGCTCCACCTGTGGATCTTTTCAGATGTGTTAGTGAGTAATGAATACACCTGTGCACCAGCTAGGTGGTCTGGAAAATGTGAACTGTTAGTAGTTCTCGAGGAACGAGGTTTGCTACCCCTGATTTAGAATGTAATGTTGATTTTGTGTTTGTTTCACTATATGATTGCACTACTAAATTCTATTGCAGCACAACGTTGTCCTCTAGTGGTGGTTCACCAATATTACTACACAGTCTTTGATTAAAGGTCTCTGTAACTGCACTTTTTCTGGATATATTGTCTAGAATTTCCTTATATGAATATATCATTGAATATGACTGTAGTCCCCTGACTAGCACTTTGTGGGATCTATCCTTCCCCGTCACCTTCGTTTCACCAGTAATGGAGGCCATATTTTCAGGATCTGATGCTACAGCACTCGCTGCTCCGTCGTGCGCTTGCGTGAAACCCGAATAACGCCGGCCAAGCCGTCGTTATGGGTCTTGCACCAAAGGGGGCGTGCTGTCGATGGTGATTGACAGCACGCCCCCTTTGGTGGGCGTGCCGGGGCGTGGCTGCCCAGACGGAGGCGTTCCCATGGGAACGCCTACCGTCTGGGGCCGGCCCCACTGACATCACTAGTGATGTCAGTGGGAGTGCTTTTGGCTCTGATAGAGCCAAAAGCACTCCAAGGCTTGCGGCAGCGAGACCCTACCGCAAGGGTCTTGTCGCAAGCCCGATGGTCTTGACCATCGCGACCATCATTTTGGCCGCTCGCTATAGCTGTGGGTGGTCATCCACAGCTATGCGAGCGGCCAGGAGGCCGCTCCAAAAAGGTGGAGGGACGGCTCTGATTCAGAGCGAGCGCTCTGTCAGAGCGTCCGGCTCTGAATCAGGGCCTGTGTTCCATAGATTATTTCTGTTGCTTTTCTCACTTCAATTGTCTGCTCCTGTCTGACTCTTAAAAAATATACTTTTCCTATTTCATGTTATTGTTTGACTGAGACAATTTTTTTGTATATTACGGAATTATTATGACATTATTATTCTTTAAACATAGAACATAATAGCGAGTACCATTCAGATTATTGGTCTTTTATGCATTACTTGGTCATTACTTTTATGCAGTGTTTACTTTTGCATATATTACTGTTTTATTATACTGTAACAGACTGCAGCCTAAATCATTGCTTATAGCATTATCTATCTACATTGACCAGTTGAACGGAGAGACTAATATTGTCTCCTCCTACTAGTTGTTCTCATATATATATATTTCATAATGTTTAGTGTAAGGTTTCAAGGAATGGAGACTGCTGCCCAGCAGTTACTTCCCTCTTTATTTTTTGGGGGGGTTGGAAAAATTAGAAATAGTAGTGGTGTAGCTGAGCATTATGTGCAATCATTATTTTGTACATTTTGTATATTTCTTTAGCGAATTTTCTTATTGTGTCTAGCACTATGTTTTTTTTTTCTTATCTGTACTTTTTTATACTTTTTTTTTTGTATGACCTGTAAAAGCATTGTAATCAATATACCCATGTCAACTTGTTACATACTGTATGTAGTATCTACTGTTTGTAGTATCTGTAACTAATGCTTATGCTTCAATAAAAAAATATATATAAATAATCAGCTTGCACTTGGCTGGATAATAATGTTACACATAATTTCAAATAAGACACATATCTGAGAATGTCATCACATGCTTTTTCACATTAGATCAACTTTAGGATCATTGGGCCTTTTCAAAATAGAGAGAATACATTTACCTTTAATTATTTTCAACCTATTTAGTTGCTTAGCAAAGGATGCTCTGCAGAATTGTGATGACAAAAATATTACTGTTTAATAATGCAGAGAAGCCAACCTCAGATTGAAGAAAAGGGAGAGCAGAGACTGCACAAACAGCTGTGCCAATATGAGTATTACTTGTAAAGCTAGCCATACATAAATGGCTGATTATCATGTACTCCCATGCGTTACTGGATTTTCATTCCAACGAACCAACTAGTTGGATGGCTGGAGGAAAGTTGGTCTGGTGTATGGCCAGCTTTAGGCTATGGATGTTTTGTTAATTGTGTTGCCCAGAGCAACAGTGATAGAGTGTCTCCCGACCGCCAGTAGGACACTGTGGGCACAGATTGTGACAGCGGGGCAGTGCCCGCAAAGTGGAACTGTCTGCTGATATCGGGATGTTTGGGAGGTGTTATTCATTCCATGTTACAACAATTTTACTAAAATGTCAAGCATGATTCCTATTGCCTCTCACCTGCAATGCATTTCTTAAACAGATTACAAACAACCAGAACTATAAGCATTGGTTGCTTGTCCTTTCAGGAGCCAATCATAGTTCTCTGCAGCTGTATGTGAACTAATCATGAATGCGCAGTAGCAGATGTCGGAGGTCGTGCCTCCGACAAGCTGCTGGGCCCTAGTGCTCGGTGGCTGTCTGGCTGAGGCAGCGCAAAGCGTGCCTCTAACAGTCTGACCCCACAAAAGCGGGACATTTGAGCACTCCGTAATTTAGTTACGTGATACTGGGGCACAGAGCCCCAGGGTTAGCTCGAGGCATGTTCTGTCAGTGCGGCTGCACAAGGGCGCCAGGACCACAGCCTGGCTGGCGTCAGAAAAACCACGCTTTCCACCCATACACTGGCGTTGCTGGAATAAGCTCAAGGAAATGGGCGGAGCAGGGGAGGGGAGGGCCGTGGTGATAGTATAGCAAAGGATGGCACTGGGTGCCGAGAAACCTCGCACCAGTCCTGCAGAGCCCAATTCCATTAAAGTCGCAAACACAGGATTTCTAGAGGGGTGTTTCCAAATGCTTCATTTTAGAGTGAGTGTGGCCAGTCCATGAAGAGGGCACAATTAACAAGCTTTAATACACATCATACAAAGTGTATTGTGTGTCATAATTCCAGCATATACAGGACCAGCAATCACGGTAAGCCATTAAAAAACTACCTGAGCTGAATATTTTATTCTAGATGTGGGCACCATTCCAGAGCATTGGAGCAAACCCAGGAGTCTGGTGAGCTGCAGAAGAACCTAGCACTGCCCTGGACATATATGTACATATTGGTCTCCTTATACACTGGATAGATAATTATTATACAGTATTAATAAGTAACCCTATTGATGGTCTATAGCAGTGCAGCACTAACAGTCCATGTTTTCCATATCTCCTAGTTGTTGCACAGGTGTATTTATTACTGACTGACACATGTTAAAAGATCCACAGGTGGGGCTAATTATTCAATTTGTGATACAGGGAACATGCAGCAGTAATACAATTCTATTATATTACTATTTCTATTGTCATGATGTGGGCTGGGGAGGGGGGTTTCCAGGCAACCGGAAACCCCCCTGCCTTTGCCTATGCATTAAACTAATACTAGACCTCAAGTCTATTCTACTAGAATCTATAATTATGAAGCACTGGCAATCTCTGAAACACTCACCGCTGGAGCATTGGGGGTCTAACCCAGAAGAGGCGGTCACATGACCGCTGGGATCTGGAAGCCACGATAGAGCTGCTGCAGCCATCAGGAGCAAGTAAGTGACCACTGGGCCACCAGAGATATGTGGACATGTTAGAATGTCAGTCTTTACTGATGAATGTCAAGATGGTCAACATCAACATTATGATCATGTCAACACGATAAATATCACCATTATTACTGTCTACATCATTCCACACTCTTGGGAGCACCAACAAACTGCGTAAGGCTTTAGAGATACCCTTCTGGACTTTTATGTTGCTGTTGCTTCTGTTCCTACCTACCTAATTTGGAAGGTGAAGGGAGGTAGGCCTACCAAGAGTCACTTAAAAAAATATCACAGAATTCTAAACCAATTGGAAATATCCAATAATATACACGCTTATTTGCTGCAGTTTAAAAACATGGTAGTCACCCAAAGAATGAACCATATACTATAACCAAAGAAAAAGCGCAGAGTGCATGAATAAAAGTTTGTAAATTGATAAATATAGTCAAGGAACCATGTGGATACTCAAAAAAGATACACCATTTAATTGTTATTAAAAGTAGGCAACTGTAACGGTCTCCTAAGATTCACCGTGTAAACCCCCAGAACCATAAAAGCGAGGTCTTCTGCTAATAGCCACCCACTGTTCCCTTAGAACTGAATACGTCCACCGTTGCCCTTAGGAGTCGGGAGATGGTGATGAAAGTTGGAATGCAGCTAATGCCAAAATGCGACTTTGTCTGCCGCGATGTGACTTGGAGTGACTGTGATGTGGCTTGGTGAGCCGTAATGTGGCTGATAGCTGGTAATATTGATGTGTACTAGATTGTGGTGTGGCTAAGTGAGCCGTGATGTGGCAGGTACAGCCGGAATTTGGAGGTGGCCTGAAGAGACTGTGATGCGGCTAAGTGAGCCATGTTGTGGCTGGTACAGCTGGCGGTTTAGATGCGGCCTGGAGTGATTGTGGTGCGGCTAGGCGAGCTGTGATGCGGCTGGTACAGCCGTTAGTTTGGATGCGGCCTGGAGTGACCGTGGTGCGGCTGGAACAGCCGGTAATATGAATGTGGCCTGGAGTGACCGTGGTGCGGCTAGGTGAGCTGTGATGCGGCTGGTACAGCCGGTAGCTTGGATGCGGCCTGGAGTGCCTGTGGTGCGGCTACATGAGCCGTGATGCGGCTGGTACAGCCGATAATATGAATGCGGCCTGGAGTGACCGTGGTGCAGCTAGGTGAGCCATGATGCGGCTGGTACAGCCGGTAGTGTGGATGCGGCCTTGAGTGAACGTGATGTGGCTAGGTGTGATGTGGCTGTTACAGCCGGTAGTTCTTGCTGCGACCTGGAATGACCATGGTGCGGCTAGGTGAGCTGTGATGCGGCTGGTACAGCTGGTAGTTTGTATGCGGCCTGAAATTACCGTGGTGTGGCTAGATAAGCCGTGATGTGGCTGGTACAACAATGTAGAGACAGGATCTACACAGCAGGAACCTGAAAACACGAGTTGGAGATGCTATAGTCGGCAAGGCCGTGAGGATGCTGCTGGGCATAAAAAAGGTGAAGAACCAATCAGGGCCACGAACAATCATCCCGTGTTCCCAGTAATACGTGATGTCATCTGGTGCCCCAATTGCCTAGCAACAGTTGACGCATTTCCTGCTTGGCAGGCGGAAGTGGTAGGAGAGATCACCAAAGTTTTGAAATGTAACAAATTGCACCAGCGACTTGTAACATTAAGCCCCCCTCCCTTGATGAGGGGTTAAGGAACCCCTAGAACCTGGTTTGTCTGGAAAGTCTTCAAAAAATGTAATCTTCAACCTAGGAGCGTTCTCCGGAACCCAATACCGTTCCTCTGGGCCATATCCTTTCCAATGGACCAGGAACTGCAAACGTCCTAATGAGAACCTGGAATCCAGAATCTTCTCAACCACAAATTCCTGTTGACCCTGAACAAAAACTGGAGAAGGTCTAACTTGACGCCTGGACTTAAATTTTGAGGAGAAGAAGACCTGTTTCAATAAAGAATAATGACAGTTTTTGTTAATGTGAAGAGAATTGGGCAGTTTAAGCCAGAAGGCGGCAGGATTGATCTAAAAAAAAATCCGGAAAGGACCAATAAACCTGGGGCCCAATTTCTGTGTGGGTTGGCGAAGTCTGATGTTCTTTGTAGCAAGCCAAACTAAATCTCCCACCTTGAATTTACACGGCTTCCGGTGTTAGTTTGCAATAGTCTTGGAGCGAATAGAGGCTCTATGGAGACACTGGTGTACCTTACTTCAAATGTAACACAGCTGAGAGGCTGAAGATGGAGATTCAGACCCCCTGGTATTGGGTTTGAAGGAATTCATTCTGGGATGCAGTCCAGTGACACAGATGAATGGAGAAACTGAGGAAGCAGAATGACATGAATTATTAAAAGCAAATTCCGCCAGAGGCAGATGGGTAACCCAATCATTGTGACATTTGGAAATGTAACAACGGAGATATTGTTCCAATGACTGATTGGCGCGTTCCGTCTGGCCATTGGATGGCGGGTGATAACCAGAGGACAGACTGAGGCAAATGCCTAATGAAGAACAGAAATCCTTCCAAAATTGGGCAATAAACTGTGTTCCCCGGTCGGAAACGATATCTGAAGGTAACCCATGGAGACGAAAAATATGCTGGAGGAACAAAGCAGAAAGTTCTTTGGCAGTGGGAAGTTTAAGCAGAGGGAAAAAATGTGCCATTTTACTGAAGCGATCCACCACAGTCCAAATCACAAAATATTGAGAAGAAGCAGGGAGGTCAACAATAAAGTCCATGGCAATGTGCGTCCAAGGTCTACTGGGTATGGATAAAGGCAGGAGGAAACCAGATGGAGCCACACGAGGAGCCTTATTCAGAGCACTAACATCACAAGCAAGGACAAATTCACGGAGGTCTTCTTATAATGAAGGCCACCACACTAAATAGGAGAGTAATTCCCTTGTCTTGGAAATACCAGGATGACCTATGGCTTTTTGAGAGTGGAAATGCACAAGCACTGCTTCCCGGAGTCTTTCAGGCACGAATAATAACTCCGTAGGTTTCCAGATGGAGCTTCCGACTGAGCAGCTTGCAGGGAATCTGCCAAATTACATGTAATTGCTACATGGATACGAGAGCTAGGAACAATTGATTCTTCTGGGCCAGCAAAAAACTTATATAGCCTTGATATTCTTCAAACCTGGATGGAAAGAAATTATGTAATTGAAGCGGGTGAAAAATAAAGCCCAACGTGCCTGTATCGAGTTAAGTATTTTTGCTGTTTCGATGTATGCCAGGTTTTTATGATCGGTAAGAACAACGACCTGATGCTTGGCCCCCTCTAACCAATGCCTCCAGTCCTCAAAAGCCCACTTGATAGCTATTAACTCACGATTGCCCACATCGTAGTTTCTCTCTGCAGTAGCCAACATTAGGGAGAAAAAAGCGCAGGGATGCAACTTATTGTCTTGAGGATCCTTCTGGGATAGTATGGCTCCAGGTTCAACCTCAGAAGCATCCACTTCGACAACAAATGGTAGATCCAGAGTAGGATGACGAAGGACGCATGAATGAAAGCAAGTTTTAATTTATCAAAAGCTTGCACAGCTTTGAAGGACCAGTTTGAGGTGTCAGCTCCTTTCTTGGTCAATTCCACTATCAGAGCCACAATAGAAGAAAAATAATTGATGATCCTCCGGTAATAATTTGCGAATCCGAGAAAGCGTTGGATGGCTTTGAGAGTTGTGGGTTGAACCCAGCCCAGAATGTCTCTGACCTTACTAGGATCCATACAGAAGCATTGAGAGGAGATGATATACTCTAAAAAGGAAACTCTTGTCACTTCAAACTCGCATTTGTCGAGTTTAGCGTATAGATGATTTTCTCGCAACTTCTGTAGTCCCTGTCGGACATGTTGACGATGATGATCCACAGGTTGGGATAAGATCAAAATATCGTCCAGGTATACAACAGCAAAAATACCCAGAAACTCGCTGAGGACATCATTGATAAAATCCTGGAAGACAGCTGGGGCATTGGCAAGTCCAAAAGGCATAACCAGGTACTCATAATGTCCGGAATGAGTATTAAAAGCTGTCTTCCATTCATCTTCTTTTTAAATCCGGATCAAGTTGTACACTCCCCGGAAATCGATTTTGGAGAAGATGGTCGCTTCATGTAATTGATCAAAAAGGATAGAGAATAAGGGCAGAGGATAGGAGTTCTCGATAGTTACGTTGTTTAGACCTCTATAATCAATACATGGTCTAAGCAACCCATCCTTCTCGACAAAAAAGAATCCCATCCCGACTGGAGATTTGGAAGGGCGGATGAAACCCTTATATATTCCTCCATGGCCTAATTCTCCGGGATAGACAAGGCATACAAATGACCTTTAGGTAAGTTGGCACCAGAAATAAGGTTTATCGTACAGTCATAAGGCCGGTGAGGCAGAAGGGTATCAGTCTATTGCTTGGAGAAAACATCTAAGAATTCCAGATATTGCGGAGGAATCTCAGAGGAAGGGTCCAAAGCAGAGGGTTGTAACACCTGAACAGGTACCGAGAGGCATGAATAATAACATTTAGAACTCCACTTAACAATCTCACCAGTCTGCCAGTCAACAACAGGATTGTGATCTCTGAGCCACAGAAGACCCAAGACAATAGGAGCCAAAGGACAATGTATGAGAAGAAATTAGATCTCAGAATGTAGTACCCCAATAGACAAACAGATAAGTGGAGACTGAGCTGCAACTACTCCCTCAGAGAGTATATGGCCATCCAACCCGCACAAGGTAATGGAGTGACCCAGAGGAATAGGAGGAATTCCCAGGCTTTTAAAGAAAGATAAGTACAGAAATGTACCCGCTGTTCCACTATCCAAGAAGTCGGTAATAAAGAATTTCTTTTTGGAAATCTGGATGACTGCAGGAACCAGGACAGAGTTTTTTGGGGACACAGATGCGAGACCTAAATATAGTTTCCCTGTACATTTAGGCCTTGCCTTTTACTGGCTTGATAGGACAATTCTTAACTGAGTGTCCCTTGCCACCGCAGTACTGCAGAGTCCTAAAGAATGCCTTCTCTGTTTTTCTTCTTGAGTTAGACGAAAGGCTCCCATCTGCATAGGTTCTTCCAATTCATGAGGAGGAAGCCAAGTGGAAAACCTCAGTGACCTTGTGGGTAGATCCTTCTCATGTCTATGGTTACGTAAGTGACGATCTATGTGAATGACTAAATGCATAAGATCGTCTAGTGTTTCAGCAACAGGATGTTGTATCAAAATGTCTTTGATCGATTCAGAAAGCCCTAAGTGGAACTGGCTACGAAGAGCAGGATTGTTCCAACCAGAGTCCACTGTCCATCTACAAAACTCTGTGCAATAGTCTTCTGCTGCCTTCTGTCCTTGTTTAAGAGAGCTCAGACTTGCCTCAGCCAAAGCAGCTTTATTAGGGTCATCATTAAGGAGACCTAATGCTTTAAAAAAAATGCATCCACAGACTGCAGAGCTTCATGAGTTGACGGTAACCCAATTGCCCAGGTTTGAGGATCTCCTTGAGGTAACAAAATGACTAGCCCAACGTATTGTACCTCAGTTCCGGAAGAAATAGGATGTAATCTAAAATAGTTTACAACTCTCCAGAAAATTGAGATACGGTTTACGATCACCTGAAAATCGATCGGAAAGGTTCCTTTTAGGTTCCTCGAGGCTCATCTGAGCTGAAGTGGAATGGACATCTTCCACTCTGAACAAGACCTTTTTCACTTTCTGAGTAAGGACTTGAATTTGACAGCAAGGATCTGAGCTGGATTCTGTGGAGGGTCCTTGAGTGCCAACACTGTATTGGCTGGCTATAATGGTACAGTCTCCTAAGATTCACCATGTAAAACCATAAAAGCGAGGTCTTCTGCCAATAACAGCCACCCGCTGTTCCCTTAGAACTGAATACGTCCACCAGTACTTCTCGGGGTAGCAGAGATTTACACAGATGTCCTAGGAAGACCAGGGTTAACATGACACCAAACAAAAAGGAGTAATAGGTGAACAGGTATTGATGGTAATGCCTGGGTGCACTTAGGAGTCGGGAGATGGTGATGAGAGCTGGAATGCGGCTAATGCCACAATGCGACTTTGTCCGCCGCGATGTGACTTGGAGTGACTGTGAGCCGTAATGCGGCTGATAGCCGGTAATATTGATGCGTCCTAGAATGACCGTGGTGCGGCTGGTACAGCCGGAAATTGGAGGTGGCTTGAAGAGACCATGATGCAGCTAAATGAGCCATGTTGTGGCTGGTACAGCTGGCGGTTTAGATGCGGCCTGGAGTAACCGTGGTGTGGCTAGATGAGCCGTGATGCGGCTGGTACACCCGGTAGTCTGAATGCGGCCTGGAATGACCGTGGTGCGGCTAGGTGAGCAGTGATGCGGCTGGTACAGCCGGTAATATGAATGCGGCCTGGAGTGACCATGGTGCGGCTAGGTGAGCTGTGATGCGGCTGGTACAGCCGGTAATATGAATGCGGCCTGGAGTGCCCATGGTACGGCTAGGTGAGCCATGATGTGGCTGGTACAGCCAGTAGTTTGGATGCGGCCTGGAGTGACCGGGGTGCGGCTAGGTGAGCCGTGATGCGGCTGGTACAGCCGGTAGTTTGGATGGAGCCTGGAGTGACCGTGATGCGGCTGGTACAGCCGGTAATATGAATGCGGCCTGGAGTGACCTTGGTGCGGCTAGGTGAACAGCCGGTAGTTTGGATGCGGCCTGGAGTGATCGTGGTGCAGCTAGGTGAGCCATGAGCTGCTAGGCTAGTGGCTAGGTGAGCTGCTAGGCTAGCGGCTAGGTGAGCTGGTACAGCTGGTAGTTTTTGCTGAAGCTTTGAATGACCGTGGTGCGGATAGGTGAGCCGTGATGCGGCTGGTACAGAAGGTAGTTTGGATGCGACCTGAAATGACCGTGGTGCGGCTAGATGAGCCGTGATGCGGCTGGTACAACAATGCAGAGATAGGATCTACACAGCAGGAACCGGAAAACATATGTTGGAGATACTACAGTACAGGCGGCAAGGCCGTGAGGACCCTGCTAGGCATAAAAAAGGTGAAGAATCAATCAGGGCCACGAACAACCATCCCGTGTTCCCAGTAATACGTGATGTCATCCGGCATCCCGATCGCCTAGCAACAGTTGACACATTTCCCGCACGGCAGGCGGAAATAGGAGAGATCACCGAAGTGTTGGAATGTGACAAATCGCAACGGCGACTTGTGACAGCAACATTAAAACATACAATTATACATGTATCACATATAAATAGGAACAATAACAATGTATCACATACAGATGAATTGCAGGGGGAAAAACACATGGATATTGTAATATGTGTAATTAAAAAAATTCACCAAAATAAGTGCCATATAGATATGTATACACACACTTCTCCACTGTTATATAAGTCTTAACAAGCAGTCTGAAGGTAATTAATGGTTTGCAATTATAGTTACTGGTATGAAAGTTCAGAGAGAAACATGGGAATCTTTGTATCCGGGTTAATAATATCCTGCAGCCTGTGCAGTCCCTTGATCGACGGACGTAATCTCACTATTTGCTGGTCTCAGCTGAAGAGGACTAAGAATTGTCCAGTTTCCAGTTGTTGGTGAATGCAGTTCCCAGAAGGGACAGAAGCAGGTGGTAGGAGGTGTCAGTTGGAATCAGCGCTGTTGAATGAGGTAAGTATACTGACGCGTTTCACTGTCTACAGACAGCTTTTTCAAAAGCCTTTGACACAAATGTGATGTGAATAACAGTGCGTGCTTACTGTGCCATGTTCTGCTTGCACCTGCTAACTCGCAGCAGCAAATCTAATATAAATCCTGAGTCGAAGGGAATGGGGTAATCTGGAGCTGGTGGAGTGCCGCAGCCAGAGCCAAGAAAACTAGAAAGAAAAATCAATAGTGAGACAAGATTGTAACGTCAAATCATCAGCTATCAAATATGGAATATTGATCAAACCGATTCCCATCTCTAGTAGTAGGCAGGCGGTGGAACCAGGGCCAGCAACAGAAATAATGGGGCCTGGTACACCCATATTTTTAGGTGCCCCCTATCCCTGGGTCCCTGGTAGGTACAGACCAGCCGCTGGAGAGTCTGCCTTACCAATCTGCAGCAGCGCAGGCAGTGGTTAACAGGTGTGTCTGTGGGCCCATCCGGGGCCCCATAGAACCTTGGCCGCCTCCTCCCTCCCTGTTTCTTACCTGCACAATACCCATGGGTAGGTCAGGTACTGTGCTTTATAGCAATAGGCTATACAGCCCGTTGCACCAACCATGGTCCTTGGTACAGCTGTGCCCTTAGTCCCTCCTTGTCAACCCTGGGGGCAGTGCTGAAAGGTGTAGCACACACCAACCCTGACTGTACATTTATTTTATGTCTAGAGACAATCGCACAGGGATATTTATCTTGTTCTTGCAGTCTGTAATTTTATAGGTGAATTCTGTTTATCTAACATTTCCTTTTGTCACCATCTATAAGTAATTATCTATTCTCTTTCTATATATTTACATGCATTGTTAAAGTTATTGTACTGTGACAATAATTGAATGCTGATTGATCAATCAATCAATCAATCACAGAAACATTTCTCTTGCACCGTATATTGAATAAATTATGTTGTATTTTTAAACTACAATCTTGTATAAGTATTATGCAGTTTACGCAGCAGTACACAGTGGCCTTGATTCAGAGACAGGGACGGAATGGGGCTGTAGATCAGCCTTTGTAGTTCCCCATGTGCGTGTGCCACGGCGCGTGCTTACTCGCAAAAGGGGCGTGGTTAAGTTTCACAGGGACGTGCCGCGAGTCACAGGGGCCTTAGTATCTCATAGTATCCCAGCCGAGCAGAGCGCCGGGAGGCGGTGCTGCTTGGCAAGGATTTAACACCGGACCGGCCCATCATGTATGCCGTGTCCATCATGTGCACCGGCCCATCACTGCCGCCACCCCTTCTCTCCCCCTGAGCTCATACCATGCACTCTAGCAGGGAGGTTGAGGGCGGGAACACCTCCGGAGTCAGCCATGGGATTTACGCCCTGTGCAGCGGCAGCCGCACTCCTTGAGCCGGCCCTTCTGGCAATTACCAGAAGTGCCAGATTGCCAGTCCGGCCATGTTCAGAGATGTACGCTATTTGTCGTTTACGCAGTTGAGCGATCATCTGCAATCTGCACATGCATCTAAGTCGCACGGCGCATGCGTCAAGGTACGTTACCGTAGTCGCCTGCAGCAACTAATCGCAGTGTGATTAACCATCAGGGAACGTTTGGGGCTAATAACATGGCATGGTGGCAAAGAACGCAGGCATGTCGCAACCGTTTTCGAGGCATATCACAACCTGCGTCTGCGATCTCATACACATAAAAAAATACTGGCATCTCAGTTCCCACGACCATTCTGTGTGACCATAGGGCTACTGAGAAGTCCGATTATCGAAGTGTCTGCAATCGATGCCTCGTGTTTGTATGCAGATGTTTGGATTTGCAAATCCGCAGGTGGGGGTCTCAATACATCCCCCAGCATCTGCAACATTTGCAGATTTTTGCACCGCAGCTGCCTATGGGATGGCAGATGTGATGACATTAGTGCATATGGCCCAATATACAGCCATGACCCATGTACAGCAGTCAGGTGATATAGTATTGCATTCATTGCTCTCATGTGTAACACCACTCTGTGTAGGGCGATCAATCTTACATGTAGCAAACACTAATGTGCTGGAACAAAACATAATTCATTTACTAGTGACAAAGGTAACACTAGGTGTGCTTTATGTGCCAGTCATTCAGCTGACATCACTGGTTAGGTTCATGTATAGAGCTTAGTATGGTATAATGGTTCGGCCACTCAATATAAATAATAATACACAAAATTACACCCCGGTAGAGTTTATTCATGTGAGATATGCATCGCATTTCTGGTAATAGGCTTGGATTATAATTGACCCCAATGGGTCTAAATAAATAAAATTGTGTTTACGTTTTCACATCACTGATCTTGCAAAATAGCTAATACACATTGCCTACCTCCATTCTTATCACTAACTGCAGCTAAGTGGTTTGGAGCCTTGGACGTCTAGTGAATAGCCTCCATGATTAATATTATTCTCAAAGGTAGAATTACATAAACCGTTTAAAACTCATGTTGCAGTGATTGGACGCTAATCTTAGATGAAACCAGGGGCAGTCACAGCTTGTTTTGTACATTCAATTCTCAGAAAAAGGTTTTCCAAAGTGCCACTTACGGCACTTCAAGATGCACTTTGTATAGTAATTTGGAAATGGATGGGATTGACAAATTAGATATGACTGTAAGCTCAGCAGCACAGGCGCTCGCTGCAGGGGGGGAACAGTGCGGTCGCCCCCTTCTGTATACCTGCTCCCTTGCCCACTACCAATGGCCACTGTATAGCAGGGCAGCGGCACATTGGGCAGGAAGAGAGAGTAGGCTGCTGCGCCCTGCACCCTCCGCAGCCTGGCAACCTCTCTCTTCCTATCCGATGTGCCACTGGCCAGCTGTAGTGGGCAGAGAAGAAGATTTACAGGTTGGCTCAATCACACTGGATCTGCCCCAGTCACCTTAGCAGGGCCGTAGAGAGCCCGGCCGTGCCCAGGTAAGGGGGGGGCCACGCCCCCTTGACAAAAAAAAAGAATCATAAATCACTCTTGCGGCGCTGCGCGCTGGGGAGGGGGGCACTGTAAGCCCCCCAGCCCAGCGCTAAGCAGGGGGGGTCTCGCACTGCAGCCCAGCACAAGCTGTGTGCTGAGCTGCTGTGAGGGAGGGGGGGCCCCGCCGGGCCCCTCTAGCAAGCCCGGGTAAACTGTACCCCTCCCTCTTGTCGCCCATGCTCATTAGTGCTGAAAATGGGACAATGGCCCTGATTCAGCAAGAAACGCAATTGCAAAGCTACACTCAGGCAGCTTTGCAATTGCAACAAGACAAAATGAGTGGTCCAAAGAGCGCTGTCCCTCATAGATCCAGTCTTCTCTTATTCATTCATGGATAGTACAGTGATCTCTATGAGGGACAGCGCTCTTTGGACCACTCATTTTGTCTTGTTTCTGTTATAGTATAAGGGGTGGTGCTCCTGAGTGTGGACTGAGCTGCAGTCCCTTTGGGCGCAGGTTGTTTTTAGATTGTGTTTTTGTAGCTTTGCAATTGCGTCCTTGAAATAATGCAAATACAGCAGGAGGTGTATGACACCCCCTGCTGCATTTGCGATCCCAGCACTGCGATGGAGGTGGCTGTGTTGGGATCACCATCACGACCATCGGTGGTCGATGGTTGTGATGGTGGACGGCGCCGGGCAGCCGGCCAGCTGAGTAAGAGTGTGAGTGGTAGGGCAAATTAGATTGTAAGCTCCAACAGGGCAGGGATTGATTGCAACTGAGCAAACCCAAAATGGCCACTGCACCCTCTGCAATAATGGAAAGTGCTTTGAGTTCCGTTGAGTGAATGACAGTCCATAAATTATTCATATTATTACCTTCACAATGATATGGATAACACTGGAAAACAACAATTTTTGCCACTAGGAAAACTCTCTAGGTGCTCTAGGCTAATTTTGATGTGCTGATTCCAAATTTACCTATGACCAGTGCCCGAAAGTGTGCAGGTATGCAACGGTATGACATACCGGCACTGCAAGCTCTAAACATTTAATTTTTTTTTTAGAAGTTTTCTAGATGCAGAGCTCAAAGCTGGGGGCCAGGGGCTGAACTACCACAGGTGCAACCGGTGCTTTGCACCAGGCCCCTTGGGTAATAGGGGGCTCTCTAGGACCAAACCGCTGATCGGATCATCATTGATCCGCAGCGCTGATAGCAATCAGTGTTGCCATCTCTCCCAGATTGCCTTGGAACAGTCCAGACTGTCAGCAGCAATCCCACTGTCAGCAGCTGCCTGCTGGGGCGGTGATCTGGCAAGTGCCGCCGGGCAGGAAGAGGGGACATCTTGGAGTCTTTCCAGGGGCCAGTCTCTCTGTCACGGGCCGTTGTCTTCTCCATCCGGTGTGCGGGAGATCTCTGTGCAGGAAATACTTCCTGTGTGCATAGCTGTCCCATCCCCCACCCACACCTGCAGGAAACAAACATTCATCAGCTGCACACAAAGCACAGACACAGCAATGCCACGGCACTGCTGCCCTCCTTACACTGTACGTGCAAATGGTGTCAGTGTTACTGCCTTGTTTTGTCACTTACCACCTTCCTTATACTGGACCTATGTATATCAATCTGTGCTCTGTAATTACTACCCACTGACTATCACCATCTGGCTCCATCTGACACCCTCTCCCCGTCACCCTCTGCCCTCCACTCTTTGCTTCTTCCTATCACCCTCTGCCCCACTGTCACCCTCTGCCTCTCCCTGTCACCCTCTAACTCTCACCCTCTGCCCTTCACTCTTTGCCTCTTCCTGTCACCCTCTGCCTCTCCCTGAGAAAGTTTAGGTATGATGAATAGGCCCCTGAGTGGTGATTTTTTGGCTTGCGCCATATCATGGGCACTGAACATGGCATGACCTTCTTTTTACCGCTTATACCCCTTTTACACTAGCAGCAATAACCTGGGTAATTGCACGTGAGTGTGCAGCAGCCCAGGTTACTGCGCAGTGTGAAAGGGCACACTGCGCAGAGGTCACCCTAGTCACGAGAAGGGTTGAACGCATGTTCAACACTGCTCGTGATACAGCGTGAACGCGTAACTTGGGTCAATGCGACCCGGGTCCTGTTGTCTGCATAGGAAGAGCTGGCGCTTGGAGATGATATCATCTCCAAGTGACGGCTCATCACATGATCCAGATGGGGGTTGGGGGGATTGGCGGCTACCGGGAGGTTTGCCTGCCATTCCGGGGGCCAGGAGCTGCACCCGATTTTCGGGAGGGTAGGCAAGCCTGGGTTGATTTATTAACCTGAACAAATTTCAGGTCGTTAGGCTGTCAGGGCAATTATGTGAATCTGACTTTGAGTCCCTATCTCTAGAGGTTTCATTAATCTGTTCAGGGGACGTATGCAGGGACATTGCCTCAATATTGCAGGGTGTCTAACCCCAAAGGGACTGTTGCTAGTTGCCTTTTGAATCTATAGAATGGTTATCGAGTATTTTGTAAAATGCTGCCCAACAAGAACAGGCTGCATTTATGCCATATATGGCCAAACTGCATTCAGCCCAGCCAGCAGGATTAGCTCCTTTGGAACACTTTACCAAAAGTATACTAAATTATGTTAATAATATCACCCATCTTTCCATAAAAGATGCCTGACATTCCGCTCCTCACTAAGGAGCTGATTTTGAGTCACACCGCTGCGATCGCTTGAGTCTCATTTACTGTAGTCGCATCTGCGACTTTATGCTAATGCTAGTATCCGCCCTTCCCCTGGCATACAAGTGTGCATCTAAAGACGCACCGAGACGGATCAGCACCGCTTCAAGTAGGAGTCTCAGTATGCACAGATTAGGCCACGACATTAGCATAAAAACACGGCCGCGTCTGTCACCCCTGAATCAGCCCCTAAGGGGCATATTTACTAATCATTGGGCTTCAGACCCGATAATTAGAATTTTCCTATTGCCGCTTTTTTCGTGGCAATAAGAAATTCACATTTGCCCAAATGTACTAAAAATCACATGCAGGGACAGAAGCTGTGAAAGCAGGTCACACATGTGCAGCCCACATACTATAGGGTTATCCTATTGGGTCAGGTTCCGGCCAAGAACTTGGTGAATTTGAGAACTTTGCAGCCCCAATAGGGGCCCTGCGGCCGTTGTTGGAAATGGAGAGACTGTAGCAGATATAGCTCCCTCTATCATACATTATGGATCCTTAATGTTTGTGTTTATCCTCCGAAAACGTGTGTTTTCAGGGAAATGTCCTGCAATATTATATAATAAATAGGCTCCTATGTGAGCCTTCTTTATATCTCTATCAAATTGATCAGTTTATTTGTTAACCATTAGGGGGCAGCAAAGGATAATCTTTCACAAATGCATGCTCACTGCTGACTGACAGATTATCATCTTGCTCTAAACATCAGCTATCTAGTTCCGTATAAATCATAATAGATTGTTATGTTACCATGCCATTTTTCTGCATATTGTTGTTTTAGTGTATTCCCAGTCTGAGGATTTTGCATTATTAGCTAATACACTGTATATTTGAAAACAGAACACTTCTAATTTATAACAGATGACATGTGAATCTTAATGTGACAGTTTCTTTATTTTAATTAGTTTTAATTGGTTTCAAATTATCGTTCATTTTTTTACCATTTATCTAAATATAGAGCTAGTTTCTTGGAGCATTTATTTGTATACAATGTTTTAATGCAGAGTAGAATAATGTGTTATAGGAAGTCAATTTATATTAAAACCTCATTTACAGTGAAATTTATGAGCCCGATTATATCCAGGACCAGGTCTGACATGTACAGTAGATGCACTAGATCTGCTCACTGGAGCGTGTGACATTTCCATATGCACAGAAAAACATATATGCATAAGGGGAAGGGTGAGCTATAACATTTACGAATATGCTTAATAAATGTTGTTTGATTTATAATAAAATGCTTGGAAGAGTTGCAGAAGAGAGAAACTTATAGAAGAGTGAAAGGGAAGTAGAGCAGTTGGATTGGGTTAAATACCAATTGGTTGACAGTCAATAGGTCAACAGGGATAAAAGGTTGACAAGTACAAAAGGTCAACAGGATCAAAAGGTCGACATGGGGGTGGTCGACACACAAATGTTCGACACATTTTTATTTTTTCTAACCCTATTCTTCACCCTAAACCTAACCCTCCCCTTGGTGCCTGTCCATTTTTGTGTCGACCATTCTCATGTCGACCATTTGTACCCGTCAACCTAAACCCATGTTGGAACAGAACCCGAGCAGTCATCATTATCCTCATCATGTGTCAACGGAACATCAGTAATGTAATCATGTTCAAACGTGAGAATTACTATCAACGCTATATACAATTTAAAATAATTGTAAAAGGGGGTGTAAAGGTTTTAGTTCCTTTTTCTCCTACTAATATATCCTTGAAGCAAATATTCTATTGTTATAATTTAATAATAGATTATAATTAATAACTAATTATAAACCATTTAATAACCTACTTGCCAAGATTACTGTATATACCTTTAAATCATTTGGATAATTCATTCAAGAATGAGTACACACAGGTATGAAATAAAGTGAAGGAAAGTGTATTTCAATAACAATTTCTTATTCAATAATATTCACATATATGTAAAACAGTATTAACACATTTCCAATATTTCAATAAGTTTTATGTGTGTGTGAGGGGATTGTAAAAGGAGAGAGAGAGAGAGAGAGAGAGAGGGAGAGAGGGAGAGAGAGAGGAAGAGAGGGAGAGAGAGAGGGAGAGAGAGAGAGAGAGAGAGAGAGAGAGAGAGCACTCTTCTCATGGCATGTTCAGAGTGACATAACCTGTGTGTATACTCTTTGATCTATACATTAATGGAAGCATACATCATGCTCTTCAAAGGAATACCCTTATTTAATTCTATTGAGACACCACCTTGTTAAATAACCAAATTAGCATTCAGTTTATTGTAACCTAGAATCCTAATTTAGGTCAATACTTGATGATAAAAACCTTCACTTCTTTGCATATTAAATTGCCATGAGGCCTTAGCATATTTGGACTAACACAAGTTAAATGAAAGTGAACCTCTTGTAAACAACAAATGCGATGAAACGGCCCCCAGCCCCGGCAGCAACCCTCATTACTAGTGACAGCACTTACACCTACCCCGTGCTCAGATGTGATTTCTGTATAGGCTCAACTATGACTAGACACCTGCGACATGCCCATGGGACGCTTCTTCTAAGTGCAAATTCCACGTTGCTGCCCAGTTGCCTCCCAGTAATGCCCATTCAGCCGTCGGTAGCAAATATTGGTAACTCACAACGCATGTGAAGTTTGCTCAAATATCTGGAGATGCAGCTGCATATGGGCTTGCGTGCAGCTCAGACCCAGGCCCAGTGTATCTGTTCTCGTTGGTTTGCCTATTTCAAAGCCTCCTCCTATTATCTGACCTTCAAAGTAGATCAAAGGAAAACCATTTCTGATTAACATATAGTAATTATTCTCACTTGTGTTTCTAATCTCATTATTTAGTCTAAGCAAGGCAACCTGTTTCTCCAAAGTTACTCAATGACTGAAGATGGCTTTCTAAGTAGCCATGGTGAAAATGACATTCCTTCACAATAATAATTATGCATTTTTGATTTCTAATTTATGAGACTGCTGGGGTGGGAGTGGAAGTGAGGGAAGAAGGGAATGTTGGTAATGAATAGGCTAGGAGGGTTTATGGGCATCCCACAACAAAGGGAGCTTTCTCTCATCCTATCTTCCTTAGGAGGAGGCTTTGAAATAGGCAAACCAACGAGAACAGATACACTGGGCCTGGGTCTGAGCTGCACGTAAGTGCTGTCACTAGTGATGAGGGCTGCTGCCGGGGCTGGGGGCCGTTTGATCACATTGATGCGCCTGACCATATGTTCAACTGGTGATGCTTTCTAGCTGGTGGACCTGCCAAATTCTATCTATAAGGCCTGATTTAAAGGGGGACTCAGCTCTTTTCCAGTTAACTACAGTAAAACCTCTAGCTGTGCTAAGTACATGTCCAGTCAGCTTGAACTTTTATATAATTTTATAGGTATTTATTTATGCATGTATATTAATGTGTTTAGGTGCGGACTTCATTTCTTATTATTAACCTGAACAGTGATCCTTTATATTTTCTTAAAATGTTATGTATGGCCAGACTGCAGACAGGATGTAGGACCCTGCAGACAAAGGGCTTAACACTGATAACCACTAATACCCCTTTGGTGCTATTCTCAGTATTCCATGCAGTGAGTCTGATTCAGAGGTACACGCAATTGGGAGGTGGCCTGAAGTGAATGCAAAAAGTCTATCTCATGGGCGTGTAATGGGAGTGTCGTGGGCGTGTCAGTGACAGCGGCTGCGTTCGCAGGTGCAGAGCCGTAGCCGCAGAGGGGTGTGGTAAGTATTACCGTCATGGCTGGCGGTTCAAATCCCGACAGCGGCTGCCCAGCAAGGGTAAAAATCCCGATCGTCCTAAGGTTAGTATCGCTAACCTAATTCCCTACCTTAACCCTAACCTCTCTTAGGGGTGCCTAACCCTAACCTCCCCCCCAAGTGTCTAACCCTAATCCCCCCTGTAAGTGCCTAACCCTAACCCCCCCTTCCCTGCTGCCTAACCCTAACCCTCCCGGGGAGGTGCCTAACCCTAAGTCCCCCCGGGAGCCCTAAACCTAACCCTCCCCCCCTCCCGCGGCTGCCCGCTCTTAGCGCCCGGCTTACCTTCATTTGGTATGCCGGGCGTCGGTCTTCCGGCGTCTGGTTAATGACAGGCGTCGAGTTTTCGACACCTGTCATCAATACCACGCCGGGATTACAGTGTCTGAAAGCCAGTAGTCGGGACTTAGACCGTCGGTCTTCCCGGACTACATCCCCCGCAGAGGCCATGTTCAGACGGAGAAGCTGCACCATGGCCATAGGGCCTCATTTTAGTTGATATAAATGCAAGTTTCTGCTTGTTTCCGCCCACTGCTCTTTTTTTTTTTTTATTGTGCAAGTGCGTCTTTTCATGATGTGCGTCTCTTGTCCTGGTAACTCGGCTGCATTTTGCACTTATGACTATCTGCGCCAAGGGGACTGGTATGGGGGTTGGTAGGGGCTTGTAGATACAGCCAAAGTACAAAAAAGGCATGGTAACGTCACCCAATTCCCTGGTGCAAATCACAAAGTGATGATGATGACAGCTGTGGGCTTCAACTGATCTGCCTTTCTAAGACACGCCCCATTATGCAAATGACTTATATATTCTATATACTTGGGAATTACAGTGTACTGAACACTCAGGGGCATTTTAAAAGAGAAGGGGGCCCGTGTGCAGACTCAGTGAGAGCCCCCGCCTCTCTCTGGCGGTATCGCGGTACAGTAGATTCTGGTTTAGTGCCAGAATCTACTGCACATGCGCAGGCCTCCGGGAAAATGGTGCCTGCGCCGTTTTCCTGGAGACAGGAGTACTACGTATGCGCAAGTTATGGTGAAAATGACCGCCAGTGATTTTTGCTGCTCTGCAGCTCCTGCCCGGCGGCGCTGCAGAGCAGCACTTGGGAGACTACGGACAGGTAAGTATAAGAATATATGGGTGCACACCCGGCATCCATTATAGATACGCCCCTGTGAACACCCGTTTCCTAGTCAGTATGGGAAGGGGGAGGTGCAGCCTAGGGTTCTCCCAAGTCTTGCTCCGTTCACTCTATCTCCATCAAAGGCTTAGTAAATAGACCCTTGTGTTTGAAAAATGACAGTTAGGAGTTGGTCGGCTGGTTCCTTATCTCCGTTCACTTTATCTCCATCCAAGGTTTAGTAAATAGACCCCTTAGTATATAGACTTCTTCTCACAGACATTTGACTCTATTGCCTTTACTTGGAAACCTGTTACCAGACCTTGAACTGTACCTGACCCGTCTGTCTTTGTCCTTTATTATTTGGATACCTGTTAAGGTGCCAACACAGTTGGCGATGTGCTCACGATCCAACATTGTGTACGATTTCCCTTGAACTCTTCCCAGCAGCTTCCCGGCAGTCGTGGGCACGATTTGGTGTTAAAAACTGTCCAATGTGACAAACGATCTATCGTGCCTCCTAACTATTCCAGTGCATTGTGTCTGAGATTGTCAGCTCTGCCCTACAGCACGGCAGATCCGAAGATGTGATGTACGACCTGCGGGTATGCGCATCGGCATCGTGATCGTGAGTGGACACTCACGATTTGGGCATATTTTGTATGATTTGTCGTCACAATGTGTCGGAATCGGGCAAATCGTGTAAAATATCGCTAAGTGTGTAGGCACCTTTACCAGATCTTGAACTGTATCAGACCTACTATCTATATGAGACCTCAGTATGTATTTACTGTTTGGGGCTGCCCTGCATTTGCTGGGGTGGTTGTATTGAACCTCACTTCCTGCTGCTGTGGACTTGCAAAACTCAGAAACCTCGAGAGCAGGTGAGAGACTTCATTACAAGTTTAATACTTTGTGCTTGTATATTTAGCCTTTCTGCTATTGGGATCCGGTATTTGTAATTACAGAGTGTAAACTCTGGTATCCATGTGACACAGTGGACGTAGCCATTTTGTCAGCTAAACCATGAATCATATTTTAATGAAAGATAAATTAATTTTAAGTGTACCCATCAACTACACACTGAGTAAGCAGCCATTTTGTGGCTGAGCCAATATTCAAATAATATATTACAGTATTTAGGAACTAATGAGACCACTGGAATGACGTCCATCGCCATGCTGTCAGCCTCAGTGATATTGGTATCTCCCAGATGAGTGATTTCCCAGTATAATAGCAACCTAATAGGTTGCATTGTCAAGGTTATTCATTCAGTCCACAAAATGGCCGCCTCCTGCATGATTACACTTTACCAATCCCGTCTCCTTATGTCAGCTTGTTTTTTTTCAGACAGTTATCGACAGTTGTACGCAGTTCATTGAGTGTGTACCTGGAGTGTCTAACAGATGTATAACTTATTTGATTATTTGCAGACGGCTTTGACATTCATTGAATAACGTTTTACCGAAGTCTTCATGACACACTCTTGTGGTTGATATATCAACAAGATATCTTTAAGCCGAGACCGTTTGTCATTGAAAGAGATACTTACATTATATACATTCAAGGAAATGGCAAATACATGTAAATATCATTCATAACCAAACAAACAGCTGCGCCATTTATTCAGAAAATATAATCTGTTGACTTTTAATAGCTTGTCCTTGGGTAATTAAAACTTCTTTTTTTTTTAATGAAGAACTGCAGACTTCCGTATGAAACAATACTGTACTAGTCTGCTTTCATGTGCAATTGTTTAGTGCCTGACAGCAGAAATACTTCAGGTGCCTATTCAGAATCAATCTGGGGTTTATTTAGAAAACTCTGCATTTGTTGGAGAAGTGAATGCATTTCATACAACTATACAGTGTATTGTGTATCTGAAATTTGTTGTAAAAGCAAAGTAAGAGAATATTAAAAGACGTTCATGGCAGAGGTAAACATGTAGAGTAAGAATAGAGATGTGTAGAGATACAGGGGTCTAGTTACTAAGCAGTGTTAGGAGACAGAGTGAAAAGTGAAGAGAAAGTGATAAGGTGCCAGCCAATCAGCTCCCAACTCTCACAGGCTGTGTTTGAAACATGACAGTTGGGAGCTGATTGGCTGGCACCTTATCACTTTCACTCTGTCTCCTAACACTGCTTAGTAATTAGACCCCTTGGTTTGAGGCTGGTTCACCTGAATTTCTCTGCACTTTAACAAACCACCCTGATTTTTTGTGCAAGTTGCCGTTTATACCAAACATGCCGATTTTCTGGCAGCCCCTTCCAGGAGGGGGCTGCCAGGTCGGTGCAGCAGGGAGGGTGGGGGCGGCTTGAGTGGGCGCAGCGAGGGCGTGTCACAAGATCTCTTCATCGCAGTCCCGCCCCCCCGCTTTATAATGCCGAAATTACTGTCATTACAAAGCAGGGGGCGGTGGCTACGATGACGCGATTCAGTGTGAATCGCGTTATTGCCCCTCCGAACCGCCCACTTTCACGTGCGGTTGCTGGGGGTCGCTCGGGGCCATCGGACGATGCTGGGGACTTGCCTCCTCTTGCGGGGAGTCGGGAGCGGCACCCGATTTTCGGGAGAGTAGGCAAGTATGCTTTATACCCAGAAATGCGAGTCCCAACTGACAAATCTTTGTTCCACTCTCCTGATTTTTACAATTCAAATATTTTTGAAGCGTGGAAATACTGCACAATTTCCACACCCTTATCCCAGTGACATGGGGCAGGATCAGGGGAGTAACTAGGTATTTGAAGGCTCCATAGCAAAAGTTTTTAAGGGCCCTTTATGTACTGTATCACCCAATGGTGAAAAATGTATATAACACATGTAACTTTGACAAGGAAGTTTGGCCCCCTTCAGCCCTGATCCCCATAGCAGCTTGCTCCCAGGGCCATAACTAGGGTAGTGCGACCTGCGCCATGGCACAGGGCAGGGGGTACTGTTTGGACCTGTCAATTTTTCTGTTTATTATCATTCTCACTTATATCTTCCTCTTCTTTTATCCCCAGCATCTCCTGGCCTCCCCTATCTCTTCCCTGGCCCTTCCCCATGAAGCCATGGCCCTTTTTCAGGTACACTATCTTATGTCCCTATTTAAAAAATGGGGGGGTTAATGATCTCTCTGGTACAGGGCATCAAAAAGTCTAGTTACGGCTCTGGCTGGTCCCCTTGCACCTATGGTAGTTACATCCATGGGTGGTATGTATCAAGCATCTCATTTTGGATGCAATACATTCTGCCACTTACCTCATGCATACTGACGTTAATGACGCTGGTATGCACGTACAATTGTGATTAAAAGTGCTGTCCTTCTGTGCATGCATGGCCATCGGCCATCAAATTATTGTACTTCTTCAAACATGCCTTGCCCTTCAAACCCAAGCAGTTTGACAGTACTCTAGGTGTACAAACTCAAGTGAAAGGTACTTGACATCACCAAGCATTGTAATTTTGTTGTCGATAACTGTCTAAGTGGAACAGTTAAAGCAATACATTGTATTTGCTTTATAGCACCCTACAGTATGTAATACAGTTTATTCTAATTGCAGAATATTACAATATTAAGACGGAATCGGTATGAATCACCAACGGACCTAAGCCCGGCGGATGAAATACCAACGCCGGAAGGCCGGCAGCTGAAGATCCCGACAGGGGAGGTAAGTAGGCTATCCCTACCCCTCTCCGCCACATAACGCTAACCCTCCCCCAAGGGTGCATAAACATAACTCATCCCTGCACCCTAAACTTAACCCTAAGTGCTCCCAACGCCCGGCTTACCTACGATTGGTATGCCGGGCATCGGGATTTTGGCGTAGGGATAATGCCAGGCGTCAGTATTTAGACGCCTATCAGTAGTCCCATGCCGGGATTTCACAGTCGGGAAGCCGGCGGTCGGCATTTCGACCGCCAGCTTCTTAACTACATCCCTATTAAGACATATCATGATGATTACGACATTGTATTTTATGCTGTACATATCTTAAAGTAAATGCAACTCAAAACATAATACTCAGGTGTAAACTCCTTTGAGTCTTTTTATCTCTTGAGTGTAAAAAAATATGTTTTGCTCTTAATGTGACTTAGAGAATCTTTATGCTGTTTTAAAATGAGAGTACATACATTAAGAATGTGTACCCACTCCGAAAAAAAGTAACTTACACCAGTGCGAAAGCTTTGGCGCGTTATCAGCGATGGCTCCCACTCTTCTTGATGAGGCTGCAGTCTGGACGTCCTGCATTCCGGACTGCCCGGGTTGCGCCGCTTGCCAGGTCCATTGTGCATGCGCAAATGGACCTGGCAGGCGTCGGGACCAGCGCATACCCACAAACAATGGCAGACTGACGCAGAAGCACCAACTCTATCAATTCCATCAACTGCAGCCCCTAGAAGCCGGGTAGGGATGATGGCAAGACAGGAGAGTGGCAATCCACTGGTAGTCCTCTCTTTGCTAATCGCATTCCGGACTGGCAGTCCCAGTGGAAGAAAACAATTCCCCCCCCTGGTACTGCCTGTCCTGAGTGTGATTTAGCAGATAGTGCATTCCATGGGAAGCCACTGCCAGTGCACGGACTACAACTGGCTCACTGGAGGTGGAGGATTTTACAGGGGTGGATGCTGTAACTAGAGCTGTGTGGGCCCCATAGCAACATTTTAAAGGGGCTCCTGCATTAATGTTTCTAAAGAGACAACTCTCTTTGCAGCATATTGCCTACTCTCCTGGAATAACCTGGAGGCTCACAAAAATTGGATGTAGCTCCCGGCCACCTGGAAAAGCGGGCAAGTCTCCTGGTCGGCCGCTATAACCGCAGTGCCCCCCGCGTGCTATGTCGATTTGGGGGCAGTCAGAATGTCTGCAAGTATGCTTTGCAGCGTTTGTGTCATGACTGGGGCTTCTGGACTTCCTGGGAGAGACCTTGATACCTGCTCACTGATAGCTTGGGAGGTTTGGAGCAGGGAAGGGAGTATGTAGCTCTTCCTCATAGATGAAGGATGTATTTGATGTTATGTAGCAGAACAGTACAGGGAGAAAGGTGCACTGAAAATAAACACTGACTGGAACTGGAATGTAGCACCAACTGGGACCGCATTGATACCGGACTATAGCACAGACTGGAGCCGGATTGGAACCGGAATGCAGTACAGACTGGGGCTGGATTGGGACCTGACTGTAGCACAAACTGGAGCCGGATTGGGACTGGGGCTTAGCACAAACTGGAGCCGGATGGCAGCCAGACTGTAGCACACACTGAAGCCGGATTGGTACCGGACTGTAGCACAAACTGAAGCCAGATTGGGACCGGACTGTAGCACAAACTGGAGCTGGATAGGGACCACAGAAGGAACCTGCAGGTGAACCACAGACGGCTATCCAGGGAGCTGGAGCCTTGGATGTCTAGTAGTGACAAAGCTCAGGCACAGAATGCTGCAGAGATTTATACCCTGGGTCACGCGGTGATTGGCCGATGTGGTCAGGTGGACATTAGCCTGGCTGCCATTGGGGAATAGCAGTCAGCTGACCAGTTCCAGACATGGTGGCGCCCAGTGTCCAGAGCCAGCAAGAACGCCGCTGGAACTCCGGGCCCCTGAGACCACCACCATGCCAACAGCGCACTCTCCTGAGTCTCTCCAGGTAGGGACCCCCACCATGACAGAGCAGGTTATTTGTTGCCCCATAGTAGTTTACAACAGTAGTTTATTTTAAGCCTCATGGTAATGCACCCATTTCACATTATGCCATTTTAAAGTATTCCTAGTTCACAGTATGCCACACAGAAATCCCCTTTCTGGTTGAAACTCACTGTTCAGCTACATAAAACAAACTTAACTCGTTCAGGTCCTGATGAGAAGCATTATAATTGCTACATTGTGATCACTATGATAAGCTAGTGTCTCTGGCTGCTGAATACTATACCTCCCAACCATACAGATTTCAGTAGGACAGTCCCGTTTTTTGGGTTCTAGAAGCTCCATGATTCCCAAGCATTTAATATGCTACCTGGGCTTACTGGCACTTGTAGTTACACAAACATATTTAACAGGGCCGTAGCTAGGGTAGTGCAGCCGGTGCCATCGCACAGGGCATCACAGGTCAGGGGGCGCTGTTTGGGCCTGTCAAATTTCTGTTTATTATCATTCTTGCTTGTAGCTTCCTCTTATTTCATCCCCAGCATCTCCTGGCCTCCCCTATCTCTTCCCTGGCCCTTCCCCATGAAGCCATGGCCCTTTTTGGGTACATTATGTCCCTTTGAAAAATGAGGGGGGCGCCAATGCTCTTTCTGGCACAGGGCACCAAAAAGTCTAGTTACGGCTCTGATATTTAATTATTTTATCCACTTAAACCACATAAGAGGTGTCAGGCTGAGCCTATTCAATGTTTTTATAAAAAATAAAAAGTATATCACTACAAAATACAGTATGATATTAAAAAAGGCTCCTGTTAGAGTATTGGGTGCCAAAAACCATCAAAAATCATAGTGGTCAGTTAATGACCGTAACAGAGAGAATATCAATCAAATGTGTTTTTAAGCGGAATCGGTATGAAAGACCAACGGACCTATGTCCGACAGTTCAAATACCAACAGCGGAACACCGGCAGCATCCAAAATCCCGATGGTAAGTATTTTAACTATTACTAACACTTTCCCCCCCTAACCCTAACCTTCCTTTAGGGGTGCCTAACCCTAACCTCCCCCCCTAGTGCCTAACCCTAAACCCCCCGTAAGTGCCTAAACCTAAATCCCCTTCCCCGCACCCTAAACTTAAGACTCCCGGGGGGTGCCTAACCCTAACCTCCCCCCCGGGGGTGCCTAACCCCCCCTTCCCCTACTTTAATCCTCCCGGGGGAGGTGCCTAACTCTAAGTCCCCCCCCCCCCCGGAGCCCCAAACCTAACCCTCCCCCCCCCACGGCTGTCCGCTGTTACCTTCGTTCGGTATGCCGGGCATCGAGCTCCCGACGTAGGGATAATGATGGGCGTCATTAGTCCCCTGTCGGGATTAGACAGTCGGGAAGCCGGCGGTCGGCATTTCAACCGTCGGCATCCCGACTGCATACCATTTAAGCTACATATACTTTACCTGAAAATGAATAGAGCACTGGTTACAATATGAAATACCTGAATGGTATCAAAATGATAATTAAATTATGTAGCGCTACATACCGGGGAACATATATCAAAGCTTGGAGAGAGATAAAGTGGAGAGAGATTAAGTACCAACCAATCAGTTTCTAACTCATTTTTCTAGCACAGCCTGTAAAATGACAGTTAGGAGCTGATTGGTTGATATTTTATATCTCCAAGATTTGATAAATCTCCAGCTTTTTATGAAACTATGGGCCTGATTCAGACCCACTCGCGAGCGGCTGTCCGCTCGCAAGTGGGTCGATGTTATGGACTGAGCATGCGCACGACGGAGGGAGCTCCGTCGTGCGCATGCGCCAGACGCGACGAGCGAAGGAAAGTCCTTCGCTCGTTGTGTCCGATCAAAGGGGGCGTGCTGTCAATGTTGATTGACAGCACGCCCCCTTTGGTGGGCGTGCCGGGGGCGTGCCTCCCTGACGGGGGCGTTCCCACGGGAACGCCTCCCGTCAGAAGCCGGCCCACTGACATCACTAGTGATGTCAGTGGGAGTGATTTTGGCTCTGATAGAGCCAAAATCACTCTGGAGCTTGCGGTTGAAAACCTCAACCGCAGGCTCCGGCTCGCAAATTCGATGGTCGCGATGGTCTCGACCATCGTGGCCATCACAATGCACGCTCGTATAGCCTGTGGGTGGTGACCCACAGCTATACGGGCGTCCAGGAGGACGCTCCATGAAAATGGAGCCCGGCCCTCATTCAGAGCGTGCGCTCTGCTCAGAGCGTACGGCTCTGAATGAGGGCCTATATCAGCATGGTCAAGTAATTCACTCTCAGTATAGTATTAGCATGTTGTAAAGTAGCAGTAGGTCCTTTGAAAACTAGTAATTAAATTGGTATGTTCGCTGTTCAAGATTCAGTATGCCAATACTGGTGCGTGTTGGTATATGGCACCATTATGAAGCTGTTGCTGTTATGTAGCTAGTATGTATCAGTGAATAGTGTAACTTGCAGCCATCATAAAACACTGTAACCATTGTAACCATAATACAAAAACAAAGCTAAAATTGCTCTAAACCACCCACTCACTAAACCCATATGGGATCACTGCTGGGTAACAAGGTGGTAAATAAATATCTAATAGCACCATGTATCCAAAGGAGAGCTGCCGATCACTGAATGTCCCTCCGTAAGGCTGCCACCTAATGACTCGTTAATAAGGCAGTAGCTTCTGTGTAGCAGCACTGCTGTCAGGAACCAGCTGGATAGTTGTGACTTGGTTATATAAGCCATAATAGGCACTCAGCAAAATGGTCAATCTTACGATCAATAATGATCCATAATGTGATCCAATGAATATTATTGCTGCATGGTAAGCTCACAATACTGAAAAAATAAATATCAAAATCACCTTTGAGTAATAATGTGTATTTCTTACATGGGGCCGACAAGGGGCTAGTGCCGAACTGAACGTGTGGCCATTTGCGGAGCGTATCTTCTATGAATTTGCGCTGTACATGCACTAAAATTTGATGCACACAAATGTGTGTAATGCGCAGTTGTACGCATTTCGATCGCAGCTACACTTGTGGCCAAAGACAGCAGAACTGGAATGTAATGGAATGTTCTCACGTAAGCAACGTTCAGTGTGAGTGGGGTAAGCAGAGCTGGATGTAAGCAAAGATTTGCCTGTTTGGAGGTGTATATTTGTATCTTGTATATGGTAGGTGATGGCTAGTAGTAAATCAGGCGTGCACACAGGGGTGGTTGCATCTCAAGGTGGGTACAACTTTGGAATGGGATTGTGAAATGCTGGATAGTTTAGCCGCTGGTTCAAATTCCGACAGCGGCTGCCCGACAGGATGAAAATACCGACAGTGTCAGGTAAGTATGCTAACCTCCTCTGCCCCCCCCCAACCCTCCCTTAGTGGTACCTAACACCCCCCCCCCCCTGTGCCTAACCCTAACCTCTCCATGGGGATGCCTAACCCTAACCCTCCCCCCTAGGGGTGCCTAACCCTAACCACCCCCCAAAACCTAACACTAACCCCGCTAACTGCCCTAAACCTAACCCCCTGCGGCTAACAGGACGGGTGCCCCGGATTCACCTCGTACGGGCATGCGTCGTCCTGTATTCCGGCGTTGGGATTTATGATAGGCGTTGGTATTTCGACGCCTATCTTAAATCCCTAGCTGGCATTCTGTTGTCGGGATTGTGACCGGCACATAGCTACATCCCGCATATGGGCGAATATATGCTTATTTTCCATACACTTTTCTTTTGAGCAATGAACTTCTGATTTACTTCCAGCTCTACATCAGCCCCAACATGTGTTATGATTACTATAGTTTCATAAGCCTAGGGGGGCAGCGGGCACAAATTACTCAGGCTTCTTAAGGAGCCCCTGTGATGCCACAACCATGCCCCCCATTGCTCAGCAGCACTCATCATAAGAATGCAGTGACATGCGGTGAGGTCAATGGCTGGGGTGGCACACGGTTTTTATATCAAAACCCTGGAGCATGACAGGGAGTATAATAGGAGAGGGAGTATGACAGGGGAGGCTTTGTCTCCCCTGCCTACCCTGACTGCACATCCCTGTAAGAAGGTATACATCAACTAGGCAAAGCCATGCTCCTACAGTAGCCATGCCACCATTACCCGGGACTGCCCAAAGTGATAGTGTGAAGATTTAGGGAAAGATTTATCAAAGCTTGGAGATAAAGTACCAACCAATCAGCTCCTGTCATATTTCAAACACAGCATGTAAAGGGACAGTTTGCAGTTGATTGGTTCATACTTTAGCTCTCTCCAAGGTTTGACACATCAAGCTGTACCAGCATCTATGTCAACCCGGCAACTTCATCATGAAAGGCAGCAGTCTCCAACACTGTTGTGTGGATAGCAGTGATGAGTCCAAAAATATGGGGGTCTATTTACTAAGCCTTAGATGAAGATAAAGTGAACGAAGATAAAGTACCAGCCTATCAACTCTTAACTGCCATGTCACAGGCTGTATTTGAAAAATGACAGTTAGGAGCTGGTTGGCTGGAACTTTATCTCCGTCCAATTTATCTCCAACCAAGGCTTAGTAAATAGACCCCATGATAGGGGCTTCAAAGGTCATAGTCAAGCAAAGGCCACCTTTCTCTCAAAGCTCTGACTTTTTCAAGAAGGTATCAGGCTATATAGTGCTTCAGTCAGTAACTTAATAAAGATTTAGAAATATTTATATATATATATATATATATATATATATATATATATATATATATATAATCATCACATCAAGTCTTGAGGGTGAACCAATGTGGGTAGTAAAAGTAGGAGTACTGTAGAGTAGGCTCTAATAGAGAGGTGAGTGATCAGATAACATTTAGGGGTCTATTCACTGATCCTTGGAGAGAGATATAGTAGAGAAAGATAAGTACCAACCAATCAGCTCCTTCATGTTACAGGCTGTGTTTGAAAAATGGCAGTTAGGAGCTGATTGGTTGGTACTTATATTTCTCCACTTTATCTCTCTCAAAGGCTTAGTGAATAGACCCCTTAAAAACTTGTTTGCTGTGGAAGAGTCTGATCGGGTGTGGTAATGAATTCCATAAATGTGTAGCAGCAGATGAGAGGTCTTTGAAGCAGGAGTGAGAGGTGGTTACCAGGGATGAAGGAGGCACAGGTTAGATGAAGAACTAAGGTGGCAAGAGAGAAAATATCTTAAGATGTGATTTAAGATGTATGAAGGAGTAGTGTTGGTGAGGGGTTGGGTACAGAATGCAGGCACTCGGGATCCCAGCGGTCAGAATCCTGATGCTGGCATCCTTACAGGGTTAGGATACCGACACTTGTTGGTAAGTATCCTACCCCTAACCCTTCCTCCCCGCATCCTATACCTTACCTCCCCCTAGTGCTTAAACCTAACCTCCCCATAGTGCTTAAACCTAACCTCCCCCCTAGTGCCTAAATCTAACCTCCCCCCTAGTGCCTAAACCTAACCCTCCCCTTTTAGTGCCTAACCCTCCCCCTAGTGCCTAGCTCTAACCCTTTCCCTAGTGCCTAACCCTAACTCTTAACCCTAGTGGCTAACCCTAACATTCCCCCCTAGTGCCTAGCTCTAACCCTTGCCCTAGTGCCTAACCCTAACTCTTAACCCTCCCCCTAACCCTGTTTAATCCTAACCTGCCCCTAGTGATTAAACCTAACCTCCCCCCTAGTGCCTTAACCTAACCATCTCCTTTTAGTGCCTAACCCTAACCCCTAACCCTCCTAACCCCATTACTTACCGTCAGGATGCTGGCGCGGGTATTGTGACTGGTGTTGGGATTCCAGCCCCGGCATTCTGAGCGCCAACATCCCAGCATTTGAACTACATCACTTGGTGAGGGATTTGGAGGTAAGGTTGAGTAAATGAAATTGGATTCTGGAGCATATGAGAATCAGTGTAAGATTTGGGAGTGGAGCAGATAGAGTACAAGCTCAGTTTGGGTGCAGCATTTATGAATCATTGAATTGAAGATGAGTGGGAATGTGACTGTATTGCTCTAACAAACAGTGAATGAATATGTGCACTGTACAGTATAGTAACATCTCAAATTACACCTAACCATTACTAATACATTTTACATCATAGCGTCCTGTATATTATAATAATCACTTGGTGTTATACTGTTGTGTAGTGTGATACTATAATATAAAACATTTTTTTAAAATTGTACTATAATTCAAACTAAGGCCCTCATTCAGACCCACTCGCAAGCGGGCACACGTACGTTAGGCGTACGTACAAAAATATTTAAATTCAATGGCTCGCTCGTATTTTCGTTCGCATCTAAAATTCCTCCCTAAACTCTGACGACCCCTCCTCTAACTAACGAGCGTACGAAATAGCGAGCGTACATCCCCGAAATGGCTTGAAAGGAACGCACGCACAAGTATAAACAGGAAGTGGCCTTGTCAGATGTCGATTACCTGCTCCTTTATTCTGCCTACCTCCCTCAATCGTATCATGCCAATCAATGTATCAATTAGCTTAATTGTTTGTTTTTTTTCAACACAATGCAAGAAACTTTACTCTTGTCCGTGTTTGTGTTTACCCGCAGAATACGTACGGATGAAACATTCGCTTTTATTGTTCAAAAAACATGTGAACCACAATTAAACAATTGTTCTATTGCTGTGGATCCCCGCATATTTCCCTGGGTTCATTTCTTTATTTAAATTTGCTTACGCATGTCACTGCATCAAGCCTATCATAACTCTCCAGAGATTTCTGGCCCTGTCGAACACATGACTCATACACTAACCAATAAAATTGCTCCTGTTAATTTCCAAAATACATTAGCCAATCAGAAAATTTTTACACACTTTATCAAAAATGATTTTTAAGAAAAACACCATTGCCATCATGAGAGCCTCCGCATTCACCAGCGCGAGCTGCTGGTGCTTACGGAGGTCATGGATCGCCGGATCACCAGCCAACCTCAACCCATGACCAACCGGCAGAAGCGCTCCGCGTATGTGGAGGCACGGTCCCGCCTGCGGTCCTTCGGCTCACGCCGCAACATCGGGCAGCTGGAGCGCAGGTGGTCCGACCTGCAACGGCGAACGCCCCGCTTGCTGGCATGCTTTCGCATGCAGATCTTGGAAAGTAAGTGTTATGTATTGTGGTTTTAATGTTTGTGTTTGTGGGGCAAACTGCGTGTGCATGTTTTCCTGTCTGTCCTATTTATTATTTGTACTCATATCTGTGTGTGCATGTTTTCCTGTCTGTCCTATTTATTATTTGTACTCATATCTGCGTGTGCATGTTTTCCTGTCTGTCCTATTTATTATTTGTACTCATATCTGCGTGTGCATGTTTTCCTGTCTGTCCTATTTATTATTTGTACTCATATCTGCGTGTGCATGTTTTCCTGTCTGTCCTATTTATTATTTGTACTCATATCTGCGTGTGCATGTTTTCCTGTCTGTCCTATTTATTATTTGTACTCATATCTGCGTGTGCATGTTTTCCTGTCTGTCCTATTTATTATTTGTACTCATATCTGCGTGTGCATGTTTTCCTGTCTGTCCTATTTATTATTTGTACTCATATCTGCGTGTGCATGTTTTCCCTCTATTTCTGATTTATTCATTCTACTCCTATTTGGCTTATTTTTTGGGTTGTTTTTTTTTTTTAGTTTTGGTGCCCGGATTTGTCCATAAACTAACCGCAATTTCTTTGACATATTTTAGGGGGACAGCCAAGACTCCGCCGTCACCGTCCGTCCAGACGGCGTTCCCGGCCACTATCCCCAACCCCCAGCCAACACTCCACCCCAAATCTTTCCCCTATTCCCCACTCCTCCCCATCCTTCCCAGACCCTCTCCCGGAAATGTCGGGCCTCCTTCCCCTCCGTCCCACTTCCCCCTCTCCTCCACCCACCCCTCTTCCAATTACCCCCTCCTCGGAGTCCATCATAACTCCTCCCCATTCTTTGGGGAATGACGGATCCTCCGAGGAGGATCATGGAGGCATTTCCGGAGCTCCCGTTTTGGCTCCCGGTATGTTTTTATTTTGTTTTTTTTTAAAGCACAAACTGTTTGTATGTAATCATGTGTCGTGCCTTTCTTCGTGTTTTTGTGGCTTGACTTTTGGTGATTTTGCAGTTTGCCTTTACCTCTTCCTGGTGATTTCAACATACACATATCACACCTGTGGGAATTTGTACATAGGCCTTGTATTTTTGGCAGCACCCCCTTTTTTTTTTTTTTTTTTTTTAGGTTTAGGAGTGATTTGGTTGTGTTTTTGTTTTTTTAATGTGGATTCCCTATTGTTGTATTAACCCACACACTTTTCTCACCCACAGAGGAACAGAGGCGTCGGCAAGAGGTGGCGGATTGTGTTGGCCAGATGCGGCACCATGTAATCGGCATTCTGGTGGCCCTCGACCGGCTGTCTGGCCTCCTTCGCCAGTAGTTTTTTTATTTTTGTTAACGTTTCTAAATAAATTTATTCAGACAAATATACGTTCTGGCTCATTTTTTAAATCCAAAACCAAGATAGTTTAGCATGACATAAGTAGACTGTTCCTGCAAGGATTTCCCTTTTTTAAAAGTTAGATTGTGTTTTGTCTTTGTATGTCAAACAGACACAAGAAACACATAACAGTAACAATGTCATTTCCCTTTTTGGGTGTAGTGTCAATTACATATTTCTACATTTTACAGGTTCCTAGTTGGTGCGCAAGCTGCTTAGGCCAATCTTACAAATCCCAAGGTTGGGCCAGGCTTCCTTTTGGTGTGGGTTGGGAAGCTGAAAACATATTTCAGTTTAGCTCAACTGGCGTCAGTACTGGATTACCCCTTAGTCAAATGTAACTTGTGTTAACCTGGTTACACTTGCTGTTAACGTCCCAAAAAAGGAAGACCATTTCACTCTCCAAACATTTATTCACAACATAACAGAGAAAACAAAGTGGTCACTCCCAAAAAAAGAACACAGTGATAAATTCAAATACAACACATACCAAGAAATAATTAAATAAAAACCAAAAATCAAGAACTGGTTGACGAAGGACCATGCCAACATGATTCCACAAACATGGCGTTGCAATATGGGTTCCAGAATATATGCCCAAAAGGACCAGATCCAGGTTTGGTAAGGGTAGCAGGAAGTAGTGAGCGTTGGAGTGCCAAAGATTATGTGAACAAACAGAAGATGGTGAGAAAAAAAACACAAAATTAGATGTTCGCAAACAAACACAAACACATTAGGTATAAACACTGTAGTTTTGTTACAACTTACCTAAAAAATCTGGCCACCACATCATCGCGTATGGCCCCCCCACATACTGACCTCCGACCAACCTCGGGGGGGCCATCCTCAGGTAAGGCATCCTCTGGCTGCATTGGGACACCACTCCTTATGGCAATGTTGTGAAATATCCCACACAGGACCACAATTTTAGACACCATATCCGGCACATACATGAGCTCGCCACCAGAGCGGTGGAGGCATCTGAATCGGCCTTTTAAAAGGCCGATACAGCGCTCCACCACTTGCCTGGTGGCTGTAAGTGCGGAATTATACGCACTTTGTGGCCCTGGTGTGGGAGCCAAATAAGGAGTGAGCAGCCAGGACATGCAAGGGTATCCACTGTCTCCTGTGAAAAAAAATAGCCAACATCAGGAACACTGTGTATCAAGCTTAACATTGTTATGTACTAAAGGTCTCCACTTACCCAGAAGCCACGCATCACCAGCTTGTAGGTTGGTTAATTTCTGCCATATCCCTGATTGCCGGATGACGAAGGAGTCATGAGCACTTCCTGGTAATTTAGCATTCAGGGACAGGATCTGGAGGGAGGCATCACATACCACCATTACATTCAGGGAGTGATAGTGTTTACGGTTTCTAAATATTGCCTCCAGCCGTGCTGGAGGCTGAAGTGGTATGTGAGTACCATCCACAACCCCTATGATGTGTGGGAAGCCAGCTATTTGGTAAAAATTGGCCTTGGCCACACTAAGGGCACCCATATCCAAAGGCATTTTAATAAAATGATGGAGGTGCTTGAAAAGTGCCTCCATCACTGCCCTCAGGATCCGGGAAAAGGAGGATTGGGAGATGCCCGCCACTATTCCCACCGTTGTTTGAAACGATCCTGAGGCACAGAAATGTAACACCGCCATAAATTGCGTCAGTGGTGGTATTGCTGTTGGACTGTCAATTTGCCGCTCAAGATCACTTTCTATTAATGAGAGAGTGTCTATGATGATTTTGGGAGGTAGACGGTAGCGTCTTAAAACCTCATCATCGGGCATTCCAAAAAGGGTGACACGTGTTCGAAATATCTGGGGCCTTGCATGCCTACGATGCCTACGCCTGGGACGAGTTTGAGGTTGGTCGTCTTCCGGGAGCAGGGCCAGAACAATTCGCCCCAGATCTACCTGAAATTCAAAGTTTACAATGTAAGGCTTTTGAGCCACCCCAAAAGTAACATAAAACAACTTAGCTTTATGATACCATCCATAGCTGCTTACATGCCGGGGTATTGTCATGATACGTATAAACTGTAAAAAAGCCAAAAATGAGACATCAAAAATTTAGAGGGTGATTTTTTGTTTGTCAAATTGGTGCAAGCCAACACATAAAATAGGCGAAACACACATTTGGCCATCGATGAAAACGACATTGCACACCGTACGTCAAATAGGGGTCAAATGGACCCCAAAAATGGAAAAGGGAAAAGCAAAACTGGTTTACATGATGAATAAGCCTCGAAAAATGCGTTAATTAGTTCGCAAATGCAAGTCACTACACCAACAGTCAAAAATGCGTTAATTAGTTCGCAAATGCAAGTCACTACACCAACAGTCAAAAATGCGTTAATTAGTTCGCAAATGCAAGTCACTACACCAACAGTCAAAAATGCGTTAATTAGTTCGCAAATGCAAGTCACTACACCAACAGTCAAAAATGCGTTAATTAGTTCGCAAATGCAAGTCACTACACCAACAGTCAAAAATGCGTTAATTAGTTCGCAAATGCAAGTCACTACACCAACAGTCAAAAATGCGTTAATTAGTTCGCAAATGCAAGTCACTACACCAACAGTCAAAAATGCGTTAATTAGTTCGCAAATGCAAGTCACTACACCAACAGTCAAAAATGCGTTAATTAGTTCGCAAATGCAAGTCACTACACCAACAGTCAAAAATGCGTTAATTAGTTCGCAAATGCAAGTCACTACACCAACAGTCAAAAATGCGTTAATTAGTTCGCAAATGCAAGTTACTACACCAACAGTCAAAAATGCGTTAATTAGTTCGCAAATGCAAGAAAAAAAATGGACTTACCCAACTCGAATATATAAGATTTCCAACAAAAAGGTCTTTGGGTCCGAAAGCCAAAACAAACTAAAATAGATGAAATTAGTGTAAAAAAAAATATATAAAACCAAAAACCAGAAGTAGACACCAATTGGCCACAAATTAGACTGCACAAAACTTACCAAATCAGGAAACGATGGAAAAAAATAAACCAAAAAAATGCGAACGGAAAACCAAAACAACTGTAGCAAAACAAAAAAAAAACAAACTCCGCCAAATCCTCCAACCGCAAACAACCAAATCCAACCAACTTAACCGCCAACAATCCAACAACGCAACCTCGACTCCACACACACCAAGCCATAAATAGTGTTTATTTTCCCGCACAAATTAAGGATGAATCATAGGGACGCACAATCAATGATGCGGCCGCAAACTAAGGACGCATGTATAAATACGTCACGAAATCACATTTAATTTCTGGTTGATTTCATTCTGGAAGCAGAGACATGGCTTCAGACCAGGGAAACAATGGCCAAAAATCCGGCGGTAAGGCCTTCATGCATTTTGTCTCAATGATTCTTTTAAAACATAATATTGTGCAAGTTGTGAAGTGGCTAAATCTGCATATTTACCCAAATAGGTGAGGAGGATGACATGGAAGAGACTGCTGGCCCCAGTCAACCCGCCAAAGCTGCCAAAAAAAAAAGGCAGCCACATTTCACAAGCAAGGAGATGGAGGTTTTGATCCAGAAGTGCGTTGACATCCTGCCCCAGGCAGCCAGGAATATGAGCCAAAGCCAGAAGTGGAAAATGTGGGAGGAGGTCGCCGTTGCTGTCAATAGGGTGGGTGATTATGTCCGTCTAGCCCGGGATGTCAAACGGCGGTAAGTAAACACTTTCCCATCCTATAAACAAACCCCATTGTAAAACAAAGGATAATGGTTCCAATTTCATTCCACAGATGGGCAGACTTCAAATATCGTCTCAAGCAAAAACTTGCCGACAGGGCTAGGCATGCAAGGGGGACAGGTGGGGGTCCCACCCCTGTGTCATTGGAGTTGACAGACTTAGAAGAGCTGGCACAGGGGTGTGTGCAGGCTGTGGAGGTGTTTGGCGTGTCCAACATGGATACGGACATGCCAGACTTTGCGGCTCCTCATGTTGGCCAAGGTAAGTCTTGTGATGTCACCAACTCTGAAATGCTATTGTGCCAATATGTAGATTCTAATGTGAGTCTTTTCGCAATTTTCCTAACAGAGACAGAGGCGGATGAGTCTGCTCCAGAGGGGAGCCTTGGCCGCAGAATTTCTGCTGGCTCTGCAGGGGAGGAACCAGTACATCCGGCTGAGGACCCTGCAGAAGCCAGTCCAGGGCGTGCCCCCTCGCAGGCAGTGGGCCTCCTCACAGAACTCAATTTTAAATCGGATTTCCATACGGAGATTCTGCAGAGGATGGACGCCAGTCTGATACGGGTGGCTGAGGCCCTGGAGCAAAATGCTGCGGCCAACGTGACCATTGCTCAGGCCCTGGCGGAAAATACCAGGGCCAACATCCGCATCGCTGATGCCCTGGAGCAGCTCGTTCGCCAGCACATGGTGGAGCCGACCTCCCTTCCTGCCGGAACATCCGGATCCTCCACCTCTGGCACAACATCAGCCAATCCTCCAAATGTGCCTAGCCCTGTGCCTAGTCCAGAGGCCACAACATCTGCCTCTGGACAGGCCAGCCCGATGGCATCCCGGACCCGGTCTGGCGCCCACCCTCACCCAGCCAAACGGGCGAGAAAACGGTGACAGCAATGGCGACTTTGCCCACACTCCTTCTGTGCTTGGCTCATATTCCTTTCTGGTCAAAACTTCCCTCTCCTTTCTTGTGAAATTTTTTTAAATTTGGTATTTACGTTTATGTTACCAGTTATGGCTTTTTTTTTTATTTTAACAAATATCTTTGCCACAAAAAAAAGGCCAAAAAATATTAGGCCAATTTGTTTGTGTTTAAACAATAAATTTAAAACAAAAAACTGACATTGTATTGTGACATTATTGTACAAATGGGTTACATTTAATCCTGGCCCTAAAGGCAAAAACTGACCCTCTTAAAAAAAAAAAAAAAGGCCTCTTTAAGGAACGTTTAAAAAATCACATAGCGATGCAAATTCCACAGTAAACCAAAAAAAAGGGGAGCTAATTAAAACATGATGACATTATTGTTACAATAGGCCATAACCAACAAATTGTGGCCAAAATAAAACACCCAAAATGTACGCTAATTGATTGTGTAATCATGACATTAGCAGCTCTGATTTCCACCTGCGTACGCTTTTGTGCTATCCCAATAAACTGCTTTCCAAACACATACCAAGCCGGTTTTCAATCCAACACTAATTACTTTACTGACCAGCCGCGATTAATCGCAGCACCATCGTTGAGTCCCGGGACGGAGGAGAAGGCCATCGCCAATGTGGTCGAGTAATCCTGACCCTAAGCTGTGCGAGCATTTTGAAGGGAAAGCGGATGTTCCAGTGACGTATGAGACGGTCCGAACACATTTGACGTTCGCATCTGCTAATGTATGTACGCCCCAAAAACGCCTCGCCACGCCTGCGTTTTTTCATCTCCACCCCCGTCAACACCCAAAAACGCCCTGTTCTGTCAATCACATTTGACATGTCACTTCCTGTACGCTATTTTAGGAACGAGAGAAAAAAAGCTCGCAATCTGCCGTACGCACATGCGCAGTGTAACACCGACGCATGCGCGGTTAGTCAACATCGGAACGCAACGAGCGTACTGTTGTTAACGTGCGGCTCTGAATGAGGGCCTTAATCAGATATATTTAAGACAGCTTTTTGAAGTGCAATATTATTGCAAATTGTGGCAATCAATCTACAAAGTAGAACCCATTCTTGTGATTTAATACAAAACAAATATAACCCTAGTGACCATTATGCAAAACAGATTATTTCCTAATGACCATTATAAAAAGCAAATGCTAAATCCACAAAACCTTATCCTTATCATTAAGTGATCATTATGGTGGAGTATTTTGAAGAAATACTACTGTAACTTATTTTGAAACAAATCCTGGTCTGATTGCTGTCTAGGTCTGGGGGGGAAATCCTTCCCTCTCTCCTATGTTGTGAACAGAGGAAGCAACAGGAGTACAGCTGAAGAGCAGAACTGTGTCAAGAGTCCTCCTGATGCACCAATAGAAGGTAATAACAGGGTTTGATAATAATTTTTCCATAATGCCCATCTCTTCTTGGTGGCAGCAGGCTGGGAAGATGGGGTGGTTCAGGGCAACTGGAAACCCCCTGCATTTGCCTATGTGTGTGTGTGACTGAAGTTATGTTACTTATAATAGTAATAACAAAGGTCTATACATATGAACATATGTATGTATATTTTTCTGCTCACCTTTTGACATAATTTACTGGTTTAGCACTTATCTGGTGTGGGGAATCGGTATGTAATACCGACAGTCGGGATGCCTCCTGTCAAAATACAGACAGTGGCATCCCGATGGTTGGTATCCCGACAGGGGTCGGGTAAGTATACTAAACTTCCCCCCTTCTCCCCCTAACCCTAACCGTCCGCACCCTAACCCTCCCCATTAGTGCCTATCCTTAACCCCACCCCAAAACCTAACCCTAACCTTGCTATGATGCTTAAACCTAATATTTCCACTACCCCCGTGCAGCTAACAGCTAAGACGCCCCGGACTTACCTCATTCCGGATGGCGTCCTCCTGTATTCTGGCATCGGGATTAAGATAGGCATCGGTATTTCAGCGCCAATCTTAACTCCTAGGTCGGGCTTCCCCCGTCGGGATTTAGACTAGTGGCCGAGATGCTAACTACATCTGTGGTGTTGAACGCATAGTTTATTAAGATAATACATTACTTTAGTCATAAAGTAACAAAAAATTGTTGTGTAAAAGTGTTCACACATCTTGTTACTTGGTTTCAGAGATCAGGGCCATAACCGGGGTTAGCAAATGGTTCCACCACCGATGCTGCAGATCCGCTTGGTAGTTGCACTTGGCTTGCAGGGTGGCTGGAACGGCCCCCTGTAGCTTTTAAAACCACTGCAGAGCTGCCTGGAACCCCCTTAGAATGCTTCAGGCGCTCCTCCTCTTCCTGGTCCCGGCGGCCTGCCCCTTGACATGATGTCACATGTCTGGGTTGGCACAGTGTATAAAATTGCCTTGCTTCTACACTGAAAGAGACTACTTGTTCATCAAGATTTTAGAGCAGTTAAAATTAAGAGATTATTTTTACTGCACTGTTACTACTTACAGTTACTTATGTGAAAGCTTAGGACCTCATTCAGAGTCGGTCGTAGCGGCCACACGGTCGTACGCCACCGATGTTCGCTAAACTGCGCATGCGTAAAGTTCGCAATGCACGTGCGCAAACTAGCTGTTACGATCAAAAATTTCTCTCTACTTGAACACAGCCAGGTCGGTAGTTTGAGTGACAGATTGAGGCGTTTGTGGGTGGTAACAGGGGAAGGTGCTTGAAAACGGGGGAGTGGAGATCCGAATGCAGGCGTGCCTAATTATGCGAACGGCGTTTAATGGGAGTGCATAATTAACAAAGTAGTGTCATAGCACACGTGACATGGGAGGTTTTTACACTGACATGATCGTAGAGCTTAAGAGAGGGTATGGTCAACCTTAAGCTCTACGACCAGTTCCGATGGTTCCCGATGGTCTCGATTAATCCTTATATGCCCGGAGATGACATGTAATGCGTACGAGAAGTGGGTGTATTTTTTTGTCTTCCGGCCGCTTCCTCCCCTTGGTCGGCCAGCTACCAATCCGATCTTAGGGACGCAACTTGCGAGTGCATCATTTGCATATCCGGCCCCTTTTCCCGTACGACCGTGCGGCTGCAACGACCGACTCTGAATGAGGTCCTTATTCTCCTGCATCTTCGCACCCCCTCTGAAAACAAATATTTATTTCTTTAATTAACCAGTCTTGTGCGGAATCAATCCCTTTGCTGCTGCTAGAATCCTTTTAATACAACACCATACACCAGAGGTTCCCAAATGCAGTCCTCAAGGCTCCCCAACAGTTCAGGTTGTAGAGATATCCATGGTTGAGCACAGGTGACTTAATTAGTACCTCAGTCACTTTAATATAACCACCTGTGCTCAACCATGGATATCTCTAAAACCCAAACTGTTGGGGAGCCTTGAGGACCTCGTTTGGAAACCTCCGCCATACGCAAATTAATTTATTCAGGACACCACACATATGTTAGAGGGAATTACTGTATCTCTATACATAGATATTTGTATTCACATATTATCCATTGTGTTTTAGTTCAATTTTTAACAGAATGCGGCAAAGTGTTTAAGTATTTGCTCTGCATATAAGTTGAGGGAAATGAGGTTCCTTGATGGCCAAATTACTTCAAGATTTCCAGCTTAAACATCAGGGTGCCCGCTGTTAGACTGCGCATTCTGTGCATTTGAGAGAGATTGTAAATATGCCAACATTGACGCAACATGGGTCACACCATCAACGTTTGCATTAGCCTAGGGTCTACTCTAGCTACTCTCCTCTAATCCATCTAAACATGGCCTCTGAAGCATTGTATTTGCACAGCAGCAGGACCCTCCTAGAACACACCCATGAAACAGCCCTTTTTTGCAATCACTTTAGGTAACCTCCCAGGTTGCTCCTTTGTCAGGCTGCGGGGGCTGAAGCCACCCGCAACCTGATCGGGTGCTGGTCACTAAAGAGGCCAGGAATCTGGGTCCGCCGACACAGACCCTGGCCTCGTCCCTCCTAGAAAACGGGTGGAGTCACGCCCCATTTCTGGGAACAGTGACCAGCCATACCCTCGCACCGCCCCCCTAACGCCACAGCATGTCAATCATGCTACGGCTTGGGGAGGTCTGCGAACGCAATTGCCGGACCTGTTCTGCACATGCACAGAACGGATCCTGTGCAGGCACAGACCCGGAGACATCGGAGATGTACATTCATCATGGGATGAACATCCATCTCTAAATCAGGCCCTAAGGTGGTGCTAGGAACCAATATCTTTATACAAGGATTCATACTGTCAAAAAATGTTGATGCTGATAAACTTCTGTTTGTTTTTGGAATGTTTCAAAGAAATATACTTGTTTTTGTAACGTTGTATTTTAATAGTTGCAGACTCAGAGTAACATGATTAGGAAGCAACATCTGGTTCCTAATAAACTTGCATATTCATACATTAATGAATATGTCTTTTATGGTAATCACAATGTTTTCTTTTTATTTCCTTATGGTACATAAAATACTTAGACATATTTTGTAGACCACTGAAATTAAATATGCTGAAGTAATGGCTTTGTCTCTCCCGTGTCTGAGATTTAGTCTTGTCACTAATAAATTAAACGTGATGACACCTACATTAATCAAACATTATCATTTCCATTTCTTTAACTGTGTTCTGAATCTTCATTTTACTTATTGGTATTAAAGAGAAGTGTGAGCACATCCATCCATCCATCGCACTAGGTGCAACTAAGATGTTCATCCTCCCCTATTATATTCCATTTACTTACAACACAGTCTAAAATGATCAATACAAATCTTGGTATCATTGATTTGTTATTGTGATATTAGTATAAGCTATTGGTATAACCTGCTTGAACACAATAGGTGTCAGCGGAATGTGAAATGGAGGTTAGTCCACACAGAAGTCCTGAACCAGGCTGCTGGGTTTATTATGGTAACAGCGGTGTACACAGAGATAAACATTGGTGACTGCATCATTTGGTGGTCACTGCAATGATCTCTATATTATATGGAAGTCACTACAATGTTCTTTGCAGTATCTAGTGGTCACTGTGATGTTAACTGTATTATATGGCAGCAACTGTATTGCCCATTATATGGCAGTCACTGCAATGCTCTTTGCATTATATATATATATATATATATATATATATAATATTCTCTGTATATTTACACACATCGATGTAGAGGAATCAATTAAGGACATCTAATAAAATAGATCACATAACTTCTACTGCAGGTAAGGATATACTTGATTTTAAATTTCTTGCCAGAGTGGGGATGCACAAAAGTGTCCTTCGTCAAAGTTAACCCTTACCGCCCTGGTCCAGTATTGCCATTATTTTTTTTTAAAAAAAGGCAACACCTAAGAAGGCAGTTCATTTATTATTTTACGGCAGCGGCTACGGATGTGGGGTGAAAATGTATACAAATATGTTAATAATCAGTGAACAATTTAGGATTTTTTTTTATTCTTTCCTTATTAATTTAAACTATTCTAGCAGTTAAGAAAAAGCATACCATACAGTTCTCACCATTCTACAAAAACCCCCCCTCCAAAAATGTATTTTACTAGCTCCACTATAAGGTAGCTCAAGGTAGGTACCAGCATTGGTCATTTCAGCTCCAGGCCCATGTAAACCTTAATTTGGCACTACATCAGGGGTTCCCAACCACAGTCCCTCAAGGCACACTAACAGTCCATGTTTTAAGGATAGCCATACTTGAGCACAGGTGACTCAATTAGTACCTCAGTTATTTTGATTTAACCACCTGTGCTGAAACATGGATATCACTAAAACCAGGACTGTTAGTGTGCCTTGAGGACCGAGGTTGGGAATCACTGCACTACATTCTGGGGTTATTTACTCCAGTATGTACTTAGAACTGCAATTATAATCGCAAAGAACAGCTCTCCTGATAAGAGAGAGCCTCAGATAGAGGTGCTTCCGGGTTTAACACCTAGAAGTCCCTCTGTCGTCCTTCTGCGCAAGCCGCTGGGGAGCTGGGAGAGATCCTCTCAGGGGGGCGTCCCGATAAGAAGCCCATAGGCTTCTATTGGGTAATGGCATCTGAAGATGGAGTTACCCACCAGGACGAAGCACTGAAATGAATCGCATTCCGGTGCTTGGTACATATGGAAAAAACGCCAAAAATGGCATTTAAGGGGGTTTTACCGCATTTTTCAGTTTAGTACATCCCACTCTATATGAGTCACTATATTCTGCTCTGTGACAGAAATAATAAAACATATTCTGTGTAAAAGGCGTGGCCACTGGAAAGGGATGAGGTATAACCATGTGGTTGGCGTGGTCACAACAGATGCATCCACTCCAGGCTGGGCTCTTCCTGACATGGTTGCATTTGATGCAATCAGTTAGTAATGCCCACTGGGTGACTGCCAGGAGATGACTTTCTAGCAGCCGCCAATATCAGAGGGACCTCCCTGCCCAATAAATGTATTCAAAGCAGCTCTTAGCCCCAGTGTATACTCGGCATCTGCAGAGACGAAAAACTGATGGAGAAATGTAAATACATCAGCCCTTAGCCCCCCCAGGGTATATCAGTATTAATATTATTCGTAATTTCATGTGTCCTTTTGATTTTGCCGATCCCTTATCAAGAATATCGATACGGGACTACCGATTAGGGATAGTTAAATAGTTTAAAAGTGTTTAAAGTTCAAGTTCATTCACAATATACCATAAAAATTTATATTTTTTAAATAAAATCGTGTTGATAAGTTTTAAATAGATGTTCTTGACCTAATTCAATCATAAAAATCCTGACAATTTCTGAGCGGTTTTTGGACAACATTTTAGGCAGTTAAGTGTTTAAGAAAGTGTGCCTACCAGCTCCAGTTATGTAATACCCCTTCACACATACTCGGGTTTTTCCCAGTGCATGCACACCTACCCGGATCTAGGATACGCGTGAAAGGGACCGTGTCTGTGACCCTGCTCGGTAGCAGGGTTATTCCCAGATCCGACCCGGGTCACCTCTAGTCTGAATGGCATAACCCGGGTCATGTCTAAAAGGCTCCTGCTCAGTGGTGCTTGGAGATGACAATCTTCCAGTGTCCACTGCTGCCTGACAGAAGACGCGGGTCACTGCAAGACTCTGGTCAGATGTGAAGTGTGACTACCTGGGAACAACGCGGATTGTCACCCATGTGTAAAAGGGTTAGGCTGGTTTCAAATTGTGCTCGATGTCCCCGGTCTGACCCGAGATGAAGCCAGGAATTTATATCTGATATGGGTATAAGCCTGCTCCTGATATGAAGTACACTTATGTAATGTATATAACGTTTCTCACCATCAAATAAACATCTCATGTTAAATCTATGAACCTCATTCTTCTGCAGCGCATTCTCCAAATCTAACATGTAAAAGTAACATTTTAAAGAGTTGTGTCATATACGATTATATGAATATAAATGTTTGCTTTTATTTATCTTTCTCATCAACACTTGAAGTGGGATTGATTTTCCAAAACTGTGTAATTCCAATTAACTTGTTTAACCATGAATAATTATTTTCTCACTTTTTTGGAGCACTGACCTCCGGCCATTCCACATGGCCACTCAGCATAACACCGACCAGAGTTGAGACAGGATTATTCCTGCAGACACACTGTGAGATTCTTCAGGGATCTCAATGGTATCAGCAGGAGTGAATTATATAAAAAAAAAAAATTGTCCACGGAATCCTGTCTAGTGCTTCATGTGCAGTCTAGGTTCGAGGGGAAGTGATTATGAGGAACAACAGAAAGCCACTTTCTTATTGGCTCCCAAAGTCACATGTTGCTTTCCCAGCTCCTGAAGAGTTATGTAGTTTTGGGTGGAATTAAACTGTATATTGGGAGGGGTTGGGTCATGGCTGAGGGGTCTCTGGAGCAGGAACTAAACATTGGTTGTTTGTATCTGTTAATAAAGTGACTGTCTCATAGTCTAACCGCCATGTGTGCTCTCTTTATATTGATTACAATACAATGGAGACCGAATAGCACTATTTTTTATTCATTTATGTATATTGATGAATTGACATCTGAGCTGTAAGTGCTCCGTTTTTTACACTTGAGGATTTCTACACGTTTGAACAAATTAAACAAAAATGTTCATCTTCTCGTGCAAATCTCCACATACCGTGAAATATGCAAAAGCAATTAATCTCTCTATAAAGAAATAAACTGCCACAATGACATAATCCCTGGCTGTTTTATTATTCCCATTATTTTGCACATGGAACGCTGACATAGGAATTTCACCTTATGATAACCCCCATTGTAATGACTTCACCTCCACAGTCTAGAGAGCAAACTGCGAATTGTCAATAATGCAGAATATAGCAGGCCCTGGGGGTCCAGCATTAGTGTCCTGCGGGTAATGTCTATATTACACAGTTGTCAGGTACGTGTACACTACAATGGTCATTAGACTCAGCAGATGTGCTCAATTAATGGGTTGACAGCAGAGATGGCTGCAAGGGGAAATTATTTGATGGAAGTGTGTAGAATTAGGCACTAGGGTATAAGTACAGGTGGCTTTATGTATTTGTACCTGACATCCACCCAAGACAAAGAGAGCAATCAGCAGAGTCAGATATGCAAGAGAGATGCCAGTATGGACGCTGTTCAAACACATGCGTGTAATCAATTCATCAAATGGGTTAAAGTTTATGTCATTTGTGGTAGTGTAGTAGAAAGTTTCTACTTATATATATAACAAACAGAGTAAGTCGGCACTCAATACTATAATCCATCCATCCTGCCTGGGTGCCTCCAGACTGGGTCAATGCACATAGAAATAAATGCAGTGGCACTCACAGGACTCACAAAATACCGACAAAATCTTGTAATAAAATGAAACGTTGACCACACGGAGATACCGGTTTGTGTTAGGTGTTAATACACCGCAAGTACTATTTTGTGCAAGTCCTGTGAGTGCCACTGCATTTGCGGGTTCGGATTTATGAAATCCGAGCCCGCCCGATCCGAGCCGGTGGAGTTTCCCCGCCTGACTCGGATCTGAAATCCAGGAAAAACGTCATCATCCCGCAGTCGGATCTCGCGGGTTTTGGATTCTACAAAAGGTCCCCACGTCGGCGCCATTTTTCACTCCGGCTGTGGACAGTGAAGAGGGAGGGTGGGAGTTATGGCTGGCTGGGCTGTGTTGTGCTGCTGTCCATAGGGGCTGGCTGGGCTGTGTTGTGCTGCTGTTGTCCATAGGGGCTGGCTGGGCTGTGTTGTGCTGCTGTTGTCCATAGGGGCTGGCTGGGCTGTGTTGTACAGTCAGTTGTCCATAGGGGCTGCGTCCACTCCAATGTCCATAGGGGCTGGCTGGGCTGTGTTGTGCAGTGTCACATAAAGGCTGTAGTCTTAAAGGGGTGCTGTAGTGTTGTCCAGGGGGTGATCTGTCCATCAGGGGTACACCCCCAAGTGCAAAAAAACAATTCTTTTTTTCTGTGTTTGTGAATTGTGTGCGCAGTAGCCGTACGTGCATCAACAAAGTAGCAGCGCCAAGCGTGCACCTGTGTCATAAGTACAGGGCCGGCTGGCTCGTCTGTTGAAGTATGGTGTAACCCCCAAAGTGCACTCCAAAAAAAATAAAAAATATTTTTTTTTCTGTGTTTGTGACTTGTGTGCGCAATAGCCGCACGTGCATCAACAAAGTAGCACCAAGCGTGCGCCTGTGTCATAAGTAAAGGGCCGGCTGGCTCGTCTGTTGAAGGGTGGTGTAACCTCCAAAGTGCTTTGCTTGGAGCTGTATCCCTCCAACTAAAGGAAGCATTGGAGCAAATCACATAAAATATTTTTAATGACAATTCAAAAAATAATAACAATAATTCCGTATACCAGGATAGGCCAAAAAGCTATAAATTGACAGACAATGTTAAAATGATTCATTACAGAACTACCAATGAACACAGAATTCGGTATGTCTAATACAATTAATTACCACTGTCCATATAGATAATTATAGTATAATTGGATATTGGTATCCTTGGGCCCAATTTAGGGCTATAATGCAGATATGGAGACAGCCATCGATAGCATATCTATTAGTTATAACCAGCATGCAGGTATTAGTATTTAGAAACAGACAGTCCAGTTGTTAGTAGCAACCAATATATATATATATATGTCAGTCTCCAGTACTGTTATTAGTTGCAGCAGTGATACAAGTTAGTATTCAGACATCAGTAGCCAGCATAGAGGTTAAAAATTCAAGTGTCAATTAAATTAGCACCAATATATAGAAGTACTAAGCACTGCCCACCAAGATGACCCCATAAAGAACAAGACATAATATCAAAATGGGAGATGGGGACATACACTAGGTGGGGACAGGGCAACAAAACCTGGCCGATGGGGACCAAAAGTGCCAATTGTATCACATCACCATCAATGTCCCCCCAATTAACAGTGATTGAGCTCAACCATATCACTGAGGCCATACATCTAGTACATCTATGTATGATAGATTATACCTGGACTTTGGTTTGCTCTATGAGAGTTGTGCAGCATTCATGATTTAAGACAACCATGATTAGTTTATATTCTTCAATAGTGTTTAGGTTAATTTATATAATCTTTGGTGATACATATATCTTTCATATTTAATTGAATATAGCTACTGTATATATACACCATGATTCATATAGGAGGCGGCATCTTTACGTGCATTCTGCTTTTATTTATTTTTCTATTATATCTAATATGATTATAATACCTAAAGATTGGTTGCTGTATAATTATTCATAATGAAATTATAGTATTTGAAATTATATTATCTACGTGAGGTTATATAGGTCTCATTCAATTGGTTTTATTATTTATTGTATATGCTTCTTTATGAGATTTCCTTAGAGTACATATTTTTATAATAATCATTATAGTAAGTAAGGGCCAATGGGTAGCATATAGAATGGTTGGGATACTGCATACAATGGGTGAAGCGACACTCTTCGGCGCGCTGCGGCGACTTTTTCAAGATGAGTGTCCTTTCAGCTCTACCCATTTGCCCTTACTGTTCCGGGTCCATCTTCTGCAGGGCAATAGGAATCTGCATATTATTACCATCTGATGTCCCCACATTCCATTAAGGACCACAGGTCGAGGTTTCTGAAAATAAAAATACCTTTATATGTCCATACATCGCCCTTACAAGTAAGCTTACATGTAAGGAACTCCACACGAGACATCCTCATTCACATCTGGGTGATTCTTACGGGATTTGGGACCATAGTAAGCCGGGAGAAAACTTCATAGACCACCATATTCTCCTCATATTCACATTACCGGGTGGCTACATCATACAGTGACGTTATTACACTATATTGTGTTTTCCATTTCTTCTTTTTTATACCGGAGAATTACCTATACCGGAGGACGAGGACAATTCCTTTGATGGACTTATTGTTGACTTGTTGGAACAATCCAGAGTGCAAGTGAGGTTGATTTGTTTTGTTATATGTTATTAGATATAAGGTGGTGACTTATTATTGTGATACCCCTGAAAGGTTTACTATCCCATTTATAAAAAAATTCAAACACTGTTTGCTATGTACATACAGTGCCTCATGATATATATACCGTATATTTGAACATGTTAACCCCCTCAAGGGGAGCAAATGGAGCCGGCTGCCCTTGCTGGACACTGAGACTGATGGGCACGCGCTAGGGACAGCCTATGTAGCCACTGCATGGAGGGGGAAAAAGAGAGCCCATAGAGGGCTATTTACGGAGCAGCAGAGTGGCGCGAGCAGTCGTCGGGAAGCTGACCCGTGCGCGACCATTGGTATATAAGAAGATACCCGCGGGGACTGCCGGGTAGTGTGTACCTGAGGTAAGCCAGTGCGGGAGAAGCGCCGTGCTTACCAATGAGAGTGAGGGGTTAACGGAGCCCTGAATAATAATCGGGACTTACCGGGAGCTTCAGTGCTGATCCGCGGACCTCTGGGTGCTGTGGGCTGCGACCGGAGCTACCGAGCGGCAAGTGGGCACTGTCGGAGGAAGTTGCGTCAGCCGGGGGCCGCCTCTAAGCCTGCCCTGCTGAGAGACTGACAGCCGGGGAGCAGAGAGGACTGCTGTGGGGGCGTTGAAAGGAGGAAGCGGCCTCAGCAGTGGGGCCGCCCTGTTTCCTTCCCCTACCCATTGACTGGCAGCCCGTCTAGAGAGTGTTGGGGGCTGAGGTGCGGCTTCACAGGACGGAGGCAAGACGGAGCCGGAGCAGTGAGTAACTAATCCAGCCCCCGTTATTGTAACTTTCACCCACCTGTTAAAGTCAGGGCCTGATTCAGAGCTGAACGCTCTGACCAGAGCGCTTGCTCTGAATCAGGGCCCTCCTACCTGTTTTAGGAGTGTCCTCACGGACGCTCGCATAGCTGTGGGTTACCACCCACAGCTTATGCGAGCATCCATGATGATGGTCGCGATGGTCTAGACCATCGCGACCATCGGGCTTGCGATGGACACCCTGCGGTAGGGTCTTGCTGCCGCAAGCCCTGGAGTGATTTTGGCTCTATCAGAGCCAAAATCACTCCCACTGACATCACTAGTGATGTCAGTGGGGCCGGCTTCAGACGGTAGGTGTTCCCATGGGAACGCCTCCGTCTGGCAGGCATGCCCCCGGCACGCCCACCAAAGGGGGCATGCTGTCAATCAACATCGACAGCACGCCCCCTTTGGTGCGAGACCCGGAGCGATGGAGAGCCCGTCGCTCGCCGGGTCTCGCGCATGCGCACGACGGAGCTCCCTCCGTCTTGCGCATGCGCATTAGGGCACCATCGACCTGCTTGCGAGCATCCTGCGCTCGCGAGCGGATCTGAATTAGGCCCTCAGTCCTCACCCATCAGACATCAAGTTGCTGTGACCCTCAGAAGCAGGGCCGTTTCTAGGGGCGGGCGACCTGTGTAATCGCATGGGGCGCTCCGCCTCCGACCCCTGCTGTGGAACGCTGGCCTCTGAAGCGACCGGAGGCTAAAGAAGCCTCCGATCGCTTGAGAGGCCAACGTTCCTAGTGATGCACTTCGCGGGTGATGTCATGATGTCACCCGCGACGTGAAGAGCCTGCCCTGCGCGCCTGCTGGATCTAGTTAGATCCAGTCAGAGCGGGCCGAGGCAGAAGCAGTGGCAGCGGGAATGGAGCGCCGACGTCGCCGAGCATGTCAGGTAAGTACTGGGCTGGGGCTGGGACCTTCCTGGTGGCACTGCATAAGGGGCCAGTCTGGGGGCACTGCATAAGGGGCCAGTCTGGGGGGAGTGCATAAGGGGCCAGCCTGGGGGCACTGCATAAGGGTCCAGTCTGGGGACACTGCATAAGGGGCTAGTCTGGGGGCTCTGCATAAGCGGCCAGCCTGGGGGCTCTGCATAAGCGGCCAGCCTGGGGACACTGCATAAGGGGCCAGCCTGGGGACACTGCATAAGAGGCCAGCCTGGGGACACTGGTTAAGGGGCACAAATACAGGTGGCACTGCATAAAGGGCACAAATACAGCATATGGGGATAAGTACAGGGGGCACTGCATAATGGGCACTTTTGACTGAGAGCCAGTGGAGGAGCAGCCTGAGACCTGCTGGGCTGGAATGGTAAGGGAGGGGGCTGGAGTGACACATGGAGGAGCTGAAATGTGTGTTATGTGAATCTTGTTTTTTTTATGTGTTTCTGGATTTCAAAATGTATTTTATATGGATGTGGTTTTTAAAACAAATTTTATGTGGCTCTGGCTTTTTCAATATATTTTATGTGGAAGTGGCTTGTTTCAGTGTATTTTATCCTGAAGTGGCTTTTTCAGTGTATTTTATGTGGATCTGGCTTGTTTCAGTGTATTTTATGTGGATCTGGCTTGTTTCCGTATACTTTATGTGGAAGTGGCTTGTTTCAGTGTATTTTATCCTGTAGTGGCTTTTTCAGTGTATTTTATGTGGATCTGGCTTGTTTCCGTATACTTTATGTGGATCTGGCTTGTTTCAGTGTATTTTATGTGGATCTGGCTTGTATTTTTAATGTGCTGGGCTCGCACCCAGCGTGACTAAAAACATGGGTGTGACACAGGGTTATGCTCCTGCAAATGTCATACCAAAGGTGTGCACACAAAAATGCGGCATGGCCTTGTGACAGCTAGGCTACACCCCTTTTTGAGCGGCCGCCTGCGGCGCACATGCTGTCAGCTCTTTACTTTAACTACAGATATTTTGGGGCTCTTTGCCTCAGACTGGTTAGCCACCCCTGGGCTCAGCAGTCACAGCGTCTGATATTCTGTGGTCTTTTGAGACCATGCCCCCTTACTGTGAGGCCACACCCCCTCACAATGAGACCACGCCCCTCCCCAATATTACTGCTTCTTGGGGGGGGGGGGTGCATTGTGACTATTCGCACTGGGAGCAACAGACCCTAGAAACAGCCCTGGTCAGAAGGTTCATTCCCTAATTGAATTGTCATTAAAAATATTTTATGTGATTTGCTCCAGCGCTTCCTTTTGCTGTTTTTTGCATAAATTTACTAAGAGTCGCTTCTGGTTCCATTTAAAGTCCACCAAAATAGATCCAACATCCCCACAAATTGACCACAGTGTTTCTATTCAAAATAGATAATATACTAACAGTCGGGTTTGGGTTCCATTCTGATTTAGATGGTGCATTGGTTTCTATTTTAAGTTTTATTTGCAGTTCTATTTGAAGTTCTAAATGTGTTATATTCACCCTCAATAGAACCCTAAATCGACCCAAAATAGACACAAAAGTATACAAAACCATTCGTATTGGCCAAAACATGTCACATGCATTTTATTACCCACAAACACCTTTATCCCAGCGCTAATTTGCATAGCAACGATTTTGAAAAAGTAATTTTTATGCCTTTAAATGCCTGATGTATACAGCCAGAGTGCCCCACATGCTTCTCTCCAATGTGAGTTATCAGACAACTCTACATGATTTAAAATAAAATAGAACTGTTTGTCATGGTTCTATTTAAAACTGGTGTTTTTAGGTCTATTTTTGGTCTATTTTCAAATGAATTGTTGATAAATAAGCTTTACTACTGTTGGCTCTGGGAAGGCACACATGGAGATGGGTCTGAGGCCCTGATTCAGAGCCGGACGCTCTGACAGAGCGCTCGCTCTGAATCAGGGCATCATTCTTTTTTTTATGGAGCGGCCTCCTGGCCGCTCGCATTGCTGTGGGTTGCCACGCACAGCTAATGTGAGCGGCCAGGATGATGGTCGCGATGGTCAAGACCATCGGGACCATCGGACTTGCGACGAGACCGTTGTGGTAGGGTCTTGTGGCTGCAAGCCCCAGAGAACTTTTGGCTCAAACAGAGCTGAAAGCTCTCCCGCTGACATCGCTTGCGATGTCAGTGGGGCCACCCCCAGACGGTAGGCGTTCTCATGGGAACGCCTCCGTCTGGGCAGCCACTCCCCCGGCCCGTCCACCAAAGGGGGCGTGCTGTCACTCAACATCGACAGCACGCCCCCTTTGGTGCGAGACCTGGAGCGACGGATTGCCCATTGCTATCCGGGTCTCACGCATGCGCACGACGGAGCCGGCTCCATCGTGCGGGTGCGCTCTGGGCCACCATCGACCCGGTTGCGAGCGCTCAGCGCTTGCGACCGGGTCTGAATCAGGCCCTGAGAGCTGGGAGCCTGTCTCACTGTAACTCTCCTCTCACTACACTAAGGGGCATATCCAATTAGCTAATTGTCGCGCTGGTCGGGATTCAATTAGCAGGGATTCCACACGTGGGAGTACCCAATACCCCGCGCACAAGTCCCCGCTGTCAGACTTTACCTCGCCAGCTCACGTAGGTGCCAGGTAAAATCCGTGTGACGCCGTCCTATTCTGCCTCGCGCGAGATGGAATAAAACACTGATTCCGTAGTTCACGCGGAATCAGTGTGTTCACGCGTGCGAGTCCTGTTCTAATGACACGGGGCAAAAGCTATTTAATTGAATAGCTAATACCCGCATCACGGGACTTTTGCCCGACAATTAGCCGGGAATTAAAACCCCGCGGCTCATTGAATATGCCCCTTAGTTTCAGTATCCATTGATTCTCAGACCTGCATCACTGTGTCTTCTCTTGCTGCTGCTGATAGGTCCTATCTCTAAACACCGGAGGGCACTTTCTGGTCACATGACACATCCAAGGTGTCCATCAGTGCTCAAGGCACGCCCCCCCGTACTCAGAGGCATGCCTCTGTTAGCTCTTTTGCTGTGCAGCTTACTGCCCATGGTGTGGCCCCGCCCCCAGCTCTGCGAGCAGTGTCTGACTATACAGAAGCGAGACTGAGCTATTGCTGCCTCATCTCTCGTCTCCCTGCAGTCCCAAGGAGCTCCACAAAGCTGGTGAGTGTTAACTATAAAATTTTTTACAATAAACAAATGTTTCTAAGATATAAATATCTTCTTTGTATTATTCTAATCAGTTTTATATCAAGTCTCAGGAGTATGATGGGAGGCTCTGCCTCCCCTGTCATACTCCTGAGATTTGATATAAAACTCCACCCATACTTGCCTACCCTCCCGATTTGGTCGGGAGCCTCCTGAGAATCGGGTGCCGCTCCCGACCTCCCGGGAAGGCAGGCAATCCTGCCACCCACCCCTCTTAACCCCCCCACACTTACCTTAGAAACTCCCGCAGCCGGGGGCCGTCACGCGATTCATGCCGAATCGCGTCATTTTGGCTCCGCCCCCTGCTTCACAATGCCTGTAATATCGTCATTGTGTAGCAGAGGCGGGGCCACACAGACGCGATCGTGTGGCCCCGCCCATGCTCAACCTACAAATGAGCATTCACCTGGCCGGCCCCGCCTCTTCGCGATGGCCACGCCCCCTGCAATGCTGATCTGGCTGCTCCCTCCCGGAAGGGGCAGCCAGAAAGTCGGCAAGCCTGACTCTACCTACCCAGACTGCATGCCCCTTAAAACGATCTATCTATCTATCTATCTATCTATCTATCTATCTATCTATCTATCTATCTATCTATCTATCTCTGTCTGTCTATCATATGCTTTAAACACAAAAGATAACAGTTATAAGCCATACATACACGTATCTCACAGAGGGTCAGCTACAACCCTAATTAAGGAACTATATATACTGCAGCCTAAAATGTACAGTATTTTGTCAGTCTTCTCTGTCACTGATGTCATTGTGGATACCTGCCTCAGTTGTTTTAACGAATTAGATTTAAAACAGGAAAATAAACAATTATGTTTGTTGTTGAATGAATAACTCCTCGACCAAAAAAATATTAAAAGCTTACTTCAAAATTGTTTCTAACCTAACTACTTGTGAAGTGATGATTTCAGCTGTCATGAATCAATTTAGTTGAAAACTTTTTTTTTACAGCACAATGTTTTTTTTTTTTTCATTCATAAAATGGGGGAGATCAACTCTTCTGAAGAGGACACATGGAAGTGTTGCCCATCAGATTCTAGCTATCATTTATGTAGTTCATTCTATAAAATGAAGGTAGATTCTGATTGGTTGCTAAGGGCAACACCTCCACTTGTATTATTTTGAACAGATGCAGCCAAAATACAGCCTGCTGCCCAATCTTGGCCTGCCACCTGCTAGATTCCCCCCCACCCTCCCCCTCACCCAGTCTGGGATTCCTCTGGAGCTCTGACACCTCTGCCTAGACTCCAAAGGTTGTAATTGATTTGGCCGGTAGCATGGGCCTACAACATGACTGTTGGGCAAGCCCTCTCTACAGCTGCACATGTAGTGGGGCGCGGGGCTCAGCAGCATTGGGTGGATAAGCCATGGGAGACACAGAGCAGGGGAGGTACAGTAAGTAACATAAGGGGGTGCTCTGGGCTGGCACATAAGTGAGATCTGGGCAGGCACACGGAGGGGGGGACTCTGGCCTGGCATATAAGGGTCTGCTCTCATCTGGAACATAAGGATAGCTCTGGATTGGCATATAAGTGGGGGATATGGGCTGACACACAAGGAGGGGGGGCTCTGGCCTGGCATATAAGGGTCTGCTCTAGGCTGGAACATAAGGATTGCTCTGAGTTGGCACATAAGTGGGGAAAGAGGAGGCTCTGGCCTGGCAAATAAGGGTATACCCTGGGCTGGAACATAAGGATGGCTTTCGGCTGGCACATAAGTGGGGGCTCAGCAAGGAACCCTTACCTAATTGCTGGGATGCAAACTGTGAGACAAATTTTGGCCCTTCATTCAAAGCCTTTTATCACCCATGTGTGTATTGAAAGTTCAACTGTACCGTACAAATACACTTTTTGTACATGAAGTGGTGATTAGACCAGGGCCACAATGCTTCAGGCCTCCATATATAGATAAGCCAATCATTTCGACAGCATGATGATGACCAGCTACTAAGAATTACAATTGTATATCTATTTTCCTCACAAAATGATAAAATTCTTCTATTATTTTGTAATTAGGAAGACGTTGGTGCTGATAGTGCATGAGATGTCCACCCCGCATGGCACTGGCCACACCCACACAACACTGGCCACACCCCCACATGGAACTGGTCACACCCCCTCAGCTTCTCACAATAATGGCCCTTGATCATTTTCAGTCCGGGCCGGGCCCATGTGTCCTTTAATCCGTCCCTGGATCAGACAGAGTGACAGTTTCAGACTATTTTTTTTGTGAGTGTAAGGGATTAAGAATAGGGAAGAAAACAAGAGACAGGAGGAGGTTAGGGTAGGAGAAGGCACTTTAGTATGAGGGAAAGAGAGAGAGGGTTATCCAGGTGTAGGGCTGCTGACAGCGCCGCAGGGCCCCAGTACTGGGAGGGGGTGTGGCCAACTCCTGGAGGTGTGGCCAGGCCCCATCCCTCCCTGCAAATCCTAAACAAAATATAGCTGCGAGCCACGCAAGGTGGCGCTGATGTCAGACCCGGTGGGGGTGGGGGGCGAGAGCGCAATCACTTCCCCCCACATATCACAGAGGGAGAGAGAATACAGACTGCTGCTGCAGCCTCTCTCCTCAGCCCTGCACTAATTGGCTGCCACATTTTGTTATGTGGGCAGGGCTGCAGGCCAGGGTAAATAGTATCCGCTCCCCCCCCCCCCCTGTCCAGGTGGATAGCCAATAGATTTGTTGGCTTTATATGTATAAAACCAACATTGAAGTGTGTGGCCTAAGTTTACCAGATTTTGCATATTCGGGAAAGGCTGGTGAAATCTTGGAGAAAGGTAAAGTGGAGAGAGATAAAGTATCAACCAGTCAGCTCCTAACTGTCATTTTCCAGGCTGTGCTAGAAAAATTACAGAAGCTGATTGGTTGGTACTTTTTCTCTCTCCACTTTATCTCTCTCCAAGATTTGATAAATCTCCCCCTTTTATGTGTGTATTATGTATTACATTTGGAATAGCATAATGTGTAACTACAGTACATGTTCCTTTCTGTTCTAGTAATGAATTATTTGCAGTAGAAAAGCTACTTTAAAAATCACAGATGTTTAGGTAGTAAGTTATCAAAATAAAACCAATTTTCCGCTATTTCCACACGATCTGCACAAAGAAATGAATAAAAAACCTCCCCCCATTATTAATTATAGTAAAACAACACTTGATTATTGCTAACTTTGAGAACTCTCAGCGAAAATAAACTATTAACTCTTTATTTTACAGGGAATTGCAGTTCTCGTAATTAAACTCAGGGAAACAAAAGGGCTAATGTGTTCCTAATGGACATCGCTGCTGCAATACTAAAGAAATGTGAGGCTTTAACACCCCCATGGCAGGAATTGACCATTTCAATTTATTGCATTGATTTCAATGTAGCCTTTAACAAAGCTAAATTAAGCATTTATGTAGCATTTGTTACTTTAAACAGATCTTATGCCATTAAATGCAATAATGTGCAGGCCTATGAATAAAACATATTCAAATGCATAAACACTGTAAATGCAATAGAGTAAAATAATAGCATGTGTATATATACTGTTATGAAAGTAGTACAAAAGAAAACCATTCATACATGCCAGACCTTGAAATACAGCAATGCATAGCTCCTTATTGTAATGATCAGAGAAATACATTATTTATGCTTTATGATGATTTAGTACAACATAATTTTGCTTAACCCTGCAAATGGATCCATTATCTCTAATGGTACAGTATGTTGTTTTTGATATTTTTTTTTTATTTCACTTTTGCTGAGTTGCTAAAGGTAACTGCTACCACCCGTAGACAGTTCTTATGTCTCAATGCTCTAAGCAGAGGATTAGCAAGATGTTACTGACAAATCTATAATACACATATTGCCTTATTCATAGTCGTACGCTATTGTACGCTGCAGCTGTGTAATACCATACAGATAATATGCTAAAGACGCAGGAGGCGTCTAAGGACAAAGGACGCCTCCTGCCAGCATTGCAAACTTGAGTGCTGCATCCGAAGACGCAGCATCGCATCACTGGTCGCCATGGTGGTGGAGTTGGGGTCCTTCTATCCACCAGTTACTCATACCAGCTAATACCCTCTGAACCATCCCTTACATTCCCCACATTTGAGGTTCATGCTATACGACTCTTCCAACCAGTAATCCTCAGAGTAGCTGTCATTTACCGTCCCCCTGGCTCTCCCTACAAATTCCTTGACAACTTCGCTTCCTGGCTCCCTCACTTTCTCTCCTCAGATCTTCCCTCCATTATCCTAGGTGATTTTAATATTCCTATTGACATTCCCACAGAATCCTCTGCAGCTAAACTCCTTACCCTCACCTCTTCATTTGGTCTCGCCCAATGGACCTCCTCACCCTCCCATGTGAGTGGGCACTCACTTGACCTGGTCTTTACGCACCGTTGTGATATTTCTGATTACTCCAATTGCCCATTCCCCCTCTCTGACCATCACCTTCTCTCTTTTAACCTATCCCTCTCTCCTTGCCCTCCTCTAACTCCTAAGGCTACCATTACTAAGCGTAATATTGAGGCTATTGACACTGTTGCTTTTTCCTCCCTGCTGGACTCTCTTCTCTCCCCTATCATTTCTCTCTCCTGTCCTGAACAAGCTACTTCCCTGTACAATTCCTCCCTTGCTTCTGCTCTTGATTCTGTTGCTCCAGCAATAACCACTCACCCTCGCAGATCCACACCACAACCCTGGCATTCCAAATGCACCAGATACCTACAAAAGTGTTCAAGAATTGCGGAGCGTCAGTGGAGAAAGTCACGCTCTAAGGCTGACTTCCTCCATTTCAAATTTATTCTCTCCTCCTACAGTGCTTCCCTGTCTCTCTCCAAACAAACATATTTCAAGAACCTCATCTCCTCCCAGTCCTCAAACCCCCGGCGTCTCTTTGCCACTTTCAACTCCCTACTCTGCCCTTCCCCTCCTCGCCTTCCCTCCTCGCTCTCTGCCCTCGACTTTGCCACCTACTTTACATCTAAAATTGACTCCATACGTGAGGACATCATATCCCATCAGACCCTTAGCACTCCTCTCCCTCCTTGCCCTTACCACCCCTCCCCTTCTGTCTCACCAACTCTGACATCCTTCTCCCCTGCTTCTGGAGAGGAAGTCTTGGCCCTCATCCGGTCCTCCCCTCCTTCCACCTCCCCTCTTGACCCTATCCCTTCCCGTCTCCTCTCCCACTTGTCTCCTTCTGCCTGTTCCCATCTGGCTCACCTCCTTAATCTTTCCCTATCATCTGGCACTGTCCCTTCTGCATTCAAACATGCTCTTGTCTCCCCCATTCTTAAAAAACCTACCCTTGATCCTAACATACTTTCAAACTATCGACCCATCTCTCTTCTCCCTTTTGCTTCCAAACTCCTTGAGCGTATTGTCTACAACCGCCTTACCACCTTTCTTTCCTCCCACTCCCTCCTTGACTCATTTCAATCTGGCTTCCGATCTCTCCACTCCACGGAAACTGCCCTCACGAAAGTCAGCAACGACCTCCTTGCTGCCAAATCCAAGGGTCACTACTCTCTGCTCATTCTCCTTGACCTCTCTGCTGCATTTGACACTGTAGACCACCCTCTCCTCCTGCAAATCCTTTACTCTCTCGGTTTACGTGAAACTGCCCTCTCCTGGCTTTCCTCCTACCTTTCTGATCGTTCCTTCGCTGTGTCCTCTCATGACTCCTCTTCCCCTCCACTTCCACTAAAGGTAGGAGTTCCCCAAGGTTCTGTTCTTGGACCTCTCCTTTTCTCCCTATATACATCCTCTTTAGGTGAACTCATTAACTCCTTTGACCTCCAATATCATCTCTATGCAGATGATACTCAAATTTACCTTTCCACCCCTGAGCTCACCCCTGAGCTCCTTACCCGTATCTCCAACTGTCTCTCTGCTGTCTCTTCGTGGATGTCCCAGCGCTTTCTTAAACTTAACATGTCTAAGACTGAGCTGATCATCTTCCCACCCTCTTCCACTACATCACTTTCCACAATTTCGTTATCTATTGATGGCACAACTATCTCCTCTAGCCCCAAAGTGCGCTGTCTTGGAGTTATCCTAGACTCCTCCCTCTCCTTTAAACCGCACATTCAGCACATCTCGCAGTCCTGCCGTTTTCACCTAAAAAATATCTCCAGGATTAGACCCTTCCTCACCCAGGATGCCACTAAAACCCTCATCCACTCACTGGTCATATCCAGATTGGACTACTGTAACCTTCTCCTAGCTGGCCTCCCAGTCTCTCACCTCTCTCCACTACAATCTGTTCTCAATGCTGCTGCTCGGCTCATCTTCCTCTCCAGACGTTCTATATCTGCTTCCCCTCTCCTTCAAGCCCTACACTGGCTCCCCTTCCCCTTCAGATGCCAATTCAAGGTTCTTACATTCACCTACAAAGCCCTCACCAAATCCTCTCCCGCATACATTTCTGACCTTCTCTCCCTTCACACTCCCACCCGCCCACTTCGCTCAACTAATGCATGCCGCCTCTCTTGCCAACTGATTACTTCCTCCCACTCCCGCATCCGAGATTTTGCCCGTGCTGCTCCCTACCTTTGGAATGCTCTCCCTCTCCCTATCAGACTCTCCACCTCTCTACAAATCTTCAAACGGGCTCTCAAGACCCACTACTTCATCAAGGCCTTCCAGCACTCCTCCTAACCCACCTCATGCTCTTTCCTTCCTATCTTCCCCTTCTGTGTCACGCCTGTCTGTCTGCCCCTCCCCTTAGAATGTAAGCTCTCATGAGCAGGGACCTCTTCCCTCATGTGCTTCTCTTTACATTTTCTTCTACTCTCTACTCCCCATTAGGGCACCTAACACGGGACCGCCAACTCCCGGCAGCTTATTGTGAGTGCTTTAATCACTATTTCAGCAATGTATATAAGTTGTGTCCCTGTCCTGCACTGTAATGTACTGTAAGTTACTTGTTTCTTGTTCACTTATTAGTTCTATGTACTATGTAAGGCGCTGCGGAACACTTGTGGCGCCATATAAATAAAGGATAATAATAATAATAATAATAGACAGAACCATCGGCCACCTAAGCAAGCCTAAGCTTACTCACACTGGCCGTCGGGAACTGCTCTGCCGGGACCTGGAAATCTGCATGGTAAGACGCAGAGCCTGGCCACGGCACGCCTATAAAACAGAGGCGACGCAGCTGCGATTGCATTAGCGTCCATCTCTGAACCGGGTTGGGTATGAAATGCCGACGCCGGAAGCCTGGCAGAGGAGAATCCCGACGGAGCATGTAAGTACCCTAACACTACCCTTCACCCTCCCTTACGGGTGCCTAACCCTAAAACTCCCGGGGTGGTGCCTAACCCTAAGCCCCCCCCCTGGGGGTGCCTAAACTAGAGATGAGCGGTTCGGATTCTGTGGAATCCGAACCGTTCCGAACATTGGGGATCCGAGTCCACCTGAACTCTGTTCGGGTGTTCACCGCCAGACTCGGATCCCCGTTCGGGGCCGAACAGCGGCCACCTGATCTCGGATTCTCACTACAGAATCCGACATCAGGGCTCCTATTGTGTAGGGCAGACCGATGTGATAGCGATCTGCCCTACACAGACACAAACACACAGCCGCCAGCGGCAGCTGTGTGTTTGTTACAGCAGCCAATGAGAGTCACACAGACTCTCATTGGCTGCTGCATGGAGGGAGCCGGCTGGAGCTCACACATGAGCTCCGTCTTCCGGCTCCCTCCTCAGCGTGTGACAGCAAAGCGGACGGCGCGGGAGCGGGGATACAGGTAAGTTTTGTTTTGTTTTTTTTCTTGTATAAGGGCCGGGGGCGCCACTGGGGGGGTCTGCTATTGGGGGGGTCTGCTACTGGGGGTGCGGGGGGCCATACTCCTGGGGGGGGCCTGCTACTGGGGGGGGCTATACTACTGGGGGGGTCTGCTACTGGGAGGGCCATACTACTGAGGGGCCTGCTACTGGGGGGGGGCATACTACTGGGGGGGCCTGCTACTGGGGGGAGCCTGCTACTGGGGGGGGCTACTACTGGGGGGGCCATACTACAGGGGGGCTACTACTGGGGCAGCCTACTACTGGGGGGGCCTGCTACTGGGGCAGCCTACTACTGGGGGGCCATACTACTGGGGGGGCTGCTAATGGGGGGCATACTACTGGCGGGCATGCTAATGGGGGGCATACTACTGGGGGGGGCTTGCTAATGGAGGGCATACTACTGGGGGGCATGCTAATGGGGGGCATTCTACTGGGGGCACTGCATAGGGGACCCTACTACTAAGGGGGCTGCATAGGGGGCACCACTGCTGGGGGCATTGTGTAAAAGGGGCACTACTGTGGGCATTGTGTAAAAGGGGCACTACTATGGGCATTGTGTAAAAGGGTCACTACTGTGGGCATTGTGTAAAAGGGGCACTACTGTGTGTCGTAACATAAATAAGAGACACTACTTTATGGTGTAATGTGAATCAGGCCTTATGTGCGGTGTAATGTGAATAAGATTGTGCACTGTGACTCCTTGGGCCGTAGCCCACTATGTAAACAAGTACTGTGACTCTGCTGGCCGTACCCCACTGGGTGGGTGCACTACTTTTCATTTCTGCCACTGCTGTGTGGCAATGTGTCATAGATGTGCTTTATACTGTGGTGTCTCTGTCGTTGCTTTGTCGCTTAGTAACCAGTCAGCTCACTGCAACCTTTGGCCAATAATGTTGAAAACAATATTATAAGCTGTGATATGGTCTAAATTGACTGGAAATTAATGTTATTGAGGTTAATAATACTCTAGGAAGAAAAAAAAGACCAATTTATGTGATTTTAGCTTTTTTTGTCAATTTTTGTAAAAAAATCCAAATCCAAATCCAAATCCAAAGCCAGTCACCGCAGTTTGGCAAATCCAAATACAAATCCGGCAAAAATGGTCCGGCGCACATCCCTAGCCTAAACCTAACCCTCCCCCCCCACACCTTAAACCTATCCCTACCGGGGGGGGGGTGCCTAACCCTAACCTCCCCTCAGTGGTGCCTAACTCTAACCCCCCTTCCCCTAGCCAATCCTAACCCTTCCCAGGGAGGGTGCCTAACCCTAACACCCCCCCCACGCGGTTAAGTGCTAAAGATGGCCGGACTTACCTCGATCCGTCCGGCGTCCTTAGGCATTCCGGCACTGGGATTAAGATAGGCGTTGGTATTTCATGCCTATCTTAAGTACTGTCAGGATATAGACCGGCGGCATTTAGCCCGCTGGTCTATAAACTACATCCCTCTGAATCAGGCCCTAAGCTTGCAACCACTCCTGAGACATGCCCGCAACGCTACCATAACACAATTACTGGAACCAAGTTTACAAAATACATTGTTCTAATTAGACTCTACACTTTGGACAGGCCATTTTTACATTCATGAACTGGGACCTTTTTAAGAGCTGGCAACCACCATTTTATTATGACATATGGATTATTTTAATTATATTTTACAGCCTATGAATGTGGTATATTAATAAATGTGTTATCATTTTATTATCTGTCCATTAGCCTATATTTACATTGTACATTGTTTATCTAGCGCTGTCTTCACCTATATACACTACCATAACACACCCATCAGATTTTTTACGGGTATACAGTATTTACTAAAGTGCGGGTTTTTAGAAGTGGATCTGTTGCCCATAGCAACCAATCAGATTCTAGCTATTATATTCTAGAAGGTGCTAGATAAATGGTAAGTAGAATTTGATTGGTTGCTACGGGCAACAATTCCACTTCTATAAACCTGTAATTTAGTAAATATACCCCTTACTATCTTCCCAGTCACCGCCCAATGTCGGTGCGGCTGGATCAGTCCTGCTTCTCTGTATGCAGAGAGATATGTTCAGAATCTCTACAGCAGAGATTCTGGCGTTCAGAATTTCGACACTTATCAGAATACCGGCGCCGGGATCCCGAAAGTAAGTAGCGGGGTTACGGGGAGGGTTAGGGGTTAGGTAACAGGAGGAGGGTTAGGTTTAGGGTCGCAGGGAGGGGGAGGTTAGGTTTAGGCAGATCCGGCTTCAGGGGTAGTCGTGCCCTATGCTGGCTCGGTGTAAAGTGCCTCAAGTGCCGCGCACGACCAAATATGGAGGCATGGCCTAATTACCATAGCCATGCCCACTAACTTACATTATTTGGGAGCGTACCCACATGGCACGTCTCCTGGGTAACGTCAGGCTGGGGGAGAGCCCAACACTCCATCACTAGCTGGGCTTCCCCCAGCCCTCTCCCGGCACTGAATGGATGGCACACGCATGCACGCAGCATCAATTCAGCTACTTCGGGGTCTGATACTGCCGCACAGCTTCGGCGGTAGGGGTGCCTAACCTCCCGATTTGACCATCCACGGGACACTGGGGCCCACGGGTGGAACAGTGCTGTCCCGCTGAAATCGGGATGTTGGGAATGGGTGCGCCCTCTATGGGGTGGTGCCCCTGTTCAACCGCACTGGTCGAACACCCCAAGAGCCGGCCCTGGGTTTAGGAGCTAGGAGGGAGGATAGGTTTAGGCATCGGGGAGAGAGAGTAAGGGGTAGAGTTAGGGGCATACTTGCCGACTATCTGGCTGCCCCTTCCGGGAGGGAGCAGCCAGATCGGCTTGACTGGGGAGGCATGGCCAGCAAACAGGGGCGGGGCCGGCCAGACGACGAGTGTTTGTGGGTGGGGCTGGGGTGGAGCCACGCAATCACCTCATTTTGGCCCTGCCTCCGCTACACACTGACGATATTACAGGCAGTGTGAAACAGGATCAGGGCCAAAATGCCGCGATTCCACGTGAATCGCGTCACGGCCCCCCAGCACTGCGGGGGTTTTACATGTAATTGCGGGGGGATAGGAGGGGTCGCCGGCAGCCGGGAGGATTGCCTGCCTTCCCGGGAGGTCGGGAGCGGCACACGATTTTCGGGAGGCTTCCGACCAAATCGGGAGGGTATGCAAGTATGGTTAGGGGTTAGGTTAGGGTTACTTACCTAGAGTGGTCGGCATTGTAACCTGGTTTGGATGCTGGTGTCGGGATTCTGACCGCTGTGATCCCGTGCGCCGGCATCTTGTACCCATCCTGTATGCAGACGCCGCTGGACGCATGCGCTGTGTAATGTTTTAGAGATTTTCAAAAAATTGCTAATTTGTGTGAACATCGGCACTATGAATTAGCCCCATAATCTCCCTGTTTGTTAAGGGGGTTGGAAGCACATTTTTTTTTACAGACATGAGAACAATTCGCAAGGGGTGGGGAGATGTTCCACTGCTCCTCGCTGTAGAGGCAGCTGGCTCCACAGCACATGACATTAAAAATTGATTTAAAAAATGGAATATCGCAGATGCGATGCTTAGTACATCACGCTCTAAGACAGATGGAAAAAAGCAATATATTTACATTTCATTTAGTACACACAGCACACAAAAAATATATTAATACTTAGAATTCTGCCAACTTTCACGCCCTAACCTTAGGAAACCTGTGCATTTCTGTTAAACCTTTCTAGATCAAATTAACAATCTTGCCTGATATTCTCTCCCATTAGTACCTAGGAAGCTAAGGGCTGTCTGCCAGATGTGACCCACACACAATGTCTCAGAAATTCCGCTGCTGTAATGGAGGAATTAGTAATGCTTACTAGAACACTATTATGTACGTCTGTCCCCTGGCTGCACAGTTGGATACAAAATATGCAAATGACATGAAGGAATCATAATCATTATAAGTTAGGTTCCTCAACTATAAGTGAAACAATTTTTCTAACAGTTTTGAACAATTGTCAACCACATTAGTGTTATGTATAACCCACTGACTATCACATAGTTTCTGTTGAAAAAATAATCGGTTAAACCAGATTAGCATTTGGTTCTAACATTTATCACATAACTCGTGTGAAGGGCGCACAATGCATGTATCTGTTTGGGACGTAGGCGGCATCCCAATGGTCAAGATGCTCGGGGTCAGAATCCCGGAGCTGGAATCCCGACAGCAGTCTGAATGCAGCCTCCAGTATCCCGACCGCTAACATCCCGATGGTGAGTATTAGGGTTAGGCACTACGAGGAGGGTTAGAGTTAGGCTGTGGGTTAGTTCGGCATTGCATCTGCTGGCTTCCCGACTGCTTTCCCATGTATCCAGGGCCGCTCTACCATTAGCCAGCTTTACGCAGCTGCCTAGGGCGCCAAGATCTGGGGGTGAACACAGAGTCTGCCTATCACAATATTGTCTCTGAGAGAGTCATTCTTGTTGTACTAAATGTAGATGATGGCTGTGGAACTGCTAAGATGCCACCTCCTGACTTTCACCTGAGAGGCTGGAAAGTGGGTCTTGGTGGCGGTGGGGGAGACTCAGTAGGCTGAAGTTTTGCCTAGGGTGCCAAGACACCTTGCACCGGCCCTGCATGTACCCCATGTTATGCAATGTTTTGTAGTGTAAGTCTTTTGCATTTGTTTTGTTTCCACTGCTTCTGGGTATGTACTGTGGGCCTGATTCAGCAAGGAACGCAATTGCTTGTACGCACTAATTAATGGGACGATTAATTCGCGCTGCGAATGCATCGGAGTGCATGAGCCGTGCGCTGCGATCGGGACTGCGATCACAGAGAATACGCAGACCCATGGCAGAGTGATTGACAGGAAGTGCCATTTTTGGGGGGTGACAGGGGGTGGTCGGGAGAATGCGAAGTTGCCCTAGTATACGGATGTCAGTAAGGGGACGTGGGTGTCCTTATGTCAGGCTGCAATTGCAATGCGAATGCAAACATTTACATATCACCGCTGATAGTAGCAACTGCTTTCCTGCGTATAAGCAGAATAGCGATCCATGCTGAATCAGGCCCTGTGTAAGGCGCTGTGGCACCATATAAATGAAGGATAATATGTATTTAGAAATTATGTCAAGATGAAACAGGCAGGTTTATGACAATTTCATACTCTGTATAGGAGAAATAGTGGCTTAGCTTAGAAGAAGTTACAGGGCAATGAGCAAGCAGATTAGGAAGTATAAGGACTTGAATTTAACGCATACTTATCTACTCTCCTGGAAAGTTCGGTAGACCCACAAATATTAGGGGGGTCCCCTGGACTTCTGGAAGAGTTCTCTCCAAAGAGTTCCCTCCAAATTTCCTCTCTGGAAGAGTTCCCTCCAAATTCCTAATGATATTTGAGTGACAGGGAGCATAATGCTGCAAATTGCAAATAAGCGTGACATTTATATGTTGCACTCAACTATTCTCTAGCATTTTAAATGACCCCCTTTAATGCAATTAGCCACGCATCCCCTGTAATGCAGCACACATGGCACAGATTCCCTGTAATCCAACACCCATGCCCTGTAATAGAGCTCACATTTCCATTGGATCAGAACATTTGCTCGGGCACAAATCACCTGTAATTCATCAAACAGGTAGGTAGAGCTGAGTGTGTGCAACACAGTAATGATGTCATCACTCTCCATCCGCCATGGAGGAAACACTGGGAAGAAGATGGATGTGTTCTACAAGAATATGGTCACTGCTCTCCAGCAAACTGATGGCTACATGAGTGGCTGTGTGTCCAAGAATGTTTGAAGAAAGGCAGTAGCGTAATGACGAGTGCTGAGGGACAGAGGCCCTGATTCAGAGCCGGACGCTCTGACAGAGCGCTCGCTCTGAATCAGGGCCGGCCCTCTTACTTTTTGGAGCGGCCTACTGGCCACTCGCATAGCTGTGGGTGACCACCCACAGCTATAGCGAGCGGCCAAAATGAGTCTTGACCATCGCGACCATCGGACTTGCGACGAGACCCTAAGGTAGGGTCTCGTCTGCTGCAAGCCCTGGAGTGCTTTTGGCTCTTTCAGAGCCAAAAGCACTCCCACTGACATCTAGTGATGTCAGTGGGGCTGGCCCCAGACGGTAGGCGTTCCCATGGGAACGCCTCCGTCTGGGCAGCCACGCCCCCGGCACGCCCACCAAAGGGGGCGTGATGTCAATCACCATCGACAGCACGCCCTCTTTGGTGCGAGACCCATAACGACGGCTTGCGCATGCACACTTGGGCAACATCGACCCGCTTGCGAGCACTCAGCGCTCGCGAGCGGGTCTGAATCTGGTCCCGAGCTCTATACACTGGACTCTCTGGCCATCCGAGAGGTGATTACATTACTAATTTGGGACCAATTAAAATCCTGGACTGACTCACATGAAAGTCTTTGAGGTCTTTTAAATGTGTAAAAGGCCTTTATGATCATGTTTTATCACGGTATGTTAAAGTGATTATTTTATTGAATGTACCACATTACAACATTGTCATATTGTTAGTGTGTTTATTAAATTGTATCTTTATACTGGGGTACAACCTGCAGCATCACAGTACTTGTATGAATACACTGGGGTATGGCCTGCAGCATCACAGTACTTATATGGAATCTGGATACACTGGGGTATGGCCTGCAGCGTCACAGTACTGCTGTGGACACAATGGCGTACGGCCTGCAGCGTCACAGTACTTATTTGGATGCACTGGGTAGAGCACAAAAAAAACAACTATTGTTTAACTTTTTATTTTACTTATTATTTTTAAAAAATTTTTTTTCACTTTTCTTGACTTTTTTTCAAGTGTTTTTTTAACCTTATTTTAAACTTTTACATTTTTTTAACACTGGAGCAAATGGACACCGGACAGGTGCGTTAGCAGCACTGGAGCAGATGGACACCAGACAGGTGCTTCGGCAGCACTGGAGCGGATGGACACCGGACAGAAGCGTCGGCAGCACTGGAGCGGATGGACACTGGACAGGTGACTTCTGTTACACCAGAAGTCACAATCTGGGTGATAGATTGGTCAAACTGGATGTGGCCGGATTGATGCATAAGAATAAACCCACCCATTTTTTAACCAAGACTAATGGCTATCATAGGTGTTTGGGATGCATCGCTTGTAGATCAGTTACTCCAGGCGATAGTTTTAGACATCCCTATACTGGGAGGAAGTTCCTCATTAGATATCCTGTGAATTGTAGTACTACATTTGTGATTTACCTCCTGTCTTGCCCTTGTGGTTTGCACTATGTGGGCAAGACAGAGAGGCAATTCAAGCAGAGAATGGCCCTTCATAGGTCAGCCATTAGGGCAGCTGTTACTAAAGGCCACAGAAACCAACCGATAGCATGACACTGTTTATTGGCCAAACATGGGGTTGCTGACATTCGGGCCAGAATTATAGACCACCTCCCACCTAGCATCAGGGGTGGCAACAGACCGTTGGCTCCTAAGGGGCTCAATGAAACACTGGGGCTCCAGTGTTTTTTAGGAGATGATTAAATGTGATCCATATTTAGTAATATACAGTCAGGTGCATAAATATTGGGACATTGACAGAATTTTCAGATTTTGGCCTCTATTCACCACCACAATGGCTTCGAAATGAAACAAACAAGATGTGCTTTAACTGCAGACTTTCAGATTTAATTTGAGGGTAATTACATCCAAATCAGGTGAACGGTGTAGGAATTACAACGGTTTCTATATGTGCCTCCCACTTTTTAAGGGGCCAAAAGTAATGGGACTATCAACTCAAAAGCTATTTCATGGACAGGTGTGGGCTATTCCCTCATTATATCATTATCAATTAAGTAGGTAAAATGTCTGGAGTTGATTCTAGGTGTGACATTTGCAATTGGAATCAGTTGCTGTCGACTCTCAATATGAGATCCAAAGAGCTGTCACCATCAGTGAAGCAAGCCATCATTAGGCTGAAAAATCAAAACAAACCCATCAGAGAGATAGCAAAAACATTAGAAGTGGCCAAATCAACTGTTTGGAACATTCTTAAAAAGAAAGAATGCACCGGAGAGCTCAGCAACACCAAAAGACCCGGAAGACCACGGAAAAGAACTGTGGTGGATGACAGAAGAATTATTTCCCTGGTGAAGAAAAACCCCTTCACAACAGTTGGCCACATCAAGAACACTCTCCAGGAGGTAGGTGTATATGTGTCAAAGTCAACAATCAAGAGAAGACTTCACAAGAGTGAATATAGAGGGTTCACCACAAGATGTAAACCATTGGTGAGCCACAAAAACAGGAAGACAAGATTAGAGTTTGCCAAACAACATCTAAAAAAGCCATTACAGTTCTGGAACAACATCCTATGGACAGATGAGACAAAGATCAACTTGTACCAGAGTGATGGGAAGAGAAGAGTATGGAGAAGGAAAGGAACTGCTCATGATCCAAAACATACCACCTCATCAGTGAAGCATGGTGGTGGTAGTGTCATGGTGTGGGCATGTTTGGCTGCCAATGGAACTGGTTCCCTTGTATTTATTGATGATGTGACTGCTGACAAAAGCAGCAGAATGAATTCTGAAGTGTTTCGGGCAATATTATATGCTCATATTCAGTCAAATGCTTCAGAACTCATTGGACGGCGCTTCACAGTGCATATGGACAATGACCCGAAGCATACTGCAAAAGCAACCAAAGAGTTTTTTAAGGCTAAAAAGTGGAATGTTATGCAATGGCCAAGTCAATCCCCTGACCTGAATCCGATTGAACATGCATTTCACTTGATGAAGACAAAACTGAAGGGAAAATGCCCCAAGAACAAGCAGGAACTGAAGACATTTGCAGTAGAGGCCTGGCAGAGCATCACCAGGGATGAAACCCAGCGTCTGGTGATGTCTATGCCTTCCAGACTTCAGGCTGTAATTGCCTGCAAAGGATTTGCAACAAAGTATTAAAAAGTGAAAGTTAGATTTAGGATTGTTTAGTTTGTCCCATTACTTTTGGCCCCTTAAAAAGTGGGAGGCACATATAGAAACTGTTGTAATTCCTACACCGTTCACCTGATTTAGATGTAATTACCCTCAAATTAAATCTGAAAGTCTGCAGTTAAAGCACATCTTGTTTGTTTCATTTCAAAGCCATTGTGGTGGTGAATAGAGGCCAAAATATGAAAATTCTGTCAATGTCCCAATATTTATGCACCTGACTGTATATGTATTGTGCTATTTATGCTATATAGGAAATTATTTTTATGGTACTGGTTTTCATTATGCCGTTTGGGAAACACTAGCTTTATGGCAGAGACTTATATAATGAGTCTCCTTATACTGGTTTTAATATATAATTGATATGGCTATAGGTGTGCATTATATAGACTACTATGTAATAAACATGTATTGACAATGATTAGCATTCATGTGTCTTTCACACATCTTTAGTGTGAATTTTAACCACAAAGTCTTTGTTTTGTATTTTAGGTTACTATGGTTACCTAGAAGTGTTAGTGCGGGCACTCCTGGTCGCCGCGGCGCTCTGACGTTACTGGAGATGCAACGCATGCTGCGTCAGTGCTGCAGGAGGCGGACGAGCAGTTTCGGTGAACCAGGTGAGTACACTTAGTATGTTTATTGTTATATGTGGTGGGGTAAATATATGTGTGCACATACTGTATTGTTTTATCACTGATAAGGAGCTATAGGCTAGAAATATTGGATTAAAGATCACGATGTTTGCCTAAGTCGCTGAGTGCCGCCTTGATTTATTTTGGATGCATACGGGTGATTACCCCAAGGAAGACAAAAGCGCCATTATATTCTTTTAAATAGCAAGGAGAAGTGCCGGAGACTTGTATACACTGTATATATATATATATATATATATATATATATAAACACCCTGTCACTAAGCAAGCTAATCGCCTGCAGGGTAAACAAAAAACCAGCACTCACGTTTAGATGAATCAACAGGTTTATTCACAAGGCATGTAATCAGACATACCGGGAAGCAATCGGGAAGCCGACTGCCTAAATACCGGCAGCCGGCTTCCCGACTGTCTTATCCCAGCATGGGTGAAATGCCGGGCGTCTAGATGTAGACGCCCGCATTTCCCCGACGCCTGGAGACCAGCGCCCGGCATCACGATCGTAGTGATGCCGGGCGCCGCGAGCAGACAGCCGCGGGGGGGAGGGTTAGGTTTAGGGCTCCCGGGGGGGGACTTAGGGTTGCGGCCGGCGGTATATCATACCCATTCCGACATACCACCTAGCTATCAGTGGCCACTGTTTACTCTGCAGGCGATTAGCTTACTTAGTGACAGGGTGTTTATATTACAACTTGTTTTGGACCTAGCACCCCCCTGCCAAATAGTGTTTTTTGAGTGCCATCTCTCATGCTATATATATATATATATATATATATATATATAAATATATATATATATACATAAAAATAAGAATAAATATTCTAATATACCTAGAATGGCCTTTCTCCATGTGGAACAACCAGTGGCTAAACATTTCTTGGAGGTAAAGCATAGTCTAGCATCTCTAAAATACAGAATAATTGATCATGTGCCGCCTCTACCCAGAGGAGGAGACAGATCTAATCGGTTGCTTCAAATAGAATCAAGGTGGATCTTTAAATTGGAGCACTGGCCCCTAAAGGGTTAAATGAGCAATTGGGTGTACATTGCTTCTTTAAATAGGTATCTTACAATATTTATTCTTATTTTTTCTGCTCTGATTTTTTGACACTTAGGAGCTACTAATTGACAGATTCTAGTTAGCTAGTTATCATTATTATGGTCTTGCATTAGTGCAATGCTTCCATTACTATTATTACTGCTTTGAACATCTGTATTTTATTAATTTTAGATCACTAGCAATCGTTGTATTGCTTTAGTGTCCAAGAGCTACTTTGTAGATCCATGGTTGTTATTAGTAATGTATGATAGGCACATGTTAACATTGTATAAAGGTGTCATTTTCTCCTAATCTCTAACAATCTTACCCAAGGGAGACTTCAGATTGCCCAACTCCAAAGATCCAAGGGGGGAAAATTACCATCCGACCGGGGAACCTGTGGACAAAGATTACTATGGCCACTACAAGGATGCATAAAGAAAATCCCCTTTTAATTCCATGACTTCAATAGATTGACATGGTAGATCATGGTAGATCTGTCTACCTCTACAGGAGTCAGGTTGGGCGATCTCATAGTTTACACTCCTGATTACTTAAAACAGCCCCTGCTAATTTGCTAATAACTTGCTTCCCTGGGTAGGCAAAAACAAAATGACTTTATCCACTGGTGCAAAAACCCAAGCCCAGGCATTGCAATTATAGAGATGTTTTTGTACCTCCTGGGCATTTACCAACTTTTTCCAGGTAATTTGGCTCATCAGGTACATGCGGTTACACATCTGGACAACATATTGAATGAGGCTCCCCTACTACTTCCCATACCTACCGAAGAAGGTCAAGAATACCTTCAGCTGCCTCCCATAGAAAGGATCCTAGGCGGCAAAGCCGGTAGAAACCTTGGGTACCTTCCTGACTGCAAATAACAAGTAGAGGAGAAGCTCATCCCACCTTTTCTCTTTCTCAATAAATTTCTTCAACATGGATTTCAGGATGCTATTGAATGCCATCAGTTTGGGGCTGGTATACTGAAGTTCTGACAGATTTAATTTTTAACAGCCTTAATATCCCCTGCATTGATTTGGACATGAAGTTGGTCCCTTGGTCAGAAGGATTTCTTTAAGTAAACCTACTATAGAAAATTGTCCTAGTGACTTAGTCGTGACCTGTTTGGCTGTAGCAACCCTCAGGGGAAATGCCTATGTGTCATAACCAACCACCACTAAAATTAATTTATAGCCCCTAGATGGTGGTTTAAAATCAACCCTATTTTTTTCAAAAGGGACCCCTACAATAGGGAGGGGATCAATGGAGCAAGAGACAGCCGGTTCAACACTGTATTTTGACACTCTGTGTAGGTGGCACAAAACCAAGAAACTTTAGTATAAACACCTATAGAGATATATATTAGAAATAGATAAGTAACACTGGCTCTTTCTCATCCGCACATGAAACGGGTGGATTATGTTTGGCGATTTCCACATTATCTGGCTCAATCTGATGAGTTTAAAACATACCTTATTCACCACTGGACAAACTACTTGGATGATAATTTGTCCTCTTGGGACGACCCTATTCTTTTTTGGCGGGCCTCAAAGGCTGTAATGAGGGGTCATATTATAAGCTATGTGGCACGCAAGCGTCGAGAGGCTAGGGTGGAATACAGGGCCTTGAGGGATGTGGTAAAGGACACCTTTCAACAATATACTAATGATCCTTCACCTGAAAAAATGAATCAGTACAAACAAGCTAGGCAGATATTAGAAACCTATCTGCTAACACAGGCAAAACATTCAATAGAATACACTAAAAACAAATATTACCGTTGGGGGAACAAGGCAGGCAAACTGTTAGCAAATTTATCTAAACCCTACAGACAACGCCATACAATTACTACACTGACACATCCTACTACAGGAGACATAATTACTGATTCCAAAGAAATTGTTAATCAATTTCAATCTTATTTTGAAGAGATGTTTCGTTCCGCATCTATTGATGGGGCACTTCAGTCCACCCTGCTTACTGATGACGTTTTAACAAAGTTAACAGTGGAGCAGAGGGAGGCGTTAGCGGGTAGCATAACTATGGAAGAAATTAATAAAGCCAGTTGCTCCCTGCTGGCAAATCCCCTGGGCCGGATGGCTTTTCAGGCGAATACTATCGAATATTACAAACACACATATCCCCAACATTGTTAGAATTATACAAAACAATACATGATAATAACACACCATATGATACCTTTAATGAGGCGCATACAATTCTGCTGCCAAAGCCGGACAAAGACCCAAATTTGATGTCATCTTATAGGCCTATTAGTCTCCTGAATGTTGATTTTAAGCTTTTGGCTAAGATCATGGCGTTAAGACTCCAAACAATCTTACCTCACATAGTGACAGAACATCAAACAGGGTTCGTGCACGGGCGACATGCAGTAAAGGCTATAAGGATGGCAATTGCAGCAGTAGTGGCGTCGGCGGGAACGTCGGGAGTTGAAAATATGTTATTAAGTTTGGATATTCAGAGAGCCTTTGATATGGTCTTGTGGCCATACTTGTTTGAGGTGCTGGAGAGAAGAGTCTTTGGAACAAATTTTGTTGAGCTGATACGGTATTTTTATTTTAATCCGTCAACATCATTGTTAGTCAATGGCATAGTAGGTCCCCGTTTTTACCTGGAAAGGGGCACTCATCAGGGTTGTCCTCTTTCACCGTTATTATTTAATTTGGCATTAGATCCTCTTCTTAGAACTCTTCAGACTTGGCGAGAACTAAAGGGTATCTCTGTGGGCAGACAAGAATTAAAAATCTCTGCGTTCGCGGATGATATTCTTCTTTATATAGGTAATCCTGAACAATCTTTGCCCCTTCTATTACATAAATTAGAACATTTTGGTCAAATATCTGGTCTATACATAAATATGACTAAGTCAATAGCTATGTCTTTTAAAAATTCTGCTAGACCTCCTAGGTGGGCTTCTCAATATCCCCTACAATGATCTAAACAATACATACCAAATCTAGGAATATTATTACCACACAATATCTATGATCTCTATAGACTGAATATCACAAGAGCGATAAATAGATTGAGTGCGGATATTAGGGGGTGGGAACGTCTGCCTTTATCATTTTTGGGATGAGCTAATTTATTAATGATGGTGGCTATCCCCCGTTTAATGTATCCTTTGCAGTCTCTCCCTGTTCTCTTAACAAAAGCTGACACACTTAAAATTAATAGGCTGATACGTCAATTTATTTGGAAGGGTGGCAGAGCTAGAATAGCCTTACGGAAACTATGCCAACCTAGAAGTAATGGGGGAATACATTTTCCAGATATAACTGTATATAATCAGGCGGCACTTTTGTGACATTTACGTGATTGGTTGCATCAGTCCTCCATATATACAAATGTACAAGTGGAACAAAGCTTCCTATTAGAAAGTGATCTAATAAGTTTTCTTCATCAACATGAACAAGAGATATCTGAAATATATAAATCAAATCCGTTACTATGGACAACTCGAAAGATGTGGCAAATTTTACGACATAAGGCTGGATGAAATGCTTACCTCACTCTTCACCTTCCACTAATTCATAATCCTAGTTTCCTTGACGGCATGGCTGCTCACCCTTTCACACTATGGCGTCTGGCGGGTATAATCAATTTGAAATCGCTGGTTTCAGTTGAAGGAAAACGTATGCTCACATACACGGAAGTCTCAAATAATTTCCCAATGATAAACCCTTATCCATTGGCATTTTTGCAAGTGCGTTCCTATCTTACACACGTTCTACAATATTTTTCCAATAAGGATTGGGACAATACGTTGGACACTTTTCTGTCTTATCAGGTACCACACCGTAGAGCTATCTCAATCCATTATAATTTTTTAAGAGATATAATTGATCATGCTACAATTTCCGGAGGTGTGGCTAAATGGCTAACTTATTTCCCAAATTTGCCGATTCCAAGGCTAGAAAAGGCATTGGAGTTCTCTAGAAGAACTTTGCCAGCCAGTATGTATACCGAACTCTTTATAAATGTTTATCATAATGTCTATCTTTCCCCCATTAGACGGTTCAAAATGGGTTCATCTAATAATCATTTATATCCACGATGCCAACAGGAGGAAGCGGACAATTTTCATCGTCTATGGGCGTGCCCAATAGTTAAAAATTTTTGGCATCAGATAAGAAGATATACAGAATTTTTTTTTATAAACTATGTTCCATTTACTCCTGAGTGGGCGATATTAGGGGTTTTCGATCCAGACCAGCGTATGACCTTAGATAGTAAGAAATTACTGTTGATTATGAGTGCGGCAGGTAGGAAAACCATACTGTAGGGTTGGTTGGATAGCTCACCCCCCCAATGGTCCCTATTCATGACAAAATTGTATTTTATTTTTAAAATGGATTGGGTAGAGACTTTGACACAAAAAGAAAAAAACGTGGAACGTTTCTTTTCACTATGGGAAATATACATAGACACACTCCCAGTTACTATAAGGAAACAAATACACCACAGTTTGAGGAATACTACATGGTATCTCACAAGACTGTCGGTAGGTGATCCTCCTATTAATATCATTTAGAAAGATTTGGTTTGCTCTCTCTCCAGCTCAATAATTTTGTAATGGTTTATCAAAATAGAAATATAAATGTAAAGGATAAAATTGAAGACTTGTTTATAAATTTGAAAGTTGTACTTCGCAAAATGATCAATGTGATTTTATGTTGGATGTTGTAATACATATTGTCTCAATAAAAATTTATTTAAAAAAAAGAAAAAAAAGAAATAGATAAGTATATGCAGAGCCGTAACTAGACTTTTTGGTGCCCTGTGCCAGAGACAGCATTGGCGCCCCCCCATTTTTTTAATAGGGACATAAAATAGTGCACCTGAAAATGAAAATGGGAAAGGACCAGTGAAGGGATAGGGTACTCCTGGGGTAGCCAGGAGATGCTGGGGATAAAAGAAGAGGAAGCTACAAGTAAGAATGATAATAAACAGGAAAATTGACAGGCCCAAACAGCGCCCCCTGACCTGCGGTGACCTGTGCCATGGCACAGGTCGCACTACCCTAGTTACGGCCCTGAGTATATGCAAAAAATGTCAACCATTTGTAAACCATCTCAAGCAGAATAAGGTCTGTATTCAATTACAGGCAAAAAGCCAGAATCCTCGGAAAAGCATCGCGGATTACATCATTTCGCCAGGCGAAAACTTATCCCCGTATTCAATTCCAATTCGCATATGCGAAAAGTCAATGCAATGTAATCGCCGGAAATGTTTCGCCTATGAATAGCAGGCGGAAAAAAGTGCAGAATTGCAGTTTTGGGGTGCAAACTTCGGGAAAGCACCCTACACCCTTGGGACAGTCCCCCAAAGATAAACTGTGTTAACATTTAAAAAAAAAAAAAAAAAGACTTTAGAACACCCCAAAAAAATACTTTCATTTTGGGAGCAAGAAAGTGCAAAGTTGGGGGACAAACTTAAAAACTAGCGAAATAGACTTCTGGGGGGTCCCCAAGTATGGGGCAGGTGTTTTTTTGTTTGCAGGTGCTTGCAGCAGGTGTATTTTTTACATAATTTAAAACTTCACTTTAGCAACTTAAAAATATGCTACTACCCATTTTCAAGTACCCCAAATTTGCTGGGAATAGTTATTTTCTCCAAAAAATACTGCTTAAAGCTATTCTTGAAGACTTGTGTTAAAGCGCTAATTGGCACCAATTGTCAAAACTTAAGTACCCCAAATACCTTCATTAGGGCCAGGGGCAGAACTATGGGAGACAATGGAGGCGCCTGCCACCGGCACCAGCACTGAATGGGCACCTTCTCCATTGCCCACAATATATTCACCCCACTTAGGGCTGTAAATATGTACCTGGAGTGTACCATCACGGCCATCCAATACATGGCACCTCTTCCCGACACCTGAGAAGCTACCTTAACCATATACTAGTGGAGAGCTCCATGTCAGACCATCAGATGTCACTTCCATCTATCTATAGTCTGTCCCCACTCATTAATGTTGCTGCTCCTCAGCAGCTTCTCATGCCAGTGTGACTCGGGTACCCCCTTCACCCATAGCTTCTCGTCTCACTCATCCCTGGTGGCAGCTCTAGCCACGGACCTGTGCGGCGGGCCCCAGCATAAGGGTGGCTGCAAATCTTCCAGTAGCTGGGTGTCAACAAGGATGCACCAGACTGAGCTGTGGGTAAGAGGGCATGGGAGGCGGGGGCTGGGGCACCAGTGACTGGATCTGGGGGCCGATCTTTTGGTGGAGCAACTTCCCGGCATGTGAAGCAGTCGATAGTAGAATGGGTATTTTATGATTTGTAGTTCCACCACAGTAGCAGTCTTACAGTATCTTGATCCAAACTTAGTCCTCAACACCCTAACATGAGTTGGTAATCCCCTCCATCAGGGGTATCAGGAGGGTTCCCCACCCCACATCAGTTGGCTTTTGCCTCCATCAGGAGGACTCTGAGCCTCATGCTAATTGCAACATACAGGTCACTATCTTATCTGTGACTAACGCATAGCTGTATATACCCAAAAAAAGGGAGGGATACCCTGCAAATTTACTTTAGTAAATAAGCACAAATAGACACAAATTCACATATTCTATAATAGTGTTTTTGTGCGTATGTATATAGATAGATAGATAGACAGACAGACAGACAGACAGACAGATAGATAGATAGATAGATAGGCACCATATTTATTTTCCCTTTTTTTTAGGGGGGCACCAAATTATAACGTGCCTCCCGGCGTCTGGGATGAACTTACGCCACTGATTAGGGCTAATCAGGAGCATCTATAGTGATCCCCAATGTTAGTGCATCTTTTGGGGGGCGTCAGCCTGAGTTCCCCATTTTTCACAGGACTTTTCGCCTGTTTCAGTTTCGCCGGGTGCCGTTTTCGCGTCCTTTCTAATTTAATATGGGGAATAGCGCTCCTGATACTTTTCCGCATGCAAAACACGCGATGTAGGCGAAAAGTCCGGCATGCAAAAAAGTATCGCGGGTGCGAAACTAATTGAATAGGGCCCTAAGTGCTTTATTACATAGAATTGTTTAATTAATTATCATCTGTTATTATTATCCTAAGATGATGATAACAGTGGAAGGATTGTGTTAGTACAGTTGCAATCCTTGTAAAATACGCTTCTTAGTTGTATTCATTCCTATTGTATATTTGCTTTGCTAGGAAGTTTGCCTGCACAGCAGACATTATGTAAAAAGCCCCTTTAGCCCCCAGGCATGCTTAGTGTGCCTAATGCTAAATCAGGTCCAGATCATCAGACATTTGAAAGAGATGTCTATTCACAATTATTTGTTATGTTCCTTCCTTGACTAGCAGAGCTGTAGAATCCCAAACCTGGTGCACACGCTGCCTCCTCGACCATAAGAATGTCATACAGCTTTTTTTTTTTTATAATTTATTTTACTTTTGGTAATCAAGTGCTTATTGTTCTGCTCCATAAGACAACAGCAATTCTACTGGCTCCAGATAGCACTGATCGGCACAGAGTCAGCAAGTGTGGAATATAAGAAAGTGGGTTAATCATTTTTAGGGGTTATTAAGAATTTTAGCACCTAAAAGGAAAGATTGCATGCAGTAATACAGAAGATACATGATTTATCACTCCCCTCACAAATAAAATTTATTCATTGCATCCACCAGCCATCACACAGATGGTCAGAAAATTGGCTTTGTGTAGGGATGTGGATTCAGGCATGAATATTAATACGGGACAGATGTAAAAGCATATTAATATGCATTTCCTTTGCAGGGACTAGAATTACAATATTTTCTTTAACTGTTCTGTAGCCAGAAAGTCCCAGAAATAAAAATATTGCAGTATCACTAAATATTAAGACAACTTTTATTATTATTATTATTATTATTATTATTATTATTATTATTATAATTAATAATTAAAATAAAGATTTCAATCCCCTTGCAGTTAAGGGAGAATCTCCTACTCTGGAATACACAGACTGTGGCACATATTGCGACACAAATCTGTGTTGATTGCCTATAATACACTTTTTCTCCATTTTCTGCTCAATCTAGATTTCCAGTGAGGCTTGCCCTCTAACCCCTTCCTTTCGTGGTCAGAGAAGGATATTACTTCTATTGGTTGCTTGGTTGATAAATCTAATAAACGGCCCCTCACATTCCATCAGGCAATGGACATATATGAGTTCTTGGCTTCCTACCCCTCTGCATATTTTCAGGTTCATCATTACATTAGTCATGCTGTCCGTAATTTGGCTGACTCGGATTGGGATGATCCTTTGGATAATGTTTTGTCCTGTCCCACGCCTAAATATAAAGCTATTTCCCTTCACTATGCTTTTCTACGGGCTAATTTAGAATATACCAACTTGGGGCCTGCCTCTGTGGTTACTACACTTCCCGAATTTAACAATTGACCAATTGCTCAAGGCCCTTTGATGACTCCTGTCGTCACCTTCCCATGAGCTCTTATAGATAAACGTCTTCCATAGGACATATATTAGCCCCCATCAGGCTTTTTTTATAGGTTTTTCCCATTGCCATAGATGTTCTCGCTGTGGGGAAGATAATGCAGAGTTTTACCATTGTCTATGGTCTTGCCCTCTGGTTAGAGCCTTTTGGTTTCGGATTCGTAGGTTTGCTTTGGATCATTTGGTCAATTTTGTTCCCTTCACTCTTGAATGGGCTATACTGGGGATCCTACCTCAGGGCCAGTGGGTGTCTCCTGGGAGTCGTAAACTCCTGCTTACTTTGAGTGCTGCCGCTAAAAAGACTATACTGCAAGTATGGATTTGGACGGGGAAGATGTCTCCCTTCTCTCTGTTTAAGGAAAAACTATTTTATTTGTTTAGAATGGATTGGGTGGAGGCTTCTCTGGCAAAAGAATCTAAAGTGTCTACATTTTTTGATGTCATCGAAAGCTATATAGTTACACTCCCTTTGCAGACTCAATGGTTACTCATCCAATGTTTTTCATCCACCTTGTGGTATTTGTTACGTCTAATAGATAATGACCCTCCTATATCAATGTTGGGGGTTTTCTAGTCTACATGGCACTGCGATTATGCTTAAACTTTTATGTTTTGTACTTTTCTTTTTCCTTTTCATTTGTTTGTTTTTATTTTTCTGTGTGATTTTTATTTTTAGTTCCTTCATGTATATATATATATATATATATATATATATATATATAGGTTTTATTCTAGACTTATATTTGGATTATTTAAATATATGTCTTGTCATTTGTTTATCATGTTGTATTCGTTGGATACATTCAAGCTTCTTATCTGTATCTATGTCTTTATCTATATGACATTCTACATTGTTAAAGTTGCTTTTGAATCAATAAAACACATTTAAAAAAAATAAAAATTATATTACGTAATATTATTTATTCATAGAAGATATAAAAATAATCTTTTTCACATCATTACCTAACCAACAACAATTAAATTAATTATTTCAGCAATTTACAAACCAGCAAAAATTATTAAAGGCAAAACCATTGGAAAACTTCAAAACTCAAACTCAAAATGCCATGTTTTGCCTTTAATAGAATTGCCAGTTTGTAAATCACCCCAAAAATTACCACTTGATTATAAGTATTATCCATTTCGGATACTGAATTCATGCAAGGATGAGCTTACCAGGAGAAAGTGAGAGTTTTGCATGATAACCTGCTTAGTTACCAGAGGCCCTTGCACCAGATTTGCCAAATATGTGAAGTCTAAATTCTATAGCCACTGAATTAATTTGCATAACTAGAAATGCCATCACAAATGGCATGCCTTACCCTCCACCATGGGATCTCAAAATCTTCAAAGAATTAAGGAAGAGCCAGAAACAGAGAGATGCAAATTCTGTACTTAACTGGTCCTATGCAGCAATAGTATTTTATATATACTTACAAAGAACTGAGGAGCACATAAGGTTGAGTTACCAAAACGTAAAAAGGGCAGACTAGATGGTCCAAGTGGTTATTATCTGCCATCAAATTCTCTGTTTCTATGTTAATTGTTGACAGCCAAGGAACTTGTTTCTTCACACCTGGTTTCTAAAACACATCACAGGAGGCTAGGTTTCCTTCAATATCATTAGTAACTGAGGAATCCCATGGACAAGACAAATTAATGAGATAGTTTTTGCCCCATTTTAGGCAACAACAGTGAAATCCGCAGATTATCCTACAAAGGAGCAAAGAAATAGCATATTTTCTCAGACTATCGTTGGATGTTCATAGATATTTAGCTAACATCCTACATTCCATTTGAGTGAAACTCTAAACCCAAGACTAAAGCTTCTATCTGTCCGCATGTCTATCTAATCAAGGCAGCATGTCTGTCACCTTTACTTCGCTCATCTCTTTGACGAACCCTATTATGAACCTCTAGTCAATACTTTACTGTTATCTGTACCTATATAAAGTGGGGTGGTTACCACTTCCGTAACCCAAAATTAATAGTCTGACTGGTTTTCATTAAAGACCCAGCATATCCTCTTCATCTGACCGCCGAAAGAGCTGGATGATCCCAATCAGTAACCACCCAACAGAAATAATATTTGCATTCTAAATGACCCAACAGTCTTTAAAGCATTCTTCATGGTCATAGCACAATAAAGGCAGCTCATCATTCCTCAGCCAAGCAGTCCCCCTGTAAACTCTTGAGGCTTCTAAAATTTACATCAGGCAACAGTGAGCTTCACGACAGCTGTGTGATGTCCTGGTTTTGTTGTGGGCCGGGGGTGGTGATAGCAGACACAGAAGCAGATTTAAAACAAAACATGGAACTTTTAATAAGTGGTTTGGCAGACATGAACAATGGGAGAAAATAAGTCCAGGGATGGCACTAAAGTGCAAATGGGAACTGAGGTGAATGCAATGAGTAAAAGTCCAGGTAGTGGAAGATAGGAGTAGTCCAGTATCCGGGTCTTGTGAGGGTGGTGACAAAAGACTTGTCCAGCAGTGTGAGTTTCTGGTTAATAGGGAAATGTCCAGTTAGTGACAGGCAGGGGAAATCAGGTGTAGTGGTTGAAATGAAAAATGCAGGCTGAGGGAAAATCATCCAGCAGAATGTCAGTGGAGGCAAGGTGCAGGTTGAACAGCAGACTCAGGTTCTCAGGCAAGGGGAAGGTAATGGAGGATGCAGGGTAGTCCAGCGGGGTCGGAAGAAGACAAGCAGGCAGGCAGGTAGCGTTACACAGGAACAGATGGTGAGCACAGGGAACTCTCTCTCAGCTATGCTGAGAAACACGTTGCAAAGGGGCAATGAAGTGAGGCTCTGAACCTCCCTAAATACCAAGTACTGTGCCGTGACTGGCCAGAGAGAGCATATGACAAACCAGGATTGGGCGATTAGGTCACGTGACCGGAGGCAAGATGGTGGCGCCCATGCCAGAGCGAAACGGAAGCACCACCAGGCGTCACCAGCCCAAAGTGACAACATGCCCGCACAAAACCATGCACAGCCAACGCCCCTCGCCAAACACCAGTGCCACCGCCAGACGCCCCCCGCCATAGTGACCTCACAGGTAATACCCGTCGACCACCATGCCGAGAAACTCTGGTCGTGACAAGCTGCTGATGGAATGGCCAAAGCACTGAGTAGATTTACTAAAATCCTTACTAGGAAGCTAAATCAGGTGCTGGACCAGGCTTACCAGAGTCAGTATCTCACTAGTGGATGGGGATACGAAATGTCGACAGTATGACTGTCAACAGTCAAACTGTCGACAACAGTATGTTGATGGGAGAATGCTATTGTGGTTGTAATGTTGTTAACTGTTTTGGCATTCTAACTTTAAACATGATAGCAAAGCATTGTGAAAAATAAAAGTCTCTCTCACAGGAACACTTCAAATCACTCAGCTGATCTCTTATCCTTCAATAAAAAAACGTTTTCTCTCATTTAAGAGGACATGTAGAAGGCACCTTAAGTACCCTTTTTAAGTTCCTTAAATCATAAAGTAGGTGCACAACAGCACTATGTATCCACAAATCTTTCAGCATTATAGTCAGAGAAGCAGAGGCTTGGCAAAAGCACCTTCAGTGCCCTAAATTTTCTTTACACTGGGAGGGATTGGATCCCTCTAGGTGTTCAATGCAAAAAGAAGCCCATATGCTTCTATGTAGATTGCGTTGCCCACCAGGTCCGGAAAGTAACGCATCACGGAACTTGGTACATTTTGGAAATGCAGGCAAAACTCTGAAAACTGTAGTTTCTGGATATTTGCCTGCATTTTCCATTTAGTACATCCCACCGTGGTTAAGTAAAAGGTTGATCATTATATTGGTTGAAGCTGAGACAAGTATACGGACCATTCACTGGCTTAAAGAGACAGAACCACACCCAAACATTTCAATTAATGAGCACCTGGGGAATAAGTTGACAAAAATTGTCTTACATATGGGAAATTGGGGTGCAAGAGAATCCAGTACCTAGAACCCATGAAAGAAGTATAATATGTATTTAAGCCTGATGCCTGGAGCCAAATGATGCAGAGCAATGCTCATATTTTTGAGAGCCAGAGTAGGGACTGACCAAAAAAGGAAGACCTTGATGCGGCTGGTCAGCTTGACAAATACTTTGAAACTAATATTCCCCGCTAAATGTAAATTAAATTTTGAATGTATTTAGGTGAGTCCTGAGTATGTATGATTTATATGTACATATATATTGTGATGTTTTGGGGTAATTAGCTTGGTAGATGGGTGGATGTGCAGTGTTTAGGTGCTTGAATAAGGGTCCACACACAGCTTCTGTGGTAAAATCAAATAAATGGAGCTTTACTTGTCAGCAAGAATCAAAATGGAAAGCAACAAACAGCCTAGCCCCTATTTGGGGCATCTAACTCACTTCTTGACCCCTGACTACTTTTGGGCAGCTAGTATGCAAATAAAGTCTCTGCCTGCTTTTCTGCAGGTCTATCGCCAGCTCCAGCCTGGCTTGGCTTGGCGCCCACAGCTACACAAAACACAGTCAGTCTAGGTGGCCTTCCCTGTCTCCTCCAGGTATCGGCTCTGGCTTCCTCAGCCTGCAGCTTAGCTGCTTCAATGTATACAGTCTTTGGAGTTTTTCAGTCCTCCCTGCCTCCTGCAGGTCTGGACTCAGGCCCCCTGGCCCTCAATGGCCTCCAGGCACACTGGGCTCTGTAGCTGCCACATGCAGCCTGACTGTAGGTCTGCCTCGTTAGCCCTCACCTGAGCTCTCTCCACAAGGCAGCCATTAGGTGTGGCAAAACTCAGTATTTCTACCCTGTGTGGGTGGATTTCTCCTGCCCCACACAGAATCTGCTGCTCACCAGCTCCATCACTGGTGATACTTTCACAATATATATTCAATAAACCGGCACTCAGACGCATTAATTGCAACATAGACTTGTATTAGAAGACATCTACATTTCGGAGCATCAACCCCATTGTCAGGACCATACAAGAAATAAAACATCAAGAAAAACAAACCACTTACCCACATAAATACCCCTGTGACAAACAGCATCTCAGGATGTCCCGATTTCCGACTTCCCGAGAGGCACCCCCGACGGCGGGCATCCAGCAAGCATAGCAGCTGTAACCATGGAGACCAAAAGCTTGTGGTCCTCCCGGCCAGTACATCACACTCGTGGCACTGTCCCCTAGTGTCACCACATCATCGGGCCCCTGACAATACGGGAAAACATCTTAAAATACAAGTAATATATGAAAAATTCAATCAAAAATGTATAAAAACAAACCAACATGTATATCAGTAAGTATCAAAAACCCCCTTACCACAAAATACAACAAATAGATATAGACCAGCAGCATAAATATTACATTATAATCTTTCACCAAAAACCTAAGGAAATAATGACACATATATCATAATATTTGGAAACTGGAGATGGCTTACAATGAGTTCCAATTTATCTTATCGTTTAGACCAGTAGGACTGATAGTACCTAGTCTCATAATACGCCTCTTTAGTGAGGACAGCTTTGGCTGCAGATCTATGATCACTGGTAAATATTTCTGTCATCCTCATAATGTCACGGGTGAAAGAGGACTTGGACCCGGAGTGGAACCAGGAGAGGCTTTCAGGGCAGATTGCTGGTACTGGAAGGATGCAGGCTTCAGAGGGGTATTATTCATGTGTTACCCGCTGGCAGATGGTGATCCAGATGGAAGTATATCTGATAGGTACACAGGGTACAGGGGACTGGTAACTGGATGACTGGGGAGAAGCACAGACTGTTCGGATATCAGCAGAAGTCAACCTAGGGGTGGGAGCCAGGAGTAGCGGTGCTGTCACACAGAGGTCTGATGAGGGTGACTGTAGTCTGGAGCGAGCAGGGTCTGAGGATAGCAGCTAGGAACAGGTAAACAGCAAGGGAGCGCAGCTTGCACTGGGATAAATGTTGCACTGGCAAAGAAAGGACTGCTCAGCAGCCCTTAAATACCAAAGGAAATGCATGGTTGCTAGGATTCCTGATCATGCTCTGGCTGGATTGGCTGAAATGAGTCACCTGATGAAATCCAAGATGGCGACGCCCATGTTGTGCTGCAGCACTCCCTAAATTACCGAAACTGACACCTGCATTCAGGACTCTGTGCCTGCGTGACACTGAGGTATGCAGCACTGACTTCCAGATGCCCGCGCCTCCGCCAGAGGGACCCCGCCACAGTGTCCGAACAGGTAAGGCTTGCTGTCCCCAGACACACACAGCCCTGGTTGCAACAGTACCCCCTCCTTTACGGGTGACCCCTGGGCTCCTCTTGGGTTTTTCAGGATTTTCAGAATGGAACTTGCGAAGAAGATGGGGAGCATTGACGTCCTCTTCTTTTATCCAACACCTTTCTTCGAGACCGTACCCCTTCCAGTCCAACAAATATTGGAGTTGTCCATAGCGGTTTCGGGAATCCAGGATTTGTTTAATCTCAAACTCCACTCCTCTCTCAGTATGGATCTTGGGAGATGGAGGCAGAGTTGGAAGAAATCGATTTATAATTAATGGTTTGAGAAGAGAGATGTGGAAGGAGTTTAGAATTTTAAGATATGCTGGAAGTCGTAGTCTGTAGGCCACGGAATTGATCACCTCCGTAATAGTAAATGGACCGATGAAGCGGGGAGCAAACTTCATAGAGACACTCGGATTCGTAGGTTATGGGTAGAAAGCCAAACCTGGTCCCCTACTTTCATACTAGGAATGAACCTCCTCTTTCTTTCAGCCCCTAATTTGTAACAATGGGAGATTTTCAGTAGAGAGGCCTGAACCTGAGCCCAATTCGGGAGAAATCTTGCAGAGATGTGGGTACAGCAGGTACATCGAAGGCTGGAAGACTTTGGAACTCTGGGATGATGACCATAAACCAAGAGAAAGGAGTCTGCCTGGTAGAAGAATGATATGAGCTGTTATGTGCAAACTCCGCCCAGGGTAACAATCCACCCAAGTGTCCTGTGAGGAAGACATGTACATCCTTAAGAACGTTTCTAGATCCTGATTCATTCTTTCTGTGCTCCCGTTGGTTTGGGGGCGATAAGCTGTGGAGAATTTCAACTTGACTTGTAGAGCAGAACATAAGGCTCTCCAAAATGTTGCCACAAACTGAACTCCCCAAAATGATCTCAGTTGGGAGTCCATACAGATGAAAAATATGGGTGATGAAGATCTGGGCTAGTTCAGGAGCGGACGGTAATTTTTTGAGGGGTATGTAGTGCACCATTTTAGAAAAACGATCTATCACGACCCAGATGGTAGAGTAACCCTTAGAATCAGGCAGGTCGGTTATGAAATTCATGGACAAGTGGGTCCAAGGACGAGTCGGAATGGACAGTTCACCTGCGGGTGCTTGCCGGGGAATCTTATGCTGAGCGCACTGGGTACAGGAGGAGATGAACTCGGAGATTTCAGCCTTCATGGCAGGCCACCAATAAGATTGCTGGAGAAATTCCAGCCTTTTACGAATACCCGTATGTCCGGAAAACTGGGACTTATGAGTCCAGGTTAGAAGTTGTTTCCTGAAATTCGGGGCCACAAAGATCTTCCCCAGAGATGGTTGAGTATTAGTAGCAGCAAACACTCTGGGTTTCAGGACAGGTGTCTCCCCAAGATCTTCTGTAGCGCTTTCAGATGAGAAGGATCATGACAGGGCGTCTGCTTTCAGATTTTGAGCTCCCGGGCGAAGGTTAAAGAGAAATCAAAATGAGAGAAGAAGATCGCCCACCAGGGTAAACGAGGACTGACACAATGAATGTTCTTTAGGAAGAGCAATTTCCTATGATCCGTATAGACGGTGATAGGGTGCTTGGCGCCTTCAAGCAAATACCGCCATTCCTCGAAGGCAAGTTTGACAGCTAACAGTTCTTGCTCCCCGATAGGGTAATTTATCTCGGCTGGCAGAAATTTCTTGGAGAAATACCCACAGGGATGGACTCGATTATCCGCGAACTTTTGTAGAGAGGACAGCTGGAACTGCCTCTGAGGAGGCGTCCACCTCCAACAGAAAAGGTCTATCCATGTCCGTCTTCTTAGGATTGGAGTGGAGACAAATGCTTGTTTTAAACAGATTCGGCCTCTGGAGGCAATTGAAAGGGGATTGCCCCCTTATGAGTCAGAGTAGATCTAAGGTAGAGAAGCCTTTAATAAAACATCTATAATAATTGGCAAACCCCAGGAATCTTTGGATCGCCTTAAGGGAGCCAGGACGGGACCGGTCAAGAATGGCTTGTAACAACAAAAAAAGTGGTGCGCTAATTCAAGCAGAGATCAATAGTAGTTCACTGGCATCTGACACAGGGCGTTTCCTGACGAATATCCCCAAAACAGAACAGAAAATAAAGAATATGTGTCTGAGCCTGGGACTACTAAATATATACAATTACTATAAACATTCATCTATAAGCTGTTTTAATTAAAAATATCAAAGAACAACAATGTATAAAAATGTATAAAATACACAGAACTGCAGTTCCTGAAATAGATACCAATTTGGTTACACAGCATGCATAATGTAGCACAAATAAAAAACAACAATATGGACCTGATGTTAATCTCATAGAGGAACATGCTGATAAAAAATATATATCTCAGTGCAAAAAAAAGTCCCATAAAAATATTGTAAACATGATAAAAAATAATTCTTATACGATAATGAACACAGTCTTTATCTTGAATAGGGGATTGCTGTGATCCCTCAATAGTGAAAGGGTCACTCACCACTCCAATTGAGACAGCTTGGTGATGGATAACAAGATCCCAAATTATGTTTTGAAGCGTGGTGACGTGGCATCAGTAATCCTTTAATGGTCCCAGGAAAACCGAGCACAGTGAGAGCCTGGGAGGAATGCCGCAGCAGCTTTAACCATGTGGATCCACCATGATGTCAGTGTAGAAGTCTGCAGGTGGCATAGAGTGTGGCCGCCATCAGGCTGCTGAATAGTGAGAGACAACAGCCAGCCAGCAGGACGTGATGAGAGTGAATTCAGTGTTCTGTGCTCTTGGATGGTCACATCAAACAGAGGCAGCAGGATATTGTGGTAGAAACTGGTTCTTTCCAGAACATAGGCAGTCCAGCAACATCTTGACGCATTTCTTCCGTTTAGCAAGGGTTTATTCAAATCGCAAGATGTAGCCCTCCTCCTTTGGATGGGATAATATACCCAAGGCTGCCAATCACAAAGTAGTTCCTTACACAGCAGGATACAATCAACAATTAGCAGCATTTCTAGCAGCCTGATATAATTAAGAGCAGCTGATGAAATACTAATTTTATCACATAAATAACCTTTGGGGATCAAAAAAAACCCAAATAAAAATAAAAACAACAATTGCTATAATTAGGTACTCAGAATAATAATAAAATCAAAACAATATGCAAAAAGAGAAGAATGGAGAAATATTGATATGTAAATTGTTTGACATTGATATTAATATTGGTACTAATAATCAAAAATATTAATAAATATCAATGAAAATTGTTTAATCTCACAAATAAACCTAAAAAATACTTCTATAAAGAAAGTATACATATACCATTAGAGATTCCAGGGTTATGGGAAACCTTACATAAATGACCAGGCTAGCCCTACACCCCAAATGGGATGGACATAGTTAAACAGATCTTAAAAACATGAACCAGAGGATCTGCTCAAAGACGTGAGAGAGACTAATGGGGAGACCGACCCTAGAAATCAATGTCCACAGTTTAATTTAGCCCCTCTGGGACCAATGTATGTAGTGAATGAATCCAGAATGCCACCCGGCTACATAATCTACGGTACCTGTCCCCTCCCCCTTTCTGTAGTAAAAACATGTTCAATACCTAATAATGTGAGTCCCTTGGGGTCCCTACAATGTTTAAGTCCAAAATGTCTAGAGAAACTATGTAAACTGTATCCATTCAGGATATTCCTGCGGTGTTCTAAAAACCTGATTTTGAGCGATCTAGTGGTTCTCCCTATATAATTGAGCTTGCATGGACACTGCAGCAAATAAATTACATAGGTGCTTCTGCAATTAATAAAAGACTTGATGGGGAATTCAATAGCTGAACATGAAGACCCAAAGGAGCTAGCTTTATGTTTGATGAACCCACAAGTAATGCACCGTGTACTGGCACATTTGAAACAACCTATACCTTTGGATAGCCAAACTGGAAGACTGAGATGTGGATCTCAAGCCAGTTACCGTTCTCTTAAAAAAACTAGGAGCTAACATGTTTTTTAGATTGTCTGCTCTCTTGAAAACTTAGTTGGTTTCGCATCAAGTTCATTTTAAGCAGGGGATCTGAACGTAACTTACTATAATTCTTGACAAAGATCTTACGTATCTGATGGGAACAACTGTTATACTTAGAAATAAAGATGCTAGATTAATCAGTAGTAAAATCAGACCTCTGTTTCTTGGAGGGATTAAGGAGAGTAGTACGATCTAGTTCCTCAATGGATCTTAAGGAATGTAATAGTAGAGGTTCAGAATAATTTCTCTCCTTGAAAACCTCCAAAGACTAGAAGCTTGCTGCACAAATACATCTTTTGAAGAACAATTGCGACGTAACCGCCTGAACTGTCCTGATGGAATATTTTCTAGCCAGTACTTTTTGTGATTGCTCGTATAATCTATATAGTTACTAGTGTCAACCTCCTTATGAAAGGTACTAGTTTGAATAGTTCCATCAACAAAAGTAAGCCTGATATCCAAAAAAGTGATAGTGGAAGAGTGAAATGTGCTTGAAAAAGTAAGATTATAGTAATTCTGATTTAAGTATTCCAAGAAATCTGTGATAGATTCCTCTTCCCCATCCCATATAAAAAATAAATCATCTACAAACTGCTTGAAAAGGACCAGGTTCACGCCGAATCGCCCCCGGCCCCCAAATGAGCCTCTCCTCTAAGTGACCCATATAGAGGTTTGCGAAACTCGGCGCGAACCTGGTCCCCATCGACGATGTATCTGTGAGTTGCCTCATAGCTTCCTTAAGATAATCATCAGTGTTTTGTACTACCACTGCTCCCCCTTTGTCTGCAATTTTAATTATGACCTAAGGAGCATATGTCCCAGCATCGTTCCTCTATCCGCTTGGCATACAATACATGGTCCACTGATAAACCTCTGGCCCTGCATTTTCTGAAAGAGTGTCATCAAGTGTCTACTCTAAGATATATGCTAATAGATTTCATTCCTCTCCTGATAAGAGGGGGTGATCGGGATCTACTTCTGTTGAAAAGAGAAGCTAGATGGATTCATCAGCTGGACACTGTGGCCCCCAAGGGCCTTAATGAGATGAACCCTTTAGATATCTTCATTTAATGTTCTGCATCTCCTTCCAATCCTAATAAGGAATATTTTTTTAGTGGCTGGAGAGACATTAATAATATATTATGTTTTTCTTTTATGTTTAAGTTTTTTTGATGGTCCTCTCATTATCAATTTTTTTATTCTTATGGTGTTTGTTGTGATATTACATTTGTGATGTTTTATTGAATTAGATGCCTGATGTGTTGTCCTAGAACACAGCCTGTCCACTTAATTCAGTGTTACCATGGTAATCTGCAGGACTAATTTTAGCCCTAGTGCCCAGTGCGCGTTGTTATGGTGACACATGATTTGTGCTCCACTACTGCGGAGCGCAGGTATTATGTGCTGGCTTGCCTTCCAGCAGGGGGGGGGGAGTTCCTGTTACGCATCTTTGGTAGTGTGTCACGTGGCTTTGCTACTAATGCAGGTAAGCCATTCGTTGAGAAGGGACACCATGGTTACCCTAATTGGGTTGTGATTACTTTACACCTGCTATGCGTTCCACTAATGTGGAACGCATGCCTGCTATTTGGCTGTTGTTTACTGCCATTCCCTGGAAATAAGGTCACTATTGTAAATTGAGATTGTGTACGTGGGAGTGGGCTACATGAATTCATGTATGTGCTAGCATTTGATGCACTTCAAAGTAAGGATATTTGCATTAATTGTAGCTAATTATGTCTGTGCTTTTGTGTGGACTTAGAGGTGTGTCCTAGCAGAGCCGTAACTAGACTTTTTGGTGCTCTGTGACAGAGAGAGCATCGGCGCCCCCCCACCCATTTTTTAAATAGGGACATAAGATAGTGCACCTGAAAGAGGGCCATGGCTTCATGGGGAAGGACCAGGGAAGTAATAGGGGAGACCAGGTGATGTTGGGGATAAAAGAAGAGGAAGATACAAGTAAGAATGATGTATAAACAGGAAAATTGACAGACCCAAACAGCGCCCCCGCCCTGCGGTGCCTTGTGCCATGGCACTGGTCGCACTATCCTAGTTACGGCCCCGTGTCCTAGGATTGCACATTGGGTATATGTAGGCTCTTATAAGCTGGTTGATAGTATCTGCTCTGGATAGTTTGTTGGTCTTTGTGTCTTGACAAAGGGCCCAGCGTGGCACGAAATGTAACGGATTTGTTACATTTGCAATGGATTTGTAACGATATGTCAGTTATTAAAAAGGTTGAATATTGCCTCTCATTAAGAAGACTGGTGAGTGCTCTCTCTATATTTGAATATACTGTAGCATGCTGTGGATTGTCTCTACAACACTGCCTGAGTTTATGCACCCCAGCAAATTCTGATGGATATCATTTGCAAGTGCCACTTGGATTTCTAGTAATGAAGTAATATTTTGAAAATTTGTCATATGACTAGTAAATTTTAATAAAAATTTCTGAAAAATAAATAAGTTTTGGATTGTTTCTAATGTGAGGCATTATTGGCCAAATTTTCTGGGTGTTCTTTGGTGAGAGGGTCTTTTTTAGAACCATAATTGAAAAAAAAAAAAAACGCAGAACGTTTCTCAAAGAAAGGAACAGTTTCATCAGTATCCAGCATTTGACATTCCTGATTGGATCTTCCTTCCATCGCTACGATATAGTGTTTAAGCTCTTGTCTTCAGCTAAAGACTTTTATGCACTTGGTGCGCCCTCTAAGTGTTTTTTGTTATTTCTGTTATTTATTGTTCCCACTAACAGGGGAGCTGAGGTGCTGCATTGGAATCGGTATGAAATACCGCCGGCCGATTCCCGGCAGCGGCAGCTCGACGCTGGAACAGATCCCGGCAGCGGCAGCCCGACAGTGCTGGGAATCCCAATCGTCCCTAGGTAAGTATTAACTAACCTAACCTACCCCTCTAACCCTAACCCTCCCTTAGGGGTGCCTAACCCTAACCTCCCCCCCAAGTGCCTAACCCTAATCCCCCCTCTAAGTGCCTAAACCTAACCCCCCCTTCCCCGCTGCCTACACCTAAGTCTCCCGGGGGGGTGCCTAACCCTAACCTCCCCCCGGGGGTGCCTAACCCTAACCTTCCCTCCCCCTAGCCTAACCGTAACCTCCCGGGGGGGTACCTAACCCTAAGTCCCCCCGGGAGCCCTAAACCTAACCCTCCCCCCCTGCGGCTGCCCACTCGCGGTGCCCGGCATCCCTTCGATCGGGATGCCGGGCGCCGGTCTCCCAGCGTCGGTGAAATGAGCAGCGTCTACATGTAGACGCCGGGCATTTCACCCTAGCTGGGATATGACAGTCGGGAAGCCGGCTGTCGGTATAATATCAGCCGGCTTCCCGATTGCATCCCGCTGCATTATTGTAGTGCAAGATAAAGACATTGTTTTTATATTCCATATATAATATCCTGACAAAATGAAGTAAATTCATGAAATGTTGATGACATAAGAGACTGACAGTGTCTATCTTCAAAAGCCGCTTTGAGTGCCGCCACCCCCGCTATCATCTATCATTACCTGTCGCCAGTGAGCCAGGCATGTGGAGGGCACCGACGCAGTAAATCTCCCGGACAGTGCGAGTGCCAGCATTTTTGTTTTTTATATATATATATATATATATACATATATATATATATATATATACTCTATGTATACATTTTTCTCTGCTAGCTTGTTTTCTAAAGCAGCCTTTAAAATCCACTTTTTGCTCTTCTTTTATTTAGCCTGGCATGCGACTTTCAGCCAATGTGTAGGTGCAGTTGGGCTCCCCAGTTGTCAGTAAGTATATAAATTAACCTGTGCGTCCATATCTAATAATACACTGGTTACGCTTTCATTAAACCATAATAATATAAAATTGTACCCATTGAAGTTAAGAGTTCTTCTACTGCAGAGCTGTTACAAGTTGTCTCTCCATTTACCTGAAGTCAGTTTTTCTTTACAGTTCCTCAACAAAAGGTTAACCAGAGTAAAACCTTTTAAGTACCAGAGAATTTGTGAAAATAGCAGTGCAAGGTGCCATGAAATCAAGTAGCCCAGCTGCCAAATGTACAGGCTTTTTCTAAGTACCTTTTACACAGTAGGCACTAAGGCAGTATGCTAGCGTTAAATAAAGATTTAGGGAGTAATGAATCTCCTTAACTTCAGTATAAATCAAAAATTACTTTATTCTCCCAACTCCATGGTATAGCAATTTAAAAAGTCAAGAGTCTTTATAAAACTCTACACCTGCTGGCGCAGCTATTACTGAGAGTTGAACCTGTTTGTCATGATGAAATACTTAAGGGGCTGGTTTCAGTTTGGCTTTTCATCCTTTATGCCTTGCATCTACTGGGTGATACCGCTGGTTTTGCTCACTTGTGGGGTGGTAATTACATAAAAACACACAAATTGCAGGCGGATAAAGACTACTAGACCCAATTATTCCCCTTTATTATTTATTCCCTGTGATTACATACACAACATACACTATTATTACTACAAGAACTTACTTGAAAATCCTGTTATACCTTACTAACATTCAATACATTTAGACTGTAAGCTCTTCAGGGTAAAATCTTTTTTTTTTGCATGCGATTTATCTTCTAATGATTTATCATCTCTTACATTTTTAAAAACATTATTTAATTTAAAAAAAAATAAATTTCCTTGCCTTTCAATGTGAAATGATTATTTCTGTGCATTTGATGATAGAACAACCTATAGCCAAATAGTGAGATCATTGGAACGTTCATAGAAGCACAAATTATAAAACGCCCTATCGGTTGATATCAACTCACAATTAGGCAAAACCGGTATGCAACAGCCCTTACTTAGCTTAACTAAAATAACGACACGGAGACAGATACCTGTATGGAGGGGAAACATTACTTATTTAGTTAATTTTATCTAAATTGTTGTGAATGAAATAGAAAGTAAAGTATGGTGGAAAATGAAAATTGGCCCATCTGCCAGATCAACTCATCGGGCCAACACTCAAGGGGGTATATTTACTAAAGTGTGGATTATAGAACTGGAGATGTTGCCTATAGCAAGTTAGTAACCAATCAGATTCTAGCTGTTATCTTAGAAGATGCTAGATAAATGATAAGTAGAATATGATTAATGCTATGGGTAACATCTCCACTTCTATAAACCCGCACTTTAGTAAATATACCCCAAGGTATCTAACACCCCTTCAAATGACACAAATAAAAGGCTCACCTGAGACAGTGGTGCCGCTGACCGTAGTAGGGTAGAAATCAGCCTTACCCATCGGCGAGGACAGCACCTCTAGTACTATAGCTAGACAGCCACTGTTACCGTTCATTCCGACTACCAGAAAAGCTGACACACAACCAGGGATGGCGGATGTGACTGCCAAATGAAGAGAACCAGAAATTTTCCGAAACTCCCTATCCAGTAAAAAACCCACCCACAAGCTTTTCCACCTTAAGCATCATCTAACCCAGGGAACACCACTGTAAGCTTCACTACTAAATCTTAACCCCTGCTTTGCCAGCGTGAACTGATCCGCCCTCGGGGGTTTAATTCCCCGCCAGGCATTTAAAATTCCTTCTGTTACTCAAAACTCCCTAATGGTTGATATCAACTCACACAATATGTAGAACTCCTTACTTAACTTAACTAAAATAACGACACTGACAGACAGTATGTGGAGGGTAAAAAGTGGTAAGCTTTATAAATGTAGTTTCTCTCATTTGAGATTAATTAAATAGAAAGTAGTGTGTGGAGAAAAAAAGAACAGCCCCACTCACAGTAATACAGTGCCATCTGCCAGATCAACTCATCTGGCCTAGATGGGAGGCCCACTGCTAACCTGTCACACAACACTCAAGGTATCTAACTCCCCTCCCAATGACACAAATAGAAGGCCAATCTGAAACGGTGGTGGCATTGACCTTAGTAGGGTAGAAATCAGCCAAACCCATGTATTGGTGGGGAGAGCACCTAAAAAATTATAGCAAGACAGCCACTGTGTTTTCCACCAAGCTAGGTTCAAGGAACTGATGGCACCACCATACTACTAAAACAACAACCATTGTGACCCTTAACTAAATCTTCAATAAGCAAAAACAAACCCTCATCATTCAGGTGGACACTATCAGATATATATAGATGGCAGTCTTGAACACGGAACATAGGATGATACACCACACTACCTCCCAGGGCTAAAACACAAAGAGCCACCACAGAAGTTAGATGCCAATGGGCGCTATCCAAAGCCACCACACTCCGCCTACAGTGCCACACTCATCTAGGAATAATTTACGACCATTTGAGATGACAAAAGGGCCACAAAGCCACCAGGTGTACTAAATCATATGTAATGGCCAAACATAAATCCAGGGAGGTAGAATCCGCTAAATCATTTCAATCCATTACAAGAAAAATTAGCTAATCATGACTTCAACAAGGTGAAACAAATAATGCCCTGAAGACCCAGTCAATGTACTAAAGATAACTCAGGAAATTGGTCAAAACTAGAGGCAAAGGAAGCAGCCCAAAAAATAAACAAATGACCAAGCAATGTAGAAAATAAATATTAACAGAATATCTATACCAACCTAACCAACGTAAGAGGCAGAGTGGCTACTTATCAAATTGAACAAAATCTAATGTAACATTTATAAACAATAGTTTTCCAATGCCCAATTGCTTTAATCTCTGAAATGGATAAATTGTCCACAGCCATTGATGTAGCATCACCAATTCTTAAAGAATAGGTACCAAAGTCTACCGGAGACAGGTGAAATAAGGATACAATGTTTCAAAACAAAACAAAATTGGAAAATCATCAGAGTGTTTAAGCAATGCATCATCAGCAGAAGGCCAATAGTCCAAATAAGCAGATGCCAAAGTAGCAGGGCTAATAGATGGATCATCGATCGCATCAGGGAAATGCTGCCCATCCACTAGGCGATTAATCCTAGCGGTTGAGCGATAACGACCGTCGTTATCGCTCAATCGCTTGGTAATCGCCCGCAAATCGGGCAGTAAAATGTTAAAAACGACCAGCGATGCGCGTGCCCGCTGGTCGTTTTTAACATCTATCATCGCCAGAACATGACGGTCAACCTGACGACCGCCGTCAGGTTGCCATGTTCGGGGATGGTTGATCTGCATACACTGAACGTCTGAACGTTCAGTGTATGCACTTCACCCCTGGGGGATGACGGCACGATTATGATGTCGTAATCGTGGTGTCGTCCCCGCATCTAATAGTGGATGGGCAGCTTATGGATACCCACCGACCCTTATCCAACTGGTCCATCTTGAATGGTGGAATCCTGCATAAAACAACTAATTCCAAGGCACTTAAGAACCTAAAAAGACACATATATATTAAAAACCTTAACTTCAGTTGCTGCAGCTTATTAAACCTACTGTAGAGGTTTCAGATAATAGATCAATGAGTAATTAACAACTGGATCACAGCAGCAGTGGACTCACAATTAAGAGAGTACCAATGTGCAATAATGTTATTAGTATCTATGGGCCTGATTCACTACGGTTTGCTATTCTGCTTATACGCACGCAACTGCGTTGCTAATATCAGCAGTGATATTTTAATGATTGCATTCACATTGTGTACATTGCCTGACAAGGACGCCCACTTCCCTTTACTCACATCCGTATACTTGACCAAGATAGTGAAACAATTGGTAACATCGAGTAACATCGAACAGTTAGAGTAGCCCAGACCTCACTCAGGAATTGCTTGCTTATGCACACACTATGACGCCTCTGACGGCATCCGGTATCATAGTGGATAATTTATGCACGCCCCTGCAACGGCGTTGAAATGCTCTGGCACGCCTGCGTTCGCCCGCCCCCCCGCCCCTCCCCGTCAACACCCACAAACGGCACTTCCTGTCAATCACTCTGCTCTGGGTCTGCGTATCCTCTGCATTCGCAATTCTGTTTGCAATTGCTAGTTCGCGCACTGCGATGCATACGCAGAAGGCAACAATCAACCGATTGCGTGTCCCTTTGCAACTGCGATCCCTGATGAATCAGGCCCAATGTCTGCAGAGGATCATTTGGATACATTTTAAACTTATAATACATGTGTCATTCTTTTCATTTGAGGTGTGCTACATTGTAATATTTTATTGTATTTTGTCTTTTATTAAACCACATTCATGGTGTACCATCGGTTTTTGTAGATTCAATTACGCGGGTCTTGTTCCTTTTTTAAGGACTCCTGCATAAAACTGAGTGCTCATCAACTAAAACATTAAATTGGCCTAGGCCACTTACTCACAGACTCTGAACGCCCATGAAAAGACATAGAATAGGCCACACGAAAAAGCAGTGATTAAAAAACCGAACAGCAAACTGAGAAAACTAGCAAACAGAAAAGCAGAGGTCGATAGGCTGTCTAGAATTAGGAACATTCGGGGCTATATGAGCTCAGCCCTTCAAGGCCTTATTGACCCTGAAGGACTTAGTGAAATTAGGGGAACCGCACAAACGCAAAAAATCTAAAATCCCCAGGCAAGGACTTAACAACAACTGCTCAAGATTTAGCACATAAAAAAAATCTTAACAGAAACAATAAAATTATCTGATGTCAACTCTTATCTCTGTTAGCAGAGCAGTTCTGAAACCACTGCCACTCCTTACAAGCAGATTGGTAAACCCAGAACATCCCAGGGGCCAATGCCACCATGATGGGAAACAATTCAAGCAGCAGGAGGTTTTAAGTATAACCTTGTAATACCCAGTCCACAGGCCATGGGACTGTACACCACATAGCATTCATATAAGCCCCAAAACCAGAGGCGCCAGCAGTGTTGGTAAACAAATGAAGGGCCAAATTAAAAACAGAAGAGGAAATCCAGATATGAACCCCATTAAACTGCAATAGGGAAATCCATCCACACAAGAAGGTCCCTCCAGCCCTCCATGTATAGGCAAATAAAAAGATGGGGTTTACGATTCCCGGCTGACAAAAAAACCTTACTCATGGGTATGACCCTGTTTGTGAAATTCCACAAGCCTAGCAATGACTGCATTTGATGCAAAGTGGACTTTCCTGATGCCAAAACCAGTAATGGCATCCTTCAGATTCAGCACTTTGGCAGCAGGGCAATGGGAACACCGAACTCCATGAAATAGGCACGAACCACAAATAGCAACTCTGCGCAGTGAAGGGATCCAGCCGGACCCATTAATAAGAAATTGTCAAGATAGTATTCTACCCTATGTCCCATGTTCACCCGTACCTGCACATACTGTACGCACCAATGCAAGAAAGACACTAAACTTCTCAAAAATAATGCAAGAAACAGAGCAATCCATGGGTAGGCAACAATCAACTTGACTCCCAGGCTGAAACCCATGAAACCAAAGGAATGCATGGGTAACAAACGAAAAACCATCTCAACATCTAACTTAGCCATAAGAGCCACTGGGCCAAATGATCGCACCAAAGACAAAGCATCCTCAAACGATTAATAAAAAACTTGGCAAAACTCCAATAGAATTGATTTATTGACCCAGGAGACCACAGTGTAAGAAAATGTTGAATAAGCCTATATTTCCCAAGGGATTTTTTGGGCACTGCACCCACACCACAGGAGACAAAACTAAATTGGGACAAGGAGGCACAGAAAACGGTCCAACCATGCACCACAGCTGAACCTCCTTGGCCTTCAGACGTCTGGGGGATCTAACGCAGAGCGCCAATTTCTGGACTTAGCAACCTTCAAATCCCCAAAATCAGGCAAATTAAAACTTTCACTAATGCCTCCTCTTGAGAACTCACTAGCCCCTGAAGAGGGTACCAGGACAGTTATGTGTCCACAGCACACACAGAAGCTGGGGTAGGAGCCTATATAGGAATACTGCCTGGCCTGGTGTGCAGTTGAGGAGCCGCCACCAGCAGGGTTCTCTATCCACAATGAGACAAAGGTGATGAAAATGACACCTCGAGCTGAGGGAGGATTGTCCATTGTTGAAGACAAAGCGCTGGCCTTTTGCAGGACTGGATAGCTGTGGACACCCAGGCGGAAAGGGATTTTTCTGAAAAGTTTCCCAGCAGTCCATTGAGGTTGAGTGATGTCTAGCCTGACCACAAGTTCCTTGCAACCAATAGCCATAATGGTGCAGCCATGTTGTTTCCACCTAAAATCATCATCATAGGCCCTCCAGACCAACCCTTCATAGAGCTGAGCAAAGAATGAATCAGATGAAGATACATTATTACATTCATATGTTCTTCTGGACGTGTTTCTAAATAACATGCAGTGAACATATATATGATTGCCAGTCAAGCGTCATAAGATTTATAAGTGTCTCGCTCAGACCCCCTTTCTTGACTGCTGTCCCCAAATTTTTACGTTTGTAAATAGGGCAAATTTGGTAATATATTTGCCCATCTAGATGAACTCGCTTATATTAGGCCTAAGGCTGTGAAGCACCGCCATATTGGCAAACTGCACCACCATACTCCTGTCAATGTAAGAAAAGGAACTACTGCTGTGTTAACAACCGCCATGCAGCTTTCCCGGACCTACCACCCTCGGAAGAGGAAGACGCTGAGAAAGAAAAGGATTCGCTAGTCGACCACCTTTTTCTTCTGGTGCCTAGCCATCCTACAATGCTTGTGCAGCACAGATGGGGCACCTTCACTAGCATCCACCATTGTATAAACTGTAGCAGAACTAAAGGTATGCTACGAAACCTGACTCTCCATTCTCTAATCACTGTCAGACTCATTGGAAGGGCCCGGAACAGGGTCAAAATCAACATGGTCACCACCTTCCTATTCAGTGTAACGCTCAACAGCAATGTTGATAGTACTGACTGTACCTGAAAGAGAAAGGAGAGAAGCGGAAATACATGGCCCAGCAACAGCAGGAGAATAATGCATATCAGATGGTGTAGGCATAGCAGGAACTGACGTAGCCAAGATGGGAGCAGCGCAGGAGCAAAGTGTGGACAGTTCCGAAGCAATCAGAGACTGCCCCAACAAATTGCATGGCCAATGGGGCCAGCGCTACCACATACACCACAGCAAGCCTGCAGTCAATGGTGGGCCCAGGCTTGCAAACCACCCACTGAGAACAATGAGAGAAGGGGAATGAGAAAGCCCACCAAGGACATAACCAGCTCATTGCCTAGTGCTGTCTAGGCCAGCCACAGCACACCAGACCAGAAGCCAGACTGGCTAGCACCTGCAGGAGACCAAATGTCTTCCACTGGAGCTGCAGCTCCAGGCAGCAACACCCCCTGCTGCCCCTGTTGGACCCTGAAGGACTTAACATGCCCAAAGATGGTGCCAGCTTCTCAAAAATGGCTTCAATGTAGTTTCCCTGCAATCCACGCTGCGGGGCACCCTAGGACAACAAAACAGCCCCCACCTATCAGCAGCCCCCTGCCATGCTACCTACAGCTGGGTTCATAGCTGCAATCCTCTTTTGCATTGGGTGAGACCTCTTCTTTGCTCTGCATGTACTGCTGGGAGAGCCAGTAACCTATTGGAAGCATGTGCAGTGGGTCTCGGATGCATGCGTAAAAAACCCATCATCCACTTATGCCTGATGGCTTCCCTGCATCCTCCTCTGACTCACTTCCTACAGATTTGATTTCAATGAAGAAATTGCAGTATTTTAGTGTGGTCACTGTTAGCGTTGCGATCATAATGTCTGTCTGCAACTAGGACTCACAGGCTGCAGGGTGCTTATTATGTGCAATGCCAGAGCAATGTTATGCACGCCTATATCACCACACGACTCCTGAAGTGAGATCACCCGGTACTAGGATACCGCCAGGACTTAACACAGGTACAATGAGTCAATGTGGAAGCTAAGCAGCACAAGGTTATGGGGTGAGATGGGAACAGAAATAAAGCAGGAGAGAATCCAGGTCCAGAGAAAGGTAGATTACCTGGCAGGTTCAGTACTGGCAAAGACTGAGTGCAGTCAGGGATTCCTACAAGCAGGGACAAGAAATGGCTGGAAGAAGAATATAAGAAATGCATGGAAATAACTAGCAGAACACTACTAGAATACTGAAGCAGGGCAGGTGACTTCTGGCAGGGCAGAAGCTATATCTGACGGTGTACCAAGGCCCTGACTGTGCTTTAACTATTCAGGGAGCCAATAAGAACCCCAGAACAGAGACAACTCCCTTGCAATTCATTACACTGCAGCAGAGTAGCTACACATACAGAAACAGGTCCCTTACAGTTAATCACACTGCAGCTTAGTATATGCAGGTACAAAGAAAATGTCCCAGCTGTTAGTAACAGCCAGGACCAACAGACAGTGTGGCTGCAGAGAGTCCTGGTTGCCTAACAACCGTCCGGACTATCGACCATTGTGGCTGGTGTGATGCTGTGTCCCAGTCTTTTAGCAATGACTCGGTCTTGCCGGGCCTTTGAGCTGCTGCAGCAGATCCTAACATCCTCACGTGCTGCAGATGTAATCTAGGACAATGGAGTCAGGGCAGGATTGAAGGCCACAGGGGCCTGGGCAGAGACGTAATGACAACAGGGCAACTGGGGCACATGCTCTGGGTGCCACAGCAGGCCTGACAGAGGGAGGCACCACTGGTCAAAGCACTGAATCATGTTTTAACCTCCCAGACCCACCGTAGTGTTCCCTGCTGAACATTCCACAACCCATGTGTTTAAAAATAGAACAGGAGGTAGCCACGACATCAGGGGACTACTGATGCAAAAAAGTATTTTTTTTGTGGTGCAGCATGATGACATCATGATGTTTGCACCACTGTGACTGAAGAACAGAGAAGGAGCCAACACTGTGTGGAAGAGGAGCAGAGCAAAGAGAAGATCCAGGTAAGTGTGGCTGCTGGTGAGACCCAGTGGGGTGGGTTAAAGCAATGGATAGACACAGGGGAGTTGAGCTGAGGCCATGGAGAGACACAGGAGTGGGGAAACTAAGGATGTTTGATTTAAACAGGAGGGGGCAAGCTGAGTCTGCTGGAGAGACACAGGATGAGGGGAATGCTATGGCTACGGAGAGACATGGGGGTCGGAGCTCTGTCTATGGAAAGAAACACAAGGAAGGGATCTAAGGCCATGGAGAGACACAGGAGGGGGAATTCAGTGGCTATGAAGAGACATTGGGCGAAAAGCAGTGTCTATGGAGAGACATGGAAGGGACCTGATGCCGCAAAGAAAACACAAGGGAAAAATCTGAGGTCATGGAGAGACACGGGGGAGATATTAGGCCATGAAGAAACAACAGAAGTGGTGGATGCTGAGGCTGTTGAAGAGATATGGTGGGATGAGACTGATGGAGAGACACGAGGGAAGGGGCTGGAGATTTTCCACAACTTTTAAGATTAGCAGGAAAAGGCTGGATGGGGAACAATAATCTTCATTAATTCTGTAAAAATATATATAACATTTGTTGAATAATGACATTGTGTCACAAAACTGGGACTTAGTCACTCATACCCTGTCTAGAGATGCTTTATTCAGGTGGGCTGTATCTCTTCTGGCCTTCTGCAGTGTTCCTGCTCTCTTGTTTATTTTAATTTCCTGGGCTACATGGGCGTAGCCATGTTGGATGCAGTCAAGTGACTGATCCATCCAGTCAGATTCTGAATGCTGTGCTCACATGATTTCTGCATCCAATGACAGCTATGAGTGTCCTATTTAAAGCCGCACCTGCCATTAGTGGAACAATACTATTCTGTCTGCTCACTCACCAGTGTGTGTGTTTCAAGATGCTGTTCAGCTGCCTAGACCTGTGCTTCTGTCACCTGGACCTCTGCAAGCTGCTGCCTCTGAGTATGCATCATATTGCTATTGCAAGTATGGTGTCTGCATATCTTCAAGCCTGTGTTCTGTGCTATTCCAAGGGTCCTCTTTCTGAGTGTTGGGGTTTGAGCTAAGTTTCTACTGGAGTTGTCACTTTGGGTCCTGGGGACTGGGCACCCAGCTCTAGTAGTCGGTTTGAACTATCTTCAGTGGATTCCAGGTGGGCTATTGATTTGCTGCATTATTCACTGCTCTGTTAACTGAGGGCCTGATTCAGTGTTGTACTTTAACTCGATGATTAATATACATCTTCGATGTTGATCGGTCTGTACCTGGACATGTGCAAAATGGGTCCTGTGATCTTGCTCGCAGACGCCCCGAAACTGCAGCATAATTGACATGCTGCAGTGTTTAAGGGGCGGAGGGGGGGCATCCCATTTTCCGGGGGGGATGAGGCCTCTTAAGTGACCAGCACCTAGTCAGGCTGCGGGAAGCTTCATCTCCCACAGCCTGACCAAAGAAGTAATGTGGTCACGACGGTGATTCCAGCCTGCAATGTCAGTCGCAGTGCTGGGACCACAAATGCAGCAAGGAGGTGTCTGACACCTCTATTTGCATTTGCATCTTAGATGGACGGATTTGCACAGCCGTCCATCTCTGAATCAGGCCCCAAGTTCTCAAATCTTAGTTCCAGCTCCTATTTCCTGTGTTCAGGGCTAGGGGCTGAGTTCCCTTCAATTGGTTCCAGAGACAGACTAGAAGCTTTAAAGAGATCTTTAAACCCTTAGACGGCACTAGGCAACATACCACATGGGTCCTCTCCGTGAGTAGAGAGCTAATCAAGCCTCCTCGATTCCTGCACACCTCGTTAGCCAAAGTCCAGGTCCTGACTTGGATCTGATTATTCAAACCGTGACTCATTTGTTATATTCCTATGCAAACAGGTGTCTTCCGGTCCATGTGATCACCTACATGAATAGTGAATACTGACTGAAGTTACCATTTGCCCAGGGACGGTCAATGTCTTCAGATGTTCCCCATTGCAGAGAAACCACCATATAAGTAAGAAAAGTCTCAAGTCGACCTGCCTGTTCATAGTGGTCAGGGAATTCCCAAAAAGCATGAGTGTACCGGGCCCCAAGATTTCTGTTGCTGGCCCTGGACCAGGGCATGGTTCCTAACATAACTGCATCACGGCATAGTGTGCAGGGCTGGTGACATGAAAAGCATGCCATGCTGGGCTTATGTCATCATACTATCTATATGACAATTTTCAAGGGGTGTCATTTTTTTTTTGCCTTGTGAACCATGGACCCTAGTTATGCCTCTGGGCCAGGGGCTGAAAATTATTAATGGCCTACTGTGAGAAGCAGAAGAGCTGTGATCCAGCCTCTGTGGGTGTGGCCAGTTCCATGTGAGAGTGTACATATGGCACAGATTTATGGCCAACCATGTGGCCAGCTGGGTCAGCTTCCTCTTTTGAGGCAGGAATAGGGGCAGAACTGCTGTACACAATGGAGATGGTCGCCTCTGTGCACCAGCCATCAAGGGAGCACCTCTCTGACTCCTACCAGGACTAGGTTAACAATGGGGCGGATGGACCTACAGCTCCAGGCCACCACATAAAAATAGGCCCATCATTATGACCGCATGATGATGGGCCTATTTTTATGTGGAAGCCTCCAAGGGCAGGAATAGTCAAATTCTCTCTTTTTGCTGTTGCCATCATGCAGCATAGCTATATTCAGAAGGCATGGATTTTCAACCTATTCTAACTCACTAAACAAGATGTTGAATTTATCAAGGCACATCATCATTGTTTTTTAAGGAGAGACTTTATCATTAAAAAAATCGATTGTTCCCCTAGTTCACATTATGCCACACTGTATTGCCCCAGATCAAGTAATGCCACATTTTATTGCCCCCAGTTCATGCTATGCCCACAATTGAAAATAAATGACCAGCTTTTACCTCTATTATACACAGATATCTCCTAGATGGTAGTATGGATAGGAGAGTGGGCAGCAGGGGGAGGAGAATGGGCATTAGATACAGGATAGATGGCAGTATGGATAGGAGAGTGAAGAGCTGGGACAGGAGAATAGGCAGTAGGTAGAGGCAGTAGGGACAGATACCTGCTATGGTGACTCACTGTTCTCCTTCTTGGGGGCATATTCAATTCAATAGCAAAAAACCCGCACCTGCAAGGTTTTTCCTGCAGGTGCAGGTTTTTTGCTATTCTACTAGGTGCGTAGTTTTTTAAAAAAACACGCACCGGGAGGTTTTTTGTCACGCACCTCCTGAGCAAGCGCGATCATTCCTAAAATCGATGATTTGAGGAAAAATCACCGGGACTTGCTCTGACACCCCTGCTGCACCCCCCCCCGAGGACTAATTAAGCAATTGGAAGTTTCCAATTAGCTTAATTAGTCCTTAATTACTCACCTTCCTCAGTGCTGTCTTCTGCATCTTCTTCTGCATCCAGTGTCAGGAGCCGGCTCTTCTGCAGCAGGGTGAGTGTGTCAGTGTGTGTGGTGTATGTAAGTGTGTATGAGTGAGTGTGTGTGTGACCCCTGGTGCGGTGTGTGTGGCCCCCCCGGAATGGGCACCGGGAGAACTACATCTCCCAGCAGCCCTTGCTCCTCCCATCAGCCCCTGGGACTCCCAGCAGCCCCCTCTCCAGTAAGAAGAGAGAGGGGAAGCCGCGGAGAGCTGAAAACCCCGCGACCACTATTTTTAAAATTGAATACCGCGTGTAGCGGGATCGCGCATACCCGCGGTATTCCGGAATTGGGCGCGAGGTTTTTAACTTGCTATACCACCCCCAATTGTATATGCCCCTTGGTCTGTAATGCTGTTGGTCCCGCATGAAACTCTGCAAAGACAGCCGACTCCGCCCTTTAGGCCCCTGTTAAAGGGGGGTGTTGTGGCGTGGCTACACTCTGTTCGGTGTGATGTGCAGAGACTGCACTCTACCACTCTTACCAGAGAACTCTACACCCCCGCTCTCTGCGCCCCTTTAGCCTTCATTTAATCTAGTCCTTGTATAAATATGTGTGAGTAATCTAATAGTATATTATATACTGCTTACATCAATGACATATGCACATTCATTTTGTATGACGCTTTGCATATGTCACCAGTGTATCTCAAATTCCAGGCCAGTTTGTTTATCCTACAGATTTTTTCCTGAATAATAGCTGATCTGGTATAACTGTTCGTGTATATGTTATGCCTTAAATACTTTGTTTTTAACATGTAATCATACTTACCATAACTCCAGGTTAGATTAGCACACAATCCATTGTGCTAAATGAAAAACTACCATATTCATCACTAGGGCAGGAATTAAGCATCCTTTCAGAAAGCAGGTCATTAATTAAATAAAATATAAACAAATATATTCTCAGAGAATGGATGATTTGGGTATAATGAGGAACTTTCTTAAAAAAAAAATCGCACTTTCATTGTAAGTGGTTGTTCTAGCTAATATAGTGATCTCATAGGCATCTATTATGCTTGCCATTAGGTGATTGACCATTTGGAACTTATGGTCTAGAATCATTAAATCATTCTTGGGCTCAGTCCAAAAATAGGAACCACTTGAAAAGGCCACCGCTGGGAACCATCAATGCACTGCAGTTTAATGTTAGCTAAACTAATAGTTCTGCTGGAGTGCCAGAGTTGCAGCCTGAAATTATTTTAAGTGAACATGTTAGTGCTATTCTCCTTGCTTAAAAGTTTGAATAAAAGAAATAGAAACAAGAAAGTGCCTAAAAATATTAGAGTATTTCTTCATAATGGCTGGCACGGCATTATGGGGTAAATTTACTAATATTCGTGTGAAAATATTGTTTTTTACCAACACAGGAATTTACTATTGTTAAAATCGGGTGTCTTTTTAATTTAGGGTGGTGAATTCGGCCGTGTTAATCCCTCAAAAACGGACATTATTTATGTATTAGTTTATTAAACAAAGTTAGCAATACAATGAGTTTAGAGATTATCATAGTGTAAAATATGGGTATAGAATACATCAAAAACAAGAAATTGTCTTGCAGAAACAGTATAAATTACTTAAAAGATGGAGTGTGAACCTAGGGAGAGAGAGAAAAGGAAAGAAAAGGGAAAAGAGAAAAAAGGGAAAAAAAAGATGGGTGGGGACATTCGATGAGTCATGACTATTTGCAAAACGGGTATGGTTGTTTAGGAGAAGGGACCAACATAAGTTGGCACTTGAGTAAATTCGGAGAGGGGGAGGAGAAGGGATTAGTCAAAGAGAAAAAGAGGAAAAGGGAAAATTAGATGGGAGCGAGTCGGCAGAAAAGACATGGTAAAAGAGAGAGATAGAAAAAGGAGAAAAGAAGACAAACTTATATATTTGTTTATAGTCACAGAAGGGAGAGTCAGGGTGGAGAAGTGAGTTTTGATAGGTACACCATGGGTTCCATGTGGCATGGAACTTCCTGACATTATTGTTCCGTAGACTGGTGACGTATTCCATTTTTGCTATGAACCAGATTCTATTCAGAAGCTCCTGGCGGCTGGGAGTGTATGGAACTTTCCAGTTACGGGCAATTTGGTATTTGGCTGTGCAAGAAATATGAAGAACTAGTTTATTAGAAGTGTGAGAAGCGGAATCAATTGGAGCACAAAATTGAAGACTAGCTGGAGTGGGAGATATCTGGATGGTGGTAATTTGGGATAGTAAGGCGCGGACCATGTTCCAAAATGGGACAATTAAAGGGCAGGTCCACCATGTGTGGAAGAATGTTCCCAGTTGGCCACAACCTCTCCAGCAGGAACTGGAGGAGCTGGGATAGATATGAAGACGTTCTGGTACTAGGTACCAAATGGTATACACCTTATAGGAATTCTCAAAAATCGGCTGTTTTTTTCAGTAGAAATTAATACACCATCGACTCAAATCGGAAGTACTTTTCATTCACTTCAGCATGACAGTGACAGTTCGTTTTGTTCTATTCGGCTGTTTTTGCAGCCAAATCGGAAAGTCAGTAGAAGTTTTAAATACACCACCTCCTGAGCTGTGAGTTTCCCCGAAACATACACAGATCAGTGTGATTTGTGTATGTTTCAGCATGGAAACAGTGTATATATGGTTAAAGTTAAAGTAAAAAAAAAAATTATGTAGGGCCCCCCCCCAAAAGGCATAACCAGTCCTGAGCTGCTTAGCCAATCCTGGTTCCTAAAAATACAGGGACAAAAATGAATAGGGTCCCCATGTATTTTAGGAACCAGCACCTGGCTGCTGAGCCAGTCCTGGTTTTAAATAAAGTGTCCAAAAAATTGTGTAGGGGTCCCCCTACATTTAAAACCAGCACCAGGCTCAAATCAGGCTGGGGTGTAATGCCACAGCCAGGGGACCCTATTACCAGGTCACCCCAGCCAAAGCATTCGCACCCCAAGCCAGTCAGCCCAAGCCGGGGATCTCAGTGGAGGAGGGGACCTCACCAATAAAGGAGTCCCCAATCTCCCGAGCACCCCAGGCTTAGTCTGAAGCACGGGCTCTTCCCCGCACCCCTAAAGCGGTGGGTACGGGTGGTAATAATGGTGCAAAAATAGATAAACTATTGTATTTTACAGTGGAACTACAGGTGCCAGCATGCCTGCCCTTTGGCACTTGTCCAACTAAAAGTGCCAGCAGGCGGCCGGCACCCATACCCACCCTGTAAAATAAATAGTTAAAAAAACACAGTACACACACACCGTCTAAAGTACAACTTTATTACATTCACCTACCTCACTCACACATACTTACCTGCTGCCAGTTGATTTGTCCGCTTCTCAATGTAGAAATCCAATGAGAGTGCCTGGAATATAGATTCTATACGTGGGAAGTACAGATGACAGCGATCATCTACCATTTCGCATAGTGTAAGTATATGTGACAACATATACTTACACATGTCCGGCATGGATTAGTCGTTTTTTTATTTTGCCAAGTACGGGGATGCTTCGGAGAGTGGCGCAAGAATGGAGGTGAGTATAGGATCTTTTTTCCAGGTACCCCCCCAATGGATTCTACTAGAGAAGGGGACAGAACAGCTGGCTGCAGCTAAGTATGTGTGAATGAGTTAGGTAGGTGTGTAATAAAGTTGTACTATACACGGCGTGTGTGTCTTGTGGTTATTTAAGTATTTATTTTACAATGAGGGTACGGGTGATGGCTGCCTGCTGGCACTTGTAGTTCCACAAGTGCCAAAGGGCAGGCATGCTGGCACCTGTAGTTCCACTGTAAAGTACAAAAGATACAAACTATTTCCCCGTACCCACGGCCCAGGGGTGTGGGGAAGAGCCCCGGGCTTCAGACTAAGCCTGGGGTGTTGGGAGGGGGGACCCATTTATTGGGGGTTCCACCCTCCCCTGGGGTCCCTGGCTTGGGCTGACCGGCTTGGGGTGTGAATGCTTTGGCTGGAGAGACACAGTGATAGGGTCCCCTGGCTATGGCATTACACCCCAGTCAGTTTGAGTCCGGTGCTGGTTTTAAATATAGGGGAACCCTCTATGCATTTTTTAACCCTTATATTTAAAACCAGGACTGGCCCTGCAGCCAGGTGCTGGTTCCTAAATTACGAGGGAACCCTACATGTTTCCCACCCCCCTGGTAATTTTAGGAACCAGGACTGGCCGAGCATCCCGGGGCTGGTTATGATTTTGGGGGTGGGGACCCCACGTAATTTTTTAAAGAAAAAACTAACTCTTAACATGACAGTAAACACACAAGTAAACTCATTGATATGTGCAGGCTGCTTGTTCGGGAGGGAAAGTCGTCAGACAACTCGAGGCTTCAACATGGACAGGATCACTCATATACACCATCGAACAAAATGATCCTGTCAAAACCGAGTGCTTGGTAAATTTCCAAAATTATTAGTGAAAAAAACGGCCGTTTTTGATCGATCCTATCCGTGTTTAAAAACGGTACAAATCAGGACCAACACGAATCTTAGTAAATTTATCCCCATAAATCAACTTTGGGATATGAAGATAGGTTTCTCCCAGAGTTCAGATATATCACAACTCCAGAAAATATAGTGTATGTTTAGTGTATCGTAGCTCATCATCCTTTTGCACCCTAATGCTTGAGGTCCTAGCTCATATCATGATTGAAACCAACTACTGAACTGTATATATTGTTACAGTGTATACATCCTGACCGCATTCATACTGTAGGTGTAGGTCCCTGCAATCATTTCAATCAACTGGTCTTGAAAAAGGTATTTGAGGTGACTGCATGCAGATTTAACTTTAGAGCATGTTAAAAATGTTCATTGAAATGGATTAAAGAGTTAAAGAGCTTGTGACAGATGTCATTTTCCGTAACTGATGAATTAAGGATTGTCAGTCTCTGCTTTACAGATCTTATACATATATGGCAATCAAGGAAAGGAAAGGTATTCATCAATTCAGGTACAGACCCATTGTTTCCATTGCTTATTGGATAAGCTTTCATCAGGGGCTGTGATTAAAGTTTATCCAATAAACTGAAACGTTGGACCTGTACCTGAATTTGTGAATATATTTTTTTCATACAGAACCTTGAACGCCACCTTTCTAAAGAGTATATGTGGGCTTGGGTATGAAATCCCGGCTGTCGAGATGCTACTGGTCAGAATACTGGCAGCGACATCCCGACATCCAGAATCCCGAAACCCACAGGAAGTAATGGTATTTTTCTAACCCTTACCCTAACCCACCCTCCCCGGTGCCTAACCCTAACCTCCCCCTAGTGCCTAAACCTAAAATCCCCCTCCTTGCATCCTAAACCTAACACCCCCTCCCCGGTGCCTAAACCTAACCTCCCCCCTATTGCCTAAACCTAAGCTCCCCCTCCCTGCACCCTAATCCTAACACTCCCTACCTGGTGCCTAACCCTCCCCCTAATGCCTATCCCTAACCCCACTACTTAACCCTGACCTCCCCTTAAAACACTGATACTTACCTTCGAGATGCTGGCGGTTGGTATGCTGGTGCCGGGCTAACATGGGATGCCGTGAGGACCCGCCGGGCAGTAATGTAATACTAGAATGCAATAGCAAAATAGCATACAGGTCTGCCTCCTTCAGCCAACCTCTAAGGGGTCAATCCCATTAGGTGCAAATTGCGAGATGCGAGTCGTGATTTTCATTTCGAATTCACATAGCAAATTCATTTTGTAATCCAATTAGCAACTCGCACTGATCAGTCAGACTGAGGGTCTGATTCAGACCCGGTCACAAGCGCTGAGCGCTCGCAACCGGGTCGATGGTGGCCCAGAGCACATGCGCACGAGGGGGGGTGGCTGCCCAGACGGAGGCGTTCCCATGGGAATGCCTACCGTTTGGGGGCGGCCCCACTGACATCACAAGTGATGTCAGTGGGAGAGCTTTCAGCTCTGTTTAAGCCGAGAGCTCTCTGGGGCTTGCGGCCACGAGACCCTACCACAAGGGTCTCATCGCAAAGCCGATGGTCGCGATGGTCTTGACAATCGCGACCATCATCCTGGCCACTCGCATTAGCTGCGGGTGGCAACCCACAGCAATGCAAGCGGCCAGGAGACCGCTCCATAAAAATAAAAAAAAAAGACGCCCTGATTCAGAGCGAGCGCTCTTTCAGAGCGTTCGGCTCTGAATCAGGGCCTGAATTCGCAACTTTCCACTTTCACCTCCCTCAGGGTTAGAGATGGAAAGAAAAATCTTTATTTTAAGGTTAAAATGTGGGGACACTGTGCTGAACCCCTTGGGCACCCCCGAATGAACAATTAGGCAATTGGAAGTTTTTAAATAGCTTATTTAGTCAAATAATTACATGTCATTTTTTGGGGTAAAAAAAAAATGACCTCAAATTACCCCAAAATCAACTTTTTCGTTAGTTTAAGCACCCTAAATTTAATTACAATAATTTTTTAGTTGAAAAATAATTTTTTTTATAATTTTTTTCCCCATTTTTCAAGGTGCCCTCAAAGTACCCCAAAATCATCCTTTTTCATACTTTTTTTTGCATTTTTTGGATTGGAGAACTCTCGAGAGCTCACTTTGCGGCGAAGTGTGTGAGTTTAAAGAAACAAACTTGCTACTTGCAATTCGCACTTAATTGGATCAAGCCCTAAATCTGGCCCTGGAGCCATTGCAATGTTTTCTGTTATTTTTGTTATTATAGAGACATAATAATAATAATAATAATAATAATAATAATAATAATAATAATAATAATAATAATAACAATAACAACAATACATGTAATAATAATGATGTCTAATCAGAGGTTAAATGATTATGCTGCAGTCATAAAATGTGGATGAGTGACTTTCATCACCTCCAGTAAATTAATTACTTAGCGGAGTCTTCCTTGCAGTATTGAAAACTTAGCAGATGTAATAGAAAATTGTAAATCAATGACTATAAACATTAATGGGCCTATGGAAACCTTAACAGTTAGGACCAAACTATCATGTTCATTTAATTTCCATCTATACTTGAACTGAAAGGCTTAATAAAGATCAATTAACCAATGACTTTCCATTTCTTAATAATGTACCACCTGGGTGCTACACCATTTCACCCATCTGCAGTTTTACCCTTTTATTTTAATCATTGCTGCATAGCATTGTCTATTATTACGGTTACTTTTTATTGCAATATGTCCTCACTCACAACTTGCCTATTTTTGAAAAATCATTTCAGGGAGATTGTGAAAGTACCACTTATGAGTGTGGTGGTAAAGTGGGCGAGTCCTGCTACATCTAAGAGGCGTGTCATAAAATTGAGTAACATCCAACTGGTAACGAGCCCCAAAGCAGAACTATATATTTATTTATTACCAGTTATTTATATAGCACACACACATACATACAGTATTCCGCAGCGCTTTACAGAGAATATTTGGCCGTTCACATCAGTCCCTGCCCCAGTAGAGCTTACAATCTAGAATTCCCACCACATGCTCACACACATACATTAGGATTAATTTTTGTTGGGAGCCAATTGACCAACCAGTATATTTTTGGAGTTTGAGAGGAACCGGAGCACCCAGAGGATATACACACTCCACACAGTTAGGGCTGTAGTGGGAATCAAACCCACGACCTCAGTAATGATAACCGTTACACCATCTGTGCTGCCCCAGTTAGTAAGATCTATTTGTTGATGAAAACACTCTGATACTTTTCAGGGATTGCTCATGTACTGTGTTTTACAAGGGGTTCCATTTAGGTTGCCAACGGAAACCTTATATAAAAATGCAAGTAGCCCTAGGGATCATTGTGCCTTATAACCAATGCAGGGAAATGACACGGATTATACCATTTGAATGTACATATCTCTAATTTTTTTTCCCCCAACTATATAACAGATACATAATGGGGGTAAGGTGCAATCAGGGAGATTACTAGACTCTTAAGGGAGTCAGGGACATTGCTACTATTTCAGGGAGTCTCCCTGACAATTAGGGCGAGTTGACAAGTATGGCAGTAAGTCATCTATGGTATGAACCTATTTTATCATTTATTATAACCTGTAACACACTGAATGTTTCCATACTTGCCCATCATAGTCCCCTGCCCTCTATTCTAACATGCTTCACCTGTCCCCCTTCTTCCCAATTGTACTTGCTCAACATATTTTCTTACTCCAAACTAGCTTTTTATGATACAATGGGCCAAATGTAATTGGGTGAGAGATTAGAAAATTTTAGCAGTAAATTCTCACCCTATTACATTTGGCCCAGTATGTTCTGTAACTCACTATTGCATGCTGCACTTCTACTAATTGCTCATCCTGTCTACTGCAACCTATGTAGTGTGCCATGGTTGGCTGTTCTGCCTGGAACTTTCCTGGGAAGAATGAACAACATGTAGAACTATTTATGCAGTGGTTATCTTGTTAAGTGCATTTAATTTTTACCCATGTATTGCCTGCACATTGTAACCATAAGTGTATTTATAATTAAAGGGTTTGCAACGCACACCGGTGCCTGGTTCTAGTAGGTCCCTGCACCTCACACACCCATAGTATACTTACCCTGTGCTGGCAAGTTGGTCCTTCCTCCTCTGCGGCGCCATCTTGCAAGTGACATCTTTGGGAAGATGTTGCTGTACAGTGAAAGCAAAGTCTCTGGCACTGTGACAGAACCTTTGCTCTTTTGTGTACATGCGCCATCTTCCCAAATATTACTGGGAAGATGGCACCGCGAAGGAGGAGGGACATGCTTGCTGGCAGAAAGTAAGATGCAGGGCTCAAGGGGACCCTGCTGCTCAGAGAAGGCACTAAAACATCTATGTGCCAAAGATGGCTGCCTCGCCTTGTACTCTTGTGTGCAAGATGAACAATGCATAGTTTTGATGATTTTGTCATCTCTTCCAGGCATTGCATATTCTGCCCAATATAATCCTACATAGTGCACCCAAAATGACTGCCTTATCTGGTATCTTTGTGGGTAGGATGAATACTCCTTGGAACTTATGACCCAAAAGGGCTGCCTCACCCAGGGTTGGCGACAATCTGGCTGCCTCCTTAGGGAGGAGGCAGCCAGATCGGCACAGCAGGGGGTGTGATGCAAATTTGAGAATGGGACGGGGGCTTGACTGTGCGATTGCGACGCCCGGGACCCATTTACAGCATGCTGATTGGCTGAAACCAGAAGCTGTCTGCGACAGGTGTCACCAGGGAGGGAGAGATTACAACCTCCCTGTATAGTCTGGACCATTCAGGTTTTTACCCCAAACCCAATTACGGTGAGGCTGTAATCTCTCCTTGCCCATGTCCCCAGTGACAGCTGTGATATCACACAGCCTTCCAAAAGGACACCCCCCCAAAGGACCCCCTCCCCTGGTCATCAGACTGCTCTGGTCTGGCATACAGGGGAGAGCTGGAGTTTCCAGCGCTTGGTAATGACATCATCTCCAAGTGCCGGTACTGCTCCCGTGTGCAGTGTGAACGGCGCCGACCCGGGATATTCCCGGGTTGGCGCCGCAGTGGGAACAGAGTAAATCCCGGATCTGACCTGGCTTGGAACCGTGTTTCAAATCCTGGGTCAAACCCAGGATTTTGTTGGAAAAGGGAATTTACAGAGCTATTGCAAAAGTGTATGAGAGATTCTGAGAATTATCGACAGATCCTAAGAATTGCTAAGAGATACTGAGATCTGCTCTATCAAGCATTGCGTAATCCTGACTTGGGCAAGAGACTGAGTTTGAGTAAACAGTGTGATATTCATCTTGTTTGAGCTTCTAGAGAAACAGTGCCTGAGTTTGTCAGTATAAAGATAAAGCAGCCATTTTGTGTGAATACTGAGCTGGGTTAAAGAGCACTTTGGCACTGAGTTATTGCTACTGTGCAGTGCTGAAGACAATTGGGATATATTGAAAGTGTACATTATCACTGGAAAGCCAATGTTTTTGCTCTCTGGAATCAGGGAAGAACAGCATTACATGCTAAGCATATTGCTATTAACAATTGTGGATTATAAATACATGCATGTTATAGGTCAATAATCATCCAACAACAGAGTGCTTCAACAACAGAACTTTGTGTACACTAGAGTACAGTAAAATAATAACAGTTTTGAGATTTTTACTAAATCTGCTGATATAACTGTAAATCCATGTTTTGCAAAGGTTATTGTGTTTAAAATATAGTATATTGAGACAACCAAGAAATCTACCTTTTCCTAGTTATAACTTGATTATTCTATTTACCAAGGCTGTCACATTATGTCATTATACTGTTTGTATGGAGCTAGCCTCTCTGCTACAGCTTGAGCTGGATAAAGCTTGTGGCACATATACTACTGCTCTCTCCAAGAGTAATGCAGTTGCATATACTACTGCTGTCTCCAGGAGTAATGCAGTCACATATACTACTGCTCTCTCCAGGATTAATGCAGTCACATATACTACTGCTCTCTCCAGGAGTAATGCAGGCTCATATACTACTCTTCATTCTAGGAGTAATGCATGTGCATATGCTACTCTTCATTCTAGGAGTAATACAGGTGCATATACTACTTTTCATTCTAGGAATAAATCAGATGCAAACACTATTGTTCTCTCCAGAAATAAACTAAGTTCAGATACTACTATTCTCTCCAGTATTAAATTGGGAACATATACATCTGTCTTGATTTAACCAGGTGCATATGCTACCCTTGCTGACCTGTATACACCTTGCAATACAGCCAGCTCTGCAAGCTAAGAAAAATTGGACCTTTTGGGGGCAACCTCCCTTTGTCACAGGGCAGGACTACCCATCTGCCACTTCTGGCAAAAGCCAGAAGGGCTGATGGCCAGATGGGCTGGTCCGGTGTTAAACCCTGGCCGAGCACTTCCATCTTCTGGTGCTCTGCTTGGCCGGGATACTGAAAGACGGGGGAGTGCCGTGAGGCCAAGCCCCCATGACTTGTGACACAACCCCATGAGACGTAGCCATGCCCCTGTTGTGTCGAGGTCACACCTCTTTTGCTCAGCAGCCCCAGTCCGTCCCTGCTGTGTCATGTAACACAATTTAATTTGTGCACTGTCATAAATCACGTTGTTAATCTGGAAATCAGATTCTAGATATTATCTTCTAGAAAGTGCTACTAAAGTGTTAATTAGAATCTGATTGGTTGCTATGGGCAACATCTCCACTTCTAAATACTCTAATTTTAGTAAATTTACCCCCAAGAGTTTCCCTTCTTTTCACAATATTGCACTCAGCTTCTTTGATGTGAATCCAATCTTAAAAAATTAGGCTCATATAATGCAATAAAGTCTAAAATATGAGAGTCAACAGGAACCTCCACCACAGGTAAGTGGAAAAAGGATCTGTTATGTGATGCACCCTCACATAATGTCCCTGTGGCAATGCACTTACACAGCAAATGTAATAATGAGCCTGTCAAACAATCTACTTCTGGATCGATTATCTGTTGTCCTTTGTCTCTTTAAGTGCGTATCACACCTCAAAGGAATAAGAATTGCATAGTGCAATGAACCCTAAATTAAAAACAGAACCTCATCTCCGAGATGTACAGTATAATTACAATGTAATCACAATTCTATGCACCCCAATGTGATATATCAGGGGTATATGCCCTATGGTAGCACACATACACAATATAAAAATAAAATGAGCCTCTTAATAAAGCTGGAATGATCTTTCTCTTCTAATTCATATATATACCTTCTAAGATTCACTTAGCATTCCCAAAGAGAGAATGCTTACATACAGTACTGTGGTACTATTTAATGAAGTTAAAACCAATGAATAACATAAGGGTGTGTCCAGGCACCCACAGGATTCAAACCATACCAGTGTCTGGCAAATTGCAGGCAGTGAACAGATGTAAAAAATTCTGAGAGTCTCACCAGCACTGACAGAGACAAAATCCAGATAGGAAAAAGCTGTAAGTGTCCTTCACTCAAAGCATCCCCGCCAATGCATTTTGACTATGTATTGGAGGCACTGTGGTGTGGCATACTATGTATTGGGGTACTGTGGTGTGGCATAAATGTATTGCATGCATTGTGGTGTGGTATACTGTGCACTGAAGGCACTGTGGTGTGACATACTATGTATTGGAGGTACTTTGGTGTGACATACTATGTATTGGGGTACTGTGGTGTGGCATAAATGTATTGGATGCACTGTGGTGTGGTATACTATGTATTAAAGGCACTGTGGTGTGACATACTATATATTGGGGGTACTGTGGTGTGACAGACTATGTATTAGAGGCACTGTGATGTGACATACTATGTATTGTGGGCACTGTGGTGTGTCATACTATGTATTGGAGGCAGTGAGGTGTGGCATACTATGTATTGGAGGCACTGTGGTGTGGCATACTATGTATTGGGGTACTGTGGTGTGGTATAAATGTATTGTGAACACTGGTGTGTCATACTGTGTATTGGAGGCACTGTGGTGTGGCATACTATTTATTGGGGACATTGTGGTGTGGCATACTATATATTGGGGACACTGGTGTAGCATACTGTATATTGGATACACTAGTATGGCATAATATTTAGTGGCAAAACGCTCTATTTATTGCACTGTAGTGTGGCATACTATGTATTGATGGCACTACAGGTTGGCATACTATGTATTGGAAGCACTGTGTGACATATTATATATTGTGGGGACTGTGGTGTGACATACTACTGTATGTATTGGAGGCATTGTGGTGTGGATAAATAGATGTATTGGACTACAGTGTGGTATACTATGTATTGGATGCACTGTGGTGTGGCATAAAATGTATTGGAGGCACTACGGTATGGCATACTATGTATTGGGGTCACTGTGGTCTGATGGCATGTGGGTAAGCCTGAGGGGCATTGATGGGGCATCAGTGGTGTTCTATAGAGCTTTTGATATATTTTTGTTGTGGACAATAGTCTGTCCTAAACTTTTAAGCTGGCTCCCAGATTTTCAAATAATGTTTCCATCCCTGGCTTAAATAAAATTGTAGCTGATAGATTGACAGTTTTGATGACTATACTTGCAGCTGGGTCTGTAGCATGCTCTGTAAGATAGTAACTCTGCCTTTAAGGTGTAAAGCTCTTCTCATTTCTTACAGGGGCATAAGTGTTATAGAAATTTTGTAAGAAATCCCCTGAAAACATAGGTTTTTGGGAAATACCTGCAAAATGTAAGCATCCCTTGGATGGTTGTAGATGGTACTACAGTAGATATATACACAAATATCAGCGACGTCCGGTAAGGTCAATGGATCGGGAGGCACTGGCTATTATCAGAGCCAGATTTACACATATATATATGAACCTGCCCCACATGTACAGATCCCCCCACACACATAGATACCCCATAGCACAGATCCCCCTCTCAACATATGTCCCACTAACACAGAAGATCCCCCTTAGCACAAAAGATTTCCCCAAACATACACAGATCTCCTCCTAGCAGCGGACCCTCCTCACCTCTTTCTCCTTTGGGTGTCTGCTCTGTCTGTATTTGCCAATTTCCTTTCCTCCTCAATGCTGCTGCTGAGCTCCAATGCCTGAGTACTTCCTGGGCTGGTCACCTGATCGGCAGAGTTGTCCATCAGAGCTCAAGGCATGCCACTCACATTGAGGCATGCCTCCATTAGGTCTTTTTCTCTGTGTTTTATTGCCTGCTTTGTGGCCCTGCCCCAGCACCAGGGCATGTCTGAGCTATCATAGGTGAGGCTCTTACTGCCTCATCTCTCGTCTTTCCCTGTATTTTTAGGGAGTGCTGCAATTTTGGTAAATTTTGCCTATAATGATCAGCATAATACAAAAAAGATATTTATAAATTATAAATTTCATCTTTGTATTGTTCTAATAATTTTTATAGTCAAAACTCTGCATGTCCATGACAAATATAGAAGAAAGGGGGAGGTGGCTTGGACTGCACACCCTAATTTTAAACATAATAAGAGGTGCTACAATGCTGATACTTGTAGTACAATGCAGGGAACAAATAATGCAGGTGCACACCCTAAGGGGCATATTTTCTAAGCCTTGGAGAGTGCTAAACTACCAACCAATCAGCTCCTAACTGTAATTTTTCAAACACAGGCAGTTAGGAGTTGATTGGCTGGTAGTTTATCACCCTCCTCCTAATCACTCTCCAGAGTTTAATACATCTCCCCCTAAGCAAATAAAATCAATGATAGTCAAAATAGTCCTGATAAACGGTACTATTAACATGAAGTATAAGTGAGGTTCTTAGTACATGTTTGGCCAAAGATGTTTGACCATCCACTGTGTCAAGGTGAACCCCATCACATGGGTCCCTAACGTCCTAATACTAACACATTGTGTCAATTTATCTAGGACGTACCTATAATAGTGCCCACTCTAAGGGCGGTATTCAATTGTTTCACCCCTTTATGCGCCCAACAGGAGCTATTCAATTGTTGCTTCTGTCGGGCGCGAACAGCTGCCAGTGCACTATTCCAGCTTGCAGCCCCAAGGGGGTGCGAGCTGAAATGGGCAAAAAGTGACCTGTTTGGGTGCCCAAACAGCACTTTCGCAATCGCACCCAGCACTGTGGTTGGGGGTAGCCATTTTCCGCGGTGAAACCCGACCACTTTAGGTGCGATTAGCGCGAAAAACAGCAACAGTTGAATAGTGCCCCACGATCTCCTGTCACTTTAGATGGGAGATCGGGTGTTCTATGACAATTGAATACCGCCCTAATAAGTAGACAGCAATGTAGGAACCAGATGGAAGGGGTGCTAATACCAAGCAGAAGGAGTCTCAGCCTTCAAGTGTACAATATATACACAAATATAGAGAAAAGGGGGAGGGGGCTTGGGCTGCACACCCTAATTTTAAACATAGTACTTAGAGTGTGCACCTGCTTTCTTGGTTCACTGCAGCAGATATCTCAGATACCTCTGTTTCCCATCACAACAGCAGCCCTCATAGGTTTCTGGAGAAAGTGGGACTTGTTGGTAGCTACAATGTGAGTTTAGTTTAGAAAGAATAAAGGCTGCTGTCCTGGCTGCTGTCTAATTTGTATTTGTTCTTGCAATCTGTCACTACGTTTCTTCAATGTCTTTGGGAAATTGCATTAATAATCACCCAAATCCCTGATGTATACTTTGCTTCCTATATGAACTTGCAGAAATATATCAAAATTAAACTGATGTACAAAGTGGAGAAATTTGAGAATCTCATAACAACAATTAGGTAAGTCTCCTATAAATCCCATTCACGCTAAAAAAAATTTATTTCATTTTTCCATAAATAGGACCTGCCGAGTCTGTTTATAATTGAGATTGCAATGGCAACCATTTAAAATATGACATAAGAAATACTTTACACAGCTTCATGATTTCATAAGATGAACATTTCCACACTGTGCATGAATACCAAAATGCAAAAGACCATACATGGATTTTGCTGTATTGTTGACAGGCAACTGGATAAGAGGAACAAGCGTGGGCATGGGCAGGCAAGCGTAGGCTCAGTATACTATGAACATGTAGGTGCATGTTCTGTTGCAGCATAATTAGATGTCGGCACATCTGCAGGTTCTCTTGCAAGACCTGGAGGGCTGGTGTAACGATGATGATTATGATGTGTATTGATCTCTCCAGCTACGTACAGTAATTCATTAGAGTTGTGGCGATATTAGATCAAGCTGTGGCCGTCTATTCGCATTGCTTAATTGACATTTCCGCTTGGACTACTACAGGAAAGAAGATTCCCATTTGAATTTTAATGACAAATACTACAGATGTGCAGATGTTTGGATTTTAAGTAAAATGTGACTTTCACATCTATATCAGTGCTCGAAGTGGGGTGGTATACGGCGGTATGACATACCGCCACTTCTTGCCACCACTTAGTTTTTGCCACATTAGCAAATGCTGGAACAGCAGCAGCATTGCATGGAGACGTGTCCCGCTGGGCACACATCTCAACGGCCGCGCTTGGTTAGAGACAGGAGCTACACTGTCTGACATTAGGTAGCACTGGCCATCAGCCAATCCTGGCTTGCGGACAGGCTGACAGTTAAATGGAGGGGCGGCTTTATGAACCTGGCGCTGGCCACAAGCCAATAATGGCTCACGGGCAGCCAGCCAATGAAAAGCTGTCAAGTACCAGCTTTTCATTGGCTAGCGACTGGCGCCGGCTTTGAAATGCCACCCCATCTGTGGAACCATCTCTCCCCACTCGGTTCAGTACTGCTCCTCAGACGGCATTAGCGTGTAGCTCACATGGGTGAGCCGGATCTTCAATCCCCCAGCGTGACGGCTTCAGGGACAGTACAAGGCAGGGGGAGTGCACTGTTTACTACTCACTACCGACACATGAGAGGAGCTGGAGATTCAAAGTTCCATACCCCCACCTCCAAATTCCCACTTCGAGCACTAATCTATATTATAATTCTACAAGGTCTGTCCTGCCAATGGCTCCCACTGCAGGGTGCATGGTGAAGGGGCGAGACATGGTGAGGAGCAAGTACAGGGAAAGGGTGGAGAGAGGTTCAATATGCTAGTTTATTGGTAACTGGGAAGACATGATTCGTTATGATGTCACACTGCATTACATTATTATACTGTGTACAAACAGGGTAGTACAAATTTAGCATGTACTACTAACACTGCCAAAGCTAATCTCATTCTATAGCTACGTGTAAGTGTAGGGGGAAGTGCGAATAGAAGCCCATAGGCTTCTATTGGTTAATGCCATCTAAAGATAGTATTGCCCATCGCATCCAAGCTCCAGAATGTATCACATTCCGGTGCTTGGTGCATATACGGTGAGCGTCCAAACCTCCAAATAGGTCATTTTCGGAGGTTCGACCGCAAAATCTGCTTTGATGCATCCAGCCCTTTAACTTTAATTAGCACTGAGTGAGATGGAATGTCGCACATACGCAGTAAGACTTTCAACAACCGTAGACTTCGTCACTACTGGTGAGGATACATAGCACCACCATGAGATTTATTCTTTGCTCTCGAACTGTAAAAGCATGAGCCTTTTCGTGGCTTGCTAAGTGCTAATACACTGCAGTCCCAATGGAATCGGTATGTAATGCCGGCTGTCGGGATGCCTCCTGTCAGAATGCCGACAGCGGCATCCTGATGGTTGGTATCCCAACAGGGGTCGGGTAATTATGCTTACCCTTCCCCCTTTTCCCCCTAAGCCTCCCTTCTTGTAGCCTAACCCTCCCCACCCCGCACCCTAACCCTCCCTGTTAGTGCCTAAACCTAAATCTCCCCCTTAGTGCCTATCCCTAACCCCCCTCTGTGGTGCCTAACCCTAACCCTCCCCCCTAGGGGTGCCTAACCCTAACTCTCCCCCCTAGGGGTGCCTAACCCTAACCTCCCCCCCAAACCTAATCCTAACCCCACTACGCTCCCTAAACCTAACCCTCCCCCGTGGCTAACGCTAAGGTACCCCGGACTTACCTCGTTCGGGCTGGCATCCTTCCAGCGTTGGTATTTCAACACCTATCTTAAGTCCCTTGACAGGATTCCCCTGTTGGTATTGAGACCGGCGGCATCGCGGCCACCGGTCTCATAACTATATCCCGTCCCAATAACAGGCTATCGGGACACAGACACAGAAACGCTATCGGGACACAGACTATCAGGACACAGACACAGAAGGAGAAAAGGGTCCACATGAGAAATCAATGATTTCTTTGTGGTGGCCCTTTTGATAAATATCAGGAAGCAGTGATAACCTCAATTTCTGCCAAAAGAGAACAAGGGGAAAAAGGGTTATCACTGCTTGAAAACTAGACCTCTAAATGGGAATTATTACTGCAAGGAATTAGTGCACAGGTGCATTAATTTAGCTGTTTAATCACTAATTGAAGTGCACAGGACTGGTAGCGCCCAGGCAGTATTCCTGTGGTAAACGCGTAGCTTATTATTAAACTAAGCGCATCTTCTAGGACGTGAATTGCTTTTGAACCGAGACCTCTTCAACTGCGAGTTAGAATTGCTAGCAACACCTGCATCACATTTTAAAACTATTTGGAGGACTTTAAACTCTATCAGAACAGGTCTGATTGCAGTCACATACGCGTGATGCTGCAATCATTCACAAAGCCAATTAGCTGTGGCCTTGAGTCTTTCTTCGCAGCTGTGAGCTGAGTAACTGATCAGGAATCCATTTTGAGATGGAACACGCCACCTGAGTCCTGCAACCAGCTAATAAAAGTTTTCCAAGGGCAAATGCATCACAATACCATTCCGATCACTTCACATGTCTCTTTCTCTGAGAAAACAACAGCTCCATACCTAGAAAAAGCCATTTAGTCAAAACTAGAGTAAAATGCATTTTCCTTCCATAATGTTCCCAGCTCCTTCGGTAGGTATTATGTTGTATAATGTGCTGCGAGCACCTTTTTTTGTCATCGCTTTGGGTCATCCTTGCTCACAATTGGTTATTTATTCAGGGGCCTTTGAAATTATTGAGTTGACACATCTGTCAGACGGCAAAAGCAGAAATGCTAAAAGGTCACTTGGAGGAAAAGCAGCTGTTCCAGACGAACCTTTCTGCCTCCAAATAGCACAATCATTACTGCCTAACAGATGGTGCCTTTGCTTTCATTTATTTTTTTTTTCTTCTTCACTTCAGGTATTAAGATACAGTACCTCATTGCCAGGTCAACATAGGCCTCCTTGTAATTACCCACACAATAGGCATCTCGCTGCTTACGAATAACAGCTCCATTTTCTCTAAATAGAAAACCTGTTTCTCCATAGATATGAGATAGAGAAAGCATACCGAAAACTTTCCTATTAATAGATTCGTTTTGACAGCTGTAAGTACATTTTTATTACTGCTGTTTCACAGTCATTATGCTCTAAAACATGCACCCACCAGTGTACTTACAACTTACCGGGGTCCCAGGGAAGACGTTCGGAATTAGGACTTGGCCGGATCCACATTGAAGGGTTTGGAGAACCCTCTCCTGCTGATCACCCAGAGATAAGATTATCAAACATCAGGTTTAGTAGTTCTCATCTCAAAACCCAACTGGCAAATAGCTGTAATAGGAGAGAAATTAAGTAAAAAGTCTCTTGTGTTTTCAGTCTGTCTAAGCCTTGGCACAACCAGCTTCCTTGGCTGACAGCTGATCATTATCTATGTACAAAAGGGACACACACCAGAAGTGATGTTAGGATTATTCCCATAATAAACACATGATCAGTTGTTTCAAATTTTCTAATGTCTTTGTGGATAATTGGAGCTCCCATGTGTCATACCCACTGTAATAGGAAATTTCATTCACTTATTGAAAACAAAAGACCCATAAATGGAAACCCGTAGCCAGGGACAGCCCGACCCTAATTATTTTGGCAAAAGAGTATAGAATTTGGTGCCCCAAGGTGGAATAAACTATATTATAGTTTTAAAAATATTCTATAAAAATACATAAATATTGTATGAAAATCAAAATGTTTGATGGGGTAAATATATACAGAAAAAAATACTTGCAATATATAATTAATAAAATGTATAACTTTTAGCTTAAGGACCAGAGGCCCTGATTCAGAGCCGGATGCTCTAACAGAGCGCTCGCTCTGAATCAGGGCCGGTCTTTTTTTATTTTGGAACGGTTTCCTGGCCGCTCACATAGTTGTGGGTGACCACCCACAGCTATAGCGAGCGGCCAGGAAGATGGTCGCAATGGTCAAGACCATCGCGACCATCGGGCTTGCGATGAGACCCTTGTGGTAGGGTCTTGTTGCCGCAAGCCCCAGAGAGATTTCGGCTGTTAGAGATGTCAGTGGGACCGCCCCCAAACGGAGGCGTTCACATGGGAATGCCTCTGTTTGGGCAGCCACTCCCCCGGCCCGCCCACCAAAGGGGGCGTGCTGTCACTCGACATCGACAGCACGCCCCCTTTGGTACGAGACCCGGAGCGACGGATTGCCCGTCGCTATCTGGGTCTCACGCATGTGCACGACGGAGCCGGCTCCATCGTGCGAATGCGCTCTGGGCCACCATCGACCCGGTTGTGAGCACTCAGCGCTTGCGACCGGGTCTGAATCAGGCCCACAGTGCAGTGTTATAAGTAACTTGTTGTTTTCTTCTTGTTCTTTAGTATGTTATATGAATTACTGTAGTAGTACTACATCCTCTCTATGAGGTCTATTCATTATCACTGAATTCCTACAAAAGCAGTGGAAAGTAAACATTTTCACCAACGTTTGGAGAAATTAAGTTTTGGGGCCATTCATCATAAAAGTAACGCAGGAGATGTCACAGATGTCTCCTGCTTACCTTTCACTCCCGATGTGGCCCAAGCTCCAAAAATACAATATTTTTGAGCTTGACTGCGGGAGCATTCGCCATCTGAAGATGGGGTTTGCTCCCGCACTCCCGTTCCTTCCCTAGGGGATGGAGTTCCGGGTTGCGAAGAGGGATCCTTTTTCGGATCCCTCCGCCCTGTCTGGTTCCTCCTGGGGCTTTGCATCCCAGGGGGAGCCTCTTTGTGCCCCAAGTCAGACTCTGCAGTGCTAAGTTTCACTGCTTCAAATGGAGCAGTGAAAAAGTTTGGGGAGACAGCTGATTTTCGGATTTTTGCCAGAGCAATGATGATTTGCCCCGGTGCTTGATGCGAGTAGGAATGTTAATTATCGTGGTCCATCTGGACCCCAATAATTAACATAATGAATAGAAAAATTGATAGATAGATAGATAGATAGATAGATATGGATCACAATAATCCGATATGAGGATGTTCAGAAACCCAATTACATTGATACTGGATATATAAATCCCTAGTACAGGATATCGAGATCTCTTACCAATATACAACCATAAGACCTCCATGTAACCATTTTCAAGCTCATGTGCTTCATTCCAGAGCTTAGCAAAGGCCATTTTACATGGGAAGAGGTGAGAAGGACTGTTTGAATAAGTTCACCTGTGGATTTTCGGTAAGTTTGAGACAGATACATTTTTGGTGATGGGAGTCAGACAAGATATTTCCTTTGGATACATCATCATGTGTTTTCCGGTGTGCAGTGCATTTAATAATAGCAGGGCCGTAACTAGGGTAGTGCAGCCAGTGCCATGGCATAGGGCACCGCAGATCAGGGGGCGCTGTTTTGGCCTGCCAATTTTCTGTTTATTATCATTCTCACTTGTAGCTTCCTCTTATTTTATCCCCAGCATCTCCTGGCCTCCCCTATTTCTTCACTGGCCCTTCCCCATGAGGCCATTCCCCTTTTTTGGGTGCGTTATGTCCCTTTGAAAAATGAGGGGGCGCCAATGATCTTTCTGGCACAGGGCACCAAATAGTCTAGTCATGGCTCTGAATAATTGCAACAGCAAAAGGCATTAGTAATTTATCTAGAGGTTGAGAAACATAAAAATAATTTTTAATTTGTTGCCCATCTCAAATGAGGAACTGCCCATTATGCTGTAGTACCCGTGACCACTTGCAGCACCTCCAATTCTTCTCTGGTTACCACGTCCCACTCCCAGCTATAAGACTTCTCCTGTACCACTTTATGGAATTCCCAACCAAATGGGATCAAACTCTCACTCAACCTTTAAATATTTAAATTCTGCATGAAAACTCTCCTCTCTGCTAGAGCCAATGCCATTTACACCTATACTGCTCACACTGGTACATGACCTGCCTTTTCCCCATTAGATTGAGAAAGCATTGCTGTGTACATGCTGATTTATGGTCACATCACACAACTGACATTGGCCAAATTATCACTTACCATAACCTATTCCGCTCAATGCCCTCTCCAAGCTGAGGAAGGTAAAAGTCATGTACTAATTATACTATGTGAACTGTGATAATGGCAAATTTACCAAGCTTAACCCACAGTAGCCCAACCACCGCTCATGCGCATTAGCCTTGCAAGTCCATTCCTGGAAGTTAAGTGATAGCTAAAGCTAGGACAGCTCTTATTGGAGCCCACGTCCAGGTAAATTACATTTGTTAACTAGCATATTAATATAATTTCTTATTGCCGCAATATGCGTTAGTAGCAAATTATATTTAGCAGGGAAAAATATGCCCAAAAGACACAGAGGAAATCTCATACCAGACTAACCAAAACTGGCTACAAAAAACATGACTTAAGTTTAAAGGAAACACATGTCCAGTTTTAAAAACTGCTTCCATCTGACTGTTCACCTACTAAGACAGAGGGTCATTATTGTATGCAAACAACAACATGCTTCAGTTGTGATCCTGATACCCAGTTCCAGCATAATTGCAGTCTACTCCAAGATATCCTACTTGCTACAGCCACTGGCTAGCCTGCACCTGTTCTCAATACCTTTTCTTCTACTCACTCTGCAGCATCAGTCCTCAGCTGGCTTGAATGAGGAAGAGCATTATTAAGCCATCCAGCTTCATTCACACTCCAGCACATAAAACTTGCCCAAGGGCTCGAATCAATAAATCCCTAGAGCTGTGACAGTTTATACTGGCCAAATGGATTCGGCATGGAAACTGGCCCCAAAGATGGATTCAGTCCAATATTTGGCTAGCAGCTGGATGAACGAGAATCCAATCAGCGCCAATTTATGCAATTCCTACAGGACCTGTTGACTCAAATGGATTCCATTCAAGTATATCTGAGCAAACAAGCTACACCACAGTTGCTTGATCAAGTAAGGTTCACCTCTCCACCTTCCATATCCAGGTTCCACCTACCTACTCTGGCTAACTATGATAAAAATCCCAAAACTTGCTGAGGGTTTCTGAACCAATGCAGTATCCACTTTGCACTACAAGCTTTGAACTTCACTACAGCAAGCAACCAAGATTATCTACATTATATCTCTACTCTCTAGGCAAGCTCTGGCCTGGGCATCTCCACTGTGGGAGAGATCTGGCCCTAATCTAGCAGACTATGACAGCTTCTAGGGCACATTTCATAGGTTGTTTGATGAACCATGATGGTCTACATTCTCAGCATCTGACATACATAATATTGTGGTTCACACTGTGGGACAATATCAGAACTCCATTGGAATAATGAGGCACTTAGGGAAGCATTTGACCTTTACAAAGATGGCGACAATTTGGTCTTCTGTGCATGTGCGTGCCATCATGTCACTCTAAGAGTGCTCTACCTTATATGTATGCCCCGTTCTTTTTAGATCAGGGGTGGGGAACCTTTTTTCTGCTGAAGGTCATTTTAATATATATAACATTATTTGCGGGCCTGGTACAGGCCACTCCCCCTACATGTGATGTCACACGGGGGCGGGGCCACAATCACTGGTGCTTGCAGCAATGCCTGGAGCAGTCAGAGGATGCACCGGGGAACTGTAAGGGCAGCGGTGTGACCATGTGAAGCATCCTAAGGATGCTCCAGGCGGCACTGCTGCATAGATTCTGGCTGCAGGTGCCATTCTAGGCACCCAGCTAGCCAGGTGAAGCTAGCAGAAAAAAGCTCAGAGGACCAGATCAAATGATTCTGCTGGCCTTATACGGCCCCCGGGCCTGAGGTTCCCGATCCCTGATTTAGATAGAGAGTATGTAACTATGAATACTGCTGCACAATAAACCATACTACTGGTTATCATGAGCTGTTTAGTGCCTTTGGAGATCCCAATGGTGTATACCATTTACTCTGCTTACCACCATCAAATAGTACACACAAATCAACAGGTTATGGGCCCAGACACACAAGCACTAGGAACACAATCCCCATCTATTCCTTCAACATTCCATCTATTCCTTTTTATACCAAAGGCCTCCAACCAACTCATCCTATAATTCCCCTGGTTATGGCAGCACAATCTGCACATTGATTGGATGACTCCTCAGATTCTGACTTGGGGACCCTCTTGCACTGGGAGGTGCCTCAGATATATTCTTCCTTACTGCACCACCTAGCTTTGCAAATCTTGCCATTCCTCCACCTCACAGGGAGTTCCAGGACATTTTCAGTAAACAATCTGCGTAAACTCTTCCTCCAGACCGAGATCTAATACTGGGGAAGACTCCTCCCAGACGAAGGGTATATCCTCTCTCTTCCCGAAACCCAGTCAATGTCTGAAATATATATAAAGTAGAATCTGGAAAGAGGTTTCATCCACCTCTCCTGCCAGGGCAGGGTTCTTCTTCGTGGGAATCTACTCACATGTATTGATTTTCGTGACTTGAATGACATCACAATCAAAAATCAGTGTCTACTTCGACTGATCTCAGAATTATTTGACAGAGTCACAGGAGCAACCAAAATTAGACCTCAAAAGGTGCATACAAAATCATCAGAAACCACCAGGGAGACGAGTGGAAGACAGTCTTTAATATCCGGTACAGTCATTACGAGTATCTGGTAATGCCTTTTGGTCTGTGCAATGCTCCTGCTGTTTTCCAAAACTTTGTGAATGAAATCTTCTGGGACTTGCCATATGTCACTGTGGTCTTGTATCTTGACCTACTTACTGCTACAGCCACTGGCTATCCTGCTAGTCTGCACCTGTTCTCAATACCTGTTCTGCTAATCACTCTGCAGCATTAGTCCTCTGCTACTCCTAGTGGCCTGCATGAGGAATAGCATTATTAAGCCAACCAGCTTCATTCACACTCCAGCATATACAGCTAGCCCAAGGGATCCCAACCCAAATCCACAAATCACTAGTGCCGTGACAGTTTGTGTCCCGAACCTTTCCTCTACTTAATACTGGGTCTGATTCAGCAGTAGACACAATTCTGCAATTTACCCAGATAGGACGATTATTTGCCATTGTGCATGCGTGTAAGTCGCACTGTACATATGTCGCGACTGCTTTGGGATGACGTACGCACATAAGAATCACTTGCAAGGTGAATGTCATTTGATCTGCGTTTGGGGGTGGTAACGTGGAGGGGTGTGTGGATAGATGAACACAGGCGTGTCTGAACGTTTAAACGCCATTCTGTGGGCATGCATAAATTAGCCATTGCGATTGCTTTCGCAGCATTAGAGGCCACTGCGTGCAAGAAGAGCTGCAATATTTAAGACAGGTCAGACCTGCCGCAATGGCCGCATGGGTGTCTGATCTGCGTCGATGTTACCATTGTGTACGCAGGTATGCAACGTCAGATGCAGATGAGAAGGCAGCAGTGAAGTTTTTCATATTCTCGCAGCTGCGTTCTGTGCGAAATCGAAGCTGCAATCGTATTAGCGTCCTCCTCTGCTGAATCAGGCCCACTGTCAGTAAAATAAAGAACGTTGGGGAAAGCACGATGACCTCTGTGTTTTTATTGACTTGGGTCCATCATTTGTAAAATGTAGCTGATACATACTAGAAAAATATCAACTGCATATTAGTTAGTCTATGTCACAGATGCATACATACAAAATATATATTAGGTCTGAGCTTTTGCCATGTGCTGCAGAGTGAACACAGAACAGACTTGCTGAATATAATAGTTGTGAACAGATGATGCACATAATGTACTAAACAATGATACAGCTTTCTGGGAAAATCTAAGGTTCTTGAATCCTTTCCAACAAACCCCGGAGAGATGTAAACATGATTCACATACATGTGGCCATTGTAAAAACTGTAATGCCCCCTTGTTTACAGGGAGGCACAGCATCTGTTGTGAGTCATTAGCCCCCTTTGGAAGACAAACTATATTTAAATCTAACTAACTTGTCCAAGGTGGGCCTGATTCACTACAGATCGCAATTCTACTTGCACCCACGCAATAGGCGTCTTTATAATGGGTGCAAGGTGTGCGAGGCACGCGGGCCCCTGGGTCCAGGGGGGCCCACACCACACTCTCTGCACCCATAGGTAATAATACTTACCTCTCCGCCGATTCCCGAAGTGCTGCTCCGCAGCGCCGGACTGGCGCTGCAGAGCAGCAAACACTCACTGGGAAAATGGCGGCGGACATTTTCCCAGTGATCTGCACATGTGCAGAAAGATGTTCCCGGGAAAGTAGGCACAGGCGCCATTTTCCCGGAGACCCGCGCATGCGCTGTAGATTCTGCCATGTAGCCACAATCTACAGCGCTCAGTGCCGTATTGAGCCGCCAAAAGAGAGGAGGGGGCCCAAACAGAGGCTGCACACGGGCCCCCTCCTCTCTTGAAACGCCCCTGCGCACGCACCGCAGTTGCTAATATCAGTGGAGCTATTTAAATTATTGCATTCACATTGTAATCACAGTCTGACATACACAGGCCTACTTCCCCTTACTCACATCCGTATACTAGGGGAACATAGCGAAACAATAGGTAACATCGGACCCATATGCACACTTGCACAAGCCCTGACCTTACTCAGAAATTGCTACCAGCCACGCACGCTATCAGTGCAATGGCTGCTTGTGGCCACGCCCGCTATCAGTGCTATGGCTGCTTATGGCCACGCCCGCTATCAGTGCTATGGCTGCTTATGGCCACGCCCGCTATCAGTGCTATGGCTGCTTATGGCCACGCCCGCTATCAGTGCTATGGCTTCTTATGGCCACGCCCGCTATCAGTGCTATGGCTGCTTATGGCCACGCCCGCTATCAGTGCTATGGCTGCTTATGGCCACGCCCGCTATCAGTGCTATGGCTGCTTATGACCATGCCCGCTATCAGTGCTATGGCTGCTTATGGCCACGCCCGCTATCAGTGCTATGGCTGCTTATGGCCAAGCAGTGGAAAATTTATCAGAAGTTTTGTATGAAAATGGGCGCCAAACATATATAAGTATGAATAGTCTTTATTTATATCTGCATGGTGCTATGTAGACCCTTATAAAAACATTTATAATACACATACAAAGAATGCATCTCAAAATATAAATATACACAACAAATGTTAAAAATACGCCACAGAATCCTATAGAGAAGGTGCAATGTGCAGGTGTGGTAATGCCTTAAGAACACATGTATAATGGTCACTGATAACGTTAGTTAAAATGTCTATAAATAAGAACAATTCCTTTTTATAAATATAATGCGGTATTTCCCTGCGCCTGTGTATTGGTGAATGTCTTAGACAGGAAGGAGGTTCCTCACCGTTTTAAACAGTACGGTATTTTGGTGAAAAATGCCTGTAAAATCCTATACAGGGCATATATATGGTATAGGTTGATGTGTTTTATATACACCTCAAACGTCTCTTAATAATCCTTCTGAGGGATATTGGAAAGTCTACTGGAAAATCTATTGGAAAGTCAAAACTTCAAACAGAGCGATGATGAATAAGAGTGGCGTCCCGCTCTACCGTTGCTTATCGGTAAGCCGTGTGTCCTTCCTCATATATACTAAATATTCATAAATATGCAAATAGATACGTGAAATATATGTGAAAAAATTTACACATTTGCAGTGCATTTTGAATGTGTTAGTATGTGTGTCATGATGGTCTACTGTAATTATTATCTCTTACAAAAAGAGATACATGATCTCCATAGCTAAATAACCTGATACTTTCAGGTGTTCTACGTGTGACATGATGACTTAGTGGATAATTTATGCAAATCCCTGCAACGGCGTTGAAACGCACTGGCATGCTGCATTCTAAGGACCACCCCCCCGTCACCACCCACAAACGGCACTTCCTGCCAGTCACTCTGCTCTGGGTCTGCGTAGCCCCTGCAATCGCAGTTCCAATCGCAATTGCTAATTTGCGCACTGCTATGCATACGCATGCGCAGAACACAACAATTGACCGATTGAGTCCTTGCTGAATCAGTATGCGGTGTGCCAATTATTATACCGAGACCTAATGTTAGATAAACATTATACCAGAGGTTCCCAATATCAGTCCTTAAGGCACCCTAATGGCCCATGTATTAAGGATAAGCATGCTTGAGCACATGTGACTTAATTAATCCACAGTCAATTTGATTTAACTATCTGTGCTCAATCATGGATATCCTTACAACCTGGACTGTTAGGGTGCCTTGAGGACTGTGGGCCTCATTCAGAGGCGGTCGGAGGATGCAAGCGGTCACTCAGAAACTGGGCGGCCACTTGCATCCTGACCGCCCGCCTCTGTTGCGGTCGTTAGGCTGTGGGTTAACACCCACAGCTCTAACGACCGCTCGGGTGATGGTCGCGATGGTCAGAGACCATCGCGACCATCGGGGCTTACGACGAGACCCTAGGGTAGGGTCTCACTTGTCGTAAGCCCCGGAGAGTTCTGGCTCTGTCAGAGCCGGAAGCTCTCCACTGACATCACTAGTGATGTCAGTGGGGCCTCCCCCAAACGGCAGGCGTTCCCATGGGAACGCCTCCGTTTGGGCTGACACCCCCCCGGCCCGCCTTCCAAACGGGGCGAGCTGTCAATCAATATCGACAGCTCGCCCCCTTTGGAAAGAGACCCGCTACGACCGGCGCTGTCGGTCGTAGCGGGTCTCACACATGCGCACGAGGGAGCCGGCTCCCTCGTGCACATGCGCACTGGCAAAGCATCGAGGCGTAGACCGTACGGCCGCCTCTGAATAAGGTCCTGAGTTTGGGAACCTCTGAGTTATGCATTTCTTTCTTCTTTCACAAAAAAATAAAAACTTTTTAGATTATTAACCACTTTGTGACTGGAGAGTTTTTCCTAAAACAGGAGCGTTTTAAGAGGCTCTGGGCCTGATTCAGACCCGGACGCTATTTGCGGACGGTCGTTCAAAAAAGGGGCCGGCTATTTAAATTGAGCGCTCGCTCTTTGCGGTTTGTTGACGCCTCGATGTCTGAGCGAGCGAACGAAAAATGCGCTCGCTATTTTGTAAAGACGCCCCTTTGCCGTTCGCATCAGACGTCATCTCCGGTATTTATTAGATTAATCGGGTACATCGAAAGGCATCAGAACTGCTCGCAGTGCTTGTGGTAGGTTTTTCTTACCGCTATCACTGCGAGCAGTTCAGGCTAAAAGACAACCAAGTGACGTGGTCGATGACGCTCCTTTACTAATTATGCACTCCCATTAAACGCCCTTTTGACCGTTAGGTACGCCTGCGTTCGGATCTCCACTCCCCCGTTTTCAAGCACCTTCCCCTGTTACCACCCACAAACGGTACATTCTGTCAATCAAATTAGCAGCCCCTCGCTGTTTTGCGAGCGCACGATTTCCGACCGCAATGACTGGTTTGCACATGCGCATTACGACCCATATGCATGCGCAGTTATGCGACCATCGCTCAGAGCGAACGAGCGGCCGCTTACGAGCGGCTCTGAATCAGGCCCTCTGTGCGTTCAGCCTCCACTCTGCAACGCAGTAGACTCTGGTAATGTGCCAGAGTCTACTGCGCATGCGCAGGTCTTCAGAAACATGGCACCCACACCATGTGTCTGGTGAGTTTTCTACTGCTATGTGCAAATCTCCAAGAAAAATGGCCACCACACAATTTCCCCCCGTGATTTCTGCTGGCTACAGTGCTTGCATGTTCATGGGATCGGGACTATAGTTTTTCTAATTTGCTAAGTCCCCTGAATGTCTACCCAGAGAAGGGGACCGACCAACGACATGGAGTAGGTAAGTGTGTAGTATGAGTGCGCATGAGTGGTTCATAAATGGTTAATATATTTGGTGTGTGTGTGTATTGTCTTTTAAAAAAAATATTTTCTTTATAGTGAGGGTACATGTGCGATCGGGCCCTTACTGTCTGGTCGTGGTGGTACTTGTGGTTGTCCAAGTACCGCCATGCTGGGGCAGGCTTGCTGGAACCTGTAGTCCCACAGTAAAGAACAATTTTTAAAAAACTATTTATCGCACATTAACCCTGCAGCCACCGCCACCGGTGGTGCAGGGAATAGCCAAGGGCTTCAACCCAGCCCTGGGGTATCCTTGGGAAGGGGGACCCCTTTTTTGGGAGTTCCCACTTTCCAAGGAATCCCAGGGCTGGGGTGCCCAATTTGGGGCCAGTTAATGTGATAGCAGGAGGAGACTGTGATGTGTGCCTTCCTGGGCATTACCAACCTGGCTGGTTAAGTCCTAGTGCTTTTTACTGGAAATACAGGGGAACCCCACGCCATTTTCCCCCTGAATTTCCTGTACCAGAATGAGCTCAGTGGTCCGGGGCTGGTTATGCTTTAGGGGAGACCATAAAGCCAATTTTTTAAAATCTTAACCCTTTATTTACACAGTCACACACAATAGCACTGCACAGCTCGGGCTGATCTGTGCAGTGCTCAGTGGAGTCTGCTGAGAAAGAACCAATACGACTGAACTCACACAAGATACAACACAATCAGTATCACCATCGAATCAAAATAGACAGACAAACACGATTCCTAGTAAATCCGTGATTTTGATTGAAAAAAACTCATGCGAATCCCTGCGATGTCTTTTCATGTTTTTTCTCAGCCAAACACGATTCTTAGTAAGTTTATACCTTATACTCTGCTATTGGTAGAGGTCATTTCAACCTAAAAGAGCTCCTATGTGTGCACAGAGGCTGAAAAAAGCTGAGAAGAGAAATGCATAACAATGTCAAAGTCACATCGAAACTTCAACAATGTGCCACTTTATACCACCCCTTTCAATTTAATAAACTTTTCTCTTAAAATTACTTAAATAAATCTAAATTCGATAAACACAATACACAAACACAATGCCACTGCTACTTTCTCATATCTGTCCAATGTCGCTATCCTGCGTAAACATTAGTAACATCGACGCACATCGGCCGGTCATGCAGCATTTAAGGCAAGTCTGACCAGCCGCAAACACTGCAGCTCTTCTGACACGCAGACAACTTTCAATTTAATCATGTCCACCCATGAAAGGGCGTTCAAACGGTCAGGCACGCCTGCGTTTTTCTAACCACCCCCATCACCATCCCCAAATGCTGACTACCTGTCACTCACTTGGCAAATGGATCTTCTGTGCGTACGTAATCGCATAGCAATCACTGCGCCTGAGCAGTGAGGCTTACATGCATGCGCAATGGCAATCGCTTGTTCTGTGTAAATATCAGCATTACGTCCACTGCTGAATCAGGCTCTAAGGGGTATATTTACTAAAGTGAGAGTTTTTAGAATTGGAGATGTTGCCCATAACAACCAATCAGATTCTACTTAACATTTAACTAGCACCTTCTAGAAGATAAAAGCTACAGTAGAATCTGATTAGTTGCTATGGGTAACATCTTCACTTCTAAAAAACTGTCACTTTGGTAAATACAGGTTGAGTCTCCCATATCCAAATATTCCAAAATACGGAATATTCCGAAATACGGAATTATTTTGGCATGGCTGAGATAATGAAACCTTTGATTTTTGATGGTTCAATGTACATAAACTTTGTCTAAGGCACAAATTATTAAAAATATTGTATAAAATTATCTTCAGGCTATGTGTATAAGGTATATATGAAACATAAATGAATTTAATTTCTGTACACAAACTTTGCTTGAGCCACAAAATTATTGAAAATATTGTATAAAATGACCTGCATGTTGTGTGTATAAAGTGTATATAAAACATAAATGCATTCTGTGTGTATATTTGGGTCCTATTCCCAAGATATTTCATTATGATATGCAAATATTCCAAAATACGGAATATTCCGTTACCCAAAATACCCCTGGGACCAAGCATTTTGGATATGGGAGACTCAACCTGTATAGCCCTAAGACATCATGAGGCCCTATGTAAGATAATGGGTCAAGGGCCCCCCTCCATCTCAATACATTTTTGCTTTTTGTCAAATTGTACATTAGTGCATACCTCTTCTACGAGGAATCCCTGACTGGTATAGCTTCAAAACCCTTATTGCATTTACTATCGGAATTTTTACCCTAATGAATAGGACCCAAAATGTATCAATTGGTTCCTATTCTATACATGAGCAAAAATTATTAATAGAAAAAAACTTACATATTCAGTTATGTGGTGCATATTCAGCAATTGTGCTTCCTTTCATTCATGGCAAAAAGTGTGATGCAGTGTACCCATTATAGATACTCCAATTGCGCCCTGTATGTAAATTGAGAGGCCACATGGTGCCTCTATATGGCTGTAGGCAACAAGTTGCCAATTGTTGTGGTCCCTCTGGGTAGAGAGAGGGGGGCAGCAACCAGAAAATGGACAGAGATTAGAGAGAGACAGAAAGAAATATGCACGACAGTGGTGTGAAAAGAAGAGAGAAACAGAAGATGTGCAAATAGAGTGGGAGAGATAGACAGGAGCCTATAGAGAGTGGAAAGAGACATGCAGGAGATGTACTGTACTTAGACAGTTAGGAGCAGTGCATAGAGCCTAGGACAGGGTTGGACTGGCCCACCGGGGTACAGGGGAAATCCCCGGTGGGCCCCACTGCCTGAGGACCCACCCCTCTACTCTAAATGTTAGGTTCCTCAAATCATACATTGTTACTTAATTATATGGTCAGTTACCTGGTGAAGTAATACCACTGATCAACAACTACAACCAGATTTGCTTATTGGTTAGCCAAGCATCTCTGGGGTCTGGCCACACCCCTTAAGCATGGGCCCCTACCACTGCATTCCCCCGTTGGGCCCTTTATGCCCCAGTCTGACTCTGGACTAGGATCATACTTGCCTACTCTCCTGAAACAGTCGGGAGGCTCCTAAAAGTCGGGCGGTTCTCCCGACTGCCCGGAATAGTGGGCAAATCTCACGGCAGGCCTCCACCCTCCTGCACCCCTTTCGCAGCTGTTCACTTGAGGGCGGTCCGGGTAGGGGGGGGGGAGCCGATGATGTGATTCTCATCATCGTGGCCTGGCCCTCAGCTTTACAATGCCGGTAATGTCGGCACACTGTAGCAGGGGCGGGGCACGATGATGCGATTGCGTTATCACGCCCCCACTCCGCCCCAATGTCTCATCATATCCCGGCCACGCCCCCTCCAATGCCACAAGATGCTCTCCGCTATGCCGACTTGAGCCAGAATGTTGGCAGTTATGACTAGGATATACAGGCAATAGTGAGAGGGGGGAGGGAGAGACAGGAGAAAGAAGTCGACTACATTGCGATTACACAGAGGAACCACTCGCAAAGTAAGTGACAGGTAACAATGCACAACAATGAAAATGTTTCTGATGTGAAAATATTTTTAGAAAGGAAACAAATTAAAAGTATTTATCAGTGTTTGGGGGTAGTAATGGGGGGATGGTTAGAAAAACAGACATGTCGGGATCATTTAAACACCACGTTTCATGGGTTTGCATAAATTAGCCATTGCAATCTCCTTCACAGCATGAGAGCTCTCAGCGTGTCAGGAGAGACATGGCTGGTCAGACTTGCTGCATATACTGCGTGGCTGCCAGGTCTGTGTCGATGTTGCCGATGTTTACGCTGTTGTAGGCTATCGGACAGATATGAGAAGGCAGCAGTGGGCATCCCTATGCTTGGCTGTGCTTTGGAAGGCATTAGCATATTTAGCAACTGCGATCCTTGAGAAAATGCAGTTGCGATTGCATTAGCGTACATCTCTGTATCAGGCCCTATGCCACAATTTCTTTAAACTCCGTAACCCTTTGCACCTTTGAAGCATATCAGAGCGCATGGGGGGACTAAAGCTGATTATGCACTGACTCACAGACACTTTGCGCTTCGGAAAATAACACCATAGCCTCAGCCGCATGGACAGCTCCAATACAAGCAAACTGGACCTACACATTAATCTTCCCTAGTCAGACGAGTCAGGCAATAAATGATTTATTGCAATTACCAGTTCAACAGAGCACAGGTGTATTTTTTGTATTTATGAGGAAGAATTGTAGAATACAGTGAGGAATGCAGATCTGTGATGGCTTTTATTGTATGAATTTCATAATTGGATTTATTATTATTCCACATAAACTGTAGGTGGGAATCGGGGATTGCTGCAGTTATGTGGAGGAAACAACAGTACTGTGTATTGGATATGTAGTTTGTATACCGAAAAGTGTTTTAAGATAATACAAAAAAATCATAAAATGCAACATTAATGACAAGTTAATAAAAGAAGAAAGAAATGGGACTTTTTACGGAAAAAAAAATTGCTTATTAATTGAAATGTAAATAAATCGACAGCAAACATCTAATTAACAATGAGGTGTGTTCATTCCTACGAGCAATTTCTCATAACCATTTGAGAAAGAAAGAAATCATACAGACTCCAGCAGTTTTGAGCTAACTGTCACCTGAGTTGGTAATTCCTGATCTAGGGGCAGCCCAGGACCTGATTCTAAGTCGCAGGCAAGTCTGAATGTGGCCACATCTTGCGATTTTGAACAAACAGCGCATACACTGCAGATGGCAAACGCAACTTATTGCAGATAGGTTCTGAGTCAGTTAAGGCAGCGGAGTCATTTCTCTGCTTAGGCTGAATGGAGTTTGTTAGATGGCAGCTTGGCGGCAATGGGGCATTCGCACATAAGAGAAACTTCCGGTATGGCGTGTAGTCAGAGTTGCACAGTGCACTCAGTTTTCAGTCGCATCTTCTGCAACATGCAGGGTGGTGTAAGTACCGTTACTAATGATGATAGCTGCTCTTGTGGCTTCAGGGCTGGGGGTCGTGCGGTCGCATAGATGCATACAATTCACACATGGGCGGATAGTCAATCGATATAGGCATCCAGAAATGTGACCGCATTGCAAATGACTCAAAATCAGGCCCTAAACATCCTCCCTTCCTCTCACCTGCCTGTTGCCCATTTGCCCTGTTCACTCTTATCTCCCTCCTGGCTTGTTATTATCAATTAGGGTTGGGTACGGGATCCCAGTGCAGAGAATCCCGGCGCCGATTGGCTGACAATGCTGACACGACAACCTAACATCTCCCCCACAGCATAACCCTAACCCTAACACTCCCCTTCCGCAGCCTGACCCTCCCCCTAGTGCCTAACACTAACCCCCAACCCAAAACCTAACCCTAATACTTACTGTCGGGATGTCAGCAATCGGGATGCTGGTGCCAGCATTCTGACTGCTGTCGGGGATTCCGGTTGCGGCATTCCGACCGCTGGCATCCTGAATGTCGGGATGCTAACTTCATGCCGTCTATTCTCCTTTGCCAAATCGCACTGTCTATTGAATGTCTCCTTGCTTCTTGTTTGTTATCTATTTGTCTGTTGTCAGTGTAATATGCTGACAGGTGGTGTAGGGTGGTGTTGTAGTGTTTGCGTATCTCACCACGAATGGTTGGTCACACTCTGTGTTAGCTTTTCAGAAGGTTATTTTTACATCAGAGGGGAAGAAGTTTTGCTCTTCACACAATGAATTATACCGACTATTGTCAATAAAGTTTAGATTTATTAACAGATATTAACAGGTGAGCAACATACATGAAAAGATAATTTATTGTACTGGAGCTCAGCGGGAGCTTGCTCCGATTATCACCAGATGGACTTGTCTGACTTGTAAAACACCAAACGGATTCAGCCAGGGGGGTAACTAGGTATTTGAAGGCCCCATAGCAAGAATTTGGAAGGGCCCCTATGTACCACCCAATTGTGAAAAATGTATATAACACATATAACTTTGACAAGGCGATGGGCTGCAGCACTACGGAAGAGAGAGTCCGGTCTCTGCTCTGCTGCCTGTCATCGCCGAGGGGGTTACTTTTCGTTCATACTCTTCGGCAGCACATTTCTTAGCACACATCGTGGTAGCTGCCTCCTGCTTCACACCGATAACAGGAGAAGCAGGAGCGCCTTTAACACTGCGGTATGTGTACTCTTAGTACATAGACCCCATAGGACCCAGCATCGGTTAGCACACCTGTCTGTCCCTCCTTATCTCTTATCTGTCTGCCATTGTCTCTTTGTACTTAGAAATGTTAGTCCCTGGGATTAACATTGACACCTAACCAAATTGGTTGTAACCAAATTTAACGCAAAATATTAACACCCTGAGCCCCCTTTCAGATGTTTCCCTTGGGCGACTGCACCTCTTCCACAGTCCTAGATACGACTTTGCATTTTACCCCTGTTTCCCATCTCTTCCCTCTTGTTTCTTGTTTGCTCTTCATGTCTCTTAATTATTGGTCACTTGTCTGTCCCACAATCTCTTTTTTGTTCTTGTTTGTAGAATGTTGCCCTCTCTTCCCACCCTTCTTTCTTGTTTTTACCCTCTTCATTATTTTCCATCAGTTGTCTTTTGTTTACCTCCGTTGTCTTTAAACTTTCATTCTTGGAGACCTCATTGATGCCACCCCACTTCCCTGCCAAAGAATGTAAAATTAGAAGGGTTCCCACATCTTCTGAATGTGCTACACTGATGCTCTACTGGAGAGGCAGATATAAATTTTTGGCCTAGCAGAACTATAGAAGATACATCACAATTTCTCTGAAAAAGTAACTGCATGAATAAGATAGGAGGAGTTCTATTATCAGCATGGCTACTGACAAGGACTAAAGAATATCGGCCATCCTTTCATTCTGCTTCTCACCTTATTTGTTTTACAGAAAGGCGGCTGAGCACTATGTGTGTCATAGTGTTCAGACCAGATATTACCTTCAGGATTGGAATTGAGTAATTGAGGTTGTGGCCTATTCCCCGCTGTACAAGAGTAGATTTATTAAACTGTCTAAAGAGATCAAGTGGGATGTTGCCTATTGCAACCAATCAACTTTTAGCTATCATTTCAAAGAAAGATATATAATAGTACAAGCTGCTGCCTGTGGCTTCACCCATTATGAAATTGCTTCTGGCAAAATTTATTTTTACTTGAGGTATTATAGTTGTATAGGAACCAGCAGCGCTATACAGTATGATGACAGCAGAGCCTTCACCCACCACTCACACTAATGTCACTATGTGCCCAGTGGCGGCTCAAGGCATGGGCTAGCAGGGCCGTTGCCCGGAGCGCCATAGTCTAAAGGGCGCAGCCCTGAGCCCTGCCTGAACTCACTATCGCCTGGTTCCCGGAAATCCTGCCACCCACCCTCCTGCTGTCATTATTGGGTATATGCTCAGGGAGTGTAGCAGTGCAGCACAGGATGGCGCTGAGCGCAGAGAAGCCTAGCGCTGGCCCTGTGTACAGACTGCTATGCAGCCTATCCTATTGAAGTGAACGCGGGCCCAGAGCACCTCTCCCCCCACCCCTTAACCGTTGCTCGCATGGTGCCACAGCTATCTCTTGCATTGATGATGTGATTACATTTTGTTTTTGTTATTGTTCAGCTTTAACTGGATGGATTGAGATGAAACAAAGTGCAGGTTATTTCTAGGAGTTCCCACTACAACAAGATGCAGTTTTCAGGAAAATTGGTTCAGTAGGTTTTGCGCCAACTTGGAACAGACAGACAGACAGACACAACATTTTTATAAATATTAAGAACGTTTGGGAGGTTTAATATGACTTCCCCTTAAATAAGGAAGAGACCTGGTTCATGACAATAAATCTAACCAAAACATTGCTTTTTTTAATATTCTATATATAATATCACATTTTGATATCTATCTATCTATCTATCTATCTATCTATCTATCTATCTATCTATCTATCTATCTATCTATCTATCTATCTATCTATCTATCTATCTATCTATCATCATCATCATCATCATCATCTATATTTTTTTTTATATTACTTAGTAAACAACAAATAATTGCATTGAAATATTCCTCTTTGCAAAACACTTTCTATGTGTTTACATCCCACCATATGTTTGCATTTGAATGGTTTACCAGTAGAAGAGAATCTGAAAAAGAGTTACCATTCCTTAGTAGCTACAACTTTTCAGTCATGCAGAAAATACATCTCGCCACCCTTTGGGTTACATAATAGGACTACTTCCCTTCCTTTCTTGCTCTCTCCTTCTTTCACTGTACCCATGGTCACTTACAAAGAGCCCTGTTTTGAATACCGCCAGTGATAATGTCCTGTTGATTCATAGTGCAGAGAATTATGTAATTTGAGCTGGTGGGGAACTGACCAATTGCTCTAATGGAGACACCTCCCTTTGGCGAAGTGTAGGATGTAATTTATTCTAGAATGGGAAGTAAAATACAGCAGTTTATGATTACTGGAAAGTTTATTCAACAAAGCACTATTTGTTGCTGGATATCTTTTAGTGTATTTAAAGGGACAAAAAAGACTTTTAAATCATAATTCTTGGGGGCAATCTGTAACATTTTGTTAAACAGAATTTCTCTTGCTGGGAGCCATATAATTAAAAGTAAATGTAAAAGTTTTCTTTGGTTTGTTTGTATAGAACTTTCTTCCACCCTGCAGGAGTCAGTACTGAAACACGAATTATATGAGAATAAAAATCTATGTGTATAAGTGTTCTTGCAGAATACGCAGGGATTCACGTACTGAACCTAAGGGGTACCTGGTTCCTGTTTGCATTCTCTGTAATGTCGTACAAGCATAAAGCAGAAGTGTTCTTGGGAGACCAGGATACCTTGGAGCACTACGTAACATAGAAAATATTTCTAAATCAATATTTGAAATTCTAGTCAGTGCTTTACACTTTTACACATACTGGAGCATTTTTACTGGCCAGGGTCAGATTAACATTTGGGGTGGATGGAGCTATAGCTCCAGGTCTCCAAATAAAATTTGGCCCACCATCATGGCATCATAATCATGACCATCTGCATAGCTGGATACACAGTCAGACGTTAACCATAAGTTATTAAAATGTTGTTTCTATTTATTTCACACTCATGTGGCCACACCCATATAGCACTGTTGACAGCCCCTCCCCTTCTCAGTAGAGATGTGCGCCGACCCCGTGTTTTGGTTTTGGATCTGTAACACCTTGTGTTTTGGATCTGGATTTGGTTTTGCCAAAACTGCCCCTTGCGTGTTTTGTTTTTGGAACTGTATTTTTTATCAAAAAATTAATAAAAACAGCTAAATCACATACTTTGGGCTTTTGTTTGTTCCTACAGTATTATTAACCTCAATAACATTAATTTCCACTCATTTCTAGTAAAGTTTGACACCTCAAACAATATTGTTCACCAACATAGGCCAAACCAACTCACAAGTACGTTCAATAGAAAACAACACAACACAGAAATTTACTAAAACTCGTGCGTGGAATATCCTTGCTCAAAACAATTAATCGTAGTTAACAAGCAGCAAACAAATAACCCTACACCATGTGTAAATAACAACAGAAGATATGAATGCCCCCTACACAAGTGCACATGCATATTCTCAGTGCCAAATCTGTATTTCCCTCCTGGGGGTGCTGGGCCACCGATGACTGGCCCATGTAAAGCCCCGATCAATCAGCCTTTTTGTTGAGCAGTTCCCCAAAATCTCCCCAACCATTGAAAATAGTGCTCCGTGCCTGCGAGTCAGAAACAGTGCAGGTTGGATACAGTGCAGGGTACAGTGCGGGTCGGATACAGTGCCGGTCAGATACAGTGCAGGTCGGATACAGTGCAGGTCGGATACAGTGCAGGTCAGATACAGTGCGGGTCTGATACAGTGCAGGTTGGATACAGTGCAGGGTACAGTGCGGGTCGGATACAGTGCCGGTCAGATACAGTGCAGGTCGGATACAGTGCCGGTCAGATACAGTGCAGGTCGGATACAGTGCAGGTCTGATACAGTGCGGGTCTGATACAGTACGGGTTGGATACAGTGCAGGTTGGATACAGTGCATGTCAGATACAATGTGTTTCTGATACAGTGCGGGTCGGATACAGTGCGGGTCGGATACAGTGCAGGTCGGTTACAGTGCGAGTTGGATACAGTGCAGGTCGGATACAGTGCAGGTCGGATACAGTACGGGTTGGATACAGTGCGTGTCAGATACAGTGCGGGTCGGATACAGTGCGGGTCGCATACAGTGTGAGTCAGATACAGTGTGGAACACAGGGCCTGATTCAGAGCCGCTCGCAAAATGTTTTTTAAAACCGGCCTCCTGGCCGCTCGCATAGCTGTGGGTGACCACCCACAGCTTTTGCGAGCGGCCAGGTGATGGTCACGATGGTCATGACCATCGCGACCATCGGGGTTGCGACGAGACTCTTGTTGTAGGGTCTCGTTCCCGCAAGCCCCAGTCAGCTTCTGGCTCTAACAGAGCCGGAAGCTCCCCACTGACATCACTCCTTCGGGAACGCCTCCGTTTGGCGAGCCACCCCCCCGACCCGCCTACTGAACGGGGCGAGCTGACGATCAACATCGACAGCCGCCCCTTTTGGTTGCGTGCACCGGAGCGAGTGATTTCTTGCTCGCTCCGGGGCTCGCACGTGCACACTGCAGGCCATTGACCCACTTGCGAGTGCATAGTGCTTGCGAGTGGGTTTGAATCAGGCCCACAGTGTGGATTGGATACAGTGCAGGTCAGATACCGTGTGGGATACAGTGCTGGTCTGATATTGTGCGGGATACAGTGCGGGTTGAATACAGTGCAGGCCGGATACAGTGTGTTATAAAGTGTGGGTTAAATACAGTGCAGGTCGGATACAGTGCAGGGTACAGTGTAAGTCGGTAACAGTGCAAGTCCGATACAGTGCAGTTTATAGTGCAGGTCGGATACAGTGCAGGTCGGATACAGTGTGGGTTGAATACAGTGCGGGTCGGATATAGGGCCTGATTCAGAGCCGCTCGCTCTGAATCAGGGCCGGGCTTTTTTTTTTTTGGAGCGGCCTCTTGGCCGCTCGCATAGCTGTGGGTGTCCACCCACAGCTATTGCGAGCGGCCATGATGATGGTTGCGATGGTCAAGACCATCGCGACCATCAGGCTTGCGACAAGACACTTGTGGTAGGGTCACATGGCCGCAAGCCCCAGAGAGATTTCAGCTCTAACAGAGCCAGAATCTCTCCACTGACATCACTCGTGATGTCAGTGGGGCCGCCCCCAAACGGCAGGCGTTCTCATGGGAACGCCTCCATTTGGGCAGCCACCCCCCGGCCCGCTCACCAAAGGGGGCGAGCTGTCATTCAACATCGACAGTTCGCCCCCTTTGGTGCGAGACCCGGAGCGACAGGTTGCCCGTCGCTAGCCGGGTCCCGCGCATGCGCACAACGGAGCCGGCTCCGACGTGCGCGTTCGCTGTGGGCCACCATCGACCCGGTTGCGAGCGCTCAGTGCTTGCGACCAGCTCTGAATCAGGCCCACAGTGTGTTATACAGTGTAGGTTGGATACCCCAATAGTGCACTTACTGTGACAGTAATGCGAAAGTGTTGGCAGTGTGGCGGTGTTGGCAGAGTGGGGGTGCTGGCAGTGTCCTCAGTGCAGGGGTGCTGACAGTGTTGGCACGGCTGGGTGCCCTAGGTGTGGGAGTGGCGGCAGTGTCGGTAGTGCGGGGTTGCTGATGGTCCTCAATACGTGGGGCAGCAGTGCAGGGATGCTGGCAGTGTCTTCAGTGCAGGGTGCAGGCGGTGTCGGCAAAGCAGGGGCACTGGCGGTGTTCTCAGAGCACATGTGCTGACAGTGTTGGCAATGCAGGGGTGCCGGTGGAGTCCTCAGTGTGGGAGTGTCGGCAGTGTGGGGTCGCTGACGGTGTCCTCAGTACGTGGGGCAGCAGTGCAGGGGTGCTGGCAGTGTCCTCAGTGCAAGGTGCCGGCGGTGTCCGCAAAGCGGGGGTGCCAGCGGTGTCTTCAGTGCACATGTGATGACAGTGTTGGCAGTGCAGGGGTGCCGGTGGTGTCCTCAGTATGGAAGTGTCGGTTATGTGAGGTTGCTGACGGTGTCCTCAGTATGTGGGCAGTGCTGGGGTGCTGGCAGTGTCCTCAGTGCAGGGTACCGGCAGTGTCTGCAAAGCGGGGGTTCTAGCTGTGTCCTCAGTGCACATGTGCTGACAGTGTCGGCAGTGCATGGGTGCCTGGTGGTATCCTTAATGCAGGGTGCCAGCATTGTTGGCAGCAGGGGTGTCGGCAGCGTGGGGTGCCGCCAGTGGGGGTTGGCAGCGGGGGGTGCCGGCGGTGTCAAGCGAGGGGGATGGGCGGCATCTTCCTAAATTCCTGTGCCCATTGAGAGCCGTGACAGACGGCTCTCAGCCAATAAGCGTTAAGCCCATTGAATTTAAAGGGACTTTCTACAATGGCCATTCAAGGCAAAACCTCGAGATCCGGCAGCAAGATCGCAAGGTTTTGCCTCGATTAGGGATCCGGGGCAGGCAGCGAGATGTGTCTCGGAGCCCCTCGGATCCCCGAAATTCGGGTGAGTCTGGCTCTCGGAGAACCGGACCTGCTCATCTGTACTTCACAGTATAGGCCCTTGGTTAGCGCACATGTCCGATTATAGCCGCTCTGCGCCGGCGCAGGACCCTTACTTAACATGTGCAGTACGGGTCTGCAATCTGGCATGCAGAGCGTCAGCAGACTGTCAGTGATTGACAGCCTGCTGCCATTTATGGGCGGGGAGAGGGCAGCGACGGTGTCCGTCTCCCAAAACTGAGATGTGTTGCCGCCTTTGGTGGGAGGGGGAGGGAAGACCCCAGAATCTCCATCAGCTGACGGAGATTTCCTGGCCTCTTTTGAGCAACTGCGATCGCCGACTTCAGTGACCCCGTGGATACCTCCTGCTGCATTACCATATTTAGTGCTATCGCAGTAGCTACCATGTTAGCAGCTGCGATAGCAAATCATTCCGGGCCTGAATTACCCCCATATACAACTATGGAATGCTCATGACACACATAAAAATACTATGGTAAATAACTACAGTATATTTTAAATCACAAAACTGATGTTTAAAATTCAGCACAAATACTGACAGTAGACAATACAGTTTTGCTTACTTCTTTAAACTTGATTTAGCGTTAAACTGAAATGCAGCCTGTTTATCTCTGCAGTACTACAACATCAGCTAGAGATAATCATCAAGGTCACATCAGTGACTGGAAATAGGATGCTAATAATCACCCAGTGCACATGGATACACTAGTCAAAATGGATAGTTCAGGGCTAGAGGATAAAATGCCGTTAGTGATGGAAATGTAACATTGAGGGTCAGTGAGATGGAATTGTAGAGAAAATGATGGGAGGAGTCGGAGCTGACCATATGGTGTATGCCATATACAGGGCAGACCTGTCAGGCCTAGGCAAGCTGGGAAGGCAGGCGAGAGCAAATTATCATGAAAGAACAACATGCATCCCGCCATAAAGAAAGGAGGACAGAGGGCTCTGGGCAACACAGTGTCCGGTGACTGACATTTGCACTGATGAAAGACAGCACTGGAAGTTGAGCCAGGCTTATGCAAAGTTGATTTGGGTGGATCGGTCTCCTGTTCTGTCTGAATAATAAACACAAACCAAGTAACACAAATCTTTTTTTTTTTTTCCGTTTTGTTTTGTCTAATATGCATCAACTTTGTTAATTATATTCCGATGAAAATTGATTTACAGGCTTTGCCACACACTGTGATTCTCTAAATAGTTTATTAAAAGAATGGTTGTCGTGGTTCATTCACTTTGTTCATTTACAAGAACACAGACCCATGCTCTGCGTTCAGTCGCTGCTTAAACGTTCCAGCAGTTTATTTAACTCTTTCATCATCGGAAAGAGCCCAGTGGCGTCTTCTGAGTGTTGCCAATTAGGGTCAATATTTGTATTTATTTTTTTTGTATTTAAATGGAAATTAATTTCTAGAAGACTATAGTTCTCATCTATCAAAATAGGAAACAAATGTTTAAAATTTAAATTTGACCACTGTTAAGAGATTTTCGTATTACTCAAAAATATTGATTTGTTTGACTAATCACAACTTTCTACTATATTTAGAGATGTGCGCTGACCAACGTGTTTTGGTTTTGGATCTTGATTCATGTTCTTGTTTTTGTCCTCAAATGTTTTTGTTGTGGATCTGGATTTTTTTTTTTTAAATCATAAAAAGTTTTTTTAAACAGCTAATATCATGTAATTTGTGCAATCCAAAAAATGAAATTCGGATTTAAAATCCGAATTTCAACCGCTAAAAAATCAGAACCGCGACTGAGATTTATCCAGATGTCCTTAGGAGATTAGAACCGTGACTCGGATTTGTTTGGAATCACAAAATTCAGGTGGAATCAAATTTCTGGAGAACCGAACCGCACATCTCTAACTATATTAAATCACATCTACATTTTCCATTGCATTGGTAGAATAATGTATTACAGAAAAGCAATCTTCACCCAAAATTAATAATTTTTTTTTACTTTTCTTTTCTTTGGAGCTGGTGAAAATAAAATTAAAATAATTTCTAACTTATCTTCAATGTTCCTTTTTCTGGATCCCCCAGACTCTGCCATGGTGCCAACAGTCCAATACTACATTCTCCTCTCCTTTCCCAATCGTCCCGTTAGCTACATTTCTGGGCAGCTGCACTGCGTGTGGGACATTAGTGCGAATGGGGACAAGCGCGGCGGACAACATTTATTTTATTTTATCTCATCGAAACTATAAAAAAAACATTTTTGGGTTGAGTTACCCATTATTTTCACTTTGATATGAATGTGGCAAAGTCAAAAAACCACTTTGCTGCAGTAAGTTGTAAACCACCAATAGAATGTACACAAGTGGAGGGTACTGGTTGAGTTTGCAGGTTCTGACTGGAGCTGATTCTGAGTCTTATGCTAAAGCGCACGCAGCAGCGTGTATTGGTGGTCGCCCATCTGCTGGTTTATGCAAATTCCACTACAAACTCCTCCCCTTGTGTACATCCATTTGGATGAATGTGCAAGGACTCAGACGCCCACCTTTAGAGTCCTTGCACACTGTAATACTAAGTGGTGCACTCTTATATGCCACCAATGGTGACACCATCAAAACTTGCACCAGACCTATGGCTGGTGCAGTTTCTCCATCTGACCATGGACTCCTATACCTGGGGCTGGGCATCTGTGAACTCAGATGCTTGCAATGATATGGCCGTGACACTCCCATCACACGCCCACTGTATGGTCCATTTTTGCATTTCTAGCCACCTCCCACTCATCTCCCAGGAGAACGCCCATAATTTTTCTGCTACATTTCTGATACCGCCTGTCACGATGGCAACAGCACCTTGGTGCGTACACCCTGTGTAGCGCATGCGCTGTCGGAGTTTCAGAAATGTTGGTGCATGTGCAGTTACATAGAATATCGGAAATACCGGTGATTATCGGCATTGTGTGCGGATTGCTTGCCTCTCGGGATCAGGACTAAAGTGTTTACCTCTAATGTAGAAATACATAGAACTGCATGGTAGATTCTACTATCCGTATTATCAGGAATGGATTAAGGGATACATTGGGGCACTGATTGTGCCGCTATAACTCTTCCTGCTTTCCCTTTTTACCGAGGCATAGCAGGAAGCACTAACGATGAGATATAAGAACATCTCATATGCCGCAGTGGAGGAGTAAAAACTCCCCTCTCCGGTGATCCCTGCCTGAGTACACAGCGCATCAGCCTAGTGCTGATGAGCTATGTCTCTCCTCCCGCTGGCTCCACTGGGCATGTGCGGGATCTCGCAAGCATCGCAAGATCCCGCATGCAGCCTCCGGAGCTGGCAGCCGCCACAGCAGGGAGAGTGCTGTCCTTGCTGTGGTGATAAGGCAATGGCAGCTGCAGCTGTCGATATCGATAGCTGCTGCTTTCAAAACGGTCAGTGCCGCTGAGCGTTCATACATTACTCTCCATATCGGCGCTATCTAGTACCCATTAAGAAATACCTATGATCAACTCCCCTGCTAGTTACAAGTCTAATTGGAGGTATGCTTTTATAAACATTTACAGGTGAATGTCCGGACGTTCACTTTTATTTATAGGACTTTTGCCTATAATTTTTACCTCCTCTTAAATTAAGAGATTGGAGAGTGGACAGTTTTTTGCCCCACGGGGATTTGGACTTTTGTTGAAGCCTTTCTAAAAATCTTTTTACTACAGCTTTGTATTTATTTTGTGTTTGTGAGCTACTATCAAATAAATATACCTTGTGAATTGTCATATACCTCAACTCTTTGTGTATGATCTGAAGCCTCATGGGAAACAGCATGATAAAATAAGTAGAGATGAGCGGGCCCGGTTCTAGGGGAACCGAGCCCACTCAAACTTCGGGGATCCGGGGGGATCCAAGATACAGTTCTTATCTCTGCTCCCTCCTCGGATCCCTATTCGAGGCAAAACCTTGAGATCCCGCTGTCGGATCTCAAGGTTTTGCCACGAGCAGCCATTTACAAAGTCCCATTGAATTCAACGGCTTAACACTTATTTGGTGAGAGAGCCGTTTATCCTGGCTTTCAGCTAATAAGCGCATGCGCATAACTTCAAAGGACAAAATGGGAGATAGATACCATCCATCCCCCGCAATGACATCGCTGCTCCCCACTTGCGGGACCCCACATGCTGCCAACATAGCCGGCACCTCTGCGCTGCCGACACAGCCGAACCCCCACACTGAGGACACTACTGGCATCCCGACACTGCCAGCACCCCCTGCACTGAGGACACCGCTGGTACCCCCACTCTGCTAACACCGCCGGCACCCTGCACTGAGGACACTGCCAGTACCCCTGCACTGCTGACACTGCCAGCACCCCCGCACTGGGGACACCGCTGGCATCCCCGCACTGCCGGCACCCCCACTCTGAGGACACCGCTGGCACCCCTGCACTGAGGACACCGCTGGCACCGATGCACTGACAACACCGCCAGCACCCCTGCACTGAGGACACCACTGATATGTATTGAATCACGAAAAACGGAAGAATAAATGGACATCAGCAGAGTTAATATAACTATACTGCATAGATATGGTACAAACGGACATAGCTGTTTGAATTAAATGAGGCGTGTTCTGATTGGTTCCTTGCGATGGAGAACAGGATAAAAGGCGCTCATTTCCAGCAGTCGGGTTGGCCTCTGAGAAAACTGTATGATAGCCAAATGTACATCGGCAGTTTCGCTGGGGTGATGTTCAGTATATTATAAGAATTATGTGTTATAATAATACCACATTGATAGTAACATACCTGGTGACACTGTGTGCGACTGTGTTTGTGTCTGAAACCACAGATATTATAAAAACATATGTGATTCCGACTGCTGTTAGAAATGGACTATATCGTGGAATATAACATGAGATAAATAAAAGGTGCATTCATAACATTTGAGGCAGGACGACTCCTCTAGTCCTCAATATCTCGATTACACTGGCAGTAATATATTACTTGCCTAACCGCAATGACTTAAGACGTTTCTGGACTAATTACTGACTTTTACACGCAATAGTGTGAGTTTACCCTACGGGAAGACCGGACTATACATTAATCACCATCTACAATAACTATCGATGATACAACAGCATTTAAGCCAGCACTGCTACTAAATGATATTAGATTATCCGGCTTTGACATTGTTTGAGAAGTATGCTGTTATATCAGTTAATAGTAACTACTGCAGTGTAAATTGTTAGATACAATGTATGTTGTTGTAACACAGTGTGAACTTTATGCAATTATCCTGCAGTACTGTTGAAACAACTGTGATGAGCTCTGAATAAGAGTACGTAGTAGGTAATAAAGATCAGCCTGATTTTTCCCAGAAAGGAATCTATATTATTAAAGAACCGAATCATTGTGGAATATTTCCATATTCTGGGATTATAAACAACTAATATTTACATTGGTACAGAAGATACACAGAACCTTGATAAGACACAGAGGGCAAAAACTACTAATCGGCGGGTTCTAAACCCCGGCGGTTTGGTGTCGGTTTCGCTATCCGCAGATTTACTAAAGCCAAAACCACCGCAGAACCGCAGTCAAAACACATTTTAGAATAGAACAGAACAGGGCTGTCATTTAGAAACCGCCGCAAAACCGCCACCAAACCCTTGGGTTTAGAAGCCGCCATCAAACCGCCGCCAAACTGCCACGGTATAGAACCCGCTGCTTAGTAAATTTTGCCCAGAGTTTCCACATGCAATAATTATGTATGTACGATATATGTGGCACAAATTAATATATAAATAATAAAGAACAAGAAGCACCAGCAGAACAATTGTTTTAAACACATATTTATTCTTTTGCACACTATTCTTTTTGGTTTTATTTTGCTTGCTTCTCATTTGTTTTATATGAGTTTTGAAATTTGGAATATAATTTTATCCGGTATTATAATATAAGTTATATTTTAACATTATATTTGATATACTACCTGTGTGCACCGATATAAAGATTTTTTTTCTGGCTTTTCCCTATCCCTTGTTTAGTGATAAATATCAAAATACTATATTTGGTAGCACCCCTTTCTATAGGATTTTTTGAGTTACATGATATACTGTTCCATCATATTTTGACGTATCCTTAGGAAGGTGAGGTAATTTTCTCATGTGACATACATTTATGCTCCAGTGCAATGGGTACACCTATGGTTTCACTCCAGCTCTGCGGACACCGCCGGCACCTTGCACTGAGGATACTGCCAGTACCCTTGCACTGCTGACACTGTTGGCACACCCGCACTGAGTACACCGAGAGCACCCTCACACCGCAGACACTGCCAGCACTGAGGACACTGCTGGCACCCCCGCTCTGCTGACACCGCTGGCACACTGCACTGAGGACACTGTCAGCACCCCGACACCGCTGGTAACCTGCACTGAGGACACTGTCAGCACCCCGACACTGCCGGCACTCCCGCACTGAGGACACTGTTGGCAACCCCAGCTCTGCTGACACTGCCGGCACCATGCACTGAGGACACTGCCAGCACCCCCGCACTGCTGCCTCCTGTACTGAGGACACCGTCAGACCCCCTGCACTGCCAACACTGCTGGCACTCCCACACTGAGGACACCGCCGGCATCCCCACTCTGCCGACAACGCTGTCACAGTAAGTGCACTATTGGTATATCCAACCTACACTGTATCCGATCTGCACTGTGACCTGTACTGTATCCAAAACACACTGTATCCGACCTGCACTGTATCCAACCTGCACTGTATCCAACTCACACTGTATCCGACCTACACTGTATCCAAACCCACACTGTATCCGACCTGCACTGTATCTAATCCACACTGTATACCGCACTGTATCCAACCCACACTGTATCCGACCTGCACTGTATCTAATCCACACTGTATACCGCACTGTATCCGACCTGCACTGTATCAACCCATACTGTATTCCACACTGTATCCCGCACTGTATCCGACCTGCACTGTATCAACCCATACTGTATTCCACACTGTATCCCGCACTGTATCCGACCTGCACTGCATCCAACCCACACTTTATACTGCAGTGTATCAACCCACACTATATCAACCTACACTGTATCCCGCACTGTGGGCCTGATTCAGAGCCAGACGCTATTTGCGCACGCTCGTTCAGAAAAAGGGGGTGGCTATTTAAATGAACCGTTCACTCTTTGTGGTCTGTTGATGCCTCTATGTCTGAACGAGCGAACTAAACATGCGGTCGTATTTTGGAAAAAGACGCCCCCTGGCCGCTCGCATCATACGTCATGTCCGTTATTTATTAGATTAATCGAGTACATCGAACAGCGTATGAACTGCTCGCTATTCTTGTGGTTGGTTTTTCCTACCGCAATCTTGCGAGCAGTTCTGACTATAAAACAGCCAAGTGACGTAGTCAATGACGCTGCTGTATTAATTATGCACACCCTTAAAACGCCCGTTTTGACCTTTAGGCACGCCTGCGTTCGGAATTCCACTCCCCATTTTCAAGCACCTTCCCCTGTTACCACCCACATACGCCTCCTCCTGTCACTCAAAATAGCAGGCATTCGCTATTTAGCGAGCACACGATTTTCGGCCGCACTGACTGGTTCGCGCATGCGTATTACAATCCGTACGCATGCGCAGATGTGCGAACATCGCTCGGAACAAACGAGCGGCCGCTTACGAGCGGCTCTGAATGAAGCCCTGTATCCGACCTGCACTGTATCCTGCACTGTATCCGACCTGCACTGCATCCAACCCACACTGTATACCACACTGTATCCAGCCTGCACTGTATCCAACCCACACTGTATACTGCATTGTGGGCCTGATTCAGACCCGCTTGCAAGCGCATTGCGCTCACAAGCGGGTCGATGGTGGACCAGTGCGCATGGGTGGCGTGTGCACTGCTCGTGCGCGAGCCCCGGAGCGAGTGCAAAAAGCTCTTGCTCCGGGACTCACTACAAAAGGGGCGGCTGTCGATGTTGATCGACAGCTCGCCCCATTTTGTAGGCGTGGCGGGGGGGTGGCTTCACAAACGGAGGCGTTCCCATGCGAACGCCTGCCGTTTGTGGGTGGCCTCACTAACATCACCAGTGATGTCAGTGAGAGAGCTTCCGGCTCTATTTGAGCCAGAAGCTCTCTGGGGCTTGCGGCCACGAGACCCTACCACAAGGGTCTCGACGCAAGTCCGATGGTCGAGATGGTCTTGACCATCGCCTCCAGAACGTACAGAGGGACCTGTGGTGGTGGATTCCATTGGGGACGAATTAATACTCTGGGAGGATGAGGATGTACACAACACTAAAGAGGGTGAGGAATAGGTGGATGTGGAGGATGAGGACGACATCTTGCCTCCGTAGAGCCAGTTTGTGCAGGGACAGATTAATTGCCAGCTTGTTTTGTGGGGGCCCAAACGAACCAATCATTTCAGCCACAGTCGTGTGGCAGACCCTGGCGCTGAAATGATTGGTTTGTTAAAGTGTGCATGTCCTGTTTATACAACATAAGGGTGGGTAGGAGGGCCCAAGGACAATTCCATCTTGCACCTCTGTTTTTTCTTTGCATTATGTACTGTTTGGGGCCTAGTTTTTCAAACTGCCATTAGGTCTGCCACTGCAGTGTCACTCCTAGATGGGCCACGTGTTTGTGCCGCCCACTTGTGTCGCTTAGCATAGTCATCCATCTACCTCGGTGCAACCTTTTGGACTAAAAACAATAGTGTGAGATGTTCAGAATAGACTGGAAATGAGTGGAAATTTATGTTATTGAGGTTAATAATAGCATAGGGGCAGAAAAACTTGTGATTTTAGAAGTTTTTATGCTTTTTTTTCATGTCCTGATGAAAACGCCAAAGGGCCTTGAAACGTTGACACGTACTTACCATGCTGATGTTTGTTTATTAATACAAGTTGTTTTTTCATCTATCGGAGTGCCGCCTCCTTCTTATAGTGCTTGATCTTATGCTCACTCCATAAGGACTTTTCTATATATATATATATATATATATATATGTATATATACATATACACAGTATATATATATATATATAAAATGATGACCGCTCCGAACATCGGGGATCCGAGTCCACCCGAGCCGCGGCTCTGGTGTTCCCACCGACTCGGATCTCACTGCGAGGCCAGACGTCGGATCCTTGGGAGAGTGCCAAACTCCGGGTCTCGGCGCCATTTCACTTGCACGCTCCGCACTGCGCACTGCTCTGCTGAGATCACTGGAGGGACTAGAGTGGGACAAGTGGCTGTGCTTGCTGGGACTAGAGTGGGACAAGTGGCTGTGCTGGCAAAGTGGCTGTATAGGGGGCACACTGCACACTGATGTATGCTGCACTATACTCTGCTGATTTAAGTGCTGTGTCCAAAGACTCACAAGTGGCTGTGCTGGCAAAGTGACTGTGTAAGGGGGCACACTGACTGCACGCTGTCGAGACTCACAAGTGAATGTGTGTATTTTTGGTGCTGTACCCCACTGTGTATACAGGCACAGGCCTTAGCCCTCTGTGTATACAAGCACTGTGAATCCGTGGGCCTTAGTCCTCTGTGTAAACAAGCACCATGACTGTGGGCCTTAGCCCTCTGTGTATAAAAGTACCGTGACTTTGTGGGTCTTAGCCGTCTGTTCATGCCAGTACTGTGACTCTGCTGGCCGTGCCCCACTGGGTGGGTGGAAGGGCCCAAGGACAATTCCATCTTGCACTACCTTTCATTTCTGCCACTGCTGTGTGGCAATGTGTCATAGATGTGCTTTAAACTGTGGTGTCTGTGCCGCTGCTCTGTCGCTTAGTAACCAGTCAGCTCACTGCAACCTTTGGCCTATAATGGTGAAAACAATATTATAAGCTGTGAGGTGGTCTAAATTGACTGTAAATGACTGGACATTAATGTTATTGAGGTTACTAATACTCTAGGAACAAAAAAAAGCCCAAATTATGTGATTTTAGATTCTTTTATCATTTTTTGTAAAAAATCACGGCAGGTTTGCATACCTCCCAACATGACCCTCTCCAGGAGGGACACAGTGCTCTGGTTCTGGACTTCCCTGGTAATTTATGATTGGTGGAGGCTCCAGAGGTGGGGCTGCAGTACAGTCCAAAATTCAAATAGGGGAGTCACACCAACTGCCAGTGAGTCCCAGCCAGTGATGTTTGGCAGTGTGTGATATGACAGTTGGTGTGGCTCCCCTATTTGAATTTTGAACTGCGCTGCAGCCCCTCCTCTCACCAGGGAAGACCAGGACCAGAGCATTGTGTCCCTCCTGGAGAGGATCATGTTGGGAGGTATGGGTTTGGTAAATTCAAATCCAAAGCCGGACAACGAATCAGAGCCAAATCCAAATCCATATCCAGCAAAAATGTTCCGGCCAAAAGAGCATCACTATGAAAAGCTAGTGATAATAACATTTCCATGTTAGTAAATCTTTCTGGTTTATTACCAGATCGCACATCCTTTTTGCCATTGTACGTTTATACTTACGTTTATACTTATATCTACCTATTTTTATTATTATAATTATTATAATTATTATTATTATTATTATTATTATTATTATTATTATTATTATTATCAGAGGATAAATACAATGGACTCTATTCCGAACATCTTATTGGTTACAGATTTATGCGCGTTCCAACTGTAGGTGAAATGTACATAAAAAGAGGCACAATGAGTCCTATTGGTACAAAGCACCATGCATATACAATTTATTAATATTAATATTTAACTGATACAAAATTCCAGCAATATCCTTCTTTTAACCCGTTTTGGATAGGACTTTATGGAGGGAGCAACAATTCTCTACACATGAAATGAAGAAAATGGTTTATATTCTGCTTGTGGCAGTTTAGTGCCTTAATACTGTCTTTTCATGACTTTAGACCCTAAACCTAGGCACCTTTAGATCACTGTACACTTCTTCCTGCAGCTGTGACTATGTGTCTATGTTATCCTTACCCCAGAGCTTGCTTCATAGCAATCTTCAGGGGAATAGACATAACAAGAATGGTCCTTGGTCATTGGGAGCTGGCTGTGCCTCCGGCCTACCCTGACCAACCAGCTATACTCTGAGTGATTATCTTCTTGATAACTGTCTTTGAAAATTATTTGAATGTGCCACAGGCTCTATATGTGGGAAACTAGTGTACTACTTTTATCTTTTTTATTATTTGTTTTGCCTTATAGTCCACAAACATTATCGCTTTAAGCTGTTGTGTTTTAACTTTATTCTAGTGGTGCCTATATATATATAATATATATATATATATATATATATATATAATATTTATATTTCTTTTCAAGACTGCAGGTCATTTTTGTGTTGGGCATTTTGGAGATAAAAACTGTCATCTTTTCATATGCTATCCTATAAAATATTTCAGATGTAACTATGTTCTGAAGTCAACTGTTCAGTCTGCTTAGAATTGTTAACCATCGTTGGTTGTTGCCTAGCAGTAGTGATGGGGTTAAACTTGTCTCAGATTTGCAAAATAAACCCCCATTTCCAACAAATTAGTGTTTGTATTTCTGTGTGTGTTTTCCGTTTCGCGCAGTATCTTTATATTTCTGTGCATCAAGTCCTTTAGCTTTCCTACCACATGCTGTCTAAATCTCTCCACTTATCCAAAAGCTCTGTCTTCACTGCTTCCATTTACTATTTTTCTCCTTGAGATTGCTATTTAACTTTGCTGCACTGGTCCGATGTTTCTTGCCAGAGAAGATATTGTCTGGCACACTCCGTTCTCTCTAATGCACTGTAGGGAGCAGATCAGCCAGAAATAGAGTCATGTTGTATTGATGGTCATCACACTTTTTTGATTGCTACTCGTATACTGTTGCTTATGTAATGCACACAGGACACTTCAAAACATATTTACTAGAAATTACATGGCAGAACCTCTATCGTGTATATATATTTTTTTCTATTGAAAATGTCTGCTGTGCCTGCCAGTACAGTGCTCCTACCCCACCTGAGATAACTGACAGTATTGTGAAATTATTATAAAATTCTTTAATTTTATTTAAAAAAACAAACAAACCTACCATTAAAACATTATAGTGGGATTACTAATTTAAACTTAATTTTTTTTAGACTGCAAAGTCTTGCAACTTTGACCTCTCGTTACCCTCTGACTTCCCATTACATTATATATGACTGGACAAAAATCTCTGCAGACTTTCTTAACAAATGTAATATTTTATTTGTACGTTCTACGTAAATGGATGATTTTAATTATTTGCATTTTAATATCTCATTACTATGCCAGATGTTAAAACTGCTAATAGTGTTTGGTGTTTAATTCTTTTTTTATATTATCTCCTGCTACAATATATAGCACTTTATCCAAATACTTTCATGTGAAAGGGTGATTGGAGATTGCTGATGCTTTAGGCTTTCCCATATGCACATGAGCGACAGTAAATTAAAATTGCTATTGACCTGAATCTTAGTTATTAGCCTAATGAATTTGAATTTTTCACATGCGCTTTTTGCTCATGCTTGACATTTTGTCCAGTCTACTTAGCAGGTGCAGCGTTCATTGCAGAAAAATTTGATTCTTACTCCTGGGAGAGACTGAGGTTTAAAATAAGGTTTATATTTAATGACCTGTGAGCTATATTTGCTCCATGTTTATGTATGCTCATGTGATACATTCTGCTATGAAAAGAATTTCAAGATCTACATAGATAATAACTTAATTATTATTGAGAGTCGGTGTGTTTTTCTATCAATCTACAAACATACGTTAAGATATATATATATAGCTGAAGTTTTAGTGAATAGATATTTGATATATACACAACATATATATATATAATAACATATATATATAAAAATATATATATATATATATATGTATATATATATATATATATATATATATATATGTTGTGTATATATCAAAAATCTATTCACTAAAACCTCAGCTGTCATAACACTGGAGACAGTCACTGTATCTTGCTATTGCAATTATGCTTTTTATTTTAATTGTTGAGAATGTGATTTGAATACATGAATATTAATTTACCTGTGTGACAGACAATATCTTCTGTGCATTGTGTTGAAAGAAAACTGAAAAATACAGGCTTATCAAGTAAACACCGAGAGGCTAGAAATTCAGTTTAAGTGGTATATTTAAAATTTTAGCATGTAAGCATCTTAGCAATCCATTTTAATATGTAGACAAGTGCCAAATGTGTCCTGTACCATGCATTGTAATGTTCTATAGGCTCACTAGATGGCACTCATGTATGGCTTTTTCTGCATTAAAGCCCTGCATTCATTAAAGATCTATTGTCTGCTGCAGACACATTTTCCTTTGTTAGATTAATTAGAAAACATCCCTTGGAATCTCAGGAAACATTAAAGCTTAAAAGAAAATACAAATCTAGTTTTAAATGGAATTCAAGCTTTAAATGACCTCACCAACAAAACACAAAAATATCATAGGTATATTACACATATATAAAATCATAAAGTTGTATCATGCCACTATACTAGTATTTTGTAAGCATTTTAAAGATGCAGGTAAAACAGATTTATAATCAGAACCTTGTATAATTTCCATGCTTCTTTTGTTGACCTATATTTTGTTTTACAGTTATTTAGCATTTGCCATTGTTTAAAAATATTTGGAGTATTATTGTAGGACATATTATTTATTTTCTCAATCTTACTATTTTATGTCTGTTAAAAATAATTAAATAAAGCTTAATTTCTTAACTGCCAAGGATTATTTAAAAAAAAAAAACTGGTATGGGTGCTTCTTTATAAGAATGTTCCTTTAAATGTTTCTACACACTAATGACATTTGGCAGGCTGCACTGTGTAATGCTTGACTGGTTTTATTGGTGCCAGTTCCCAGTGGGAAATAGTTGACATTGCTCTCTGTTTTCAATTGGTATCCATTTTCAACAATATTGCTTTCTAATAGATTCTTGCACAGTTTGTTCCAAGCAAGCTGAATATTTACTGGGTTGACCTCAAAGTTTCCAATCAACAAACACTGACATAATGAAAGTGTGTGTATTCTTTAATACATTCAATATAATTCCCTTTTTTATGCTGCATGAGGAAGAGCAAATTAAGTATTATAAAAGCCCATAATAACCAAAGTGCTGAATTAGAGGCCCATTTACATACAGTCAGTTTAACTTGTAATGCAAAATAATTAGAAGAAAATATGTTATATTTATTTTAAAAAACAATATATATATAAAAAATATTTAACAGAATTAAAATTACACTTTTTATTTTTTAAATTAAAAAAAGAAAATTAGATTTTTTTAATAAATTATTTAAAATGATAAAATATCAATATTTTTCATATATGAAATATACATTTCTAAATTTTAGTTAGATGGCATGTAATGTTATATTTTACCTCTTGAAGGCCATTAAAAAATCTTCAAATAACAAAGGTGTGCTTTTCATTTACAATTTTACAGAAAACTTGGGGCTCCCACTCAGCATGGAATTTTGACCAGCGGATAGAAAAAAATATTTAAAAGTAAGATTCACGCATAATATACTGAAAGAACTCTTAAAATTCAGTGTCCACAGGCGGTAATGATAAAGAAGGATATCACAAAATATCACACAACATTTCCCTTTGGATTACAATGTTATTTGCATGAATAATGCATTTAATACAAGCAGATTTTATTCTTAAATAGAACACAGGATAATAGCTGCATAACATCCTATAAAAAAAAATAGATGAGATTCTATATTGTAGTTGTTTTTGTATTTGTGATGTTTAGCTCAATGAAAATACATTTTGTCATAATTAAAATCATTGTGTTTCTATTTCTAATGTACTCATATGCATATTACTGGCCTCTCAGCAATAAATTACATATAAATATAGAAATGTGAAAGACAGGATTGTCCAGTGATTAATATAGATGAGAGAATTGATTTTGCAATGTATTATTGTTCAGGGTGTCAAAAACCATTACTAAATTAAAAAAAAAATTGAAAAAGTGTTTTTTTTTCTCTTTATTTAAATATGATAGGAATGCAAAAATATATAACATCCTACACTCCGTAGCATTTGCTATTTTAGTGCAGACTACATGTTGCGGGATATTATGCTACATAATTGTTTTGTTTGCTTTAATTTGTACAGTAATACTACCATCACTACTAGTATGATAATAACAACAATGTGGTTAACAGAGTGCAAAGAGCGGCCAACAAATTGATTTCCCTAAATTTTTTGTCGTAAACAATGTCCACTTTATTATGTATTTACTGATTAACCTGTACTATTTGCCTTCATTCATGTTGTTCAATACAGTTTGTATGTACTCGTGATTTTTAACATGCTGATGTCTGGCATACTGTATGACACAAAAGACACAATGTTTTTCTATTAAATCCCTTTGGGACTGTTATTAATATTTTAGACCCAAATAAATAAATGTAAACTTACAGATTAAATAAGACCTGCCACACATGCATCCAATGCTACTGAGAAGAAGAAAAAGAAAAGAAAAAACACTTCCCAAATATTTTGCATTAGGTGACTGTTTACAGTAGATTACCACTAGAATGTGGGTGTTACTGTATGCTTCTGTCAATTGTGAAGCAAACCAGCAGTGTCACTCACATTGACACTGCTGGTTTGTGGTTTAGATAATTTCCTGAAGGGCAATGCTTGGTGAGGGAAGGGAGGGAATGAATAATTCAAACTAAGGTGTTCTTTTTCTGAAAATAATATATTTGCAATAAGTACAACTGCACAGAACATATACTATAATATTTCTGCACGTTATTTTTTTTTTGCTGATTATAAATTTTCATTATCCAGAACAACTGCAATACATAATTATGCCCATTTGAAAATTTGACCTGCCTAATTCACTTTTAATTTTATGCCAGTACAACATTTCTATAACACATCACTGCACTTTAAGCAAATAGGAGCTCATCTGAGAACTTTGTAGATCAGTAGTGGAATGCTTCAGAAAGAACCTGGAACTTTTCTTTGTGACAGTATTAATAAATCAGTTCAGTGAAACCTTGTGAATAAAAGTGGGAATTAATGAATGTACACTGGCACAGGAGTGAACAGTCAGCATGGTTGGCAGTGATGCTGTCTGCCAATCCTCTATTAATTGCCAAGTCATCTGAGGCTCTCTCCTTCTGGGGAGAACTGAAGAGTTCATTCCCCAGGGGAAAGCTTCAGCCAATCCTGGGGAGAAAGAGTTGACCCTGAGCCTTTTGGTTAGGAAAACCTGGAGAGCCTTGCACCCTAAGGGGACTTTTGGCTCCGGAGTTCGGGGAGGCCAAGCTTTAGCAAAGGCTAATCCAAAGATTCCTTTTTCCCCTCAATGGTGCCTTTTGGCTCTGGGGGAATGCAGAGAAATGGGACCCTTTTTTTTGTAGAGGGTCCAAAGACATCACAGTTTTCACACTGTACTGAGTGATTAGAGCCTAGGAATCAGATTGGACAGATTTGTAGCTGGATATTGGAACCTGTCAGTTTTGGAGAAGAGGTTAATTTATTAAAAATAGGCTCTTTTAGTATATTCATTATGTCAGGGGTTCCCAACCATGGTCCTCAAGGTACACTAACAGTCCAGGTTTTAAGGATAGCCATACTTGAGCACAGGTGTCTTAAATAGTACTTCAGTTATATTGATTTAACCATCTGTGCTGAAGCATGGATATAACTAAAACCTGGACTGTTAGCGTGCCTTGAGGACAGAGGTTGGGAAACACTGCATTAAGTCTTTAAGTTAGAGATGAGCGGTTCAGTTCTGCTCTGTTCTTTTCACCAAATTAGTTCAGACTTATCCTATTGGCTATCCAAAACACGTGATATACGGATAGCCCATAAGATGCAGTTTTTCAGATCCGAATGTAACCTTGTAGAACAAAACTGCTCATCTCTACTTTAAATTCCTTATGTGGCCACTAGACTTGGCTGTAGCCATAAGAGAAACACTTGGTTCCTCCTCCTTGTAATGTTGATTGTGACAGTTGTTCAAAGCCGTAAGCAATCCAACACCAAACCACTAATTTGTGTTGTACTACTGAGAATGTTTTGTATAATCTACAGTACTTTACCTTTGAAGTTTTATCTTGCAGATATGTTTCTGCTGATTGTGAACAATTAAAATGATTTAAATTTCTTCCTGTGACGTGTAATCTGTGTGTTCTGATGTGGTTGTGTTTGACAAGGGACTTGCAGGAAATGTAGTAAGTAAAAATAATTTGTATCTTACATACAGTACTAGAGTATGTCATGTTCTGCAACATTTTACAGTGGCTTTGGGCTACCCGTGGCTCTCCATCTGTCATTCAACTACAAGTCTCATTATTGCATGCCCATCAAACAACTGAAATGCTAACAAGGCATGCTAAGACTTGTAGTTCCATAAAAGTTGAAGAGCTGCAAGTTGGCAGATTCTTATTGAGAGGGCAGATTCTTATTAAGAGGAACTGTCAGTAAGTTAAACATTAGGTTGTTAATACTAACAACAAAGATGTGGATCAAAACCATATTCTGTGAATAATAAGTACCAGGATATGGTCAATGTGACAATTAAGTCTGTTCCAATTAATTACTTTTTACAAATGTGTGTTCATTTAAAAAATAAGGCCTGTTTCCAATTCTCAAGGAAAGCCATACTTGGCCCCATCTGAAATGTTTTTGTTTTTTTTAGACTTTGCTAACCATTATTACTGAACTATTTTAAAGTGTTAGAGATGTAAAAGGAACTAAGTCTACATACTTACGAGTCTGGCTTATGTTTTATGATGAGTTCTAGACAGAAAGAAAAACAGAAATCTCTTCGCCTTCCAAGAGCGCAGTCATCTGACACAATGAGAAATTTATCAGAGTAAAATAGTACAAGACCACTTCTCAGGAGTTTGGAGCACACAACCCAGCAATTGCTCATAAAAGATAAAATTAATTTCCACATGGCTACTTTCATTTATTTTACTTATGCAGGGGAGGCTGGGAATTTTTCTTACAAGTAACCCCACTTAGACTTTCTGACTGCCACATTCAGTGGGAATCATGGAGAGATTATAATAATAAGTACTGTATGCAGGGCCGAAAGTAGGATATCTGTCACCCGGTGCAAGGCAGCAATTTTGCGCCCCCTCCCTTCCTGTACCTGGATTTTGTCCTTGCTCCTCCATAAGGCAGTGCACTAGTCAGATGTCCCTGGTATAGTGACTTATTCCACACACCATAATGCTCATTACACATTATCCCACACACTGCAATGCCTATTACCAAAGTGCTACTTACATATTTGCCCCTGACACCATTTTATGCCCCACAGTAAGCTTTCTAATTACTTTAAAATTACCTGCTCGTTGTCAGGAGTTTTATGCTCGTTGCCAGAGGGGTTTCATGCTTGTTGCCAGGGGGGTTTCATGCTCGTTGCCAGGGGGGTTTCATGCTCATTTCCTGGGGGTTTCATGCTCTTTGCCAGAGGTTTCATGCTCGTTGCCATGGGGTTTCATGCTCGTGCCAGGGAGTTTCATGCTCGTTGTCAGGGGGTTTAATGCTCGTTGCCAGGGGTTTCACGGGAGAAGATGCAGCTTTCTGCATCTTCTCCTGGCAGCGCCAGCATTCTCGACACTTCATTTTCATTGAACGCTATGTGCATTGCGCTAGCCTAACAGACACTAGAGGTCCAGTAGGACCTCTAGCATCTGTCTTCTCGGCGGCGGCCATTTTTGGATGGACATTTTCAGCAAAGCCCATGCGGACGGAGCAGTCTGCATGGAATCTGCAGCCCCCAAGTCACCACGCACTGCAAGACGGCGCGGGGTGTTCAGGGGCTGAGTCAGCCCTTTTTCACCCCCTGCATTCCGGCACCCGGTGCACGTGCACCTCTAGCCCCCCCCCCCTAGTTGCAGCCCTGCTGTATGCAGTTACTTAGGACAGTAGCCTGTGACCAAGGGCTTAAATTAGTGGTGCAAGAAGATGAACTGAGTTTGGAACTGGTGAGGAGATTGCTTTAAAAGCCTGTAAAAGTGGAAAGATGTTCATTTTTATATTTTGACTATGAAGCTTGCTGTGTATATTAATACCATTGGAGTGATCAGCAAGCTGTGTAATCCAAGCGTGGTCCTCAATGTATGATAAAGAATGCATAGTGCATCTTTGGTGATGGCACGAGGACAGCTTGTGAGCTTGTGGCTGATGAGTAAAGTACAGTGTTTACTGAAATTCTGCAACACTAAAAAGAGAGTCCATACTGATCTGTTTTAGTATATTCACTGGAACTATATGCCTGCCTGTACCTATGAACCAAACCTTTTACACACACACCCCCCTCCACCTAAACAAATATAAACCATGCCATAAAGGCTGACTGAAGGTGGATTTCAATAGGATCACTATTTCCCTTTAATGCCTTTATTTACAATATAGACATGGGCTTTAGCTCTTTAAGCTAATTCTCCCTACAAGGTTAAGGCTATGTAGCGTTGTTATGAATTTGGAGTAGAGTTTAAACCAATATTAGACAGGAGACCTATAACCTGAGCCATCTCTAGTGTGATGTGCCAAGCTGCAAGACTGAGGAGGGCACCTGCAGACTCAATTAAAGAGGGGCTCAGAGTCACTGACAGTCGCACAGTGCGCACTGACAGTAACACTCAGAGTGGCTCTGTGGCACTGCTCGCTCATTATGGTGGCCCCAGGATCCAGAAAACAGGGGGAGCTGTCCCACCATGGAGCTGTTCCGGCATGTCGACACAATAATAATGCGATTGCAAGCATAACTACTTCAAACATGATGCTTTACGCGTTTCTCCTCCTCAGCTCAGAGGTTTCCTCAGAGGAAACTGCTGAGCTAACCGAGGCAGAAAAATGCACAAAGGGCACTTTATCTTCGTGCTATGCACTTTGTTTTTATTGTAGTTGATACTCAGGCTCTATGAATAAGACACTGACTAAGTTATGCTTCAATTACTAGCTTGATCCTCTTGTGTACTGCACAATTGGATGCCCTTAGCAGCAGAGAGCATTAGCATTAATAGGAGACATCACTGCTTACAAGCATCAATTTCAGCATATGAACTGGCTTACTAATCCTTTTTTAAATGCATATGTTCTACTAACTACTTGTTTGTGTAAAATTTGTGCGACAACTGGCTTGAGATTTGGAAACTTGTGCATCAAGAACCACCTGGTGGTGCATTAATTTGAGAAGTTTTTTTATAGATTTTTCATATTCAGCTGCATCTACAATTACAGTACAAGCTTTCCTGGTCACAACTTCAGGTATCTGATCATTTAAACTTGCTACATACACTGTAGCAACGACACTGTTTTATTGATTAACATTCAATTTGTCATTAATATGAATTTATTTATTTGGAAATTGCAATGAATGACCAATGGAATAAGGATTAATTAGTTGAATTATTTGTCTGTTGAGCCTCGGTTTATTGGGGTATACAGTATATAATCCTTTTTTGTTAGTCAGTATTATATTTAAAAAAATCTATATGTCTATACAGCACTCTTTTTTATGTTTCTTTAATCTAAAGGATCCAATTGTCCCTATTTTAAGCTGCAGTTGACATTACATAACATGAATATTTATTTATATTTTATTTTCCTCCATATCACCACAATTAGAAGTTATGTTGTATTTATGGACCTGCATCTATTTTTTTAACCCTACCAGCAAAAATACACTTAAAATATTATTATTGATAATAACAATAATAATAATAATTTGTGCACACATTTTCAACACACTGTTTTAGCATGTTTGATTTGATATACTATGAATTAGGGATATAGGTTTGTTGTTTTCATTGTTCGTTTTCTGGAAATGTTAGATGAAATCCCCCCAAAAATCGAATTTTAAAAAACAGCTAATACAGCGCTGAGAAACAGTGTTTTGAATAATCTTTTTTTGTTAAAAAAACTCTTTAGTCTATCACCATGGATCTAAAAATATAAAAACATTTATTTACATAATTCATACAAGCAACATAAATTAGTATAAAAATATAACAATTCGATATATTCCTCCATAAAATGCAACAAATAGTAATATTTATTACCCATACTTGCCAAGAGTAAAAAAACTAAATTGAATTTTGTTAGATGACTGGCAAATAGAAATTTATAGTCCAAAGCCCAAATAACAGCACTTTTAATGTTTAATATGCTGGATTTTAGTCACATATAGTGTTTACAATACAAACATTTACTTAGGTTATTTTTAAATAATTTTGATGTCCTCTGCAGTGTCACAGAGGATAGTGAATGAAATAAGTAGGCCAAGGGATAAATATGGCCGAACTTTAGACATTAGGCTAAAGGTGAAGAGAACAGGGAATTAAAGTAATTTATCACAGCCTTCATTTCTATCAATAAGATGGTTACAATCACACCCATCTGAATCATGGCTGATTTAGCCTTAAAAAACAGACTTTAAATCATCTATTCAAAATTACATGGTACAGTATATGAAAGCTGACAAGGACTTACAGAATGAGTGTCTGAAGATATATGGTGGAGACATGGGTAAGGGCAGGTGGTGTGCTTGTGATTAAATCCATCATATATTGCAGCTAACGGACAAGGATTTATATCACTTAGGAGGTGACTCTACTCATCATTGTGGGCATCATACTGTGGCTATTAGTAAGTTTACCCTTCACAATGTTCTTCTCTGGAAGATTTTGAAGCAGGAAATGTCACGCTCCGGATTATTAAAACCACTTTCTTACCACCAGGTGCCTGTCCAAGATAGCACAGAGTTCTGCTCACGCTGCACATCACTCCCGGCTGGTGCTGAGGTCCGGATGTAGTTACCAGACCGGCGGATGGCATGCCACAGGTCTGAATACCAATGCCTATCTTAATTCCAATGCTGGAATACAGACAAGATGCCAGCCCGAACGAGATAAGCCGGGGGAGTGTTAGGTTTAGGTAGTATAGCGGGGTTAGCGTTAGGTTTGGGGGGAAGGTTAGGGTTAGGCACCCCTAGGGGGGTTAGGCAACACTGGGGGGTTAGGGATAGGCACTAAGGTGGGAGGGTTAAGGTTTAGGCACAAAGGGGGGAGACTTAGGTTTAGGCACTAACGAGTTAGGGTGCGGGGTGGGGAGGGTTATGGTTAGGCTACAAGAAGAGAGGGTTAGGAGGAAAAGGGGGGAGGGTAAGTATACTTACCAGACCCCTGTCGGGATAACAACTATTGGGATGCTGCTGTCGGTATTTTGAGGCATCCTGACTGCCAGCATTGCATAACGATTCCGCTGAGGTCTGTCTGTGCTGCTCCTGCCCCATTCCGCTCAGTGTACTGAGCATGGACATGGCTCTCCGCAACATCTGGCTCACAGTGTGTCCTCCCAGCATGAGGGCACACAGGCTGTACGCCAGAGTTCCCTCCTAAACAACAGTATGGGTGCAGTCATGTTATACTCTGTTACCTGACGCTCTTCCTCCACTCAAAGCGCTGCTCCCAGACCAGCTGATCACAGCATCCAATTCATGGGGATCCTCCCCTATAAATTCCATTTCCAGGCTGGTCTCTGTTGCCAGAACAATGTCGCTTCTTGCTGAATTTACAGCTCAGTACTGAGCTCCCAGGTACTCTGGGCCTCATTCAGAGGTGGTCGGAGGATGCAAGCGGTCGCTCAGAAACTGGGCGGCCGCTTGCATCCTGACCGCCCGCCTCTGTTTACACCCACAGCTCTAACGACCGCTAGGGTGATGGTCGCGATGGTCAGAGACCATCGCGACCATCGGGGCTTACGACAGGACCCTAGGGTAGGGTCTCACTTGTCGTAAGCCTCGGAGAGCTTCTGGCTCTGTCAGAGCCGGAAGCTCTCCACTGACATCACTAGTGATGTCAGTGGGGCCTCCCCCAAATGGTAGGCGTTCCCATGGGAATGCCTCCATTTGGGCTGCCAACCCCCCGGCCCGCCTTCCAAACGGGGTGAGCTGTCAATCAACATCGACAGCTCGCCCCCTTTGGAAAGAGACCCGCTACAACCGGCGCTGTCGGTCGTAGCGGGTCTCACGCATGCGCATGAAGGAGACGGCTCCCTCGTGCGCATGCACACTTGACAAACACCGAGGCGGCCACGCGGTCGTAGACCATACGGCCGCCTCTGAATGAAGGCCTCTGTATCTGAATGGTCCCAGTCCGTTATATCCAGTTCCTGAATCTGGTAAACAAGTCTCCAATAACATCTTGCACACCAGTCTGGTTTTACCACTGAGACTAAGTTTTTCAATCCCTCAACATCGGTCCCAACCGATTTAAGTTCATCAATTCATCAACATCGGATTCAAATACATCAAATTATTTAATTCATCAACATCGGTCTCAAACCGACCCAGCTATCAATCCAGCATCATCGGCCCCTATCCGATTCTGCCAATTCCTTCAATATTATATATCCAGTCCCATTCCAACCTGCTGTTCAATAAAGACATTCTATTCCTGTGCTCGCCTTCAGGCCCATCATCCACTATCTCTATCTCCTCACATCATGTGGTAGTCATGGCTCAAGCCACACAAGTTTATTCACACCTCCCAAGTCTCCTTCAGCCTCCCATGCGTGTTCCAACCTAAACCAACCCTCAGGCATGACAGGAAAGTGCTACTATGCATATTCCATATTGACTCTGTTTCCAGGAGGCTTCAACCCTTAACCAAGATGGCCACCACTTGTACTTCTGCGCATGAGTGGCACCATCTTGTCACTGTGTTAGAGTACCATAGTGGAGCATTGATGTGTCCCAGTTAGCTCCAGGTAGACCCTACTATTACCACGTGTTCCATTCTACTACAACCACTGATACCACTAACATCCTCCACCGCTACTCATATATAAAGGTGTCGGATAGTGGTCTGTATACTCTGCTCAAGCTCCACTCCATGCTGAGTCTGTGTATGCATAACTGTGAGTATGACTGTACTAATCACATTACTACTGAATAAACCACCCCACTGGTTAAGTACTAGGCTGTTCACTGGTGTGTGCAACTACTCTGCCATACCACCACTAATAGTACAAACATATTCCAACATAAGATATGTGGAATAAACTAAAGAGCACAGCCTGTAGCTCTGGTACTATACCACTCGTTGGCATGGCGATACTAAGGGTTGTATTTTGCATATAGATTGTAAGCTTGCAAGCAGGGTCCTCTGACCTCTATGTCTGTCGGTTATTACCCTGTTTTGTTTTATAAATGTTTCCAATTGTAAAGCGCAACGGAATATGCTGCGCTATATAAGAAACTGTTAATAAATAAATAAATGAGAAGGAATACCATTAAGTGCAAATGGGGGAAAAACATGTACTCCCTTTATCACCTTTTCATAGAGGATCTGGTATTTGGAAGACTTCATGCAGTATCGTAAATGCCCTAAAGTTCTACCATTTCTAGCACTTCCAGTATTTGCCTTTGTCCACTCTGCTCTGTGTCTTGTCTGTGCAAATCAGCACCAACATATTTAACTGTTTCCAGTCCATGCCTGTCTTCTAGCATTCAGATCCATCTCCAGAGTTCTAGCATTCCGTTCACCTCCAGTATTACAGCATTCATTATAGTCTTGGTCTTCTGCCACTCCCTGGTACCTGTCCAGAGGGCTGCGACCTGCTCACTTGGTGCAGCGGAAAACCAAATCCCAATTGGAGGGGTCACTGGAGAAAACCACCAAGTGAGTTAGACTCCACGCCTCTGGGCAGATCTAGCCAAACCTGGGTTTGGCCGTAACTAGGAGACCTAGTCCAGTCACTCCCATAGTCACCCAAACCCCCTGGCTCACCGTCCTCCACAGAGGAACATTTGCACCGGATCGTGACAGTTTGAACAGCCAATATGCAAGCCGCCGGGTTCCAGGGTGACGCAGGTTTTTAGGATCTACTCCTTCATGTGACTGCACAGGAGACAGCTCTGCAAGTCGTGAGACAGCAGCTGCAAGAACTTTCTAGTCAGATGATGGTTATTCATTCGGTTCTAGCTGCTTTGTCCCCAGACACACCACAAGTTCCGCCAGTGAATTCTCCACAGTTTTGTTCTCAAGTTCTAATTACCCCTACTGATGAAAAATTTGCTGTGTATGCTAGGGAACCTCTCAAGTGTCCTCTGGTTCCCCAATTATCTGATATTTGTGACCCTGAACCTTTCAAGAGTTTCTACTGGCTTCTAGAACAACTACAAAATCTCTGTCCCAAAATTTTTCAAGTTAATCCCAAGCTTTCTAGTACTACTCCTGACTTGACTAACCTCCCTTCCAAGCAAACTAAGGTAAAGCATCAAAGTTTCCTGCACCCTAAACTTACTGAGGTTGAACATAAGCGATGACGGGAAATGCATCTGTGTTTATATTGCGGTTATGACGATCACTTTCTTAAGGACTGTACTTTGCGCCCACTGAGAAGTGGTGGCAAGTGTGTGACTCCCAACGTCTGTGCTTTCAGTTCTTCCCATCATCCATTAGTGATTTCCATTTCTTCAGTTATAGATAAGGAGGTGATGTCCACTGAGCAAAAGAAAGTTCAAGTTTTCGATTGGGGCCCTGCTACAAGATGCTTCAACCCTCGTCTAAGAAATTTTGGGAGGATATTTCAATCTCCTAAAGTCAGGGTCACTACTCATTCCATTTCTACTGGTCACAGCCTGGATTCCATTTCCACCGGTCCCAGTCCGGATTCTGCCTGTTCTGGTCCCAGCCCGGATTCTGCCCGTTCCAGTCCCAGCCCGGATTCTGCCCATTCCAGTCCCAGCCCGGATTCTGCTCATTCCGGTCCCAGCCCGATTCTGTCCATTCCGATCCCAGCCTGGATTTTGCCTGTTCCGGTCCCAGCCCGGATTTTGCCTGTTCCAATCACTGCCCGGATTTTGCCTGTTCCTGTCCCAGCCCGGATTCTGTCTGTTCTGGTCCCAGCCTGGATTCTGCCTGTTCCGGTCCCAACCCGGATTCTGCCTGTTCCAGTCCCAGCCCGGATTCGGTTTTCCCAATACGGGACTCCAGTCAGTAGCCCCAGGAGTGGTCCCAACTTCCTTACCCCGAGTGAGTGTTTCAAGTCTTGCACCCCATCAGGGGGTCTCAAGTCTTGCACCCCAGCAGGGGGTCCCAAGTCTCACACCCCAGGAGGGGTTCCAAGTCTCACACCCCAGGAGGGGGTTCCAAGTCTCATGCCCCATGAGGGGGTTCCAAGTCTCATGCCCCATGAGGGGGTTCCAAGTCTCATGCCCCAAGAGGGGGTTCCAAGTCTCATACCCCAGGAGGGGATTTCAAGTCCCGTTCCCCAGGAGCAGATTTCAAGTTCCACACTCTTGGTGAAAGTTTCCACTGTCCTGTCTAAGAAAGAACATCAATCAACTCTGGCTGAATCATCCAATCATCGCGTTAAAGAATCTCTAAATGGTTCCTTCTCAGTTCCTGAAAAGATCGCTGTAACTCAGGATGCTAAAGTGTCCATGACCTTCGATGATGATGTGTCCCAGTAGACCATATTGCTTAAGCAATATGATGCCCTAATGAGAACCGATCCAACTTGTGGTATTACTCCCACCAACATCGTCATGTTTCTTTTTATGCACTTTAGAGGTAAAGCCTTGGAGTGGGCTAACCCACTCATTGAGTCCAAGGATCCAATTCTACAAGACATAATAGCTTTCAGTACAGCTCTGCTTAAAGAATTTGCTCCTATGCGTCCATCTTCAGAAACCTTTTCTGATAAAAATTCTAGATTTATTTCAGCGCCTTCAGATGTTAAACTCAGATGCACTTCTTTGAGTCTTTCCCAATATAATCCGGTGCAAGTACAGCCAGTTCAGAAGGAGGTATTAGAATGATGGATTATAATACAGATTCTGACTATGATCTTGAGCACGATGAAAAACGGTTTTCGGTATTTCCCGTAGAAGACCCTTTTCAACTTAAGTCTTCTTCAAGTGGTTCAAAAAACTCTAGGAAAAAGAAGAAGAATCGATGACTTCCTAGTGACCAACTTTTCTATGACAGATTGACATCTTGTTCTCTAAGGAATTATTTTATGAGCAAATCACTTCAGGAAACAATATTCCAGCACCTTCTACAGTCCTCAAAGTTTCAAGTTCCTGAAGATATCTGACAGGTTCAGTCAAGATTTTGGAAGTTTTTCAAGTTTGTCCTGGTGTTTCAAGTTTTTTGGAAGCTTTCTTGTATTTCTGGAAGGAAATTTTGTGCACATTTTTGGTGTCTGGAGTCCACCCTAAAAGGGGGGGTACTGTCAGGATGCGACCTGGGATCGGCCGCTACTCACCTCTGTGCTGGTGTCCTTGGGCTTAGGTGTCCAGATGCTGGGAGTGGAGTTAAATGGTGACTCAGTATTCTCCCTGGGGTCCGCTAGGGCTTCCATGTGTGTGTCCTGGTTTCCGAGGTGCCGGGCATGGGCGCAGTCATGTTGGCTCATATCACCTGACTAGTCTCTCCCAATGATAGTCCTGTGGTCGCTCAGCTGATCCTCTGATCCAATGATCAGCTACCCAGGGGTATTTTAGTCTGACTCCAGGAACAGGAAGCTGCTGTTCAACTTCTTTGTTCCAGTGCCTGTGATACTATGTTGCTCTGCTGTTCCTGCAGAGAATTGCTTCAGCCTGCTCACAGTTCTCCAGTGTTAGCTTTCATGCTAATCTCAGTCTTAGTTCTCTCTCAGTATTCAACCTTTCATGTTTTCTATGTCTGTGTGTATATGTGCTGCTAGTTCTATTGCAGCTTTCTGTGCTACTGAGGTGTCAGATTACCTGCTAGTACTAATTAGCTCCCAGCTGCCTCCTTGAGCATTCCCAGCCAGTCTACAGCTCTGTGTTTGTCTGTGTATATCTGCACCTACATATGTAACATTCTCAGTATATGCCTGTCTACATCTCTGTGTATTTCTGTGCAAATCTGCACCTGCTTTGTTACAATTCCCAATTTATGTGCTTGTGTCCACTTCTCTCTGTGCCTCACTGTGCTAATCACTAGTTAGCTCTCAGCTGGTCCTCCCAGCACTTTCCCAGTATTTGCCTTTGTCCATTCTGCTCTGTGTCCTGTCTGTGCAAGCAGTACCAGCATTTCTAGCACTTCCAGTATTTGCCTTTGTCCACTCTGCTCTGTGTCTTGTCTGTGCAAAGCAGTACCAGCATTTCTAGCACTCCCCGTATTTGCCTTTGTCCACTCTGCTCTGTGTCTTGTCTGTGCAAATCAGCACCAACATATTTAACTGTTTCCAGTCCATGCCTGTCTTCAAGCATTCACATCTCCAGAGTTCTAGCATTCCATTCACCGCCAGTATTATAGCATTCATTATAGTCTCGGTCTTCTGCCATCCCCAGGTACCTGTCCAGAGGGCCGCGACCTGCTTACTTGGTGCAGCGGAAAACCAAATCCCAATTGGAGGGGTCACTGTAGAAAACCACCAAGTGAGTTAGACTCCGTGCCTCTGGGCAGGTCTAGCCAAACCTGGGCTTGGCCGCAACTAGGAGACCTAGGGCCTGATTCAGAGCTGGACGCTCTGACAAGAGCGGACGCTCTGAATCAGGGTCCTCCTACCTGTTATTGGAGCAGCCTCCTGGCTTATGCTTATACCCACAGCTTATGAGAGTGGCCAAAAAGATGGTCGCGATGGTCAAGACCATCGCGACCATCGGGCTTGTGATGAGACCCTGCGGTAGAGTCTCGCTGCCGCAAGCCCAGGAGTGCTTTTGGCTCTATCAGCCCTCACTATTCAGGTCTTGCGCAAGCGCACTAGGGCACAATCGACCCACTTGCAAGCGCTCAGTGCTCGCATGCGGGTCTGAATCAGGCCCTTAGTCCAGTCACTCCCATAGTCATTCCAAACCCCCTGGCTCACCATCCTCCACAGAGGAACATTTGCACCGGAACATGACAGAGGTGAAGCAAGCTGTTACAGTGAAGCAGGCTGTTACAGTGAAGCAGGCTGTTAGAGGTGAAGCAGGCTGTTAGAGGTGAAGCAGCTTGTCAGAGGTGAAGCAGGCTGTTACAGTGAAGCAGGCTGTTACAGTGAAGCAGGCTGTTACAGGTAAAGCAGGCTATTACAGTGAAGGAGGCTGTTAGAGGTGAAGCAGCCTGTTAGAGGTGAAGCAGGCTGTTAGAGGTGAAGCAGGCTGTTACAGTGGAGCAGGCTGTTACAGTGGAGCAGGCAGACACAGTAAAGCAGGCTTTTATTATGAAGCAGGCTTTTATCATGAAGCAGGCTTTTATCATGAAGCAGGCTACTACAGTGAAGCAGGCTGTTAGAGATGAAGAAGAATGATACAGTGAAGCAGGCTGTTACAGTGAAGCAGGCTGTTAGAGATGAAGAAGAATGATACAGTGAAGCAGGCTGTTAGAGGAGAAGCAGGCTGTTAGCTTGCTTCACCTCTAACAGCCTGCTTCACCTCTAACAGGCTGCTTCACCTCTAACAGCCTGCTTCACTGTAATAACCTGCTTCACTGTAACAGCCTGCTTCTCCTCTAACAGCCTGCTTCACTGTAACAGCCTGCTTCACCTCTAACAGGCTGCTTCACCTCTAACAGCCTGCTTCACTGTAACAACCTGCTTCACTGTAACAGCCTGCTTCACCCCTAACAGCCTGCTTCACTGTAACAGCCTGCTTCACCTCTAGCAGCCTGCTTCACCTCTGTTACAGTGAAGCAGGCTGTTACAGTGAAGCAGGCTGTTAGAGATGAAGAAGAATGATACAGTGAAGCAGCCTGTTAGAGGTGAAGCAGGCTGTTACAGTGAAGCAGGCTGTTTAGTGAAGCAGGCTGTTACAGGTGAAGCAGGCTGTTAGAGGTGAAGCAGGCTGTTACAGTGAAGCAGGTTATTACAGTGAAGCAGGCTGTTAGAGGTGAAGCAGCCTGTTAGAGGTGAAGCAGGCTGTTACAGTGCAGCAAGTTGTTACAGTGAAGCAGCCTGTTAGAGGTGAAGCAGGCTGTTACAGTGAAGCAGGCTGTTAGAGATGAAGAAGAAAGATACAGTGAAGCAGCCTGTTAAAGGTGAAGCAGGCTGTTACAGTGAAGCAGGCTGTTAGAGGTGAAGCAGGCTGTTACAGTGCAGCAAGTTGTTACAGTGAAGCAGCCTGTTAGAGGTGAAGCAGGCTGTTAAAGGTGAAGCAGGCTGTTACAGTGAAGCAGGCTGTTAGAGGTGAAGCAGGCTGTTACAGGTGAAGCAGGCTGATAGAGGTAAAGCAGGCTGTTACAGTGAAGCAGGTTGTTACAGTGAAGTAGCCTGTTACAGTGAAGCAGGCTGTTAGAGGTGAAGCAGGCTGTTAGAGGTGAAGCAGGCTGTTACAGTGAAGCAGGCTGTTACAGGTAAAGCAGGCTATTACAGTGAAGGAGGCTGTTAGAGGGGAAGCAGGCTGTTATAGGGGAAGTAGGCTGTTACAGTGAAGCAGGCTGTTAGAGCGGAAGCAGGCTGTTAGAGGTGAAGCAGGCTGTTAGAGGTGAAGCAGGCTGTTACAGTGAAGCAGGCTGTAAGAGGTGAAGCAGCCTGTTAGAGGTGAAGCAGGCTGTTACAGTGAAGCAGGCTGTTAGAGGTGAAGCAGGCTGTTACAGTGAAGCAGGCTGTTACAGGTAAAGCAGGCTATTACAGTGAAGGAGGCTGTTAGAGGGGAAGCAGGCTGTTATAGGGGAAGCAGGCTGTTAGAGGTGAAGCAGGCTGTTACAGTGAAGCAGGCTGTAAGAGGTGAAGCAGCCTGTTAGAGGTGAAGCAGGCTGTTACAGTGAAGCAGGTTGTTACAGTGAAGTAGCCTGTTAGAGGTGAAGCAGGCTGTTACAGTGAAGCAGGCTGTAAGAGGTGAAGCAGCCTGCTAGAGGTGAAGCAGGCTGTTACAGTGAAGCAGGATATTAGAGGTGAAGCAGGCTGTTACAGTGAAGCAGGCTGTTACAGGTAAAGCAGGCTATTACAGTGAAGGAGGCTGTTAGAGGGGAAGCAGGCTGTTATAGGGGAAGTAGGCTGTTAGAGGTAAAGCAGGCTGTTACAGTGAAGCAGGCTGTTAGAGCGGAAGCAGGCTGTTAGAGGTGAAGCAGGCTGTTACAGTGAAGCAGGCTGTAAGAGGTGAAGCAGCCTGTTAGAGGTGAAGCAGGCTGTTACAGTGAAGCAGGCTGTTAGGGATGAAGCAGGCTGTTAGGGGTGAAGCAGGTTGTTACAGTGAAGCAGCCTGTTAAAGGTGAAGCAGGCTGTTACAGGTGAAGCAGGCTGTTAAAGGTAAAGCAGGCTGTTACAGTGAAGCAGGTTATTACAGTGAAGCAGGCTGTTAGAGGTGAAGCAGCCTGTTAGAGGTGAAGCAGGCTGTTACAGGTGAAGCAGGCTGTTACAGTGAAGCAGGCTGTTAGAGGTGAAGCAGGCTGTTACAGTGAAGCAGGCTGTTACAGGTGAAGCAGGCTGTTACAGGTGAAGCAGGCTGTTAGAGGTAAAGCAGGCTGTTACAGTGAAGCAGGTTATTACAGTGAAGAAGGCTGTTAGAGGTGAAGCAGCCTGTTAGAGGTGAAGCAGGCTGTTACAGGTGAAGCAGGCTGTTACAGTGAAGCAGGCTGTTACAGTGAAGCAGGCTGACACAGTAAAGCAGGCTTTTATTATGAAGCAGGCTTTTATTATGAAGCAGGCTTTTATCGTGAAGCCGGCTATTACAGTGAAGCAGACTGTTACAGTGAAGCAGGCTGTTAGAGATGAAGAAGAATGATACAGTGAAGCAGGCTGTTAGAGGTAAAGCAGGCTGTTAAAGGTGAAGCAGGCTGTTACAGTGAAGCAGGCTGTTAGAGGTGAAGCAGGCTGTTACAGGTGAAGCAGGCTGTTAGAGGTAAAGCAGGCTGTTACAGTGAAGCAGGTTATTACAGTGAAGCAGGCTGTTAGAGGTGAAGCAGCCTGTTAGAGGTGAAGCAGGCTGTTACAGGTGAAGCAGGCTGTTAGAAGTGAAGCAGGCTGTTACAATGAAGCAGGTTGACACAGTAAAGCAGGCTTTTATTATGAAGCAGGCTTTTATTATGAAGCAGGCTTTTATCGTGAAGCCGGCTATTACAGTGAAGCAGACTGTTACAGTGAAGCAGGCTGTTAGAGATGAAGAAGAATGATACAGTGAAGCAGGCTGTTAGAGGTAAAGCAGGCTGTTAAAGGTGAAGCAGGCTGTTACAGTGAAGCAGGCTGTTAGAGATGAAGAAGAATGATACAGTGAAGCAGGCTGTTAGAGGTAAAGCAGGCTATTAAAGGTGAAGCAGGCTGTTACAGTGAAGCAGGCTGTTAGAGGTGAAGCAGGCTGTTACAGGTGAAGCAGGCTGTTAGAGGTAAAGCAGGCTGTTACAGTGAAGCAGGTTATTACAGTGAAGCAGGCTGTTAGAGGTGAAGCAGCCTGTTAGAGGTGAAGCAGGCTGTTACAGGTGAAGCAGGCTGTTATAGTGAAGCAGGCTGTTAGAGGTGAAGCAGGCTGTTAGAGGTGAAGCAGGCTGTTACAGTGAAGCAGGCTGTAAGAGGTGAAGCAGCCTGTTAGAGGTGAAGCAGGCTGTTACAGTGAAGCAGGCTGTTAGGGATGAAGCAGGCTGTTAGGGGTGAAGCAGGTTGTTACAGTGAAGCAGCCTGTTAAAGGTGAAGCAGGCTGTTACAGGTGAAGCAGGCTGTTAAAGGTAAAGCAGGCTGTTACAGTGAAGCAGGTTATTACAATGAAGCAGGCTATTAGAGGTGAAGCAGCCTGTTAGAGGTGAAGCAGGCTGTTACAGGTGAAGCAGGCTGTTACAGTGAAGCAGGCTGTTAGAGGTGAAGCAGGCTGTTACAGTGAAGCAAGTTGTTACAGTGAAGCAGCCTGTTAGAGGTGAAGCAGGCTGTTACAGGTGAAGCAGGCTGTTACAGTGAAGCAGGCTATTAGAGGTGAAGCAGGCTGTTACAGTGAAGCAGGTTGTTACAGTGAAGCAGCCTGTTACAGGTGAAGCAGGCTGTTACAGTGAAGCAGGCTGTTAGAGGTGAAGCAGCCTGTTAGAGGTGAAGCAGGCTGTTAGAAGTGAAGCAGGCTGTTACAGTGAAGCAGGCTGACACAGTAAAGCAGGCTTTTATTATGAAGCAGGCTTTTATTATGAAGCAGGCTTTTATCGTGAAGCCGGCTATTACAGTGAAGCAGACTGTTACAGTGAAGCAGGCTGTTAGAGATGAAGAAGAATGATACAGTGAAGCAGGCTTTTAGAGGTAAAGCAGGCTGTTAATGGTGAAGCAGGCTGTTACAGTGAAGCAGGTTATTACAGTGAAGCAGGCTGTTAGAGGTGAAGCAGCCTGTTAGAGGTGAAGCAGGCTGTTACAGGTTAAGCAGGCTGTTACAGTGAAGCAGGCTGTTAGAGGTGAAGCAGGCTGTTACAGTGCAGCAAATTGTTACAGTGAAGCAGCCTGTTAGAGGTGAAGCAGGCTGTTACAGGTGAATCAGGCTGTTACAGTGAAGCAGGCTGTTAGAGGTGAAGCAGGCTGTTACAGGTGAAGCAGGCTGTTAGAGGTGAAGCGGGCTGTTACAGTGAAGCAGGTTGTTACAGTGAAGTAGCCTGTTAGAGGTGAAGCAGGCTGTTACAGTGAAGCAGGCTGTTAGAGGTGAAGCAGCCTGTTAGAGGTGAAGCAGGCTGTTACAGTGAAGCAGGCTGTTAGAGGTGAAGCAGGCTGTTACAGTGAAGCAGGCTGTTACAGGTAAAGCAGGCTATTACAGTGAAGGAGGCTGTTAGAGGGGAAGCAGGCTGTTATAGCAGAAGTAGGCTGTTAGAGGTAAAGCAGGCTGTTACAGTGAAGCAGGCTGTTAGAGCGGAAGCAGGCTGTTAGAGGTGAAGCAGGCTGTTACAGTGAAGCAGGCTGTAAGAGGTGAAGCAGCCTGTTAGAGGTGAAGCAGGCTGTTACAGTGAAGCAGGCTGTTAGGGATGAAGCAGGCGGTTAGGGTTTCCACTGCAGGTGGCACAGGAGTGACGAAAACGACACTTTGTTCCCCTATTGCATTGCCCGCTGTTAAAGGCAAAGCATTTCCCTTTAACGAACGGAATGGCCTGCGTTTTGCCTGTGTTCGGAATCTTACGCTTTGGTGTGCTGTCACCCAATACTTTGCGCTGCTGTGTAACATCGAGCCATACTTCAACGTCCTTGAAACCCAAAGCCATGGTTTTATTACCATCCTGCTTCCTGCGGAAATCCTCATCGTAGGAATGCCAAGTAGTGCCGCGGGCTTTAACCTGCAAGCTATGGATGAGATGAATGTACCTGAGTACATTCATGTATTCTGTTGGCCTTGTCTCGAGATAACACGCACTAAAAACCAGCATTCCAGTCATCCAATTATCATATGAACGGTACGCTTCTTCTCCTATTCCCCCGGAGGCTTTAGCTGATGCTAAGCCTTTCCTGCCTAACTCCGTAATTGTAAAAAAGTCTACATAGCGACCCTTGTTAATCTTCTCCTTAATATGTTTCCTAACCCATCTAGTGATAGCCGTATTGGAGCAGTGCACTAACTCAGCATCAGAAGCCTTAGAGGCTACTGGCGCCTTAGCTGGCTTAACCCCTACGCCTTTGTCCTTTCCTTTAAAGTGCTACTCCAGCATGCGCATGAGCTTGCGCGGCCTCTTAGGTGAACCCGAGGCGGAACTAGAATCGCTAGTGGTTGAGCTAACGGTGCCAGGTACAACATCATCAGACTCCTCCTCACCAACAACGGCAACTGCGGCCATAGTTCCTTCGTCTTTGTCCGCTGTTGACGTCTGTGGAGTCCTGTGAGTGTTCTCCACTCTACTCTCCGAATCTCCGGAAGGGGCTGTAAGAGAAATAGGAGCAGCAGTATCAACTAGCCCAACGCTGTGTGCCGTATTATTAACAGAAACCATCCCTACCAGAGGCAGTTGCTCTATCGCAGTTATCGACTGACCGTCTGAAGCAGGGGATTGGCCCACGAGAGGGGGTTGGGTAGAAACTGGCGGCATAAAAGGTCCCCAAGCTGGAGGAGCCCAATAGGTGTAAAGCCCCGCCCCTGCTGATGCAGACCCGTGTGCCAAAGACTGCCCGGCCTGATAAAATACGGGCCAATACGAAAAAAATGGGGGTTGCGGCGTGTGCGAAAAGGTGGATGGCGCAGGTGAATGCATCCATGGGGATGCAGCCTGACCCAGGTGTGCGGAGCACCTGACCCATTAGGACCAGGGTGGGCACCGACACCAGTGGGGAAAAATGTGACGACACTTGAATTGAAGGCCGGGTGTAATGTTGTGGCAGGGGCAGCTGGTGTAATATGTGGGTTATGAAAACTGGCCTGGGCAGGTGCAGGGGCCTGCACAGTGGCCTGCCCAGGGAAGTATGGCAAATCATGTGCTAGCAGGGGGGGGTGCAGATCCGTGCTTGGTGGCTGGAAAGGGTGAGAACCGCCATCTAGCGGCATGTGCTGCCCGGATGCCAGGCAGTCTCCCTCATCATCTGTGGAGACTGCCTGTGTTGTGGGGGGGAGGGCAGCTGGCTGGGGGGGAGCACCCAGGGCCTGATAATGTGGGCCTGGGGGGCCGGGGGCGGCATGAGGCCGGCGGGCTGGGAGACCGGGGCCTGGGTGGCTGGAGGCAGGGGGGGGTGCGCTGAGGCTCGAGCGGCAGCGTGGCCGGCAGGAGAGCTAAAGGAGGGCGCCCGAGCCGCTGGTGGTGCCTGGCACGGGGGAGAAGGAGGAGGAAGGGTCGCGGCCGTGGGCAGAGAGGGAGCCCCAGGGAGAGCGCAAGACGGCGGCAGCCAGTACGGGTATGCGGGAAGGGGGGGGAGTGGGCGGGGGCAGCAGAAGAGAGAGAATGGGACATGGTGGGCTGAAGAAAAACAATATATGTGGGAAAAACAGGGATGAGAATCAGGGGAAGAAGTGGTAATGCAGGGACAGAAATGAGATAAAGAAAGGAAAGTGGTGAGTGGCAGAGACAGAATGCAGGGTAGAGAAAGAAAGTAGTGAGAAACTAGTAAGACAGAAGTTTGAAAAAAAAATGGATGACAGAGAGATGCTGTGAATTTGCAAGTCACAAAAGAGGAAGTGAACCTTGCTTCCTCTCCTTAAGTATGGGAGCTAAGACCCTCCCTACCAAACACCTGTGATAGGCTGTTAAACCATCCTAGACCTGTCAATCACAAGGCAGATTGACACAAAAACGCCCACTGAACTTCTCTAACCCCCATAATCAGAGTCTTATGTAGCATCAGGCATATGCTGCCTTCAGCTACCTTTAAAAACAATAAACATTTTCAACCTTATCAATTTAAATACGTTAATATTAAGTTAAAAAATCTATACACTTACCTGGATAATTTCTTTCTTTGTTCTTTGTTGTTATTTCTTTTGGTTTCCTTCTCATTTTTCCCTCTAATGGGTCCTGGATTCAGGGGTGGGCTTTTTCTGTCTCTGCTTATATAAGAGCCTTGTACTTACAAAGGCTCGCATTTTGGGGGAGGCATTTTTAGGAGAATTGCTAATATGAGAGCCTTCTATTACGCATGAGACTCATATTTATTTCGATTAATAATTTAAATGGGCTGTGGCAGTGGGTCTCTTGTGGCCACTGAGGGAATCTTGGGAGACACCACCAGTGAAATGGCCATACACGCTGTGCTTGGTCGGTCTGTGACAGTGTCAAGCTTCACTGCTGGACCACCAGGGTGGTAAGACTTAGGAGACAGCCTAAAACACCCTGAGCTGTTTTAGGCACATACCTCTCTCCTGGCTCAGCCTGCCTGCCTGCCCGCATCTAGGCAAGGCGCAGCAGAAAGGGGAGGAACGTATGGATCTTTAACCTGCAGTGGAATGCTGGTGGCTGGCCCTGGTGGACAATCTAGCCAGCAGCTGTAATCTAATCCACAAGGTCCCCCACCGACGGAGGCCAATGTCGTCTGACACTTTAATCTGTTGGGTGGCAAGCAAGGAGGGACCATTGAAGGAGGGGGGTCCGAGGCATGTTCCCCCACTTATTCCGTTTCTGGCCTATGTCACGTGCAGTTTACTCATTTCACTGTGGCCTCCTATGCTTACGGCTGGGTGTCTTCGAACAGAGTTGCTTGCATTGATGCCCAATCCCATAATACGCCGGCTAAATGAACCACTTTTTTCGTGCACTACTAGCTACCTCCCAGTCATTTTGTTCGTACACTCTGTGCACCGATATTTAATGATTCATCAAATTTCACAAATACATCAATACATCATTGCTTTTTTTTTTTTTGGAAGCTAAAAACTCTACAGAAAAGTATCGAAAACTGTTTGTGGAAGTATTATCCAAAACGGATCATAAATGATATTTCAACTTTGCCTGACAGACCATCAATTCCTACAGCTACTTCTCATTTCTGACTGTTTAACTTATGTTCTTCAAAAGACAAAGATTTTCATAGGAGCTTTAGAAAGAACTTTTATCTTGCCAAGGTCATGGAATATAGACATATGAGACACAAAGACTGAATACTAATACATCTCTTTTAGTAACCTATTTAAAATGACTTTCACCTATTTCTTCTTTTTTAAAAAAAAATTAAGTAATTGAATACCTGATATTTTTAAATAGATCTTTTAGAATATAATATTCCACAATTAAATTTAGCTCTCAGTTGAGTTTATTGCAGAAAACCTGAGTTAGGGCCTAATTCAGAGATTTACGTACATTCGATATTTACGTACGTCTCCGATGTTTGCAGATCTGCGCATGTGTACAGGGTCGCCATCAGGCGGAGAGAGCAGGGGCCCAGGTGGCAGCAGTGCAGATATGCACCAGCAGTCGGAGAGACACAGTGCAGCCACGGAGAAACCGAGCCGCTGGCAGCCAATCAACCGCTGCAGCCACTCCTGATTGGCAGCTTGTCTGCGAGCTGTGATTGGCTTGCAGCCGACGCCATATTTGAAATACCGCCGGCGGCCATATTTGAAATGACACCAACTGTAGTTTTTCCCCGGCTGACGGTGCATATTTGCACCACTGCCACCCGGACCCCCTGCTCTCTCTCCAGGCCTGCTGAAGAAACAAGGTGCTGTAGATACATTGTTCCCGCCCAGTGCCTCTCCACCTAATGCAGCTTGCCTTCACTGCACTCCCACTCCAGCCAGCCTTCCCTGCCTTGTGCCTCCCCCCTAATACAGCCAGCCTTCCCTGCCTTGTGCCTTCCCCCTAATACAGCCAGCCTTTCCTGCCTTATGTCTCCCCCTTAATACAGCCAGCCTTCCCTGCCTTGTGCCTCCCCCCTAATACAGCCAGCCTTCCCTGCCTTGTGCCTCCCCCCCTAATACAGACAGCCTTCCCTGCACCATGTCTCTCCCACTAATATAGCCATCCTTTCCTGCCATATGCCTCGCCCTTAATAAGGCCAGCCTTCCCTGCCTTGTGCCTCCCCCCTAATACAGCCAGCCTTCCATGCCCTGTGTCTCTCCCCCTAATACAGCCAGCCTTCCCTGCCCTGTGTCTCTCCCCCTAATACAGCCTGCCTTCCCTGCCCTGTGTCTCTCCCCCTAATACAGCCAGCCTTCCCTGCCCTGTGTCTCTCCCCCTAATACAGCCAGCCTTCCCTGCCCTGTGTCTCTCCCCCTAATACAGCCAGCCTTCCCTGCCCTGTGCTCCCCCCCTAGTCCAGCCAGCCTTCCCTACCCTGTGCCCCCGTATTAAGGTCCAGCCTTCCTTGCCCTGTGCTCCCCTAGTACAGCCTTTCCTGTGCCCTCCATGTCCATCCTTCCTTCCCCAGAACAAACTTTGAGAATTTTTTAACTGGTTTATGCACCAGTTGATATCCCACCCACCCAGTGTAGCTACACCCACATTATCCACAGACCCTCTCACCTCTGCCCCATCCCCGGACGGGGGGGCTGCTTATTTCGTCAGTACCGGATACCACAATTTCTGATGGCAGCCCGGCATGTGCAGATCTAATTCTGCGACATTGGTCGCACTGCCCTAAAGCCTCAGCATGATTGACATGCAGCTGGTGTTTGGGGGCAGTGACATGGAGCGTTCCTGAAAACAGGGTCACATTGGCCACATTTTCTGGGTGTGCTGAAGCCAGGGGCTGCATCCTTGGATGCAGTTTTACTAGCCCCGACAGCGTGATTTTGCTAGACATCCTGTCCGATGCTCACGCAGTGGATCTGATGCTGCGTCTTCGGACGCAGAAGTGGATCACATAAGCTGGCAGTGGGCTTCTTTTTACTTAAGGCACATTTTAGCACAGCTGCAGTCCCCATCTCAGAATCAGGCCCTTAGTTATCTGCTTAGGTGCTCTTGTCCACAAATTGATACATATACCTATGTCCATTGATGCTTCCCTTTGTGTACGAATCCAATTAATTTCTGCAATTGGTCCTAAATTGTAAATATTAACACTAACATTTGTGGTTCCGCACAATTGTTTATTCATCTTTATTTTGTCTTTATACATTTTGAGAGACACACATGGATCTACATTAATTGATTTCTAAAGTCCTTCTATACCAGCCTATTTCAGAGTACATCTATCCAAGCGTTGTGAGTGGTATATTTTATTAAGATGAAATCTTAATGCATATGTGATCTGCCTTTCACCCAATCAGACAGGTCCCAAGCATCCAGCGTTCCATGTAATGCACTAGTGCCGATTACAGCTTGCCAGGTTCTAAGGAGTAGTGGTTGCCAATGTCCTTCACCTTGTTCATGTGTCTCAAATGTCTAATGCACTGAACTTCTGATCTCTCCCAAGTCTCTAGCATAATCAGAAGCAGGGGCTGGCTGGCAACTTTCACCCAGGGAGGCTAAGACAAGCAATTGAGCCTGGTTCTTCTACCAGCACACGTGGGCTTGGTTTATCTCATGTGGCTGTGGTTTAAATATCTAACGCAATATGTGAAAAATAGTTATATAAAAATACAATACATACTAGCCCATCTGACAAAGCAAACAATACATAGTCAAAAGAGAACATTACAGTGATCACTATAAAATACAGGGACCATTCTAATGACTGATATAAAATACAGGGAGCCTCCTAGTGACACACATACTATACAGAAAGCATCCCAGTCAGGAGCTGATCTAGATTGTCCTTTTAGGGGGGGCAATTTAATTATTAATTATGGATTAATAGTGGATGAATGGCACTCTAGACATATATATATATATTGTGACACAGTCAGATTAGGGGTTCCCTCTCCTGGGTAGAAGGACTCCTTTCTTACACACACCCACAGCAGCAGGGAAGCAGCACACCAGTCTGGATGCAAGTACAAGCTGGTCGGCGCCAGTCTTTATTGTACAATGTCAGAAACAACATAAAGAAAACATAAACATAAATCCTAGCCCTGTCGGGGCACTAACTTCACAGGTAGTTCCCTCACTACCAGAACCTGGCAGGGCCTAATGCCCTCACCAGCAACCAAGGCACAGCACAACACTTACAGATAGGTTTTCAAGTGTCTCTGAGCAAACTCCCTGCCTGCTCTCCCAGGTGAGACAATCAGCCCTCAACACACTAGGCTTATATTGGCCAATCTCAGGTGGAAACCCTAACAAGCCTGTTACCAGGCTGCGAGAACCAAAACCTGGAGTGGCCATGGGTGGAGCCCTCTCTCTCCTCTCACCCACAACCCCCAGGTCCCAAACCGGCTTTTCAAAAAGCCGAGACTCAAGCCTGCTACACTGCAGACTTTCTCCTGGAGGTTTAAAACACATAAGACAGGAATCTGGGACAAATGTACCTGCTACAGACCACTTTACCAGTGATCCTATCACATATCCCCCCCCTTTGTTTCGACCTATGGGGCGGAACAACTGAAGCCCCCAAACAATGAACGCGTGACAACGCGTCTGCTTTAGACAACAGGCCCCCTGGCCTGTGTTCCACTGAAAATTTAAAAGTTTGTAACGCCAAGAACCATCTCGTAATTCTCGCATTACTGTCCTTATTTTCGGACATCCACTTCAAAGGGGCATGGTCAGTGATCAATTTGAACTTTCTTCCAACCAAGTAGTACCTGAGAGCCTCTAACGCCCACTTTATGGCCAACGCCTCCTTCTCCACTGTGGCATCGGGTAGGCATCGAATTTTGAAACACTGTTCAACTTTCGGAAGTCATTGCAGAAACGCACACTCCCGTCGGGCTTTGGAAACAACACAATGGGACTTGACCATTCACTATGTGATTCTTCAATAACCCCTAACTCTAGCATATTTTTAATTTCTTTTGACACCGATTCTCTTTGTGCTTCTGGTAACCTATAGGGCTTTAGATTAACTTTAACCCCTGGGTCAGTGATTATGTCATGTTTAATGACCGAGGTTTTCCCAGGTACGTCAGAGAACAGCACCCTATTTCTGATCAGAAACTCCTTGACCTCTTGTTGTTGAATTGCCGACAGGGTTTTTGCCACTGTCACTTCGGGAACTAAGGGCCCTGGATTTACTGGAGGGGCTCGGACGGCCGACAGTACCGTTCTATCTTTCCAGGGCTTTAAACGATTTATATGGTATATCTGTTCCGGCTTTCTTTTCCCCGGCTGGTAAACTTTGTAATTGACCTGTCCCACTCTTTCTAAGATTTCAAAGGGCCCTTGCCATTTAGCCAAAAGTTTATTTTCCACCGTGGGAACCAACACTAACACTCTTCAGCACAGGCTGAACACGCTCAGCTCAGTGCATGATGCAGACTGTGCTAGGGGGGGCGATCGCTCCAATCGCCCCCCCCCCCCTGGATCCGCCACTGATCCCAGTGAAATATAGTCGTAAAAAAGTAGAGGAGCAAATTTAACAAGCCATGCAACTGATGATGGCTATTGCTGGAGATCTAAATGCGTCAGAGGATGTCTTCCTATGCCATCCCCATCTATGAATGGTGAAAGTACAGGCAATCCACTGGAACAATAATGCTTATTATTACAATAAAGCATTTTATCCTTCACTGAGTTTAATAAATAATAATTTGTTTCCTTTTCTATTTTTGTTTTTACTTATCTCTTTATGATGATTTTTTTCCCCCCTGAAACTGCAATAGTAAGCCCAAATCCAGGCTTCCAGTACAATGGACATGTGTGACCCTGCAATGCTGGGTTTTGCATGCGCAGGTGCTGCCTAAAATGTGGCTGAAGGTTTTGGAATAGAATCAAGGAACTGTGGTTGCTAGAACACGGCGGGTGCTTTACATATTTCTGTATATCTTTAATGGTCATCTTTTCCCTGTCCTGTTATTAGATCTTGGTTATAGCATTACATTTGGGGGAGAGAACTGTGAGATTTTGGAGTAATAGGGGTCTAGTTACTAAGCATTAGATGGAGATAAATTGAACAGGATAAAGTACCAGCCAATCAGTGCCTAACTGTCATGTCATAGGCTGTGTTTGAAAAATAACAGTTATGAGCTGGTTGGTTGGTACGTTATCTTCATCCACTGTATCTCCATCCAAGACTTAGTAAATAGACCCCATAATTTGTTCTCTCCAAAACAGCCCCCCCACCCCTCTCTATAATGTACGATCGATCATTCTGGAATATTAATGCATTCAACTATCAAGAATACACTTATATTATACCCTCCATATGACCCATCCTCTCCTTTATATTAATAAGTGGTTTATGAAACCACAATACAGTATGGGCCTGATTCAGAGCCGCTCGTAAGCGGCCGCTCGTTCGCTCCGAGCGATGTTTGCCCAACTGCGCATGCGTACGGATCGTAATACGCATGCGCGAACCAGACAGTGCGGCCGAAAATCGTTTGTTCGCTAAATAGCGAATGCCTGCTCTTTTGAGTGACAGAATGAGGCGTATGTGGGTGGTAACAGGGGAAGGTGCTTGAAAACGGGGAGTGGAGATCCGAACGCAGGCGTGCTTAAAGGTCAAAACGGGCGTTTTAAGGGTGTGCATAATTAATACAGCAGCGTCATTGACCACGTCACTGGGTTATTTTATAGCCAGAACTGCTTGCAAAATTGTGGTAGCAAAAACCAACCACAAGAATAGCGAGCAGTTCATACCCTGGTTGATGTACTCGATTAATCTAATAAATAGCGGACGTGACGTAGGATGCGAGCGGCCAGGGGGCGTATTTTTTTTAAAAATGACCGCAAGTTTTGTTCGCTCGTTCAGACATAGAGGCGTGAACAGACCACAAAGAGCGAACGGTTCATTTGAATAGCCACCCCTATTTTCTGAACGAGCGAGCACAAATAGCGTCCGGCTCTGAATCAGGCCCTATGTGCAAAATGAACGTATATCACACTGCAGTACATTGCAACTATGTATATTTAACCCTCTATCAACCTACAACAAATGTATCCTGTCAGAATTCACACTCAAAGAAACTCATAACAACAATTTGTATATTTGTAATCTTTATATTAGTATCCTACAACACTATCAATTTAATACTATTATATCCACACCCCCACAATAGTTATGCCTAAATGATTTGAGAATTCCGCAATATGACTCATACCCGCCCGCTCCCCTTCAGAATAACAGGTGTTTTACAAGATCACATTATGGGCTGATTCAGACCCGCTCGCTAAATGCGGCTGCTCGCTCCCAGCATATGGAAATTCAGCTAAGTGACGTCAAGGCAGCTGCTTGCACGGCAAGGCATAAGCACACCCACTATGTCTTGGCGAGCGATCACTTTGTGTTTCTAGATGCCCACCAGCCTGTTTTTAGCCGCCCACTAGTGTACGTCATCTCCAGGAAGTATATACAACCATCGGTACATCGGGAACCATCAGGTCAGATCGCAGCGCTTGCAGTTGACTGTACCCTACCGCAAGCACTGCGAGCAGCTCAGTGTAAAAATCTACCAGGTGACGTGTACTATGACGCTGGCTGTTAATTATGCACACCCCAGAAACAGCGTAAAAACACTCTGGCACACCTGCGTCCGCAACTCCACTCCCCCGTTACTACTGGCCTGCCCCTGTTACCACTCACAAACGGCCTCTCCTGTCACTCACTCCACTGGGCTGTCTTTGCAGGGCGAGCAAGCACATTCCGATCGCTCGTACTAGTTTGCGCACACGCACTGCGAACTACACACATGCGCACATTAGCGAACATCATCTGCTACGAGCGGCCACTTGCTAGCGAGCGGGTCTGAATCAGGTCCTATGTACAAAACGAACACTTTGCAGACATCGTTAATGACCCATGGGAGAGTGCATCGCTGGTCATTTGGTGCATACACACTGGACGATATGAACGATATCGTTATCGTTCATATCGTTCACTTTTATCGTCTAGTGTGTATGCCCCATGACTGACAGGAGATCTTCCGGTGGGAGCCTAAGCCAGGAGAAGAACAAACACAGATGGATAGGTGGGCAGACCCGGAGAAGCCCCCAGAAGTAGTGCACTTCTATTCATCCAGCACAGCTGTTGCGCACGGCATCAGCGGGAGACTGCCGGCTATATTTCACAACATAAACCCCCATCCAGAGTGCAGACACGCAGGCTGCAAGTCCATGTAGGTGCCCCTGCCTTCCCAGCATAACATCATCTCCAGATTTGCGCAGTAAAAGTAGGAGGTGCATGCACTGGCCACAACTAATGTTTTCCCCAATACTGAGACTCTCACCACACACAAAAGGAATGAAATAGGTACTGTAGTACCTGCATAACATCTCTACCCCAGTGTTTCATCTCTACACCAGTGTTTTGTTTTTTATTTGTAGCAACATAAGGGACATTTCCTTTGTGGACAATGTGCATAGCACACACAGTATTCTATTTATACTGTAAATTTGACCATCGATACAAACTGTTTTAATGGTTGTTTTCTCACCACAGTATAAATTGGACCATTTTATTGTGATTTTATATTGTGTAATACCTATTGTTTTACAATTCCCACTGGACTCAATTAATATTGTTTTTTACAGTATAACTTGTCTTGCTAAAATTAATACAATATATTCCAATACTCAAACCCCTCTCACCTATCTTATATATAAAATTCATTGGTCTGTCTGTTTATTTATTTGTCTGTCTGTCTGGTTATGCATTCGGACATCCTGCACCGATTGGGATGAAACCAACGTGATGTGGTCCAGTTGTATCCTGGCCAGGTTTTAGAGCGGTTAGGGTCCTGGTCGGACCCTAACCGCTCTAAAACCTGTTGGTGTACGCTGGGCAGAACTTTGACCCAGGGAGTCTGTTCTTAGCCTGGATGGATTTGGATGAAAACTTCACAGAGTGGTAACATTGGATCCAAGAAGATATACTAGGGGGGTTGAGGTCCTAGACGGACCTCCCATTGGTGTACGCTGGGCTGAACTTTGACCCGGGGAGCCTGTTCTGGGCCTTCCATTGGATGAATTTAGATGAAAACTTCACAGAGGGGTGGCAATTGGTCTGGAATGCCTAATCTAGTGGTTGGGGTCCCAGTCGGATCTCACGGTGGAGTATGCCGGGCAGAACTGTGAACCAGGGAGTCTGTTCTGGCCTTCCATTGGATGGATTTGGATGACATCACATCATTTGGACAAATACTTCAGAGTGGTAACATGGGATCCCAGAAGACATACAAGGGGGATGAGGTCCCGGGCGTACCTCCTGTTGGTGTATGCTGGGCAGAACTTTGACCTGGGGAGCCTGTTCTGAGCCTTCCACTGGACGGATTTGGACGAAAACTTCACAGAAAGGTAACATTGGATCCCAGAAGACATACTATTGGGTTTAGGTCCTGGTCAGACCTCCTGTTGGTGTATGCTGGGCAGAACTTTGACTCATGGGGTGCTGACCAGAACTTTGACTTGGGGAGCCTATTCTGGGCCTTCCACTGGATGGATTTGGATGAAAACTTCACAGAGGGGTGGCAATTGGTCTGGAATGCGTAATGGAGTGGATAAGGTCCCGGTCGGATCTCACGGCAGAGTACGATGGGAAGAAATTCGACCCAGGGTGCCTGTTCTGGCCTACCACTAGATGGATTTGGAGGACATCACATAATTTGGACAAAAACTTTACAGATTGGTAACCTTGGATCCGAGAAGATATACTATGGGGTTGAGGTCCTAGTCGGACTTAATTGGTGTACGCTGGGCAGAACTTGGACTAGGGGAGCCTGTTCTGGGCCTTCCACTGGATGAATTTGGATGAAAACTTCATAGAGGGGTGGCAATTGGACTGGGATGCCTAATGGAGTAGATGGGGTCCCAGTCGGATCATACGGTGGAGTGCGCCGGGCAGAACTTTGACCCAGGGAGCCTGTTCTGGGATTTCCACTGGATGGATTTGGAGGACATCACATAATAAAACTTAATAACTTAAAGATTTAAACCCAGGTAATGCCGGGTACATCAGCTAGTTTATCATAAATAGAGAATTACTATATTTGCGCCTAGGTGCACCCACTTCTGTTCAGACCGATTGGTTAGTAAGCTGAACACATTGAAGCTCCGTCTGTCATGGTCTGCCCTCTCATGGTGAAAGAACTGTGTGAGCTTCTTTCAGCTCCTCCATTTTTATAGTGTTCCACCGTCATTAACTGATGTTAGTGACACTAAAAGGTGCAAGTGTCACTAAAGGTCGGACACAGTACAGTGCCTGACAGCCAGGAGGCAGGCAGAGGAACATTCCCGGCTATCAGGTATATGCATACAGAGTGCACCCTGGCCATAGCACTGCAGAATTATACGGGATCAGATGACAACCAGCTCCGTGACCCAGTGATCCCCTCCCCTGATCAGAAGCCCAGAGCACTTCCCTGTGCTTCTTCATGCAGCCACTGTACTATTAGCAGGGAGATGGGCAGTGAGAATAGGTACAGAGCAGAGGAGACTATCCATGTTTGTCCTTTCTTATCATTTATTTGTATACTGCTTTTCAGAAAATATTGAATCATTCACAGCTATAGTGTCCTGCACTTTGGTTTACAGAATGTGGGTGAAATGACTGATTCTAGCCAGTACTGTATATGTAAACAGCAATACAGTTAGTGGGGATGCAGGGCTGATGGGAGAGGGGGACTGCTGTGGCTGTGATCTGAGAGGTTGTGAGTGGCGTAAGTTCATCCCAGATGCCCGGAGGCAAGTTATAATTTGGTGCCCCTCCCGTCCCCGTCATAGCCGCTGACACTGTAATGTAGCAGTTCGCATGCAGTCAGGCTATAGATAGACAAAGGCAGCAGCTGGTGGTCTGACATGGAGCTCTCCACTAGTGTATGGTGGCTTCTCAGGTGTCGGGTAGAGGTGCCATGTGTTGGGCGGCCATGACGGTACACTTCAGGTACATAGTTACAGCCCTAAGTGGGGAGAATATGTTGTGGAAAATGGAGGTTGTGCCCCTTCAGAGCTGGAGCCCAGCTGCAGGTGCCTCCATTGTCTTCCATAGTTCTGCCCTGTGATGGTTTTATAAATGGGGCCTCAGATAACCTGCTGTCCCCATGCTGCTGAAATATAATGAAATATTGTACACACTAATGGCAAAGTGGCACCTAGCTAATGATCTAATGATAAACATATGAAATATACTGTATAAGATTGTATGCAGGAAAAGCAGGGTGTCTCATCCTATACTTACTTCATTGCTAACTAGTAACATGGACCCAGCTTATACAGGGTCACCTCAGCCTGCCTCTTCTCTGGGCCATACCACTTTCTCATGATCCCTTTGGTTTTGCAGTGGATTTGTACAGTGGTTCCCAAACTGAGTATTGTGGTACTCTGGGGTGCCATGGGGCACTTTCCAGGGTGCCACGGGTTGGTGTCCAGGACCAAATGAAATCATTTTGGTCAACGTGTATTGCCAAAACCAGTGCTGGTGGCTGGCAATCCTAAATTATGTGGACAAACAAGTGCAACCCTGTCCACCACCACATAACAAGGCTGACAGGTACAGTAAGCACAATTTACTTAATTTAATAATCCAATTGAATATTTAATTACTACACTATAGGTGTATTTGTATCTATCTATCTATCTATCTATCTATCTATCTATCTATCTATCTATCTAAATAAAGTCCAAATACTTGGCACTGAACTAAAAAACGTCAACTGCTGCTGGTGCCCTCCTCACAAACAACAAGTACATATACAGTAGGCGGCACTCAGGCATATATATAAAATAATCACACGGAGTTCCCGTAGTTAGGTCAACGTTTCAATTCACAAAATGAACTTTCATCATATATCTATCTATCTATCTATCTATCTATCTATCTATCTATCTATCTATCTATCTATCTATCCTGTATATGTGTGTGGGTATGTATGTATGTATGTATATATATATATACATATATATATACTGTATGTGATTGTGTTAAATGTATAATATCAAGAATCTGAAAATTATTTATTTTATATGCAATATTTTGTATTTGGGCTGTCTAGTCCAAATGTCAGCCTTGCCCTACTGCTTGGTGGAGTACTTTGCCCAAACAATTATAATATCAATTTAATATAAATTGCACCAGTAATTATCATTGAAGAATGTAGAGAAGCAGCATAAATCAATAACATTCATACATACATACATACATACATACATACATACATATATACAGTACATACATACACACATACATACATACATACATACATACATATATACAGTACATACATACACACATACATACATACATACATACATACATACATATATACAGTACATACATACACACATACATACATACATACATACATACATACATATATACAGTACATACATACACACATACATACATACATAAATGTTTGTAGGCTGAAGTTGTATTGTAATACTCTAACCTGAATTTACTTGTGAGGTCTCCATTGAGTAACATATGGTATGTGTCTATCAATAACCACAGAGAGGCTGGGAAATTCAAGAAAAATGTGAAAGCTAAGAAACAGATGCGTATGTTCTTCTCAGCTCTTCCCAGCCACCTGCGGCAAGATTAATAGATTAAAAATACCACATTAATGCACAGGATGAATCCCATAAGCTTATTGATGCTGTCTGGCTGTCCGAATCAAATGAAACTACTAAATTCACAACAGAAGCCACGTGGGTGCAAGTCCAGGGCAAAGCCTGTTAGATATACTAAAAAAAAATGTTATTCTTACAAAACTACTATTGGTGTAGTTTAAATAGTAAAAACTCACATTTTGTATTATGAATGTAATTCTACAAGGATATCTGAGAGCTGATTTTGTTTTTTATGGTAATATCCTGCCATGAAAGAAGTTATCTCCCCATGTTATTTACCATGATTTCTCAAATCATCGTCAGAATGACCCACATGGCAACTTAAATATGTCATGAAATCAAATTTTAATTGAAGTTCAAACATTATTTACTAATAAAGAAGAAACTTGCTAACATGCAGTAATCCACAGCAACCAATTGTCAGATATATTATTGTTGATGTAATGAAAGCCCCTTGGTTGAAGCAAACAATAGCAAACAGCACACTGAATTACATCATTTTACATATAATGTCAAACACCTCACATTTTGTGAGGTTATAGGGTCTTATTCTTACAGTTCTGTCAGTACAACATCTCTTCATTATATTGTAGTTCTGTCAGGGTATATGGCTTACCTATAGTTCTGTCAGGGTACTGTATATGGCATTTTACCTATAGTTCTGTCAGGGTATATGGCCTTATACCTGTAGTTCTGTCAGGGTATATGGCCTTATACCTGTAGTTCTGTCAGGGTATATGGCCTTATACCTGTAGTTCTGTCAGGGTATATGGCCTTATATCTGTAGTTCTGTCAGGGTAAACAGTATGACCGGTATACAATCGGGAAACCGGCTGCCTTAATACCGACAGCCGGCTTCCTGACTGTCATATCCTGGCGAGGGTGAAATGCCGGGCGTCTAGATGTAGACGCCTGAAATTTCCCCGACGTTGGGAGACCGGCGCCCGGCATCCTGATCGAAGGGATGACGGGCGCCGTAAGCGGACAGCCACGGGGGGGGGAGGGTTAGGTTTAGGGCACCCGGGGACGACTTATGGTTAGGCACCCCCCCCCCCCCGGGAGGGTTAGGCGGTATTTCTGTCAGGGTATATGGACTTACACCTATAGTTCTGTCAGGGTATATGGCCTTATACCTATAGTTCTGTCAGGGTATATGACCTTACCTAAAGTTCTGTCAGGGTACTGTATATGGCATTTTACCTATAGTTCTGTCAGGGTATATGGCCTTATACCTGTAGTTCTGTAAGGGTATATGACCTTACCTATTGTTCTGTCAGGGTACTGTATATGGAATTTTACCTATAGTTATGTCAGGGTATATAGCCTTATACCTGTAGTTCTGCCAGGATATATGACCTTACCTATAGTTTTCTCAGGGTACTGTATATGGCATTTTACCTACAGTTCTGTCAGGGTACAGTATATGGCATTTTACCTATAGTTTTGTTAGGGCATATGGCCTTATACCTGTAGTTCTGTAAGGGTATATGACCTTACCTATAGTTCTGTCAGGGTACTGTATATGGCATTTTACCTATAGTTCTGTCGGGGTATATGACCTTACCTATAGTTTTGTCAGGGTATATATATCTTTTTCTTATGGTTCTGACAGGCTATATGGCCTTATACTTATAGTTCTGTCAAGGTATAAGGCCTTATATCTATACTGTAGTTATGTCAGGGTACCATATGACCTTATACCTATAGTTCTGTCACAGTATAGGATCTTTGCCTTATAATTCTATTAGGTTGTATGACATTTATCTTATATTTCTGTCCAGGTATATGACTTTTTATTTATAGTTCTGTCAAGGTATAGGACATTTTTATTATAATTCTTTTAGGATATATGTATATGCTTTTTTATTACAGTTTTGTCAGTATATTGAACCCTTTACCTATAGTCCTGTCAGGGTATAGAACATATTGCCTATAGTTCTGTCAGGTTACAGTATATGGCCTTTTATCTATAGTTCTATCAGGGTACTGGACCTTTTTCTTATAGTTCTGTCAGGGTATATGGCCTTTTACCTGTTCTGTCAGTGTATATGACTTTTAATCTATAGTTATATTTTGGATGTTACTGTCCTGATAGGTACGCAGGAGCTGGATAATACTCTTTATAGAAAAGACATAGACAGAAATACCTTACTTTGGGCTACCAGCCATCACCCTGATTCGCTTAAGTCCAATTTACCTGTTTCACAATTTATTAGAATGTTACGTAATAATTCTGATGATGTTCGTGCTGAAGTACAACTAAATGAGTGTTGTGAACGCTTCTTTGAATGTGGATATGCGAGAGAAACCATTATGAGATGCATTACCAAGACTAAAAATAATTTTCAACAAGACCGAGAAACCTGGCGAGGAGCTGATTCTAACACGCTGCTATTGGGCACCCGTTGTGATACTAACCTCAGAAACATGAGGGCTATTAAGAAACATTGGCCCATTATCTCCACTGATACAGTGTTCAAGAGAATTTCAAAGAAGCCACCTTTGCTAAGTGTGAGAAGAGGGCCTAATCTGAAGGATGTCTTATTAAGATCTGATGTGCGCCTGATGAAACAACCTGATAAACAATGGTTTACGGCAAAACAACGGTTGTTTTTAACTGGTTTGGCTGCACTATGTGCAGAGCCTTTATTACTGGCAAATTATTTTGCCATCCGCATAATGGGAGCAAGATCTTTTTTGCAACATCGATTGATTTGTTTACTGGATCATGTGGTTAATTATTCGGTCTCCCCATGTGGATTATTCTACGTGGGCAAGACCATTCAGACTTTTAGAGAACGTATGTCACAAAACCGTTCTTCATTCAGATTGACTTATGCGACAAGTACGTCTGACAAACCCGTAGCTAAACACTTTTTGAAGGAGAAGCATCAAGTTTCGACACCAAGATACATGGTGATTGATTAGATTGCCCCATCCCCTAGAGGTGGTGACCTGGTTGTGAATTATTAAAAAGAGAGGTGAAATGGATTCACCAACTTCACACAATGGCAGCTAGGGGACTGAATGAGGTGAACCCTCTGGGTATATTTATTTGAAGATTCCCTACAATATAATTAGTGTTTTTGGGGGGATATCTACACTCTACACATTTTTTAGCCCTCAATTTGACTTTAATATAGTGTATGTATTTTTTGCAACACCTATTTTTGGGTGTTGAATACTCAAGACCTGTTTACCGTTTTTGTGCTTTTTTGTGTTTTTGTGCTCTATATATGTTTTTGTAATAAGTATTTAGATTTATAATCTATTTGGATAATTTAAATAATGGCTGTGCAGTGATTTAAATGCCCTATTATAACTGAGACCTCACCTGATATGACACCTTAGTTGGCTATATTATTAGCTCCATGTCATAAATTTTAATACATATTCCATTTATATTGTGCTGATGAGCAAGGGATAGTGATAAATAATGGTTAACTTTGATTGTCTCTTTGATGTTTCTGCTATGTGTGGCTCACTTTTTGTCTGTGTTTTCCATATGATATTTGTGTACTAGGAAGTGTCATGGCTGTGCGTTCCACGGGTGTGAAATGCAAGCCGGCAGTTTCCTTATATGTAACTTCCAGTCTCTGCATTCCAGGACGGACCGGTTGTATTATGTTACTATGTGCCTTTACCGCGGGACAAGCGGTGTGCAGTTTTACTGCACATGTGAATACACTGAGGCTCTCAATGGAGCCAGAGAGACTAACGTGAAGTTGGTGCTTTATGGTTTTAAGTTGTATATTGATAATTAGGCATGATATGTCCCCAGCAATACTAATGGGTATTAATAGCACTGTTATAATGGTGGATTGGTGTGGGCTATCTATCCAGATACCTGGTGGCCTTGACAAAGGTCCTGTTGAGGACTGAGACATCGACATGTTCTGATGACTTTGTGAGTGACATTAAATAGCTTTTTTCTATTTCTGTGCAAGCTTGGTGAGTGCTCTCTTTTTGTATGGATTATAGGTATATTAGGGTATAGGACCATTTGCTTATATAGTTAGATTTTTTTTTAGTAGGTGAAATGTGATTTAGGTTTGGTTGTCCTTCAATTAATAAATTCAACCAAAACTGAAAATGACATTTTTCGGTGGAAAATCCTAAGCTATGCATGACCTATGTTTCTCAGCTTTCATTCCTGACATTGCTAATGTACGATAATTCAACTCCCAAAGCATGACACTTTTCAACTTTCCCTAACTGAGGAACATTCCGTTATAATGCACAAGACCATGTGACTTGACATAATTTATTTATATTTTTAGACATGCAATTTAAAGATCCTTCTTTCAGAAAGTAATATCTACTCTAAGCTTTTAACTGAACTGCCTATTTCTGACTACAATGCTTTATGCTATCCTGGTAACATATTAATGGAGTTTACTCTTTGCAAGTTATAATTCACATTATGACACTTGAGTGATTAGTTTATTATACTGTGTGTACCTAAAACATTTTAAAAGCTCTTAAAATTACCTCCCTCTGTTATTTACCATGATTATCTTTGTAAATGAATAGGAAAAATTCACCATCGTTGCCACATTAGAAAGGAACAATAAATGTAGCTTCTAATAATGCATACCATGCCAGCTACTGACTTATCATTGATTTAACTGTATATTTTTATAGGCATAGGCTTGTACATGTAAGCCTTACATACACTCACTGACCATAAGCTATTCAATGAACAACGCATTATTCTCAATGCAACACTTTAAATAAATAATAAAACACACACACATATATACAATAATATACATGTATTTATTTAACTTCCCAATAACCCTTTTGTGTATCTTCTAGTCATTACCCAGAGCCATAATAGGTTCCCGTCAGTAGATTGGTCGGCAATATCTAGATAGACACTAAGTGGTAGACAGTCAATAGATAGACAGGGACAAAAGGTCGACAGGTGCAAAAGGTTGACACACAAAAGGTCAACATGGACGAAGATAGACAGTTAAAAAAGAATGACAGGGTCATTGAAGTGGTCAACACAAAAATGGCCGACATATGTTTTTCATGGTTAATGACAGGCACTTACTGGAGGGTGGATGGTTAGGGTTAGGCACTAGAAAAGATGGTTAGGGTCAAACACTTACCCTGACGGTTAGGGTTAGGCACCAGGAAGGAGGGTTAGGCACCAAGGAGAGGGTTAGGGTGAAGTTTAAAGATAGAAAAAAAAACATGTCGACCATTTTTTGTACTGACAATTTTAATGTCAACCTTTTGACCCTGTTGACCTTTTGTATCTGTTTATCTTCATCCATGTGAACCTTTTGCTTGTTGACCTTTTGTCCCTGTCTACCTATTAACTACCATTTGGTGTTTATCTATGTGTCCTTCTTTATACTGTAGATCTTTTATACCAAACCCGGCTGTAACTAGGGGTGTGCAAGCAGTACCGCTACCCAGGGGGTGTCCCTGTCACTACCCCATAAAACCTGCAGTTGGCTTGTAGTGTGCCTGGAAGGGCAGCCTGTAGGGCTAAGGTCACTCCGGCAGCTGCTCTTCTTCCTAGTGCCAAGGGCAGATCTAGATATTTCTTTTAAGGGGGGCGGTTTGCAAATGAGCTCTGACTCCTCCCCTCTCTATTCATTTCTCCTTCCACTTCCAGTCCTGGTTACTCCCATTTTCAGCCCCAACTTCTTTGAGCCTCCACCTCCACATCCCAATCACCAGACTATGGATGCATTCAGCCAGCAGTGAGATTGCCTGTGCACTCTCATCACATGATTTGTAGCAAATAGAACCAGATGAATACCTCAAAGGGTAACTCGATGTCACCTACACACTTGCAGGCAATGTATATGTGATGAAAAGTGCATGTCTTTAATTCGCCATTTAACTTAACAAAGCTGAGATTGAAGCTTCAGCTACAGTGATGTCAGGTGACCTGATGAATATCGGTTGAGCATATAAAATGGCTGCCTCCGCTGGATGAAGCATTTCAGTACATTCATGAAGTAGCGATTACAAGCAACTTTTAATAGTTCATTACAGAAACCACTTTCAATATGAATTTGGATCCCAATGATGGGAGTAACCACACTTTATTTCTCCCATTGAAATGCTGAGTAGGTAAACTCTCCTTTGCAGCAGTGGCATAGCCAGCTTTTGACATGAGGGATTTGAACACCAAACCTCCTATACTATATTCATACACTTAACATTGTACATATTATTTTAATCAGCAGAAGCTGCTTGTGCTAAATATCAGCATCGCTGTTCGAATAAGACGCATTTGAGGGTAAAAATCGCACGAAAAGACACTTGGCATGGAGCAACTATAAGGGCTGTTTAGCGTGCAAGGAGGCTAGATGTATGAGGACACATCTGTACAATGTTAAGGGGTTAAGGGTGCGAATAAGATGGATTTGAAGGCAAAACATTGCACAAAAAAATGCTCGCGCTACTGAGTCACATGGAGCACCCGCGTTATGTGTAGTGCACGGAGGATAGATGTATGTGGACACATCTGTAGCTCAGTATCAGTAATAGTGTGATTTGTGAGCACCTTGCAATTCAGTTACATCCTTCTGTATTTAAGACACACATTTCTCAGTGATGTCACACCCAGTACTTGAACCCACAACCTCACACATTGTAGTCAGACACCTAACATATGGAGATATTTGCTTCTGCATAGAAAGCCTGGTAATTCTATTTGAAGCTACATGTAATGGTCAGTATAAAACCATTGCAGCCAAGCAGATTTATGTAGTGTGTGGCTGCAGGAGATAGGATTATTGGCTGCACATTACATAGATCTGCTTAGCTGTAACGATTGTATACTGACCAATACACATAAAGAGGACAACAGACGAAATTGTCGATACCAACCAACCAGCTTATAGCTTTCATTTATCTAGTACATTTTTTCGAATGATAAGTAGAATCCGATTGGTTGCTATGGGAACAACTATACTTGCCCTTTTTTTTTTTTGTAAGAAGTTTTGATACATCTCCCCCTTAATAGAAAAGTGCAACTATGTAGCAAAACTATAGAAACAAACTGGCAACTACTTTTTACTGGGCTAATGAAACAAAACATCTGATTGGTTGCCATGGGATGTTTACAGCTCTGTGCTTTGTGCCCATGTGATAACTTAGAGGACCACTACATTGAAATGTTGGTTTCTATAAAAGGGCTGCTAATAACATTCACAAATATATATATGTAAAACTTTCATGAGCTTATCAGAAATTATATTGATTACTCATGGCACATTATAATTCACATTATGAAACTTGAGTGACTGGGTTATTGTTACTTTGTGTACCTAAAACATTCCAAAAGCTCTTAAAATTTCTTCCCTTGTTATTTATCATGATTATCTTTTCAAATGCATAGGAAAAATATATATCATTGCCACATATAAGAAAGGAACAATAAGAGCAGTTGCTAATAGTGTATAATGCTGATTTATGATTGATTTGGGTGACGATGGTGTCAATCCATTCTGCTCTCGTTGGGATGTAATAAAGTTGAAGGCTGGGTGAAAAAAAAAATCTAACAATAGAGGAATTCCTTGGCGAAACAAGAATTCTGCAAAGATAACTTAAGACCAAATTTCTTCTGAGAAACTTGCAAAATTCAGTGCTCAAAACTTGAATGTTCCACAGAACAATTTTACAAATTTCCAGCACGTAAAAGTAGTGTACACTGCAGGGCCGCCATCCGGAGGGTACAGGTACAGGGTAAGAGACCCGCACTGAGGGGCTGAGTCAGCAAGGAACGCACGGATGCAGACGCATGCACCCAGCTGCTGTGAGAATATGCTAATGAATGCATAAGCACGGCAATCGCAGCACAAATATGCAGACGCCCAGCACTACATAGTGTCGTCCCCTTTACCCTCCGCTAACGTCCGTACTGAGGCGCAAGGCTGAGAAAACATCGGGAACATCAAGTAACATCGCAGACTAACGGTAGACCAGACCCTTCCACAGGAGTTGAGAGGCTTCCTTCACGCAGAGGGATGCCAGGCTGCGTCCGGCATCACAGTGGCTAATTTATGTATGCCCCTGTAACGGGGTGCGAACGCACTGGCACGCCTGCGTTCGGCCGACTACTCCCCGTATCCACCCACAAACTTCATATCAATCACTTTTCCCTGGGTCTGCGTATTCACTGTGCTTGCTTTTGTGGACGCAGTGAGTGGTTCGCGCACGCGCACTGCGAACATTGGCCGATTGCGTGCGTCTTCAGCGTTCCTTGCTGACTCAGGCCCTGAGTAAGGAGCTCAACAGGACCTGTCTGCCCCGCCTCCCTCTGTGATTTCAACTTTTTTTTTCATTTTCAGCCAGCATATGGGTAAATTGAAGCACTTCCAACATATGGGCCTAGGAATTCTGGGTATTGTAGTTTTCTCTGCACAATAAATGGGAACTGTAGTTATGTGTAGAGCTACAGTTCCCATAAGCACTCAGCTAGCAGGGAATCCACTGAGCAGCCTGACAGTGGTTGGTCCATGTAACCAATGTGAGGGTGAAACCCCACGATGTGCGTACACTGACAGGGCATCTGATCACTGCCCGCTTTGACTATAATTCTGCTGAGAGAGAGATGGTTCTATAATTGTCATGCCTCCATATGTGGACTCGATCTGCACTTCACAGCATTGTATAGGCTGATTGACGGGACGAGAGGACATGTTTGATGATCAAATCAAATGATCTCGACCATTTTCAGGCATGTCCATGCTGTTAACAATTACCATTCAGTATATGGCCAGCTTGAAGACTATGGACTGTGCCAGAGCCGTAACTAAACATTTTGGTGCCCTGTGCCAGAAAGAGCATTGGTGACCCCCATCCTTATATTTTAAATATGGACAGCGCACCCAAACAAGTTGCATGGTCTTGTGGGGAAGGGGCATGGCCCCACAATAGTACCCCCAATTTAAATGATTCCATACAGTAGTGCAACCTTATTCACATTTCACTGCACAGTAGTGTCCCTTATTAACATTACACCACACAATAGAGCCCCTTATACACATTATGCCACACAGTAGTGCCGCTTACACATTACACGCACAGTAGAGCCCCTTATATACTGTACATTATGCCACACAGTAGTGCCCCTTACACATTATGCCACATAGTAGTGCCCCTTACACATTATTCCCTTACACAATATGCCACACATTAGTAGTGCCCTTATACACATTATGCCACATGGTAATACCCCTTATACCTTACATATTATGCCACATAGTAATGCTCTTTATGTCACGCCTGAGGGTTGGAGCTGGTTAGAACAAGTGTGGGAGGCTGAAATGGAGCCTAGGAAGGCGTGATTGAATCTGGGTGGCTTGTGCCTGGACTTCCTCATGCATTGAGGGAAGATAGGAGGCAGTGGAACTGCTGTAGGTGGCGAGCTCGAAGACGAGGACAGTAGGGAACAACTTTATTAGACTGGAAATTGAATTGGAACTGTAGTGGTAGAATCAGATAGGAACCGATGTAGTAGAATCGATTATATGGAACTGATGAAGCAGGATTGGATTGAAACTGATGTTCGGAGACAGTCGAATTGGAACCGATGTTTGGAGACAGTCAGGTTTGAACTGATGTTAGTGAATTGAAGAACTGGATCGGTTTGAGACTGATGATGAATTGAAGTACTGGGTCAGTTTGAGACTGATGATTGGAGATATCGATTGGGACCGATGATTGGAGATAACGTCTTGGACCAATGATTGGAGATAATGGATGGGACCAATGATTGAAGATATCGGCTGGGGTCGATGACTGTAGATATTGGCTGGGACCCATGATTGGAGATATCGACTGGGACAGTTGGAGGTACTTATGAACAAGTCTCTGTGGTAAAACCATACTGGAGTACTAGATGGAATTAGAGATGTGATAACCAGACTTGGAACTGGAATGCTACGTACTGTAACCGTTAATAAACAGTACCTGAGAGCTCAGCACAGAGCTGTGACCTTAGCAGAAGCAACGATGTACTGGCAAAGTGGGCCAGTCAGGAAATTGAATTTAGAGGTATGGATCCCCAGGGATTGGATCTGCTAGTCTGGGAGCAGCACTCTGAGTGGTGGAGGAGAGTTAGGTTACTGAATTCAACATGGCTGTACCCATACCGAGTTTTGCAGCCTGCTGAGTAAACACACTGAGAGCACAGAGCAGGAACAGTGTGGTCAGACCTCATAGCCAGCTGGATGCGATGTGCAGTGCAGGCGGACCTCTGCGTCATCTGGGGTGCGGTCACTGCGCGAGCGGACCTCAGCGCTAGCTGGAACAAACACTGCAGAGGTAAAACATAGGATAATATGGGAAAAATGAGCCACTTGTGACACATTACACATTATGCCACAAATTATCACCCCCCCCAATCCCCTCCCTATGCCTCTATTAGTAAATCTTGATTTAATTAATTCCAGCCCCAGGACCCAGTGTAACATCCAGCCCCAGGACCCAGTGTTACTTACAGTCCCAGCCCTTAGTGGCACTTCCAGCCCCTAGTGGCACTTCCAGCCCCAGCCCAGTGTCAATGTCTCTTCCAGCCCCCAACACTTACCTTACTTATGGCCACCCGCCCGCCAGCTACTCTGCTGAAGATACGTGATGTCATGATGACGTCTCTCCATCTCTCCCTGCAAACACTGCGGGAGACAAAGCACAGAAGACAGTCACTGCCAGCTTCAATGTATATTAATAGCGGTGCACCAAGCGGTGAAGGAGCTGGGCACACCGCTACCACTATGCATTGCAGTGGGTGCTAGGCAGTGGGGGTGCTTACAGATCATGGTGGTGGCATCCAGTTCTGCCCACAGGACATCTGCGCTGTGCGGTGGCATCGGCTGCACCACAGAGCCTAGTTATGGCCCTGGTCTCTGCATGCATATGAGTTGCACTGTGCATGTGTCAAGCTTCATTACCGTCAATGGACGCAGTGTGATTCAAAGTCAGGAAGCGCATGCAGGAGTGGCGGCTCAAACGCATTTTGGGGGCATGTCCAGGACTGCGATTGTGATCCCGAACACAGTAATAATCGCTCTGTTGTTTAAGTTTCCACAGCCACTATGGGCCTGATTCAGCAAGCAACGCAAGTGAGAGAACGCACGGTGCGAGACGATGTTTGCGATCTGTGCATGCGTATGCATCGCATTGCGCTTGCGCAAACAGATTGCTTAATACGATAAGTGCTCTCAGAGTACGCAGGGAGCACGCAGAGACCTTTGATGTTGATTGACAGGAAGTGCCATTTGTGGGTGATGACTGGGGGGTGGTGGGCTGAACGCAGGCGTGCCTGTGCGTTTGCACGCCGTTACATGGGCATGCATGAATTAATCTCAGTTGCGCCGCATGCAGCCGGGCACCTCTCTGTGTGCAGGAATCTATAAAGTCTTGCTCAGGGTCAGGTCTACCTGATGGCACTCGATATTCCCAATGTTTACGCTGTCAATCACGGCATAGGTGGGCGGCTTTATGTTTTGCTGGGTGTCTGCTTCTTGTGCTGCGGTCTCCTTGCGTATGCATTGATTAGCATATCCTCGCAGCGTCCGGGTGAGTGCGTCTGCTAGTGTGCGTTCCTTGCTGAATCAGGCCCTCTGTGCGATCATAGGGTTGATTAGATGATCAATTATCGACCAATGTGCATCTGATGTTACATTCCCTTTCGCAAGTGGCAGAATCGAGAAGCAGCCAGTGGGCATTTGCATATTTTCGCAAGCACGCAGAATCACAGCTGAGGAGCCATTTGCATCCACTTCTGAATCAGGCGCTATTAGTGCAGATTATTTTATACTACTCACGTAAATAAATTTGGGAATACACATAGATTATCAATACTTGTTATTAGATACTCTGGGTCTGATTCAGTGATGGACGCTAATGCTACAGCTGCTGCAAATTTGTATAGAGACGGCCATCAGTGGCTTCATAAATTCAAGAAACTCATTCAGACCCAGGACGCTCGCAAGCGGGTCGATGGTACCTAAAGGCGCATGCGCACGACGGAGGCTGCTCCGTCGTGCGCATGCGCGAGACCCGGGGGACGTGCTGTCGATGGTGAGTGACAGCACGCCCCCTTTGGTGGGCGTGCCGGGGCCTGGCTGCCCAGACGGAGGCGTTCCCATGGGAACGCCTACCGTCTGGGTCCGGCCCCACTGACATCACTAGTGATGTCAGTGGGAGTGATTTTGGCTCTGATAGAGCCAAAATCACTCCAGGGCTTGCGGCAGCGAGACCCTACCGCAGGGTCTCGTCGCAAGCCCGATGGTCGCGATGGTCTTGACCATCGCGACCATCATCATGGGCGCTCGCATAAGCTGTGGGTGGTAACCCACAGCTATGCGAGCGTCCAGGAGGACGCACCAAAAAAAAAACATAAACGCCCTGATTCAGAGCGGGCGCTCGTTCAGAGCGTCCGGCTCTGAATCAGGCTCTGAGTACAAAGATGCAGCAACAGTCGCAGATCAGTTGATAATCGGCTTTCTGGGTAACCCTATAGTCATGCAGAATGGCCGTGGGAACTGAGTCACTGGAGTAATTTTTACTGTGTACAGGATCGCGACAAACATGCGTTTCCGTTATCACCACGCCTCACAAACAGCTCCTCCTGTCTGTCAATCACTTTGTGAATAATTCCTAAGTGCAAGCAACATCGGTAATTAAACTTTACGCATGTGCAGTGCAATTCAGACGCATGTGTACGGAAATCGCTCAACTGCGTAAACATCGGCATTCCATCCAACTCTGAATCAGGCCCTATGTTCAGGGGTGTAACTAGAACTTTGTGGGCCACGCAGCAACATTTTAAAGGAGTCCCCTTTCTTAGAGACACATTTCTCTCCTTCACAGTTGTTCATTTTATGCCCCGTAGTAGTGCCCTAGTTCATAATATACCACATTATAGTGCAGCCAGTACACATTATGCCACACAGTGCCCCCAATTCACATATCCCATATAGGGTCCCCAATACATATTATGCCAAATTGAAGTGCTCCCAGTTTACAAATGCCACATTGTAGTAATCCCAGTTCCTAATATGCCACATTGTACTCCCTCTAATTCATTTAATACCACATTTCAGTGCCCACAGTTCATATTATGTCACATTACAGTGCCCCCAGTTCCCATTATACCACAATACAGTGTCCTCTAGTTCCCATTATGCCACTCTATAGAGCCTCCATTTCATATTATGCCATATTACATTGCCCCCAGTTAATATTATGCCATACTATGGTGCCTCCAGTTCATATTGTTCCACATTACAGTGCCTCACTTCATATCATGTAACATTACAGTTCCCTCCAGTTAGATTATACCACATCACAGTGCCCAGTTCAGAGTATGGTACAGTACATTGCACCCTTACCATTATAACATTTACTATACACACCACTCACTGAGAATAAAATGTCACCCCATTCTTGCCAGGGAACAGGTCAGGGACATTTCCTTAGCAGGCAATTTCCGGGAACCAGATCGACAACTATATGACCTGTGTCTGGGGTCCCCTCGTACACCCACTATTAGCTACACCCATACTAATAGTCTATGAACTTGGTGCATTGATAACATTTTGTGTTATTAACCAATTTCACATTTGTTTTGTATAAACAGATTTTTATTGTGTTAGGAATTCTATATTTTTAGATTTGACTTACTGTGTATGGCTAACAATATACAGCACACTCTCAGCTGTAACTATCAGCTTTATGATCAAAATGTACAATGATCCAGAAGTAGAATTTTCGAAGCTGTTATCTAAGAAGCAGACTGATTTTTAGCGAGGAAATTCCTGCATCATGCCTGCTTTATGTCTATTTGAAAAACCTTATTTTTGAAGATGAGAGATCTATAGTTAAAGGATCAACCTTTATATCCAGAGGTAATAACATAAAAAGCATCACCACAAAGGCACAGCACTGAATAATTGGACCTCTGAGATCACTGGATATTTCATCACTGTGTGCAGCTCCCAAAACTTTGCGGATATCCCCTTGAGTTCTCAATGTCACTTTGCTGGCAACGAAGCGATGCTTTAGAGACAAGTCAATTTATGCTTTTCACTTGCTCTCTGAAAAGTTGATACTGTATATCTGGACAGTTAGAAAATATGAAGATCCTTTTAAAGGGGCCTATTTATCAATTAATATTTGTGGAATATTCACCCAAAACACATGCTTTTAGGGGGTACCCGCAAATAATAAGTATCCAGCGGGATATCAACATCCAAGGGGGCTTGTGTGTAGCAGCCCCCACCTCTGAGCAGCGCCAGCCCCCCAAGCTCCACATCTTCCCTTGTGCTAGCAAATGCTTCCTCCTCCGGGGCACCAACTTCCCAGGGAAGTTGCACACAAGAGAGGAAAAGCTCTAGTACAGTTCTATAGTCTTTACTTTTACTGCACGGCACCATATTCCCTATGATGTCACTGGGAAGATGACACCGCAGAGGAGGAGGGACTCACTTGCTGCCACATGGTAAGTATACCATGGGTGTAGGGTGTGCGGTACGGGGCACCCCTGCATCCATTATAAATACGCCTATGTTGGGTGTACCGAAGCAGATATAGGTGATTTCTGCTGCGATCCCCCGTTATCACTCATAAAAGCAGCATAAGTTTCTATGGGGGGCTGCTTTTTTGCTGAATTTACCAAGTTCCGGAATGCATCACTTGGACCCGGTAGCTAATGCCAACTCCAGGTCTATAAAAAACAAAAACCTCTGGCACTGTGCCAGTCTTTGCTAACTTCTACGCATGTGCCGTCTTCCTGAACGTAACTGTACAGATATTGCCACCTGCAGAAGATAGGGAGTTGGGTCCTGCATGGAGAATGGAGGGGGGGGCTGTTAATATGTCCCTGAAAACTGCCCCAATTTTATTAAATACAACCACTACAACTACTCTTTGGAAGTAAGGTTATATGTATTCCTCCCCATCTAATGTGTACAAGTTCCCATTACTACACCGCTCTTGTTTGAAGTGAGTCACCTCCATGCTGTAAGAATACATCATTGTAAATAATGATCTAGTGAATCTGCTTGAGATTCACCCTGAGTATAATAACAGATCAGGCAATCTATTACCCCTAATGTGTTACTGTATTAACTTCTTTTTGCCTAATAATGCTTAATTCTCTGGTGTTGAGCGATCAGTCTGAATTGTTCTCATTTATGTTTCTTGTGACAGAGCCATGGGATTATTTCATTATTTATCCCAGGCTGTGTCACCAGTACATACAGCACATTTATATTTTCAGAAGGAATGACTAATTAGCACATATGTGATGTCTTCTCATGTGCAACTGGGAGCTCTCTTCATTACTTTTTCATATACTGTTTTTGTCTGTGTGCCCAAAGTAAGCCAAAGATGCAAAGTGAATGTGACAGCTTGAGATAAGATCCATGTTATTGTGCCCGAGTGAGGGAGAAGCGAAAGAAACAGGACCTTTATGATACATAAACAGTTCAGGGCATCTGTCCAAAATGATGTTCTGCAAACATGTATGATAATGAGAAAGGTTGGTAGAACGGGGCACATGGATGTTATAAGAGGCTTAGCTCTACCAGCAAAGCACAACAACCTGTTGATTATATTATTTTATGTGACTCATACAAATCTAGACATACAATTTCAAAAAAACTGTTTTTAAGGTACTGTACAATGACCACCTAACATTAAAATACTAAACGGGGTCTACGCACTAACCCTTGGAGAGGCATAAAGTGGATGGAGAATGTAGGAACCAATCAGCTCCTAACTGTCATTTTTCAAATGCAGCCTTCAGACTGTATTATAGGTATACAATAGGTTCTTGAGAATGGGCTTTCACTCCATGGCCCTCATTCAGACCCGCTCGCAAGCGGGTCGATGGTGGGGTACTACGCACGTGCCACGTGCAAGCCCCGGAGCGATTGAGAAATTCACTCGCTCCGGGGCTCGCTACAAATGGGGTGGCTGTCGATGTTGATCGACAGCTCGCCCCGTTTTGTAGACGGGGAGGGGGGGTGGCTGGACAAATGGAGGCGTTCCTGAAGGAAAGCCTGCCTTTTGTGGGCGGCACTACTGACATCACTCGTGATGTCAGTAGTGAGCTTCCTGCTCTATTAGAGCAGGAAGCGCACTGGGGCTTGCGGAAGATGAGATCCTACCACAAGGGTCTCGTCACAAGCCCGATGGTCGTGACCATCGCGACCATCACCTGGCCGCTCGCAAAAGCTCTGGGTGGTCACCCACAGCTTAGCGAGCAGCCAGGAGGCCGGCTACAAAAAAAAAAAGCGTCCGCCTTCATTCAGAGTGAGAGCTCGCATTTTTGCGAGCGGCTCTGAATGAGGTCCCCATGTCCGCACATACAGTATGTGCACCATGTGTATAGTGTATTTCCACTGTGTAAAAATAGAAAATGGAATTTGACAGAACACTTATCTTAGCGATTTCTTGGGACAAACAGAGATTTGCTGCCGTGCTGGTTCCAAAGCATCACTCTTCAGTAACTAACGTTCCCACATGCTCAGCCTGATAGCCGTGCATGTGCAATAAGTAAGCTGGGTCTGAATTCGGAAGTAATTGTGATGGTATTAATTAATTTGATCCCATAAAAAAATGTCTTATTAATATATATGGGAACAAATTAAGACTAAGGGGTCTATTTACTAAGCAGTGTTAGGAGACAGAGTGAAAAGTGATAAGGTGCCAGCCAATCAGCTCCCAACTATAAATACAAAAAAACCAGCGCTGAAAATAGAAATAAAATAAATTATTAAAGTGATGGATGGTTATATTTAAACAATAAAATTACATTTAATAGTAAAAAACATGAAGTAGATCAGATGTGTCAAAATGGGTATATATTGAACCAAATAATAAAAAATGGCACATTTCAAATGGGTAGCTCCTTAGAAAGATAAATTAAATAAAGTTTCTGTTTCTGTATGAAAATGGTATAGATGGGACCTAGGACTCCTTCCACTGTATCCAATTAGTGAGATTGAATGAGCAGCAATGAGAAAATGAGCATAGGTTTCAACACAGTCTATAGCATCCAAAGAGCAAAAGACAAGGCTATATATATTGTAATCCACCTGTATTGGTCTCCAGCGCCACACTCACTTAGATAAGGATGAGGAAGTCCAAATAGTACTCCAATGTAAAACAGGAATATTCAATTAGTGGTCTCAACGCGTTTCACTGGGTAAGTGTACACCCAGCTTCTTCAGGAGTATAGGATCTATGTGGCAAAAGGTGCTTTAAATACCCTAGGGTAATTGGTTGATTGGCAACACATATGATACATGTTAATATAAAAACTGTCCATCAAACATGATTAAAAAGCTTATATATAGTAAGAAGAAGGTAATCCTATTAATCCTCAACACAGAAAAATCTATTATTAATAACAAATTTGGAACAATTCCACAATCTTTAGGGAGAAATGGTTTATTTACATAGAGTCCGGGTGTCATGTGACCATATTCTGTTATTTAATTGGCTATGGGGAACAGAAAGGATCCAAATATCAACAATGGTGTCACATGATCCTCTGTCATGTGAAACCGTGGTATTACCTGGCTGTAATAATCCGGAATCTCCGTGCATGCCGCAGTATGTTGGTAATCCCTGCCGGTCACGTGTTTTGCCTTCCACACGTGACACAATGTGTTCCGATCACCTGACTGCATGGAGGCTGGTAATAGATCTCATAGGGAATACAATATAAACTACAATTACCGGCAGTCATCACTCCAAGTCATGTGATACTATGTCACATGACTTTCAGCCAATTTGATCAAATGTCTATGAAAAAGACTATGATACCCAGCACTCCACGTTCCGATCATGTGACAAGAGTTTTGTTATCACATGATTGAATAGTTAATATTTATTAATAATCTTTACATAAAAAACAAATCGATTTGAAGGTAATAGGTTTCACAATTAAGAAGGTGAGTATAATACCCATATAAGAGTATATTCGGATCAATAAATCTATATATCCACACTAATATCCATTATGATGGTTAAACTTAACTACATAGAAAACTTATGTCGATAACAAGGTGATGCTATGTCACATGGTTTTCAGCCAATTTGATCAAATGTCTATGAAAAAGACTACGGTACCCAGCACTCCACGTTCTGATCATGTAACACGAGTTTTGTTATCACATGATTGGGTAGTTGATATTTATTAATAATCTTCACATAAAAACATTCGATTTGAAGGTAATAGGTTTCACAATTAAGAAGGTGAGTATAATATCCATATAAGAGTATATTTGGAGCAATAAATCTATATATCCATACTGATATCCATTATGATGGTCAAACTTAACTATATAGAAAATTATGTCGATAACATTTATATCAGTATGTTATAATATTGATTTTTATTTTTATTATTATTTTTATATTTTTATTATTATTAGACTTTTTAACAAAGACCCACTAGGGTAGAGGAGGGGTATTACCTGGCTGTGATAATACGGAATCTCCAGGCACGCCGCAGTATGTTGGCAGTATGTTGGCAATTCACGTGTTTTGCCTTCCAAACGTGATGCAATGTGTTCTGATCACCTGACCGCATGGAGGCTGGTAATAGATCTCATAGGGAATACAATATAAACTACAATTACCAGCAGTCATCACTCCAAGTCATGTGATACTATGTCACATGGCTTTCAGCCAATTTGATCAAATGTCTATGAAAACAGGCTTTTGATATGATACATACCTTCAAACAACGAGGCTATCCAGAAACCTTACTGGATAAATCTTTCCAAGAGGTACTTCAAATGGATAGACAAAAATTATTGAAACCTAAAGACATGTTTAAACACTCCCAAAAGGAGATAGATCAAACAGAGATATATCCTTTGTATGTAAATACAACAACAGCTTCCGACAGATTAGATACATTATAGTGAAAAAGTATAGGGTGTTAAAACAAGATAACATCCTACCATCAAAACCTAAAATTACCTATCGAAAAAACAGGTCACTGAAAACTATTCTTGCACCAAGTCACCTGAAAAATATTAATGTCATGAATAAGAATTCAATAAATGAGACAAACACCAGTTGGTTATTTTCAAATCCCAATGGGTTCTATAGATGTGGGAAATCCAGATGTATCATGTGTTCCCACTGGCAAGACGTACCACTGAAATAGATATACCAATTTCTAATGAAAAATACAAATTAGGTTCCTTTATGAACTGTGACTCCAAATTCATTATTTATTTATTGATTTGTGATTGCGGCCTCTTTTATGTGGGACGTACAATAAGATCCCTAAAATTCAAATTTATGGAACACCGCCGTAACATCATTAATAATAACATTAAACACAGTGTTCCACGACATTTTATTGAAAAACACAACAGCGACCCTTCCCGACTTAGAATCATAGGATTAGAAACCATTTCACCTACTGCTAGAGGGGGTAATAGATGGACTTTGCAGAAGGGAAGTCTATTGGATGCTTAGATTTAATTCCCTTTACCCCGATGGTCTCAATGAGGCCATCAAACTCAACTCTGTGATTAATTAATGTGTTTTATATAATCTCTAAGATAGGTATTTTTAAATATAGGTTATAGTGAACTATGGCCCTCATTCAGAGCCGTACGCTCTGAGCAGAGCGCACGCTCTGCATGAGGGCCGGGCTCCTTTTTCATGGAGCGTCCTCCTGGACGCTCGTATAGCTGTGGGTCACCACCCACAGGCTATACGAGCGTGCATTTTGATGGCCGCGATGGTCGTGACCATCGCGACCATCGAAATTGCGAGCCGGAGCCTGCGGTTGAGGTTTTCAACCGCAAGCTCCGGAGTGATTTTGGCTCTATCAGAGCCAAAATCACTCCCACTGACATCACTAGTGATGTCAGTGGGCCGGCTTCTGACGGGAGGCGTTCCCGTGGGAACGCCCCCGTCAGGGAGACACGCCCCCGGCACGCCCACCAAAGGGGGCGTGCTGTCAATCAACATTGACAGCACGCCCCCTTTGATCGGACACAACGAGCGAAGGAAAGTCCTTCGCTCGTCGTGTCTGGCGCATGCGCACGACGGAGCTCCCTCCGTCGTGCGCATGCTCAGTGCAGACCATCGACCCACTTGCGAGCGTACAGCCGCTCGCGAGTGGGTCTGAATCAGGCCCTATGTCTATATGTTATGTAGAGAACATATTTTCAACACATATTTTTTTCTTTTCTCTGTTTTGATATGTTATGATTAAAAGAAATCCGATTAATTACAACAGACACACTTTTTTGGTATCTGGAATCCGTGTTCAATTTTATGAATGGGCTACTATGTTGATACTAATATTGAAACAGTTAATAGGATGATTTTATTACATTTTTCTCATTTTTATGGAACTGTGAGGGGGCGTTTTTTGGACTCTATTGTATATACATATATGCATATATATATATATGTGTGTATGTATCTGTGTATATGGGGTGGGAGTCTGATTACCCATTCTCTACCCTAGTGGGTCTTTGTTAAAAAGTCTAATAATAATAAAAAGATAATAATAAAAATAAAAATCAATATTATAACATACTGATATAATTGTTATCGACATAAGTTTTCTATATAGTTAAGTTTGACCATCATAATGGATATCAGTATGGATATATAGATTTTAAAAAGAAATGTAAAAAGTATTCTTGCTCCTAGTCAGTTGAAAGCAAAGCCAACAGGTAATATAAAACATTGGGAAAGTCAATGCAAGGGCTTTTTTAAGTGCGGACATTGCAATGTCTGTAGGTTCACACACCCTATATCTAAGTCATTTATGAACTTTGATGATTCAAAAAGTTTTCCGATAAGAGAGTGTATGAATTGTTTAACCACATGGGTAATTTATGTCCTGGAGTGTCCCTGCAAGCTGAAGTACGTGGGTAAAACAAAAAGACCTTTTAAGATGCGAATACAGGAACATTTGCGCAGTATTAAAAATAAACAGGATAACCACAGTGTTCCCAGACATTTTAAATTGGTTCATAATTCCGAGGTGGGAGGTTTTACGTTTAAAGCCATAGAACATGTGGTAATGGGAGAGCGAGGTGGGGATATAGAGAATCAACTATCCAAAAGAGAGATGTTTTGGATATACACACTCAATACTCTAGTCTCCCATGGGTTAAATGATAATTATGAAATTGCCCCTTTTTTAGTATAAGGTTTTTATGCTTTTTATGCTGTTTATATTTATCTGTTTTATATGATGGTTACTATTTTTATATTATGCTCCTTTTTTTCTGTATTATTTATTTTATTATTGATGTCTTTCATTATTGTATTTATATCATCACTGTAATCTTTGTTGACATTATAGGCTAATGAGTGTGTAGGAGCTGATTGCCGGTGGTGCAGTCATCAGTGGTTTTCTAATAGTCGGAGTATACGGCAAAATGGCTGCCGGAAAAACACGAGAGGTAGAAGACCTCAATAAAATGGCCGCTGATAACCGATAGCTAGGATATATGGCAAAATGGCCACCAGTGACATGCTAGAGGTAAATGCCTCAACAAAATGGCCGCCGATAACTGTGCATACACCCGATCGGAGGGTGACGCAGCACCTGGTACTGACGGCACTGTGACCGTTGGTGGAGTGCGGGACGCCTGGTCACTCTCAAAAGGGGAACGCATGGACAGGGGTCTTTAGCGGGAGGTGGAATATGATGATGAGCGGAGCTAAGTTGCGGGAGTTGGAACGCACTTCCGGGAGTGCGGAATGCAAACAGCGGGAGCTGAATTTGGGCGGTACACACACCTACCACTCAGGCCAATTTACTAGGGTATATATAGAGTGCAAAGATGTATATGAGTTATCCTCCTGATGAAGTCCGTATGATTGTAAATGGACGAAACGCGTTGAGGTGGCATACGTTTGTGACAGGTGACATCCTCTGGTGGCGACATTTGTGCTGCTGCAGATTCACAGATAAGCCTTGAATATCTTGTTTTTATGTACGGGCATTTGCTTTAGTTTTATTGTGTCCATTAAACCTATTTGTGTAGTATTACACTATGGTATTCTCTATTCTTATATATTTTATGATGGAGAACTGATACCGGGCTGCTCATAGGATCTGGGTCCAAGGATCTATAAGGTAATTTATGCTGATATAAAAGTGGTGTATTCCACTTATTAAGGTACACCCCCATTCATATAGAGGTGTTTACATTTGGTGGAGGCTACCATAAAGTTGAAATATTGCACTAGGAGGTGCTCTCTCTCCACCCTTTTGTTTTATAGGATAATACGCTGTCTGAACAACAGTTTTTGGGAGAAGGAGCTGCCACCCTTAAGACTTGGGGAGTGCATCAACTGATGATCATTGAGACATTGAACTGATTGAACTGAGACTAAGCGCCGTTACCACTTTCTTTTAATGGATATTTAGATTTATTGATCTAAATATACTCTTATATGGATATTATACTCACCTTCTTAATTGTGAAACCTATTACCTACAAATCGAATGTTTTTTATGTGAAGATTATTAATAAATATCAACTATCCAATCATGTGATAACAAAACTCGTGTTACATGATCGGAACGTAGAGTGCTGGGTACCGTAGTCTTTTTCATAGACATTTGATCAAATTGGCTGAAAACCATGTGACATAGTATCACCTTGTTATCAATATAAGTTTTCTATGTAGTTAAGTTTAACCATAATAATGGATATTAGTGTGGATAAATAGACTTAATGATCTGAATATACTCTTATAGGGATATAATACTCACTTTCTTAATTGTGAAACCTATTACCTTCAAATCAATTTGTTTTTTATGTAAAGATTATTAATAAATATTAACTATCCAATCATGTGATAACAAAACTCTTGTCACATGATCGGAACGTGGAGTGCTCGGTATCATAGTCTTTTTCATAGACATTTAATCAAATTGGCTGAAAGCCATGTGACATAGTATCACATGACTTAGAGTGATGACTGCCGGTAATTGTAGATAATATTGTATTCCCTATGAGATCTATTACCAGCCTCCTAACACTGCTTAGTAAATAGACCCCTTAGTCTTAATTTGTTCCCATATATATTAATAAGACATTTTTGATTTAACCACCTGTGCTCAACCATGGATATCTTTAAAACCTGAACTGTTGGGCCTCCTTGAGGACCATGTTTGGGAACCTCTGGTCTAATTGAAACAATGAGGAGAGTTACACAAATACTTAAATTACTTCCTAGTGGCAATATGTAATAAAGCCACTCCTTCTCAAAAGAGAATATTTCTATAAATTGCCATGTACACGGCAGCCCTACGAGTCGATGCTTTCCCATGGGTTATTAGCGAAAGACACAGGCAAAACAATCTCTCCGTGGGAGTAAGAATCTGTCTTAGTACAAGCCTGCGTCATGCTCTAAAAATTCTCTAACACAAAGCGCTACCATGTAAACGGAATTTCCCAGAAATCTGTTCGTCTGATATGATGGGATCTTTTGCACATTGTATCTCAAGAGTAGTTTAATGTTCTCTCAAACTCTTGTGTATTATAATTGGTGCATTGCCATGGATAAAGAGCGTGCAAAGCAAAATTAAATATGTTACAATTCTATTTCGATGTATTTGATGCCTACACATACAGTATTTACAGTTTCATAATTCAGCCCAGTTTTCTCGCTATAAAGCTTTAACATTTTTACCTCCCGTTACTAATTTGAAATCTTCTGTGCTCTCATGCAGTGAAACATGACATGGGGAGACAGGCTCACATAATTAAAGATTGGCCAAGACAGGAGTTTCCTTAATTAGGTTTGGCATTATCTTGAAAATGTACCTGTGAGACCAATCTGACATTAAAATAATACCTAGGATAACCTTGCAATCAATGATTTTTTTTCCACTCACGCTCCTAAGTATAGTAAAGGAAAGGCAGCTCGGCTTATTGAAGCGTATGTAGTGCAATCAATATGGTCTTCGTGGAGCCATGGAAGTATTTGTGCGCTGAGTATAAAAGTTTTACTCAGACTGAATGTGATACTTTCTTGTTTTTTTTTTTTTCTTTATAACTGCTTAGGGTTTCATAAAAAAAAAAAAATGTAATGTAATGTATAAATGTGGTAATTTGCTATAAACAGAATAAATATATATACTAGGGGGTAAATTTACTAAAGTGAGAGTTTTTAGAATTGAGTTTTAAAAGTGATGCTGCCCATAGCAACCAATCAGATTCTACTTTACATTTAACTAGCACCTTCTAGAAGATAATAGCTAGAATCTGATTGGTTGCTATGGGCAACATCACTTTTAAAACTCACTTCTAAAAACTCTCACTTTAGTAAATTTACCCCCTAGGTTTCTGTCCTCGGGGACAGTCAGGCCTCATATACAGTGAAGTTATAAGGGTCTTTTGAATGTGCAACGAACACGCAGAAACTTAGGGCTTATTGACCCCTAAGCAAATGCTCATCTGGTAAATATAAACACAAGCTCTGAGTGGGAGTGGTCTCTGCACACCTTGCAGCGTAATTCCCTACTTTTTCTTGCCTGTGCGAGAACCTCATAGGGGAGATGTAGTTGGGAGCGGGAACGGGTACTTCGTGTCATATAATTGAATCATATTAGGCCCACCCCTTCCCCATGGACCCGTGATTCCCGACATGATATGCCCTCCCACCCCATGTCTTGTCCAGTACATTAAGAAGTGGGTGGGATGTGGGAGGGCTGCCTACCCTTCTGGGGGCAAGGAGGACTCCCTGCAAATTCGGGAGTCCTTTTGGCCCCCGGAAGATGGCAGACTGCTTCTTGCCATCTTCTTGGTGTCCATATGTATGAGACCTTTTTAACTAGGCTAGAGATATCTAGTATTCTGCTGAGAGTTACAAATTAAACCAACTATTTTTTTTACTAAAGTGTTAATGTATTTTTTAAGGAGCAGATTAAGTTGAGCGAGAAGTTCTGTCGGAATCTCATGCAATGTGTGTATGTGCATGGAAATCCTCCACAAGGATGTGCATGGAAATCCTCCAAATCCTCCACAAGGAAATCCTAGGTCGTTGTTGGCTCACACCTGCATACAGTAGGATGCAAGCAAAAACAATGGTTACCTGCCCAAATGACCCAAATAATATTAGTGTTCCATCATAACCTCATGGCTAATTGAATCTGCCTCCTAGAATATAGAAAATAATGCCACTCCTAAAGGTACCAAATGTGGAAGCACACATATAGAAGTGTGCTCTATTACCTGCAAATTGCAATGCTAGATAGAGTACAGTAATAGGAAAATACCATGCAGCAAAAATAAACAAGAGTCCGTATGATATAAATGCTTGGGTGAAAAACAAGGAAAAAAGACAGTATGGTAAAGCAACATATTTAGTAAAAGATGCAAAAGGGCATTTACAAACCAAATTATTATTTATATGTATTTTATTATCAGAAGGTGAACAATCTATTGTCTGATCAAAACTGGAATTCTCTGAGAAAATATTGGGGAAATGCTTTTTCCTATGTAGATTGGACCTCCTGTTTGTAGCCGGTTGAAGGACACTGCATGATATCTTGAATTCCTTTTTTCAGAATAGTAGCTGCTATTTACCATTATAACAGTCACGTATAACATCTACCCTTGTATGCACTGCCTGCAAATAGGCGCTTTTACACTTATGGTTCAAGATGCCTTCGTATATTAGATCAGTTTTCAGTTTAGGCTTAGTGACCTTTTCACGTTTAACTCATTTACTCTCAATAAAATGCCATTGAGCTTAATAATTGACGTGAATAAATCTGTTATTTCACTTCGGGCTCTTTTAAAACAAGTAGTGACATCTCGACATCTGCAGCGTTATTATTAATAGGACATTAAGAGACGGTAGAAGGGAATGCCGGTGGCAGATTCATCCATTCATTAAATCTGGAGTAGGTTGATAATGACACCTGTACAGAGCTTACTAAGCTGAAAGCGTCCATCTCTTTTTTGACAACGTTATAGTCTTATGTATTGTACAACAGCGCACAAAGCTTCTCATTTTATTATTTTCTATTCATTTTCTTTATATTCTTTCTTACTATCATATTTTCATTTTTTTATTAATTTTAATATAAAGGACAAATTAATATCAGTATAAATTCAGTCGATATGACCCATTTGTATGGGGGATGCCCATAATCCACTCTGCAGATAACTCTTGCCAGCTGCATTGGGATCTGACCAGTTTGGCCGCCCAAAGTTGTTCTCGCCCTCAGTGCTTGGCCCAGTATTATGTAATTAACGATGAAAGAATCAGGAGGGTGTTCTTGAAATATTCTTCAAATTAATTTTGCAAATCTCACACAAAATATTTTTTATTTATTTTAAATATATGATTTTACTTAGAGATGTGCGCGGACCCCCATGTTTTGGTTTTGGATCTGGATTCATCTTGGTTTTTTGGTTTGGCAAAACCAGCCTCAAGTGTTTTGGTTTTGCATATGGATTGTTTAAAAAACATACAGATAAATAGTTTTTAAAACGGCTAAAGTCATGTAATTTATACAATCCAAAACCCTAAATTTGGATTTAAAATCCGAATACTAAACTGCAAAAAAAGATCAAACCTGCAACTCGGATTTACCTTTATCTCCTCAGTAGATCAGACCCGCAAATCAGATTTATCTGGATTCAAGAAATTCAGGTGGATTCTGATTTCTGGAGAACAGAACTGCACATCTCTAACTTTAATATAAGGCATCTATTCGTTTTTTGTCAATTAACCAATTGTCAATCTTAACTTAAAACCTGAACTCAAACTAAATAGAAATATAGACACTGACAACTATAGCTTTTTAAAAAGGTCACAGCTTTTATTGATTGAATTCATTTTAAATGAACCTTACAGGCGTCTATGAAGCAGCTACAAAACTTCCAGCTCTAGCTGAATATTCTACACAATTGGGGGAAAACTAAGACTTGCACTCTGAAGACTCACCTCGCCCTCTCGAGCATAGCCCAAAAGCCTCCACAAAGAAATGCCCAGGTTCCCCCTGCCTAGACAGGACAAACCCCCCTCTAAATCACGGGGTCCCATGATGAATTATTGTGCCACAATTGTCTGCTGAGCTGTAGTGCCTACCAGCCACAGCCAGCATCCACAACAAACTTGTCCCGTCACCCAAAAACCACCCAATTCAATCCAGAAACGACAAAAGATATTTAATAAACAAACCTAGACTGAAATTATTGAAATTAACTCTTTCAGGCCAATAATACTGAGTACCATCAAGCTTCAACCATGTATGCCTAATGACCACACCACTTACCGACAACACCAAATGAGAAACTGCTACAGATGTGTCGTCATACACCTATCCCTAATACGCCATGTGGCGTGAGACGCCTGGTGTGAGTGAGATGCAAGGTCCCAGGCGGCGACCATCTTTTTCACCCAAAAATACTTCTTAATTGCACCAGAAGATAGCACTCCTTATTTTGATATGTGAGACAAGTATATACTGTATGTGTGCGTCTGAGTCTGCAAATGAAGCACAACGGAGTGGAAAAAAGCAGCGGCTGCACCATCTTAGCACTTAGCAGAGCCGTAACTAAACTTTTTGGTGCCCTGTGCCAGAGAGAGCATTGGCGCGCCCACCCACCCAATTTTTAAATAGGGACATAAGATAGTGCACCTGAAAAAGGGCCATGGCCTCATGGGGAAGGACCAGGGAAGAGATAGGGGAGACCAGGAGATGCTGGGGATGAAATAAGAGGAAGCTATAAGTGATAATGATAATAAACAGGAAAAGTGACAGGCCCCGTACAGCGCCCCCTGCCCTGTGGTGCCCTGTGCCATGGCACAGGTTGCACTACCCTAGTTACAGCCCTGGCACTTAGTATACAGAAGACTCAGTTGCACCCAGATACACGAGTGTTGCATTGCATTTCTAATTAATCAGTGCAGTCTCCTGGGGCAGTGCATAGTGACTAAGGCACATTTTTGAGCTAAAAAGACATGAAAACCTTGTTTGGCACAAGTAAAGCCACATGGGATAATCTTTGATCTCTTTAGATAAACAGATGTGATAGTGTGGCTTGGAAACCTCACTATTGCCCTTTATAATTTAGAACAAAAAACTCTCCCTGTGGGGGTAATGTGACATGCCAAATTAAATAAACTCGATAAAGACTGAACCTTGTGAAAGTGAATTTTCTAGAACCTTTAACAATCCTGAGTCTGACTAATTTACTTTTCAACTTACACTGCACAACAATGAAAATGTTTCCGATGTGAAAATAGTTACTTCTAATTGATTTCAGCATTCAAAGAATGAATATGACATTTAAAACTCTCAGTTAGCTCTGAGCTCCGAGATATAGCCCATTTATGACGATGTAGAGGTATTCCTAGTGAAGTGGGCAGAATGGAGAGAATCTTACCAGCAATCTGCATTCCATGCAGAGGGGGCGGGGCCTAATGAACCAATTAAATGAATCAGTTATTTGTCCCCTCCCCTATTCATATATATGCGATTCACGGGATTACCCACACAAGATAACTGTGGTGCACTGAGTGACAAGCATAGTGAACGATTCCACCAAGACATTTCAGAAATGGAACAAAGATATCAGGGTAGGTGATCACTACTGTTGGACAGTGACAAGAGATGCCCCAGAAGAAGAGTACAAACGACAAGCAAAGCGAAAGCACCCCCATGAATAGGCCACTATATTAGGTAGTACTTTCGTATGCTGTATGTTTGTTTCGTATGCTGTATGTTTGTTTCGTATGCTGTATGTTTGTTTCGTTTTGTGTTCTTAATTGTGATTGATTGAATTAAAACAACTGTTATTTATTTTCTATCAAGAAAATATCAGATTATTTTAAAATAGCTTTTCACTATGACTATATTACTAATGTACATACAGTATAGTGCAAGTAGTGTAGCTCAAAAAATAGAGCTAGTAAAAACATTCTGAAATCATTTTAGTTTTTCTTGACCTCAAATTAGTAATGTATGACTATTTTTAGAAAGGAAACAAATGAAAAGTATTAATTTGTTGGACAGTGTTATCAACAGGAAGATGAAATTAACCGTCACCTGTGTCTATCTCAATTCCTAGATAAGACAAATAAGGGGTGGGACCCTCTGTTTTGTTTTTCACTACAGGAAACCCCAGAACTCTAAACAAAGCTGGTTTAGAAAAAAGGATGACCACACAGACACCAGTATCCCCTGGACCTATAAAGAGAAAATCATCCAAGTAATGTGCTCTTCCAGGATGACTAGTACCCACCAGAATGCACCAATGCAAGAACAAACTAAATTTCTCAAAATAGGCACAAGAATCGGCACAGCCCATGGTCAAGCATTTATCTACATATAACTGCCCAAGTTTAAAACCCATATACTGCACAGATTGCGGATGCTGTAGAAGGAGTCAAAATGTGGACCCAATATCCAATTTTGTCATCAATGCCCCTTTACAATAACTACACACGAAGTCAAGGGCGTCCTGAAACGCGACTGGTAACAAACACTACTTAACTCATCAAGAATAGCATCATTCACAGATCTGCCCTGTGGGTAAGACAGATGTTGCATAAGTCTATACTTTCCTGTCACTTTTCAGGCACCCACAAAGGTGAAATACACACATCAGACAAGAGGAGCTGAAGGGAAAGGGACAGTCATGCGCCCCAATCAGACCTCCACGTCCACCTAACCCTGCACAATATTCAGCAACTCCCTTGCAGAACGCATATTTCCTGCTGCTGACACCTGAATTGGATCTACAATTAGCAATGAAAAACCAAATTTAAAACTATCAAACAAAAATTTAGCATCGTCCTGCGCGGGATACCAGTCCAACCATGTACTGTACTAAATTAACAGGGGAGAGTGCTTTATCTAGGTTGAGACCGGACCTCGCCCCATACGGCCAGGTCTTTACCAGAACCGGACCTACAATCATTGGTAGAGTGGCCTCTTCCGCAAATCCTATAGTAGGTGCAGAAGTCATACCCCGTGGCTCTTAAACAATGCAAATCATTATAAGCTAACATTTACCTTTTGCCGCAGTTGACAAACCATGTCCACAAACGGCAGGAATCTTTCTTCATCTATGTACCATCCGCTGACACCCTCTGCTGCTGTGTGACCTGGTGATAACAGAACAAAAGCATTTTTAAAATGTATTCATTGACTAAAGCAGTTTTATTGCAAAACAATTTTAAAAACCATGTAAACTGCACTTTAGCCCATAGATTTGAATTAACAATAACATAAAAGGCAAAATGAACCGAGCATTAAATCTATGGGCTAAATCAATGGAATCGCTCCAGATCTTGCAATTCACAGGTTGTATAAGGGCCAATAAGTGACTTTTTTATCACCAAAAGTCATACTTGCAGGAGGCTACCGAATTTGTGGGCAGTGTGCCAGACCCCTGGAAGAGTAGGTGCCCCCCCCCACCCCCTGCCCACTTCCTAACGAAGTGTGCACTATGAGGAGGATAATGCGGCAAATTGCGGGTAAATGGGGAGGGGGCAGGGCCAATACGATATTTTGGCAACTATGATATACAACAAATTATCGATTTTGGTTCACCTGAGGGTTTAGGTTTTGGATCTGGATTCATCTTTGTGCTTTGATTTTGGTTTTGCAAAACCACCCTCACGTGTTTTGGTTTTGGATCTTGGATTTTATTTTAAAAAAAATGTATAAAAAGTTTTTAATAACAGTTAAAAATCAATTTTTGCAATCCAAAATCCGAATTTTGTACCACTGGAAGATCAGGACCATGACTCAGGTCTGTCCGTATGTCCCCAGGAGATCAGAAACGCGACTCGGATCTGTCCAGATCTCCTCAGGAGATCAGAACCGTGACTCGAATCTGTCTGGATTCACAAATTTCGAGTGGATTGGGATTTCAGGAGAACCGAACTGCACATCTCTACAACTAATACAGTAAGTGGACACATCTGTATAATGGTCCTGATTCTGGTTCCCACACAGGTCCATGTGGAATGCGGATATTTTACTAACAGATTGTGACTATAAGTGCATCTTAATGCGAACAAATTGCACCGCATCACTTTTTTTTCCAGGCAGAGAATAACCATCATCAGTAGTGTCAGCACTTACAACTACCCCATTCTAGGTGCACAAGATCTATTTGAAATAGGAACCCCATCCCTGGCATATGCACACCTTGGAATAGGATACAATTCTGGTTAAACCCTCAAGGCACTGCCATGAGCAATGGTTCTCTTCCCTTCTGCTCCCAGTTGCTGCCCAATTGACACACACCCTGATACGGAATCGGTATGTAATACCGACAGACGGGATCCAGGCTGTCAGAATGCCCCTCTCCCTACCCTAACCCTCCCTCCCTGGTGCCTGAATCTAACCTGCCGGTGCCAGGATTGTGAATGGCGTCGGTATTCTGCCGCCGATAAGGTAAGCGTCAGCATTCAGACTCCCGGGACGCCAAACGCATACCCCTGTAACACCCATTTCACATACGGAGAGAAGTGTCTGAGATCCACAGAGATGTGCATGGTCATTGCGGTGCATACACAGTTTGCTAACATTCGCTGGATGAGAACGCATCCGCACCTACATGCGACTCAGAATCAGCATTAGTACGTGCCCCATATATTGTATGAATAGATATAAATAATACAAAATAATTTAAAATATTTTGTTTTACTATGTTTAATTACCTTTATGAATGAATAAAACGAGGCAGCACTATATCATTTGAAGCATCATAATGCAGTACTAGTAAATGTAACCATATTGTACATTTTGCTTTTAGTCCCAGGCCACATTCTGTAATACTGTATGTGTACAGTGCGCTGGCATTACCTGTCAGTGAATTCATTCTATATCTGTGCTATATCTCTGAGACCTCTTCTCCTGAGAGTTGTTACAGTCTCTTATAATTGGATGTTTCAGGGGCATCATATTTTTGTTAAAAGTACCATTAGGCGATTTTATTTCTCTCTCCCTGTGTCCACTGAAAATGATGACTATATTGATTAGGAAAGCCATTCTCTATCTGACGATGATCCTGCATTGATGAACTGTCTCCAGTAGACGCAGTGAGCAGATGAACTACTCTCCAAAGACTTTAGTGACTGCAGCTTCGCTCTATTTCTCTCCGCGTGTGTTTAGTTTTACTAAACACGTAGCAAAAATTCAAATGACAAATATTTTAACAGAAAGGCGATATTTGGGATAACACTATCACTTTGCAGCCCCAACTGTTACTTTAATCCGCGGCAGATGGATGAAAAAAAAAACAAATTTGTGATTCAATTTTAGAAAAGCATTATAGCAATATAATTGTTTTTAGTGTAATAAGTCACAGAGGTATCCTACCTATGTTTTTATGGTCCAGCATGAAGAAGAAAATTAAGTTTCCATTTATGGGTCTATTTATTAAAGGCAGGTATCCCTAAATTCTATGAAAATAGGATATTTTCTCAGGTTTTCGGGCTTCTATCAATTTATCAAGCCCAGCAATCAGTGGTGACTAGTGCCATGTGTGTGTGACCAGTGCCGTGTGGGTGTTAACAGTGCTATGTGGGAGTGACGAGTGCTGTGTGGGTGTGGCTAGTGCAATGTGGGTGTGGCCAGTGTTATGTGGGAGTAGCCAGTGATATGTGGGTGTGGCCACATGGGTGTGTACACCCCCTACACTATCAGTCCCATTGTCTCTCTAAACACAAACATATGGAACAATTGCTTAATTTTCTGAGAAATCTAGAAAAACTATTTTTATGACTTAAGGTCAACTGTGTGACCAGCTAGGCAGCCAGTCATCATTATGCTGCCATGGTGGTGGGATAATTTTTATGTGGAGGCCTGGAGGTTTAGCTCCATCCGCCCCATTGTTAATCTGATCCTGGTGGCGGCTATTGTGTATTGATGGTGGAGGCCATCACAGAGGCCATCATACAAAGCATGGAGACTCTAGTTTGCATATAATTTACATGGTCAGCGTCCGTACCTGTACTGCTGGCTGTCCTCCTCCTCTATTGCCCACTCTGAATGGCAATAGCAGCTGTGAAAAAAAAGAAAAAATGCTTTATGATGAAATAACGCTTTAGAATTACATGTATGTCATTTTATATTTTGTAACACTTATGTTTTTGTGATTTCTATTTTTTTTTTATTGAATCTGCACTGGAAGCCTGAGATTTTCCATGCAAATCCTCAGATACACAGAGATCCCAAGATTACCGTATATAGGGGTCTATTTACTAAGCAGTGTTAGCAGACAGAGTGAAAAGTGATAAGGTGCCAGCCAATCAGCTCCCAACTGTCAGTTTTCAAACACAGCCTGTGAGATGGCAGTTGGGAGCTGATTGGCTGGCACCTTATCACTTTTCACTCTGTCTCCTAACACTGCTTAGTAAATAGACCCCATACTGTATGTCTTGCCAAATGTTTAAATCCAATTGGCCAGAAAAATATGTAAGGAAAATGCAGAATGGAGATATGTCACTGTATGTCCTGTATGCAAAAAAGGTGAAATTGTGCAAGGTAAAATAATCATCTCATCCACAATTCCCTGTCTCATGAATGATCATTTATGTCTGCAAACCGAGCCAGAACTGCAGCAGTGTCCAACGTTTCTTCCTCGCTCTGTCCGCAATTTCAGCAGAAAAGTTACATGTCTGCCTAGGCTCTGTATGCTATCCCTGTGTGCATGTGTATGCAGTGCATATAGAATGCATGCATTAGTATATGTAATTCTATGTTATTTTCCTCATCATGGAGGTTTGGCATTCATCTATATAGTAAGCACTGGATTTATTTGCAGGTGAAGGATACTAGAATAGCAGGGCTGTTTTATCAGAGGTTGGGGCCCGTGTGCAATCTCTGTGCTCTTCTTGCGCCTCTGCCAGAGTCTAATGCACATACAGTTAGGTGCATAAATATTGGGACATTGACAGAATTTTCATATTTTGGCCTCTATTCACCACCACAATGGCTTTGAAATGAAACAAACAAGATGTGCTTTAACTGCAGACTTTCAGATTTAATTTGAGGGTAATTACATCCAAATCAGGTGAACGGTGCAGGAATTACAATGGTTTCTATATGTGCCTCCCACTTTTTAAGGGACCAAAAGTAATGGGACAAACTAAACAATCCTAAATCTAACTTTCACTTTTTAATACTTTGTTGCAAATCCTTTGCAGGCAATTACAGCCTGAAGTCTGGAACGCATAGACATCACCAGACACTGGGTTTCATCCCTGGTGATGCTCTGCCAGGCCTCTACTGCAAATGTCTTCAGTTCCTGCTTGTTCTTGGGGCATTTTCCCTTCAGTTTTGTCTTCATCAAGTGAAATGCATGCTCAATCGGATTCAGGTCAGGGGATTGACTTGGCCATTGCATAACATTCCACTTTTTAGCCTTAAAAAACTCTTTGGTTGCTTTTGCAGTATGCTTCGGGTCATTGTCCATCTGCACTGTGAAGCGCCGTCCAATGAATTCTGAAGCATTTGACTTGAGAATGCATTCTGCTGCTTTTGTCAGCAGTCACATCATCAATAAATACAAGGGAACCAGTTCCATTGGCAGCCATACATGCCCACGCCATGACACTACCACCACCATGCTTCACTGATGAGGTGGTATGTTTTGGATCATGAGCAGTTCCTTACCTTCTCCATACTCTTCTCTTCCCATCACTCTCGTACAAGTTGATCTTTGTCTCATCTGTCCATAGGATGTTGTTCCAGAACTGTAATGGCTTTTTTAGATGTTGTTTGGCAAACTCTAATCTGGTCTTCCTGTTTTTGTGGCTCACCAATGGTTTGCATCTTGTGGTGAACCCTCTATATTCACTCTTGTGTATTCACTCTTGTGAAGTCTTCTCTTGATTGTTGACTTTGACACATATACACCTACCTCCTGGAGAGTGTTCTTGATTTGGCCAACTGTTGTGAATGGGTTTTTCTTCACCAGGGAAATAATTATTCTGTCATCCACCACAGTTGTTTTCCATGGTCTTCCGGGTCTTTTGGTGTTGCTGAGCTCTCTGGTGCGTTCTTTCTTTTTAAGAATGTTCCAAGCAGTTGATTTGGCCACACCTAATGTTTTTGTTATCTCTCTGATGGGTTTGTTTTGATTTTTCAGCCTAATGATGACTTGCTTCACTGATAGTGACAGCTCTTTGGCTCTCATATTGAGAGTCGACAGCAACTGATTCCAAATGCAAATGTCACACCTAGAATCAACTCCAGACCTTTTACCTGCTTAATTGATAATGAAATAACGAGGGAATAGCCCACATCTGTCCATGAAATAGCTTTTGAGTTGATAGTCCCATTACTTTTGGCCCCTTAAAAAGTGGGAGGCACATATAGAAACCATTGTAATTCCTACACCGTTCACCTGATTTGGATGTAATTACCCTCAAATTAAATCTGAAAGTCTGCAGTTAAAGCACATCTTGTTTGTTTCATTTCAAAGCCATTGTGGTGGTGAATAGAGGACAAAATATGAAAATTCTATCAATGTCCCAATATTTATGCACCTGACTGTATCTCTGGGACGTCCAAAAGATAGTATAGTTAGTCTGGGCCGCCTCATGTATGGTGCCTGGGCTGACAGGGAGAACTCGCCGGCGATGATGATCCCAGCCGTGAACTGCTTATTATTCACTGTCAGTTTGTGGCCAAAAAGTCGATGACGGCAGCCCCCTGTCAGTCTGTGATTATACAGTAAGTACAAGCAGAGCGAGACTTAAATCGAGCAGGGAGGTTGTGTGCCCTAGGCCCCTTGCTCTCATGGAGCTTCACTGCAGAATACCTCTAACATTGCACCAAGACAAAGCATGCAGCACTGCTAGAGGTGCACATACATCATTTGTTCTGCAGGCCGGGTACATACTGGCTGCTTTTACATGTAGCCCACAAATACTGGACAGCTTTATTTTTACACTGCAATTTAGATTTGAGTTTGGACACGCCCCTCCCATATCTACATCTCTCTGCACAGTCTACTTCTGCCCCACCTGCAGTGCAGCATGGTGTTACCCAGGTGCACAAGTACTTACTCTTTTTAGCCGTACTACCACCTCAGGACCACCCACATAACCCCCATAAACTACTCTACCCAATTACAACCTCTCTATACAATAACTTTACATATTTGCCCTTCACTTTCACATCCTCCTGACCCTAGGCCAGTGGTTTCCCAAACTTTTTTAAATCACGGCACCCCTAGAGTATCAGATTGTTTTCACAGCACCCCTAAGTTTAAGTTTGTTATTGATAAATTCAGAACAAATTGTAGCAAAGTGAAGTAAATTGTGCCGACCTGTCATCCTTAGGGTCAGTTATATGGTGGTGGACAGGTTTGCGCTTCTGTTTGCTCACATATTTACATTACATTGACCATAAATAATTTGATTTGGTGCTGGACCACCAACCTGAGGCACCCTATGCAAGTGTCCCAAGGCACCCCAGGGTGCCACAGCACACAGTTTGGGAACCACTGCACTAGGCCAACATTCCTCTGTGACTAAGTCATACAGTCCACCAAGAGCGTCTGCAATCTGGCTGAGCCAATATGCAATACTGTAGGTAGCACTTATCCTTGTGTATCAATGCCTATTTCCCTATAGAATGTAAGTTTGCAAGCAGGGCCCTCTTATCGCTATGTCTGTCTGTTATTACCCAATCTTTTTTTAATTACTGTTTCTTCCCAATTGTAAAGTGCAATGTAATATGCTGGCGCTATACAAGTAACTTAATAATAATAATATTTGTTATATGTGGATAAATTGTATTGAATTACATAATGTGAAAGACATTGGGGTACACCTCTATTTTGCTATTTAACATTTATTGTCTGCAGCGGTTTATATGATAATTAAATCTTTATATTTGTTATTACTGTCTGACTCACATATAGGGGTCTATTTACTAAGCTGTGTTAGGAGATAAAGTGAACGGTGATAAGGTACCAGCCAATCAGCTAGTAATTGGCTGGTACCTTTCCACCGTTCACTTTATCTCCTAACACATCTTAGTAAATAGACCCTATAGTTTTTTATTTTATTTTTTAAAATGTGTTATTATTTTTGGAGAATGATATTGGGCCTCTACTAGCTCTCACTAGTTATATATTATTTATTTTGTACTCTTTACTATAAAACCACAGTGTTTTTCTTGCAGGAATCTGTTGTTATTGTGCCCCTTATTTTAGAACCATGGGGTGGGGCATCATAGCATGCGATGACTCTGGATGCCTGTCCTTGACATTACTTAAGCTATACACACACAATGATTTTTTGAACGATTATCGTTAAACGATATCGTTTAACGATAATCGTTTGAAAAAATTGTTCAATTTCTGAGTCAAACGATGAACGATTATCGTTCATTCGCGTTCACGATTGTAGTTTGTAGTTCAGTCAGACTTGTCAACTCAACGATTTACAGTAAGGGAATATGCAAAAATCGCTTGTAGTTCCAAAAAATCGTTCATTACACTTTAAAAAATCTGACAGATAATCGTTCATAAAATTGTTGGTAACAAAATCGTTGTGTGTGTGTATGCAGATTTACACCTCTATTTCGATGGCAGGAAAGTGCAGGAGGGGAGGGTATGGGAGTCAAAGAGGTGGGAGAGCTCTTTCCTCTCCGTTTGTGGTGGGTCCCCCACCTTGCACCCACTATAAATGCACCATTACAGAACAGAAATAGTTGGAGAGCAAATGATGTTTATAAAGCAGCCATAACAAGTTCAAAGAAAAATAAATATAAAGAGAAACAAGGTTACATTTAAGCCACAAAGCTTTATACCGTCATTATTTTAAATACATTACACACTCCCATTGATTTAAATTCATTCACAGAGCAAGTTACTTCTACACTAAAAACAGATTGTACTAAACAAACAGTGACTGTAGCACAGATTGTGCCCTGTACATGTGATGGGACAAATAACAGCAGTGAATGCAATGAATTCTCATCAAGGTTGCTGTTCCAGCATTTGTTGCAACTCATATAATGAAGCAATTGCTTTCAGACCCTGGTAATGACTTCTCATGCATGCTGAGATCAGGAAGACACAGTAGCAAAGCCATTATAACCTCGATAGGGTGACAAGATTATAATAGTCTCTGGAGCCTGCAGTCTTGAAAGAGCTGAGCTGGCATAAACGGACCAGCTGCTGTCTAGTGCCAAAGACTCGTTCCCGAACTGACGGCTTTAAAAAAAATAGAGAGTGTAGACGCTTTGTCAGTAAATTAAACTATTGTTTACGCGATTGAAGTACACCTTGCCTAAGAAGTTGAAAAATAGAAAGCGCGTCAGGCTTAATTAATCTTGCAAGTTGACGTCTGTCAGCATTTTCAAGCTTACAGTGGCAGAAAAAATAAACAAACGAGATGTAAAGGTGCCAAGTGAAAATCTGCTTAGAGAGAATCAGTAATAATTTATCATAATAAATGATAACAATATATTTAGGAAATTCTAAGCAGAGAATTTTCACGACCATATACATAAATTGGGGCTACAGATCGAGTATTTTTATACAGATCACAGAACCCCTCGGTAATTTCTACTGTCTGTAAATAATTTAAAGAAGGGGGTACATTATTTCTTATAATACACAAGTAGTCATTTCACAAAAATCTTTTACTTGACAGACAGATCCAAACTAACATAGAGTGACTCACATTTACACAGATTCACATTTACATAATGACTGCTGACATATGCCATATGAATGCCACACAAAGGTTCAGCTATTTAGCAGCTAGATTTAAAACCTGGTTTTACACAGCAAAATCTTGCTGGGGAGTAATGACATGTGCAGTAGTACATGCCACATGCCAGAGGTGAGACCTCTCAGCTGAGTCCCGACGGGTCCTAGTGACCTCCAGCTCTCTCCTACCTGGACAGTGCTGGAGGGAGGCAGCACAGAGCACACTCCTTCCACCAACGGCAGGCAAATTGATCATAGTGACCAATAGGCTCAATTGTCAAAACTTACTGGGCAGGATGCATGACGCATCCTATTGGATCCCTCTTGCAGCGCCCTCTGAGGATGGTGTTACTCACCGCATCCAGCTTATGTGTATGTGAGAAATGCGTTCATATTCGGGGGGTTTACCCAATTTCTTGGGCTGCTGCATCCCGCCCACTCTCTGAGATGTGAAGGCTTACAAGATCAAAATCATCAGGGTCAAAAATGGGTTCGCTAAGATAATCTTCTGATCTGTCACAGGGCCGAATTCAATTCAGTGCGATGTTGGATAGCCGCGGGAGGGAGCTCCCGCAGATATTCAATACAATGCGCTGTGTGCCTTGCCGGGAACTGGTTAAGTCTGAGAATGCCGGTTCTCGCGACTTAACCTGGGTGTTAAGGCGCGGTAACCGGCATTCTCTGACTAAAGCAGCGTTTTTTAACCACTGTGCCGTGGCACACTAGTGTGCCGCGAGGAGTTGTCAAGTGTGCTGCAGCAGTCAGCTCAATGCACTTGTACTGTAGTGTGTTTTATTCCTGCAGAGGCCAATGTAGTGTGTTTTATTCCTGAGGAGGTCAATGTAGTGTGTTTTATTCCTGAGGAGGTCAATGTAGTGTGTTTTATTCCTGAGGAGGTCAATGTAGTGTGTTTTATTCCTGAGGAGGCCAATGTAGTGTGTTTTATTCCTGTGGAGGCCAATGTAGTGTGTTTTATTCCTGTGGAGGCCAATGTAGTGTGTTTTATTCCTGTGGAGGCCAATGTAGTGTGTTTTATTCCTGTGGAGGCCAATGTAGTGTGTTTTATTCCTGTGGAGGCCAATGTAGTGTGTTTTATTCCTGTGGAGGCCAATATGTGTGTATATTTTTATGTTGGAGCCAATGGGTATGTTTTTTCATTGATCATGCACACCGCAGAGCCGGATAGTGTGCCTTGGCAATTTTAAAATCTTGTTTAGTGTGCCCTGCATTGAAAAGGTTGAAAATCACTGGACTAAAGTGCCGGGCGCATGGCTGTTAGCGGCACGCTAAGCCGGCAAACCGCTGCTTGCTTGGCAGTTTTGTCGGATTTCTCCTCGCATCCCCAGGGGGGGTACGAGATGAAATCCTTTAGCCGCCCAAACAGCGCTGTGTATTGAATAGCTGTGGAGCTCCCTCCCTCCGCGGCTATTCAACATCGCACTGAATTGAATTCGGCCCAGAGACTGTGTGTCTCATGTTGGGGGAGATGAACTAAGCCTTGGATAGAAATAAAGTGGAGAGATACTGTATAAAGTACCAACCAATCAGCTTCTAACTGTCATGTTACAGGCTGTGTTTGAAAAATAAAAATGACAGTAGCTGATTGGTTGGTACTTTGGACCTCATTCAGAGTCTCTCGCTAGCGATGTGCGCTCACAAGCGGCCCGATGGTTTGCATACGCGCATGCGCATGCTTCATTCTGTGCATGCGCAAACTACTCTGTGCGATCGCAGGCCGCTCGCTCGCCCAGTGAAATGAGTAACAGGAGAGGCAGTTTGTGGGTGGTAACAGGGGCAGGACACTAATAACAGGGGAGTGGAGGTGCGAACGCAGGCGTGCCTGAGTGTTTCAACGCCGTTTTAGAGGCGTGCATAATTAACACGCATCGTCATAGTACATGTCACATGCCTGTTTTTTACACTGAAGTCCTCGCAGTGCTTGAGGTAGGATAAGGCAACCACAAGCGCTGCGATCACTTCCGATTGTCCTCGATGTACCAATGTTTTAATACACTTCCTGGAGATGACGTGTGCTGGTTGGCGGCTCTGCCTGTGGGATTGGGCATACGCTGGCTGCTCGCTAAGACATGGTAGGCGTGCTTATGCCTTGGCGAGCGATCGCTTCCCGTGGCGTCACTTTGCAAATTTGCATACACTGGGAGCGAGCGATCGCATCTAGCAAGAGTCTCTGAATGAGGTCCTTTATCTCTCTCCACTTTCTCTCTCTCCGAAGCTTAGTGCATCTCCCTTGTCTAGTGAAGGCTAGATATACATTGCACTGCCTATATGAGAAATATAATTGTTTAGTTATATTTTTTATGCACAATTCATATCATATCAAAATGGCCAGCAGCTGTTTAACATATTACAGATAATATTTACTATAATCATTCATATCAATCCCTGCCCCGGTGGAGCTCTCAGTCTACTTTCCCTACCGCACGGACACTCACACACTAGGGTTAATCGTCTAAGAATCCAACTAAGGTGGCCCATACATGGTGTGATAACACCGTGCAACGCGATGGGCGATCCGACATATCGGGCGGTCCCCACACAGTGCGATTGGGTGGCCGCCCGCCCGATGTGCCAGCTACACCTCTCCCCCCCATGTAGCTCTGCATGGGATCGCACATCGTATCCCCAGATCAACTGAATCTGCAGTAAGATCTGGAGGTGCAATGTACTATCCCACGATTACACGCACTTTCCGATATCATATCCATACACGGTGCGATATAGCAGCCAAATCGTACTAATCCGTCGGATCGGTTGATTTTTTGCACCGTGTATGGGCCCCTTAACTTAGCACTATGTCTTTGGATAGTGGAAGTTAAGCAGTACATAGAGGAAAACCTCACTAACAAGGACAGAGCGTGCAAACTCCACACAGATAACAAAACAAAAGAGCCTTATGCAGCTAAAACTATACAAACATCAGTAATACAAACACTACCAACAAAATTTTAAGAGCATAGCTGAGACATATAAAATAAATAAGTTATTTACCAAAACATACACAAAATTAAAGCTGAATGAATAGTATAATATTATTATTATTATTATTATTATTATTATTTTAAAAGAATAACAATAAAACCAAAGCATTAACTACTCAACCCATAAAGAGTCTCTGGGCTCTTAAATAGAAATTGGTTCTACAGGGAAGGGAAACACAATGGTTATTTGTAGTGATGAGCGGTTCGGATTCTGAGGAATCCGAACCGCTCCGAACAGGTGGAATCCGAGTCCACCCGAACGCAAGTTCGGGTGTTCCCGCCTGACTCGGATTCCACCTCGAGGCCGAACGTCACCCGTCCGGCGTCGGATTCTCGCGAGAGCCGAGTGACGTTCGGCCTCAATAAAAAGGCGCGGCGCCCGGCAGTCGGCGCCATTTCTCGCGTGACGCGTAGTTAGGTAGTTAGCTAGTGCGCTGTCTGTTCTAGTGTTAGATAGATTAGAGTAGGCAGTGCTCTGTGACTTTACTGGGCATAAGCCCTTGTGTGTGCTCCGTGACTGGGCATAATAAGCCCACTGTGTGTATGTGTACTCTACTACTCACTGTATTATACAAGCTCCGTGACAACTGACAGGGCATAGCCCACTGAGTGTATTATACAAGCTCCGTGACAGGGCATAGCCCACTGAGTATTATACAAGCTCCTTGACAGGGCATAGCCCACTGTGTCTATTATACAAGCTCTGTGACAGGGCATAGCCCACTGTGTCTATTATACAAGCTCCGTGACAGGGCATAAGCCCACTGAGTGTATTATACAAGCTCCGTGACAGGGCATAAGCCCACTGAGTATTATACAAGCTCCGTGACAGGGCATAGCCCACTGAGTGTATTATACAAGCTCCGTGACAGGGCATAGCCCACTGAGTATTATACAAGCTCCTTGACAGGGCATAGCCCACTGTGTCTATTATACAAGCTCTGTGACAGGGCATAGCCCACTGTGTCTATTATACAAGCTCCGTGACAGGGCATAGCCCACTGAGTGTATTATACAAGCTCCGTGACAGGGCATATGCCCACTGAGTATTATACAAGCTCCGTGACAGGGCATAGCCCACTGAGTGTATTATACAAGCTCCGTGACAGGGCATAGCCCACTGTGTCTATTATACAAGCTCCGTGACAGGGCATAGCCCACTGTGTCTATTATACAAGCTCCGTGACAGGGCATAGCCCACTGGGTCTATTATACAAGCTCCGTGACAGGGCATAGCCCACTGAGTGTATTATACAAGCTCCGTGACAGGGCATAGCCCACTGTGTCTATTATACAAGCTCCGTGACAGGGCATAGCCCACTGAGTGTATTATACAAGCTCCGTGACAGGGCATAGCCCACTGTGTCTATTATACAAGCTCCGTGACAGGGCATAAACCCACTGAGTATTATACAAGCTCCGTGACAGGGCATAGCCTACTGTGTCTATTATACAAGCTCCGTGACAGGGCATAGCCCACTGAGTGTATTATACAAGCTCCGTGACAGGGCATAGCCCACTGTGTCTATTATACAAGCTCCGTGACAGGGCATAAGCCCACTGAGTATTATACAAGCTCCGTGACAGGGCATAGCCCACTGTGTCTATTATACAAGCTCCGTGACAGGGCATAGCCCACTGGGTCTATTATACAAGCTCCGTGACAGGGCATAGCCCACTGAGTGTATTATACAAGCTCCGTGATAGGGCATAGCCCACTGTGTCTATTATACAAGCTCCGTGACAGGGCATAGCCCACTGAGTGTATTATACAAGCTCCGTGACAGGGCATAGCCCACTGTGTCTATTATACAAGCTCCGTGACAGGGCATAAGCCCACTGAGTATTATACAAGCTTCGTGACAGGGCATAGCCCACTGAGTGTATTATACAAGCTCCGTGACAGGGCATAGCCCACTGTGTCTATTATACAAGCTCCGTGACAGGGCATAAGCCCACTGAGTATTATACAAGCTCCGTGACAGGGCATAGCCCACTGAGTGTATTATACAAGCTCCGTGACAGGGCATAGCCCACTGTGTCTATTATACAAGCTCCGTGAAAGGGCATAGCCCACTGTGTGTATACAAGCTCTGTGACTCCAGTTCATAGTGATAAAGTAATATGGATCACGAGAATGAACTGAGAGGAGAGCAGAAACAACATGTAAATGCTAGCACTGCAGCGGCTGGAAGTCCATCACTTTTATCTAAAGCTGATGCTCAAGGGCGTAGAGGCTTTAAAACCTTAGGGAACCTGAAATCAAAAAATTTAGATTTTACAGGGGTAAAGACAAAAAAAAAACCTCTAAAGACTACTACTTTTGCAGAGAAACAGAAAATTGGCAACATACCATTCACCACACGTAGCGGCAAGGAAAGACTCAGGCTTTGCCCTTTATTTCTGAGTGGTGGTTCTGCAGCTGTCAGTGAGGCATCTTGTGCCTCTCGTGATGATAAAAGACCTTTTCAATCAGACTATAGAAGTGTGAAAAAATTTAAAACCAATAAGGCAGTCGAACAAACTGTGTTTTTTGAAACACAAATGTCAGAAATCCCTGAGGAGAGTCTAAGTGGGTCCACAAGTGGCATTTCTATGTGTAAGCCTGACCTTTCAGAGAAGCCGCCCTCCACAGTTTCTTTTCCATCTGTAGTTGTGGGGATGAGCAGTATTGCCGAGGACATAGAAATTGAGGATGCCACCGTGGAATTGCAAGAGGATGAGAGGAATATATGTGCAGCTGATGCTGGCACTAATGAGGATGTTGAGGATGAGGATATTATTTGTATAAGTCAGGCACCAGTGGAAGCAGCTCTTGGCCAAGATAAGAAGGCCATTGCCATGCCTGGGCATAGAACCAAGAAATCCACATCTTTTGTGTGGAATTACTTTTACCCAAACCCTGACAACGTTTGTCAAGCCATTTGTAGCCTCTGTGAGACCACAGTTAGTAGAGGTAGGGACGTTAAACATCTAGGAACCTCTACGCTATTACGTCATCTGCAGCGAGCTCATGACAGGTGTTTGATAACAGAAACTACTGCAAAAAAAATAACAACAAGCAGTCCAGCATTAGCTAGATGCCTTCTCTCTACTAAATCCCAGCACCTGCAATCTCCGCCGACAACACCTTCCTCCTCAATATCCTCAGGAATGATCAGTGGTAGTACAACATCCAATTTATTAGTGCTAAGTCACGGTGACTCCTCCAATTTCCAGGACACCTCAGAAGAAACTGAATCTTTGAGCGCTAGGCCTGCTGCTGCTGCTGCTGGTGGATCTTCATCCCAGAAGTGGACAAAGAAGACTACTAGTAGTATACCAAAAAAACAATTGACTGTTAAAGAATCTCTTGCAAGGGGAAGCAAGTATGACAGCTCTCACCCTGTCGCACAGCGGATCACTGACGCCATGACAGCTATGCTAATATTAGATCTGCGTCCAATATCCTCAATTAATGCAGTGGGATTTACACAGCTAGTTGAGGTCATGTGTCCCCGGTACCAAATTCCATCTCGGTTTCATTTTACCCGAAAAGCCATTCCTCGGCTGTACCAGGACGTTAAACAGAACCTAATTATTGGTCTGCAAAATGCTATTGTACCCACTGTCCACTTAACCACAGATATGTGGACAAGCGGTAGTGGACAAACTAAAGATTACATGACTGTGACAGCCCACTGGGTGGGTGAATCGCCTTCAGCAGCAGCAGTATCTAACAAACAACACCAGCTCATTCAGAGGCAGGCAACTCTGTGCATCACCGGATTCAATAAGAGGCATACCGCTGACAACCTCTTAGAAAAACTAAGAGATGTCATAGAAACATGGCTTACCCCACTTGGACTCTCCTCAGGATTTGTGATTTCTGACAATGCTACAAATATAGTGAAAGCATTACAGCTGGGTGAATTCCAACACATCCCCTGTTTTGCTCACACAATAAACTTAGTGGTGCAGGGTTTTTTAAAAAACGACAGGGGCGTTCAGGAGATGCTGTCTGTGGCCCGAAAAATTTCGGGACATTTTCGGCATTCAGCAACAGCGTGCAGGAGATTGCAGCACCTGCAAGAGCCGTTTAATTTGCCCTGCCATCAACTGAAGCAAGAAGTGGTAACGAGGTGGAACTCAACCCTGTATATGCTTCAGCGGATGGAGGAGCAGCAAAAAGCCATCCATAGCTATACGACAAGCCATGACATTGGGAGAGGAGGGGGAATGTACCTTACCCCAGCACAGTGGAGAGTACTTTCTGTCTTGTGCAAGGTGCTCAAACCATTTGAAGTTGCCACTTGTGAAGTGAGTGCTGACACTGCTAGCTTGAGTAAGGTGATTCCCCTGATTTCGCTTTTGGAAAAGCAGCTGGAGAAATTGAAGGATGATATTAAACAAAGTGATTCCGCAAAGTATGCTGGACTGATAGATCAAGTCCTTTGTTCGCTTCGCCAGGATCCACGGGTGGCCAAGATCTTGAAATCTGATCATTATATTTTAGCAACCATTCTTGATCCTAGGTTCAAGTCATATGCTGTGTCTTTCTTTACAACTGACCCAGATCTTAAAAGAACCAAAGCGCTCCTGGTGAGCAAGTTGGCAGCTGAAGTGACACATGGCACTACGATGACGTCTCCTCCTTCGGTTTCTGCAGCAGCAGCCAGAAAAAAATGCACCTTTTCCAAAAGACCCAGTGGTGATGCAGATAAGTCAAGTCAACATTTTGACATCTGGTCGGGTCTAAAAGATTTGCCCAACACCAGTGACACCTCTACCGCAACTCCATCTAATACGATTACCATCCAAAGAATGGTGGAGGATTATTTTCAGGACACCATACACGTAGACATGTCACAGAGTCCCTTCGAATATTGGAAGAAAAAAAAGGCAATTTGGAGACCCTTGTATAAACTGGCTTTGCATTATTTAAGCTGCCCACCCTCCAGTGTGTACTCGGAGAGAGTTTTCAGTACAGCCGGGAACCTTGTGAGTGAACGACGAAGGAGGCTACTTCCACAAAATGTAGAAAAAATGATGTTCATTAAAATGAACTGGAAATTTCACGAGGAAAACCTTTCCCACCAATCACGTCACAGTACAGATACTTCTGTAATGGTAGATTCCAGCGGGGATGAACTGATATTGTGTGAGGAATCGGATGATGTACACACTGATGAGGGTGAGGATGGCAATGATGGTGACATCATGCCACTGTAGACCTGTTGCCTTTAGTAGATTGGAAGATTTTTTTGTGGGGGCCCAAACAAACCAAGCACTTCAGCCACAAAGTGGCAGTACCTGTCGCTGAAATGCTTTGTTTGTTAAAGTGTGCATGTCCTTTTTAAGATCCAACATAAAGGGTGGGTGGGAGGGCCCAAGGACAATTCCATCTAGCACTACCTTTCATTTCTGCCACTGCTGTGTGGCATAGTTTCATAGATGTGCTTTAAACTGTGGTGTCTGTGCCACTGCGCCGCTGCTCTGACGCTTGGTCACCAGTCAGCTCACTGCAACCTTTGGCCAATAATGGTGAAACCAATAATTTAAGCTGTGAGGTGGTCTAAATTGACTGTAAATGACTGGAAATTAATGTTATTGAGGTAAATAACACTCTAGGAAGAAAAAAAAGCCCAATTTATGTAATTTTAGCTTTTTTTGCCAATTTTGGCAAAAAATCCAAATCCAAATCCAAATCCAAATCCAAAGCCAGTCACCGCAGTTTGGCAAATCCAAATCCAAATCCAAAGCCGGATGACGAATTAGAACCAAATCCAAATCCAAATCCGGCAAAAATGGTCCGGCGCACATCCCTAGTTATTTGTCCTAATGGGGCAGCTCGATCTCTTTCATCTGCCTTATAATGATAAGCAAAATGTAGCTTATTTTATATTGGCTGTATTGAAATTCACTGACAGGGGCGATGAGAGGGGGAGTGCGGAGCATGTACTAATTACCTGTCAGCAGCCCAGCACATGCAGCTGTGTGCTGGGCTGAAGTGGGAGACTGGTCGCTGCTGCCACTGAGCTGCAGCAGCAGTCTCCTCTGCCTGTGGGGGGGAGCGATCACACTGATCGCGCCCCCCTCTGGATTTGTGCTGGGATGAGGGCATACTTGCCTACCCTCCCGATTCGGGCCCGTATTCAATTTTAACCGAGACGCGTTAACTTAAAACGGCCCGGACTTCACGCCGACTTCGCCTGTCTTCCAGGCGTTAAAGTATCGCGCGCGTGCCCGTGTATCCCCGTATTCAATTTCAAAGTAGGCGAAAACAAGACCCGGCGATACTTGGATCGGCGAAAAAAAGCGGGAATTTTTGAGAAATAATTGTAGGATCCCCCTAAAGATGTTCAGACCTCGGGGATCATTATGGATACCCCTGTTTTTGCCTGCAGAAGAAAGTCGGAGTTTTTAAATAGCCGCGGCAGGTGTTTTTTTCCCGACTTTGAATAAGTGATGCAGAAGAGCAGTTAGGTTTTTTTTTTCAGTTTTTTAAGTGGTCCCATCAAATTTGGGGTACATGAAAATGGGTACTAGCATATTTTTAAGTTCCTAAAGTCATTTTTTATAAATTCAGCAAAAATGCACTTGCCGGCGGCTATTACAAATCCCGACTTTCTTTAGGAGATAAAAATGGGGGTACCCATAGTGATCCCCTATGGCTAAACATCTTTACGGGGTTTCCTGGATTTTTTCCCTAAAATTCCCGTTGTGTTTATACCTGTAAAAAAACGGGTTAAAAGTAAAAAAAAAAAATGACATATTGCCCCCCCCCCCGCCCCATAAGCCAAACCAGCCCCAGGCTTAGCAGCAAGTGGTGGTTTCTAAAAATACGGGGGAACAAAATGTGTAGGGTTCCACCGTAGTTTAGAAACCAACACCAGGCTGCAGGGACTAGTGCTGGTTTTAAATATAGGGGGCAAAAAAGACGTGGGGTCAGGGCCGGCTCTAGGCATGTTCCACCTGAGCGGCCGCTCAAGGGCGCCATCCTTTGTGGGCACGCCGATTCCCGTCTGTCCACCCCGCTGATTTCCCTTAGAAAATACATACACACAGTGGGTCTGTCACAATCACTGAGTGACAGACTCCGCGGTTATCTGCAGCGCTGAGCAGCCCGGGTGGCGACGTGACGTCACACGCTGTTGTCCCTGCCTGCGCATTCATCTGCACTGACTGCATGCTCTGCTCTCTCAAGACAGTGCGGTGGTGGCCAGGACCTGCGAGGGTGAGGAGGATTCAGGCAGGTGGAGGCAGTGGCGGGTCAGAGATCGCCCCCCCTCCCCCTACACATAGCTAAACTGATGCTGCAGTCTGAAGTGGAGTGAGCTCCGGCTACTTCCAGTCAGTCAGAGCTTCGGGGCACCTGACTCGCTGGAGTGTACAAACAACCCCTACCACAGCGCTTTTCATTCGCTGTGCCACGTGAGCGGCCCACAGGTGTACCGCCAAAGTACAGGAGCAGCAGACTCATGCCCACCAGCCAGTGTGCTCGTAGCTGCTGGAGCAATGCCACGACGCTTACAGGAGACGACGGAGGAATGGGAAAGAGCGGTAAGTAAAGGGAATTCTTCTACCTTACTGGAAGTTTCATTTTACAACTGGGCTCAGTATCCTTATATGTATGTATATATGTGTGGGCATATACGTATTATATATGGGTGGGCTTATATGTATTTATATATGTGTGGGCATATACATATTATATATACATACCTCCCAACATGACCCTCTCCAGGAGGGACACAATGCTCTGGTCCTGGACTTCCCTGGTAAGAGGCGGGGCTGCAGCGCAGTCCAAAATTCAAATAGGGGAGTCACACCAACTGTCATTTCACACGCTGCCAAACATCACTGGCTGGGACTCACTGGCAGTTGGTGTGACTCCCCTATTTGAATTTTGGACTGTACTGCAGCCCCACCTCTGGAGCCTCCACCAATCATAAATTACCAGGGAAGTCCAGGACCAGAGCATTGTGTCCCTCCTGGAGCGGGTCATGTTGGGAGGTATGCATATGGGTGGGCTTATATGTATTTATATATGTGTGGGCTTATATGTGTATATGTGTGGGCTTATATATGTGTATATATATAATGTATTTATATAATGTGTGGGCATATACGTATTTATATATGTGTGGGGTTATATGTATTAATATGTATATACATGGAGATGTTTATAAGAAACCACTGCAGAATTTAATAACCACAGCTGCAGTGCCAGGGGTAGTCCATTCTATGGAGCTCATTTTTTTAACAGTACTTTGGTCAAAAAAGTAGCCCCCATAACCTTCTGGGGCTTGGCTTAGATAGATAACGTAATGTTTAGTATATGGGGAACGCTTCACATTTTTTCGGAAATGGGAACAAAAGGATCGCTCTCTATTAACTGCCGCATGCACATGCACAATCCTATGGCTGCGCATGCGCAATAAGAATGCCACTCCAGTTCCCCGTGCCACCATGACAGCCAGCTTACAGCTAGTAAGTGCAAAGGTTCTGACCACCTTATGCTGTAGGGCTGAGGCCTGTACCAAGATTGGGACTGATCTCTGCTTTGGTCATTCCATGGGCACGATTCTATTCAGCGCGATGTAAATAGCGCCGGGAGTGAGCTCCCGGAGCTATTCAATACACCGCGCTGACAAGTCCGACTAATGATTTCTTCTCTCATCCCTCCGGGGATGAGAGAAGAAATCTGACAAAAGTCCCGGCGCCAGGCTGTTTTCTTCCCTTCGCGGCTGGAAAACAGCCTCGCGCCGGGAAGTTAGGTCAGGGAATGCCCGTTATCGCGCCTAAACACCCTGTTTAAGGCGCGATAACGAGCCTTCCCCGACCTAACATCGCGATGAATTGAATAGCTCCGGAAGCTATCTCCCGGCGCTATTTACATGGCTCTGAATAGAATCGTGCCCCATGTCATCGGTTGCGCTAGAACAGGCTAGGCATGGTTCATTGGGGCTCTCTCTATTTGGACTACAATTTAAGAAAAAGTGGTGAATTGGGGGTGCAGGGCCCAAAAGAGTTGAGACTGAAAATGAGAGGGGGTATGACTGAAACTAGGAGAAGTAATTAGTAGAGGGGAGGAGTCTGGATTAATTTGTAAACTGCCCCCCCCCTAAAAGAAAAGTCTAGATCCGTCCCTGGGAGGAGGAGAAGTGAACCACGGCGCAGCATGAGGACTTGGGCTGGGGGAGATGGGAACTGCAGCTGCAATAAGCAAGTAAGTGCTGCTGACAGGTGAAGCTGCATGAACTCCCACCTGGAGGCTGGAATGGAACTGAATTTTAGTTTATTGGTAAGTGTGAAACGGAGTATTGTAGTGAGGGGGAGGGAGCACTGTGGTTGCAGGGTCTGAGTGAGTCCGGGGTGGTGGGATTAACAGTGACTAAGGGAGGTCCTGGTGGAACCCTGTTTGCAGTGAGCAGGAGCTGAGACTGGGGGGGCTGTGGGAGTGCTGGCTGAGGAGTACTTTTCGCAGTGACTGGCTAGCTGGAGTCTGGGTGGGGCTGTGAGGGTGCTGGCAGAGGTGCACTGTGACTGCGGTGAGCGGGCGCTGACTCTGGACTGGGGACTGAACAGTGGCTGAAGGGGGGCTGGCTGAGGAGCACTGACTTCAGAGTCATTGATGGGCACTGTACTCAAAAATACACTTGCTATCTTTCAACAATTATTATGAAGTCTATTCTGTTGTGATATATATATATATGAAAGGTTGGCGTTACCCTTTGAGCTGTAAGAATAAATAAAAGGTTGGGATAAAAGAAGTTAGGAAGTGGTTTCAAATAAATATGTAATGTGCAAAAGTCCACTGATGTAGAATGTGAATGTGACTTAATGTAATGCTGTGGAAGGGGAAATATAGATTTGACCATTATAGAGAAAACATTCAGATTTAAATATGCTCCACGAATCGCAAGGAATATATACAATTAGAGGACAATGTGTTTTTTTTTTTTTTTTTAATTATTTATTTTGTGTAGGAGCATTCATTGCATTAATGTGTATTTTGATTTCTATTTTTTTTTTTAATATGGTAGCATTAACTGCATAAGTGTGTGTTTTATTTAGTTTGCCTGTGGGGGTATTCATTTAATCAATGTGTGTTTTTGTTTTTTTTTAATTTGTCCTGTTGAGTACAATGTGTGTGTTTTTACCCTGTGGGGGCCAATGTGTGTTTTAGGTCCCGTCGGGGTTAATAAATGGTGCTTTTTTTATCATGTGGGGGCAAAGGAGCAGGGCCCTCTTACCTCTTGTCTGCCTGTTACTACCTAGTTTTGTTCTTTTGTTTCCATTTGTAAAGCGCAACAGAATAAAGTTGTTGTGTTTTTTGAGTAATCTGTGAGGACCAATGTGTGTTCATTTTATAATAAATGGCATGCTAACATTTTGGTCAAATTGACTCCTTTTGTATTTTTTTGTATCTCTCCTGTTATTTCTTTAACAAAAAAATAGTAAATATTTGTTTTCAGCTAACAAAGAAATATAAATATATGTACATATTTAAATATGGATCGAGTGTGTGCGGGTGGGCGAACACGTGCGGGGAGGGGGGGGCGCCATCTATCTCTCGCACAGGGTGCTAGTTAACCTGGAGCCGGCCCTGCGTGGGGTACCCCCTATATTTAAGACCAGCACCAGACCCAACCGACCGGGGTGTAATGCCACAGCCCGGAGACCCAATCACTAGGGCTCCAGGTCCAAAGCATTAGCACCCCAAGTCGGTCAGCGCAAGCCGGTGATCTTGGGGAGTTGGGGACCCCCCAAAGAAGGGTCCCCCCCCTCCCGAGCACCCCAGGCTTACGCTGAAGCCCGGGGCTCTTCCCCATACCCATGGAGCTGTGGGTATGGGCGTAATGGGGGGGGGCAAATAATGTAAGACTATTGTACTTTACAGTGGAACTACAAGTGCCAGCATGCCTGCCATTTTGCACTTGTGGAACTACAAGTGCCAGCAGACATGCGGCACTTGTAACTTCACTGTAAAATAAATAGTTAAAAATAGACAAAACACACACACCATGACAGTATAACTTTATTACACACACATACCCATTCACACATACTTACCTATACCAGATGTATCTGTCCCCTTCTCTAGTAGGATATTCTTAATACATGGCTCTGCAAAGAATAATTCATACTCACCTATATCCTTGCGTTGGTCTCCGTAGCATCCCCGGGACTTGGCAAAACAAAAAACCTACTCTATTGACCACACGGACACAGGATGTGTATGTGTGTTGCCACACATACACATCCCTCCCGAATGCCAGCTGACAGGACTGAACGGGGCATTACAGTCCCGTCAGCCAATCAGCGGCCGCGCTGACTGTAGTCCCATGTGGGAACTGTCAGTTGCGGGCGCACTACAGTCAAACGTGAAAAACCCACCTGCCGCAAGCAATTGCAATGAAAAAAACACGGGGCATACTTGGGGACCCCCCAGAGTAAAGTTCGCTAATTTTTAACTTTGTCACCCTATTTTTTTTTTTCACTCCCAAAATTAAAGTGATTTTTTGGGGTATCCACAAGTGTTTTTTTTTTTAATTTTTGACACAGTTTACCTTTGGGGGACCATCTGAAGGCTGCACGGGGGGTCCCGCAATGTTGCACCCCAAAACCCCAATTGTGCACTTTTTAACGCCTGCTATTCATAGGCGATACTTTTCCGCCTATTACATTGCGTTAACTTTCCGCATAGGCGGAAAGTCTTTCTAATTGAATACGGGGTAAAATGAAAACAGGCGAAAATGACATCATCATCAGTTACCGCCGATCCGGACTTAACGCCTCAAATTGAATACGGCCCTTGGTCGGGAGCCTCCCAAAAATTGGGTGCCACTCCCGGCCTCCCGGGAAGGCAGGCAAGTCTCCTGCAAGCCGCCGACCCCTCCTGTCCCAACCTGCGATCAGTGAGAATCCCCAGGAAGCGGGGGGGGCTGTGATGCGTTTAATGCTGAATCGCGTCATTTTGGCCCCGACCCCTGCTTCACAATGCCGGGATAATTGGCATTGTGTAGCGGGGGCGGGGCCAAAATGACACGTGCAAGTGGTAACGCCCACTGCTCCGCCCACAACACCGGCCACGCCCCCGTTTTTTGCCGATCTGGCTGCCCCCCTCCTGGAAGGAGGAGCCAGAATGTCGGCATGTCTGGATGAGGGGCTGCCAATGCCCTCCACCCCAGCACAAATAGCTTTTTTCTTTGACTTTTTATTCTAAGGGGGCATGGCCACACCTCCCACAATTAGGCCACGCTCCTCCCCCCGGGCCAGCTCTCTATGGCCCTGATTACTGACAGTCAGCCACTGTGTTTATAAAAGACTAGCAGGGGTATTCAATATGGGAGCGAAAACATAGTTTTTGCGTTAATATCGCAATTATGATGTCATTATCGCAGGTTTTACTTTTACACCGTATTCAATTTCAAAGACATATCGCAGTTTTGAAAAGTCTTTGATAAAAAACAGGGATAACTTTTCACCATTGAATAGGTGTCGAAAAAAAGTGCAGAATTGGGGTTTAGGAGTGCAGGCTTAAAAAAAATAGCCTGCACCCCTGGGAATGACATTGAAAAAAGAACTGTGTCAAAAAAAGTTTAAAAAACAAATAGGGACACCCCAAAAAATTAATTTAAAAATTGGGGTAAAAAAAAAAATGGGAAAAAATTGTTTAAGAATAGGGAAATAGGTTCAGGGCTATTCTGCAAGTATGCGGCAGATGTTTTGAAGAATAGAATTATAGCGGCAGGTGCACAAATGCAGAATTTTTAAAAACTTACTTTAGGGACATAAAAATATTCTAGTACTCATTTTCATGTACCCCAAATTTGATGGGACCACTTAAAAAAACAAAAAAAATAACCTAAGTGCTCTTCTGCATCACTTCTTCAATGTCGGAAAAAAAACACCCGCTGCGGCTATTTAAATCCCCGACTTTCAATTAAAGGCTAAAACGGGGGTACCCATAGTCTTACAATTTTTTTAAGGAAAAATTCGTAACTTTACGCAAATCCAACTTCGGAGTTTCTCGTTTTCGTTAATTTTATATTGAATACGGGGATAAGCCGGAGTGCGCCCGATACTTTAACGCAGGTAAAACTCCGATATGAAACGTTAACTTCGACAGTGAAGTTAACGTTTCATATTGAATACCCCTCTAGAAGGCTAAACGAATAGTGGCTCCAATCTGACACAACGATCAACTTTCATTTGCCCAAAAATGGGCCTGAAGTAGAGTTGTCCACAGCTGCATCCCAAAACACAGGTACAATTTGTGGTCAATGAAAAAGTGGCAATTGTGTGTACAGTATATCCAAAGCTGCAACTATAGCACAATATGTGCAGGATGACATCAGTAGCATATGTGCCTCGGCCCCGTTTATGCCAGGAATATGTCATTATACATACACCCACGTTTACAACCATTTTTGTGTTTGCAAAATAAGCATTTACTATTAATACATCAGAAGCTGTTCCCTCGCCATGAGTACAAGAAAAAAACAAAAAAACATTTGGTTAAATTTGTGCACAACACCATAATATATGCTGGAGCAAAGGTGAAAGCACCAATCAGCATCATCGGTACAACTGCAAACAGCCAATCACAGTTTATCATAGGCTGTCATCTTCGTCTATTTGCATCTATCATTGGCCACCTACAAATGATATGGTAATCTCAGACATATATATATATTAGGGGTGTGCACTGGCAACTTTTCGTGTTTTGTGTTTTGGTTTTGGATCTGGATCTTTCTTCGTGTTTTGGATCTGGATTGGTTTTGCCAAAACCACCCTTCCGTGTTTTGGGTTCTGGATTTTGTGCTTTGGATCTGTATTTTTTTTTTTTTAAAAGCATAAAAACAGCTAAAATCACAGAATTTGTGGGTTTTTCTGCTCCTATGCTATTATTAACCTCAATAACTTTAATTTCCACTCATTTCCAGTCTATTCTGAACACCTCACAATAGTGTTTTTATGTCCAAAAGGTTGCACTGAGGTAGCTGGATGACTATACTAAGCGACACAAGTGGGCGGCACAAACACGTGGCCCATCTAGGAGTGACACTGCAGTGGCAGACAGGATGGCAGTTTGAAAAACTAGGCCCCAAACAGTACATAATGCAAAGAAAAAAAAGAGGTGCAAGATGGAATTGTCCTTGGGCCCTCCCACCCATCCTTATGTTGTATAAACAGGACATGCACACTTTAACAAACCAATCATTTCAGCGCCAGGGTCTGCCACACGACTGTGGCTGAAATGATTGGTTTGTTTGGGCCCCCACAAAACAAGCTGGCAATTAATCTGTCCCTGCACAACTGGCTCACGGAGGCAAGATGTCGTCCTCATCCTCCTCATCCACCGATTCCTCACCCTCTTCAGTGTTGTGTACATCCTCATCCTCACAGAGATATTAATTCGTCCCCGCTGGAATCCACAACCACAGGTCCCTCAGTACGTTCTGGAGGCTGGTCTCCCTGGAAGAGTTGATAATTCATTTTTATGAACATCATCTTCTCCACATTTTGTGGAAGCAACCTCCTACACCTTTCGCTGGCAAGGTTCCCGGCTGCACTAAACACTCTTTCGGAGTGCACACTGGAGGGCGGGCAACTCAGGTAAAATAGAGCCAGTTTGTACAGGGGCCTCCAAATTGCCTCTTTTTCCTGCCAGTACAGGTACGGACTGTCTGACATGCCTACTTGGATGCTGTCACTGATGTAAACCTTTAACAGACAGACGCATGCTTGTCGCTGCTGCTTTGAGGATGCAGGTGTGGCTACAGCCCACACAATTCACAAAGACAGAAAAAAAAAGAAGAATTTTTTTATTGTTTGTGGAGCGCACTTTGAGGGCTACACCACCCTTTAACATACAGACACACGCTTGTCGCTGCTGCTTTGAGGATGCAGGTGCGGCTACAGCCCACACATTTCACAAAGACAGAAAAAAAAGAAGAATTTTTTATTTTGTTTGGAGTGAACTTTGGGGGTTACAGCACCCTTTAATGGACAAGCCAGCCGGACCTTTACTTATGACACAGGTGCACACAGTCACTGAATGGCAAAAGTGGCCTGTCGCTTTTCAGAAAATTCTGCACCACCAAGTTTATTGTGTGAGCAAAACATGGGATGTGCTGGAATTTGCCCAGATGTAATGCCCGAACAATATTGGTGGCATTGTCAGATATCACAAATCCCCAGGAGAGTCTAAGTGGGGTAAGCCACCGGGCGATGATTTCCCTCAGTTTCTCTAAGAGGTTGCCGGCGATGTGCCTCTTACTGAAACCGGTGATACACAGCGTAGCCTGCCTTGGAACGAGCTGGCGTTTCTGAGATGCTACTACTGGTGACACTGCTGTTGTTGCTGCGTAAGGTGATACATTTACCCATTTGGCTGTCACAGTCATATAGTCTTTAGTCTGCCCTGTTCCACTTGTCCACATGTCCGTGGTTAAGTGGACATTGGGTACAACCGCATTTTTCAGGACACTGAGGACACTTTTTCTGACGTTTCTGTACAGTCTCGGTATCGCCTGCCTAGTGAAGTGGAATCTAGACGGGATTTGGAACCGGGGACACACTATCTCCATCAATTATCTAAATCCCACGGCACTAATGGCGGATACCGGACGCACGTCTAACACCAACATAGCAGTCAAGGCCTCAGTTATACGTTTTGCTTCAGGATGACTGCTGCCGTACTTCATCCTCCTCGCTAAGGACTTTTGGAGGGTCAATTGTTTAGTAAAAGTAGTGGTGTTCCTACTTCCTCTCTGGGATGAAGAACAACTCCCAGCAGCAGCAACAGCACTAGGAGGAAGTGGTTCTTGATCTTTCCCTATTTTATTTTTATCTGAGAAAGTTTGGTCCTCCATTTATGTTATATTGATATATACGTGCGGCTAAGGCGCACACAAACACAGAAAATATTTTTTTATTTTTGTTGGAGACTGGTTTGGAGTGCACTTTGGGGGTTACAGCACCCTTTAACGGTCAAGCCAGCCGGCCTTTTACTTATGACACAGGCGCACGCTTGGCGCTACTTTGTTGATGCACGTGCGGCTAGTGTGCACACAATTCACAAACACAGAAATATATATATTTTTTGGAGTGCAATTTGGGGGTTACACCACCCTTTGATGGACAAGCCAGCCGGCGCTTTACTTATGGGACACAGGCGTACGCTTGGCGCTGCTCCTTTTTTGATGCACGTGCAGCCACAGTGCACACAATTCACAAACACAGAAAATATTTTTTTATTTGCTTTGGAGTGCGCTTTGGGGGTTACAGCACCCTTTAACGGTCGAGCCAGCTGGCCCTTTACATATGACACAGGCCCACGCTTGGGGCTACTTTGTTGATGCACGTGCGGCTACTGCGCACACAATTCACAAACACAGAAAAAATATTTATTTTTTTGCACTTGGGAGAGCACCCCTGTTGGACAGAGCACCCCCTGGACAACACTACAGCACCCCTTTAGGACTGGGACACTGCACAGGACTTTTAGTGGACACAGCCCCTATGGACAACTGACTGCACAACACAGTCCAGCCAGCCCCTATGGACTTTGGAGGAGTGGACACAGCCCCTATGGACAACAGCAGCACAGCACAACACAGCCAGCCCCTATGAACTTTGGAGGAGTGGACACAGCCCCTATGGACAACAGCAGCAGCACAGCACAACACTACACTGCACTACACTACACTATACTACACAGCCCAGCCAGCCCTAACTCCCAACCTCCCTCTTCACTGTCCACAGCCGAGTGAGAAAATGGCGCCGACGCGGGTACCTTATATAGAATCCAAAACCCGCGAGACCCGGAAGGCGGGATGATGATGACGTTTTGCCTCGATTTCAGATCCGAGTCAGGCGGGAAAAGTCGAGCATGACTCGGATCGGCCTCGGATCGGGGGGATCGGGGGGGTTCGGATTTCAGAAATCCGAACCCGCTCACCCCTAATATATATATGCAGAGCCATAACTAGACATTTTGGTGCCCTGTGCCAGAAAGAGTATTGGCACCCCCCTAATTTTTTCAAAGGGACATAATGCACCCAATAAAGGGCCATGGCTTCATGGGGAAGAGCCAGGGAAGAGATAGGAGAGGCCAGGAGATGCTGGGATAAAAGAAGGGGAAGCTACAAGCAAGAATGGTAATAAACAGAAATTTGACAGGCCCAAACAGCGCCCCCTGACCTGTGGTGCCCTGTGCGATGGCACCGGCCGCACTACCCTAGCTACGGCCCTGTATATATGTTTTTTTTTATAGAACAGCCACATAATAGGGGTAAGGTGGAATCAGGGAAAATGCTAGACTTTTCAGGGGGACAGGGAGCTTGCTACTATTTCTGGGAGTCTCCCTGACAATGAGGGAGAGTTGGCAAGTATGAATATATAGTATATGCCCAGCATAAGTAATGTGAATTGATGACCTGATATAATATAACTGAGATGCTAATAATTAAAGTTCTATCAGCTGGAGAGGTCAATACACAATCAGCCAATCAGAAGTGACCAGCTGGTGCTGCTGGCTGTCACCATCATTGTGTATGGTTGCACCAGCACTCCAGCCACCGCAAGAGATATATCTCCAGGCAGGTGTATCTGCCTTCATGTCTGCATCAGGTATAATTATGAGAACACGCCCCCCATCCTTCCCTTCCTCATGCCACTGCTCCAGGGCCAGAGAAATCATAAGTACAAGAGGTGCCAAAATTTGAATATGGGCTTATATGCACATTTTATAGTATGTAGATGCTGTATGAAAATGTGTATCTGACTCAAAACAATAGATGTACGTCCAACACTACATGAAGCTAATTCTGTATATATTTCCACAGATGCATAGTATGGTCCTGAATGTATCATAGACACACACAGCGCACCGATAATACACATCACTGCTGTGTGTAATGATCACATTTCTTCTCATCCCAATTATGTGTTTTGATTTATTGACATGTAGTCATCACATTGTATTTACTATTAACCCTCAATGCCCTGCATGAGATACATAGCAGTGCCCTCCTGGCAGGACACTTAGTGATGTCATAGAGGCAGCTGATGATGTCACTATTGGAGGTGTGATGGGTATAGCAAGGCAGCTGGATGCTTCCTGTGTCATATCTGATATTGCTGGACTAGTGACAGTACAGATATTTTTCTTCTCATTTCTGAGTGGATAAAATGATTTTACGATGAAGAAGGCGGGAAATAACCATCCTAAGGACCATCAAATGACTGTAAGTATCTCTTATAGAGCCATGGACTCACTGTATTACTGATGGTTATTGGTAATAGGTCACTGCTATATGATTTCATATAAGTTCAGGGTTAGATACATTCATTTTAAAAACTCCCTTTTTCTTTGTATTTATACTATTTACTATTAATATATGTTTTGCTTAGTAGCTTTCCAGACTTTCTAATATTAATGTTAAGGTTCTGATTTCAAATTATGTAAAATAAAAGCAAAAATATTGTGAAATGCTATTATACAAGGGGAAGTGCATCTATATCATTGTTTGCTTTTCTTTACATTAGTGGTTTTTATTACTATAGGGAGATTATCTTGGCATTAAAAATCCTGTATTGTTCTTATGTCTGTTTCATTATTTCACAGGTCGCTCTACGCATCCGTCCGTTTACTAGGACAGAGGCTAAGAGCAGCGCCCGATGCATTATACATCAGCTCGGGCCGCAGGTAAGTAAATGCTAATAACATTATTTTAGTTTAAACAACTAAATTAGTTTAACATTAAACATAATTAATTATAAAATTGTTTTCTTACCAATACGTTATTCTTAGATTTATTTGCTGTTCAAATTTTACTTTATAGCACATTTATTTATTTGATTTCTCACATTGTATATATATATATATATATATATCTGTTTATAAATATGATAAAAAGAAAATGCTTGCTTTGCGTATCAGAGGTGGAACGCTATCCACAGTCCCCATATACCCATAAGCAAATCAGAGTAATGACCTGCTGCACAGATAGTGCACAAGAAATGGGGAAATCATGGATCATTGCTGGACTATGCAAATGCTGGGCCTGCTGCAAACCACCATTGCAGGGCTCCTAAGCTGCTCCTCCCTCTTAATAACCAGCTGATTATATTTGTCAGACAGGGGTGTGACCCCACAGACCAGTAGAAAGTGGTGATCTCTCTGCTTGTGGCTTCCTATTGGTCTGCGTGGTCACACCCCCTAGGCAGCACATGCAGCACCAGCTATTGCTATATCCTATGAAGATAGTATGAGGAGAAGATGTGTCTATGTTTATACTGCAGAGAGGCCGGACAACATCTTCCATCTTACCCTATCTGCCCAATCCAGGGCTCTCGGTTAAGGAGGGATAATAGATGTCATGCACATATTTTATGGACAGTAACAATTCCTTCCAATAAGGAGGTTATGCTGAGAATTGTAGTTCCACAATAGGTAGCAAACCACTTGAGACACAAACCAATAAGTTATTATTATAATATGTCTCACTTAGAGTTGGAAGGACCCCCAAGCTTATGAGTTAGACCATTCTGTGTCTTAAGGGCCTAAGAACCAGTGACTAGGAGAGTTTATATAAATATCAGCAAAATGTTCCTGGAAACTGCTGAAATGCTGACAAATACAACCCTATACTCCCAGATCACGTCCCCATGTGTGACTTTTCTTTTAGCCATTAATATTAACTTAAGATCATCTGCTCCAGCCGCAGAGGTGCTTGTAGAGCCTGGTTACATTTTGTGAACATGTCTTCTCTTTCCTTACAGACAGTACTACTACAGGACCCTGGCAAGGATCCTGATGATGTCCTGCGTTGCTGCAGGACCAGGGAGAGGACGTTCACCTTTAATGAGGTGTTTGATCAGGCAGCTACCCAGGTGATTGTAATCCTGAATTATTTACAATGAATAATAACAGTTAATAGTATATATAACACAGTACTCAGGGACATCCTATGAGAGGAGGGTTCCTGTGTGCTGTCTCTGAATGGGTCCCCCCCAAACCATTGTATGTGAGGTGTAGTCTCTGGTACTGTGCCAGAGCCTATTGTGCAGGCATACTGTATATCTCAGGGAAAATGGCACCACAAGGTAGATTTATTTTGAGGTGGCCGCATGGTAAGTACATACAATGGGTGTATGGAGTGCGGTGTGGGCCCCCCTGGATTCAGGTGCCCATGTGCACCACACACCCTACACCCATTATACATATGGCAGTGCTGCTCATACTGCATCTTGTAAAGGGAGTAAAATAGTGCATGAGAACAATTTATCATCATATGTGACTGTAACATCAGCCAGTAATGCCTGTACAGCTGCCATTTCTCCATATTCAGTATAGGGCATATTTTTACATTATTTCATGATTGTTTATGTAGCATCAACAAATGTGTCTCATTTCAGGAGCTTGTCTATCAGTCCACCATGAAGAACCTAGTGGATGATATCATATCGGGGTACAGTGCTGCTATATTTGCATACGGCCCAACAGGTAATATTAATGTTATTAATACATAAGTCTAATTGTTTATATTGTATGTGTAAAAGTAGTGAGCTGGTGAAATGAGTGGTGGTAAAACATGTTACTATCTGTACTGTTAGTAACTGTGAGCTAGTAGTTTCCTTACGGGCTGTGTAATTATCCAGGTGGTTCCAGAAAGTGAGGCGTTAGGTACATGGCACAATCCGTGTCTGAGCACCTGATTCAGAGCCAGACGCTATTTGCGCTCGCTCGTTCAGAAAAAGGGGCCTGCTATTTAAATTGAGCGCTCGCTCTTTGCGGTCTGTCTGCCTTTATGTCTGAGCGAGCGAACGAAACATGCGCTCGCTATTTTGTAAGGACGCCCCCTGGCCGCTCGCATCCTACATCATCTCCACTATTTATTAGATTAATCGAGTACATCGAAAGGCGTCTGAACTGCTCGCAGTGCTTGTGGTTGGATTTTCCTACCGCAATCATGCGAACCGTTCAGGCTAATAGACAACCAAGTGACGTGGCTGATGACGCTGCTTTGTTAATTATGCACACCCTTAAAACGCCCGTTTTGACCGTTTGGCACGCCTGCGTTCGGATCTCCACTCCCCGTTTTCAAGCACCTTCCCCTGTTACCACCCACAAACGCCTCATCCTGTCACTCAAATTAGCAGGCACTCGCTATTTTGCGAGCGCTCGATTTCCGACCGCACTGACTGGTTGACGCATGCGCATTACGACCCATACGCGTGCGCATATGTGCGAACATCGCTCGGAGTGAACGAGCGGCCGCTTACGAGCGGCTCTGAATCAGGCCCAGAATCCTCAGTCTAGTGATGACAGATACAGGATAATAGAGTAACATTTAATTGAAAACATCCAATAAGGGCACAAGTCATAGTTATTAAGGATAACTCTTCTATTTGGGGCATGGTAATAGCGTGAGAATGGTGACAAGTGTGGTAATTAGAAGGTATATCTCATTTACCAAACTATTGTTATAGATTTAGTCTATAGTCTAACAGTATATTACACTATAGCTGTACAGGTAAAAGTATTGAATCACATAAATAATATGTTACAATGTTGTTTTGTGTTTAATAAAAAAAAGCCCCCAAATGTGCACATTTTAGATTTTTGTATAGTGTCTTAAATGATGTTTACATTGTAATGGTTACATTGTCAGCTTGTGATATGTCTGTGGTTACCACTGCTTCTAACTCCCACTGACCAGGGAATAGGTGCACCCATCACCAAATGTGGAGGCAGCATTTTATGGGCAGAATAAATATACAATAGTGCACAGTCTATCCATTCACTAACTAGCAGTCACATCCCTGAGAGAGTGACCTGGGGGCCTATTCATCAACACTAAAATAACGTTTTTAAGGACATTTTCCTTAATTAAGGTTACTTTAGTATTCATGTACACATTTAGCACAGGAGATATCACTGATATCTCCTTGCTTAGTCCCCCTGCGTTAATTTCCACATTCCCCATACATTAGTATGGGGATATGGAAATTATGGAATTCATTAAATTCCGAAAATTATGTATTTTCGGAATTTGATGGTGTTACCATACGCCGCTGTGAGGTGGCGTATAGTATGTAACACTTACCTGCTTCCAGCTGGGCAGGTCCCCCGGCGTCTTCCTCCATCGCTCTGGAGTCTCCTCTGGCTCTGTCTGCTATGCTGTCATGTGTTCTCCCCAGCAGAACACAATAAAGTTTAGAAAAAAAAAAAAGTTTTTTTTTTCTAAACTACTGAGTTCTGCTGGGGAGAACACATGACAGCATAGCAGATGGAGCCGGAGGCTGCTGCTCGAGCAGGTAAGTCGGGGACGGGGGGGGAGGTGAGCGGAGGGGGGTGGGGGGGCAGGTGAGTGGAAGGGGGTGGGGGGCAAGTGAGCAGAGGGGGACACACAAAATTACCACAGCTGTAGGTAGTGCTTCGCATGCGCTGGGTTAACGAAAGTAACAGCGCATGCGCAGCACTGATTACAGCTGCGGTAAGTTAGTGTAGACAGGGAAAAGTATCTATTTCCTGAAAAGCTGTCATCGCAAAAGTGACAGCTTTTCGGAATAGATAGTTATGGGGAGGAAAAATGATGTATTCCTCCGGTGAATAGGTAGAACTCCATGCGAGTTCTAAACCTAATTTCCTCCAGAGAAAGTTTAGGTATGATGAATAGGCCCCCTGATGAGCAGCATCCTGATGAATATTGGCTTAGTCACATGATGTCTGTCACTGTTCATTACTGACATGACACATTGTATAATTACATATCTGCCATTATTTCTTGTAACGTCAGTAATTGTATACTAAATACCTTTATATTTGTCACAGGCACCGGGAAGACCTTTACTATGATGGGCAATGGTCATGAGCCCGGAGTGATATTTCGTGCTCTGAAAGATCTATATAAGACCATCGAGGTGCAGAGAGGGCAGAATAAGTTCTCAGTGTCAGTGTCCTATGCTGAGGTAAGTATGTGAGGATTATGTGCTCGGTTTATATTCTATGTGTCTTATTTAGAGGTGGATGGAACTCTGGGGGTTAGCATAAGTTATGCATTTACATACTGCGCATACACGGGCAGCGGCGAGCATATGTAGGCAAAGTAAACTGCAGCAAAATTAGACATGACACATAGGCAGATTTTGGGTTATGTGTCTATTGCCGGTGCTGGAGGGCCAGATGCAACTACACAGTGATGATAACTGTTAGCAGCGCTATCCTCTGATTGGCTGATTGTGTATCTACCCCATCAGCTGATAGGAGTAGATTCATTAGAATCCCGGCTATGTTATATGGTGTCACGGCAATATATTCACATTACTTAATTGATACCACTAGGACTACTGCAGGACACAATCATCTCATTTGAGTTTTGAATGAGGTAACAACAGATGTTTGTATTATTATTATTATTATTATTATTATTATTATTATTATTATTATTATCCTTTATTTATATGGAGCCACAAGGGTTACACAGAACCTAACAAAGTACATAAACAATTGAGCAGACAAGAAAACAGTGACTTACAGTACAAGACAATGCTGGGCAAATACATTGTATATAAATATTGCTGCAACAACGGTCATATCACTGAAATAAGTAGCACGGTGACAAAAGACAAGGGTTAGGTGCTGTATATAATAGTAAGGGAAGGAAAAGCACATGGGGAAGAGGGCCCTACTCGTGGAAGCTTATATTCTAAATGGTAGGGGCAGACAGACAGGGGTGACACAGATGGGGACAGACGGTAAGCATGGGACAGAGTGTTAGGATGAGGGATGGAAGGCTTTGATAAAGATGTGCATCCTGAGAGCCCGTTTGAAGTTTTATAGAGAGGTGAAGAGTCCAACAGGGAGAGGTAGAGAATTATTAGAGGTAGGGAGCAACATGTGCAACATCTTGGAGGCAGTCATTGGAAGAAGCAATCAGTTGGCAGGAGAAGCAGCATTCATTAGTGGAGCAAAGAGGGCAGATGGGAGTGTGAAGGGAGATGAGATCAGAGATGTAACTGGGGGAGGATTGGGTGATGGCTTTGTAAGTGAGTGTGAGGAGCTTGAATCTGGTTCTCAAAGGGAAGGGCTTGTAGGAGAGGGGAGGCAGATTTAGTACATGTGGAGATGAAGATGAGCCAGGCAGCAGCGTTGAGGACAGATTGGAGAGGAGAGAGACAGTAGTCAGTGAGGCCAGATAGAAGGAGGTTACAGTAGTCCAATCTGGAGATGACCAGTGAGAGGATGAGGGTCTTAGTAGCATCCAGGGTGGGAAAGGGTCTGATTCTGGAGATATTTTTGAGATGGAAATGGCAGGACTGTGAAAGAGTCAAGGGTAACTCCAAGACAGCGCACTTGGGAGCTAGAGGAGATGGTTGTGCAGTCAATAGATAATGAAATTATGGGTAATGAGGTTATGTGGGAGGGTGGGAAGATGATCAGTTCTGTTTTAGACGCATTAAGTTTAAGAAAGTGCTGGGACATCTAGGAATAGATAGCAGAGAGACACAAGTGAAGAGAGAGGGGGAGAGGTCAGGTGAGGAGAGGTAGATCTGATTATCATCAGAATAGAGATTATATTGGAGGCCAAAAGAGCTGATGAGCTCACCTAGAGAGGACTTATAGAGGGAGAATAGGAGAGGTCCCAGAGCAGAACCTTGGGGGGTGGTAATGCAGTTGTAAACAATATGCACAAGGAGTCTGGGGTAAAAGGGAGGAGATAGATGAGTCGGTAGTTGGAGAGAGTGCTAGGATCAATGGGTTTTTTAAGAATGGGGGTAATAAGGCCATGCTTGAATGCAGAGGGGCAGTGCCAGATGAGAGGGAGAGATTGAGGAGTGGGCAAGATGGGAACAGGTAGAAGGAGAGAGTATTTAAAATCATTTCATTTTATCTGCAATAACTGTATCTGTGTACACTATATGAATCATGCCACTTAACCATTAATTAATTGTGTAAAAATATGGTAATGCTAATAACACTATCAATCCACATCTCTACACCATCTCTGTGTTATTGTGCGCTATACACACTTATTACACCTGACATACACCTGCAGCAAATGCTGTATTTCAGCTGGATGCATCTTGAGATGATTCTGGCCCAACAAATGCATGAAATAAGCTTTTTATATGTCCTCCTGCCCACATATGCGGCCAACTGCCCCCGATATATAATAACATGTAACAACATGTAATTGGGCATAACTAGCAATTACCAGGCCCATAACAAAGTTTGAGGGGGAAATTAAAATCCCCCTACTCTGATTTTTTGAAAATGCATGAGGACTGGTGCAGACCTGAAAGCTAAGATGGGCCGCTGCCATCTATGTACATTCCCCTAAAACCCTTTCTTCATGATATACAGCATCTGGAGAACTACAAGTAACACATGCTCTTTACAGAGAGTAATTGTGGATTATACAAGTTCTGCTTGTATTGTAGAGAGTGATTATTCCTTGTATTACAGAGAGTGATTATACCTTCATGACTTTTGCAGGTCTACAATGAAACCGTTCGGGATCTGCTAAGACCGTCCTCTGGATGTTTGAAGCTTAGAGAGGATCCCTACGGCAACACCAAGATAGAAGGGATTGCAGAGTTCTTCCCCAGCAGTCCTGAAGAGGTGACTATCATTAGTCTGTGCTACCCTTATGCAGCATCCATGCATCACCATTAGTCATCCATGTCTATATTATTATTGATATTATTATTATTATTATTATTATTATTATCATCTTTTATTTATAAGGCACCACAAGGGTTTTGCAGCACCGAACAAGGGGGAAATGACAATGCTGTCTGTAAAGAACCTATTAATGTGTGTATGAATAAGCAGAGCCCATGACTGTGTGATCGCTGGTGTAGTGACCCTGCTGTAGCTATAACACATGGGTGTAACTTTATGAGTTGTTTTGTGTAACCACAAGAGTGTTGCTGCATCTATATTACTTTCTTTTTCAGGCCATCGCATTACTGACTAAAGGGAATAAGCGCCGCTCTAAGGCAGCCACAGCTGCCAATAAGAACTCATCCCGCTCCCATGCTATTGTACAAGTCACCGTAAAGCAGACGAGCAATGATGGAGTGTGCACGGGCCGGCTGTACATGGTAGACCTGGCGGGATCAGAGCGAGCATGCCAGGTATCACTTGTATTTTACATCTCATTATCATTTATTTGTATGTCCCCCTGCAATGCCAAAGAGGTAAATATCGTAAGAGTTTGCTATCCTTCTGCAGTGTTCATGCTTCACCACTAGTCATCACTGTCTACTCTACAGAGAGAATATTTGTCAGTCACATCAGTCCCTGGCCCATTGCAGCTTACACTCTAATTTCTCTAACACACACAAACACAGAACCCAGGCAATCACAAAGAGGAACATACAATGTATTTTCAGGAATATAGAAGATAACTAAAGCTGCACTATGCTAAATACTTTGGTGTTGCACCAGTAAGCACAGATAGTTCACTCAGAGCATGGCTGGGTGTGTGCCTACTATCCGCTCTAAGGGAACGCCTCTGCCAACTGGAGAACAATCTCCAGATATGCACTGTGCAAGATTTTGTTCCAGTCCTGCTCTGTATGATGAGGAGCAGTGGTGCCCCAACACCATATATATTATTCTAGGGACACCTTCCCTCCTCCCAACTACTCTCCTTCTCCTTTATATTCTTCTGCTCCTCTGCAAATGCCACCACCTTGCTTAATAAAGTTAAACCCTGATGGTTATCTAGGTGCACTCTCACACAGGAATTGGTATGAAATACCACCGGCAGCCTGACAGGAGCAGAGTGCGATGCAGCGGAAGCCCGACAGCGCTGGAAATCCCAATCGTGGATAGGTAAGTATCCACTAACCTAACCCCCCTAACCCTAACCCTCCTTAGGGGTGCCTAACCCTAACTTCCCCCCCAAGTGCCTAACCCTAATCCCCCCTCTGAGTGCCTAACCCTAACCACCCCCTTCCCCGCTGCCTAAACCTAAGTCCCCCGGGGGAGTGCCTAACCCTAAGTCCCCCCCGGGGGTGCCTAACCCTAACCCTCCCTCCCCCTAGCCTAACCCTAACCCTCCCGGGGGGGTGCCTAACCCTAAGTCCCCCCCGGGAGCTCTAAACCTAACCCTCCCCCCCCGCGGCTGTCCGCTCACGGCGCCCGGCATCACTACAATCGTGATGCCGGGCGCCGGTCTCCCGGCGTCGGGGAAATGCGGGCGTCTACATCTAGACGCCCAGCATTTCACCCTTGCCAGGATAAGACAGTCGGGAAGCCGGCTGCCGGTATTTAGGCAGCCGGCTTCCTGATTGCCTCCCCTCACACAGAGCCATAATATGGCATAATTGCACCCTGTGCCACCCCTGCCCCCTGAGTGCACCATGTCATGATGTTGCATGTACTGTATGACATCATTATGTCATGCAGGAGGGGCTGTGGTTGGCAGCTCCAATAAGCGCAGCGCTGGCTGGGTGCCCTCAGGATGCCCATTGGGCTGCATATACTGTGCAGGGTGCCCATCTGGAGTGTTTGCAGGATGCTCTGTGGGTGCTGCAGCAGGGTTGCAGGCACCCTGCTAGCCAGGAGCAAGGGCCATAGGGTGGCACTAATGGCCCATAGCTAGTTATCACCCTGCTCACACAAATTGAGGCACATGATGAGAGCAAAGCTGCTCTTGCACTGTGCAATGTAAATGACAATCCATTATGTGTATAATTATCAGAGAGCTAAGTAGTACTAGGGTAGTCCTGTCCTGTATTCTGAGGTGCCATGTAATGTAAGCTCTTTTCTTTGATTAAAGCTCTCATGAATGTTGTAATTTGTTTTTGCATCTGTTTGTAGTGAAGGAGATATAACAGAGCCTTTCACGTTTATAGCTATTTCTCTGGTACCTTACATTTATTTCAGTGACCCCCACCCCAGAGACCTTACTTATAACAAATTATATACATTTTTGATTAATGTAATTTTGTAAATAATAACATAAACCAGTATTAAATTAATGATACTAATAATAGAATTACATTTTCTTTAGTAGCTTGGGTTAAATTACATAGAAGAAAAGTATTACAGCCAATGTCACTAACTAAAACTATGGTGAATGGGAGTCACTGTCTTAGGACACAAATGGAGTAAATTGTGTAAATAGTTTTATCATACAATAGTTTATGTGTTTGTACCACATCCATACTGTGACTGAAGTCAGATGTGTCTTCATTACCTTTTCTGTTTCTATGTCAGACTAAGAACACTGGCCAAACCCTGAGAGAAAGTGGCTATATAAACCGCTCCCTTCTGGCCCTAAGGAACTGCATTATGGCGCTACGCAAAAGACCCGGCAGCCATATCAATTATCGGGACAGCAAATTGACCTGGCTGCTAAAGGTATATTATTACTATGAGATTTCCTACACACATATGACCATACAACTGTACCTGATATCAGGGCCAGTGATGAGAGAGAAGGGGCCCATGTGCACATGCACTAATTATACTCTGGCTCTGCGCTTTCTCTACTGGGCATGTGCAGAACTCTGGAAATACGGCACCCATGTCATTGTCCCGGTGACTATATTGGTGATTACAGCAGCACTGGCAGAGTATTCAGTATAAGTTATAGGTGCAGGGTGTGTGGTGTAAGACCACTGGACATGTACACCATATACCCTGCACCCCTTATAGAGACACCCAGGGGCATATTTCTAATGGGTGCAGGGTGTGCAGTTCAGGGAGGGCCTGCACCGCACACCCTGCACCCATACTTTTTATTATACTTACCTCTTCTAAGTCCCACGGAGTAGCGCTACACAAAACACCTAGAAAATGGCTGCCGCGGCCACCTTCCCGGCGTTTTATGCATGCGCAGTATGAAGTCACAGGGAAAATGGCTGCCACGCCATTTTCATAGTGAGAAGCGCAGTAGACTCTGGGCATAGTAGACTCTGGGCCCACTCTAGTGCTCAGAGTCTACTGCTGCTGTCAGTTTGCTGACGGCAGCCATGTATAGGGGAGGGGGCCCCGGATGGGGGGTGAACATTGGCCCCCCCTCTTTTAATACACCCCTGGATACACCCATGGCTGATGTATAAGTAGCATTAGTCACTTCTTAGATATCTTTTTGGGATACAAGTGTTTAGGAATATGAGACTTTATTATGCCCTGGTACTAATGGGGTGTGTGCTCTAGTGTATGGGGGTGTGGCCACAGCCCATTTGTAAATACTGAGGCCCTGTGTAAAGGGGGTGTGGCATCCACACCGGAACCCCAGTCACCAGGAATATTGCTCCTAACACATTGTTTTGCTGTTTTATCTCAGACAATGGCTGCAATCAACCATGATATTAGTAATTAGTGCAATCATTTGTTTCTTATATATATATAGTATAAAACTATAGTAATAGATCGTTAAACTTCTCATTACAATGTGTAAGGATTCCTCAGTGATCTCTCCTATAACCAGAGCTTTATCTATCACAGGGAGCACTGAGTGGCAGGAGCAGAATGGTGATGATCACACACATCAGCCCTGCGGATGCTGCCTATGAAGACTCTCGCAGCACACTCACCTATGGGAGCAAGGCCAAGCACATCAAAACACTGGTGAGCAGCCCCCAAGGGGTAACTGCATATTTATCTATGTTACTGGGTATAACTGTGGTGGAACAAGGGATTTATTATTAAATAAAACAAATAGTTTGAACATTCAAAATCAGTTTTATTAGAATATTGGTTGGAATGTGATCTTTTACTTTCTATAATAACTTCATCTGCAAATTAAAATATGTTAAAAATATATACTACAGGCTGAATCAGTGATAAAAGCTATGTCTGTGGTATTACATGTCTGTGCGAGGACACATAGGTTACCCATCCATAATCTTCTGTCTCCCTGTGTACTCTGAGTGTGCCGGTGCCCAGTAACTAATGCTCTGCTGTGTACCCTTCCTCCTGCAGGTGGAGAGGAACCGTGTTTGTGCCGCCCTCAAAATCCCTGAGGCTACAGGAGAAGACAAAGTGCAGCAGAAAGACCCTCACCCTCCAGGTATTCTTGTCTCTTGTAATGAAAAGATTGAGGGGTCTGTTTATCATAGCTGTGGACTAACAATCTGCATCCCCACTTATCACAGGAATGCAGATTGTAGTTACACCACAAGTTACCATGCTGGGTGGTTGGGAGGTATGTATATATGCTGGTCTTTACAGTTGCAGATTAGGCAAAGGAAGCAACTGACCCAGTAACAATAGGAACAAATACGCAGTGGGGGTGCGGGCCGCACCTGGCTGTCACCTGCTGAAGGGTGAGACCAAGGTGCAGACTCCTGACACTGTGAGGGAGCAGGCACTGCACACAGGACAGAGCAGTCTGCACCTCCTGCACCCACCCCCAGTAAAAAGCAGCACTGAACAACAGGGTTTGGGCCGCAAGGCGATGCCCCCTCCCATGAGGCCACTCTCACTGTTCACAAGGCCATGCCCCCTTTTCAACAGCGTGCACAGCGTTCCTCCCTGCACCAGGTAACAATGCAGGGAGGGACGCCACTGCAAAAAGGGGTTTACACTTCCAAACTATAATCCATTGACTAACTGAAGCAAAACATATACCAGACATAGTAGTAACTGTAATGTTTCTATATTCTTTTCCACAGAGCCAGCCCATAAGGACCAAAAGGACAAATCCCCCAGTTCCAGTAATACTGGTCCTATGAGACGCTCTGAGTAAGTACTTTGTGCAGATATCACATGAACAATATGTAACAATATGATTTATGGATAGAAATGTAAAACTATGAAAATTTGTGTAATTTATAGATATGACTAGATTGTGATGAAGTATTTTTTTATCTATTACTATATAAATGTTAATCATAAATCAGCATAATATCTAGCTATGGGTACATTATTATATTATACTAATATGAGCTACTGGTACATTCTCATGGAGTCCTTCAGGTGCAAATGTGTCTGTTTTCTCTTTTTAGGGCTTTGCTGCCTAAATTGTCATCCATGGTCCCTATGCCAAGAAAAGACCTGGCAGTACCTGAGCCAGTGGTTCCTATGCCAAGAGAAGACCTGGAAATACCTGAGGCTGTAGTCCCCATGCCAAGGAAACACCTGGCAGTACCTAAGGTTCTGGTCCCTATGCCAAGAAAACTCCTGGCAATACCTGAGCCCGTGGTCTCCATGCAAAAAAAACACCTGGCAGTACCTGAGGCCATGGTCTCCATGCCAAGGAAACACCTGGCAGTGCCTGAGCCCATGGTCCCCATGCCAAGAGAACACCTGGCAGTACCTGAGGCCGTGGTCCCCATGCCAAGGAAACACCTGGCAGTACCAAAGGTTCTGGTCCCTATGCCAAGAAAACACCTGGCAATACCTGAGCCCGCGGTCCCCATGCAAAAAAAACACCTGGAAATACCTGAGGTAAGTGCTATCAGTGTCATTGTGGTTACTTACCTTTTCTCATGTCCTAATATTTATATATATTTCTTTGACATACAATGTAATGCTTATTACACTGACATTTAAATCTTATATTACTACACAAGTGTCACAATTTATACACAATATGAGAAAGGAAAAATAGGTTTCTTGTAATACAAATGATCTTACAAAAACATAGTCCAGTATAATTGTAAATTAAATAAAAATAATTGGTAGTGGACAAGGCCATGGTCGCGATTTAATTCAAAGAGATGATGAATAGCCCCGGGAGGGAGCTCCCAGAGATAATCAACAGCCTGATTTTGCCCGACTAAAGGATTTTTTCTCGCACCCTCCTAGGGGTGCGAGGAGAAATCCGACAACAGCCTCGCGGCCTGAACTTTAGTTGGACACTGCAGGTTCTCGCAACTAAACACCCATGTTAACTCACGAGAACCGGCATTCTCCGACTTAATATCGCGCTGAATTGAATCGCAGTCAATAAGATAAGCTACATATATAAAACTAAGAAATGTGAACAAAGGCATGAAAAACCTCCAAATAATACTAGTAAAACAAATATATTCCAATTATATATAATATATCTAGTCATCCTTTTGAGTATTATATAATTAAATACTGAAATTCTATTAGAAATTCAGCTGCCAATAAAAATATGTTAATAATATATACTACAGGCTCAATCAGTGATAAAAGCTACACCTGTGGTATTACATGTCTGTGTGAGGACACGTAGATTACCATCCATAATCTCCTGTCTCCCTGTGTACTCTGAATGTGCCAGTGCCCAGTAACTAACTCTCTGCTGTCCACCCTTCCTCCTACAGGTGAAGGCGCACCATCTGAGTCTGGCCCACAAGATTCCTGAAGGCGCCAGAAAAATCAATGTTCATCTGAGACTCGTTCAGGTATTCTTGTACCATGTAATTAAAAGTTAAGGGGTCTGTTTATCATAGTTGTGGACTAACAATCTGCATCACGGTTTATCGCAGCAATACACATTGTAGTTACCCAGCAAGTTACCATGCTGGGACAGTTGGGATGTGTGTATGTATGCTGGTCCTTACAGTTGTGCAATACTTATCTACTGTATGTTACTGGGTATAACTGTGGTGGAACAAGGGATTTATGGGGACACGTAGGTTACCCATCCATAATTTCCTGTCACCCTGTTTTCTCTGAGTGTGCCAGTGCCCAGTAACTAACTCTCTGCTGTCCACCCTTCCTCCTGCAGGTGGAAAGGAATTGTGTGTGTGCCCCCCACAAGATCCCTGAGGCTACAAAAGAAGGCAAAGTGCAGCTGAAAGACCCTCGTCCTTCAGGTATTTTTGTATCTTATAATGAAAAGATTAAGAGGTCGGGTTATCATTGTTGTGGACTAACAATCTGCATCACCACTTATCACAGCAATACAGATTGTAGTTACACCACAAGTTACCATGCTGGGTGGTTGGGAGGTATGTACATGTGCTGGTGTTTACCATTGTAGATTAGGCAAAGGAAGCAACTGACCCAGGAACAATAGGAACAAATAGGGGTTTACACTTCCAAACTATAATACATTGACTAACTGAAACAAAACATATATGAGACATAGTAGTAACTGTACTATTTCTGTATTCTCTTCCGCAGAGCCAGCCCATAAGTACCAAAAGGACAAAGCCCCCAGTTCCAGTTACACTGGTCCTATGAGACTCTCTGAGTAAGTACTTTGTGCAGATATCACATGAACAATAAGTAACAATGTGATTTATGGATAGAAATGTAAAACTATGATTTGTGTAATTTATAGATATGAATAGATTGTGATGAAGTATTTTTTTATCTATTACTATATAAATGTTAATCATAATTCAGCATAATATCTAGCTATGGGTACATTATTATATTATACTAATATGAGCTACTGGTACATTCTCATGGAGTCCTTCAGGTGCAAATGTGTCTGTTTTCTCTTTTTAGGGCTTTGCTGCCTAAATTGTCATCTGTGGTCCCTATGCCAAGAAAAGACCTGGCAGTACCTGCGCCAGTGTTTCCTATGCCAAGAGAAGACCTGGTAATACCTGAGGCTATGGTCCCCATGCCAAGAGAACACCTGGCGGTACCCGAAGCCATGGTCTCCATGCCAATTAAACACCTGGCAGTACCTGAGGTCATGGTCCCTATGCCAAAGAAACACCTGGCAGTACCTAAGGTTCTGGTCCCTGTGCCAAGAAAACACCTGGCAGTACCTGAGGCCGTGGTTCCTATGCTAAGAAAACACCAGGCAATACTTGAGCCCATAGTCCCCATGCCAAAAAAACACCTGGCAATACCTGAGGTAAGTGCGATCAGTGTCATTGTGGTTACTTACCTTTTCTTATATCCTAATATTTATATATCTCTTTATCATACAATGTAATGCTTATTACACTAACATTTGAATCTTATATTACTACACAAGTGTCACAATTTATACACAATATGAGAAAGGAAAAATAGGTTTCTTGTAATACAAATGATCTTGCAAAAACATAGTCCATTATAATTGTACATTAAATAAAAATAATTGGTAGTGGACAAGTCCATGGCCGCGATTTAATTCAAAGAGATGAAGAATAGCCCCGGGAGAGAGCTCCCAGAGATAATCAACTCACCCTTATGTTTGGCCCAACTAAAGGATTTTTTCTCGAACCCTCCTAGGGGTGCAAGGAGAAATCCGACAACAACCTCGTGGCCAGAAGTTTAGTCAGAGAATGCCGGTTCTCGCAACTAAACACCCATGTTAAGTCACAAGGACCAACATTCTCCTACTTAGCAGCACGCTGAATTGAATCGCAGCCAATAAGATAAGCTACATATATAAAACTAAGAAATGGGAACAAAGGCATTAAAAACCTCTAAATAAAACTAGTAAAACAAATATATTCCAATTATATATAATATATCTAGTTATCCTTTGTAGTATTATAGAAGTAAATACTGAAATTCTATTAGAAATTCAACTGCCAATAAAAATATGGTGTAATGGTTAGCATTACTGCCTCACAGCACTGAGGTCATGGGTTTGATTCCCACCACAGCCCAAACTGTGTGGAGTTTGTATATTCTCCCTGTGCTTGCGTGGGTTTCCTCCGGGTACTCCGGTTTCCTCCCACACTCCAAAAATATACTGGTAGGCTAATTGGCTCCCAACACAAATTAACTCTAGTGTGTATGTGAGCATGTGATAGGGAATATAGAGTGTAAGCTCCACTGGGGCAGGGACTGATGTGAATGGACAAATATACTCTGTAAAGTACTGCGGAATATGTGTGCGCTATATAAATAACTGGTAATAAATAATAAATAAATAAATAATATATACTACAGGCTCAACCAGTGATAAAAGCTACACCTGTGGTATTATATGTCTGTGTGAGGACACGTAGGTTACACATCCATAATCTCCTGTCTCCCTGTTTTCTCTGAATGTGCCAGTGCCCAGTAACTAACTCTCTGCTGTCCACCCTTCCTCCTGCAGGTGAAGGCGCAACATCTGAGTCTGGCCCACGAGATCCCTGAAGGCGCCAGAAAAATCAATGTTCAGCTGAGACTTGTCCATCAGGTATTCTTGTACCATGTTATTAAAAGTTAAGGGGTCTGTTTATCATAGTTGTGGACTAACAATCTGCATCACAGCTTATCACAGCAATACACATTGTAGTTACCCCGCAAGTTTCCATGCTGGGACAGTGGGATGTGTATACGTATGCTGGTCTTTACAGTTGTGCAATACTTATCTACTGTATGTTACTGGGTATAACTGTGGTGGAACAAGGTTACCCATCCATAATCTCCTGTCACCCTGTTTTCTCTGAGTGTGCCAGTGCCCAGTAACTAATGCTCTGCTGTCCACCCTTCCTCCTGCAGATGGAGAGGAACCGTGAGTGTGCCCCCCACAAGATCCCTAAGGCTACAGGAGAAGACAAAGTGCAGCTGAAAGACCCTCGTCCTTCAGGTACTTTTCTATCTTATAACGAAAAGATTAAGAGGTCGGTTTATCATAGTTGTGGACTAACACTCTGCATCACCACTTATCACAGCAATACAAATTGTAGTTACACCACAGGTTACCATGCTGGGGGGGTTGGGAGGTATGTACATATGCTGGTCTTTGCAGTTGTTGATTAGGCAAAGGAAGCAATTGACCCTGGAACAATAGGAACAAATAGGGGTTTACACTTCCAAACTATAATCCATTGACTAACTGATGCAAAACATATACCAGACATAGTAGTAACTGTACTATTTCTATATTCTCTTCCACAGAGCCAGCCCATAAGGACCAAAAGGACAAAGCCCCCAATTCCAGTAACACTGGTCCTATGAGACGCTCTGAGTAAGTACTTTGTGCAGATATCATATGAACAATAAGTAACAATGTGATTTATGGATAGAAATGTAAAATGAGTAAAATTAGTGTAAGTTATAGATAAGAATAGTTTATTATGAAGTATTTTTAGCTATTACTATTTAAATGTTAATCATAATACACCATAATATGTAGCTATGAGTACATTATTATATTGTGCTAAACTTAGCTATTGTTATATTCTCCTTGGAGTCCTTTAGGTGCAAATGTATCTGTTTTCTCTTTTTAGGGCTTGGCTGCATAAACTGCCCCCTGTGATCCCTATGCCAAAAAAACACCTGGCAGTACCTGAGCCCATGGTCTCCATGCCAAGAAAACATCTGGCAGTACCTGAGGCCATGGTCTCTATGCCAAGAAAACACCTGCCAGTACCTGAGCCCATGGTCCCCATGCCAAGGAAACACCTGGCAGCATCTGAGGCCGTGGTCCATAAGCCAAGAAAACACCTAGCAATACCTGAGCCTGTGGTCCCCATGCCAAGAAAACACCTGGCAGTACCTGAGGTAAGTGCTATCAGTGTCATTGTGGTTACTTACCTTTTTCTTATGTCCTAGTATTTATATCTCTTTGTCCTACAATGTAATACTTATAACACTGACATTTACATTTTATATTACTCTTTATACACAATATGAGAGAGGAAAAAAAGGTTTCTTGTAGTACAAATGATCTTGCAAAAACATAGTTATAAATTAAATAAAAATAATTGATAGTGGACAAGTCCATGGCTACGATTCAATTCAAAGCAATGATGAATATCCCCGGGAGGGAGTTCCCAGAGATAATCAACTCAGCCTGATGTTTAACCCAACTAAAGTAATTCATCTCGCACCCTCCTGGGGGTGCGAAGAGAAATCCAACAACAGCCTCGCAGTCAGAACTTTAGTCGGAGAACGCCGGTTCTCACAACTAAACACCCATGTTAACTCACGAGAACCGGCATTCTCCGACTTAACAGCACGCTGAATTGAATCACAGCCAATCAGATAAGCTAAATATATAAAACTAAGAAATGTGAAAAAATGCATGAAAAACCTCTAAATAAAACTAGTAAAATAAATATATTCCAATTATGTATAATATATCTAGTCATCCATTGTACTATTATATAATTAAATACTGAAATTCTATTAGAAATGCAGCTGCCAAATAAAATATGTTAATAATATATAGTACAGGCTCAATCAGTGATAAAACCTACACCTGTGGTATTACATGTCTATGTGAGGACACGTAGGTTACCCATCCATAATCTCCTGTCTCCCTGTGTACTCTGAGTGTGCCAGTGCCAAGTAACTAACTCTCTGCTGTCACCCTTCCTACTGCAGGTGAAGGCGCACCATCTGAGTCTGGCCCACAAGATCCCTGAAGGCGCCAGAGCAATCAATGTTCAGCTGAGACTTGTCCTCCAGGTATTGTTGTACCATGTCATTAAAAAGTTAAGGGGTCTGTTTATCATACTGTAGTTGTGGATTTACTGCATCATAGATTATCATAGCAATACAAATTGTAGTACCCCGCATATGCTGGTCTTTACAGTGTGCAATATTTAAAAAAAATTAAAAGGCTGCCTTGGGGTATGTTATAATGGAGTGTATATTGCATAGGACTGGAATGCAGATTAGGCAAAGGAAGTGACTGGCCTGGGAGCAATAGGAACAAATAGTAGTTTAGTTTATAGTATACTTACAAACTTACAAACTATAATCCATTGACTAACTGATGCAAATCATATACAGGTTGAGTCTCCCATATCCAAATTGCTTGGAACCAGGGGTATTTTGGATAACGGAATATTCTGTATTTTGGAATAATTGCATACCATAATGAGTTTTCTTGAGAATAGGACTCAAATATACACACAGAATGCATTTATGTGTTATATACACCTTATACACACAGCCTGCAGGTAATTTTATACAATATATTCAATAATTTTGTGGCTCAAAGAAAGTTTGTGTAGAGAAATGAAATTCATTTATGTGTCATATACACCTTATACACAGAGTCTGAAGGTCATTTTATACAATATTTTTAATAATTTGTGCCTTAGACAAAGTTTGTGTACATTGAACCATCAAAAATCAAAGGTTTCATTATCTCAGCCATGCCAAAAAAAAATCCGTATTTCTGAATATTTGGATATGGGAGACTCAACCTGTACCAGACACAATAGTAACTGTACTATTTCTGTATTCTTTTCCATAGGACCGGACTGGGAGGACAACAGGCTCAGTTCCAGGGACATTGTTCTTATGAGATGTATGTACTTTGTGCTGATATCGCATGAACAAGATGTAACAATGGGAATTATGGATAAAAATTTTACATAATGAAAAATAGTGTAATTTATAGATAAGAATAGATTCTTATGAAATATTTTTAGCTAGTTCTATTTAAATGTTAATCATATACCATAATACAGGGCCGTAACTAAGGTGGTGCGGCCGCTGCCTCCGCACAGAGTGCAACATGCCCTGAGGGTGGAACCAGCTACATATCTTCCAGCATTTAAACACACAAAATGGGGACAAACAATAATAACAGCCCAGAGCCCCAGGACCAGACTGCCCCAGTATCATTTGCCATGGCCCCTCCAGTGTTGCAAACTATCTGTAATATCAGAATATGACATGATGGGGGGGGAGGGTGCCGATGCTCCTTCTCGCACAGGGCACCACAATGTCTAGTTACAGCTCTGCCATAATATCTAGTTATGGATCCCATATATATACTAATCTTTGTATCTCAGTAACTATCATACAGCATATAACATTATACTTATGTCATTGTAATATATTTATATTTTCTGTATAATAATATAGAATAACTGATGAGTATAAAATGAGGAGGACAATGGGTCTCATTCAGACCCGGTAGCAAACGGTAAGCGCTTGCAACCGGATCGATGTTAAGGCCCAGCGCACACGCAGCGGCCGTAATGCGCGTGCGCAAGCCCCGGAGCAAGAGAGAAATTCTATCGCTCCGGAGCTCACTACAAAAGGGGTGGCTGTCGCCCCGTTTTGTAGGCGGGGCGGGGGGTGGCTACACAAACGGAGGCGTTCCTGACGGAATGCCTGCCGTTTTGAGGGCGGCCGCACTGACATCAGCAGTGATGTCAGTGGGGCTGCTTCCTGCTCGATCAGAGCAGGAGGTTACCTGGGGCTTGCGGCTGCCGAGACCCAACTTTAGGGTCTCGTCGCAAGCCCCGATGATCTTGACCATCACGACCATCACCCTGTTCGAGCGCTAAAGCTGTGGGTGGTAACCCACAGCTTAGCTAGCGACCAGGAGGCCGCACTTAAAAATAGAAGTGGCCACCCTCATTCAGAACGAGCGCTTGCTTCTTGCGAGCGCCTCTGAATGAGGGCCAATGTCCCAATGAAGTGAATCAGCCTCATTAAGTTGTATAATGTTCTCATGGAGTCAATTAGGTACTATGGTGTCTGTTTTCTCTTTTTAGGGGTTTACGGCATAAATTGCCCCCCCCCGCGATCTCTGTGCCAAGGAAACATCTGGCAATAGGGTAAGTGCTCTCAGTGTGGCTACTGTCACTGTTCTTATGACCTAGCATTTATACAGGTTGGGTATGGGATGCCGGCACTCGGGATCCCGGCGGTCAGAATCCCGATACCGGCATCCGGGCAGGGTTAGAATACTGACACCTGTCGGTAATTATCCTCACCCTACCCCTCCCTCCTTGTACCCTAACCCTAACCTTCCCCCTAGTGTCTAACCACTAACCCTCCCCCTAATACACTACTTACTGCCGGGATGCCTGTGCCAGGATTCTGACTGGTGTGGGGATTCTGGCACTGGCATTCTGAGCCCTGGCATCCCACCTGCCGGGATTTATACTACATCCCATTTATACATCTATTTGTCATACCAATGTACTTCTTATTACACTGACATTTACATCCCATATTACTCCTCATGTATCATCATTTATACACAATTTGGAGAAAGTAAAATTAAGTTTCTTGTACTGGAAATGACCGGGCAGAGACATAGGGCCTGAGTCATTAAGGATCACTATTGCAATCGCAGCTCCGTAATCGCACGCAGGTCTGCTGAGATAATATGCTAATGATCGCTATCACACTACCGTCACACTGCCAGCATAGACGCCCACAGCCTCCCACTACCACTATATCACATCCGTAATACCCTGCACACCTCCATAAACATCGGTAATATCGAGTACCATCGGTCCCTCACACAGAATTACAGCAGCCCTGACCTTACTTAGATATTGCTAACCTCGTTACACACAGTGAGTACACAGCTGCGTATGCAATCACACTGGCTAATTTATGCACGTCCATGCAACAGCGTTTACACAGACAGACACGCCTCCGTTTCTCTGACCATCCCCCGTCACCACCCCCAAATGCTCACTGCCTGTCACTCACTCTGCGTGGTCTCGGTGATCTCAGTGCGATCACAGTGGTGTCTATGTGAACGTGCACTGCGATGTATACACATGCGCAGTACACAACAATCACCCATCTGCGTGCGCTTTAGTAATAGCGATCTGTAATGGATCAGGCCCATAGGCCATTATAGCTGTAAATTAAATAAAAATAATTGTCAGTTTTAGATTTATTGTGCCCAGCAGTGACAGCTCCATAAGATAAGCTACATACATAACACTAAGAAATGTGACCATATGCATGAAAACCTCCAGATAAAACTGGAAAAAAAAAATATACATTCCAATAATATATAATATATCATTATAATGTTTTAGACTGAAACTATCCTTGTAGTAAAATATGCTACTTTATTTCTATTTAATTAATACTGCCCTTGAGGATATGAGAGTAGTCACCATTCCCACCTCCTCCCCAAATCCTTACCCTCTTCATGTCACCCCCTTGTGCCACTACTGCAATCTTTTCCCTTTTGAATGTAATGTAATGTAAGCTCTCACTAGCAGGGCCCTCCTTCCTTTTGGCTACTATACTAAAAAGAGTCAATTCTGGTCAATATTGCGGATCTTAATTTCTCCATAACTGTAACTATATAAGCATGTGTATTGCAAACATATATATATATATATATAACAATTCTTCATCGGGTTTAAGAGGCAGTTTTATAGAGCATAGGATAGTGTCCCTAACACTCAGGAGAACGTACAGATGTTACTTACACTTTATCATTACATACTTTTCATTTGAATTATTTGGGGAATTGTATTCTGGTTACATTTTCCCTGTCATTGCTGTTATTTTTAGAGTATTATCACTATTGGTAAAACATAAACGTTTAATTCTTCCTATGAATTGATGATCTGAAACTTTAATTGATTTCCTTTTAGATGAAGACTACATCTCGTTGTAGCGCACGTTCTGTCGTCCATCTGGAATGTGCCCTTAGAAGGTGATGAAAAGATCCGCTTGGGCCGAGGCCGTCACCTTGCTGCATTGTCCACTAACACCATCGGCCACTTATCATATAACATCTTACCCATTAAATAAACATCATTGGTGATTTTAGTGGTTTCAATTCATTACATTTCACAATTGAATTTCATTGTAACCTTATTTTATTGTATTCTTGTTACATAACATTATTCTTAGATCTCATAAGGTTTATGTTAGGGCAGTACCAGAGAGAGATGATAAGACCATTAGAACTTGAGGTCTTCACCTTTAGCAAGCTGCCTTTCCCTTACAGCAAGACGTGCTTAAGCTCTGGGGATTGTACCGTCTACATTTCCCACCCCACAAAAACACTAATACATAGTAGGTTTTTGGACTGTGGGAGGAAGACGAGGCACCTGGAGGAAACCACACAAACATGGGGAGAACATATAAACCACACACATATAGAGTTCATGTCCAAATATAACCAATGACCCCAGCACTGTGCAGCAGTAGTGCTAACCACTGTATATTCATGAGACGGTAATTGTTAATTTACCAGTAACAAGTAACATCACAGAGGCATACGGCACTAGTTCCTGGTGACTACACAGACTGAATTAGCATTAATATGGACTGTGTACAGGGCCGGCACTACCATTAATCAGCTTTAGGCAGCTGCCTAGGGCACCAGCACCTGAGGGGATGGCACTGAGGCTGCCAGCACAATAATAAGGATGTCTCTAATGTCATTATTTTACTGAACACTGGCAGCAATCAGAGTTTGCAAAAGCCGTGGCCACCACCCCTGCACTTGTCAGCTGCTGTCTGGCTGGGACTGCAGACATGTCAGTCTAACATGTCTGGTGCAGCCGCAGTGTAACCAACAGCAGCAATGCCCGTCACTGGCCTCCTTCCCTCAGTCTCTGCATGATGACTGCTTCCCCCCTGGGGCCAACAGTCACCAATATACTGTTGTCTTTTTCTCCCTTCTCCTCCCCCTCTTAAGGCTCTGCCCCCTCCCTCTGAGACTACACCTAGTTTAGCTCTTGTGCCTAACTGATTCCTCCACAGCCAGCCGCTCCAGGGGTGACCCCAGGAATATGAAGAGACCACAACCTCCTGCAATCAAAGGATTCTCCCACCAGCACTGCACTTACTGGTGCTGCTGGCCCTGCCACCTCCACGTGATGTAAGGAAACGAACCGACACAGGGTGATCTTACACCCTGTTATGGTTTTGCTTATTTACATATCCCGACTTGGGATGGACATCAAAGCTTTTTCTGATTTGTGTTCCTCTTGTACCATTACTGATTTTGGGCCTTGCATTTTGGGTTGTCGGCAGCTCTTTGGTTGTTCACCAAGGTAATGTCAGTAAGGGCGACCACTCTGCAACTTCCGGGGATTCGTATAATATCTTATCTAGACAAACTTCGCATTGCAGTCCAGTAAGTGCATACTCTGCAGGAGCACCTCAACCTGACAATTCATATCCCTCAGTCACTCAGGTGGCTCCTCAATTAGCACAAATCCAGCCTAGTGCCTTCTCAACAAATGGTATACTTGGGGGTCCTCTTGGACACTCTAGTCCAGAGGGTTTTTCTCCCATAGTATAACATTGTTTCCCTTTGGAATGTGCTACAATCTATTCTCCATTTATAGAAAGTGTTGGTACATCTCTGCATGAGTGCTCTAGGCAAAATGGTCTCTACCTTCGAAATGGTGGAGTTTGCCCAGTTCCATTCCATGACCTTCCAATCGGAAATTCTGACCAAGTGGAACAGATCTCAAGTTCAGATCAAGTCCCGGTCGAGAGACTCATCACTCCGCTCCTCTGGTGGCTTCAGACCTCTCACTTGGACGAGGTATGTCTATTCCTCATTTGGGAGTGGACTATACTCACTACGAATGCCTGCCTTCAGGGTTAGGGAGCAATCACTCTGGAGATAACCTTCCAAGCCCATTGGATGGACCAGGAATCCCAACTTTCCATGAATGTGCCGTATTCAATTAGCATCGAAAACGTCAGTTTTTTTCCGCCATTGGCAAAAACGGATTTTTGTTTTGCCAAATAAAAAAGCGACATTTTTGACAAAAAACAGGTGAAAATGGCAAACAATGCGAAAATTGAAAAAAAATGGAGAAAAGTTTTCTCCATCCCAGACCTGGAGAAAAAAAATGCAAATCCCTATTTTTGGCTAAAAATGTGGGGATTTCTTTCAGAACCCTTTGGACATCACCCCTAATGATAAGTTACAGAAAGTTTATTTTTTCGTAAGTTGCGTACTTTGGCGAAAAACGTGCACGCAATTTTTGGCCGAAAACCCCACAAAATGTTTCAATTGGTTTTAACATATTGTGTCTGATTTTTCAGGGGGCAATATGGATGCGTCAAGTGCTTCAAACATTGCAAGCGGTCACAGCAGGCGTTTTTTTAGCGGTTTTTAAAATTGTGTTTTTCCGACACGAAAATATACTTGGACTCATTTTAACGTACCCCCAATTTGTGCGAAACAGTAATTTTCTGGAAAAATAAATGCTTTCTATCATAGTCAATAATTTTTTTCACCCAAATATTACAGGTTCGGTTTTGGCCAAAGTACGCAAAAAAATAAATAAATTGGTAATTTATCATTAGGGGGGATGTCCAAAGGGTTCTGAAAGAAATCCCCACATTTCTACCCAAAAATAGGGATTTTGCATTTTTTTTTCTCCAGGTCTGGGATGTAGAAAACTTTTCTCCAGTTTTTTTTATCCATTTTCACCTGTTTGCTGTTTTCAACAGTTTTTTTTGTCGAAAAACAGCCGTTTTCGTCAATGGTGAAAAAAAATGGTCTGTTTTCGCCGCTAATTGAATACGGCCCAATATCTTGGAATTGCGGGCAATTTACAGGGCCTTGTGTCAAGCAAGATATCTTCTCCAAGGCCTTCTGGTCACAATACGCCCAGACAAAGCCAGGGCCATCGCCTACATAAATTAGGGGTGTGCACCGGCCACTTTTTGTGTTTTGGTTTTGGATCTGGATCTTTCTTCGTGTTTTGGATCTGGATTGGTTTTGCCAAAACCACCCTTCCGTGTTTTGGGTTCTGGGTTTTGTGTTTTGGATCTGTATTTTTTTTAAAAAAAAGCATAAAAACAGCTAAAATCACAGAATTTGTGTGTTTTTCTGCTCCTATGCTATTATTAACCTCAATAACCTTAACTTCCACTCATTTCCAGTCTATTCTGAACACCTCACACCTCACAATAGTGTTTTTATATCCAAAAGGTTGCACCGAGGTAGCTGGATGACTATGCTAAGAGATACGAGTGGGCGGCACAAACACGTGGTCCATCTAGGAGTGACACTGCAGTGGCAGACAGGATGGCAGTTTGAAAAACTAGGCCCCAAACAGTACATAATTCAAAGAAAAAAAAGAGGTGCAAGATGGAATTGTCCTTGGGCCTTCCCACCCACCCTTATGTTGTATAAACAGGACATGCACACTTTAACAAACCAAACATTTCAGCGCCAGGGTCTGCCACACGACTGTGGCTGAAATGATTGGTTCGTTTGGGCCCCCACAAAACAAGCTGGCAATTAATCTGTCCTTGCACAAACTGGCTCTACGGAGGCAAGATGTCGTCCTCATCCTCCTCATCCACCGATTCCTCACCCTCTTCAGTGTTGTGTACATCCTCATCCTCACAGAGTATTAATTTGTCCCCGCTGGAATCCACAACCACAGGTCCCTCTGTACGTTCTGGAGGCTGGTCTCCCTGGAAGAGTTGATAATTCATTTTATGAACATCATCTTCTCCACATTTTGTGGAAGCAACCTCCTACGCCTTTCGCTGACAAGGTTCCCGGCTGCACTAAACACTCTTTCGGAGTACACACTGGAGGGGGGGCAACTCAGGTAAAATAGAGCCAGTTTGTACAGGGACCTCCAAATTGCTTCTTTTTCCTGCCAGTACAGGTACGGACTGTCTGACATGCCTACTTGGATGCTGTCACCGATGTAATCCTTTAACAGACAGACGCACGCTTGTTGCTGCTGCTTTAAGGATGCAGGTGCGGCTACAGCCCACAAATTTCACAAAGACAGAAAAAAAAGAAGAATTTTTTTATTGTTTGTGGAGCGCACTTTGAGGGTTACACCACCCTTTAACAGACAGACGCACGCTTGTCGCTGCTGCTTTAAGGATGCAGGTGCGGCTACAGCCCACACATTTCACAAAGAGAAAAAAAAAGAAGAATTTTTTTATTGTTTGTGGAGCGCACTTTGAGGGTTACACCACCCTTTAACAGACAGACGCACGCTTGTCGCTGCTGCTTTAAGGATGCAGGTGTGGCTACAGCCCACACATTTCACAAAGAGAAAAAAAAAGCAGAATTTTTTTATTGTTTGTGGAGCGCACTTTGAGGGTTACACCACCCTTTATCAGACAGACGCTGCTGCTTTGAGGATGCAGGTGGAATCTAGACGGGATTTGGAACCGGGGATACACTACCTCCATCAATTGTCTAAATCCCACTGCACTAATGGCGGATACCGGACGCACGTCTAACACCAACATAGTAGTCAAGGCCTCAGTTATACGTTTTGCTTCAGGATGACTGCTGTCATACTTCATCCTCATCGCTAGGGACTGTTGGAGGGTCAATTGTTTAGTAAAAGTAGTGGTGTTCCTACTTCGCCTCTGGGATGATGAACAACTCCCAGCAGCAGCAACAGCACTAGGAGGAAGTGGTTCTTGATCTTTCCCTATTTTATTTTTATCGGAGAAAGTTTGGTCCTCCATTTATGTTATATTGATATATACGTGCGGATAAGGCGCATACAAACACAGAAAATATTTTTTTATTTTTGCTGGAGAGTAGTGCAGTTTGTGGGTCACACCACCCTTTAAGAAATGAGCCAGCCGGCTCTTTACTTATGGGACACAGGCGCACGCTTGGCACTGCTCCTTTGTTGATGCACGTGCAGCCACAGTGCACACAATTCACAAACACAGAAAATATTTTTTTATTTGGTTTGGAGTGTACTTTGGGGGTTACAGCACCCTTTAACGGTCAAGCCAGCCGGCCCTTTACTTATGACACAGGCGCACGCTTGGCACTACTTTGTTGATGCACGTGCGGCTACTGCGCACACAATTCACAAACACAGAAAATATTTTTTTATTTGGTTTGGAGTGTACTTTGGGGGTTACAGCACCCTTTAACGGTCAAGCCAGCCGGCCCTTTACTTATGACACAGGCGCACGCTTGGCACTACTTTGTTGATGCACGTGCGGCTACTGCGCACACAATTCACAAACACAGAAAATATTTTTTTATTTGGTTTGGAGTGTACTTTGGGGGTTACAGCACCCTTTAACGGTCAAGCCAGCTGGCCCTTTACTTATGACACAGGGAACGCTTGGCACTACTTTGTTGATGCACGTGCGGCTACTGCGCACACAATTCACAAACACAGAAAATATTTTTTTATTTGGTTTGGAGTGTACTTTGGGGGTTACAGCACCCTTTATCGGTCAAGCCATCCGGTCCTTTACTTATGACACAGGCGCATGCTTGGCACTACTTTGTTGATGCACGTGCGGCTACTGCGCACACAATTCACAAACACAGAAAATATTTTTTTATATGGTTTGGAGTGTACTTTGGGGGTCACAGCACCCTTTAACGGTCAAGCCAGCCGGCCCTTTACTTATGACACAGGCGCACGCTTGGCACTACTTTGTTGATGCATGTGCGGCTACTGCGCACACAATTCACAAACACAGAAAATATTTTTTTATTTGGTTTAGAGTGTACTTCGGGGGTTACAGCACCCTTTAACGGTCAAGCCAGCCGGCCCTTTACTTATGACACAGGCGCACGCTTGGCACTACTTTGTTGATGCACGTGCGGCTACTGCGCACACAATTCACAAACACAGAAAATATTTTTTTATTTGGTTTGGAGTGTACTTTGGGGGTTACAGCACCCTTTAATGGTCAAGCCAGCCGGCCCTTTACTTATGACACAGGCGCACGCTTGGCACTACTTTGTTGATGCACGTGCGGCTACTGCGCACACAATTCACAAACACAGAAAATATTTTTTTATTTGGTTTGGAGTGTACTTTGGGGGTTACAGCACCCCTTAATGGTCAAGCTAGCCGGCCCTTTACTTATGACACAGGGAACGCTTGGCACTACTTTGTTGATGCACGTGCGGCTACTGCGCACACAATTCACAAACACAGAAAATATTTTTTTATTTGGTTTGGAGTGTACTTTGGGGGTTACAGCACCCTTTAACGGTCAAGCCAGCCGGCCCTTTACTTATGACACAGGCGCACGCTTGGCACTACTTTGTTGATGCACGTGCGGCTACTGCGCACACAATTCACAAACACAGAAAAAATATATATTTTTTTAGCACTTGGGTGGAGCACCCCTGATGGACAGAGCACCCCCTGGACAACACTACAGCACCCCTTTAGGACTAGGACACTGCACAGGACTTTGGAGTGTACACAGCCCCTATGGACAACTGACTGCACAACACAGTCCAGCCAGCTCCTATGGACTTTGAAGTAGTGGACACAGCCCCTATGGACAACAGCAGCACAGCACAACACAGCCAGCCCCTATGGACTTTGAAGTAGTGGACACAGCCCCTATGGACAACAGCAGCACAGCACAGCACAGCACAGCACAACACTACTCTGCACTACACTACACTACACTACACAGCCCAGCCCAGCCAGCCCTAACTCCCACCCTCCCTCTTCACTGTCCACAGCTGAGTGAGAAAATGGCGCCGACGCGGGTACCTTATATAGGATCCAAAACCCGCGAGACCCGGAAGGCGGGATGATGACGTTTTGCCTCGATTTCAGATCCGAGTCAGGGGGGAAAAGTCTAGCCTGACTCGGATCGACCACGGATCGGGGGGGCTCGTGGGGGTTCGGATTTCAGAAATCCGAACCCGCTCACCCCTAATATATATATGTCTGTGTTATGCTCTGCATGTGTTTGCAAGTGCGTGTCTTGTCCTCGGCCTATGGCCCTCATTCAGGGCCGTACGCTCTGAGCAGAGCGCACGCTCTGAATGAGGGCCGCCCTCCTTAAAAATGGAGCGTCCTCCTGGACGCTCGTATAGCTGTGGGTCACCACCCACAGCCTATAAGAGCGTGCAGTTTGATGGCCGCAATGGTCGTGACCATCGCGACCATCGAAACTGCGAGCCGGAGCCTGCGGTTGAGGTTTTCAACCGCAAGCCCCGGAGTGATTTTGGCTCTATCAGAGCCAAAATCACTCCCACTGACATCACTAGTGATGTCAGTGGGCCGGCTTCTGACGGGAGGCGTTCCCGTGGGAACGCCCCCGCCAGGGAGGCACGCCCACCAAAGGGGGCGTGCTGTCAATCAACATCGACAGCACGCCCCCTTTGATCAGACACAACGAGCGAAGGAAAGTCATTCTCTCGTTGCGTCTGGCGCATGCGCACGACGGAGCTCCCGCCGTCGTGCGCATGCGCAGAGCAACAACATCAACCCACTTGCAAGCGGACAGCCGCTTGCGAGTGGATCTGAATCAGGGCCTATGTTAGAATGACAGTATCGCGTAATCACCTTAAGAGATTATGCATGTGCCCACTTTCCCGGGCATACGCAAAGCAATTTTAAGCAAAATACGCTACTTCAACTGGCATAGTAACAATGGTAATGACTAGACTAATTCATACCGACCAAAACGGTCCTGTAAATGGCCGATAATCACTGCACACTTTACCCAATAATCATTTATTTTCAAACAATCCTTTCAATTCCAAATCTTCTCATCTCCACAGGGGAGTGCTAATTATTTAGCAGACATGGAGTCAAGGGCCCTGATTCAGAGCCGGACGCAAGTGGCTGCTCGTTCGCTCCTGGCAATGTTTGCCCAACTGCGCATGCGTACGGATCGTATGTGGGTGGTAACAGGGGAAGGTGCTTGAAAACGGGGAGTGGAGATCTGATCGCAGGCGTGCTTAAAGGTCAAAACGGGCGTTTTATGGGTGTGCATATTTAAAACAGCAACGTCATTGACCACGTCACTGGGTTATTTTAGAGCCAGACCTGCTCGTAAAATTGTGGTAGCAAAAACCAACCACAAGAATAGCGAGCAGCTCATACCCTGTTCGATGTACTCGATTAATCTAATAAATAGCGGACATGACGTAGGATGCGAGCGGCCAGGGGGCGTAGTTTCCAAAAAAACGACCGCAAGTTTTGTACGCTCGTTCAGACCTAGAGGCGTGAACAGACCGCAAACAGCGAACGGTTCATTTGAATAGCCACCTCTATTTTCTTGACGAGCGAGCGCAAATAGCGTCCGGCTCTGAATCAGGCCCCAGGTCTGCACAGACTGCATTCTCTGTATGATACCAAAATGACGGGTCTGGCAAAGCATGTGCAACACACGCTATATCGGGAGCCAAGCTGATGGGATTTAGGCCGACCGTTGGTGCTGCATACACACTATACAATTATCGCCCCGCTCTGTCAGATATAGCCATGTCCGGCCAAGAATTGTATAGTGTGTATCCAGCTTTAGGGCCTGATTTAATAACAAGTGATAGGCTTATTATCACTCGTTACTAATCTTAAATGGTGCTCCAACCAATCCGCTCCTAACTGTCACTTTACAGGCTGTGTTTGAAAAATGAATTTAGGAGCTGATTGGTTGGAGCACCATTTAAGATTAGTAACGAGTGATAACAAGAATATCATTCGTTATTCAATTAGGCCCTAAGTCTGGCACCTCCTCTTGCTGCGTTACCTCCTCCCTTTGATATGGAGAAAGTTATAAAATATTTACCCAATTTATTTAACAGAACCTCCTGACCCGGATATTACTTTACTGTTAATAGAATTTAAACATGTTTTATGTAGTTTTTTAGGTGTAAAATAGACTTAAGCTGGCCACATACATAGCGATATTTTACCCGATCTGGCCGATTCCGACACATTGGAACGACAGATCGTGTAAAATATGGCCAAATCCTCAGTAAATCGTGAGTCCCCACTCACGATCACGATGCGATGCGCATCCCCACTGGTCGCACATCGCATCTTCAGATCTGCTGTGCAGTAGGGCGGATCTAACAATCTAGGACACGATGCACTGTGAAAGTCTGACTGCAGGAGAGATCGTTTGAAGATTGGACACCAAATCGTGTGCAGATCGAATGGAGATCGTGTGCAGAGCTGCCGGGGAGAGTTTCAAGGGAAATCGTACACAAATCGTACACATCGCCTGATCGTGTGCACATCGCCATGTGTGTGGCCAGCATTAAAGTGTACCTGGTACCTACACAAAGTAATGTTGCAGCCACTGAACTCAAAAGTACTTCATTTCAGTTACTAGTGAACCTAGAGGCTGAATATTGGTTCCATCCTATATGAGTAGATGAGTCGTCCATGTTAAAAATACTTGAATGCTTGTATAAGCTTGAGAGGATATAAGCACTCTGTTTTTTATTGGAGCAAAACTAGTTAGAGCTGGTTTAATGTTGATAGTTTATAATTGGTGATTATGGTTGTCAATCAAAATGGCTATCCTATTAGGTCCTCCGTTTAGATGGGGTTTAGCATTGCTATTTAAAGGCTGGAGGAGGGGTTTAGTTTCCTCTTTCCAGATTGTGATCCAGTCGGATAAGTACACTGTATCTGCTGATACTGTATCTGCGGCCATTTTGTGTGGTATTTTTCTGTCCCTATATTCTTTCTTATATTCTTTTCTAAGCTACTTATATCTTTCCCTTCCTAAACTACTTTATTTTTCCCTTTTTCCTTCAGTCCCCCTTTTTTCAACCCTCCTCAACTCCCTCACCTGCTTTACCTCACTCCCCTCAACCCCCCCCCTCTGTTTTTCGTATGTCTCCTTATCAGTTTAATAGTAATAATGCCCCATCCATGCTGCAGCGCTCCTACCCCCCCTTAGTAGAGGCAGCGAGACCATTAACGGTCGCGGCTGCCTCTTCTGCCACCCGCGGCGCGCGCCTGTCTGCAGCGTGCGCCGGATCCCGCCCTCTGCCAGCCGCCTTGGCTGCGGCGGCTGCGCATGGTTCCGGACACCCCCCGCCGTCCCCCTCTCCTTTCAAGCCCTCAATTCATTCAAGGAGCCGGTCAGTTTCCTCAAAATTATGTTGCGGCTCCTTTGCATTTTAATCCATATGCACACCAGGTGCATTACATGCATGGGCAACAGGATAGTCAGCAGCAGAGGTTGCAACCCGCCCTTCCACTTGCTCCCCCACCAACTTTACCCCCCATTCCTAGGCAGGCACCACCAGCGCAGCCCCCCGTTTCTGCATCACCTCTGATTATGTCAGTGCCATTAGTCGATGCAAATGTTTTAGATGTCGTAGGCCCTAATACTGCTGTTTTGCGTTCGCAGGCTCCTTCTCTTCATTCAGCACTGGCGGTGTCGGCATCCACTTCTACAGGCGCTGAGGATCAGTTATTGGCATGTCAAAGTGCGGTGGGCGCGCCGTGCAACAAGGATCAGGCCTCTTCATCTGCGGTCGAGTCGTTGGTTCCTTCCACATCGGGAGCAGGTGAGAAAAATATTATGCCCAATGTTAGCGCTTTGTTGTCGCGATCGGAGGAATCTTCTGATTCTTCCAGCTCCGCAGAAAAACCACGCAAGCTGATGAAGTATTTCGTGCAGCAGTTGAAGGGAAAAGGCAAAAGCCCTAAAAGGGCAGGTAGCGTAGCCAGTTCTGCTCCGGATGCGTCGGGCGATGCGGTCCATTGCTCCAATACAGCGATATTGAGAGGGGTTAGGTCTAAAGTTAGAGAGATGATTAGAAAAGGTTGTTATGTGGATATGTTTTCAATAACGCACGATGCTAAAAAAGCATTGGACTTAGCCAAGGCTGGGGGTCCAGCAGCAGAGGAGGCTAGAAGGAGTTACCAGAATTGGCTTTCTGGTGTTTATGTTTTTGCGGCCTGTTACATTGAAACCCGGCCAGCTGAGTGCTTAAATATATAAAAATATTTGCATTTAGTACAGGGCATGTATGTTTCTGCTAGGGTTAATGTATGGAGGCAATATGACAAGCTTTTCAGGAAAAAGCAGGATGGCCAAAGAATTTTTAATTTTGGTTTTAAGGATGTTGAAGTGTGGTTAGAGGTCACGCAGCATACACGACCTACTAACGAAGCTCCAGTGGGGCGTAAACAGCCCTTTGTGTCGCGACCAGGTTTCAACACTGCGGGTAGAGGGAAGTGTTTAACAACTCGCAGTGCACTAGGGGGACAAGCTGTCGCTACAGGCATGTCTGCATCCTCTGCGGGGGTAATCACCTGTCAAAGGAATGCAATCGCCCAGGTGCCGGGGGGGAAGGGAGAACAGCGTCCTAACCCTAAGTAAAGCTGCGTCTCCAATTAATATCAAAGTTTTAGAGCGTTGGGTTAATCGTTATCCACTTAAGGAGGAAGCAAAATTTTTAATTCAAGGTTTTAAAGAAGGTTTTAGGTTTAGTTCGTCCAGTTTTAGTAGTGGCTAAAAGGAACTTGAAATTAGCTAGGGACTTCCCAGACGTGATAGCAGAAAAGATTAATTTAGAGGTTAGTTTGGGCAGGATGTGTGGCCCTTTCACCCTACCTCCAATAGATAATCTTTGTATTTCACCTCTTGGTGTCGTGCCAAAAAAGAAACCTGGGAAATTCAGGTTAATTCAACACCTGTCTTACCCGGAGGGTGGTTCGGTGAATGACGCTTTAGATCCAGCGGATTGCAGCGTCACTTACCAGTCATTCGAGGATGCCCTTAGTATAGTGCAGGGTTTTGGGAAGGGGGCTTTGTTAGCCAAGATAGATATTGAATCTGCATTTAGGTTGCTTCCCCTACATCCTGATTCCTTTCGTTATATGGGTTTTAAAGTGGGCAGTTTACTCTATGTAGACAAATGTTTACCTATGGGCTGCTCTTCATGCTCCTTTTTTGAATGTTTTAGCTCCTTTTTACAGTGGTGTATTCAGGCTGGTACAAATCAGGCAGGTGTCACGCATTACTTGGATGATTTTTTATTAGTAGGTGCAGGTAATAGTGATGTGTGCAGTGAGCTTCTCTTTTCGGTGCAAGCTTTTTTCTCGGTCTTGGGAGTACCCATAGTTGAGAAAAAGACGGAAGGGCCGATTACCAGATTGTCTTATCTGGGTATTGAGGTCGATACTGATTTGGGTCTCTGCAGATTGCCAGCTGATAAGGTGCAGAAACTTAATGGTTTGTTGTTCAGTTTAGTTTCAGCTAAAAAAGTTTATTTGAAGCAGCTGCAATCTTTGCTAGGTTTACTTAACTTCGCGTGTAGAGTCATCCCAATGGGCAAGGTTTTTTGTAGGAGGTTAGAGCGAGCTTCAGCAGGTGTTAAAAAGCCCCATTACATGATTCGCGTGTCTGAAGAAATGAAAGATGACTTTAAGGTTTGGTTTAGGGGTGAGCGGGTTCGGATTTCTGAAATCCGAACCCCCCCGAACCCCCCCGATCCGAGTCTGATCCGAGTCAGGCTCAACTTTTCCCGCCTGACTCGGATCTGAAATCGAGGCAAAACGTCATCATCCCGCCTTCCGAGTCTCGCGGGTTTTGGATCCTATATAAGGTACCCGCGTCGGCGCCATTTTCTCACTCGGCTGTGGACAGTGAAGAGGGAGGGTGGGAGTTAGGGCTGTGTAGTGTAGTGTAGTGCTGCTGTTGTCCACTACTTCAAAGTCCATAGGGGCTGGCTGTGTTGTGCTGTGCTGCTGTTGTTAATAGGGGCTGTGTCCACTACTTCAAAGTCCATAGGGGCTGGCTGGACTGTGTTGTGCAGTCAGTTCTCCATAGGGGCTGTGTCCACTCCAAAGTCCTGTGCAGTGTCCCAGTCCTAAAGGAGTGCTGTAGTGTTGTCCAGGGGGTGCTCTGTCCATCAGGGGTGCTCCCCCCAAGTGCTAAAAAAATAATATATTTTCTGTGTTTGTGAATTGTGTGCGCAGTAGCCGCACGTGCATCAACAAAGTAGTGCCAAGCGTGCGCCTGTGTCATAAGTAAAGGGCCGGCTGGCTTGACCGTTAAAGGCTGCTGTAACCCCCGAAAGTACACTCCAGTCCAAACCAAAAAAAAATTATTTTCTGTGTTTGTGAATTGTGTGCGCAGTAGCCGCACGTGTATCAACAAAGTAGTGCCAAGCGTGCGCCTGTGTCATAAGTAAAGGGCCGGCTGGCTTGACCGTTAAGGGTGCTGTAACCCCCGAAAGTACACTCCAGTCCAAACCAAAAAAAAAATTATTTTCTGTGTTTGGGAATTGTGTGCGCAGTAGCCGCACGTGCATCAACAAAGTAGTGCCAAGCGTGCGCCTGTGTCATAAGTAAAGGGCCGGCTGGCTTGACCGTTAAGGGTGCTGTAACCCCCGAAAGTACACTCCAGTCCAAACCAAAAAAAAAATTATTTTCTGTGTTTGTGAATTGTGTGCGCAGTAGCCGCACGTGCATCAACAAAGTAGTGCCAAGCGTGCGCCTGTGTCATAAGTAAAGGGCCGGCTGGCTTGACCGTTAAGGGTGCTGTAACCCCCGAAAGTACACTCCAGTCCAAACCAAAAAAAAAATTATTTTCTGTGTTTGTGAATTGTGTGCGCAGTAGCCGCACGTGCATCAACAAAGTAGTGCCAAGCGTGCGCCTGTGTCATAAGTAAAGGGCCGGCTGGCTTGACCGTTAAGGGTGCTGTAACCCCCGAAAGTACACTCCAGTCCAAACCAAAAAAAAAATTATTTTCTGTGTTTGTGAATTGTGTGCGCAGTAGCCGCACGTGCATCAACAAAGTAGTGCCAAGCGTGCGCCTGTGTCATAAGTAAAGGGCCGGCTGGCTTGACCGTTAAGGGTGCTGTAACCCCCGAAAGTACACTCCAGTCAAAACCAAAAAAAAAATTATTTTCTGTGTTTGTGAATTGTGTGCGCAGTAGCCGCACGTGCATCAACAAAGTAGTGCCAAGCGTGCGCCTGTGTCATAAGTAAAGGGCCGGCTGGCTTGACCGTTAAGGGTGCTGTAACCCCCGAAAGTACACTCCAGTCCAAACCAAAAAAAAAATTATTTTCTGTGTTTGTGAATTGTGTGCGCAGTAGCCGCACGTGCATCAACAAAGTAGTGCCAAGCGTGCGCCTGTGTCATAAGTAAAGGGCCGGCTGGCTTGACCGTTAAGGGTGCTGTAACCCCCGAAAGTACACTCCAGTCCAAACCAAAAAAAAAATTATTTTCTGTGTTTGTGAATTGTGTGCGCAGTAGCCGCACGTGCATCAACAAAGTAGTGCCAAGCGTGCGCCTGTGTCATAAGTAAAGGGCCGGCTGGCTTGACCGTTAAAGGGTGCTGTAACCCCCAAAGTACACTCCAGTCCAAACCAAAAAAAAAATTATTTTCTGTGTTTGTGAATTGTGTGCGCAGTAGCCGCACGTGCATCAACAAAGTAGTGCCAAGCGTGCGCCTGTGTCATAAGTAAAGGGCCGGCTGGCTTGACCGTTAAAGGGTGCTGTAACCCCCGAAAGTACACTCCAGTCCAAACCAAAAAAAAATTATTTTCTGTGTTTGTGAATTGTGTGCGCAGTAGCCGCACGTGCATCAACAAAGTAGTGCCAAGCGTGCGCCTGTGTCATAAGTAAAGGGCCGGCTGGCTTGACCGTTAAGGGTGCTGTAACCCCCGAAAGTACACTCCAGTCCAAACCAAAAAAAAAATTATTTTCTGTGTTTGTGAATTGTGTGCGCAGTAGCCGCACGTGCATCAACAAAGTAGTGCCAAGCGTGCGCCTGTGTCATAAGTAAAGGGCCGGCTGGCTTGACCGTTAAGGGTGCTGTAACCCCCGAAAGTACACTCCAGTCCAAACCAAAAAAAAAATTATTTTCTGTGTTTGTGAATTGTGTGCGCAGTAGCCGCACGTGCATCAACAAAGTAGTGCCAAGCGTGCGCCTGTGTCATAAGTAAAGGGCCGGCTGGCTTGACCGTTAAAGGGTGCTGTAACCCCCGAAAGTACACTCCAGTCCAAACCAAAAAAAAATTATTTTCTGTGTTTGTGAATTGTGTGCGCAGTAGCCGCACGTGCATCAACAAAGTAGTGCCAAGCGTGCACCTGTGTCATAAGTAAAGGGCCGGCTGGCTTGACCGTTAAGGGTGCTGTAACCCCCGAAAGTACACTCCAGTCCAAACCAAAAAAAAAATTATTTTCTGTGTTTGTGAATTGTGTGCGCAGTAGCCGCACGTGCATCAACAAAGTAGTGCCAAGCGTGCGCCTGTGTCATAAGTAAAGGGCCGGCTGCTTGACCATTAAAGGGTGCTGTAACCCCCGAAAGTACACTCCAGTCCAAACCAAAAAAAAAATTATTTTCTGTGTTTGTGAATTGTGTGCGCAGTAGCCGCACGTGCATCAACAAAGTAGTGCCAAGAGTGCGCCTGTGTCATAAGTAAAGGGCCGGCTGGCTTGACCGTTAAAGGGCGCTGTAACCCCCAAAGTACACTCCAGTCCAAACCAAAAAAAAAATTATTTTCTGTGTTTGTGAATTGTGTGCGCAGTAGCCGCACGTGCATCAACAAAGTAGTGCCAAGCGTGCGCCTGTGTCATAAGTAAAGGGCCGGCTGGCTTGACCGTTAAAGGGTGCTGTAACCCCTGAAAGTATACTCCAGTCCAAACCAAAAAAAAAATTATTTTCTGTGTTTAGCTGCACGTATATATCAAATCGATATAACATAAATGGAGGACCAAACTTTCTCCGATAAAAATAAAATAGAGAAAGATCAAGAACCACTTCCTCCTAGTGCTGAAGCTGCTGCCACTAGTCATGACATAGACGATAACATGCCATCAACGTCGTCTGCCAAGGCCGATGCCCAATGTCATAGTAGAGGGCACATACAATCCCAAATGGCAAAGTTCAGGAAAATGACCTTGAAAAAGACATTTAAATCAGCTGAAGAGAAACGTAAACTTGCCAATATGCCATTTACGACACGGAGTGGCAAGGAACGGTTAAGGTCGATCCCTAGTATGTTCATGACTAGTGGTTCAGCTTCACATGACGATGGAAGCCCTCCTCCCACTAAAAAAATCAAAAGAGTTAAGCTGGCAAAAGCACAGCGAAGAACTGTGCTTTCTAAGAAGATATCACAAATCCCCAAGGAGAGTCCAAGTGTGGTGGTGGTTGCGATGCCTGACCTTCCCAGCACTGGACGGGAAGAGGTGGCTCTTTCCACCATTTGCACGCCCCCTGCAAGTGCTGAAAGGAGCACCCACAGTCCACTTGCTGATATGCAAATTGAAGATGTCACTGTTGAAGTACAACAGGATGAGGATACTGGTGTAGCTGGCGCTGAGGAGGAAGTTGGCGAGGAGGATTCTGATGGTGATGTGGTTTGTTTAAATCAGGCTCCGGGGGAGACAGTTGTTGTCCGTGGGATGAAAAAGCCCATCACGGTCATGCCTGGGCAGAAGACCAAACATTCCACCTCTTTGGTCTGGCAATATTTCTATCCAAATCCGGACAACAACTGTCTTGCCATATGTACCATATGTAAAGGTGAAATAAGTAGGGGTAGGGACGTCAACCACCTAGGAACATCCTCCCTTATACGGCACCTGCAGCGCGTTCATAATAAGTTACTGTCAAGTTCAGAAACTTTGGCTAAGACCGTAAGCAGTCCAGGGACACCTAAATCCCGTTGTCCTGTTGTATCCAAGCGCCTGCAAACCACACCGTCAACTCCCTCCTCGTCAATTTCCTCCTTAGTCAGGATCGGAAGTAGTCCTGCAGGCCATGTCACTGGCATGACTGACTCTCCTATCCGGGATTCCTCTGGAGGATCCTGCATTGCTACGCCTACTGCTGCCGCTGCTGCTGTTGCTGCTGCTGGGAGTCGTTCATCATCCCAGAGAGGAAGTAGGAACACCACTACTTTTACTAAACAATTGACCCTCCAACAGTCCTTAGCGAGGAGGATGAAGTACGACAGCAGTCATCCTGAAGCAAAACGTATAACTGAGGCCTTGACTGCTATGTTGGTGTTAGACGTGCGTCCGGTATCCGCCATTAGTGCAGTGGGATTTAGACAATTGATGGAGGTAGTGTGTCCCCGGTTCCAAATCCCGTCTAGATTCCACTTCACTAGGCAGGCGATACCGAGACTGTACAGAAACGTCAGAAAAAGTGTCCTCAGTGTCCTGAAAAATGCCGTTGTACACAATGTCCACTTAACCACGGACATGTGGACAAGTGGAACAGGGCAGACTAAGGACTATATGACTGTGACAGCCCACTGGGTAGATGTATCACCTTACGCAGCAACAGCAGCAGCGTCACCAGTAGCAGCATCTCAGAAACGCCAGCTCGTTACAAGGCAGGCTACGCTGTGTATCACCGGTTTCAGTAAGAGGCACACCGCCGACAACCTCTTAGAGAAACTGAGGGAAATCATCGCCCAGTGGCTTACCCCACTTAGACTCTCCTGGGGATTTGTGATATCTGACAACGCCACCAATATTGTGCGGGCATTACATCTGGGCAAATTCCAGCACGTCCCATGTTTTGCTCACACAATAAACTTGGTGGTGCAGAATTTTCTGAAAAGCGACAGGGGCGTGCAGGAGACGCTTTGGGTGGCCCGAAAAATTTCTGGCCACTTTCGCCATTCAGCGACTGCGTGCCGAAGACTGGAGCGCCAGCAAACACTCTTGAACCTACCCCGCCATCACCTGAAGCAAGAGGTTGTGACGCGGTGGAACTCAACCCTCTATATGCTTCAGAGGATGGAGGAGCAGCAAAAGGCCATACAAGCCTATACATCAACCTATGACATAGGCAAAGGAGGGGGTATGCACCTGACTCAAGCGCAGTGGAGAATGATTTCCGTGTTGTGCAAGGTTCTCCAGCCCTTCGAACTTGCCACACGTGAAGTCAGTTCAGACACAGCCAGCTTGAGTCAGGTCATTCCCCTCATCAGGCTTTTGCAGAAGCAGCTGGAGAAAGTGAAGGAGGAGCTAAGACGGAGCGATTCCGCTCGGCATGTGGGACTTGTGGATGAAGCCCTTCATTCGCTTTGCCAGGATTCCAGGGTGGTCAATCTGTTGAAATCAGACCACTACATTTTGGCCACCGTGCTCGATCCTAGGTTTAAAGCCTATGTGGTGTCTCTCTTTCCGGCCGACACAAGCCTGCAGAGGTGCAAAGACCTGCTGGTGAACACACTGTCAGCTGAAGCGGAACGTGACACGTCAACAGCTCCTTCTTCATTTTCTCCCGCAACTGGGGCTGCCAGGAAAAAACTTAGGTATCCTAAGCAACCCGCTGGCGGTGATGCAGGGCAGGCAGGACCAAGTTTGGACATCTGGTCCGGACTGAAGGACCTGGCAACAATTTCTGACATGTCTACTGTCACTGCATATGATACTGTCACCATTGACAGAATGGTGGAGGATTACATCGGTGACAGCATCCAAGTAGGCATGTCAGACAGTCCATACCTGTACTGGCAGGAAAAAGAGGCAATTTGGAGGCCCCTGTACAAACTGGCTCTATTTTACCTGAGTTGCCCCCCCTCCAGTGTGTACTCCGAAAGAGTGTTTAGTGCAGCCGGGAACCTTGTCAGCGAAAGGCGTAGGAGGTTGCTTCCACAGAATGTGGAGAAGATGATGTTCATCAAAATGAATTATCAGCTCTTCCAGGGAGACCAGCCTCCAGAAGGTACAGAGGGACCTGTGGTGGTGGATTCAAGTGGGGACGAGTTAATACTTTGTGAGGATGAGGATGTACACACTGAAGAGGGTGAGGAATCGGTGGATGAGGAGGATGAGGATGACATCTTGCCTCCGTAGAGCCAGTTTGTGCAGGGACACATTAATTGCCAGCTTGTTTTGTGGGGGCCCAAACGAACCAATCATTTCAGCCACAGTTGTGTGGCAGACCCTGGCGCTGAAATGATTGATTTGTTAAAGTGTGCATGTCCTGTTTATACAACATAAGGGTGGGTGGGAGGGCTCGAGGACAATTCCATCTTGCACTTCTTTTTTTTCTTTGCATTATGTACAGTTTGGGGCCTAGTTTTTCTAACTGCCATCCTGTCTGCCACTGCAGTGTCACTCCTAGATGGGTCACGTGTTTGTGCCGCCCACTCGTGTCGCTTAGCATAGTCATCCAGCTACCTCGGTGCAACCTTTTGGACATGAAAACACTATTGTGAGGTGTTCAGAATAGACTGGAAATGAGTGGAAATTAAGGTTATTGAGGTTAATAATAGCATAGGAGCAGAGAAACCAACAAATTCTGTTTTTATGCTTTTTTAAAAAAAAATACAGATCCAAAACACAAAACCCAGAACCCAAAACACGGAAGGGTGGTTTTGGCAAAACCAATCCAGATCCAAAACACGAAGAAAGATCCAGATCCAAAACCAAAACACAAAACACGAAAAGTGGCCGGTGCACACCCCTAGTTTGGTTGAAATTTTTACGCAAATTTAATGGGATAAGAATTTGGCTTCTGCCGCCAGTATCTAATAATGATTTGCAGCTTTATACAGATGCGTCAGGGTCTATAGGTTTTGGAGCGTTCCTTGAAGGAGAATGGTGCGAGGAAGCTTGGCCAGAATCGTGGCGCGCTGAGGGCTTGACAGGTAATTTACTCCTACTGGAACTTTTTTCCATTGTGGTAGCGGTGGAGATTTGGGTTTTAAAGCTTAGTAATCGTAGAATCATATTTTGGTGTGATAACCTAGGGGTAGTGCAGGCCATCAATATTCAGAAGTCAGTTTGCCAGCAAGTAATAAGGCTTCTTAGGCATTTGGTTTTTGTTTGTCTGTCTATGAACATTGAATTCACGGCTAAGCATGTTCCTGGAGTTGAAAATGAGATTGCGGATGCATTATCTCGTTTTCAATTGGAGAGATTTAGAGCGCTCGCGCCTTCTGCGGCGGTTCATGGTTTATCTTGTCCTGATTATGTTTGGCAGATCATAAGGCCGGCATTATAGGACTTGCTTTAAAAGCACTGGCTCCTGGTACTTTGAGATCCTACTCGGCGGCCTGGAGCGAGTGGCAGGCATTCAATTCTGGCACAGAAGAGGGTAAGAGTATTCAGGATTTGATGTTAGAGTTTGTCTGGCGCTGGCATGAGAGCGGCCGTTCAAAGTCATCCATGTCGGGCGCATTAGCCGGAATTTCATATTTTGCTCGCTTAATGGGTTTGGTGGACCCCACCAAGTCTTTTGTAATCTCCAAAGAATTAAAGAGATGGGCAAAGGAACAGTTGAAGACGAGTGATTCTCGTAGGCCCATTGACACGGGGATGCTAAAGGACTTGGTGGTGGCTGTATCGGGTATAGCAAAAGATGATTTTGAGGCCAGTTTGTTTAGTTTGGCTTTTGCATTAGCATTTTTTGGGGCATTACGGGTGGGGGAGTTAACAGCTGTTAATAAGAAATCCATTACTACAGGTATTATGTTAGTTAATGTGATAATTAAAGCAGATTTGCTTCTTATTAAAATACAGAGATCAAAGACAGATCAATTAGGGAGGGGGCGTTCGATCGCTGTCCCGTCGCATCCGTAGCTGCGCATATGCCCGGTAGCGTTGGCTAGTGGTTACAACCAGCGCAGGCCTAAAGGAGGAGTGCAATGGTTAGTGCACGCGGATCTTTCCACGCTTTCTAAGTTTCAGTTTACGAGTGTTTTTAATGATTGCCTTGTGGCTCTGGGCTTGCCAGTTGAGCTATATGGCATTCATTCATTCAGAATAGGAGCAGCAACTTGTGCGGCAGAGTCAGGCTATTCTGCTGAGTCGATAAAGCGCTTAGGAAGGTGGAAGTATTCTGCATTCAAAAGCTATATGAGAAGCGATAAACTGCAAAAGTAATGGCGCTCCCTGCGAGTTTGTTCTTTGGGAAACCCAGGGCCTTATGTCACCCGCCGCTAGGGGGGATTTGGAGTTCTTTTCACCTTTGCCTTCAAAAGTAAAAAGAGGTTTGGTGTCATTCACCTCCATCTGGGTCACCCAATTAACTCAGTTTTCCCCTGCCTTGGTTTAATCATATTAATGAATTTCAGTTACTAATGCTTTGTTATATACTTCACACTTACAGGTTTTTTGGGAAGAGATTGTCGGTGTGGATTGTAGGACACTATTTTGTTTTCTGGGCGAGTAGACACCCTTGTGCCAGGTCAGGTCCATGCGCAATCCGCTGGATTGGCTTGAGAGGTTTTAAGTAGGGGTGAGCGGGTTCGGATTTCTGAAATCCGAACCCCCCCGAGCCCCCCCGATCCGAGGCAGATCCGAGTCAGGCTCGACTTTTCCCGCCTGACTCGGATCTGAAATCGAGGCAAAACGTCATCATCCCGCCTTCCGAGTCTCGCGGGTTTTGGATCCTATATAAGGTACCCGCGTCGGTGCCATTTTCTCACTCGGCTGTGGACAGTGAAGAGGGAGGGTGGGAGTTAGGGCTGGCTGGGCTGTGTAGTGTAGTGTAGTGTAGTGCAGAGTAGTGTTGTGCTGTGCTGTGCTGCGCTGTGCTGCTGTTGTCCACTACTTCAAAGTCCATAGGGGCTGGCTGTGTTGTGCTGTGCTGCTGTTGTTAATAGGGGCTGTGTCCACTACTTCAAAGACCATAGGGGCTGGCTGGACTGTGTTGTGCAGTCAGTTCTCCATAGGGGCTGTGTCCACTCCAAAGTCCTGTGCAGTGTCCCAGTCCTAAAGGGGTGCTGTAGTGTTGTCCAGGGGGTGCTCTGTCCATCAGGGGTGCTCCCCACAAGTGCTAAAAAAATAATATTTTTTGTGTGTTTGTGAATTGTGTGCGCAGTAGCCGCACGTGCATCAACAAAGTAGTGCCAAGCGTGCGCCTGTGTCATAAGTAAAGGGCCGGCTGGCTTGACCGTTAAAGGGTGCTGTAACCCCCAAAGTACACTCCAGTCCAAACCAAAAAAAAAATTATTTTCTGTGTTTGTGAATTGTGTGCGCAGTAGCCACACGTGCATTAACAAAGTAGTGCCAAGCGTGCGCCTGTGTCATAAGTAAATGGCCGGCTGGCTTGACAGTTAAAGGGTGCTGTAACCCCCAAAGTACACTCCAGTCCAAACCAAAAAAAAAAATATTTTCTGTGTTTGTGAATTGTGTGCGCAGTAGCCGCACGTGCATCAACAAAGTAGTGCCAAGCGTGCGCCTGTGTCATAAGTAAAGGGCCAGCTGGCTTGACCATTAAAGGGTGCTGTAACCCCCAAAGTACACTCCAGTCCAAACCAAAAAAATATATATTTTCTGTGTTTGTGAATTGTGTGCGCAGTAGCCGCACGTGCATCAACAAAGTAGTGCCAAGCGTGCGCCTGTGTCATAAGTAAAGGGCCGGCTGGCTTGACCGTTAAAGGGTGCTGTAACCCCCAAAGTACACTCCAGTCCAAACCCCAAAAAAATATATTTTCTGTGTTTGTGAATTGTGTGCGCAGTAGCCGCACATGCATCAACAAAGTAGTGCCAAGCGTGCGCCTGTGTCATAAGTAAAGGGCCGGCTGGCTTGACCGTTAAAGGGTGCTGTAACCCCCAAAGTACACTCCAGTCCAAACCAAAAAAAAATATATTTTCTGTGTTTGTGAATTGTGTGCGCAGTAGCCGCACGTGCATCAACAAAGTAGTGCCAAGCGTGCGCCTGTGTCCCATAAGTAAAAGGCCAGCTGGCTCATTTCTTAAAGGCTGGTGTAACCCACAAAGTGCACTACTCTCCAGCAAAAATAAAAAAATATTTTCTGTGTTTAGCCGCACGTATATATCAAATCGATATAACATAAATGGAGGACCAAACTTTCTCCGATAAAAATAAAATAGAGAAAGATCAAGAACCACTTCCTCCTTGTGCTGAAGCTGCTGCCACTAGTCATGACATAGACGATAACATGCCATCAACGTCGTCTGCCAAGGCCGATGCCCAATGTCATAATAAAGGGCACATACAATCCCAAATGACAAAGTTCAGGAAAATGACCTTGAAAAAAACATTTAAATCAGCTGAAGAGAAACGTAAACTTGCCAATATGCCATTTACGACACGGAGTGGCAAGGAACGGCTAAGGTCGAACCCTAGTATGTTCATGACTAGTGGTTCAGCTTCACATGACGATGGAAGCCCTCCTCCCGCTAAAAAAATCAAAAGAGTTAAGCTGGCAAAAGCACAGCGAAGAACTGTGCTTTCTAAGAAGATATCAGAAATCCCCAAGGAGAGTCCACGTGTGGTGGTGGTTGCGATGCCTGACCTTCCCAGCACTGGACGGGAAGAGGTGGCTCTTTCCACCATTTGCACACCCCCTGCAAGTGCTGAAAGGAGCACCCACAGTCCACTTGCTGATATGCAAATTGAAGATGTCACTGTTGAAGTACAACAGGATGAGGATACTGGTGTAGCTGGCGCTGAGGAGGAAGTTGGCGAGGAGGATTCTGATGATGATGTGGTTTGTTTAAATCAGGCTCCGGGGGAGACAGTTGTTGTCCGTGGGATGAAAAAGCCCATCACCGTCATGCCTGGGCAGAAGACCAAACATTCCACCTCTTTGGTCTGGCAATATTTCTATCCAAATCCAGACAACAACTGTCTTGCCATATGTACCTTATGTAAAGGTGGAATAAGTAGGGGTAGGGACGTTAACCACCTAGGAACATCCTCCCTTATACGGCACCTGCAGCGCATTCATAATAAGTTACTGTCAAGTTCAGAAACTTTGGCTAAGACCGTAAGCAGTCCAGGGACACCTAAATCCCGTTGTCCTGTTGTATCCAAGCGCCTGCAAACCACACCATCAACTCCCTCCTCGTCAATTTCCTCCTTAGTCAGGATCGGAAGTAGTCCTGCAGGCCATGTCACTGGCATGACTGACTCTCCTATCCGGGATTCCTCCGGAGGATCCTGCATTGCTACGCCTCCTGCTGCCGCTGCTGCTGTTGCTGCTGCTGGGAGTCGTTCATCATCCCCGAGAGGAAGAAGGAACACCACTACTTTTACTAAACAATTGACCCTCCAACAGTCCTTAGCGAGGTGGATGAAGTACGACAGCAGTCATCCTGAAGCAAAACGTATAACTGAGGCCTTGACTGCTATGTTGGTGTTAGACGTGCGTCCGGTATCCGCCATTAGTGCAGTGGGATTTAGACAATTGCTGGAGGTAGTGTGTCCCCGGTTCCAAATCCCATCTAGATTCCACTTCACTAGGCAGGCGATACCGAGACTGTACAGAAACGTCAGAAAAAGTGTCCTCAGTGTCCTGAAAAATGCCGTTGTACCCAATGTCCACTTAACCATGGACATGTGGACAAGTGGAACTGGGCAGACTAAGGACTATATGACTGTGACAGCCCACTGTTTAGATGTATCACCTTACACAGCAACAGCAGCAGCGTCACCAGTCGCAGCATCTCAGAAACGCCAGCTCCTTCCAAGGCAGGCTACGCTGTGTATCACCGGTTTCAGTAAGAGGCACACCGCCGACAACCTCTTAGAGAAACTGAGGGAAATCATCACCCAGTGGCTTACCCCACTTAGACTCTCCTGGGGATTTGTGATATCTGACAACGCCACCAATATTGTGCGGGCATGACATCTGGGCAAATTCCAGCACGTCCCATGTTTTGCTCACACAATAAACTTGGTGGTGCAGAATTTTCTGAAAAGCGACAGGGGCGTGCAGGAGACGCTTTGGGTGGCCCGAAAAATTTCAGGCCACTTTCGCCATTCAGCGACTGCGTGCCGAAGACTGGAGCACCAGCAAACACTCTTGAACCTGCCCCGCCATCACCTGAAGCAAGAGGTTGTGACGCGGTGGAACTCAACCCTCTATATGCTTCAGAGGATGGAGGAGCAGCAAAAGGCCATTCAAGCCTATACATCCACCTATGACATAGGCAAAGGAGGGGGTATGCACCTGACTCAAGCGCAGTGGAGAATGATTTCCGTGTTGTGCAAGGTTCTCCAGCCCTTCGAACTTGCCACACGTGAAGTCAGTTCAGACACTGCCAGCTTGAGTCAGGTCATTCCCCTCATCAGGCTTTTGCAGAAGCAGCTGGAGAAAGTGAAGGAGGAGCTAAGACGGAGCGATTCCGCTCGGCATGTGGGACTTGTGGATGAAGCCCTTCATTCGCTTTGCCAGGATTCCAGGGTGGTCAATCTGTTGAAATCAGACCACTACATTTTGGCCACCGTGCTCGATCCTAGGTTTAAAGCCTATGTGGTGTCTCTCTTTCCGGCCGACACAAGCCTGCAGAGGTGCAAAGACCTGCTGGTGAACACACTGTCAGCTGAAGCGGAACATGACACGTCAACAGCTCCTTCTTCATTTTCTCCCGCAACTGGGGCTGCCAGGAAAAAACTTAGGTATCCTAAGCAACCCGCTGGCAGTGATGCAGGGCAGGCAGGACCAAGTTTGGACATCTGGTCCGGACTGAAGGACCTGGCAACAATTTCTGACATGTCTACTGTCACTGCATATGATACTGTCACCATTGACAGAATGGTGGAGGATTACATCGGTGACAGCATCCAAGTAGGCATGTCAGACAGTCCATACCTGTACTGGCAGGAAAAAGAGGCAATTTGGAGGCCCCTGTACAAACTGGCTCTATTTTACCTGAGTTGCCCCCCCTCCAGTGTGTACTCCGAAAGAGTGTTTAGTGCAGCCGGGAACCTTGTCAGCGAAAGGCGTAGGAGGTTGCTTCCACAGAATGTGGAGAAGATGATGTTCATCAAAATGAATTATCAGCTCTTCCAGGGAGACCAGCCTCCAGAACGTACAGAGGGACCTGTGGTGGTGGATTCAAGTGGGGACGAGTTAATACTTTGTGAGGATGAGGATGTACACACTGAAGAGGGTGAGGAATCGGTGGATGAGGATGACATCTTGCCTCCGTAGAGCCAGTTTGTGCAGGGACACATTAATTGCCAGCTTGTTTTGTAGGGGCCCAAACCAACCAATCGTTTCAGCCACAGTTGTGTGGCAGACCCTGGCGCTGAAATGATTGGTTTGTTAAAGTGTGCATGTCCTGTTTATACAACATAAGGGTGGGTGGGAGGGCCCAAGGACAATTCCATCTTGCACCTCTTTTTTTTCTTTGCATTATGTACAGTTTGGGGCCTAGTTTTTCAAACTGCCATCCTGTCTGCCACTGCAGTATCACGCCTAGATGGGTCACGTGTTTGTGCCGCCCACTCGTGTCGCTTAGCATAGTCATCCAGCTACCTCGGTTCAACCTTTTGGACATAAAAACACTATTGTGAGGTGTGAGGTGTTCAGAATAGACTGGAAATGAGTGGAAATTAAGGTTATTGAGGTTAATAATAGCATAGGAGCAGAAAAACCTACAAATTCTGTGATTTTAGCTGTTTTTATGCTTTTTTAAAAAAAAATACAGATCCAAATCACAAAACCCAGAACCCAAAACACGGAAGGGTGGTTTTGGCAAAACCAATCCAGATCCAAAACACGAAGAAAGATCCAGATCCAAAGCCAAAATACGAAAAGTGGCCGGTGCACACCCCTAGTTTTAAGTGGTATGGTCTGTTGGACCTTCTTTTGCAATCAGAGAGTAAGTGGGGTGTTCCGGATTGTTTAGTGGTGCATTTAGGCGGTAATGATCTCAGTACCGGTAAAGGAGTGGAGTTGATCATTGCCATTAAGAGGGATATGAAGGTGATTGCTGAACGTTGGCCACAAGTTAAGCTCTGTTGGTCAGAGGTCATTCCGCGGAGGTTTTGGCGTGGTACGCACACTGGGCCTGCTATAGATCGGATTAGGAGGAAGTTGAATGCTGCAGTATCCAGGTTTATAGTTTGTTTAAATGGGATTTTAGTGAGGCACGTTACGAGGAAGAGCATTTGTATAGGCCAGATGGGGTTCACTTGACAGAAGAGGGTTTAGAGTTATTTTTCGCAGCCATTTTGTCATGTTTGGCATAGTTTAGAGGCGGCCTATAGGTTTTGGAGCGTTCCTTGAAGGAGAATGGTGCGCGGAAGCTTGGCCAGAATCGTGGCGCGCTGAGGGCTTGACAGGTAATTTACTCCTACTGGAACTTTTTCCCATTGTGGTAGCGGTGGAGATTTGGGTTTTAAAGCTTAGTAATCGTAGAATCATATTTTGGGGTGATAACCTAGGGATAGTGCAGGCCATCAATATTCAGAAGTCAGTTTGCCAGCAAGTAGTAAGGCTTCTTAGGCATTTGGTTTTTGTTTGTCTGTCTATGAACATTGAATTCACGGCTAAGCATGTTCCTGGAGTTGAAAATGAGATTGCGGATGCATTATCTCGTTTTCAATGGGAGAGATTTAGAGCGCTCGTGCCTTCTGCGGCGGTTCATGGTTTATCTTGTCCTGATTATGTTTGGCAGATCATAAGGCCGGCATTATAGGACTTGCTTTAAAAGCACTGGCTCCTGGTACTTTGAGATCCTACTCGGCGGCCTGGAGCGAGTGGCAGGCATTCAATTCTGGCACAGAAGAGGGTAAGAGTATTCAGGATTTGATGTCAGAGTTTGTCTGGCGCTGGCATGAGAGCGGCCGTTCAAAGTCATCCATGTCGGGCGCATTAGCAGGAATTTCATATTTTGCTCGCTTAATTGGTTTGGTGGAGGTTTTGGCATGGTACGCACACTGGACCTGCTATAGATCGGATTAGGAGGAAGTTGAATGCTGCAGTATCCAGGTTTATAGTTGGTTTAAATGGGATTTTAGTGAGGCATCCGCGCATACGTTACGAGGAAGAGCATTTGTATAGGCCAGATGGGGTTCACTTGACAGAAGAGGGTTTAGAGTTATTTGTCACAGCTATTTTGTCATGTTTGGCATAGTTTAGAGGCGGCCTAGAGGTTTTCGTGGCGTGACGTGGTCAGGGTCCACGTTGTGTGGCGGAAAGCAGTGCTCATCGGCGGCTCAATTTAGCGCAACAGATCTTGGCTAGCATTTCCCCTTTGAGAAAGGCGAGTCAGTCATTACTTTATGAGAGGACAAGGTCATCATCCTAAGGAGGGACCAGCACTGTGCTAGTTAAGGGGAGGTGGTACTACCCAGGATGATTTGAGCACGGGGTGGAAACTCCACCCCATTTTTGGTAAATAATACTTATATGGACTGTAGACCAATTGAGCACTGCTTATTTTGCCACCAGGCTTAATTCTGATTCTAATTCGTATTAAAATTTGGTTGTGACCTCTTTTTGCAATTTGTACAGTTGTCGCGTCTTTATTTATTATTTAGTTATAGTTTAAGAGTGGTGTGAACATAATAAAACTATGGGTGACTTAAAATACTCGAATGCTTGTATAAGCTTGAGAGGATATAAGCACTCTGTTTTTTATTGGAGCAAAACTAGTTAGAGCTGGTTTAATGTTGATAGTTTATAACTGGTGGTTATGGTTGTCAATCAAAATGGCTATCCTATTAGGTCCTCCGTTTAGGCGGGGTTTAGCATTGCTATTTAAAGGCTGGAGGAGGGGTTTAGCTTCCTCTTTCCAGATTGTGATCCCACCCACCCACCCGAGTTGGAGTGAATTGGTTTATACCAATATGTTATCGTTGGAATGTATTTTTTATGTGATTATTCCAACAGGTGAGGCGCAGCCCGGCGGAAAGCAGTGCTCATCGGCGGCTCAATTTAGCGCAACGGATCTTGGCTAGCATTTCCCCTTTGAGAAAGGCGAGTCGGTCATTACTTTATGAGAGGACCAGGTCATCATCCTAAGGAGAGACCAGCACTGTGCTAGTTAAGGGGAGGTGGTACTACCCAGGATGAATTGCGCACAGGGTGGAAACTCCACCCCATTTTTGGTAAATAATACTTATATGGGCTGTAGACCGATTGAGCACTGCTTTTTTCGCCACCAGGCTTAATTCTGATTCTAATTCTAATTTGTATTAATAAATTTGGCTGTGACCTCTTTTTGCAATTTATACAGTTGTCGCGTCTTTATTTATTATTTAGTTATAGTTTAAGAGTGGTGTGAAAATAATAAAACTATGGGTGACTTATGCTCTGCACAGTTTTATTTGAGAGATAATCGTTTTATAGTTCTGCTGTCACCTTGTCACATACACCAGCTGTCTGTAATGCTGAGCAAACCTGCGCCATAATCACCCCATAACTGCGGCTGGTGTGCTGACAACTATCCTTTTGAGAGTATTCTACTCAATATTCAGTCTCCCAGAAACTAACGCTGATAAACTTTTACTTACTGGATTGAGGAAGAACATCTGGTGCAATTGATCATAGTCACCATTTTTTGTAATCAAACCTTCAGGGGGGATTTTTGGATTTGTTAGAAGAAAAAAATAGATGGTAGACATTCTAACCCTATAGAGAACACATCAGTACCAGAGTCGGCTTGGAGTGACCAACGCATCTTTGTCTAAGGCTACATTCTAGTCATTGGAATGCAATCTCCATGGGCGGAAATAAATATCACGGTTTGGTTCTCAGATTCAAGGTTTATAAAGGCCTAAGTGCTGGGGCTTGTTATGAGAGGAGGGGTCCTGTGTGCAGTAGGCCCCCCTTGCACCAGCACATGCACTGTGTACACTCTGTCATAACCAAGTGCGCATGTGCATATTTCCAGGGCGATGGCGCAGATGCCATTTTCACTGTGATTTCTCTACTGCACATGTGCATATCTCCTAGACTTTCCTGGAGATTACTTTAGCAGTGTCTGCAAGGTAAGTATACTTAATGGGTGCTGGGTGTGCGGTGTAGGTCCCCCCTACACCCATTATAAATACTCTAATGCCTAATTGAGTATTATATTTATTATCCATTATTTATATGGCACCACAAGGGGTCTGTAGCGCCTTACAGAGTACACATTGCAGAAACTAATGCTGATAAACTTTTATGTACTGAATTAAGGAAGAACATCTGGTCAGGGGGCGTCACAAGGGGGGTGCGGGCCGCACCCGGGTGTCACTCGCCGAAGGGTGACACCAAGGTGCAGACTGATACTCCCCCACAGTGACAGGAGCCGGGTGCTGCACTGTAGTATTAAGTACAGCACCCGACTCCTGACACTGTGAGGGAGCCGGCACTACAACACAAGGCAGTCAGCAGTAACACTCTCTGCACCCCCCCAGTAATATTAAGAACGGGACCACAGGGGATCGGGCCGCGAGGCACGCCCCTTCTCATGAGGCCATGCCTCCTTTTCAGGGCACGTGCGGCTACGCCGCACTCAAAACGTCCCTCCACACGCCGGGAGTCACCGCCGGGAGGGACGCCACTGCATCTGGTTTATAAACATTGCTGCAGCAGCAGTCATAATACCAGTGGTGACACTAGGGTCGATGACACCCATTGAGGCAAGTAAACCCTCAGCATGGCCAAAAAAGGGGGATGGCCTCACAGGGAGGGGCGTGGCCTCTCATCCGCCCCAGCTTCATCACTCTGTGGACGTGCCCAGCACTCCCGGAGCTGCCGGGCTGCCCCCAGATACTCTCCTTGCACTGCTGGCTCCTCCTCAGTGACTGGGAGCCAGGCGCTGCACTGTGATGTTAGTGTGCAGTGCCCGGCTCCCAGTCACTGAGGAGTAGCCAGCATTTTAGTGTCACAACCTCAGAGGGAGACACCCGTTGTGGTACAGCCCCCTAATATCCAAATCAGCAGCAGAGCGGCAGAACCATTGCAGGCAGTGGGGAGGAGATGATGGTACGAGGGGGAAGGAAAAGCATATGAGGAAAGGGGGCCCTGCTCGTGAGAGCTTACAATCTAAAAGGTAGGTGCAAGTGTGCACTGACGATGACTAGTAAAATATTCATGCCTGCACCCTGCGCAGGATCCAGCCACATCACAAGATGGGTACAACTAGGCACATGGGTGAATATACACAGTTTGTTCATGCAGGCTTATGCTTCTTAGGACTCTGCATCACATGATATTTTTCAAACTTAATTGGTTTATTGCTCTTTATTGTCCAAACACTGAATCTAATTTGACACATTCTAAAATTGTGCCCAATTCGTTTTTTCAATTTTATTCATACTGTACATTTTTATGTCATACGGTATCAACAATTGTAAGCTCCCTGTCCATTCTAACAATCAGTGATCACTAAGTCACCCTTTGCACCATCCCCTATGAGACTGCCAACATTCTCATGATAACACGGAGCAGGAAAACCTGTTCAAGATTTACCATTTGATTTGAGTCGCTGTTTCCTTTTATTGAAAAAGATATTTGAAGTCTACAAAATAGACCCTTTAATGTGGAGAAATTAACATTTCTCATCCAGTTGTAATTCAGGCTCAATTATTCACATAAAAACATTTTCCAAAGACAAATTGTTACGCTCTCTGCAAAGCCCTCCATTATCTTACCATTCAGTAGACACCTGCAAGAAGCCATGTGAATGCCGGTTAGTGCCCAGGAAAATATATACACACACACACACACATACATACATACACATACATAAAAACACTGTCGCTAATCCTTGTTGACTAATCGTGTTAGTACGCATCTCATACTATAATACACAACAGCTTCTAAGATTTCAAGACAGAGACACATTGCATTTCTATACAACTAGCAATGAAAGCTTCCTTTAATGGTCTTTGATTGTCAGTATTATACACAGTCCCTGACACTAGTATGAATAGACTCTTTATGCAAGATAATAGACCCGAGCATGATAACTGGATTTGTCAATCTGATGTAGCCAGCATTACAAATAGTGAAAGTTTTATTACTCGAGGACGTCAGTGAAGTTTTCTCCAATGTTTCTCCGGCTTTGTTAAAGAAGTCCAATTAAGATCATTTTGCTAATGCACAAATGCACAGGCATGGAAGGATGAGCTCCTTGTAAGTAAAGGCTATAGCAAATGGGTTTAAATTCCGTAATTCAGACATCAGCTATTAATTTTACCCATTAAATTTCCATTCAGGGAAATGGCAAGTACTAAATACATAAATGCAAATTGAAAATGACTACGCTGTGTCCCTAGAAATAAAAAAAATGATTTACTGTGGATATACAGCAAATTCACTGTTGGTCTAAAATAGGGGTGTGCACCGGCCACTTTCCGTGTTTTGTGTTTTGGTTTTGGATCTGGATCTTTCTTCGTGTTTTGGATCTGGATTGGTTTTGCCAAAACAACCCTTCCGTGTTTTGGGTTCTGGGTTTTGTGTTTTGGATCTGTATTTGTTTTTAAAAAAAAGCATAAAAACAGCTAAAATCACAGAATTTGTGGGTTTTTCTGCTCCTATGCTATTATTAACATCAATAACTTTAATTTCCACTCATTTCCAGTCTATTCTGAACACCTCACAATAGTGTTTTTATGTCCAAAAGGTTGCACCGAGGTAGCTGGATGACTATGCTAAGCGACACGAGTGGGCGGCACAAACACGTGGCCCATCCAGGAGTGACACTGCAGTGGCAGACAGGATGGCAGTTTGAAAAACTAGACCCCAAACAGTACATAATGCAAAGAAAAAAAAGAGGTGCAAGATGGAATTGTCCTTGGGCCCTTCCACCCACCCTTATGTTGTATAAACAGGACATGCACACGTTAACAAACCAATCATTTCAGCGCCAGGGTCTGCCACACAACTGTGGCTGAAATTATTGGTTCGTTTGGGCCCCCACAAAACAAGCTGGCAATTAATGTGTCCATGCACAAACTGGTTCTACGGAGGCAAGATGTCATCCCCATCCTCCTCATCCACCGATTCCTCACCCTCTTCAGTGTGTACATCCTCATCCTCACAAAGTATTAACTCGTCCCCACTTGAATCCACCACCACAGGTACCTCTGTACGTTCTGGAGGCTGGTCTCCCTGGAAGAGCTGATAATTCATTTTGATGAACATCATCTTCTCCACATTCTGTGGAAGCAACCTCCTACGCCTTTCGCTGACAAGGTTCCCGGCTGCACTAAACACTCTTTCGGAGTACACACTGGAGGGGGGGCAACTCAGGTAAAATTGAGCCAGTTTGTACAGGGGCCTCCAAATTGCCTCTTTTTCCTGCCAGTACAGGTATGGACTGTCTGACATGCCTACTTGGATGCTGTCACCGATGTAATCCTCCACCATTCTGTCAATGGTGACAGTATCATATGCAGTGACAGTAGACATGTCAGAAATTGTTGCCAGGTCCTTCAGTCCGGACCAGATGTCCAAACTTGGTCCTGCCTGCCCTGCATCACCACCAGCGGGTTGCTTAGGATACCTAAGTTTTTTCCTGGCAGCCCCAGTTGCGGGAGAAAATGAAGAAGGAGCTGTTGACGTGTCACGTTCCGCTTCAGCTGACAGTGTGTTCACCAGCAGGTCTTTGCACCTCTGCAGGCTTGTGTCGGCCGGAAAGAGAGACACCACATAGGCTTTAAACCTAGGATCGAGCACGGTGGCCAAAATGTAGTGGTCTGATTTCAACAGATTGACCACCCTGGAATCCTGGCAAAGCGAATGAAGGGCTTCATCCACAAGTCCCACATGCCGAGCGGAATCGCTCCGTCTTAGCTCCTCCTTCACTTTCTCCAGCTGCTTCTGCAAAAGCCTGATGAGGGGAATGACCTGACTCAAGCTGGCAGTGTCTGAACTGACTTCACGTGTGGCAAGTTCGAAGGGCTGGAGAACCTTGCACAACACGGAAATCATTCTCCACTGCGCTTGAGTCAGGTGCATACCCCCTCCTTTGCCTATGTCATAGGTGGATGTATAGGCTTGAATGGCCTTTTGCTGCTCCTCCATCCTCTGAAGCATATAGAGGGTTGAGTTCCACCGCGTCACAACCTCTTGCTTCAGGTGATGGCGGGGCAGGTTCAAGAGTGTTTGCTGGCGCTCCAGTCTTCGGCACGCAGTCGCTGAATGGCGAAAGTGGCCTGAAATTTTCGGGCCACCCAAAGCGTCTCCTGCACGCCCCTGTCGCTTTTCAGAAAATTCTGCACCACCAAGTTTATTGTGTGAGCAAAACATGGGACGTGCTGGAATTTTCCCAGATGTAATGCCCGCACAATATTGGTGGCGTTGTCAGATATCACAAATCCCCAGGAGAGTCTAAGTGGGGTAAGCCACTGGGCGATGATTTCCCTCAGTTTCTCTAAGAGGTTGTCGGCGGTGTGCCTCTTACTGAAACCGGTGATACACAGCGTAGCCTGCCTTGGAAGGAGCTGGCGTTTCTGAGATGCTGCGACTGGTGATGCTGCTGCTGTTGCTGTGTAAGGTGATACATCTACCCAGTGGGCTGTCACAGTCATATAGTCCTTAGTCTGCCCTGTTCCACTTGTCCATATGTCCGTGGTTAAGTGGACATTGGGTACAACGGCATTTTTCAGGACACTGAGGACACTTTTTCTGACGTTTCTGTACAGTCTCGGTATCGCCTGCCTAGTGAAGTGGAATCTAGACGGGATTTGGAACCGGGGACACACTACCTCCAGCAATTGTCTAAATCCCACTGCACTAATGGCGGATACCGGACGCACGTCTAACACCAACATAGCAGTCAAGGCCTCAGTTATACGTTTTGCTTCAGGATGACTGCTGTCGTACTTCATCCTCCTCGCTAAGGACTGTTGGAGGGTCAATTGTTTAGTAAAAGTAGTGGTGTTCCTACTTCCTCTCTGGGATGATGAATGACTCCCAGCAGCAGCAACAGCAGCAGCGGCAGCAGGAGGCGTAGCAATGCAGGATCCTCCGGAGGAATCCCATATAGGAGAGTCAGTCATGCCAGTGACATGGCCTGCAGGACTACTTCCGATCCTGACTAAGGAGGAAATTGACGAGGAGGGAGTTGACGGTGTGGTTTGCAGGCGCTTGGATACAACAGGACAACGGGATTTAGGTGTCCCTGGACTGCTTACGGTCTTAGCCAAAGTTTCTGAACTTGACAGTAACTTATTATGAACGCGCTGCAGGTGCAGTATAAGGGAGGATGTTCCTAGGTGGTTAATGTCCCTACCCCTACTTATTCCACCTTTACATAAGGTACATATGGCAAGACAGTTGTTGTCTGTTTTTGGATAGAAATATTGCCAGACCAAAGAGGTGGAATGTTTGGTCTTCTGCCCAGGCATGACGGTGATGGTGATGGGCATTTTCATCCCACGGACAACAACTGTCTCCCCCAGAGCCTGATTTAAACAAACCACATCACCATCAGAATCCTCCTCGCCAACTTCCTCCTCAGCCACCTCTTCCCGTCCAGTGCTGGGAAGGTCAGGCATCGCAACCACCACCACACTTGGACTCTCCTTGGGGATTTGTGATATCTTCTTAGAAAGCACAGTTCTTCGCTGTGCTTTTGCCAGCTTAACTCTTTTGATTTTTTTAGCGGGAGGAGGGCTTCCATCGTCATGTGAAGCTGAACCACTAGTCATGAACATACTAGGGATCGACCTTAGCCGTTCCTTGCCACTCCGTGTCGTAAATGGCACATTGGCAAGTTTACGTTTCTCTTCAGCTGATTTAAATGTTTTTTTCAAGGTCATTTTCCTGAACTTTGTCATTTGGGATTGTATGTGCCCTCTATTATGACATTGGGCATCGGCCTTGGCAGACGACGTTGATGGCATGTTATCGTCTATGTCATGACTAGTGGCAGCAGCTTCAGCACTAGGAGGAAGTGGTTCTTGATCTTTCTCTATTTGATTTTTATCGGAGAAAGTTTGGTCCTCCATTTATGTTATATCGATTTGATATATACATGCGGCTAAACACAGAAAATATTTTTTTATTTTTGCTGGAGAGTAGTGCACTTTGTGGGTTACACTAGCCTTTAAGAAATGAGAAAGCCGGCTTTTTACTTATGGGACACAGGCGCACGCTTGGCACTACTTTGTTGATGCACGTGCGGCTACTGCGCACACAATTCACAAACACAGAAAATATATATTTTTTTGGTTTGGACTGGAGTGTACTTTGGGGGTTACAGCACCCTTTAACGGTCAAGCCAGCCGGCCCTTTACTTATGACACAGGCGCACGCTTGGCACTACTTTGTTGATGCACGTGCGGCTACTGCGCACACAATTCACAAACACAGAAAATATATATTTTTTTGGTTTGGACTGGAGTGTACTTTGGGGGTTACAGCACCCTTTAACGGTCAAGCCAGCCGGCCCTTTACTTATGACACAGGCGCACGCTTGGCACTACTTTGTTGATGCACGTGCGGCTACTGCGCACACAATTCACAAACACAGAAAATATATATTTTTTTGGTTTGGACTGGAGTGTACTTTGGGGGTTACAGCACCCTTTAACGGTCAAGCCAGCCGGCCCTTTACTTATGACACAGGCGCACGCTTGGCACTACTTTGTTGATGCACGTGCGGCTACTGCGCACACAATTCACAAACACAGAAAATAATTTTTTTTTGGTTTGGACTGGAGTGTACTATGGGGGTTACAGCACCCTTTAACGGTCAAGCCAGCCGGCCCTTTACTTAGGACACAGGCGCACGCTTGGCACAACTTTGTTGATGCACGTGCGGCTACTGCGCACACAATTCACAAACACAGAAAATAATTTTTTTTTTGGTTTGGACTGGAGTGTACTTTGGGGGTTACAGCACCCTTTAACGGTCAAGCCAGCCGGCCCTTTACTTATGACACAGGCGCACGCTTGGCACTACTTTGTTGATGCACGTGCGGCTACTGCGCACACAATTCACAAACACAGAAAATATATATTTTTTTGGTTTGGACTGGAGTGTACTTTGGGGGTTACAGCACCCTTTAACGGTCAAGCCAGCCGGCCCTTTACTTATGACACAGGCGCACGCTTGGCACTACTATGTTGATGCACGTGCGGCTACTGCGCACACAATTCACAAACACAGAAAATATATATTTTTTTGGTTTGGACTGGAGTGTACTTTGGGGGTTACAGCACCCTTTAACGGTCAAGCCAGCCGGCCCTTTACTTATGACACAGGCGCACGCTTGGCACTACTTTGATGATGCACGTGCGGCTACTGCGCACACAATTCACAAACACAGAAAATAATTTTTTTTTTGGTTTGGACTGGAGTGTACTTTGGGGGTTACAGCACCCTTTAATGGTCAAGCCAGCCGGCCCTTTACTTATGACACAGGCGCACGCTTGGCACTACTTTGTTGATGCACGTGCGGCTACTGCGCACACAATTCACAAACACAGAAAATAATTTTTTTTTGGTTTGGACTGGAGTGTACTTTGGGGGTTACAGCACCCTTTAACGGTCAAGCCAGCCGGCCCTTTACTTATGACACAGGCGCACGCTTGGCACAACTTTGTTGATGCACGTGCGGCTACTGCGCACACAATTCACAAACACAGAAAATATTTTTTTTTTGGTTTGGACTGGAGTGTACTTTGGGGGTTACAGCACCCTTTAATGGTCAAGCCAGCCGGCCCTTTACTTATGACACAGGCGCATGCTTGGCACTACTTTGTTGATGCACGTGTGGCTACTGCGCACACAATTCACAAACACAGAAAATAATTTTTTTTTTGGTTTGGACTGGAGTGTACTTTGGGGGTTACAGCACCCTTTAACGGTCAAGCCAGCCGGCCCTTTACTTATGACACAGGCGCACGCTTGGCACTACTTTGTTGATGCACGTGCGGCTACTGCGCACACAATTCACAAACACAGAAAATAATTTTTTTTTTGGTTTGGACTGGAGTGTACTTTGGGGGTTACAGCACCCTTTAACGGTCAAGCCAGCCAGCCCTTTACTCATGACACAGGCGCACGCTTGGCACTACTTTGTTGATGCACGTGCGGCTACTGCGCACACAATTCACAAACACAGAAAATAATTTTTTTTTTGGTTTGGACTGGAGTGTACTTTCGGGGTTACAGCACCCTTTAACGGTCAAGACATCCGGCCCTTTACTTATGACACAGGCGCACGCTTGGCACTACTTTGTTGATGCACGTGCTGCTACTGCGCACACAATTCACAAACACAGAAAATTATTTTTTTTTTGGTTTGGACTGGAGTGTACTTTGGGGGTTACAGCACCCTTTAACGGTCAAGCCAGCCGGCCCTTAACTTATGACACAGGCGCACGCTTGGCACTACTTTGTTGATGCACGTGCGGCTACTGCGCACACAATTCACAAACACAGAAAATAATTTTTTTTTTGTGTTGGACTGGAGTGTACTTTGGGGGTTACAGCACCCTTTAACGGTCAAGCCAGCCGGCCCTTTACTTATGACACAGGCGCACGCTTGGCACTACTTTGTTGATGCACGTGCGGCTACTGCGCACACAATTCACAAACACAGAAAATATATATTTTTTTGGTTTGGACTGGAGTGTACTTTGGGGGTTACAGCACCCTTTAACGGGCAAGCCAGCCGGCCCTTTACTTATGACACAGGCGCACGCTTGGCACTACTTTGTTGATGCACGTGCGGCTACTGCGCACACAATTCACAAACACAGAAAATATATATTTTTTTGGTTTGGACTGGAGTGTACTTTGGGGGTTACAGCACCCTTTAACGGTCAAGCCTGCCGGCCCTTTACTTATGACACAGGCGCACGCTTGGCACTACTTTGTTGATGCACGTGCGGCTACTGCGCACACAATTCACAAACACAGAAAATAATTTTTTTTTCGTTTGGACTGGAGTGTACTTTGGGGGTTACAGCACCCTTTAACGGTCAAGCCAGCCGGCCCTTTACTTATGACACAGGCGCACGCTTGGCACAACTTTGTTGATGCACGTGCGGCTACTGCGCACACAATTCACAAACACAGAAAATAATTTTTTTTTTGGTTTGGACTGGAGTGTACTTTGGGGGTTACAGCACCCTTTAACGGTCAAGCCAGCCGGCCCTTTACTCATGACACTGGCACACGCTTGGCACTATTTTGTTGATGCACGTGCGGCTACTGCGCACACAATTCACAAACACAGAAATATATATATTTTTGGTTTGGACTGGAGTGTACTTTGGGGGTTACAGCACCCTTTAACGGTCAAGCCAGCTGGCCCTTTACTTATGACACAGGCGCACGCTTGGCACTACTTTGATGATGCACGTGCGGCTACTGCGCACACAATTCACAAACACAGAAAATAATTTTTTTTTGGTTTGGACTGGAGTGTACTTTGGGGGTTACAGCACCCTTTAATGGTCAAGCCAGCCGGCCCTTTACTTATGACACAGGCGCACGCTTGGCACTACTTTGTTGATGCACGTGCGGCTACTGCGCACACAATTCACAAACACAGAAAATAATTTTTTTTTGGTTTGGACTGGAGTGTACTTTGGGGGTTACAGCACCCTTTAACGGTCAAGCCAGCCGGCCCTTTACTTATGACACAGGTGCACGCTTGGCACAACTTTGTTGATGCACGTGCGGCTACTGCGCACACAATTCACAAACACAGAAAATATTTTTTTTTTGGTTTGGACTGGAGTGTACTTTGGGGGTTACAGCACCCTTTAACGGTCAAGCCAGCCGGCCCTTTACTTATGACACAGGCGCATGCTTGGCACTAGTTTGTTGATGCACGTGTGGCTTCTGCGCACACAATTCACAAACACAGAAAATAATTTTTTTTTGGTTTGGACTGGAGTGTACTTTGGGGGTTACAGCACCCTTTAACGGTCAAGCCAGCCGGCCCTTTACTTATGACACAGGCGCACGCTTGGCACTACTTTGTTGATGCACGTGCGGCTACTGCGCACACAATTCACAAACACAGAAAATAATTTTTTTTTTGGTTTGGACTGGAGTGTACTTTGGGGGTTACAGCACCCTTTAACGGTCAAGCCAGCCGGCCCTTTACTCATGACACAGGCGCACGCTTGGCACTACTTTGTTGATGCACGTGCGGCTACTGCGCACACAATTCACAAACACAGAAAATAATTTTTTTTTTGGTTTGGACTGGAGTGTACTTTGGGGGTTACAGCACCCTTTAACGGTCAAGACTTCCGGCCCTTTACTTATGACACAGGCGCACGCTTGGCACTACTTTGTTGATGCACGTGCGGCTACTGCGCACACAATTCACAAACACAGAAAATTATTTTTTTTTTGATTTGGACTGGAGTGTACTTTGGGGGTTACAGCACCCTTTAACGGTCAAGCCAGCCAGTCCTTTACTTATGACACAGGCGCACGCTTGGCACTACTTTGTTGATGCACGTGCGGCTTCTGCGCACACAATTCACAAACACAGAAAATTTATATTTTTTTGGTTTGGACTGGAGTGTACTTTGGGGGTTACAGCACCCTTTAACGGTCAAGCCAGCCGGCCCTTAACTTATGACACAAGCGCACGCTTGGCACTACTTTGTTGATGCACGTGCGGCTACTGCGCACACAATTCACAAACACAGAAAATATATATTTTTTTGGTTTGGACTGGAGTGTACTTTGGGGGTTACAGCACCCGTTAACGGTCAAGCCAGCCGGCCCTTTACTTATGACACAGGCGCACGCTTGGCACTACTTTGTTGATGCACGTGCGGCTACTGCGCACACAATTCACAAACACAGAAAATATATATTTTTTTGGTTTGGACTGGAGTGTACTTTGGGGGTTACAGCACCCTTTAACATTCAAGCCAGCCGGCCCTTTACTTATGACACAGGCGCACGCTTGGCACTACTTTGTTGATGCACATGCGGCTACTGCGCACACAATTCACAAACACAGAAAATATATATTTTTTTGGTTTGGACTGGAGTGTACTTTGGGGGTTACAGCACCCTTTAACGGTCAAGCCAGCCGGCCCTTTACTTATGACACAGGCGCACGCTTGGCACTACTTTGTTGATGCACGTGCGGCTACTGCGCACACAATTCACAAACACAGAAAATATATATTTTTTTGGTTTGGACTGGAGTGTACTTTGGGGGTTACAGCACCCTTTAACGGTCAAGCCAGCCAGCCCTTTACTTATAACACAGACGCACGCTTGGCACTACTTTGTTGATGCACGTGCGGCTACTGCGCACACAATTCACAAACACAGAAAATAATTTTTTTTTTGGTTTGGACTGGAGTGTACTTTGGGGGTTACAGCACCCTTTAATGGTCAAGCCAGCCGGCCCTTTACTCATGACACAGGCGCACGCTTGGCACTACTTTGTTGATGCACGTGCGGCTACTGCGCACACAATTCACAAACATAGAAAATAATTTTTTTTGGGGTTTGGACTGGAGTGTACTTTGGGGGTTACAGCACCCTTTAACGGTCAAGCCAGCCGGCCCTTTACTTATGACACAGGCGCACGATTGGCACTACTTTGTTGATGCACGTGCGGCTACTGCGCACACAATTCACAAACACAGAAAATAATTTTTTTTTTGGTTTGGACTGGAGTGTACTTTTGGGGTTACAGCACCCTTTAACTGTCAAGCCAGCCGGCCCTTTACTTATGACACAGGCGTACGCTTGGCACTACTTTGTTGATGCACGTGCGGCTACTGCGCACACAATTCACAAACACAGAAAATATATATTTTTTTGGTTTGGACTGGAGTGTACTTTGGGGGTTACAGCACCCTTTAACGGTGAAGCCAGCCGGCCCTTTACTTATGACACAGGCGCACGCTTGGCACTACTTTGTTGATGCACGTGCGGCTACTGCGCACACAATTCACAAACACAGAAAATAATTTTTTTTTTGGTTTGGACTGGAGTGTACTTTGGGGGTTACAGCACCCTTTAACGGTCAAGCCAGCCGGCCCTTTACTTATGACACAGGCGCACGCTTGGCACTACTTTGCTGATGCACGTGCGGCTACTGAGCACACAATTCACAAACACAGAAAATATATATTTTTTTGGTTTGGACTGGAGTGTACTTTGGAGGTTACAGCACCCTTTAACGGTCAAGCCTGCCGGCCCTTTACTTATGACACAGGCGCACGCTTGGCACTACTTTGTTGATGCATGTGCGGCTACTGCGCACACAATTCACAAACACAGAAAATACATATTTTTTTGGTTTGGACTGGAATGTACTTTGGGGGTTACAGCACCCTTTAACGGTCAAGCCAGCCGGCCCTTTACTTATGACACAGGCGCACGCTTGGCACTACTTTGTTGATGCATGTGCGGCTACTGTGCACACAATTCATAAACACAGAAAATATATATTTTTTTGGTTTGGACTGGAGTGTACTTTGGGGGTTACAGCACCCTTTAACATTCAAGCAAGCCGGCCCTTTACTTATGACACAGGCGCACGCTTGGCACTACTTTGTTGATGCACGTGCGGCTACTGCGAACACAATTCACAAACACAGAAAATATATATTTTTTTGGTTTGGACTGGAGTGTACTTTGGGGGTTACAGCACCCTTTAACGGTCAAGCCAGCCGGCCCTTTACTCATGACACAGGCGCACGCTTGGCACTACTTTGTTGATGCACGTGCGGCTACTGCGCACACAATTCACAAACACAGAAAATATTTTTTTTTTTGGTTTGGACTGGAGTGTACTTTGGGGGTTACAGCACCCTTTAACGGTCAAGCCAGCCGGCCCTTTACTTATGACACAGGCGCACGCTTGGCACTACTTTGATGATGCACGAGCGGCTACTGCGCACACAATTCACAAACACAGAAAATAATTTTTTTTTGGGTTTGGACTGGAGTGTACTTTGGGGGTTACAGCACCCTTTAACGGTCAAGCCAGCCGGCCCTTTACTTATGACACAGGCGCACGCTTGGCACTACTTTGTTGATGCACGTGCGGCTACTGCGCACACAATTCACAAACACAGAAAATAATTTTTTTTTGGTTTGGACTGGAGTGTACTTTGGGGGTTACAGCACCCTTTAACGGTCAAGCCAGCCAGCCCTTTACTTATGACACAGGCGAACGCTTGGCACTACTTTGTTGATGCACGTGCGGCTACTGCGCACACAATTCACAAACACAGAAAATAATTTTTTTTTTGGTTTGGACTGGAGTGTACTTTGGGGGTTACAGTACCCTTTAACGGTCAAGCCAGCCGGCCCTTTACTCATGACACAGGCGCACGCTTGGCACTACTTTGTTGATGCACGTGCAGCTACTGCGCACACAATTCACAAACACAGAAATTAATTTTTTTTTTGGTTTGGACTGGAGTGTACATTGGGGGTTACAGCACCCTTTAACGGTCAAGCCATCCGGCCCTTTACTTATGACACAGGCGCACGCTTGGCACTACTTTGTTGATGCACGTGCAGCCACTGCGCACACAATTCACAAACACAGAAAATTATTATTTTTTTGTTTGGACTGGAGTGTACTTTGGGGGTTACAGCACCCTTTAACGGTCAAGCCAGCCAGCCCTTTACTTATGACACAGGCGCACGCTTGGCACTACTTTGTTGATGCACGTGCGGCTTCTGCGCACACAATTCACAAACACAGAAAATATATATTTTTTTGGTTTGGACTGAAGTGTACTTTGGGGTTTACAGCACCCTTTAACGGTCAAGCCAGCCGGCCCTTTATTTATGACACAGGCGCACGCTTGGCAATACTTTGTTGGTGCACGTGCGGCTACTGCGCACACAATTCACAAACACAGAAAATATATATTTTTTTGGTTTGGACTGGTGTGTACTTTGGGGGTTACAGCACCCTTTAACGATCAAGCCAGCCGGCACTTTACTTATGACACAGGCGCACGCTTGGCACTACTTTGTTGATGCACGTGCGGCTACTGCGCACACAATTCACAAACACAGAAAATATATATTTTTTTGGTTTGGACAGGAGTGTACTTTGGGGGTTACAGCACCCTTTAACGGTCAAGCCAGCCGGCCCTTTACTTATGACACAGGCGCACGCTTGGCACTACTTTGTTGATGCACGTGCGCCTACTGCGCACACAATTCACAAACACAGAAAATATATATTTTTTTGGTTTGGACTGGAGTGTACTTTGGGGGTTACAGCACCCTTTAACGGTCAAGCCAGCCGGCCCTTTACTTATGACACAGGCGCACGCTTGGCACTACTTTGTTGATGCACGTGCGGCTTCTGCGCACACAATTCACAAACACAGAAAATATATATTTTTTTGGTTTGGACTGAAGTGTACTTTGGGGTTTACAGCACCCTTTAACGGTCAAGCCAGCCGGCCCTTTATTTATGACACAGGCGCACGCTTGGCAATACTTTGTTGGTGCACGTGCGGCTACTGCGCACACAATTCACAAACACAGAAAATATATATTTTTTTGGTTTGGACTGGTGTGTACTTTGGGGGTTACAGCACCCTTTAACGATCAAGCCAGCCGGCACTTTACTTATGACACAGGCGCACGCTTGGCACTACTTTGTTGATGCACGTGCGGCTACTGCGCACACAATTCACAAACACAGAAAATATATATTTTTTTGGTTTGGACAGGAGTGTACTTTGGGGGTTACAGCACCCTTTAACGGTCAAGCCAGCCGGCCCTTTACTTATGACACAGGCGCACGCTTGGCACTACTTTGTTGATGCACGTGCGCCTACTGCGCACACAATTCACAAACACAGAAAATATATATTTTTTTGGTTTGGACTGGAGTGTACTTTGGGGGTTACAGCACCCTTTAACGGTCAAGCCAGCCGGCCCTTTACTTATGACACAGGCGCACGCTTGGCACTACTTTGTTGATGCACGTGCAGCTACTGTGCACACAATTCACAAACACAGAAAATAATTTTTTTTTTGGTTTGGACTGGAGTGTACTTTGGGGGTTACAGCACCCTTTAACGGTCAAGCCAGCTGGCCCTTTACTCATGACACAGGCGCACGCTTGGCACTACTTTGTTGATGCACGTGCGGCTACTGCGCACACAATTCACAAACACAGAAAATTATTTTTTTTTTGGTTTGGACTGGAGTGTACTTTGGGGGTACAGCACCCTTTAATGGTCAAGCCAGCCGGCCCTTTACTCATGACACAGGTGCACGCTTGGCACTACTTTGTTGATGCACATGAGGCTACTGCGCACACAATTCACAAACACAGAAAATAATTTTTTTTTTGGTTTGGACTGGAGTGTACTTTGGGGGTTACAGCACCCTTTAACGGTCAAGCCAGCTGGCCCATTACTTATGACACAGGCGCACGCTTGGCACTACTTTGTTGATGCACGTGCGGCTACTGCGCACACAATTCACAAACACAGAAAATAATTTTTTTTTGGTTTGGACTGGAGTGTACTTTTGGTGTTACAGCACCCTTTAACTGTCAAGCCAGCCGGCCCTTTACTTATGACACAGGCGCACGCTTGGCACTACTTTGTTGATGCACGTGCGGCTACTGCGCACACAATTCACAAACACAGAAAATATATATTTTTTTGGTTTGGACTGGAGTGTACTTTGGGGGTTACAGCACCCTTTAACGGTGAAGCCAGCCGGCCCTTTACTTATGACACAGGCGCACGCTTGGCACTACTTTGTTGATGCACGTGCGGCTACTGCGCACACAATTCACAAACACAGAAAATAATTTTATTTTTGGTTTGGACTGGAGTGTACTTTGGGGGTTACAGCACCCTTTAACGGTCAAGCCAGCCGGCCCTTTACTTATGACACAGGCGCACGCTTGGCACTACTTTGTTGATGCACGTGCGGCTACTGAGCACACAATTCACAAACAGAGAAAATATATATTTTTTTGGTTTGGACTGGAGTGTTCTTTGGAGGTTACAGCACCCTTTAACGGTCAAGCCAGCCGGCCCTTTACTTATGACACAGGCGCACGCTTGGCACTACTTTGTTGATGCACGTGCGGCTACTGCGCACACAATTCACAAACACAGAAAATATATATTTTTTTGGTTTGGACTGGAATGTACTTTGGGGGTTACAGCACCCTTTAACGGTCAAGCCAGCCGGCCCTTTACTTATGACACAGTCGCACGCTTGGCGCTACTTTGTTGATGCACGTGCGGCTACTGCGCACACAATTCACAAACACAGAAAATAATTTTTTTTTTGGTTTGGACTGGAGTGTACTTTGGGGGTACAGCACCCTTTAATGGTCAAGCCAGCCGGCCCTTTACTCATGACACAGGTGCACGCTTGGCACTACTTTGTTGATGCACATGAGGCTACTGCGCACACAATTCACAAACACAGAAAATAATTTTTTTTTTGGTTTGGACTGGAGTGTACTTTGGGGGTTACAGCACCCTTTAACGGTCAAGCCAGCTGGCCCATTACTTATGACACAGGCGCACGCTTGGCACTACTTTGTTGATGCACGTGCGGCTACTGCGCACACAATTCACAAACACAGAAAATAATTTTTTTTTGGTTTGGACTGGAGTGTACTTTTGGTGTTACAGCACCCTTTAACTGTCAAGCCAGCCGGCCCTTTACTTATGACACAGGCGCACGCTTGGCACTACTTTGTTGATGCACGTGCGGCTACTGCGCACACAATTCACAAACACAGAAAATATATATTTTTTTGGTTTGGACTGGAGTGTACTTTGGGGGTTACAGCACCCTTTAACGGTGAAGCCAGCCGGCCCTTTACTTATGACACAGGCGCACGCTTGGCACTACTTTGTTGATGCACGTGCGGCTACTGCGCACACAATTCACAAACACAAAAAATAATTTTATTTTTGGTTTGGACTGGAGTGTACTTTGGGGGTTACAGCACCCTTTAACGGTCAAGCCAGCCGGCCCTTTACTTATGACACAGGCGCACGCTTGGCACTACTTTGTTGATGCACGTGCGGCTACTGAGCACACAATTCACAAACAGAGAAAATATATATTTTTTTGGTTTGGACTGGAGTGTTCTTTGGAGGTTACAGCACCCTTTAACAGTCAAGCCAGCCGGCCCTTTACTTATGACACAGGCGCACGCTTGGCACTACTTTGTTGATGCACGTGCGGCTACTGCGCACACAATTCACAAACACAGAAAATATATTTTTTTTTGGTTTGGACTGGAATGTACTTTGGGGGTTACAGCACCCTTTAACGGTCAAGCCAGCCGGCCCTTTACTTATGACACAGTCGCACGCTTGGCGCTACTTTGTTGATGCACGTGCGGCTACTGCGCACACAATTCACAAACACAGAAAATAATTTTTTTTTTGGTTTGGACTGGAGTGTACTTTGGGGGTTACAGCACCCTTTAACGGTCAAGACTTCCGGCCCTTTACTTATGACACAGGCGCACGCTTGGCACTACTTTGTTGATGCACGTGCGGCTACTGCGCACACAATTCACAAACACAGAAAATTATTTTTTTTTTGGTTTGGACTGGAGTATACTTTGGGGGTTACAGCACCCTTTAACGGTCAAGCCAGCCAGTCCTTTACTTATGACACAGGCGCACGCTTGGCACTACTTTGTTGATGCACGTGCGGCTTCTGCGCACACAATTCACAAACACAGAAAATTTATATTTTTTTGGTTTGGACTGGAGTGTACTTTGGGGGTTACAGCACCCTTTAACGGTCAAGCCAGCCGGCCCTTTACTCATGACACAAGCGCACGCTTGGCACTACTTTGTTGATGCACGTGCGGCTACTGCGCACACAATTCACAAACACAGAAAATATATATTTTTTTGGTTTGGACTGGAGTGTACTTTGGGGGTTACAGCACCCGTTAACGGTCAAGCCAGCCGGCCCTTTACTTATGACACAGGCGCACGCTTGGCACTACTTTGTTGATGCACGTGCGGCTACTGCGCACACAATTCACAAACACAGAAAATATATATTTTTTTGGTTTGGACTGGAGTGTACTTTGGGGATTACAGCACCCTTTAACATTCAAGCCAGCCGGCCCTTTACTTATGACACAGGCGCACGCTTGGCACTACTTTGTTGATGCACATGCGGCTACTGCGCACACAATTCACAAACACAGAAAATATATATTTTTTTGGTTTGGACTGGAGTGTACTTTGGGGGTTATAGCACCCTTTAACGGTCAAGCCAGCCGGCCCTTTTACTTATGACACAGGCGCACGCTTGGCACTACTTTGTTGATGCACGTGCGGCTACTGCGCACACAATTCACAAACACAGAAAATATATATTTTTTTGGTTTGGACTGGAGTGTACTTTGGGGGTTACAGCACCCTTTAACGGTCAAGCCAGCCAGCCAGCCCTTTACTTATGACACAGACGCACGCTTGGCACTACTTTGTTGATGCACGTGCGGCTACTGCGCACACAATTCACAAACACAGAAAATAATTTTTTTTTTGGTTTGGACTGGAGTGTACTTTGGGGGTTACAGCACCCTTTAATGGTCAAGCCAGCCGGCCCTTTACTCATGACACAGGCGCACGCTTGGCACTACTTTGTTGATGCACGTGCGGCTACTGCGCACACAATTCACAAACACAGAAAATAATTTTCTTTGGGGTTTGGACTGGAGTGTACTTTGGGGGTTACAGCACCCTTTAACGGTCAAGCCAGCCGGCCCTTTACTTATGACACAGGCGCACGCTTGGCACTACTTTGTTGATGCACGTGCAGCTACTGCGCACACAATTCACAAACACAGAAAATAATTTTTTTTTTGGTTTGGACTGGAGTGTACTTTTGGGGTTACAGCACCCTTTAACTGTCAAGCCAGCCGGCCCTTTACTTATGACACAGGCGCACGCTGGGCACTACTTTGTTGATGCACGTGCGGCTACTGCGCACACAATTCACAAACACAGAAAATATATATTTTTTTGGTTTGGACTGGAGTGTACTTTGGGGGTTACAGCACCCTTTAACGGTGAAGCCAGCCGGCCCTTTACTTATGACACAGGCGCACGCTTGGCACTACTTTGTTGATGCACGTGCGGCTACTGCGCACACAATTCACAAACACAGAAAATAATTTTTTTTTTGGTTTGGACTGGAGTGTACTTTGGGGGTTACAGCACCCTTTAACGGTCAAGCCAGCCGGCCCTTTACTTATGACACAGGCGCACGCTTGGCACTACTTTGTTGATGCACGTGCGGCTACTGAGCACACAATTCACAAACACAGAAAATATATATTTTTTTGGTTTGGACTGGAGTGTACTTTGGAGGTTACAGCACCCTTTAACGGTCAAGCCAGCCGGCCCTTTACTTATGACACAGGCGCACGCTTGGCACTACTTTGTTGATGCACGTGCGGCTACTGCGCACACAATTCACAAACACAGAAAATACATATTTTTTTGGTTTGGACTGGAATGTACTTTGGGGGTTACAGCACCCTTTAACGGTCAAGCCAGCCGGCCCTTTACTTATGACACAGGCGCACGCTTGGCACTACTTTGTTGATGCATGTGCAGCTACTGTGCACACAATTCACAAACACAGAAAATATATATTTTTTTGGTTTGGACTGGAGTGTACTTTGGGGGTTACAGCACCCTTTAACATTCAAGCAAGCCGGCCCTTTACTTATGACACAGGCGACGCTTGGCACTACTTTGTTGATGCACGTGCGGCTACTGCGCACACAATTCACAAACACAGAATATATATATTTTTTTGGTTTGGACTGGAGTGTACTTTGGGGGTTACAGCACCCTTTAACGGTCAAGCCAGCCGGCCCTTTACTTATGACACAGGCGCACGCTTGGCACTACTTTGTTGATGCACGTGCGGCTACTGCGCACACAATTCACAAACACAGAAAATATATATTTTTTTGGTTTGGACTGGAGTGTACTTTGGGGGTTACAGCACCCTTTAACGGTCAAGCCAGCCGGCCCTTTACTCATGACACAGGCGCACGCTTGGCACTACTTTGTTGATGCACGTGCGGCTACTGCGCACACAATTCACAAACACAGAAAATATATATTTTTTTGGTTTGGACTGGAGTGTACTTTGGGGGTTACAGCACCCTTTAACGGTCAAGCTAGCCGGCCCTTTACTTATGACACAGGCGCACGCTTGGCACTACTTTGATGATGCACGAGCGGCTACTGCGCACACAATTCACAAACACAGAAAATAATTTTTTTTTGGGTTTGGACTGGAGTGTACTTTGGGGGTTACAGCACCCTTTAACGGTCAAGCCAGCTGGCCCTTTACTTATGACACAGGCGCACGCTTGGCACTACTTTGTTGATGCACGTGCGGCTACTGCGCACACAATTCACAAACACAGAAAATATATATATTTTTTTGGTTTGGACTGGAGTGTACTTTGGGGGTTACAGCACCCTTTAACGGTCAAGCCAGCCGGCCCTTTACTTATGACACAGGCGCACGCTTGGCACAACTTTGATGATGCACGTGCGGCTACTGCGCACACAATTCACAAACACAGAAAATAATTTTTTTTTTGGCTTGGACTGGAGTGTACTTTGGGGGTTACAGCACCCTTTAACGGTCAAGCCAGCCGGCCCTTTACTTATGACACAGGCGCACGCTTGGCACTACTTTGTTGATGCATGTGCGGCTACTGCGCACACAATTCACAAACACAGAAAGTAATTTTTTTTTTGGTTTGGACTGGAGTGTACTTTGGGGGTTACAGCACCCTTTAATGGTCAAGCCAGCCGGCCCTTTACTTATGACACAGGCGAATGCTTGGCACTACTTTGTTGATGCACGTGCGGCTACTGCGCACACAATTCACAAACACAGAAAATAATTTTTTTTTTGGTTTGGACTGGAGTGTACTTTTGGGGTTACAGTACCCTTTAACGGTCAAGCCAGCCGGCCCTTTACTCATGACACAGGTGCACGCTTGGCACTACTTTGTTGATGCACGTGCGGCTACTGCGCACACAATTCACAAACACAGAAAATAATTTTTTTTTGGTTTGGACTGGAGTGTACATTGGGGGTTACAGCACCCTTTAACGGTCAAGCCATCCGGCCCTTTACTTATGACACAGGCGCACGCTTGGCACTACTTTGTTGATGCACGTGCAGCCACTGCGCACACAATTCACAAACACAGAAAATTATTTTTTTTTTGTTTGGACTGGAGTGTACTTTGGGGGTTACAGCACCCTTTAACGGTCAAGCCAGCCGGCCCTTTACTTATGACACAGGCGCACGCTTGGCACTACTTTGTTGATGCACGTGCGGCTTCTGCGCACACAATTCACAAACACAGAAAATATATATTTTTTTGGTTTGGACTGAAGTGTACTTTGGGGTTTACAGCACCCTTTAACGGTCAAGCCAGCCGGCCCTTTATTTATGACACAGGCGCACGCTTGGCACTACTTTGTTGGTGCACGTGCGGCTACTGCGCACACAATTCACAAACACAGAAAATATATTTTTTTTTGGTTTGGACTGGTGTGTACTTTGGGGGTTACAGCACCCTTTAACGATCAAGCCAGCCGGCACTTTACTTATGACACAGGCGCACGCTTGGCACTACTTTGTTGATGCACGTGCGGCTACTGCGCACACAATTCACAAACACAGAAAATATATATTTTTTTGGTTTGGACAGGAGTGTACTTTGGGGGTTACAGCACCCTTTAACGGTCAAGCCAGCCGGCCCTTTACTTATGACACAGGCGCACGCTTGGCACTACTTTGTTGATGCACGTGGGGCTACTGCGCACACAATTCACAAACACAGAAAATATATATTTTTTTGGTTTGGACTGGAGTGTACTTTGGGGGTTACAGCACCCTTTAACGGTGAAGCCAGCCGGCCCTTTACTTATGACACAGGCGCACGCTTGGCACTACTTTGTTGATGCACGTGCGGCTACTGCGCACACAATTCACAAACACAGAAAATAATTTTTTTTTTGGTTTGGACTGGAGTGTACTTTGGGGGTTACAGCACCAATTAACGGTCAAGCCAGCCGGCCCTTTACTCATGACACAGGCGCACGCTTGGCACTACTTTGTTGATGCACGTGCGGCTACTGCGCACACAATTCACAAACACAGAAAATATATATTTTTTTGGTTTGGACTGGAGTGTACTTTGGGGGTTACAGCACCCTTTAACGGTCAAGCCAGCCGGCCCTTTACTTATGACACAGGCGCACGCTTGGCACTACTTTGTTGATGCACGTGCGGCTACTGCGCACACAATTCACAAACACAGAAAATAATTTTTTTTTGGTTTGGACTGGAGTGTACTTTGGGGGTTACAGCACCCTTTAACGGTCAAGCCAGCCGGCCCTTTACTTATGACACAGGCGCACGCTTGGCACTACTTTTTTGATGCACGTGCGGTTACTGCGCACACAATTCACAAACACAGAAAATAATTTTTTTTTTGGTTTGGACTGGAGTGTACTTTGGGGGTTACAGCACCCTTTAACGGTCAAGCCAGCCGGCCCTTTACTTATGACACAGGCGCACGCTTGGCACTACTTTGTTGATGCACGTGCGGCTACTGCGCACACAATTCACAAACACAGAAAATAATTTTTTTTTTGGTTTGGACTGGAGTGTACTTTGGGGGCTACAGCACCCTTTATCGGTCAAGCCAGCCGGCCCTTTACTCATGACACAGGCGCACGCTTGGCACTACTTTGTTGATGCACGTGCAGCTACTGCGCACACAATTCACAAACACAGAAAATAATTTTTTTTTTGGTTTGGACTGGAGTGTACTTTGGGGGTTACAGCACCCTTTAATGGTCAAGCCAGCCGGCCCTTTACTTATGACACAGGCGCACGCTTGGCACTAATTTGTTGATGCACGTGCGGCTACTGCGCACACAATTCACAAACACAGAAAATAATTTTTTTTTTGGTTTGGACTGGAGTGTACTTTTGGGGTTACAGCACCCTTTAACTGTCAAGCCAGCCGGCCCTTTACTTATGACACAGGCGCACGCTTGGCACTACTTTGTTGATGCACGTGGGGCTACTGCGCACACAATTCACAAACACAGAAAATATATATTTTTTTGGTTTGGACTGGAGTGTACTTTGGGGGTTACAGCACCCTTTAACGGTGAAGCCAGCCGGCCCTTTACTTATGACACAGGCGCACGCTTGGCACTACTTTGTTGATGCACGTGCGGCTACTGCGCACACAATTCACAAACACAGAAAATAATTTTTTTTTTGGTTTGGACTGGAGTGTACCTTGGGGGTTACAGCACCCTTTAACGGTCAAGCCAGCCGGCCCTTTACTTATGACACAGGCGCACGCTTGGCACTACTTTGTTGATGCACGTGCGGCTACTGCGCACACAATTCACAAACACAGAAAATAATTTTTTTTTTGGTTTGGACTGGAGTGTACTTTGGGGGTTACAGCACCCTTTAACGGTCAAGCCAGCCGGCCCTTTACTTATGACACAGTCGCACGCTTGGCACTACTTTGTTGATGCACGTGCGGCTACTGAGCACACAATTCACAAACACAGAAAATATATATTTTTTTGGTTTGGACTGGAGTGTACTTTGGAGGTTACAGCACCCTTTAACGGTCAAGCCAGCCGGCCCTTTACTTATGACACAGGCGCACGCTTGGCACTACTTTGTTGATGCACGTGCGGCTACTGCGCACACAATTCACAAACACAGAAAATATATATTTTTTTGGTTTGGACTGGAATGTACTTTGGGGGTTACAGCACCCTTTAACGGTCAAGCCAGCCGGCCCTTTACTTATGACACAGGCGCACGCTTGGCACTACTTTGTTGATGCATGTGAGGCTACTGCGCACACAATTCACAAACACAGAAAATATATATTTTTTTGGTTTGGACTGGAGTGTACTTTGGGGGTTACAGCACCCTTTAACGGTCAAGCCAGCCGGCCCTTTACTTATGACACAGTCGCACGCTTGGCACTACTTTGTTGATGCACGTGCGGCTACTGAGCACACAATTCACAAACACAGAAAATATATATTTTTTTGGTTAGGACTGGAGTGTACTTTGGAGGTTACAGCACCCTTTAATGGTCAAGCCAGCCAGCCCTTTACTTATGACACAGGCGCACGCTTGGCACTACTTTGTTGATGCACGTGCGGCTACTGCGCACACAATTCACAAACACAGAAAATATATATTTTTTTGGTTTGGACTGGAGCGTACTTTGGAGCTTACAGCACCCTTTAACGGTCAAGCCAGCCAGCCCTTTACTTATGACACAGGCGCACGCTTGGCACTACTTTGTTGATGCACGTGCGGCTACTGCGCACACAATTCACAAACACAGAAAATATATATTTTTTTGGTTTGGACTGGAATGTACTTTGGGGGTTACAGCACCCTTTAACGGTCAAGCCAGCCGGCCCTTTACTTATGACACAGGCGCACGCTTGGCACTACTTTGTTGATGCATGTGCGGCTACTGCGCACACAATTCACAAACACAGAAAATATATATTTTTTTGGTTTGGACTGGAGTGTACTTTGGGGGTTACAGCACCCTTTAACGGTCAAGCCAGCCGGCCCTTTACTTATGACACAGGCGCACGCTTGGCACTACTTTGTTGATGCACGTGCGGCTACTGCGCACACAATTCACAAACAGAAAATATATATTTTTTTGGTTTGGACTGGAGTGTACTTTGGGGGTTACAGCACCCTTTAACGGTCAAGCCAGCCGGCCCTTTACTTATGACACAGGCGCACGTTTGGCACTAGTTTGTTGATGCACGTGCGGCTACTGCGCACACAATTCACAAACACAGAAAATATATATTTTTTTGGTTTGGACTGGAGTGTACTTTGGGGGTTACAGCACCCTTTAACAGTCAAGCCAGCCGGCCCTTTACTCATGACACAGGCGCACGCTTGGCACTACTTTGTTGATGCACGTGCGGCTACTGCGCACACAATTCACAAACACAGAAAATATATATTTTTTTGGTTTGGACTGGAGTGTACTTTGGGGGTTACAGCACCCTTTAACTGTCAAGCCAGCCGGCCCTTTACTTATGACACAGGCGCACGCTTGGCACTACTTTGTTGATGCACGTGCGGCTACTGCGCACACAATTCACAAACACAGAAAATATATATTTTTTTGGTTTGGACTGGAGTGTACTTTGGGGGTTACAGCACCCTTTAACGGTCAAGCCAGCCGGCCCTTTACTTATGACACAGGCGCACGCTTGGCACTACTTTGTTGATGCACGTGCGGCTACTGCGCACACAATTCACAAACACAGAAAATAATTTTTTTTTTGGTTTGGACTGGAGTGTACTTTTGGGGTTACAGCACCCTTTAACTGTCAAGCCAGCCGGCCCTTTACTTATGACACAGGCGCACGCTTGGCACTACTATGTTGATGCACGTGCGGCTACTGCGCACACAATTCACAAACACAGAAAATATATATTTTTTTGGTTTGGACTGGAGTGTACTTTGGGGGTTACAGCACCCTTTAACGGTCAAGCCAGCCGGCCCTTTACTTATGACACAGGCGCACGCTTGGCACTACTTTGATGATGCACGAGCGGCTACTGCGCACACAATTCACAAACACAGAAAATAATTTTTTTTTTGGTTTGGACTGGAGTGTACTTTGGGGGTTACAGCACCCTTTAACGGTCAAGCCAGCCGGCCCTTTACTTATGACACAGGCGCACGCTTGGCACTACTTTGTTGATGCACGTGCGGCTACTGCGCACACAATTCACAAACACAGAAAATAATTTTTTTTTGGTTTGGACTGGAGTGTACTTTGGGGGCTACAGCACCCTTTAATGGTCAAGCCAGCCGGCCCTTTACTTATGACACAGGCGCACGCTTGGCACAACTTTGTTGATGCACGTGCGGCTACTGCGCACACAATTCACAAACACAGAAAATAATTTTTTTTTTGGTTTGGACTGGAGTGTACTTTGGGGGTTACAGCACCCTTTAACGGTCAAGCCAGCCGGCCCTTTACTTATGACACAGGCGCACGCTTGGCACTACTTTGTTGATGCACGTGCGGCTACTGCGCACACAATTCACAAACACAGAAAGTAATTTTTTTTGGGGTTTGGACTGGAGTGTACTTTGGGGGTTACAGCACCCTTTAATGGTCAAGCCAGCCGGCCCTTTACTTATGACACAGGCGCACGCTTGGCACTACTTTGTTGATGCACGTGCGGCTACTGAGCACACAATTCACAAACACAGAAAATATATATTTTTTTGGTTTGGACTGGAGTGTACTTTGGAGGTTACAGCACCCTTTAACGGTAAAGCCAGCCGGCCCTTTACTTATGACACAGGCGCACGCTTGGCACTACTTTGTTGATGCACGTGCGGCTACTGCGCACACAATTCACAAACACAGAAAATATATATTTTTTTGGTTTGGACTGGAATGTACTTTGGGGGTTACTGCACCCTTTAACGGTCAAGCCAGCCGGCCCTTTACTTATGACACAGGCGCACGCTTGGCACTACTTTGTTGATGCATGTGCGGCTACTGCGCACACAATTCACAAACACAGAAAATATATATTTTTTTGGTTTGGACTGGAGTGTACTTTGGGGGTTACAGCACCCTTTAACGGTCAAGCCAGCCGGCCCTTTACTTATGACACAGGCGCACGCTTGGCACTACTTTGTTGATGCACGTGCGGCTACTGCGCACACAAATCACAAACACAGAAAATATATATTTTTTTGGTTTGGACTGGAGTGTACTTTGGGGGTTACAGCACCCTTTAATGGTCAAGCCAGCCGGCCCTTTACTCATGACACAGGCGCACGCTTGGCACTACTTTGTTGATGCACGTGCGGCTACTGCGCACACAATTCACAAACACAGAAAATATATATTTTTTTGATTTGGACTGGAGTGTACTTTGGGGGTTACAGCACCCTTTAACTGTCAAGCCAGCCGGCCCTTTACTTATGACACAGGCGCACGCTTGGCACTACTTTGTTGATGCACGTGCGGCTACTGCGCACACAATTCACAAACACAGAAAATATATATTTTTTTGGTTTGGACTGGAGTGTACTTTGGGGGTTACAGCACCCTTTAACGGTCAAGCCAGCCGGCCCTTTACTTATGACACAGGCGCACGCTTGGCACTACTTTGATGATGCACGAGCGGCTACTGCGCACACAATTCACAAACACAGAAAATAATTTTTTTTTTGGTTTGGACTGGAGTGTACTTTGGGGGTTACAGCACCCTTTAACGGTGAAGCCAGCCGGCCCTTTACTTATGACACAGGCGCACGCTTGGCACTACTTTGTTGATGCACGTGCGGCTACTGCGCACACAATTCACAAACACAGAAAATAATTTTTTTTTGGTTTGGACTGGAGTGTACTTTGGGGGTTACAGCACCCTTAAATGGTCAAGCCAGCCGGCCCTTTACTTATGACACAGGCGCACGCTTGGCACAACTTTGTTGATGCACGTGCGGCTACTGCGCACACAATTCATAAACACAGAAAATAATTTATTTTTTGGTTTGGACTGGAGTGTACTTTGGGGGTTACAGCACCCTTTAACGGTGAAGCCAGCCGGCCCTTTACTTATGACACAGGCGCACGCTTGGCACTACTTTGTTGATGCACGTGCGGCTACTGCGCACACAATTCACAAACACAGAAAATAATTTTTTTTTGGTTTGGACTGGAGTGTACTTTGGGGGTTACAGCACCCTTAAATGGTCAAGCCAGCCGGCCCTTTACTTATGACACAGGCGCACGCTTGGCACAACTTTGTTGATGCACGTGCGGCTACTGCGCACACAATTCATAAACACAGAAAATAATTTTTTTTTTGGTTTGGACTGGAGTGTACTTTGGGGGTTACAGCACCCTTTAATGGTCAAGCCAGCCGGCCCTTTACTTATGACACAGGCGCACGCTTGGCACTACTTTGTTGATGCACGTGCTGCTACTGCGCACACAATTCACAAACACAGAAAATAATTTTTTTTTGGTTTGGACTGGAGTGTACTTTGGGAGTTACAGCACCCTTTAACGGTCAAGCTAGCCGGCCCTTTACTCATGACACAGGCGCACGCTTGGCACTACTTTGTTGATGCACGTGCGGCTACTGCGCACACAATTCACAAACACAGAAAATAATTTTTTTTTTGGTTTGGACTGGAGTGTACTTTGGGGGTTACAGCACCCTTTAACGGTCAAGCCAGCCAGCCCTTTACTTATGACACAGGTGCACGCTTGGCACTACTTTGTTGATGCACGTGCGGCTTCTGCGCACACAATTCACAAACACAGAAAATATATATTTTTTTGGTTTAGACTGTTGTGTACTTTGGGGTTTACAGCACCCTTTAACGGTCAAGCCAGCCGGCCCTTTACTTATGACACAGGCGCACGCGTGGCACTACTTTGTTGATGCACGTGCTGCTACTGCGCACACAATTCACAAACACAGAAATTATATATTTTTTTGGTTTGGACTGGAGTGTACTTTGGGGGTTATAGCACCCTTTAACGATCAAGCCAGCCGGCCCTTTACTCATGACACAGGCGCACGCTTGGCACTACTTTGTTGATGCACGTGCGGCTACTGCGCACACAATTCACAAACACAGAAAATAATTTTTTTTTTGGTTTGGACTGGAGTGTACTTTGGGGGTTACAGCACCCTTTAACGGTCAAGCCATCCGGCCCTTTACTTATGACACAGGCGCACGCTTGGCACTACTTTGTTGATGCACGTGCGGCTACTGCGCACACAATTCACAAACACAGAAAATAATTTTTTTTTTGGTTTGGACTGGAGTGTACTTTGGGGGTTACAGCACCCTTTAACGGTCAAGCCAGCCAGCCCTTTACTTATGACACAGGCGCACGCTTGGCACTACTTTGTTGATGCACGTGCGGCTTCTGCGCACACAATTCACAAACACAGAAAATATATATTTTTTTGGTTTAGACTGGAGTGTACTTTGGGGTTTTCAGCACCCTTTAACGGTCAAGCCAGCCGGCCATTTACTTATGACACAGGCGCACGCTTGGCACTACTTTGTTGATGCACGTGCGGCTACTGCGCACACAATTCACAAACACAGAAAGTAATTTTTTTTTTGGTTTGGACTGGAGTGTACTTTGGGGGTTACAGCACCCTTTAATGGTCAAGCCAGCCGGCCCTTTACTTATGACACAGGCGCACGCTTGGCACTACTTTGTTGATGCACGTGCTGCTACTGCGCACACAATTCACAAACACAGAAAATAATTTTTTTTTGGTTTGGACTGGAGTGTACTTTGGGAGTTACAGCACCCTTTAACGGTCAAGCTAGCCGGCCCTTTACTCATGACACAGGCGCACGCTTGGCACTACTTTGTTGATGCACGTGCGGCTACTGCGCACACAATTCACAAACACAGAAAATAATTTTTTTTTTGGTTTGGACTGGAGTGTACTTTGGGGGTTACAGCACCCTTTAACGGTCAAGCCAGCCAGCCCTTTACTTATGACACAGGTGCACGCTTGGCACTACTTTGTTGATGCACGTGCGGCTTCTGCGCACACAATTCACAAACACAGAAAATATATATTTTTTTGGTTTAGACTGTTGTGTACTTTGGGGTTTACAGCACCCTTTAACGGTCAAGCCAGCCGGCCCTTTACTTATGACACAGGCGCACGCGTGGCACTACTTTGTTGATGCACGTGCTGCTACTGCGCACACAATTCACAAACACAGAAATTATATATTTTTTTGGTTTGGACTGGAGTGTACTTTGGGGGTTATAGCACCCTTTAACGATCAAGCCAGCCGGCCCTTTACTCATGACACAGGCGCACGCTTGGCACTACTTTGTTGATGCACGTGCGGCTACTGCGCACACAATTCACAAACACAGAAAATAATTTTTTTTTTGGTTTGGACTGGAGTGTACTTTGGGGGTTACAGCACCCTTTAACGGTCAAGCCATCCGGCCCTTTACTTATGACACAGGCGCACGCTTGGCACTACTTTGTTGATGCACGTGCGGCTACTGCGCACACAATTCACAAACACAGAAAATAATTTTTTTTTTGGTTTGGACTGGAGTGTACTTTGGGGGTTACAGCACCCTTTAACGGTCAAGCCAGCCAGCCCTTTACTTATGACACAGGCGCACGCTTGGCACTACTTTGTTGATGCACGTGCGGCTTCTGCGCACACAATTCACAAACACAGAAAATATATATTTTTTTGGTTTAGACTGGAGTGTACTTTGGGGTTTTCAGCACCCTTTAACGGTCAAGCCAGCCGGCCATTTACTTATGACACAGGCGCACGCTTGGCACTACTTTGTTGATGCACGTGCGGCTACTGCGCACACAATTCACAAACACAGAAATTATATATTTTTTTGGTTTGGACTGGAGTGTACTTTGGGGGTTATAGCACCCTTTAACTATCAAGCCAGCCGGCCCTTTACTTATGACACAGGCGCACGCTTGGCACTACTTTGTTGATGCACGTGCGGCTACTGCGCACACAATTCACAAACACAGAAAATATATATTTTTTTGGTTTGGACTGGAGTGTACTTTGGGGGTTACAGCACCCTTTAACGGTCAAGCCAGCCGGCCCTTTACTTATGACACAGGCGCACGCTTGGCACTACTGTGTTGATGCACGTGCGGCTACTGCGCACACAATTCACAAACACAGAAAATATATATTTTTTTGGTTTGGACTGGAGTGTACTTTGGGGGTTACAGCACCCTTTAACGGTCAAGCCAGCTGGCCCTTTACTTATGACACAGGCGCACGCTTGGCACTACTTTGTTGATGCACGTGCGGCTACTGCGCACACAATTCACAAACACAGAAAATAATTTTTTTTTGGTTTTGACTGGAATGTACTTTGGGGGTTACAGCACCCTTTAACGGTCAAGCCAGCCGGCCCTTTACTTATGACACAGGCGCACGCTTGGCACTACTTTTTTGATGCACGTGCGGCTACTGCGCACACAATTCACAAACACAGAAAATAATTTATTTTTTGGTTTGGACTGGAGTGTACTTTGGGGGTTACAGCACCCTTTAATGGTCAAGCCAGCTGGCCCTTTACTTATGACACAGGCGCACGCTTGGCACTACTTTGTTGATGCACGTGCGGCTACTGCGCACACAATTCACAAACACAGAAAATAATTTTTTTTTTGGTTTGGACTGGATTGTACTTTGGGGGTTACAGCACCCTTTAACGGTCAAGCCAGCCGGCCCTTTACTCATGACACAGGCGCACGCTTGGCACTACTTTGTTGATGCACGTGCGGCTACTGCGCACACAATTCACAAACACAGAAAATAATTTTTTTTTTGGTTTGGACTGGAGTGTACTTTGGGGGTTACAGCACCCTTTAATCGTCAAGCCATCCGGCCCTTTACTTATGACACAGGCGCACGCTTGGCCCTACTTTGTTGATGCACGTGCGGCTACTGCGCACACAATTCACAAACACAGAAAATAATTTTTTTTTGGTTTGGACTGGAGTGTACTTTTGGGGTTACAGCACCCTTTAACGGTCAAGCCAGCTGGCCCTTTACTTATGACACAGGCGCACGCTTGGCACTACTTTGTTGATGCACGTGCGGCTACTGCGCACACAATTCACAAACACAGAAAATACATATTTTTTTGGTTTGGACTGGAGTGTACTTTGGGGGTTACAGCACCCTTTAACGGTCAAGCCAGCCGGCCCTTTACTTATGACACAGGCGCACGCTTGGCACTACTTTGTTGATGCACGTGCGGCTACTGCGCACACAATTCACAAACACAGAAAATATATATTTTTTTGGTTTGGACAGGAGTGTACTTTGGGGGTTACAGCACCCTTTAATGGTCAAGCCAGCCGGCCCTTTACTTATGACACAGGCGCACGCTTGGCACTACTTTGTTGATGCACATGCGGCTACTGCGCACACAATTCACAAACACAGAAAATATATATTTTTTTGGTTTGGACTGGAGTGTACTTTGGGGGTTACAGCACCCTTTAACTGTCAAGCCAGCCGGCCCTTTACTTATGACACAGGCGCACGCTTGGCACTACTTTGTTGATGCACGTGCGGCTACTGCGCACACAATTCACAAACACAGAAAATATATATTTTTTTGGTTTGGACTGGAGTGTACTTTGGGGGTTACACCACCCTTTAACGGTCAAGCCAGCCGGCCCTTTACTCATGACACAGGCGCACGCTTGGCACTACTTTGTTGATGCCCGTGCGGCTACTGCGCACACAATTCACAAACACAGAAAATATATATTTTTTTGGTTTGGACTGGAGTGTTCTTTGGGGGTTACAGCACCCTTTAGCTGTCAAGCCTGCCGGCCCTTTACTTATAACACAGGCGCACGCTTGGCACTACTTTGTTGATGCACGTGCGGCTACTGCGCACACAATTCACAAACACAGAAAATATATATTTTTTTGGTTTGGACTGGAGTGTACTTTGGGGGTTACAGCACCCTTTAACGGTCAAGCCAGCCGGCCCTTTACTTATGACACAGGCGCACGCTTGGCACTACTTTGTTGATGCACGTGCGGCTATGCGCACTCAATTCACAAACACAGAAAATAATTTTTTTTTTGGTTTGGACTGGAGTGTACTTTGGGGGTTACAGCACCCTTTAACGGTTAAACCAGCCGGCCCTTTACTTATGACACAGGCGCACGCTTGGCACTACTTTGTTGATGCACGTGGGGCTACTGCGCACACAATTCACAAACACAGAAAATAATTTTTTTTTGGTTTGGACTGGAGTGTACTTTGGGGGTTACAGCACCCTTTAACTGTCAAGCCAGCCGGCCCTTTACTTATGACACAGGCGCACGCTTGGCACTACTTTGTTGATGCACGTGCGGCTACTGCGCACACAATTCACAAACACAGAAAATAATTTTTTTTTTGGTTTGGACTGGAGTGTACTTTGGGGGTTACAGCACCCTTTAACGGTCAAGCCAGCCGGCCCTTTACTTATGACACAGGCGCACGCTTGGCACTACTTTGTTGATGCAAGTGCGGCTACTGCGCACACAATTCACAAACACAGAAAATTATTTTTTTTTTGGTTTGGACTGGATTGTACTTTGGGGGTTACAGCACCCTTTAACGGTCAAGCAAGCCGGCCCTTTACTTATGACACAGGCGCACACTTGGCACTACTTTGTTGATGCACGTGCGGCTACTGCGCACACAATTCACAAACACAGAAAATAATTTTTTTTTTGGTTTGGACTGGAGTGTACTTTGGGGGTTGCAGCACCCTTTAACGGTCAAGCCAGCCGGCCCTTTACTTATGACACAGGCGCACGCTTGGCACTTCTTTGTTGATGCACGTGCGGCTACTGCGCACACAATTCACAAACACAGAAAATATAATATTTTTTTAGCACTTGGGGGGGGCACCCCTGATGGACAGAGCACCCCCTGGACAACACTACAGCACCCCTTTAGGACTGGGACACTGCACAGGACTTTGGAGTGGACACAGCCCCTATGGAGAACTGACTGCACAACACAGTCCAGCCAGCCCCTATGGACTTTGAAGTAGTGGACACAGCCCCTATTAACAACAGCAGCACAGCACAACACAGCCAGCCCCTATGGACTTTGAAGTAGTGGACAACAGCAGCACTACACTACACTACACTACACAGCCCAGCCAGCCCTAACTCCCACCCTCCCTCTTCACTGTCCACAGCCGAGTGAGAAAATGGCGCCGACGCGGGTACCTTATATAGGATCCAAAACCCGCGAGACTCGGAAGGCGGGATGATGACGTTTTGCCTCGATTTCAGATCCGAGTCAGGCGGGAAAAGTCGAGCCTGACTCGGATCGGACTCGGATCGGGGGGGCTCGGGGGGGTTCGGATTTCAGAAATCCGAACCCGCTCACCCCTAGTCTAAAATCAAGTATACTTCCATTTATAGCTTTTAAGGACCCCATACACGATGCGATATAGCAGCAAATCCGACGGATTGGAACGATATCGCTGCTATATCGTTCCGTGTGTGAGTATGATATCGCCCAGTGCGCGCTCCCGTTAGATCGTACATCACGTCCCCAAATATTTCTGCATGTTCAGTTGATCTAGGGGAACGATGTACAATCCCATGCAACGCTATGTGGGTGGGGGAGGGGCGTGCCGGCATATTGGGCGGTTGGCCACCCGATTGCTCCATGTGTGGGGACCGCCTGATATGTCCGCCATTGGATCAGCCGTTGCATCGCAAGGTGCATATCGCACTGTGTGCGGGGGCCTTTACATATGGCTATAATAATAGGTTTGTGAGAAGAAATAAATACAAATAACTTCATTAATAAACAAACAAACATAGATATCTCTCTCTCAATATATCTATGTATCTATCTAGACCATATAAATATATCAGTATCACATCTATCTATCTATCTATCTATCTATCTATCTATCTATCTATCTATCTATCTATCTGTCATATCTATCTAATAATATTACATTACAAAAAGTCAAACACTCAATGTCTCTGCCCTCACACACATTTTAGCTGAACCAACATTTTGGTAAAAATACCCCACATTAGTGAGGAAATGAGGTAGCCTATGACTTGCAGGTATTGGTGAGATCCCAGCGAGTCAGGCCGATGTTTTAAAGTGGAAATCATTTTAAAGTAAAATCAGGTTGGTTTTGCCTTTTAAATGATTGCCACTTTGGGCAGACTTGCCGAGATCTCACCGATACTTGCAATGGCACTCACACTACTATTCTCCACAATCAGTATCATCAACCAGAGCATGGTAGATGCATTGCCTCACCTCCATCTAGTAAACCTCTGAGATGGTTGATTGCCAAGATTTTGGCAATGATTCAAGCTGAAAAGCAACATGCTATCTTCATGAATATGAATGCATTCTGAAAAGAGAAGTCGCTCACGGTAACAGTTATGTGACTGTTTGCTGTAAGTTTCATTAGTATAAATGTTTGGTTTGATTATTAAGCTGAAGGACATTTACTACTTTAGGATTAGAGCTGGGCGCAGACCCCATTGTCTTTTATTTGGTTCTAAATCATTGTCGTGTTTTGGTTCTGGTCTTGGTAAAACCACCCTTAAGTGTTTTTGTTCCTATAGTATTATTAACACCAATAACATTTATTTCAAGTGATTTCCAATTAATTTTGATCACCTAACAGCACCTGAAATCAAGAGGGATGGACTTAAATGCAAACCAAAATATGCGAGACCTGGTTTTTAGATCCGAGTTCCAAATTGCGAGAAGATCCAAGTCAGGACTCGGTTCAACTCGGAACCCCAAACTGATTCCGAACAGGGACTTGGTTAAACTTAGAACCCCAAAGTTTGTGTGTGTTCAGTTTTTAGGAAAAAATGGAACTGCCCTGCTTAAATCAGGTCTTTAGGGCGCCACTGTATGCCTGGGCATGAAGCACAAAGGTAAAAAGTTATCTGTCAGTATCTTTGTTTGTACCATATAGACTGTGCAATAAATTAATCCTTTCCTATTCTCTTCAGCTCTACTTGTGAGGTTCTTATTTAGAAATGAATGGAGTGAGTAAGTAATAGGATATTACAGTAAAGAACTCACAACATGCCAGCCATATTACAGGAGTGATCTCATGTCTATATGCACAGTCTGTGTTCTTTAAACTGGTCCTAAAATTCCTCTTCATGTCATATTGCTATTCACACGCACACTGGACACACATATAAATTTTGCTGTTCAGTCTTTCTCACGGTGGTCAAGAAAGACTGAGCAATGAAACGCATCTGTGGTATGCGTTTCAGTATGCTTTGGAGTATCTGGAATATAAATTCTACATAGAATGTTGGTTGCTCCATCAATGGGGGGAGTTTTTTTCTGTATCTTCTTACCTGGAATATAAGACTACATACCATATTTATGTACAGACCTTTTATGTACAGACCTTAGCCTGAAATTTTCAATTTTAAAATCTGATCTTGATATGCTGATTACATCAGATGATCTATACCCCCATATATGGGGTATATATGACTTTTTATTGTCGGGTATTTATTATGTAGAGATGAGCGGTTCGGTTTTGATTTGGTTATTTTTGCCAAATTAGCGCAGGTTCGAATTAGTTCAGATTTATCTTATTGGCTATCCAAAACACGTGAGATGCTGTTTTTGAGATCCGAACATAACTGTGTAAAACTGAGTAAAACCGAACAGCTCATTTCTATTATTTATGTACTAGCTGGGATACTGTATCTGGTGTTACCTGGGTTGAAGAATGGATCTTGAAATACATCTGAAGCCTTCATTTTTTCTATTGGAGACCAACACTGGAAAGCATGGCATATGAAAATGTGCTTGCAGGAAATGAGTAACTGTCAGTGCATGTGCAGTGTGACAGTTGATCCTCCGACTCACTGCTCTTCTGTTGGAGCTCTGCCTGCCACCTACTGGTACTGTACATATCAGCCTGTGCTTTTAAATCAGTGCAGATTTACGCACAGATCATATTATTGTTTGGCTGGGTTTCCCATCGATTTGTGGTCGGGTTTTGGTCGGTTTTAAAGGCTACAGGTATCATTAGTAAATCTGTGGATCCTATTCTGGTCTATGTTAAATAATCAATTGCTGGTGTTATGTTTTACAGTCGGTTTCAACTTTAGTAAATGGTCGCTTTGCAAAACCATTGGAAAAATTGCCCAGGAACCCAAAACTGACCTTTTGAAAATATACCCCAGCATTTGTCTTATACTAGACTTATGAAGTATCAAATTATTTTGCTTTTATAAAAAAAAAGTATTCCCAGATGTTTTGTTTTTAAACACTACTTTTACTTCCTCCTACTGGAGGAAAATCCGGTGATTTCAAAGGTGGAGGAGAAAAATGTTGATGCAGATTAAGAATCCCAGCCCTACACCATTAGACTCAGGAACTTCACGCAACTTTGTCAAGTGATTATTGAATTAGAGGGAAGAATTAGGTTCAAGTAAAGTCCTTTACAACAACCCATCTACAATGCACCAAATGAGAGAGGCCTTTGAAAGAAGTGGAGCCATTGACTTAATACCATGTTGAACAAAGAGATTTTTTAGGAGCCCCATTTAAGGACCTAACTGTACACTCGCAAAACCACTAAGAGCCTCCTCAGGTCTGTCTCTAAGGCAGTCAAGCAAAGGAGCCAGTTGGAAAGCTAGGTAATAAGTACATACTGTATATCCGGTAACGCTAAACCCTCCCATTAGCCATGGACCCTTGCTCGCTTCTCGCCCCAATCCAATGATGAGATACACCTGTTTATGTTGTGAAATACTCCGGCTGGTAGGTTAATAAGGAGTGTCGCAAGATGTATAAATAGTTTGGTTGGAGGACTATTGTAACCAGATTAATGTGCCTCATAATCATGAGAAGGAGGTTTTTTTTTTTGCAAATGCGAGATTTATTTTTCTTGTACCAGCCACACATTAGCTTGGATGACTATATACAGTATCTGGGAATTTTGGTGGCAGGTTATGCCTCTGTAGTCGTTGTATTAAATATAGATCTAGTGACCACATACAAGTATCCCTATTGAACAGTGTTAAAAGAGTAACTCCAGAGCCACCTGGGTCAACCAAAAACAACAACATATTATCAGTATATAAAGTTCACCTTTGGAAACCACAAATACTAGAGGTACTGCATATTAGGCAGGCAAGCAGCTCTATGGCTAATGTATTAAGCAGTGGTTGCTAGGGGCAACTTCTCCACTGCTTCACTTCTCCATACTTTTCACTTCTTGATACATAAACGTCTAAAAAGGAATAAACTATATTACTTTTTATACTAAAATGTATTTTATAAAGTAACCAGTAAGCTACAAGACTCAGGGGTCTATTACTAAGCAGTGATAAGAGACAGAGTGAAAAGTGATAAGGAAGTGATAAGGTGCCAGCCATTCAGCTCCCAACTGTCATTTTTAAAACACAGCCTGTGAGATGACAGTTGGGAGCTGATTGGCTGGCACCTTATCACTTATCACTATTCACTCTGTCTTTTATCACTGCTTAGTACATAGGGCCTGATTCAGAGCCGCTCGTAAGCGGCCGCTCGTTCGCTCCGAGCGATGTTCGCACATCTGCGCATGCGTATGGGTCGTAATGCGCATGCGCCAACCAGTCAGTGCGGTCGGAAATCGAGCGCTCGCAAAATAGCGAGTGCCTGCTAATTTGAGTGACAGGATGAGGCGTTTGTGGGTGGTAACAGGGGAAGGTGCTTGAAAACGGGGAGTGGTGATCCGAACACAGGCGTGCCAAACGGTCAAAACGGGCGTTTTAAGGGTGTGCATAATTAACAAAGCAGTGTCATCAGCCACGTCACTTGGTTGTCTCTTCGCATGATTGCGGTAGGAAAATCCTACCATAAGCACTGCGAGCCGTTCAGACACCTTTCGATGTACTCGATTAATCTAATAAATAGCCGAGATAACGTAGGATGCGATCGGCCAGGGGGCGTCTTTACAAAATAGCGAGCGCATGTTTCGTTCGCTCGCTCAGACATAGAGGCGTCAACAGACCGCAAAGAGCGAGCGTTCAATTTAAATAGCCGGCCCCTTTTTCTGAACGAGCGAGCGCAAATAGCGTCCGGCTCTGAATCAGGCCCATAGACCCATCAATACTGTATATTAACTATAGACAGATAACAAAGTGAGTTATAAGTCATGGGAAAAATACTGAGTGAAATAAAATGTTTTAGCAAACTATTTACTCACATTTGGTAAGAAATTACTGTCAAAGTTACTAATTGTAGAAAGAGTTACGCTAGGCACACACTATGTAATAATCGGGCACGCTTTCCTCGGTCCGATAATCTCAGAGTGTGTATGCAGCACCCAGGGGACGTTTATCGTTCCAGAACACATTGGACCAGATGATCGGATCTGCCCTGCTGCACAGCATTTCTCCAAAATGATGAGTGCACATGTTGTATTGTGTAGGAATTTCCAATCCACAGTCAGTTCATTTAAACCGTCGGGGACAAAAAATCTTTCATGTTGGACTGATAAATCACTACTGTGTATACTTGTAATGTTCTCAAGGTCAGTTAATCGCTCTGAAAAATGTAAAGTTGGTCGGATTGTGACTTATCAGTGACGTTCTTCAGGTGTGTACAGTACTGTACTTAGCGTTAGTCCCAAGTCAGATGTGACAGGTCCCTCTCTTGTATTATATTTATGAAATAATTAATCTTATTACTGGCTGTACAGGTTGAATTACAGCTAGAGATTAAGGGCTACTGAAAAACTCGCCGAGTACTACAACACTCTGCCCAGGCGGGATTGTGAGGTGGCGAGTTTCAGACCAGTATTGACTAGAGATGTGCGCGGACCCCACGTGTTTTAGTTTTGCCAAAATCACCCTCAAATGTAATGGTTTTGGGAAAACCACCATCAAGTGTCTTGGTTCGGATTTGGTTTTGGATTTCTTTGAAATTGATAAAAATATCTAAAATCATGTCATTTGGACTTGTTTACATGCAATCCAAAATCTGAGATTCAGTTTTTAAAACTGAGTTCAAAATTTACAACAGACCCAAACCGGGATTCGGTTCTACACAGATCCCCCAAAAGTGATCCGAGCTGGGACACGATTCGACTTGGAACCCCTAACTTTTCATAAAGTATTTACTAATGCTCTTGCAACCAGGTACTGCAGGATTTTTGGGTTACTGTCCATTTATTGTACATTGTACTCAAAATGTTATTATTTGGAGAAGGTTTTTTTTTAAACTGATGGCAATTATTGTGCATAGGGCCTGATTCAGCAAGGAACGCAGTTGCTTATACGCGCAAATTAGCCACTGCAGTGACTATGCAGACCCATCGCAAAGTGATTGACAGGAAGTGCCGTTTGTGGGGGGTGGTCAGGCGAATGCAGGCGTGCCAGTGCATTTCAACGGCATTGCAGGGGCGAGCATAAATTATCCACTGCGATGCCCTACGCAGCTGAGGCCTGATAGTGAGCGTGGAAGTTAGCAATTTCTGAATAAGGTCGGAGCTTGTGTAAGCGTGCGTGAGGCTGCGATGGTACTCGATTGTACCGATGGTTTCGCAGTCCTGCTAAGCATTACGGTTGTGTGCTAAGTAAAGTGGGCGTCTTGTAGTACAGCGGCAGCATTACGACCGCAATGGATTAGCATACTATCGCAGTTGAACTGCGTGCGTAATCGCTATTGCATTCGCAGTTGCATTCCCTTAGTTACTTATTCTTCTGTGTCAGAAAAATAAAAAAGATTTTCAAAGAAAGCTAACCTAACTTTAATAAATTCTTTGCTTCTGGAACCTTTGAGCTTGCATTGGCATAATGCTTTATACAGCTGTCACAATTCTTCAGTTCTTCAATGTTTTGTTCCCTGAATTATTCAAATTTACACATATAACAATTGTGTAGAATAATAGCATGCATTTTGTTTTTGCTTCTGGTATATCATAAAATAATTAAATCGGAGGTCTATCCAGAGAGCTTCCCACTGTGCTACAGGCAGATGTGATTATTCCTTGTCATCCGCAGTATTCTTTTTGAAAAATGACACCGAGTTAAGCACTTAGATTAGTCACAATTACATAACACGGAGCAATAAAGATATGTTCTATAGAGGTGGTGTAGGAACTGGAGCGCCTAAAGGGGGGGGGGGGGGGTGAAGCAGGTACGGATGACCAGAATCCATGTATGTTTGGAGGGCTTGGCTCAGACAGGGAGGTGGAGCAATGCCCACTATCCCCCCCATAATAGGTTCGTCATGCCAAGCAGTTCGTGGCGGCGTCCCCACTCTAGAACCAGGACTCGTCTGATGTGTTAATGGCCCTGGGTGTGAGCTGGCTAGGTCAACAGTTCAATCATATAACCCAAGTTCTTCAGTCATTAGGGACCTGATTCAGAAATGGACACAATTCCGATGTTTACGCAGTTCAGCGATTATCGATGATCTGCACATTCGTCTGAGTCGCACTGCACAATGCATCGCTTCATTTATGCCATCACTCGCAGTGATAATTTATTTTGCAAAGTGATTGACAGGCAGGGACTGTTTCTGGGTAGCAACAGGGGGTGGGGATTCAAATGCAGGTGTGCCACGACCGTTTTTTTGGGGGGGGGTCTTAGCCGGCGCCTCAGTTCCCACTGCCATATTGTGCGTCCATAGGGTTACTCAGAAGGCTGATTATCGACTTGGTCTGCGTCTTTGTACGCAGTCACTTGGATTTGCGATGTGGCCAGTGGGCGTCTCAGTACAAATGTTCCATTTGCATTTTTTTTCGCACAGCCGCTGCATACGGAATTGCAGTCACAACGGCATTGCCTCCATCTCTGAATCAGGCCCGACTGTAATTACATAAAAATAAAATAAAGACAAGCATTGCTCTATACCAATTTGCATACTAACTTATCCATGTCCAATACGCATACTTATGCATGTGAAAGCAATATAGATTTTTTTTTAATATCTAAAACTGGGAACATACACTGACAAGACTTTTAATATATAGTGATTCTTACTGGCTGCCACTGCCATGTCCCTGCCAGTCTGCAATACTTTTCACAGCAAAAAATGGATGTGATAAATCCTTTACGTTTTCTGCAATGAACTTCTGAAGCAAATCAGAGAACTCTGTGGTATCAGCAACTGTAGTAGCATTACCAGTGACAGCAATGTTAGCTTGTTGTTCTTTTGTATGACTGCATCCTGCATTTATGGACTCTGCAAGTTATAAAGCACAATGGTCATTTAGAGAACGTGTAAGATACTGGATGGTTATGTAATATGCCTAAAAAGGTGAGGGGGTATATTATACAGTGTACAACTGCAGGATGAATAATATGATTTATTGGTTTGGGTACGGGATGCCAGCACTCAGGATCCTGGCGCTGAGAAGGCGGGGCCAGCATCCAGATAGGGTTAAAATACTGAGGCTGGCCGGTAAGCAGGGGCGGATTTGTCCTTACCTTTAGCGGGGAAAGTTGCGGTGGGCCGATTGGTCTGTGGGGCCGCTTCTCAACTGTGGCCCTGCCCCCAGAATCGTGTCACTCAGCTGTTATTTTGTTTTTCAGTATGACAGGCAGCCCGGCCGGCTCTGCCTCTTTACAGAAGGGAGCTACATCAGACGCCGCGCTCCAGCAACTTGGAGGAAGAGTGCTCAGGAGTCCACGCAGGTCTGTGGCCGGCGGCGGCAGGTGGGGTAAGTTACTAGCCGCCCAAGCAGCCAGCCCGATTGTCTCCTCTCTACTCTGTCCCCTCCCCAGGCTGTGAAGTGTGAAGTTAAGGTTTAACTTCACAGTCTGGGGAGGGGACAGAGTGGAGAGGAGACAATCGGGGCTGGCTGGCTGGGAGACTCGGGCAGACCTAGGTTTGGTTAAGAATCATGAGACACCCGGGGAAGCTGCAGTGCAGTGGAGACAAAAGGGGCCTGGGCTGGCAGGCTGGTTGCCTGGGAGACTTCCATCGGCACCTGCAGGAGTCAGGTCTTTTTTTTTTTTGAAGTGGCTGATAGGAGAGATCTGTCTCAGGGGGTAATGTCTGGGTGGGAGGAATTAATGATGATCTGATGGGGGGGGTTATTCTGTAATAAGGGGATATGATCTGTCTGTGAGGGAGGGTGCTATTTTTTTCTAAGGGGAGATGATCTGTCTGAGGGGGAGGGGGGATCTGCTCTACTAGGGGTGATGATGATCTGTCTCTGGGGAGGGGTAATTCTGTGCTAAGGGGAGATGATCTGCCTGGGGGGGGTTATATTGTGCTGAGGGGGGATAATCTCTGAGGGGGGCTATGCTGTGCTAGGGGGAGATGATGATCTGTCTGAGGGGGATCTGCTGTGCTAGGGGGAGATGATCTGTCTGTGAGGAGGGGGCCTATTCTGTGTTAAGGGAATATGATCTGTGTGTGGGGGAGGGGGGCTATTATGTGCTAGAGCAGGATGATGGCACTGGGGAGACGCAGGATGATGGCACTGGGAAAATGCAGGATGATGGCACTGGGGAGACGCAGGATGATGGCATTGGGGAGACGCAGAATGACGGTGCTGGGGAGTTGCAGGTTGATGGCATTGGGGACACACTAAGGCGATGGTGCTGGAGACACACATAGAGGATGGTAGGACCACTGGTACTATTAGAAGAAAAGGCTGGGGGACAGTAATCATCAGTAGGACAACAATTCTAATGAAACTATATTACTGATGCTAATGGAACCAAATGAGCAAATATATTTTATTAATATAAAATTGTTTGATATGGGAAACACACATTTGACCTGCCCCAAAACTTCTGTTACTATCTTGTTGAACCTATGGTGCATGATGATGACATTAGCTTTATTACAACACAAACAGACAGCTTCCAGACCATGTGATCTCCTGCATGAATAGTAAATACCGACTCAAGACAGGGCCTGTCCAGGGAGGATCAATTTATTCAGAGGTTCCCTCGCTGCAGAGAAATCACATAGGTAAGCAAATACTCAACACATGCTTGCTATGCTTATTCATTGGAGAGAGGGACTGTGGGCATGGCTATCAACTCCTGGAGCGGTGGGCATGCCCCCAGCATGACAAAAATGAGGGGAGTGGCTTGCGGGCATGGCATTTTACATTAAGTCACACACCCCGGCCACACCCACTTTTTCAGCGCGCGCACATAGGACCACTTTCAGAATTTTTTCCAGGGCCAATTTAAATTCCCAATCCACCCATGATGGTAAGTACCCTATCCCTACCCCTAAACCTAACCCTCGTCCCCATAGCCTAAACCTAACCCTCCCCCCCGCAGTCTAAACCTAACCTCCCCCCCGCAGCCTAAACCTCTCCCCTGCAGTCTAACCCTAACCCACCCTCCTGTAGCCTAACCCTCTCCCTACCCCTAAACCCAATTCTTACCGTCGAGATGCCATCTGAAAATGGTGAATGCTCCCACAGTCAGGTTTAGAAAATATCATATTTTCGGAGCTTGAATCTTTTTGGAGCTTGAATTTAGGTACCCATACTAGTGTATGGGGACAGTGGGGTACATTGGGAGAGAAAGGTAAGCAGGAGATATCTGTGACATCTCCTGCTTTACCTTCTTGATGAATGGCCTGAAAATGTTATTTCTACAAAAGCAGGGGAAAATTTAAATTTTCACCTGCTTTGTAGAAATTAAGTGATGATGAATAGACCTTTTATGTGTTTAATGGATAACACTGTAAAATTTATACCAAATTTGTCATTTTTGTGACCCATGAAATATTTGATATTATTTAATACTTGTGGGTACTCATAAGATTACGGATGACTGGTTTACAATCATTAAAAGTAATGTACATGCCACTACTAGTGATCTCCTTCAGGTGGTGCCTTCTTGTTCTGAGATAATTTACTAGTACTGTATGCACCAGTGCTTGTCACACATGTACAGTGGTTCCCAAACTTTCTTGAATCATAGCCTTAGATTACCAGCATTTTTTTCATGGCACCCCAGGACAAAGTTAATAGTCTTATTGAGAAATTCAGCATAATGTATTCAGTTAGGTAAATTGTGCTTATATACATCTTTAGGTTATGTGGGATGGACAATGTTGTGCTTCTGTTTGCCCATATATATTATAATTGGGAGCCACCAGCACTGGCTTTGCCTATCACATTGATCATAAATAATTTTATTTGGTCCTGGACCACCAACCTGTGGCACCCCTGCAAGTTCCCCCAATTACTGCACCCAGTTTGGGAACCACTGCATTAGTAAACACATTTTGAAATTATTGTAGGTTCTTGCTGAACTGAAACATAGAAGTGCAAATTCCTAGGTAGTTTTCTTTGTCTAAAGAGAAAGTAAAGTCACATATTTATATTTTAAGTTATATGAAAATTGTAGCGCTCCCCATAACCAGCAATGTCTAGAGAGGGGTGTCCGCGCCATGTCACCAGAGTGGCAATGACCATCATGCAACTAGTTATTAGATGAGTGCTCTACGCTGAATCCTTGTTACAAGCCGCTGGACACTAAGATACGGAGATTCACGGAGGCGCAATCTGCACTCAGCAGATTAGGAAGCTCAGACAGATTAGGAAGCTATTCCTCCGTAATGGAGGCAGTATAGACTACACAGAGTTCCTCCGTGCCACTAACGCTCAGTATATTAAAGATTCATACAGAGTGAGTACAACATAGATTCACCACAAGTCCCAGAAACACTTATGACACTTCTTTGCTGTTTGGACTAACCTCCATCACACATCGATGCCACATACCATACTAGTGTCTTCCTATAGTTGTGTGGCTATCATTCTAGACAGTGATCGCCATATTAGTGGCTGCTGTTCAATATACTGTAGAGAGCATTCTAGAGAATGCCATAATGATTTCTAATGACTGCCATACAATACAGAGACCATCCAGGTGATAGCCACATAATACATATAGCATCCAAGTAACTGACATACAATATAGAAAGCATCATATAGACCACCAACCAATAAAGAGAACCTCTTGATGACTTTCATACAATACATAAAGCATCATACAGTTAGCCAGACAATATAAAAAGCATACTGTAAATTACCTTACAATACAGTCAGCGTCAAAGTGACAGCTATACAATACAAAGAGCTTCAATATAGATAACATTTGAGTGACTGCCATACAACACAGATAGTTTCCTTGTGACCACTATACAGTACATAGAGCATCTGAATGATTGTCATAGAATACAGAGTGCATCCACACATCTACATATCTTCTACTGAATGCAGCCACCATTTCGCTTTACTTCAACAGCATGTCATCTAATCCTTCTTACCTTATATACAATGGATTAGTCTGCAGGATTCCTTCATTAGCACAATGGATGCATTCCAGTCATAGAATGATTACTGAGAGTCAGGGAATGGGATTCTCTCCTCCTCCTTCTTTCTTCTCCATCATCCTTCTACTTTTCCATCTTTCATTCTTTTCTATTCTACATTTCTCTCCTTCACCCTTTGTTATCCTCCTGCTTCCTACTCCTACATCCTTCTCCATCTTATTTTTTTTCCATCCCTCAATTGTCCACCTCCCTCTTTCATCCTTCTCTATCCTGCTCCTTTGCAATCTTTGATATTGATTTATACTCTGCCTCTATTGGTGGTGGTCGGTCTATTAGTAGGTCAACATCTCTCCGTGACTACTGTGTATTCATTACCAGTGTGAGGGAGCAGAGAATGGGAGGGGAAGTACAGTCCAGTCGGGTGCAGAGATGGGCAGATGGACCAGACAAGGCTCATCTTCAGCACAATTTAGAATGTGGTTGGTCCCTGCAGAGGGTCAGCTATGAGGTATCAGAAATCAATAACACCCTTGGTGGCACATCTCCCGACGTTGGGGGAACCCTAGGCTGCAGCCTGTTTTTACTTCTGTGGATATATGAATTTCTTAGGATAGTGGTGCTTCTCTACCTTGCAGCAACGCTAAGCAAGAACTTGTACAAATATAGGGCCTGATTCAGAGCCGGACGCAATTAGCGCTTGCTCGTCCTGAAAATAGGGGTGGCTATTCAAATGAACCGTTCGCTGTTTGCGGTCTGTTCACGCCTCTAGGTCTGAATGAGCGAACAAAACTTGCGGTCGTTTTTTGGGAAACTACGCCCCCTGGCCGCTCGCATCCTACGTCATGTCCGCTATTTATTAGATTAATCAAGTACATCGAACAGGGTATGAGCTGCTCGCTATTCTTGTGGTTGGTTTTTGCTACCACAATTTTGCGAGCAGTTCTGGCTAAAAAAAACCCAGTGATGTGCTCAATGACGCTGCTGTTTTAAATATGCACACCCATAAAAAGCCTGTTTTGACCTTTAAGCATGTCTGCGATCGGATCTCCATTCCCCGTTTTCAAGCACCTTCCCCTGTTACCACCCACAATCGCCTCATCCTGTCACTCAAATTAGCAGGCATTCGCTATTTTGCGAGCACACGATTTTCGACCGCACTGACTGGTTTGCGCATGCGTATAACGATCCGTACGCATGCGCAGTTGGGAAAACATCGCTCGGAGCGAACGAGCTGCCGCTTACGAGTGGCTCTGATTCAGGCCCATAGACTGTAAGTTCCATTGGGAAGGGATGAAGTGAATGGTTAAATATTATCTGTAAAATAAATTTTTTGTGCTATTGTATAGAAATACTGTTATTGATGATGATAATAATAATAATAATTAAAATAAAATAATAATAATAATAAAAAAAATGTATCAGATGCCATTAAGATAATACTTTAAAAATGTGTTTAACCACTTAACTGACGGTTTTTCTAGCAAAACCGGTCAGAAATTGCCGGGTCCGCAGGAGAATCCGGGGAGTCAGAAGAGATCAGTTCTCCACACAAGTACAACAAAATTTTTCTTCAAAAACACTGCAGTGTTGCGCAGTGGCATCTTCTCAACTGAAGCACAGCTGGCTGCGTTCGCATCCCGTACGACCACGTCAGTTAAGTGGTATGGCCAATGAGTGAAGTTATTTTATAAATGTTTACTGACCATGTGGCAATATGGCAATAAAGACAAATAGATATAATTAATTTATTTAAAACAATTTTACATATTTGTTTTCTGGTTAACAGAACTGTAGAATAAATGATCCCTCACCTTTGCAATGCAAATTGTATTGGACATGTAATCTGCCATTATTATAAAACCCTGAGTCCTTATTTTTTTTTTTAGCTTATCAGATCATTGATAATATTGTGGTAAAATGTGAATGGGAAACATCTGGGTTCTCTTTCTTGGAAAATTAGAAAGAAAGTTGAGCAGAACAGCAACACGTGAAGCCAGATGACACCATGTAAACTGACGAGGACATTGTGCAAAGCACAACTAGAAAGGAATCCAATTTATTTCAAATAAAACTTTTCTTTACCTAGCTGAGAGATTTCAGAGATGGAGCAGAGGAACTGACAGCAGATGGTTTGGAGCTAAGACACATATAGACTGAGTAATAGTATGGAAAAAGAAATTGCTTTGAACTTCACCCGTGCTTTAAACACTTAAAATCAATGGGGGTCACCAAGCTCTTTAATAGAGTGACGAGGTCCTGCCCTATAAGATCTTCACAGTGACATGTTGATGTGTTTCCTTGGAGTGGGGTCATAAATAGGCTGGGAGCTTTTTGAAAACAAGTATTGTGCCAGTGTGGTGGATTTGAAGAAGGCATGCTCAATAAGATCTGTCCTTACAGTGGATGTTAAATGGGACTGACCTCATGAATTACTTCAGGAAACTTAATCTACAAACTGGTCCTTTCTTATACAGACTGGTGATTTTTTTTTGTTTATTTAAATGGCTGTCACTAGGCTTATTCATCAAAGTTTAAGTGGGAAAAGACTTCTATAATCCGGTTTCAAATAAATAATTATTAAACTTGTCTTCGAACTCTATATACATTGTTCAAAGGCAGCTTTTATTTAAAACCATTCAACATGTCCATTTTCATGGGATTTTAACCTGTAAAAAAAAAAAAGTTTTGCGCCACTATCAGTTTCCATGGGACTTTTTTTTCCACCTCTCTCAATAGTTTTTTTTTAACAAAAGTAAAAAGAAAATAAACGCAGATGGCCGACTCCTTTCAATAACCATTTGGTTTATTTCAGAAGTTTAATGTTCTGAGACAGAGTTAAATGTAGCTATTTCCTAGATGGTAAATAGCACATTAACCAGAATCCACCAGCAGAATTTTACAGAACTGATTCCTAGTGATTAATTAAACTGTTTTTGTAATTGTAATGCAGGATACATAATGGGTAGGGGTGACTTGGATTGCAAACGCGGCAAATGAGCAAATAACATTTTCCTAAGATGTAGTGGCATTAATTATTCTTCCTATTGATGTATACCATCAAAAAGAACAATTTGTAATAAATCTTCAGGGGAAAAAAAGTTTAAAAAAATGAGCGAGCCTAAGAAAAAAAAAATTCTACTACAATACTATAGCAAAGTTGATTTAGACAAATACAATGTAATAGTGCATTTGCATTCTTCAAGTACAAAATAGATATGTATTATTAGCTTTATTTTTTTTTTATAGGACATATTAAGTCACATGCACATCAATTAAGGATTGTCCTTGAATGTACTTAATGATTGTGTACTTTGGGCCTGATTCAGAGCCGTTCGCTATTTGCGGTCGTTCGTTCAAAAACAAGGGGTGGCTATTCAAATGATCAGTTCGCAAATTGCAGTCTGTTCACACCTCTAAGTCTGAATGAGCGAGCAAAACATACGCTCGTTTATTTGTTAAAAACGCCCCCTGGCCGCACGCACCATACGTCATGTCCGCTATTTATTAGATTAATCGAGTACATCGACCAGCGTATGAACTGCTCGCTATTCTTGTGGTTGGTTTTTGCTACCACAATCTTGCGAGCAGTTCTGGCTATAAAATAACCCAGTGACGTGGTCAATGACGCTGCTGTATTAATTATGCACACCCATAAAACGCCCGTTTTGACCTTTCGCACGCCTGCGTTCGGATCTCCACTCCCCATTTTCAAGCACCTTCCCCTGTTACCACCCACATACGCCTCATTCTGTCACTCAAAATAGCAGGCATTCGCTATATTGCGAGCACATGAATTTCGGCCGCACTGACTGGTTCGCGCATGCGTATAACGATCCGTACGCATGCGCAGATGTGCGAACATCGCTCGGAACGAGCGTACTGCCGCTAGCGAGTGGCTCTGAATGAGGGCCTTTATTTGCAACAGTTATTGAGGCTGTTATTGCATGAATCCCAAACTGCCATAATTTGTGGATGTTTAAAAGATGTTTCAGTTAAGCAGGAGTAAGGTGTTATACGTATTTAATGTAAATGGTCCCATTCAATTCCAGTGGGGAGCATTAAATAGCTTTCCATATCTAAATCTGCATACATACACAACGATTTTGTTACCAACGACTTTATGATCGATTTTCTGTCAGATTATCTGTCAGATTTTTTAAAGTGTAATGAACGATTTTTTTGAACTGCAAACGATTATTGCATATTCCCTTAATGAAAATCGTTCAGTTGGTCAGTCTGACTGAACTACAAACGTGAACGCGCATAAACGATAATCGTTCATCATTTTAACTCAGAAAGTGAATGATTTTTACAATGATTAACGATATTCGTTCAAAATATCGTTGTGTGCGTATGCACCTTAAAGTTTTGATTAATTTGTCATTGACCTTTGAAACATTTTTATGAAGCAGATGTTTAGATGACTTATCAGTACTCGTGTCTACATTGTGGCGTTAACATTGCTCTACACAATTCTTGTACTTTCAGGACTTCTGTATCAGGGGCTGGCTTAGGGGAACATTCACGTGGGGGAGAGGTTTAGCGAGGTAAAAACCTAGCGTCCAATTTTGGATTATTGCGGATATGCTCGCTCCCGATACCCGCGGTATCCATTTAAAAACATTGATCTTTAAAAAAAAAAAAAGATACTTACATGTCTGGGGGTACCCAGTGGTCTCTGCGGCTCCACTCCATCTTGTCACCGGAGAGGGGGCTGCTGGGAGTCCCAAGGGCTAATGGGAGGCTCCGTGGGTGCTGGGAGGCACAAGGACTTCTGGGAGATGTAGTTTTCCCAGCCTCGGCTACACACATACACTCATGCACACACACACTCACTCATACACACTTACAAACACTCACATACTCACCCTGCTGCAGAAGACCTGGCTCCCTGGGTGATACATGTAGCTTTGCCAAATCCGTGAGGCATGGCCAAGCCCCTATTAGAAAAAAGAATAGGGAGTATATTTACTAAAGTGCGAGTTTTCAGAAGTGGAGATGTTGCCCATAGCAACCAATCAGATTCTAGCTATTATCTTCTAGATGGTGCTAGATAAATGTCAAGTAGAATCTGATTGGTTGCTATGGGCAACATCTCCACTTCTAAAAACCCGCACTTTGGTAAATATTCCCCCTAGGAAACTACTGTGTGCGCTGATGCTCCCTGACAACGGAGGGAGACAATTCTCCTCCAAAATTTGTCAGGGCTCTCATGCATTGCCAGTATCTGCCCCCCCCCATATATTTTAGTGTGTACACAACTTTGCATAGCCTGTATTCCTTCAATGCACACTCTCTGAACTTACGTGCATCTCAGTTAAGTGGAAATGCGACTGAACTCTGCACACAGACTTGTTTTGACCTCATATCAGTCCCATTGGGTGTATTACAATTAGGGGTGTGCACCGGCCACTTTTCGTGTTTTGTGTTTTGGTTTTGGATCTGGATCTTTCTTCGTGTTTTGGATCTGGATTGGTTTTGCCAAAACCACCCTTCCGTGTTTTGGGTTCTTGGTTTTGTGTTTTGGATATGTATTTTTTTTTAAAAAAGCATAAAAACAGCTAAAATCACAGAATGTGTGTGTTTTTCTGCTCCTATGCTATTATTAACCTCAATAACCTTAATTTTCACTCATTTCCAGTCTATTCTGAACACCTCACACCTCACAATAGTGTTTTTATGTCCAAAAGGTTGCACCGAGGTAGCTGGATGACTATGCTAAGCGACACGAGTGAGCGGCACAAACACGTGGCCCATCTAGGAGTGACACTGCAGTGGCAGACAGGATGGCAGTTTGAAAAACTAGGCCCCAAACAGTACATACTGCAAAGAAAAAAAAGAGGTGCAAGATGGAATTGTCCTTGGGCCCTCCCACCCACCCTTATGTTGTATAAATAGGACATGCACACTTTAACAAACCAATCATTTCAGCGCCAGGGTCTGCCACACAACTGTGGCTGAAATGATTGGTTCGTTTGGGCCCCCACAAAACAAGCTGGCAATTAATCTGTCCCAGCACAAACTGGCTCTACGGAGGCAAGATGTCGTCCTCATCCTCCTCATCCATCGATTCCTCACCCTCTTCAGTGTTGTGTACATCCTCATCCTCACAGAGTATTAATTCGTCCCCGCTGAAATCCACAACCACAGGTCCCTCTGTACGTTCTGGAGGCTGGTCTCCCTGGAAGAGTTGATCATTCATTTTATGAACATCATCTTCTCCACATTTTGTGGAAGCAACCTCCTACGCCTTTCACTGACAAGGTTCCCGGCTGCACTAAACACTCTTTCGGAGTACACACTGGAGGGGGGGCAACTCAGGTAAAATAGAGCCAGTTTGTACAGGGACCTCCAAATTGCTTCTTTTTCCTGCCAGTACAGGTACGGACTGTCTGACATGCCTACTTGGATGTTGTCACCGATGTAATCCTTTAACAGACAGACGCACGCTTGTCGCTGCTGCTTTAAGGATGCAGGTGCGGCTACAGCCCACACATTTCACAAAGACAGAAAAAAAAAGAAGAATATTTTTATTGTTTGTGGAGCGCACTTTGAGGGTTACACCACCCTTTAACAGACAGACGCACGCTTGTCGCTGCTGCTTTGAGGACAGTATCATATGCAGTGACAGTAGACTTGTCAGAAATTGTTGGCACGTCCTTCAGTCCGGACCAGATGTCCAAACCGGCCCTTGACTTATGACACAGGCGCACGCTTGGCGCTGCTACTGTGTTGATGCACGTGCGGCTACATCGCACACAAGTCACAAACACATAAAAAAAATTGTTTTTTTATTTTTTGGAGCACTTTGAGGGTTACACCACCCTTTAACAGACAGACGCACGCTTGTCGCTGCTGCTTTGAGGATTCAAGTGTGGCTACAGCCCACACAATTCACAAAGACAGAAAAAAAAAGAAGAATATTTTTATTGTTTGTGGAGCGCACTTTGAGGGTTACACCACCCTTTAACAGACAGACGCACGCTTGTCGCTGCTGCTTTAAGCATGCAGGTGCGGCTACAGCGCACACATTTCACAAAGACAGAAAAAAAAAAGAATTTTTTTATTGTTTGTGGTGCGCACTTTGAGGGTTACACCAAACACAGAAAATATTTTTTTATTTGGTTTGGACTGGAGTGTACTTTGGGGGTTACAGCACCCTTTAACGGTCAAGCCAGCCGGCCCTTTACTTATGACACAGGCGCACGCATGGCACTACTTTGTTGATGCACGTGCGGCTACTGCGCACACAATTCACAAACACAGAAAATATTTTGTTATTTGGTTTGGAGTGTACTTTGGTGGTTACAGCACCCTTTAACGGTCAAGCCAGCCAGCCCTTTACTTATGACACAGGCGCACGCTTGGCACTACTTTGTTGATGCACGTGCGGCTACTGCGCACACAATTCACAAACACAGAAATTTTTTTTATTTGGTTTGGACTGGAGTGTACTTTGGAGGTTACAGCACCCTTTAACGGTCAAGCCAGCCGGCCCTTTACTTATGACACAGGCGCACGCTTGGCACTACTTTGTTGATGCACGTGCGGCTACTGCGCACACAATTTACAAACACAGAAAATATTTTTTTATTTGGTTTGGAGTGTACTTTGGGGGTTACAGCACCCTTTAACGGTCAAGCCAGCCGGCCCTTTACTTATGACACAGGTGCACGCTTGGCACTACTTTGTTGATGCACGTGCGGCTACTGCGCACACAATTCACAAACACAGAAAATATTTTTTTATTTGGTTTGGAGTGTACTTTGGGGGTTACAGCACCCTTTAACGGTCAAGCCAGCCGGCCCTTTACTTATGACACAGGCACACGCTTGGCACTACTTTGTTGATGCACGTGCGGCTACTGCGCACACAATTCACAAACACAGAAAATATTTTGTTATTTGGTTTGGACTGGAGTGTACTTTGGGAGTTACAGCACCCTTTAACGGTCAAGCCAGCCGGCCCTTTACTTATGACACAGGCGCACGCTTGGCACTACTTTGTTGATGCACGTGCGGCTACTGCGCACACAATTCACAAACACAGAAAAAATATTATTTTTTTAGCACTTGGGGGGAGCACCCCTGACGGACAGAGCACCCCCTGGACAACACTACAGCACCCCTTCAGGACTGGGACACTGCACAGGACTTTGGAGTGGACACAGCCCCTATGGAGAACTGACTGCACAACACAGTCCAGCCAGCCCGTATGGACTTTGAAGTAGTGGACACAACCCCTATGGACAACAGCAGCACAGCGCAGCACAGCACAGCACAACACTACTCTGCACTACACTACACTACACTACACTACACAGCCCAGCCAGCCCTAACTCCCACCCTCCCTCTTCAATGTCCACAGCTGAGTGAGAAAATGGCGCCGACGCGGGTACCTTATATAGGATCCAAAACCCGCGAGACCCGGAAGGCGGGATGATGACGTTTTGCCTCGATTTCAGATCCGAGTCAGGCGGGAAATGTCGAGCCTGACTCGGATCTGCCTCGGATCGGGTGGGCTCGGGGGGGTTCGGATTTCAGAAATCCGAACCCGCTCACCCCTAATTACAATGCTTTAAAGTTAAAACTTGTATTTGAAATGCCTGCAGGATTGTTGATTATAGTCAACTTGTAGTTTGCTTCAATCATTCCAGCCTCTCTTATGAACAGGGAATTCCCATTGGTTGGTATGGAATGAATTCATAATAGATGAGTGATGGTAATACTTTTGTAAACAACTGGGAAATATACAGTATTCTTCTCTTTGTCACTCTCTGACATCACTAGTCATTAACCATGACACTATTTGCCACTGCGGTTTCCATATCAGTATATACTACATCAAGGCTAGAGAATGACAAAATACTTTAGGATTCTCACAGTAAATATACAATATAAAATAAGCTATCAAAGCAATACAACATCGCTGGAGATTTGTATGTCTCAGTAAATATAGTTACAGTATATTAGCATATGTCAGTCTCCAGTAGCTTATAAAGTGTCTTAAGATTAATGGGAACAAGTATATAGAACCCAGAGCCTGATTCAGACCGCTCACGAGCGCACAGTGCTTGCAAGCGGATCGATGGTCCCCGACTGCGCATGCGCGGCCTCCGGCGTAGGCATGCGCGAGACCCATACTGCGACGGCAGCTACGTCGCAACGGGTCTCGCTACAAGACGGGGCGGCTGTCGATGTTGATTGACAGCCTGCCCCGTTTTGTAGGCGGGGAGGGGGGTGGCTGCACAAAGGCAGGCGTTCCCTTAGGAACGCCTGGCGTTTGTGGCCGGCCCTACTGACATCACTCGTGATGTCAGTAGTGGACTTCCTGCTCTATTAGAGCAGGAAGTCCACTCGGGCTTGCGAGAGCTGAGACCCTACCACAGGGTCTCCTCGCAAGCCCGATGGTCGCGATAATCGCGACCATTGCCAGGCCGCCTGCAAAAGCTGTGGGTGGTCACCCACAGCTTAGCGAGAGGCCTGGAGGCCGAAACAAAACCCCAACCCCGCCCTGATTAAGAGCGAGTGCTCGCAAACAGCGAGCTCCTCTGAATCAGGCCCCCAGCTTGTAATATTGCCTTAATGTTCTGCTTTCTGACATGTTCTTTTCTGACCATAGAGACAAGGGGGGAATCATTTTGTCCTGTGGTTTGAAACTAACGCACATTGCCGAAAATTGCTGGTGGTTTTTGTTTCCAGATTGCAGGATGACTTTTCAGCAATTTGGAGGGAGATTCTCAAATTACTGATTTTGTCTGACGGTTTTCAAAACTGGTGACAAGTTATGCCAGTCAGTACCTAAAGAGGCACGAATACACTTTACTAAAGGTCGATTTTGATCCATTTTAAATTTATGAAAATCGATCAACATCGATTGACTTAAAAAGACAAATCAAAAATTGTCTTGATTGTGATCGATTTAAATTCAATTAAAATCAATCGATGAAAATTGACCTTTAGTAAATATACCCCTTAGTATGAGGACGATCATTATTGATTAACGAGCAGAACTCATTAAAATTTTTGGACCTGATTCACTACGGATCACTATTCTGCTTATACGCACGCAGCTGCATTGCTAATATCAGTAGTGTTATGTAAATGTTTGCATTTGCATTGCGATTGCAGCATGGCATAAGTACGCCCACTTCCCCTTACTCACATCCGTATACTTTGCTAACATAGAGGAACAATCGGTAACATCGAGTAACATCGGACCCAGACGTACAGTTAATGCAGCCTAGACCTCACTCAGGAATTGCTTACTTCAGCGCACGCTATGAGACCTCAGGCAGCGTCTAGTTTCTCAGTGGCTAATTTATGCAAGCCCATGCAACGGCGTTGAAACGCACTAGCACGCCTGCGTTCGTCTGACCACCACCCAATCACCACCCCCAAACGGCACTTGCTGTCACTCGTTCTGCCATGGGTCTGCAGTCCTGAGCACAGTGGATAGTTCACGGACGCACATTGCGAGGCATATGCATGCACAGTACGCAACAATTGCCCAATTGTGTGCGTATAAACAACTGCGTCCCTTGTTGAATATGACCCTTTATTACGTGGCAATATTTTTTATTGATATATAAAGTAGAGCAAGTGAATAAATCATTTTAATAAGAGAACTAATTGATACAGTTTGTGGCGTCTTTTTCTTAAGCGGTTTGGTCTTTAGTAAATTGTGCAGAAGCCCTTCGGAGTTCTTCCAATGTTTTGCAATTATATTAATAAGCATTTGCGCCACAGGTAATGTGACTTGGTACAGATAGTAATGAAGTTCTAAAAACCCTCTACAAATGGAATACCCCAATAACTAAAAAAATAGATAATTCTCAATGTATTTGCTATGTTTCATTTAGTACTTAGAAAGAAAAACACTTTGGGGTAAATGTATCAAAGTTTTTAATGAGGAACGCAACCTCAGCCCTAACTTCAGGACAGAGGGTCTGGAACCAGTTTGAGAACTCTGGAGCAGAACAGACAGTAATATAGATAATCAATAGCCCACCTGGAATCCATTAGAGACAGTGCAACTCGGATACCAGAGCTGGGTGACAAGAAGGATATAGATCCAGTACGAGCCCCAACACCCAGAGAGAGCACCCTCAGGATAACAACCACCCTCAATGGTAACACTGATGGCACAATGAGGAAAGAGTCCCCGATCAGGCTTGGGGCTTGTGATACTGAGATAAATAGCAGAATCTGCTGCGCAGCATTACAGTCTGAACTGAAACACAGGAATGATCTGCTGTTTAACTTCAATGAGCAGTTGAAATGAACTCAGAAGACTTGGTACTTGAAAGCAGTAGAACAGTCAATGATTATACATGGGTACTTCAGACTAGTTCAGGAGTAATACAGGTAGGTACTGAGACTGGAAGGGGGTAGCAGGCTGAACCGGAAAGGAACCAGAATGGAGGTAGCAGGCTGAACCGGACTGTAACCGGAATGGAGGTAGCAGAATGAATTGGACTGGAACCTGAATTTAGGTAGTAGGCTGAACCAGACTGGGACCGGAGTGGAGGTAGCACAACCATACTGGGACCGGAATGGAGGTAGCAGGCTGAAGTGGACTGGGACCGGAGTGGAGGTAGCAGGCTGAATCGGTCTGGAACTGGGATGAAGTACACAGGCTGATCCAGATTGGGACTGGAATGAAGGACACATGCTAGACTAGACTGGAACTAGACGTAGGGCAGCAACTTGCTCCCGATAGAACCAGAGGGAAAAAACTATTTGAACTGGACTAGGACCGGAGGTAAACAGTAATTGAACTGGACTGGAACTGGCAAGAGAATGCTACTTGAACTGGACTGGGACCTGATGGAAAACAGCAACTTCAACATAAGCTGTAGAGGTACAAACTGGATACTAGCACTAGCGATATGCTACAGAGTAGATGAGATAGACTTAGAGGCAGCAGCTTGCAGAGGTCCAGCTGATAAAAGCCAGTTTCAGGCAGCGGATTGGAGACAGGAGACTCAACTGATGAGTGAGCACACAGGGAAGTATTGTTTCACATTGTTCCAATGGTGTGATAATGGGAGGTGCAGCTAGAGAGGGCACTCTCCCAGAGGTTTTTAGGAAGCAGTCATGTGAGCGCAGCACACAGGTACTAACTGGATACTGGCACTTCACTGATCAGAACCAACATGGCTGCACCCATGACCATAGGAATGCATTGACATCACCCTGGAACAGGATGGCCCATCTTGATAAAGCACCACCGGACTGGGTATGAGTGACTAAGTCCTGGTTTTGAGACACCTATCATTTTACAGAATGTACTTAATAAATGTTAGCTAGAAGCCGATTAATCGCTATATGAGCAACTTCTCCACTATTTAGAAAGTTTGATACATTTACTCCCCTTGTAACAATTTGAGATGAGCACTTTCACCATAAAAGTAAAGTGTTTACAATGTTCAACCTTCTCTCTTAACACAAGACAACAGGTTATTTATGTAGTTCTTATTATCCTATAGGTTCTAAGCTTGCGAGCAGGGCCCTCTGAGCAATGGCTGCTGGCTCTGTGAGATTGCAGCTAGCTTTGTTTTTTAGCGGTCATCATGGAGACAGTAGGTAGTGTCCAAGAGCGCCATGCTCTTACAGTGCTGTGACAATGGTTAAAGGTGGATGGGTTTCTATCTGACAGCCAATTGGCTAACCAATCACTGCTTTGCAGTTCCTCCAGTACCAGGGAAAGTTTGTCCGTGCTGTAGTGGTAACCTGCATTTCTGTGTCTTGTTACCCATTTCTGACTTGGTTTGCCATTGTCTTATAGTTATTGTCTGTCTGCTACCAGCCCTAATACAGCATTGTACTACTGTATATACCTTGTTCTCTGCTGTACTCTTCTTCACTAACGTCATTAAAGATTATTTTTAAGGTGCTAAAAGTTCTGTAGCACTATCAAGGCAAGGTAACAAAAAAAATAAACAAAAGCCAAAAGAGACATGAATATACAAGTCATATCATAACAGCGGCTTGTGAGGACTGAACATGTGTCAATTCTCAAAGCCGGTAAACTCATAAAATCCAGATCTTGTGGACATCATACAAATGATGTCATGATCTTACATTCAGAGCTATCATAATGGATGGACAGTGTGTAAATGAGTAAACGAGTGGTTGTAGACATATGGCAGACAGTGCAACACAGACGGTGTAATGGTTAGCATTACTGCCTCACAGAACTGAGGTCGTTGGTTTGATACCCACTACGTCCCTAACTGTGTGAAGTTTGTATATTCTCCCTGTGCTTGCGTGGGTTTCCTCCAGGTGCCCTGGTTTCCTCCCACACTCCAAAAATATACCGGTAGGTTAATTGGCTCCTAATAAAAGTACCCCTAGTGTGTATGTGTGTGAGCATGTGGTAGGGAATATAGATTGTAAGCTCCACTGGGGCAGGGACGGATGTGTATGGCCGAATATTCTCTGTAAAGTGCTGCGGAATATGTGTGTGCTATATAAATAACTGGTAATAATAATAATAACATGACATAAGTCCAGAGGGGCCTAGTCTTAAGAGTTTGCAGTGTTGAGGGAGACAATATTCTCTGTAAAGTGCTGCGGAATATGTGTGTGCTATATAAATAACTGGTAATAATAATAATAACATGACATAAGTCCAGAGGGGCCTAGTCTTAAGAGTTTGCAGTGTTGAGGGAGACAAGAGGAGCTTGTGGGACAGGGATAGATGGGTAGGATATGCATCAGGTGGAGGGGAGGTAGGCACTGGTAAAGAGGCGGGTTTTGAGGGACCGCTCAAACTAGTGATAGTTGGGGAGAGCCTGGTCAGATGTGGAAGGGAGTTCCACCGGTGGGAAGCAGCATGAGAGAATTTCTGGATGTGGGAGCGTGAGGTGGTTTACAAGGAGGAGAGGCATAGGTGTGAGGAAGATCAGAGGGGGGCATGAATCTTGAGTCAAAGTCAGGTATTTATTGAGGAGAGGAGCTGGTGAGCGTTTTGAAGTGAGTATGAACAGGTTGAATTGGATCCTGGCAGAGATCATCTATCTGCTGTAGCACCACTCTGTGTCTGATCACCAGTACTCACTATTGGGACATCCTGTACACTCTCTTGTCCATCCTTTACCTTAGCAATACCTTGTTGTGATAAGCCTCTATTACATGGAGGTGAAGACCTGGAGGCATCAGAATAATGGTAGGCACATCGAGCTATAAGGGAGAAGCAGCTTTCTAAAGGTGAAGACCCTACAAAGCAGGAATGGGTCTCTCTGCCTCTGTACATGTACTGTCCTAACAGCCTGTTAATACCCGGTGATTTTTTAGTACTCTTTGGCCCTCATTCAGAGCCGTACGCTATTTGCGGTCGTTCGTTTAAAAACAAGGGGTGGCTATTCAAATGATCCGTACGCACATTGCAGTCTGTTCACACCTCTAAGTCTGAACGAACGAGCAAAACATACGCTCGTTTATTTGTTAAAAACGCCCCCTGGCCGCACGCATCCTACGTCATGTCCGCTATTTATTAGATTAATCGAGTACATCGACCAGCGTATGAACTGCTCGCTATTCTTGTGGTTGGTGTTTGCTACCACAAATTTGCGTGCAGTTCGGGCTATAAAATAACCCAGTGACGTGGTCAATGACGCTGCTGTTTTAAATATACACACCCATAAAACGCCCGTTTTGACCTTTAAGCACGCCTGCGTTCGGATCTCCACTCCCCATTTTCAAACACCTTCCCCTGTTACCACCCACATACGCCTCATTCTGTCACTCAAAATAGCAGGCACTCGCTATATAGCGTACAAAGGATTTTCGGCCGCACTGACTGGTTCGCGCATGCGTACTAAAAAGCGTACGCATGCGCAGATGTGCAAACATCGCTCGGAACGAGCGTACTGTTGTTAACGTGCGGCTCTGAATGAGGGCCATTGTTCCCAATTGCAAATTGCAACAGAATATGCTGGCATTATATAAAAGTTAATAAATAAATGTAGTGGATGTAACTAATGTATTCTTGTCACAGGGCTACAGTATTGTCTACTGTGTTTTTACTGATAAATATCACATGAAAATAAAACCTTTCACCTCACTACTAAAACTATTACTGTCTGTTTTTTTGTACTGCATTTACAGGTAGTGGGAAAAACACCAATAATAGGTCACTTAGGGATATATGATTTCATGTGTAGCTACTTTGCTCATGGCACCAAAGTCTTTGAACACCAGGAATTCTGCTAGAATACAGAGCTACAATTCTTACAAGTGAACGTTCAGAAACTCACATCTGGTTTTTAGTGGAGTAGACATGATTTGCCATGGGCACATATACGCAGCACTCTACTCACTTTTGGTATTGTTGATTTTTATTTCTTTTTGTTACATTGATCTATTATAACCATATAAAAACATTTAGCTATGGATTAAATTGTGGCATAATTATATTGATTTGTATATGTTATATCAATGGGCTGCAGGGGTGACTAGCACCATGGATAGCTGCAGGGGCCAGTGGGAAGTTTATATCCCAAATAGTTGATTAAGCCAATGTAGCCATTAAAATAACTATCATGAATAGGAATACACAGAAACCTAGATCACTATATCTCCTGCAGTGTTTAGTGCTTATCAAAGGGGGCACACACGATATTCAGGTCTTTTTCCCAACATGCTATGGTATTTTTTGCGGCAGTGCCAAAGAAGTGTCACCACACCAAGGACAATGTTGTTTAGAAGCTGTACTGGAAGAGCATCTCAGTTCAGCTGCTGGACCCAGTGAGTTCAACGGTTGCCATCTTGGTTCCATCTATGGTGATCTCCATTGCCTTAGTGACTGCAGCTGCCACCAAGTAAATGTCCTGGCTCTATTTTGAGCATTGAGTTTGACATTATAGAAATACACAATTCTACACTTAGATACGCCAAAACTCTACAGATAACTACAAGAGCCCCTGTACAGCACAAACACAAAAGCTCACTCTAGAACCACTTGGGAAAGGACACTCTCTTACGAAAGATGGTGACAGAGCTGTAACATGGACTCTGAGCACCCTGTGCTGGCCACGCCGCTTTTGCATATGATGTCATGACAGCACGCTTAAGGGGGTGGGGCCATCAACACCTGGAACTGCACCAGTGCCTGGAGCATCTTCAAGGTGCTCCAGGCAGCTGTAATTATGGCAGAGTGTCTGCCTGTAGTGTCCAAAGGATACTGGCTGCAGGGTATTATTCCAGGGACTCTGCAGCCAGAAGCAAGGACCGTGGGGTGATGACGGTGCTGCCTATAGAGCCCTGCGTTCTGTGTGGCCACACCGGTCACCCTAGTTACGGCCCTGGATGATGAAGGACATTATGGTTGCTATCAGCTTATGGTTTAAATATTTTTACAGCAATTGTTTTATGTTCCGTGTCTCTGTCTCTGTCTACCACTGTCTCTTCATTCCCACCCTTCTACAGCACTGGAAGTTGCACAGGAATGCTGGTCGTCTGTGACTGCATTATTATTTACTATTCATAATAATGCTGCTACCATTAAACAGTAGCCACCCAGCCTTTTCCCGCCAATTGTTATGCAGCTTCCTTGTGTACCATGTGTTCCCCCACGACTCTTGGATTGTAAACTCATTTGGGCTGGGCCATCTTTACCATCGGTTGCATCTTATTGTATGCAATTTGCTTGTGTCATTTCAAAATCCTCTCAATGTACAGTGCTACATAATACCTCAGAAATTATTAAATAAATGATAATCATCCCCATGAGTATTGTTCCTTGATTTAGTGGTAACCAGCCCAAATTATACTACTGGTATTAGTTACTTGGATTCTCAATTTACAGTGGGGAGAACAAGCATTTTTTTTATTGTCACCAAGACATAGGCTTTCTATTGTACATTGGCAATTAGCCTTTATCTACTTAGAGGGCTCTGTATTGTACAATTCTCACCAGGTTTGTAATTTATACTTTCCACAAGGCAATGTGATTTGTAAATTGCACTTGAAACCATGAAAATGAATGTTGTATTAAGGATGTCTACTGGAGGGTTAAATGTCTATAGTCTCCATCGATGATGCCATTAGTGCATAGGTTTGATGGTACCATCGGTGCTTAGCATCTTAGCCCTTGACTGGCAACCATTGATGGTTTCAACCATCTAGGATATCTCTGTACTGCACACAGGTGGCAGGCCAATTAAGAAAGGAACAGGGTTAAGTGGTGCATCAGGGGTGGGACTAAGCACAATGACCCCTGCGTAGGATAAAAAATTGTTGCTGCTTCTGTGCCATGGATGGTGGAAAACCATCAGATTTCGGTCATTGATAGCAAAACCGCTGACCATCAGTGGCAAACTATTAATGGTTGCTAACTACTGATGGTCAATGGCCAATGCTACATTATATAATGTAGTAGTCACCAGGCAATGGGTCCTTAATTGTTTAGTAGCCATCTGACAATCATTTCTGTATTGTATACAAGCAACAAGACAATGTTGTTTGTATACAATAAGGGTTCTGTATTGTATTCTCACCACCAGTCAAAGGGGCATATTTACTAAAGTACGGATTTTGAGAAGTAGAGTTCTTGCCCAGTGCCAGATTAAGGTCCTCATTGGCCTGGAGCTGAAATTTATGAAGGACCTATTGTGTTGTGCCGCAAGGGGTGTGCTTACTGATGTGGGGGTGTGGCTAGCTATGGAGGGCATAGCTACCCACCTACATTCAAGCATCTCAATCTACCTCCCCTCTTTGCTTATATGAAGCACAGACATGTTCTATACAAAAAAATAAATAAACAAAACACAAACTATGGTTTATTAATAAAATGCTTTAACAGAAACATACTGTACCTGAAAATCAAAGAGTGGTTTATGCCATCTGAGTATGGTGGTAATCAATGGGGGGGGGGGGGATTAGCGTTAGGGTCTGACACTAAGGGGAGGGTTAGGTCATAAGGTTTAGGCACTAGGCATATTAGCCCACACCTGTCCATGAAATAGCTTTTGAGTTGATAGTCCCATTACTTTTGGCCCCTTAAAAAGCGGGAGGCACATATAGAAACCATTGTAATTCTTACACCGTTCACCCGATTTGGATGTAATTACCCTCAAATTAAATCTGAAAGTCTGCAGTTAAAGCACATCTTGTTTGTTTCATTTCAAAGCCATTGTGGTGGTGAATAGAGGCCAAAATATGAAAATTCTGTCAATGTCCCAATATTTATGCACCTGACTGTATATAGAGATATACTGTACAGATATATATATAGATATATATGCGCACACACATATATATATATATAGATATATATGCAAAAAACACGGAAAAGCGCACGTGAGTACATTTATAAACAGATAATTACTATATAAAAACAGCTCACATACATCAGAGATAGTAGTAAAATGGTCTCAGCCACCCATCCACATCTCCATGACTGTCAGCACGACTCTCATTGCGGCTTCACCCCTACACTGCCAGAGCACCTCCAGCAGGACATCTAACAGCAGGACTGGTAAAGGACAACACCACGTGTTACTACTATCTCCGATGTATGTGAGCTGTCTTTATACAGTAAATATTTGTTTATAAATTTACTCACACGTGCGCTCTTCTGTGTTTTTTGTATGTAGTGAACCGTGTTGTCCTTGGTACAGTCATATTGGAGGAAGCTGCATGGCATCGGGATTTATAAATTCTTGACTGGTGTGAGATTTTCTGTACTCAGAGAACTATTTTACGCAATCTATATATATCCTTCTAAAAAAAAAAATTATATATATATATATATATATAAAACACACACAGTATATATATATATATATATATTACAGTATATATACTGTGTGTATATATATATATATATATATATATACTAGGGGTGTGCACCGGCCACTTTTCGTGTTTTGTGTTTTGGTTTTGGATCTGGATCTTTCTTCGTGTTTTGGATCTGGATTGGTTTTGCCAAAACCACCCTTCCGTGTTTTGGGTTCTGGGTTTTGTGTTTTGGATCTGTATTTTTTTGAAAAAAAGCATAAAAATAGCTAAAATCACAGAATTTGTAGGTTTTTCTGCTCCTATGCTATTATTAACCTCAATAACCTTAATTTCCACTCATTTCCAGTCTATTCTGAATACCTCACACCTCACAATAGTGTTTTTATGTCCAAAAGGTTGCACCGAGGTAGCTGGATGACTATGCTAAGCGACACGAGTGGGCGGCACAAACACGTGACCCATCTTGGCGTGAAACTGCAGTGGCAGACAGGATGGCATTGAAAAACTAGGCCCCAAACTGTACATAATGCAAAGAAAAAAAAGAGGTGCAAGATGGAATTGTCCTTGGGCCCTCCCACCCACCCTTATGTTGTATAAACAGGACATGCACACTTTAACAAACCAATCATTTCAGCGCCAGGGTCTGCCACACGACTGTGGCTGAAATGATTGGTTCGATTGGGCCCCCACAAAACAAGCTGGCAATTAATCTGTCCCTGCACAAACTGGCGCTACGAGGCAAGATGTCATCCTCATCCTCCTCATCCACCGATTCCTCACCCTCTTCAGTGTGTACATCCTCATCCTCACAGAGTATTAATTCGTCCCTGCTGGAACCACAGGTCCCTCTGTACGTTCTGGAGGCTGGTCTCCCTGGAAGAGTTGATAATTCATTTTATGAACATCATCTTCTCCACATTTTGTGGAAGCAACCTCCTACACCTTTCGCTGACAAGGTTCCCGGCTGCACTAAACACTCTTTCGGAGTACACACTGGAGGGGGGGCAACTCAGGTAAAATAGAGCCAGTTTGTACAGGGACATCCAAATTGCTTCTTTTTCCTGCCAGTACAGGTACGGACTGTCTGACATGCCTACTTGGATGCTGTCACCGATGTAATCCTTTAACAGACAGACGCACGCTTGTCGCTGCTGCTTTGAGGATTCAAGTGCGGCTACAGCCCACACAATTCACAAAGACAGAAAAAAAAAAAGAATATTTTTCTTGTTTGTGGAGCGCACTTTGAGGGTGTCACCACCCTTTAACAGACAGACGCACGCTTGTCGCTGCTGCTTTGAGGATGCAGGTGCTGCTACAGCCCACACAATTTACATAGACAGAAAAAAGAAGAAGAATATTTTTATTGTTTGTGTAGCACACTTTGAGGGTGTCACCACCCTTTAACAGACAGACGCACGCTTGTCGCTGCTGCTTTAAGGATGCAGGTGCGGCTACAGCCCACACATTTCACAAAGACCGAAAAAAAAAGAACAATATTTTAATTGTTTGTGTAGCACACTTTGAGGGTGTCACCACCCTTTAACAGACAGACGCACGCTTGTCGCTGCTGCTTTAAGGATGCAGGTGCGGCTACAGCCCACACAATTCACAAAGACAGAAAAAAGAACAATATTTTAATTGTTTGTGTAGCACACTTTGAGGGTGTCACCACCCTTTAACAGACAGACGCACGCTTGTCGCTGCTGCTTTAAGGATGCAGGTGCGGCTACAGCCCACACAATTCACAAAGACAGAAAAAAGAAGAAGAATATTTTTATTGTTTGTGTAGCACACTTTGAGGGTGTCACCACCCTTTAACAGACAGACGCACGCTTGTCGCTGCTGCTTTGAGGATGCAAGTGCGGCTACATCGCACACAAGTCACAAACACATTAAAAAAATAGTTTTTTATTTTTTGGAGCACTTTGAGAGTTACACCACCCTTTAACAGACAGACGCACGCTTGTCGCTGCTGCTTTAAGGATGCAGGTGCGGCTACAGCCCACACATTTCACAAAGATCGAAAAAAAAAGAACAATATTTTAATTGTTTGTGTAGCACACTGTGAGGGTGTCACCACCCTTTAACAGACAGACGCACACTTGTCGCTGCTGCTTTAAGGATGCAGGTGCGGCTACAGCCCACACAATTCGCAAAGACAGAAAAAAGAAGAAGAATATTTTTATTGTTTGTGTAGCACACTTTGAGGGTGTCACCACCCTTTAACAGACAGACGCACGCTTGTCGCTGCTGCTTTGAGGATGCAAGTGTGGCTACATCGCACACAAGTCACAAACACATTAAAAAAATGTTTTTGATTTTTTGGAGCACTTTGAGAGTTACAACACCCTTTAAACAGACAGACGCACGCTTGTCACTGCTGCTTTGAGGATGCAAGTGCGGCTACAGCCCACGCAATTCACAAAGACAGAAAAAAAAGGAACAATATTTTAATTGTTTGTGTAGCACACTTTGAGGGTGTCACCACCCTTTAACAGACAGATGCACGCTTGTCACTGCTGCTTTAAGGATGCAGGTGCGGCTACAGCCCACACATTTCACAAAGACAGAAAAAAAAGAACAATATTTTAATTGTTTGTGTAGCACACTTTGAGGGTGTCACCACCCTTTAACAGACAGACGCACGCTTGTCGCTGCTGCTTTGAGGATGCAGGTGGAATCTAGACGGGATTTGGAACCGAGGACACACTACCTCCATCAATTGTCTAAATCCCACTGTACTAATGTCGGATACCGGACCCACGTCTAACACCAACATAGCAGTCAAGGCCTCAGTTATACGTTTTGCTTCAGGATGACTGCTGTCGTACTTCATCCTCATCGCTAGGGACTGTTGTAGGGTCAATTGTTTAGTAAAAGTAGTGATGTTCCTACTTCCTCTCTGGGATGATGAACAACTCCCAGCAGCAGCAACAGCACTAGGAGGAAGTGGTTCTTGATCTTTCCCTATTTTATTTTTATCGGAGAAAGTTTGGTCCTCCATTTATGTTATATTGATATATATATACGTGCGGCTAAAGCGCACACAAACACAGAAAATATTTTTTTATTTTTGCTGGAGAGTAGTGCACTTTGTGGGTTACACCACCCTTTAAGAAATGAGCCAGACGGCTCTTTACTTATGGGACACAGGCGCACGCTTGGCGCTGCTCCTTTGTTGATGCACGTGCAGCCACAGTGCACACAAGTCACAAACACAGAAAATATATATTTTTTTGGTTTGGAGTGTACTTTGGGGGTTACAGAACCCTGTAACGGTCAAGCCAGCCGGCCCTTTACTTATGACACAGGCGCACGCTTGGCACTACTTTGTTGATGCACGTGCGGCTACTGCGCACACAATTCACAAACACAGAAAATAATTTTTTTTTTGGTTTGGACTGGAGTGTACTTTTGGGGGTTACAGCACCCTTTAACGGTCTAGCCAGCCGGCCCTTTACTTATGACACAGGCGCACGCTTGGCACTACTTTGTTGATGCACGTGCGGCTACTGCGCACACAATTCACAAACACAGAAAATAATTTTTTTTTTTGTTTGGACTGGAGTGTACTTTCGGGGGTTACAGCACCCTTTAACGGTCAAGCCAGCCGGCCCTTTACTTATGACACAGGCGCACGCTTGGCACTACTTTGTTGATGCACGTGCGGCTACTGCGCACACAATTCACAAACACAGAAAATAATTTTTTTTTTGGTTTGGACTGGAGTGTACTTTCGGGGGTTACAGCACCCTTTAACGGTCAATCCAGCTGGCCCTTTACTTATGACACAGGCGCACACTTGGCACTACTTTGTTGATGCACGTGCGGCTACTGCGCACACAATTCACAAACACAGAAAATAATTTTTTTTTTGGTTTGGACTGGAGTGTACTTTGGGGGTTACAGCACCATTTAACGGTCAAGCCAGCCGGCCCTTTACTTATGACACAGGCGCACGCTTGGCACTACTTTGTTGATGCACGTGCGGCTACTGCGCACACAATTCACAAACACAGAAAATAATTTTTTTTTTGGTTTGGACTGGAGTGTACTTTCGGGGGTTACAGCACCCTTTAACGGTCAAGCCAGCTGGCCCTTTACTTATGACACAGGCGCACGCTTGGCACTACTTTGTTGATGCACGTGCGGCTACTGCGCACACAATTCACAAACACAGAAAATAATTTTTTTTGGGGTTTGGACTGGAGTGTACTTTGGGGGTTACAGCACCCTTTAACGGTCAAGCCAGCAGGCCCTTTACTTATGACACAGGCGCACGCTTGGCACTACTTTGTTGATGCACATGCGGCTACTGCGCACACAATTCACAAACAGAAAATAATTTTTTTTTTGGTTTGGACTGGAGTGTACTTTGGGGGTTACAGCACCCTTTAATGGTCAAGCCAGCCGGCCCTTTACTTATGACACAGGCGCACGCTTGGCACTACTTTGTTGATGCACGTGCGGCTACTGCGCACACAATTCACAAACACAGAAAATAATTTTTTTTTGGTTTGGACTGGAGTGTACTTTCGGGGGTTACTGCACCCTTAACGGTCAAGCCAGCCGGCCCTTTACTTATGACACAGGCGCACGCTTGGCACTACTTTGTTGATGCACGTGCGGCTACTGCGCACACAATTCACAAGCACAGAAAATAATTTTTTTTTTGGTTTGGACTGGAGTGTACTTTCGGGGGTTACAGCACCCTTAAACTGTCAAGCCAGCCGGCCCTTTACTTATGACACAGGCGCACGCTTGGCACTACTTTGTTGATGCACGTGCGGCTACTGCGCACACAATTCACAAACACAGAAAATAATTTTTTTTTTGGTTTGGACTGGAGTGTACTTTCGGGGGTTACAGCACCCTTTAACGGTCAAGCCAGCCGGCCCTTTACTTATGACACAGGCGCACGCTTGGCACTACTTTGTTGATGCACGTGAAAATATATTATTTTTTTAGCACTTGGGGGGAGCACCCCTGATGGACAGAGCACCCCCTGGACAACACTACAGCACCCCTTTAGGACTGGGACACTGCACAGGACTTTGGAGTGGACACAGCCCCTATGGAGAACTGACTGCACAACACAGTCCAGCCAGCCCCTGTGAACTTTGAAGTAGTGGACACAGCCCCTATTAACAACAGCAGCACAGCACAACACAGCCAGCCCCTATGGACTTTGAAGTAGTGGACAACAGCAGCACTACACTACACTACACTACACAGCCCTAACTCCCACCCTCCCTCTTCACTGTCCACAGCCGAGTGAGAAAATGGCGCCGACGCGGGTACCTTATATAGGATCCAAAACCCGCGAGACTCGGAAGGCGGGATGATGACGTTTTGCCTCGATTTCAGATCCGAGTCAGGCGGGAAAAGTCGAGCCTGATTCGGATCGGACTCGGATCGGGGGGGCTCGGGGGGGTTCGGATTTCAGAAATCCGAACCCGCTCACCCCTAATATATACACACACACACACATCATAAATATTTAGAGTATGCTCAAAAGATGTATATATCTATATAGATATATCTATATATAGAGATATCTATCTATCTATCTATCTATCTATATATATATATATATATATATGTGTATAATTATTAAACTCTGAACTCAGTCTGCTCTGCATTATACATACTATTTCTACTGTACTATCAACAGCAGCAGCAGCCAAGCCAGCATGACTGACAAGCACCTTACCTCAGTCAGCTCTCGGAGGATCAGACACCCTGCTGCTGCTGCTGCTGATAGGATGCCTCCACGGAACTGCTGTGTCTGCTGAGGTGAGCCTACGCTGGGCAGCTGGTGGACATAGCTGGGCTGCTTCAGGGCGCGGTAATAGTGGGCGGCATCTATGTGAAGTCACACGCAGTGACGTCACGAGGCGCGTAGGCGTCGCCAAGTCACTGTGCGACGTGCATTAGCGGCGCTGGGAAGGCTAGTGAAGCCTATCCTTCCACTGCGCAACCATCAGGTTTCACCGGGCTATGCTTTTGATCCTCGCGGCCGGGGGCGATGGGGGGCGCATGGCCGGGGGAGGGAGGTTGGGGCATTGGCAGGCTGCTGTAGAAGGAAAAAAAAAATCCAGTCTACAGCAGCACACACAGTAGATGCTGCTGTGGGCCTATTCTGCTAGAGGGCCTGGAGCTGTAGCTCCATCAGCCCCATTGTTAATCCGGCCCTGTTCTTGCCTATAGCCACCAATCAGATTCTACTTATCATTTATCTAGCAACTTCTATAAGATAATAGCTATAATCTGATTGGTTGCTATGGGTAACAACTTCACTTCTAAAAACCAGCACTTGAGTAAAAATACCCCAGAGTTTTGCAAACTTTTATTGGACATATGTTTAAAACATGGGACTGATCCCTGAAAATTTAAAAATGTTGGCAACCATGAAACAGATAAATTTGTTCTTATCATCACTATAAAATAAACTCAATATTGGATTTCTGGAACCAGGTTATTAAAGTTTGGTATAATGTATGTTTGCAAATGAATGTCACTTTAACAGCAACAAGTATGGATCAGCCAAATGGCTAAACAAGATGCAAGTCCACCTGCAGTCATGTTAGTGCCTATAGAAAGACAAACAGTGGTGCTTTTGTTGCTATCCTAAAGATTACACCTTTTTCAGAAAACAAAATAATAATTACATAGCAATATTCAGCAGATTTTCAATCACTTGGGCATACAATTCCGAAATCATCTTCAAATAATATGGTTACTAAAATATACATCTCTATAGCAAGATTGTTCAACACAGCTAGCCAAACGCTATTAAATTGCAGCGAGGCAACGGAGGCAGTAAATAACCAGTAAGAAGACAAATCTATGTATTGAGCATGACAAGTATTCTGACAGATTTCATCATATAGCGATTACAAAGCTTTTAGCGGACTTGAAAGATGAATACAGGGTTGTTAAGTGATCTGTGGTTTTCTACATCTTATTTTCTGTGACTTTTGTAAAATGAAAATGTAAAAGTTTCTATCGTACAAAAAAAAAAAAGATTATACCATAAATCAACAGCAAACACGCATTATGTATGGCTGCAAACTAGTACGTGTCAAGTTAATTTCCAGCACTTTTACCACGTTGGATGCTTTGCTTTACATCAGCTTGAGTCAAAATAAAATACAGCTGGGCACTAACATTGTTAACAACTAAAATTGTCTGTAAGCGTATTTTGCAAAAGCATCAACCACCTATCGTGTTTGTCTGGTCTATCTGTTCATGTGTAATCAGCAAACACACCCTGTGTATTCATATCCTTGCCTACTCACTTTGTGTGTGTGTATATATATATATATATATATATATAAATATATACACACACAGTATATATATGTAGACCACAGGTTCTCAAACTCGGTCCTCAGGTCCCCAAACTGTGCATGTTTTCCGGGTCTTCTCACAGAGTCACAAGTTAAATAATTAGCTCCGTCTGTGGATATTTTAAAATGTATCAGTGAGCAATGAATGCACCTGTGCACCTGCTGGGTGACCTGGAAAACGTGACCTGTGTGGGGTCCTGAGGACCGAGTTTGAGAACCATTGATATAGATAGATAGATAGATAGATAGATAGATATCTGAAAGGAATAAAAAACAAAGGCGCTTCCTAGTGCAATAAGGTATCAGTATCCACCAAAGTGGTGGTCCCATACCAAAATGTAAAATATGTAAGGCTTATCTGATAACTCAAAATAACTTCATGGACGTCCCTCCGTATGCATAATCTTCTTTCAGGGATCTCAAAGACAAAACATGGTGTAATCATATATAAAACAATCAGTGAAAACTAGGAAATACCCAGAATAATAAAAAATGGCGTCACTCGGACTAGTCAGTTGCCCATGAGGAGGTCCGAGTGACGCCATTGTCTTTACGCCTGGACGAAATGCATACGGACTGCTACTTCATTGGCCAATGTCTTTCAATAATTGAGATAAGCCTGAACTATTTATAGGGATTTGGGGGGAGATGTATCAAGCTGTGGCGAGAGATAAAGTAGAGAGAGAGATAAAGTACCAACCAATCAGGTCCTAGCTGTCATTTTTCAAACACAGCCTGTAAAATGATAGGTAGAAGCTGATTGGTTGGTACATTATCTCTCTCCAGGACCTGATACATCTCTCCCTTTGTACTATAAAACTAAATCTGTGTGGTTACAGTAGCAACCAAGTGTCTCTAGAACACTATGGGTGACTCTTTACTGCAGTTATGGTGTGACTAAGATGCACAATTTCATGGAAAATACGGTACCCTACACTTCTTGGGCGTCGAGCCGTGGCGTATAGGTGGCGTATAGATGCTAGGTGTATAAGGACATATCTAGATTCTATATATGCAGTAATGGAAAAATGATGGACTAGGTTCCATGTTAACGCTTGCTTCATCTGTAGTCTCATATGTCTCCACATCAATATTGGTTGATATAAAGCTACGTGCCAATAATGGCTATAAGGGTACGTTTTGGCTATGTGGTGATATTGGCTATATACTGGCCTTAAATGGAGGAATTCTTGTTATACAGTAAAAGTCATATTGGCTATCAGGTCACATGTGATGCTATATGGAGGTATATTGCCTCTGTGCTAGCATATTGAATGTAGGTGGGTATGTGATTCTATATGGGGCCTTTGCATATGTAACCTATATCCAGTATACAGTATATGGCATTTCTATATTTCTTATACCATTTTACTGAGTCATTTTAACTTCAGCTCTCATGCTATGCATTCCCCTTCTATGTATATGTAACCCCTTCTTTAGTGAGTTAGGCTATTCATATTGGTATTCTCTGTGTACGGTTATTGCCAAAATGCGTTATGTTGTATGGTTACATTGTCTTTGTTGTGTATTGGTATATGCCATGTTATATAATCTAAGATGGAGGACACTGTGAGGAGATTGGTTTGGTTGGCCTGAGACGAAGACAAATGCTAGGCTTGAGACATTAAGGGCCTATTCACCATTACTAAAAAAAATCGATGGAGGTAATTAGGTTTAGAAGAACGAGTATGGAGTTCTACCTAATTACCGGAGGAATTCATCATTCCTCCTCCCCATGAGTATCTATTCCGAAAAGCTGTCATTTTTGTCCCTATCTACTCTAAATTACCGCAGCTGTAATCGGTGCTGTGCATGTGCCGTTATATTAACAAAAGTGGCGCATGCGCAGCACTGATTAAAGCTGCGGTAATTCGGTGTCCGTTGTGCTAAATACAGGGGACAAACTACGTAGGGGTCCCCTCTATTAAGCACAACCAGCACCAAGCTATTCAAAACTAGCCCTGGTTGCCAAAATACAGGGGACAAAAGACGTAGGGGTCCCCTGTATTAAGCACAATCAGCACTGTGCTCTGATCTGGTCCTGGTTCTGGACATACAGGGGAATAAATGCGTAGGGTTCCCTTGTAAATTCCAGAACCAGCCCCAAACTGTTTCTAACAGGGGTGGGTGTAAAGCCACAGCCAGGCAAACCCTTTCACCTGGTCCCTCAGCCAAAGCATTACCCCTGACTGCTAGTCAGCCCAGGCCAGCGATCCCTGGGGAGCTGGGGAACCCCAAATTAAGTGGTCCCACTCTCCAGGGTACCCCAGGCCTAGGCTGATAGCCCACAGCTATCCCCGGCGCCCCTGGCCAGTGGGTGCCGGGTTGATAGTGTAGTGTGGTGTAAAAAAATAGATGAGATAATATTGTCTTTTGCTGTGGACTTACAGGTCCCAGCAAGTCTACCCCGCATGCTGGTACTTGGAGAACCACATGTATGCTGGTACTTGGAGAACCACAAGTACGCCATGTATGACTTCGCCATCGGCCAATGCTGACCATGCTCAGTTTCATGGCCCTGGTTTCTTCCAGCTTGGTGGCAGAGCCTCAGGTATCTCACAGCCCCCACAAGATCTCCATCCAGCACAGAAAACTCTGCCATGCTTTGTTTCTCTGTGTAACAGGAGAGAAGTGTAAGCATATGCTTAACCCCCTTTTAGTGGCCACAGATTTGAGGTGTCAGTCATGGTTAAGTATATTCAGATGTCAAACTCGAATTGAAAAAGGTGTTCTATGTGAGATTTCTATTTGGATTTGTTTTAGCGTCTTTCGCGGCAGATTTGCACTATATTTCGGCTGCAATGACAAAGTGAAATCCTTAGTAAATTTCCAGGTCCTATTACTTTCTATGGCAAAGTGCTGCCGTGTTGTTCCAAATGTCCGAAAACAAGTTACTGGCCGAGTTACAGGTATTGACGGCAGAGTTTTAGACATCGAATGGAGCAAAGTCGGCAGAGTTTAGCCTTTAGTAAATTCCGAATATGCATTTAACGTGCGATTTAGCGGCATTCGAATTAGTTCAAGCTTAGTAAATTTACCCCGTAGTGTGTTAAAGTTCATACTTACCTGTTCAATATTGACAACATTCGGCCAAACTGGATGCTGACATCGGTGAAGGAATGTTCCTATAAAATCCATAAAGAGATATTATTTTTCATTACAAGTCTCTATTTACTGTTGTGAAATGTATGCTTTGTATATTGATTGCTTATAATAATCTGCGGGAGGGGCCTTCCCAAGCAAGCCTCTCAGCAAAGGCATTTATATATAAGTGGTTTAGGTGGAGGCACTTATAAATAATGTACCTTACCAGAACACCCCCCCTCCCCCTCCCATACCTAAATACCTCAGAGAGTAAAGTGGGCTACATATAAATGTGTATAAATACATTTTTTTTACTGTCATGCGATGCTAATTTTTAGTTTGTAATACACTTTACAGCATTCACTTTGCCATTTGCAGTGCACTATATATAACGGCGGTCGGCCACCCGATCACTACGTGTGTGGGGACCATCCGACCGCCTGATATGTCGGCAGTTGAATCGCAAGTCGCATCACAAGGGGCATATCGCTCTCTGTGTATGGGGGCCTTAAAAGTTGTCTGGAAGTTGGCGGGTTTGGGAATGGGACCACGACAGTAAAGTTCAGGGTATTTGTAAATGAAGAAAGATGGACACACTTGTGCAACAAGATCTCCACCATCTTTAGTGAACACATGATAAACTATGACAGCATGACTCGTCTGTAACACTTTTACATCCAACATAGGAACAATAGATAGCATAACATAGTAACAGAGAGAAAACTCAGGGTCACGGGTGGTACATGAGCTCACATTGCCTAGCAACAATTTTCACACCTGGCAGTCATCAGTAATATGTAATTATTAACACGTTATGGAGTGTAGCATGATTCATTTTGGTCTGTTGTAACTTTAGCACTGTACAGCAAACAGAGATATAAATTGTGAAGATTTCTTTATATGTTTAACAATATATATAGTATTTGTGTCTCTTCAGCCTCTTCTCCTATCCCCTCCTTCATGGACTAAGATCCTGCTGGTACAGTATAAACTACTTACACCTACACTAATTGGCCTGGGCATAATAACCCCTATTACCGAAAACCATCCATGTTGTACTAATCAGCAACTTCCCCCACTAAACACAGAAAAAAGCTGATAAAGTTCTCCCGTATGGCTCCATACACTATAAAATGCCTCTCTTCTGCAAAACAATAATATTTATTCTGCCTGACATGCACATAGTCTCGCCAGGGTTCTTCACAGAATTTTTTTTACAGCCAGGGGGCATTATGAGGTAGCTAGAGGTGGGGTAGAGTGAGAACTATCCAATTGCAACAGCACATCGTGCACCCCCTCCCAGCCAGCATCTCCCTTACTGTTTGGTGGGCTCCATGTAGGAGAGGAGTAGGCTGTATGTTTGCATTGCTTGCCTCCAGTGTGGGGTGAATCAGGGTCGGGGCAGAGTGGAATCGTGAAGGAGAACATAGGAGCCTTCTTCTGGCAGAAACTGCTCAGAGCAGGGAACATTTTTGTTGCTCACGGCGCACACGGCGCCCTCTGTTGGCTGGCACTCTATTCACCTGTGTACTCTTGTTTGAGGCAGGTCGACACCCTGGGTGTCTCATACCACCACTCCCCGGCTGTCAGCGGGATGGTGTGGAAAAAAATGTTGGGAGGTGTGCCGGTGAAAAAGGCCCTGTGGCAATCACTGCCCACAATCCCAAAGTGTCCCTAATAACACTCTTCTCTGTCCACCTCCTACTCTACATCAAGCAAAGAAATTGAAGAACAAAACAAAATCTCACTAAATTACCTATCAACATTTATCCCTATATTAACCTCTTTCTTTACTGTATCTATTACCACTGTTAGAAGCATGATATCAAGATCCATTAATATAAAGTACTGATGTACTTGATGGGAGTTTGTGTTTTTGGAACCACCAGTCCTGTCAGTTGAGGCACAGCAGTTGTTGTTATGTTGATTTGGAAATCGGTTAAGTTATTCTCCATTGCCTGTCATCTATATAATAAGCAAGAAAGTGTGTGTCTGTCTGTTTGTCCTTTATGCACGGCCAGAGTTTTGTACCTAGCTCCACCAAATTTGGCATGGTGGTATAGCTGGACCAGGATTAGGTTTTTAGCTATGTTTGAAGTTTCGTCAAGGCCATGAAGGTCTACATGGTGCCCACCAAGTAGGCTGTGGAGTCTCTGATTTGAAATTTTGGTTTAAGCAAGTTCGCTCAGGATGTCTCCCAGTACTAGTGGGGGGCAGGCAGAGCTTCATCTGAAGAGCAGTGAGTCGGAGGATCAACTGTCCAACTGCACCTGCACTGACAATTACTAATGTCCTTCATATGTCATGGTCTCCAATGTTGGTCTCCGGAGATTTCTGCTCGGCACTGATTTCTGTTTTGCAGTGATTTCTGAAACTGCAGTGATTTGGGAGGCTATACTGATTTCTGTCCTGTAAGTCACTCTGCTCCTGATATTCTCCATTTTTAACAGAGAATATGCCTGCCTGCACTGTTATTTACTCCTATATTTTATTTTGTTCCTTGTCAAAGTCCCCCCCCCCTTTAGTATACCACACCATGTTAACAACCAGTGGGGTCCTTTTCAGGATCAATGAAATGGGGTTAAAGGTGAGGACAATGTAAAATAAGTCCATTCTTCAATCCGGGCAACGCTTGGTATCCCAGTTAGTAGCTAATACACCTGCATGTTAGCCTGTGTCGAACCGCAATCATGTTTGGTTCTTACCCGAGTGAACAGCAACCTGCATGGCATCAGCACCGAGGTCCAAACTTCCTTGCAGGAGTACCTGTTGCATACCTGACCCTGGTCAGACTCTGCGCATTTGGACAAATGAGCGCTGATCTGAATAGGTTGTACTAGGAATTCATGACTCCAGTGATTCCATAGCAACCACTTATTCCACCCTTTTTCATCTTCATATAAATGTGTTTTGATCAACCTTAGGCTCTGTTGGCCAGCAAGCCCCATACTACCCCTTTCCCTCTGACTCGGGACTTAAACTTAAAGTAAACTGAGCCACCAGCTAGCAGGCGCTACATTGTATGAGGCCATGAGAACACTCTTCAAGGCCATATACTGCTTTGTGACACCTCACCTGTATCCCTGACTCTGGCACCGAGGAGGTGAGAATTACTTGACGCTGATTCAGATGTTTTGGCAGTGTAAAAATCAATTAATTCAACAGTGAAGATTTGATATTCCGTTACAGATATGTTTTTGCAATGGGTTTTTCCCCACCAATGGTGAATAGATCGAAACAATTTATTTATATGTATATATATATATATATATATATATATTGTGATAGGATCACTGGTAAAGTGGTCTGTGGCAGGGACATTTATCCCAGATTCCTGTCCTATGTGTTTAAAATCCCCAGGAGAAAGTCTGCAGTGTAGCAGGCTTGAGTCTCGGCTTTTTGAAAAGCCGGTTTGGGACCTGGGGGTTGTGGGTGAGAGGAGAGGGAGGGCTCCACCCAAGGCCACTCCAGGTTTTGGTTCTCTTAGCCTGGTAACAGGCTTGTTAGGGTTTCCACCTGAGAGTGGCCAATATAAGCCTAGTGTGTTGAGGGCTGATTGTCTCACCTGGGAGAGCAGACAGGGAGTTTGCTCAGAGACACTTGAAAACCTAACTGTAAGTGTTGTGCTGTGCTTTTGTTGCTGGTGAGGGCATTAGGCCCTGCCAGGTTCTGGTAGTGAGGGAACTACCTGTGAAGTTAGTGCTAGGATTTACGTTTATGTTTTCTTTGTGTTATTTCTGACATTGCACAATAAAGACTGGCGCCGACCAGCTTGTACTTGCATCCAGTCTGGCGTACTGTTTCCCAGCTGCTGTGTGTGAAAGGAAGGAGTCCTCTACCCAGGAGAGGGACCCCCTAACCTAACTGTGTCACAGTATGGTGGAGAATGCGGGCATCCACACACACTGAAGTTGCAGCGAGAGGAAAACTTTCCGTTTAAAAATTAAAGGGACAGACACCCAATTTGTGAGTGTGGAAATAACACTGTGTCCTTGAAGTCCCATAGAGGAGGCGTCAGCCAATGCTCAGAGAGGCAAGATTCAGCTTCCAACCTACACCCCAGAACAAAATGGAGGAAATTATTAAGGCCTTGCTCCAGGCTACAGGAGCTCAGCAGGAGACGAACAAACTTCAGCAGGAGACGAACCAACTTCAGCAGGAATCTACCAGAGCTCAGCAGGAAGCTACCAGAGCTCAGCAGGAGACTAACAGACTTCAACAGGTCGCCATTGAGGAAACCCGCCAGGCCTTAGCGGAAAACAGCCAGGCCATAAGAGAGGTGGTACAGCACCTGGTCGCCCGGCCCAGAGATGTTAATACTGGTCCTCCCACCACCACTCACTCCGTACGAGCCAGTCACTTCCTCCAAAAGATGACTTCGGGCGATGATGTGGAGGCCTATCTCGCCGCATTTGAAAGAATGGCCGAAAGGGAGAGTTGGCCCCTGGAGCAGTGGGCAAGTCTGGTGGCACCTTTTTTGTCTGGGGAGCCACAAAAAGCATATTTCGACTTATGCCTGGCTGATGCCAAGGACTATAAAAAACTAAAACAGGAGATCCTAACTCGCTTGGGAGTCACCACCTTTGTTCATGCCCAACGGGTCCACCGCTGGGAGTTCCATATGGACAAGCCTCCACGTTCACAGATGCATGACCTCGTCCATCTGTCCTCAAAATGGCTACAGCCCGAGACGCTTGCGGGACCACAGATCGTGGAAAGGGTCGTGATGGACCGGTACCTGCGATCATTACCCGCGACTCTGCACAAGTGGGTGAGCCATGCAGACCCTAAGACCGTGGACCAGTTGGTCGAGCTAGTGGAGAGGTACGTGGCGGCTGAGGAGCTGGGGAGTATACCCCACCAAGCCCCGATGGCGCACCGGTGAACTCCCACAGACACTGGTAAGACTGTTCCAGGGGAGAAGGGTGCTGGGCGGTGGGATGTACCTAAGACTGAGGGTGTAGAACCTGGAGACAGGCCTGCCAGGCCAGGAAGGTTCTTGCCCCGTAAACGACTAGACATTAATATGATTCAGTGTTTCCGGTGTGGTGACTTCGGCCATATTTCCGCTAATTGTTCACTTACAACTGAACCTATGCAATGTGATACTGCTCATGTCTACCGCAGGGGGTCTTTCTTTGCACAGACAGCCTGTACGGCTGACCGGCAGGCTGAGACTGATAAGCACATGTGTGTACTCACTGTAGATGGCAACCGAGTAGAGGCACTGTTAGACTCTGGTAGCTTGGTGACACTTATAAAAGCTGAGCTGGTGAACCCCTTGAGGCATAAGGGGAAAACTGTTGATGTGACCTGCATACATGGGGATAATCGATATTATGTTACTGCCGAGGTGAACATCGAGACACCATGTGGCTCTGCTATAGTTTCTGTGGGTTTGGTGCCTGGTCTGATGTACGATGCAATATTGGGGAGAGACTTTGCTCACTTCTGGAAATTGTGGGAAAGCCGTTTTGTTCCAGAAGTGAACAACCCCGGTCCACTTGAGAAGGTTGTCGATATAGTGGAGGAGGGAGTTTCTTTTAAGTCAGAGTTATTCCCTTTTCCTACTATGGTTGGCGAACTAGAGAATGCGGAGCGTGACGGTGGCCCACCAACTGATGTGCCTCCCATTGAGGTGGGAAGTGTTGTTGGGCCAGTGGATTATCTGCCTGATTTAGAGGTCAGAAGAGAGGTCTTTGCCATGGAGCAGTTGAATGACCCTACTTTGGTAAAAGCCAGGGAGAATGTAAAAGTAGTTGATGGTAAACCCGTAGACCCTGATAGTCCTTTGTCCTATCCCCACATGGCAATGTATCAGGATTGGTTATATCAGGTGACTAAGAAGGGGGAAGATGTTGTGGAACAACTAATAGTTCCCAAAGCCTACAGAAGAACAGTGTTGGATCTGGCCCATGGCCCACTGAGCGAATAATGCAGAGGTTTTTCTGGCCCGGGCTTCATAAAGAGGTATCTGACTTTTGCGCATCCTGCCCTGAGTGTCAGTATCATGCTCCCAGACCACGTTTTAAGGGACCACTAGTTCCACAGCCTATTATAGAGGTGCTGATAGTGAGAGAGCACCTGAAACAGGCTCAACAGGCACAGCAGAGGGTATACAACCGCAATGCTCGGTTACGCAGCTTTGCTCCTGGGGACAGAGTGTTAGTGTTGGTTCCCACTGTGGAAAATAAACTTTTGGCTAAATGGCAAGGGCCCTTTGAAATCTTAGAAAGAGTGGGACAGGTCAATTACAAAGTTTACCAGCCGGGGAAAAGAAAGCCGGAACAGATATACCATGTAAATCTGTTAAAGCCCTGGAAAGATAGAACGGTACTGTCGGCCGTCCGAGCCCCTCCAGTAAGTCCAGGGCCCTTAGTTCCCGAAGTGACAGTGGCAAAAACCCTGTCGGCAATTCAACAACGAGAGGTCAAGGAGTTTCTTGTTAGACATAGGGTGCTGTTCTCTGACGTACCTGGGAAAACCTCGGTCGTTAAACATGACATCATCACTGACCCAGGGGTTAAAGTTAATCTAAAGCCCTATAGGTTACCAGAAGCACCAAGAGCATCGGTGTCGAAAGAAATTAAAAATATGCTAGAGTTAGGGGTTATTGAAGCATCACATAGTGAATGATCAAGTCCCATTATGTTGATTCCAAAGCCCGACGGGAGTGTGCGTTTCTGCAATGACTTCCGAAAGTTGAACAGTGTTTCAAAATTCGATGCCTACCCGATGCCACAGTGGAGAAGGAGGCGTTGGCCATAAAGTGGGCGTTACAAACTTTGAAATTTTCGGTGGAACACAGGCCAGGGGGCCTGTTGTGTAAAGCAGACGTGTTGTCACGCGTTCATTGTTTGGGGGCTTCAGTTGTTCCGCCCCATAGGTCGAAACAAAAGGGGGGATATGTGATAGGATCACTGGTAAAGTGGTCTGTGGCAGGGACATTTATCCCATATTCCTGTCCTATGTGTTTAAAATCCCCAGGAGAAAGTCTGCAGTGTAGCAGGCTTGAGTCTCGGCTTTTTGAAAAGCCGGTTTGGGACCTGGGGGTTGTGGGTGAGAGGAGAGGGAGGGCTCCACCCAAGGCCACTCCAGGTTTTGGTTCTCTTAGCCTGGTAACAGGCTTGTTAGGGTTTCCACCTGAGAGTGGCCAATATAAGCCTAGTGTGTTGAGGGCTGATTGTCTCACCTGGGAGAGCAGACAGGGAGTTTGCTCAGAGACACTTGAAAACCTAACTGTAAGTGTTGTGCTGTGCTTTTGTTGCTGGTGAGGGCATTAGGCCCTGCCAGGTTCTGGTAGTGAGGGAACTACCTGTGAAGTTAGTGCCCCGACAGGGCTAGGATTTACGTTTATGTTTTCTTTGTGTTATTTCTGACATTGCACAATAAAGACTGGTGCCGACCAGCTTGTACTTGCATCCAGTCTGGCGTACTGTTTCCCAGCTGCTGTGTGTGAAAGGAAGGAGTCCTTTACCCAGGAGAGGGACCCCCTAACCTAACTGTGTCACTATATATATATATATATATATATATATATACAGTCAGGTCCATAAATATTGGGACATTGACAGAATTTTCAGATTCACCAGCCTCTATTCACCACCACAATAGTTTTGAAATGAAACAAACAAGATGTGCTTTAACTGCAGACTTTCAGATTTAATTTGCTGGTAATTACATCCAAATCGGGTGAACGGAGTAGGAATTGCAACAGTTTGAATATGTGCCTCCCACTATTTAAGGGGCCAAAAGTAATGGGACTATCAACTCAAAAGCTATTTCATGGACAGGTGTGGGCTATTCCCTCGTTATTTCATTATCAATTAAGCAGGTAAACGGTCTGGAGTTGATTCTAGGTGTGACATTTGCATTTGGAATCAGTTGCTGTCGACTCTCAATATGAGATCCAAAGAGCTGTCACTATCAGTGAAGCAAGCCATCATTAGGCTGAAAAATGAAAACAAACCCATCAGAGAGATAGCAAAAACATTAAGTGTGGCCAAATCAACTGTTTGGAACATTCTTAAAAAGAAAGAACGCATCGGAGAGCTCAGCAACACCAAAAGACCCGGAAGACCACGGAAAACAACTGTGGTGGATGACAAAATAATTATTTCCCTGGTGAAGAAAAACCCCTTCACAACAGTTGCCCAAATCAAGAACACTCTCCAGGAGGTAGATATATATGTGTCAAAGTCAACAATCAAGAGAAGGCTTCACAAGAGTGAATATAGAGGGTTTACCACAAGATGTAAACCATTGGTGAGCCACAAAAACAGGAAGACCAGATTAGAGTTTGCCAAACAACATCTAAAAAAGCCATTACAGTTCTGGAACAACATCCTATTGACGGATGAGACAAAGATCAACTTGTACCAGAGTGATGGGAAGAGAAGAGAAGGAAAGGAACTGCTCATGATCCAAAACATACCACCTCATCAGTGAAGCATGGTGGTGGTAGTGTCATGGCGTGGGCATGTATGGCTGCCAATGGAACTGGTTCCCTTGTATTTATTGATGATGTGACTGCTGACAAAAGCAGCTAAATGAATTCTGAAGTGTTTCGGGGAATATTATATGCTCATATTCAGTCAAATGCTTCAGAACTCATTGGACAGCGCTTCACAGTGCAGATGGACAATGACCCGAAGCATACTGCAAAAGCAACCAAAGAGTTTTTTAAGGCTAAAAAGTGGAATGTTATGCAATGGCCAAGTCAATCCCCTGACCTGAATCCGATTGAGCATGCATTACACTTGATGAAGACAAAACTGAAGGGAAAATGCCACAAGAACAATCAGGAACTGAATACATTTGCAGTAGAGGCCTGGCAGAGCATCACCAGGGATGAAACCCAACGTCTGGTGATGTCTATGCATTCCAGACTTCAGGCTGTAATAGCCTGCAAAGGATTTGCAACAAAGTATTAAAAAGTGAAAGTTAGATTTAGGATTGTTTAGTTTGTCCCATACTTTTGGCCCCTTAAAAAGTGGGAGGCACATATAGAAACCATTGTAATTCCTACACCGTTCACCTGATTTGGATGTAATTACCCTCAAATTAAATCTGAAAGTCTGCAGTTAAATCACATCTTGTTTGTTTCATTTCAAAGCCATTGTGGTGGTGAATAGAGGACAAAATATGAATATTCTGTCAATGTCCTAATATTTATGGACCTGACTGTATATATATATATATATATATATATATATATATATAGTTCCACAATCAGCCGGCACTCCTTATCAAAAAATCAAATGGCTCCGGTGCCTGTTTATATAAATGAATATGATACGCCAGCGGAACAAACGGCACTCAGAGACTTAGGAGCTTATTCAGACTTGGTCGTTAGCTCTACGAGCTCGCAACCGGGTCGATGTTGCTCCAGTGCGCATGCGCACGACGGAGCCGGCTCCGTCGTGCGCATGCGCGATGGGTGATCCGTCGTTAGGGGTCTCGTAGCAGACGGGGCAAGCTGTCGATGTTGAGTGACAGCTTGCTCAGTTTGCTGGGCAGGCCGTGGGAATGCCCAGGGAAATGGAGGTGTTCCTGTTCGAACGCTTGCCATTTGGGGGCAGCCCCAATGACATCATCAGTGATGTCAGTGGGGAGCTTCCTGCTCAAACAGAGAAGGAAGCTCCCTGGGGCTTAAGGTTGACGAGACCCTACCTTAGGGTCTCGTCGTAAGCCCCGATGGTCGCGATGGTCTTGACCATCGCGACCATCACCCTTAGCAGTCGTTAGAGCTGTGGGTGTTAACCTACAGCCTAATGACCAACATGGAGGCGGCCTTTCAGAACGACCGCTTGCATCCTACAACCGCCTCTGAATGAGGCCCTTAAGTCCAAAACATAAATGTATTCCAGATCAACGTTTCGGGGTCAACGCCCCTTCGTCAGGACCACATACAACCACTCACTTTCCACTGAGCAGTGGTTTTACACTGCTGGGTATATGTTTTTGGTCCACTAGGAAGGAATCATGTTTTTATTGTAACATGTGTACTGGACTATTTACTTATGTCCTGAAACTCATGATCGCGAGTAAAACACTTAACATCTCAGATTATCTAAACTATGGTTAGTTTGTTGCCGGAGAATACACCATATAATTATGGGTTTCATGTCGTGGCCGGATATCATGTGCTCCTCCGGTGGAACGCAAGCACCTTGGCTCCATGACAATGTGCAACAATATTGGTAGCAGGTCGGATGATGTAATCAGTGGGAGGCGTAACTAATCAGGAGTGCTGGTACGCACGCTGAAACTTGTTTGATCAGGTGCATGCGATCTAGGCTGGGATATAGGCGTGTTCCAGGTGAGTGGTGCTTGTAATCACTTCTTTCTTGGCTGGTGTAACAACTAGATGGATATGTAATGTCGTGATAATGGTTCGCTATGGAACTGAAACGTCGATGGAATTAATAAGTATGGCTCTTTGAATGTTATTATTGCCGTAAATGCATGTACCAAGATACAACTGTGATATGGTTGCCTGGATGCAGCTATGGGAAAGTGTCCTAATCGTTGGCTATTAAATAGTTTTTGTTTGGAATGGTGAACATCGTGAGTGCCCCTTCTTTTAGATTTTATGAAGTTCACACAGTATTGGATAGCTGTGTGATTTGGGAACCACCCTTACAATATAACTATACTGAATGTGAGTGCAACTACTAACTAGAGATGTGCGCCGAGCCTCGTGTTTTGGTTTTGGATCTGGATCTCCCCTGGTTTTGGATCTGTTTTGGTTTTGCCAAAACGTGTTTTGTTTTACGGTTTTGATTTTGGACCTGGATTTTTTCTTAAAATATCATAAATACAGCTAAAATCACATACTGTAACATGGGCCTGTTTTTGTTCCTACAGTATTATTAACCTCAATAACATTTATTTCCAGTCATTTCCAATCAATTTTGACCACCTCACAATATTATTTTTTTTCATCTAGTTAAGGCCAAAAGGTTGCATCCAGCTAGCTGGCTGACTAAGCTAAGCAACCCAGTGGGCGGCACTAACATGAGGCAGTTCAGCTTCCAAGTTCCAACATGGATAGTGTGTTATACAGTGTGGGTTGGATACACCAATAGTGCACTTACTGTGACAGCAGTATTGGCAGTGCAGGGTGCTGGCGGTGTGCTCAATGCGAGAGTGCCAGTGGTGTTCTCATTGCAGAAATGCTGTCAGTGTGGCAGTGTTGGCAGAGTGGGGGCCCTGACAGTGTCCTCAATGCATAGTGTCCTCAGTGCAGGAGTGCTGACAGTGTCGGCTGTGCAGGGATGCCCTCGGTGTGGGAGTAGCAGTAGTGCGGTGTCGCTGACAGTCCTCAATACGTGGGGCAATAGTGTGTGGGTGCTGGCAATGTCCTGCAGCGTGGCGGTGGTGTCGGCAAAGCAGGGGTACCAGCGGTGTCCTCAGTGCATGTGTGCTGACAGTGTCGGCAGTGCAGGGGTGTCGGTGGTGTCCTCAGTGTGGGAGTGTCGGCAGTGTCAGCAGTATGGGGTCGCTGACGGTGTCCTCAGTACGTGGGGCAGCAGTGCAGCAGTGCCGGCAGTGTCCTCAGTGCAGGGTGCCGGCAGTGACGGCAGAGCGGGGGTGCCAGCGGTGTCCTCAGTGTGGGGGTCCTGATGGTGGTAGCAGTGCATGGCTGCTGGTGATGTCCTCAATGCAGGGTGCCAGCAGTGTCGGCAGCGGGGGATGCTGCCAGTGGGGGTCGGCAGCAGGGGGTGCCGGCGGTGTCAGGCAGCGGGGATGGGTGGGCAGCATCTTCTTCTCCTTCCTGTGCCCATATTCAATGGGCTTAATGCTGATTGACTGAGAGCCGTGACAGACGGCTCTCTCAGCTAATCAGAGTTAAGTCTGCTCAATACAAAACCTCGCGACCCGACAGCGGGTTCGCAAGGTTTTGCCTCGGGTGGGTTCGGTTCTCTGAGAACCGAACCCGCTCATCTCTACTACTAACGGACACAAGGATATATATATATATATATATATATATATATATATATATATATATGTAATTCCCATCCCTAGAACACAATGTGCAAAGTTTAAGATACGGTAACAGTCCAAGATACTGTTCATAAATGTAGAAAATACAGAGCATTATTTATTCAAGGACCCCTTTTTCCCTCCTATTGTTCTTCACTGTGTATTCTTAGCCCATGTTACCACCTCATTCAGCTTCCTACAAACTGCAAATACAATTTCTTCAAACATGATGAATTGAGTCATTGATAATCAGTTTATTGATGGCCTAATGTGTCACTTCTCTGATTATTAATGAGCTTCCACACTGGTACTGTTCGGGCTGCAGACATTAGGAAGTCAGTTTGAGAAAGCCTAATATGCATTAGAAATTGATTACTTGTCACATCACTAACTTCAGATCTTATTAGTGCTGCAATAGTGACATAGAAAATAGATAGCGACAACGATACTGCACACTAATGAGGCTGCAAACCACTAACGTGATAATAATGTAACACTAAGCAACCATAATCAGTCTTTAATAGCACCGAGTGGTTTGGAAATCTATAAACCATGGCACAAGATATACAGTATAGTCACTTGATGCATAGAACAATGAATTAAAGTGATCTAAGTCCAATAAGGAAATTACACTTTGTTAGTAATCATAACTTACCTGAGTCACTTTTCTTAAGATCAATATTAAGGATGGTTCATTGTTGAGATATTTGTATGTTAGTTTTATTTTCTTTCCCCTAACATGATGCATTTATGGGGTATTTACAAACCACAAAACGCACTGACCTGTATTACTTCTTTATGAACACGGGGATTCGCTGCTCGCAAGGGGGAGAAGGATTGCCAACCATTACTGGCATTGGGTGCAGATCCACCTGGAGCCGGCCCTACTTCCTGGTCTTTGGACATGAACCATAAGGATATTTAATTAGAACCTCTATACACTTCTGCCTATACCGTCTAATATCCTGCCTATACCTTCTAATATCCTGCCTATAAACCTCTAAGGATGACGCTATTTTGCGTACGCAGCCATATAGTAAATAAAGACTCCAGACCTTGAACCTGTGGTTCCAAAGCACAAAGTGATATTTCAAGTAAAAGTACAGTCAGTTACACGCTATGATCTAAGTACAATTTAGCGCAAAGAATTATACAGACTCAAGTACAGTTATACATACGCAGCGCTCTGGGCCAGATGTAGGCATCAGCAAGAAACCCCCGTCTATCAGCATTCACCAAGAAGACTCAGACTAGGGTCACAACACACACGTTTATACTCTCACAGAAACAGACAACACAATAGAGAGGCTTGTCGCTGATGCCATTGGTTCCCAAGGAGGATGCATCTGTTGCAGAGCATTTAACAGGTTGATTCAAATAGACACAGTCCAGCCTCTAACAACTGGTTGACTCTGGTTTCCTGTCTCATGCACATCCTAACAGTTGGTCATATAATGTACATTTCGGTGCTTTAAGTCTCTGCGGTCCATAAGTTGAGAATGCATGTTGCGATCTTCACACTGACGATACCAGAATGCTGTTGAAAGAGTGCAGATCAGTATAATATCAAACATGAGTTACTTATCATGTATTAAACCTTAGCTGCCAAATAACCTTTATTTCACAACAACTATAATAAATGAACAAACTTGAATCTTATACTTTAAAGCTTATGAGACCTTTTATGTGAATATGTACTGTGTAAGTATTTGGGGTTTGATATAAAGACGCTAGTTAACTTGGGGCAGATGCGTGCGCATGAAGCTAATAAACAGCGTTTTCATACAGGATCTTATGCATTCGCTAATATGTGACTAGTTAACAGCGCAATTGTGCGTATTTATGTGTGTATGAGAAATGGTGTAAGATGCAATCGCATGATGCTAATAGTAACATCGCCATATGTACTTAAGTGTGAGTTTAGCTAAAATGGCGCTGGGCAGCCATTCGCAAAATGGCATTTTGCGATCTGATTTACAAGATGGCATCTTGCGGCCAGTCGCAAGATGGCGTCGTTACGACCTAATTCATTATCCACATCTCTTTAAACTCCCTGCCCACCTCCTATAGGCTTCCTCCCTAGCTCAGGTATCCGTGCCATTACTACACTCTATTCATATCAGTCCCCCAAAATAATCTCACCTCCATGCTACAGCAACCCTGATAATCTTATTCACATCTCTCCCACAAATGCTGTCCCTTTATCCTGTACCCTCTGGAATGCCAGATCGGTCTGTAATAAACTGGTCTTCACACATGACCTTCTCGTCCCCAACTCCTTACATCTCCTAGCCATTACTGAAACCTGGATTTCACCCTCTGACACCACTTCTCCTGCAGCTCTCTCCTCTAGGGCCTCCCCTTCTCTCACACCCCCCAGCCTGGGGGTCGCCATGGTGGTGATAATGGGTTCCTTCTATCCCCCGGTTACTCCTACCAGCTAATAACCCATGTACCATCCCTTACATTCTCCACATTTGAGGTTCATGCTATACGCCCCTTCCAACCAGTACAGCTTCGAGTAGCTGTCATTTACCGTCCCCCCGGCCCTCCCTCCATATTCATTTACAACTTCGCGTTCTGGCTCCCTCACTTTCTCTCCTCAGATCTTCCCTCCATTATCCTAGGTGACTTTAATATTCCAGTTGATATCCTCACAGAATCCTCTGCCTCTAAACTCCTTACCCTCACATTTTCATTTGGTCTCATCCAATGGACCTCGTCACCCTCCCATGTTAGTAGACACTCACTTGATTTGGTCTTCACTCACTGTTGTGATATTTCTGACTACTCCAATACCCCATTCCCCCTCTCTGACCATTACCTTCTCATCTAACTTATCCCTCTCTCCTTTCTTTCCTCTACCTCCTAAGGCTACCATTACAAAGAGTAACATTGAGGCTATCTTTTTCCGCCTGACTCGCTTCTTTCCCTATCCTTTCATCTGCCCTGAACAAGCCACTTCCCTATACAATATTGCTCTTGACTCTGTTGCACTGGCAAACACCCTCGCAGATCCACACCTCAACCATGGCATTACAAATGCCCCAGATACCTGCAAATGTGTTAATAAATCACTGAGTGATAGTGGATGAAATAATGCTCTAAGGCAGACTTCCTCTATTTGAAATGTATGCTCTCATCCTACAGTGCTGCCCTGTCCCTCTATAAACAATAATTTTTTAAGAACCTCATCTCCCAATCCTCAACCCCCCAGCATCTCTTTGTCACTTTCAACTCCCTCCTCCTCCTTGCCTTCTCTCCTCACTCTCTGCCCTTGACTTTGCCACCTAGTTTACATCTAAAATTGACTTCATATGTTAGGACATCATATTCCACCAGACCCTCTGCACTCCACCCCCTCTTTTCCCAGACCACCCCTCCCCATCCATCTTACCAACTCTGACATCCTTCTCCCTTATATCTGGAGAGGAAGTCATGGCCCTCATACGGTCCTCCCCCCTTCCACCTCCTTTGACCCTAACCATTCCCGCCTCTTCTGCTACCTCTCTCCTTCTGAATGTTCCCATCTTGTCCACCTCCTCAATCTCTCCCTCTCACAGGGCACTGTCCCTTCTGCATTCAAACATGCCCTTGTCTCCCCCATTCTTAAAAAACCTACCCTTGATCCTAACACACTCTCCAACTACTGACCTTGCTTCCAAACTCCTTGAGAATATTGTTTACAACCATCTTACCACCTTACTTTTCTCCCACTCCCTCCTTGACTCATTTCAATCTGGCTTCCATTCTCTCCACTCCACTGACACTGCCCTCACAAAAGTCAGTAATGACCTCTTTGCTGCCAAATCCAAGGATCACGACTCTCTGTTCATTCTCCTTGACCTCTCTGCTGCTTTTGACACTTTGAATCACCCTATCCTTCTGCAAATCCTTAACTCCCTTGGTCTACATGACACTTTCCTCTCTTGACTGTCCTCCTACCTATCTGACTGTTCCTTCCCTGTCTCCTCTAAAGGCTCCCCCCTTCCACTAACAGTAGGTGTTCCCCAAGGTTCTGTTCTTGGACCTCTCATATTCTTTCTATATACGTCCTCCTTAGGTGAACTCATCAACTTTTTCGACCTCCAAAATCATCTCTATGCTGATTATACTCAGATTCACCTTTCCTCCTCTGTTCTCCCCCCATCTTTCCTCACCCATATCTCCAACTGTCTCTCTGCTATCTCTTCCTCGATGTCCCAGCGCTTTCTTAAACTTAGCCTTAGTCTAAGACTGAGCTGATCATCTTTCCACCATACTGCATAGCCCCATCTCCCACAATTTCATTATCAATTGATGACACAACTATCTCCTCTAGCCCCAAAGTGTGCTCTCAAGTTATCCTTGACTTCTCCCTCTCCTTCAAACTACACATTCAGCACCTGTTGCAGTCCTGTCATTTCCATCTCAAAAATATTTCCACGATCAGACCCTTTGTAGCCCTGGATGCTACTAAAACCCTCATCCACTCACTGGACATAGCCAGATTGGACTACTGTAACTCCTCCTATCTGGCCTCCCAGACTCCCACCTTTCTCTACTCCAATCTGTCCTCAATGCTGCTGCTCGGTTAATTTTCCACTCCAAACGTTCTACAGCTGCATCTCCCCTCCTTCAAGCCCTACACTGGCTCCCCTTCCTCTTCAGAACCCAATTCAAGGTTCTAACACTCACTTACAAAACCCTCACCCAATCCTCTCCCATTTACATATTTGAACCCATCTCCCTTTACACTCCTGCCTGTCTACTTCGCTCAACAATTGCATGCCGCCTCTACTTCATCCCACTCCCACCTCCAAGATTTTGCCAGTGCTGCTCCCTACCAGACAGGAAGAAAAGAGCATGTAGTAATAGGTTAGGATGAGAGCTGGAAGGCCTTGATAAAGTAGTGGGTCTTGAGAGCCCATTTAAAGATTTGTCGCGAGGTGGAGAGTCTCCCTATCAGACTCTCCACCTCTCTACAAATCTTTAAATGGGCTCTCAAGACCCACTACTTTATCAAGGCCTTCCAGCTCTCATCCTAACCTGCTACTACATGCTCTTTCCTTCCTGTCTACCCCATCTGTGTCACGCCTGTTTGTCTGCCCCTCCCCTTTACAATATAAGCTCTTATGTGCTTCTCCTTACTTATACTTTCTTCTACTCATTACTCCCCACAAGGGCACCTAACACTTGATTGCTGACTCCATGCTGCTTATTTTCACTGTTATAATCGCTAATGCAGCAATGTGTATAAACCATGTCCTTGTCTTGCATTGTATTATACTGTAAGTCCCTGGTTTCTTGTTGACTTATTTGTTTATGTACTTTGTAAGGCGCTGCGGAATATTTGCGGTGTCATATAAATAAAGGATAATAATAATAAATATGAAAATAAGGAAGCACAAAGGACTATGCCGGCGCTATACAAAGAAATGTTAATAAATCTTTTCATTCCTTTTAGAAGTATCTTTGTAAGGTTTTCCTGATTTTACTGACAAGTCAGCACATGAAAATATATAAGTAATTATGCTACTGTTTTATATATATATATATATATATATATATATATATACGAGGGTTGTTCAAAAAGTAATGCCTAAATGCTCATAACTCTGAAATAATATGCAACATTTATTTGAAACTTTGTCAGTTTGTAGTTTAATATGTCTGCTAACTATATATGTAGTTTTGCTTAGGTAGTCCAAGAAATACCATGGAATCCAAGATGAAACAAAGAGCCGTCATTGAATTTCTGGAAAAATGGCTGCAGTGCTACAGAAATCCACAGAAGACTGAAAAAAAAGTGTATGGTGAGCGTACAATTGACTATAGCAATGTCAGAAGGTGGATGAAGCATTTTCAATTGGGCGAATAGTCCATGTGCGACAAACCTTGTGGTGGCAGACCATCAACTGCCGTGACAGCAGAGAACCAACACAAAGTCAATACCATGATTCAGAAAGACCATTGTGTGACCATCAGAGATATCAGTGATGAACTTGAATGTAGCCAAGGCACTGTAAAAATACTAATCAATGATTTGGGATATCGTAAAGTGTGTTCTAAATGGGTTCCAAAGCAATTAACCAGGGATCATAAGGCCCAGAGGGTGAAAGTGTGCAATGACCTTTGATCAACTTTGAAGCCAACCCTGAGACATTTTTGGAAAATGTCATTACAGGAGATGAGACCTGGGTATTCCTTTATGACCCAGAAACAAAGGCCCAATCAAAGCAATGGAAACACCTAAGTTCACCTAGGCCAAAAAAGTTTAAATCACAGCGATCCGTAAACAAAGTCATGGCCACATTCTTCTGGGATTGCCGAGGTGTTATTCTCATCGATTACTTGGAACAAAGCCAATCAATCAACAGTGATCGATACATTATTACATTTAAGAAGCTGAAAGAAGCCATCCGCAATAAAAGGTCAACAATTCGACTGTCAAATGTCATCTTACACCACGACAATGCCAGACCTCACACTTCAATGGCAACATCTGCGGCCATTGCCAAAATGGGGTGGACAATAATGCCACATGCACCATACACTCCTGATTTGGCCTCTTCTGACTTTAATCTGTTTGGCCCTCTCAAAAACTGTTACCATGGTCAACATTTTGAAGACAAAGAGGTTGTTAAAAAAGCCATACGTTCCTGGGTCAAACACCAACCACTGGAATTTTTCCAAAGTGGATTCACAGCTTGGGTTGAGAGGTATAGAAAATGTTTGAGGGCAGATGGTGAATTTTTGGAGCAGAGTCATTCTGTTACTAAGACTTCAAAGTATTTTACTGCAAATTTTCAAATCTGTATCTATAATAAAATTTGAGTTGCGAGCATTTAGGCATTACTTTTTGAACAACCCTCATATACAGTCAGGTCCATAAATATTGGGACATTGACAGAATTTTCATATTTTGGCCTCTATTCACCACCACAATGGCTTTGAAATGAAACAAACAAGATGTGATTTAACTGCAGACTTTCAGATTTAATTTGAGGTTAATTACATCCAAATCAGGTGAACGGTGTAGAAATTACAACGGTTTCTATATGTGCCTCCCACATTTTAAGGGGCCAAAAGTAATGGGACAAACTAAACAATCCTAAATCTAACTTTCACTTTTTAATACTTTGTTGCAAATCCTTTGCAGGCAATTACAGCCTGAAGTCTGGAACGCATAGACATCACCAGACGCTGGGTTTCATCCCTGGTGATGCTCTGCCAGGCCTCTACTGCAAATGTCTTCAGTTCCTGATTGTTCTTGGGGCATTTTCCCTTCAGTTTTGTCTTCATCAAGTGGAATGCATGGTCAATCGGATTCAGGTCAGGGGATTGACTTGGCCATTGCATAACATTCCACTTTTTAGCCTTAAAAAACTCTTTGTTTGCTTTTGCAGTATGCTTCGGGTCATTGTCCATCTGCACTGTGAAGCGCTGTCCAATGAGTTCTGAAGTATTTGACTGAATATGAGCATATAATATTGCCTGAAACACTTCAGAATTCATTCTGCTGCTTTTGTCAGCAGTCACATCATCAATAAATGCAAGGGAACCAGTTCCATTGGCAGCCATACATGCCCACGCCATGACACTACCACCACCATGCTTCACTGATGAGGTGGTATGTTTTGGATCATGAGCAATTCCTTTCCTTCTCTTCTCTTCCCATCACTCTGGTACAAGTTGATTTTTGTCTCATCTGTCCATAGGATGTTGTTCCAGAACTGTAATGGCTTTTTTAGATGTTGTTTGGCAAGCTCTAATCTGGTCTTCCTGTTTTTGTGGCTCACCAATGGTTTACATCTTGTGGTGAACCCTTTATATTCACTCTTGTGAAGTCTTCTCTTGATTGTTGGCTTTGACAAATATACATCTACCTCCTGGAAAGTGTTCTTGATTTGGCCAACTGTTGTGAAGGGGTTTTTCTTCACCAGGGAAATAATTATTTTGTCATCCACCACAGTTGTTTTCCGTGGTCTTCCAGGTCTTTTGGTGTTGTTGAGCTCTCCGGTGCGTTCTTTCTTTTTAAGAATGTTCCAAACAGTTGATTTGGCCACACCTAATGTTTTTGCTATCTCTCTGATGGGTTTGTTTTGATTTTTCAGCCTAATGATGGCTTGCTTCACTGATAGTGACAGCTCTTTGGATCTCATATTGAGAGTTGATAGCAACTGATTCCAAATGCAAATGTCACATCTAGAATCAACTCCAGACCTTTTACCTGCTTCCTTAATAATGAAATAATGAGGGAATAGCTCACACCTGTCCATGAAATAACTTTTGAGTTGATAGTCCCATTACTTTTGGTCCCTTAAAAAGTGGGAGGCACATATTGAAACTGTTGTAATTCCTACACCATTCACCCGATTTGGATGTAATTACCCTCAAATTAAATCTGAAAGTCTGCAGTTAAAGCACATCTTGTTTGTTTCATTTCAAAACCATTGTGGTGGTGAATAGAGGCCAAAATCTGAAAATTTTGTCAATGTCCCAATATTAATGGACCTGACTGTATATATATATCTATCTATATATATAGAAAGGGTTTGAAGACGCACACATCACTCAAAGTAATCCATATGGAGTGCTCAGATAACATCTATAAATAGCAACAAAGTCCAAATAGGGACAAATCCAGCACAACCCGATAAGTCCCGACAGCAGCCGTTTCGCCCCCAGTCCCTTGACGAAGGAGGCGAAACGGCTGCTGTCAGGACTTATCGGGTTGTGAGCATGGCTCCACGAGCCCATTGGAGGCTATTTACTATGTGCTAAGTATATTTTTTGTGCTATATGGCTATTTATCCCTGTTGATGTCTTTTTATTAAATATTTTTCCTACTGGATGTGCTGGATTTGTCCCTTTTTGGACTTTGCTACTATCTATCTATCTATCTATCTATCTATCTATCTATCTATCTATATACAAATATAGAAGACTTACACTCACACCAATTATAGCAAGCCAACACCGGGGTGCCACATGGATTTTTTAGGATCCAGAAATAGAAAAACTAAAATTATAGACATCACTCACAATAATATCTGTGGAAAAAAAGACAAAACAAGAATACACAGACTAAGTCTCTCAGGCTTCAAATTACGTGGCATACAGATGTATAGATAAAACTTTGTATACAGTATATACTAGCACAAAACAGCTGGTTACTAAAAAATGTACAGTAATATAAAGAATACATAAATATATCTTACTAAGTTAGTGAACTCCAATAGGCTAAATGCACCACACACGGTCATAAATAGGTGTATATGCATGCCTATCAATCACATATACAGACAAGAAAAGGGGCACGTGACCATGGTCGCTACCGCACATCACTGGTAACTAGAACAAGATAAATACAGACATCAGATAACCCATAGTATCAATGACTTCAACATCTAATACATCATATACACTAAAGCATATACCTTAATATGGTAATGGTGGGTGATCAAACACTTAAGCTCTGCAGTACGCTGAGACCAGCACTTTGCAAGGAAGGAATAGATGCTCAAATGGTCCAGTGTAGCTAAACAACCAAACAGAATATGCAGAAACACAAATCAACAGAAGATCAGACAACTTGCGTATCCGCTATAATCATACAAGGGACAAGCCAAATGTACTCACAAACCAAGATCAAAGAGGGAGCCTGCAAAAGCTCAGTACATCTGACGCTCCTGCATACGTCAGACACCAGTGTGTATGCGGCTGAGACAACTCATCCCGCTATTTAAGCCAGGTCTTCCGGACGTACGACACGTGACACGCACGCCGGCGTGCAGTAATCCATTGTAACCATGGAAACAAACTGGCTTGCATTCCATGTCACTAATAACACTACCGCCTCCTCAAAAGGTGTCTGCCCAAATAGAATCACATGTGCGAGTAGCCCAATCATAGACACGAGTTCAGCATAAACACTAGACAGGGACGTGTAACGCAGGCAGCATAACAGTACCTGCCTGTCATAACAACAAACGCCACTAGACAAATGAATGCAACGTAGGACCTGAATGCTCTGCCACTCTACATAAAAAACTAAAACCAACACTGCCCGTCTGGAATGCTAGCTACCCAATACATAAAAAAAAAGTTTAAATTTTTCTGTTATCTGGATAGGTCTGACTGGTAGTATCTTGGGCATTGGGTCTCGGGCTTCTTTTCGTGGCTCTAGCACTGTTTTGTCAGTGTATTTTTTGTACAATCTTATTTTTTTTATGTATTGGGTAGCTAGCATTCCAGAAGGGCAATGTTGGTTTTAGTTTTTTATTTAGAGTGGCAGAGCATTCAGGTCCTACATTGCATTCATTTGTCTAGTGGCGTTTGTTGTTATGACAGGCAGGTACTGTTATGCTGCCTGCGTTACACGACCCTGTCTAGTGTTTATGCTGAACTCGTGTCTATGATTGGGCTACTCGCACATGTGATTCTATTTGGGCAGACACCTTTTGAGGAGGCGGTAGTGTTATTAGTGACATGGAATGCAAGCCAATTTGTTTCCTTGGTTACAATGGATTACTGCACGCCGGCGTGCGTGTCATGTGACGTACGTCCGGAAGACCTGGCTTAAATAGCGGGATGAGTTGTCTCAGCCGCATACACACTGGTGTCTGACGTATGCAGGAGCGTCAGATGTACTGAGCTTTTGCAGCTCCCTCTTTGATCTTGGTTGGTGAGTACATTTGGCTTGTCCCTTGTATGATTATAGCGGATACGCAAGTTGTCTGATCTTCTGTTGATTTGTGTTTCTGCATATTCTGTTTGGTTGTTTAGCTACACTGGACCATTTGAGCATCTATTCCTTCCTTGCAAAGTGCTGGTCTCAGCGTACTGCAGAGCTTAAGTGTTTGATCACCCACCATTACCATATTAAGGTATATGCTTTAGTGTATATGATGTATTAGATGTTGAAGTCATTGATACTATGGGTTATCTGATGTCTGTATTTATCTTGTTCTAGTTACCAGTGATGTGCGGTAGCGACCATGGTCACGTGCCCCTTTCCTTGTCTGTATATGTGATTGATAGGCATGCATATACACCTATTTATGACCGTGTGTGGTACATTTAGCCTATTGGAGTTCACGAACTTAGTAAGATATATTTATGTATTCTTTATATTACTGTACATTTTTTAGTAACCAGCTGTTTTGTGCTAGTGTATACTGTATACAAAGTTTTATCTATACATCTGTATGCCACGTAATTTGAAGCCTGAGAGACTTAGGGCCTGATTCAGACCCACTCGCGAGCGGCTGTCAGCTCGCAAGTGGGTCGATGTTCTGGACTGAGCATGCGCACGACGGAGGGAGCTCCGTCATGCGCATGCGCCAGACGCGACGAGCGAAGGAAAGTCCTTCGCTCGTTGTGTCCGATCAAAGGGGGCGTGCTGTCAATGTTGATTGACAGCACGCCCCCTTTGGTAGGCGTGCCGGGGGCGTGCCTCCCTGACGAGGGCGTTCCCACGGGAACGCCTCCCGTCAAAAGCCGGCCACTGACATCACTAGTGATGTCAGTGGGAGTGATTTTGGCTCTGATAGAGCCAAAATCACTCCGGAGCTTGCGGTTGAAAACCTCAACCGCAGGCTCCGGCTCGCAATTTCGATGGTCGCGATGGTCTCGACCATCGCGGCCATCAAAATGCACGCTCGTATAGCCTGTGGGTGGTGACCCACAGCTATACGAGCGTCCAGAAGGATGCTCCATTTTCATGGAGCCCGGCCCTCATTCAGAGCGTGCGCTCTGCTCAGAGCGTACGGCTCTGAAAGAGGGCCTTAGTCTGTGTATTCCTGTTTTGTCTTTTTTTCCACAGATATTATTGTGAGTGATGTCTATAATTTTTTGAATCATGTACGATGTGTTGTCCTGAGGAAGGTCCGTCAGGGACCGAAACGTTGACGACAATTATTCAGACTCATTTTTTGGAAGATTTACTCCTTTCTATAACACGGCTTTCTATAGCCTTAATAAACTACAAGTGATTTTTGGAGAGTGCCCTTGTCTACGACATTCGTTTTTCTATTTCTGGATCCTTATAAATCCATGTGGCACCCTGGTGTTGGCTTGCTATAATTGGTGTGAGTGCAAGTCTTCTATATTTGTATTTCTATTTGGTCCTCGCCAGTTATGGGCTAGTACCAGTCTTGACACCCACCTATTATTAACTCTACAATTATTATTTTTTATCTGGTGGAATTTGGAACATTTATAGGATACACAGTCGGGTTATTCCAATACCCCGTATACACCAGCAGCATGGCCTCTGGAGGCATAGGTCTTATGGACGAAGGTCTGTTATCTCAAGCAGAGCAAGGGATCGTCTCCTTTACTGATGATGAAGTTGAACGGCTACTGTTTGATAAACTGGATTTTGATACATTGCCAGCTGAAACATCTGCAGATGTCTTTTATAAAGTACTTAAATTACGCAGACGTGAAATTGATCTATCACTTCACGGACAGTTTCTTTTGGAGTACCATCGTCGTAAGCATATTCCTAGAGGATTTCGTATTTCCAACATCCCTACACTCAGTCGTAACAATCCAGTATTCTGCAGCCGCTGGTGCGGCATTCTCAACAAATGTTCATTAGACCTTATCATTTTGGTAATCGAGGAAGCTAGTAATGAACTAATTAAAGTAAAAGTTGAAATTGAACAAATTAATTTGACAGCGTTACCTATACTTAAGTCTGATAAAAGTGTTGATTGGATCGAGAGACTACAACACCAGATTAATGAATACACTAAGGATTTAACTTCCTTTAAGAGAAAAAAGTTATCTACAGTTACTACTGACTACCAATCCCACACAGTTTATCGCTGGCTCCTTGGAGATAACACCTCTGGGAGAGGTAATCGTCAAGCACGGGTCTTTAGAAGACGGCGACAACCTTATTTTCCCACTGAGTCTGGATCATCTTTTTCGGCTTCTGACCAAGAGTCCCATGACCTAAGGGGCTCTACCAGTCGGGGTAATTTTTTAGAATTGGGTCCCAGCAGGAACAACACATCCTCAGAGATCAGTGGAATTGGAGATATCGAAATCGGAGGCCACACCCGAGGAGGGGCAGATACAAAAAGGAGGACGCGACGAAGGAGGATGTAGATAACGTCATCAATTTGTCTAGCTATACCCTTAAGGATCCTGAGATTAAGCTGCTCGCAAAGGGACTTTCGTTTGTTCCTCCATTCAAACATTGTGAATTTGATAGTAGAATTGATCTATACAAATTTGGGAGGAATTTAAGATTAAAAGAATTTTTTGCAGATAATACTCAAGTTCAGGGTAATAAACCTTTTAAAAGTAAATCTAAGTTCGACCCACAATCAAACAACACCAGTCTTAATACATATTTGAGATTGGTTGAACATGATATGTCTACGATTCCACCAACTAAGTGTTTTGACAATTTATCCATTCCAGAGAGGCAAGCATTAACAGCACTTCGTGACAATCCTAATTTAGTTATTCGTACAGCAGATAAAGGGAGTGCGATTGTTGTACAAGACTGGGATAAATACGATACGGAAGTTATGAGGCAGTTATCCGACTCCTCGGTTTACAAGCGACTTGAATTCAATCCAATCGACCAAATTAAATCTAAAGTGGACCAGGTTCTCCTCCAAGGACTACAAAATAATTGGCTTGACAGTGATGAATTTAATTTTCTATCTGTGGGTAAACCTAGGTGCCCAATCTTATATACGTTACCGAAGATCCACAAGTCCCTAGATAATCCACCAGGCAGGCCGATTATCGCAGCTCAGGGCTCTGTACTACAGCCCTTAGCAATTTTTGTGGACTTGCTTTACAACCATTCGTGCATGCCTGCCCTAGCTATATAAGAGACACTGGAGATTTTCTTAAACAATTGAAGAATTTTGGGCCTATTGAGGATAATGTCTTTCTTGATACGATGGACGTCAATTCTTTATACACTGTAATACCTCACGAGTATGGTCTTGAGACGATCAAGTTCCAGTTACAGAACCGTAAGGGAGCACGCATACCCACTGAATTTCTAGTGGACCTTGCCAGTCTAGTACTGTATCATAATCATTTTCTATATAAAGACGCCTACTATTTGCAGCTGTGTGGGATGGCAATGGGGTCGAATTTGGCCCCGGCCTATGCTAATCTCTGTATGGCGAGGTATGAATCAGAATTTATTTATCCGCAGTACGGCACCTGTATTATGTTTTACCGTAGGTTTATCGACGATATTTTCATACTTTGGAATGGCACAAAAGCCTTTATAGATATGGTCGACTCATTAAATACGCTAAACAGTCCCATCAGATTTACTTTTCAAATTGAAGATACCACTATAAATTTTCTTGATGTGGCTATTACCAAAGAGAATGGACGTTTAGGTACATCATTATACCAAAAACCAACGGATAGAAATTTGGCGCTGTGGCCGACGAGTTTCCATCCTCCAGCATTGAAGAACAACTTGCCGATCTCTCAATATTTAAGAGTGATGAGGATAAATAGTGATTCTATTAATAGGGACAGGCAACTTCAATAAATGACCTATAAATTTAAAGAGAGAGGCTACAAGTCTGCTATATTAAAACGATGTTTGGAAAAAGCACAAAAATCTTCGCAACATCATGTAATGAGGCGTCTCCCGTGGTATCAAAAGAACATCGCCAGATTTTTATTACCAAGTTTGACGACCATGCATCTGCCACTCAAAAGGCATTAAGAAGACACTGGCCAATTTTGTCTAGTGATCGACAATTACCATTTAAACACACGGGACCTCCCATGATGGCCTATAAGAAGCGACCTAGTCTCAAACAGTTGCTGTTGCGCCCCACTACTTTTCCGCAAGATAGAACTTCTTTTCAGGAAATCATGACTGCTAGACCTGGAAGTTTCTCTTGTTTTTCGTGTATTACTTGTACCTCAATGCTGACCGGTCCCTCTTTCCCACCTCCCCATTCAGGCAAGAAAATTATTATCAAGTATCATCTACATTGCACATTGGACTTTTTGATTTATATTTTGATTTGTCCCTGTGGACCATATTACGTTGGTCTCACGTCTCGAAGATTCCGAGACCGAATGGCGAACCATCGGGCTTCCATCAGGGCAGCATTGAGCACTGGATCTTCAGATAAGCCGGTAGCCAGACACTTTTTAGATAAAAGACACCAGTTGGCAAGCCTGAAATGCAAGCTCATTGATTGGGTTCCCCCTCCGAAATTGGGTGGCGACCGACTTCAACTATTGAAACAACGCGAAAGTTACTGGATACATCGTTTGGACACTGTGGCCCCTAAAGGCCTTAATGAAAACAATCCTCTTAATGTATTTCTTTAAATTATTTACTTTGGTGGTGTTTGATTCTTCACTGAGGTGTAACCTGAGGTGAGGTTGTTTTTGGGAACTTTTTGGAATTGTTATATATTTTTTGCGCATATTTTTTACACACTATTGAGGATCTTGTGGATGATTTCCGTTTTCTTTTTTTTGGTTTGCTTTCTGTTTTTTCATTGTTTATTCATTTATTATTTTTTTCCATTCTTTCTATTTTTTTTCCTATTTGATTGCTTTTATGTTTACACTAGTCTTTTGTTTATCTGAACTCGGGTGTACTTACTTTATTTATTATTTTGTATTATTTCATTTTATTTTGTATTTTTCATTTTTTTGTTTTATTTTGTACCTTCTATTTGATTTTTGATCTGTTTTTTCATCAAAAAATTTTTTCATTAGATATTTTGTCCACATGTGAGCGATCTAGCAATGTAGGTAGCGACACTTAGACCCATCTTATTTATTAAAATATTAACATTTTTCTGTTATCTGGATAGGTCTGACTGGTAGTATCTTGGGCATTGGGTCTCGGGCTTCTATTCGTGGCTCTAGCACTGTTTTGTCAGTGTATTTTTTGTACAATCTTATTTTTTTATGTATTGGGTAGCTAGCATTCCAGACGGGCAGTGTTGGTTTTAGTTTTTTATTTAGAGTGGCAGAGCATTCAGGTCCTACGTTGCATTCATTTGTCTAGTGGCGTTTGTTGTTATGACAGGCAGGTACTGTTATGCTGCCTGCATTACACGTCCCTGTCTAGTGTTTATGCTGAACTCGTGTCTATGATTGGGCTACTCGCACATGTGATTCTATTTGGGCAGACACCTTTTGAGGAGGCGGTAGTGTTATTAGTGACATGGAATGCAAGCCAGTTTGTTTCCATGGTTACAATGGATTACTGCACGCCGGCGTGCGTGTCATGTGACATACGTCCAGAAGATCTGGCTTAAATAGCGGGATGAGTTGTCTCAGCTGCATACACACTGGTGTCTGACGTATGCAGGAGCGTCAGATGTACTGAGCTTTTGCAGGCTCCCTCTTTGATCTTGGTTGGTGAGTACATTTGGCTTGTCCCTTGTATGATTATAGCGGATACGCAAGTTGTCTGATCTTCTGTTGATTTGTGTTTCTGCATATTCTGTTTGGTTGTTTAGCTACACTGGACCATTTGAGCATCTATTCCTTCCTTGCAAAGTGCTGGTCTCAGCGTACTGCAGAGCTTAAGTGTTTGATCACCCACCATTACCATATTAAGGTATATGCTTTAGTGTATATGATGTATTAGATGTTGAAGTCATTGATACTATGGGTTATCTGATGTCTGTATTTATCTTGTTCTAGTTACCAGTGATGTGCGGTAGCGACCATGGTCACGTGCCCCTTTCCTTGTCTGTATATGTGATTGATAGGCATGCATATACACCTATTTATGACCGTGTGTGGTACATTTAGCCTATTGGAGTTCACGAACTTAGTAAGATATATTTATGTATTCTTTATATTACTGTACATTTTTTAGTAACCAGCTGTTTTGTGCTAGTATATACTAGGGGTGAGCGGGTTCGGATTTCTGAAATCCGAACCCCCCGAGCCCCCCGATACGAGTCCGATCCGAGTCAGGCTCGACTTTTCCCGCCTGACTCGGATCTGAAATCGAGGCAAAATGTCATCATCCCGACTTCCGAGTCTCGCGGGTTTTGGATCCTATATAAGGTACCAGCGTCGGCGCCATTTTCTCACTCGGCTGTGGACAGTGAAGAGGGAGGGTGGGAGTTAGGGCTGGCTGGGCTGTGTAGTGTAGTGTAGTGTTGTGCTGCTGTTGTCCACTACTTCAAAGTCCATAGGGGCTGGCTGTGTTGTGCTGTGCTGCTGTTGTTAATAGGGGCTGTGTCCACTACTTCAAAGTCCATAGGGGCTGGCTGGACTGTGTTGTGCAGTCAGTTCTCCATAGGGGCTGTGTCCACTCCAAAGTCCTGTGCAGTGTCCCAGTCCTAAAGGGGTGCTGTAGTGTTGTCCAGGGGGTGCTCTGTCCATCAGGGGTGCTCCCCCCAAGTGCTAATGGCTTGACCGTTAAAGGGTGCTGTAACCCCAAAAGTACACTCCAGTCCAAACCAAAAAAAAAATTATTTTCTGTGTTTGTGAATTGTGTGCGCAGTAGCCGCACGTGCATCAACAAAGTAGTGCCAAGCGTGCGCCTGTGTCATAAGTAAAGGGCCGGCTGGCTTGACCGTTAAAGGGTGCTGTAACCCCCAAAGTACACTCCAGTCCAAACAAAAAAAAAATTATTTTCTGTGTTTGTGAATTGTGTGCGCAGTAGCCGCACGTGCTTCAACAAAGTAGTGCCAAGCGTGCGCCTGTGTCATAAGTAAAGGACCGGCTGGCTTGACCGTTAAAGGGTGCTGTAACCCCCAAAGTACACTCCAGTCCAAACCAAAAAAAAAATTATTTTCTGTGTTTGTGAATTGTGTGCGCAGTAGCCGCACGTGCATCAACAAAGTAGTGCCAAGCGTGCGCCTGTGTCATAAGTAAAGGGCCGGCTGGCTTGACCGTTAAAGGGTGCTGTAACCCCCAAAGTACACTCCAGTCCAAACCAAAAAAAAAATTATTTTCTGTGTTTGTGAATTGTGTGCGCAGTAGCAGCACGTGCATCAACAAAGTAGTGCCAAGCGTGCGCCTGTGTCATAAGTAAAGGGCCGGCTGGCTTGACCGTTAAAGGGTGCTGTAACCCCCAAAGTACACTCCAGTCCAAACCAAAAAAAAAATTATTTTCTGTGTTTGTGAATTGTGTGCGCAGTAGCAGCACGTGCATCAACAAAGTAGTGCCAAGCGTGCGCCTGTGTCATAAGTAAAGGGCCGGCTGGCTTGACCGTTAAAGGGTGCTGTAACCCCAAAGTACACTCCAGTCCAAACCAAAAAAAAAATTATTTTCTGTGTTTGTGAATTGTGTGCGCAGTAGCCACACGTGCATCAACAAAGTAGTGCCATGCGTGCACCTGTGTCATAAGTAAAGGGCCGGCTGGCTTGACCGTTAAAGGGTGCTGTAACCCCGAAAGTACACTCCAGTCCAAACCAATAAAAAAATTATTTTCTGTGTTTGTGAATTGTGTGCGCAGTAGCCGCACGTGCATCAACAAAGTAGTGCCAAGCGTGCGCCTGTGTCATAAGTAAAGGGCCGGCTGGCTTGACAGTTAAAGGGTGCTGTAACCCCCAAAGTACACTCCAGTCCAAACAAAAAAAATATATATTTTCTGTGTTTGTGAATTGTGTGCGCAGTAGCCGCACGTGCATCAACAAAGTAGTGCCAAGCGTGCACCTGTGTCATAAGTAAAGGGCCGGCTGGCTTGACCGTTAAAGGGTGCTGTAACCCCCAAAGTACACTCCAGTCCAAACCAAAAAAAAAATTATTTTCTGTGTTTGTGAATTGTGTGCGCAGTAGCCACACGTGCATCAACAAAGTAGTGCCAAGCGTGCGCCTGTGTCATAAGTAAAGGGCCGGCTGGCATGACCGTTAAAGGGTGCTGTAACACCCAAAGTACACTCCAAACCAAAAAAAAAAATATTTTCTATGTTTGTGACTTGTGTGCACTGTGGCTGCACGTGCATCAACAAAGGAGCAGCACCAAGCGTGCGCCTGTGTCCCATAAGTAAAGAGCCGGCTGGCTCTTTTCTTAAAGGGTGGTGTAACCCACAAAGTACACTACTCTCCTGCAAAAATAAAAAAATATTTTCTGTGTTTGTGTGCGCTTTAGTTGCACGTATATATCAATATAACATAAATGGAGGACCAAACTTTCTCCGATAAAAATAAAATAGGGAAAGATCAAGAACCACTTCTTCCTAGTGCTATTGCTGCTGCTGGGAGTTGTTCATCATCCCAGAGAGGAAGTAGGAACATCACTACTTTTACTAAACAATTGACCCTCCAACAGTCCCTAGCGATGAGGATGAAGTACGACAGCAGTCATCCTGAAGCAAAACATATAACTGAGGCCTTGACTGCTATGTTGGTGTTAGACGTGCGTCCGGTATCCGCCATTAGTGCAGTGGGATTTAGACAATTGATGGAGGTAGTGTGTCCACGGTTCCAAATCCCTTCTAGATTCCACCTGCATCCTCAAAGCAGCAGCGACAAGCGTGCGTCTGTCTGTTAAAGGGTGGTGAAACCCTCAAAGTGTGCTACACAAACAATTAAAATATTGTTCTTTTTTTTTCTGTCTTTGTGAAATGTGTGGGCTGTAGCCGCACCTGCATCCTTAAAGCAGCAGCGACAAGCGTGCGTCTGTCTGTTAAAGGGTGGTGACACCCTCAAAGTGTGCTACACAAACAATTAAAATATTCTTCTTTTTTTTCGGTCTTTGTAAAATGTGTGGGCTGTAGCCGCACCTGCATCCTTAAAGCAGCAGCGACAAGCATGCGTCTGTCTGTTAAAGGGTGGTGACACCCTCAAAGTGTGCTACACAAACAATTAAAATATTGTTCTTTTTTTTTCGGTCTTTGTGAAATGTGTGGGCTGTAGCCGCACCTGCATCCTTAAAGCAGCAGCGACAAGCGTGCGTCTGTCTGTTAAAGGGTGGTGACACCCTCAAAGTGTGCTACACAAACAATAAAAATATTGTTCTTTTTTTTCTGTCTTTGTGAATTGTGTGGGCTGTAGCCGCACTTGCATCCTCAAAGCAGCAGCGACAAGCGTGCGTCTGTCTGTTAAAGGGTGGTGTAACCCTCAAAGTGCGCTCCACAAACAATAAAAATATTCTTTTTTTTTTTTCTGTCTTTGTGAATTGTGTGGGCTGTAGCCGCACTTGCATCCTCAAAGCAGCAGCGACAAGCGTGCATCTGTCTGTTAAAGGATTACATCGGTGACAGCATCCAAGTAGGCATGTCAGACAGTCCGTACCTGTACTGGCAGGAAAAAGAAGCAATTTGGAGGTCCCTGTACAAACTGGCTCTATTTTACCTGAGTTGCCCCCCTCCAGTGTGTACTCCGAAAGAGTGTTTAGTGCAGCCGGGAACCGTGTCAGCGAAAGGCGTAGGAGGTTGCTTCCACAAAATGTGGAGAAGATGATGTTCATAAAATGAATTATCAACTCTTCCAGGGAGACCAGCCTCCAGAACGTACAGAGGGACCTGTGGTTCCAGCGGGGTCAAATTAATACTCTGTGAGGATGAGGATGTACACACTGAAGAGGGTGAGGAATCGGTGGATGAGGAGGATGAGGATGACATCTTGCCTCCGTAGAGCCAGTTTGTGCAGGGACAGATTAATTGCCAGCTTGTTTTGTGGGGGCCCAAACGAAACAATCATTTCAGCCACAGTTGTGTGGCAGACCCTGGCGCTGAAATGATTGGTTTGTTAAAGTGTGCATGTCCTGTTTATACAACATAAGGGTGGGTGGGAGGGCCCAAGGACAATTCCATCTTGCACCTATTTTTTTTCTTTGCATTATGTACAGTTTGGGGCCTAGTTTTTCAAACTGCCATCCTGTCTGCCACTGCAGTTTCACGCCTAGATGGGTCACGTGTTTGTGCCGCCCACTCGTGTCGCTTAGCATAGTCATCCAGCTACCTCGGTGCAACCTTTTGGACATAAAAACACTATTGTGAGGTGTGAGGTGTTCAGAATAGACTGGAAATGAGTGGAAATTAAGGTTATTGAGGTTAATAATAGCATAGGAGCAGAAAAACCTACAAATTCTGTGATTTTAGCTATTTTTATGCTTTTTTTCAAAAAAATACAGATCCAAAACACAAAACCCAGAACCCAAAACACGGAAGGGTGGTTTTGGCAAAACCAATCCAGATCCAAAACACGAAGAAAGATCCAGATCCAAAACCAAAACACAAAACACGAAAAGTGGCCGGTGCACACCCCTAGTATATACTGTATACAAAGTTTTATCTATACATCTGTATGCCACGTAATTTGAAGCCTGAGAGACTTAGTCTGTGTATTCCTGTTTTGTCTTTTTTTCCACAGATATTATTGTGAGTGATGTCTATAATTTTTTGAATCATGTACGATGTGTTGTCCTGAGGAAGGTCCGTCAGGGACCGAAACGTTGACGACAATTATTCAGACTCATTTTTTGGAAGATTTACTCCTTTCTATAACACGGCTTTCTATAGCCTTAATAAACTACAAGTGATTTTTGGAGAGTGCCCTTGTCTACGACATTCGTTTATCTATATATATATATCACACTACGGTTCATGTACAGTTGGCCTCAAATACTGTACAATTTGCTCCTTTTTTAAGCCGCTCTAGCACTTTTCTCTATTGCACCTGCACTATATGAATTTGTGCCCTTCTTTAGTCATGCCGACAGAGATGCACTTCGCATTGCATGAAAGGAGCTGTGGTGGGATGGGAAATATTCATGTAGTCAAAATACCATAAGGGTGTGGTTACACAGAATGTGTTTCTGGCTGACCATTTAATAGGCAGATATGCCCCTGTTAAGAGGTATATCATTTGCTGGTGCTCAACTCTCTGTGCAGAATATTAACTGATGATGATGATGATGACCAACAGTGGCATCTGATTGGCTGCATACATCTAAATCCCTCCCATTTATGCTAATATTCTAGTAATGTGCTGCTACAATCTATTTGTAGGGTTATAGTTAAAAAAGCCACAACAATAAAGCATTATTTCAAATAAAATGAAAGAATACTGATATGAGTAATAATGTGTACCTTGCTACTTGTGTCTTGCTCAAATTGGGTTTTACATGCTTCCTTCAACTTTATCACTGCTTCTGTTGTCTGCGTGAATTTGCTACTCTTGCTAGGCTGGCTTATTATCTTGCATTTACTAACAGCTAAGCAAACCTTATGCCAAGAATTTTGCGTTTTTGAATTAATTGCAAATGTTGTCCAATTCAGCACGAAACCCAGTATGTTATGAACTGGGAGTGATGAAGTCTGTAGGGTGTCACATCCCATTGCAACTAAGATGCCTTTTCAGATGAAAAGATGCCTGGCAGAAGTCAAGTCGCGTGGGACCTGATGTGCCAAGAATAACTATTTGGCGCAACTGAAGCAATAGTGTTTAAGGACACATCTGTAAATATTAAACTCTACTAGGCAGTTACTCTGGGTTGAATCAAGTGTAATTATGCTGCTTGTAGAAGTTTGAAAGCACACATTTGGAAGCTTGGTTTTTGAAAGTTTGTTCCACGTTTTTGATTCTTTATAGCACGTAATCAATGCTTTACCTTCCACTGAAAACTCCATCTCCAATCACCTGCAAAGGCCTCAGGCATGTGACTTGATGTTTGGAGTAAGTTGGATGTTGATCTAGTTTTCTATTAGACTTTTTTTGTAGCAGCAACAACCTCTACTGACCTGAGGCCTGTAATTTGCTTTTTGGAGAAGTGTGTTGGTAATATATTATATTTTCTACTAGGCTTTTACTTTTAGACTATTCGTTCTTGATTAATGAAAACATTATATAGGGTTGTTTAGTTTAATAAAATGCCATCATGTCTGCCACTGTGTCACTGTTTCATAGATGTGTTATATTCTTTTAAACTGCCATGTGTTTTTGCTACTGCTCTGTCGCTTAGTTTAGACAGCCAGCTCACTGCAGCCTTTGGCCAATATTGTGTCACGACCAGGGTTTCTCGGCATGGTGGTCGATGGGTAATACCTGTGAGGTCGCTGTGGCGTGGGGCATCTGGCGGTGGCGCTGGTGTTTGGCGAGGGGAATTGGCTGTGCATAGTTCTGTGTGGGCACATTGTCTCTGGGCTGGTGAGGCCTGGCGGTGCTTCCGTTCCACCCGGCATGGGCACCACCATCTTGCCTCTGGCCATTTGATTCAGTTGTCCAATCCTGGTGGGTCACGTGCTCTCTCCAGTCAGTCACGGTGCGGCACTTGGTATTTAGGGAGGTCCAGAGCCTCCATTCATTGCCAGTGCAACGTGTTTCTCAGCGACAGCTGAGAGAGAGTTCCTGTGCTCATTACCTGCCTCCTTGGAAATGTTACCTAGCCTGTTTACCTTGCCTGCTCCAACCGCTGGACTTCCCTGCACCCTCCATTTACCTTCCTCCTGCCTGAGTACCTGAGTCTGCTGTCACCCTGCACCTTGCCTCCACTCTGCTGGATTATATCTCCTCTGCCTGCATATCATTTCAGCTCACCATACCTGCATACTGGACTGTTTCCTGCCTGTCACTATCTGGACATTCTCCCATTCACTACAGTTTCCAAGTGCACTTCAGTGCTATACCTGGTCTTTTACTTTTGCCATTCCCATGTCTGCTAAATCACTTATTAAAAGTTCCAGATTTTCATTGAAATCTGTTTCTGTGTCTGCTCCTATCACCACCCCGGGTCCACAACAAAACCATAATCTCACATATTGGTGAAAACAATATTGTGAGCTGTAAGGTGGTCAGAATTGACTGGAAATGAATGTTATTGATATTAGTAATACTGTAGGAACAAAAACAGGTCAGAATTACATGATTTTAGCAGTCTTTATCAAATTTTAAAGAAATCAAAAACCAAAACATTTGGGGGTGATTTTGCCAAAACCAAAATATGACGATGACTTAGAACCAAAAACAATGTCTATGCACATCTCTAATAGTTTCTTCTTACTTCTCCATTTCAAATGTTTGTGTGAATGTAGCTATCAACTCGGCCGTTATAAACAAATGTTGATTACTATTAAGGAGAATTTGAACAGAATTTTAACATTCTGGGGCTAATGCATAAATAACCGCATATAGCTCCTGCTATAGTCACTCAAAACTCTGAAATTGCACCAACCTTGTCATTGGTATAAAAGATACATCTATGAACAGTTACATTTATTGATAATTCTACATAGCCCGCAATTCTGTCAATGAAGATTGCCGGTGTCAGAACACCCCATTACAGCTTCGTTACGCCCATTCAGTTATAAGGGGAGATGTAACTGAATTGCTTATGACTTTATTACCGCTACTTGGGTACACTTGGTTCTGGAACATGCACAGTGTAAAAACACACAATATAAACTCCTCAAAGTGTTATACACTCAACTCTGCACTGGCCGCTCTGTTCCCTGAGGTGCATAATGGGAATCAGTATGATTTACGGCCGGCGGTTCAAATCCTGACAGCGGAAGCCCGGCAGTGAAGATCCCGACAGATACTAACCCTACCCCTCCCTTAGGGGTGCCTAACCCTAACCTCCCTCCCAAGTGCCTAACCCTAACTCCCCCTTCCCCGCAACCTAACCCTAAGTCTCCCTGGGGGGTGCCTAACCCTAACCTCCCCCCGGGGGTGCCTAAATCTAACTCCCCCTTCCCCCTTGCCTAACCCTAACCTCCCGGGGGGTGACTAACCCTAAATCCCCCCCGGGAGCCCCTAACCTAACCCTCTCCCCTTGCGCTGTCCATGCCCGGCTTACCTTCGATCGGTAAGCCGTGTGTCGTGCTCCCGGCATAGGTCTAATGACTGGGGTCGGGATTTCAACGCCAGTCATTAGACACTTGCCGGGATTAGACAGTCGGGATGCCGATGGTTGGCATTTAGACCGGCGGCAACCCGATTGCATCCCACGTATTGTGCTCCTGGGAAAGTTCCTGTGATTTCATCAAACTGTAAGAAATATTCTAGCTTTCCAGACAGGCTCCCAATTGAGTCTGAAAATTCACATGAGACTAGAGATGTGCACTGATCCCCGTGTTTTGTTTTTGTTTTTGGATCTGGATTCATATTTGTGTTTTGGTTTTGGATCTGGATTTAAATAAAAAAAAAAAAAGATAAAAAGTTTAAAAACAGCTAAAATCATGTAGTTTATGTAATATATATAATATCAGATCTGCAACTCGGATTTACTCGGATTTCCTCAGGAGATCAGAACGGCGACTCGGATTTTCCCTGATTCATTAAATTCAGGTGGATTCAGATTTATTTGAGAACCGAACCTCGCATCTCTGCATGAGATAGATCAGTGTCCATGGAACCTCAGAAAATGCAGGTTAAGTAACCCATGAGTCTTGTAAAACACAACCATATGTAAAACACATGGATGTTAAATATCTTAATATCTATATATAGTACTCAGTACATTGTATATATACTGTTCACTACTTTCAGTTCTAATGTAATCAGGAACAACCCATTCCACATCAATACTGATGTGCACATATAATTGCTCTTAGTATACCGATGTAAGTAAATCTACTGTATGTGCTAGTGTCATTTATAATTGCCTGCAAGATGCAGACATTGGCGTGATTCCGGCAAGTCTGCCAATTTTTTTTTAAAGTGGCAATAATTTTTTTAAATAAATGCCATTTTAAAAAAATGGGCAGACTCACCGTAATCACGACAATTTCTGCACGTCGCAGGCTATTACATATCCCCCATAAACTTCCCATTTGCTTTGAAGCTATGGACTGTCCACACTGCCCAAACTGCAGGAGCTCACTTAAGCCGGGCACACACTACGATGACGGGCAATCGGGACAATGGTCGGGACGAATTACCTTCGTCCCGGACCATCCGTGATTGCCCGTACACACTGTGCAATTTAATGAACGACGGAACAATATCTCGTTCCGTCCTTCATTAAACTGCACCACCTCGTACACAATATCTTCTGATTGGCCTTGCAACATGGCCAACCAAAAGATGTCGTGTACGACCCACGGAAGCGCAAAACTGTGCATGCACACTGTACTATGGGCCTGATTCATTACGGATCACTATTGCGATCGCAGCTGCGATTACGCATGCAGAATCACTGCTAAAATATGCTATTGATTGCAATCGCAATGCCAACGCAGCCTAACATAAGGACACCCACTTTACCTTACACACATCCATAATACTTTGTAAGTCTGCAAAACCATCGGTAATATCGAGTACAATCGGAGCCTCACGCACACTTGCACAAGGTCTGACCTTACTCAGGAATTGCTAACCTGATCGCACACAGTGAAAGCCCAAGCTGAGTATGGCATTGCAGTGGCTAATTTATGCACGCCCCTGTAATGGCGTTCAAACTCACTGGCACGTCTGTGTTTCGCCGACCACCCCCCGTCATCACCCCTAAGCGGTAGTTCTTGTCCATCACTGTGCGATGGGTCTGCAAGACAGGCAGTGTGAATGCAGTGAAGTCTTTGCGCAAGCGCGCTGGGATCCATATGCAGAATGCAACAATCGGACGATGCGTGCATAATCACAGTTGCGATCGGTAATGAATCAGGCCCAATATGCACAATTTGTTGTTCCAATTTGCGTGGAATGACAATTCGTGAAGATATCATTGTAGTGTATGTCCAGCCTAAGGGACATACTTATTAATTATCTGGTTTTAGACCCGATACTGTAATTATAATTTCTTATTGCCGCTTACTCTAGAAATAAGAAATTAAGTATTGTGCAAATGTATTAAAAAACACATGGAGGGATAGGTGCGTCCGTAAGGACCCTGCGATGTGTTAGAAGTAATTGCTAATGCGTTATCGGGGCCAAGGTAAATTCAGCAATTAAGCAGCCCCCGTTGGGCTTTCAATAACTGGGACTTCTCATTGTTAAAACCTGTCCTATCTAGTAAACTTTCTTCATCAGTGTTTTTAACCTCCTTACTTTCAGAAACATCCATTTGTAATGCAGAGTTTGATTAGCAACAATATTTAGTAAGCTAATGTTCACTGTCCACAGCAGGAGTCTCTCACAGCTTGGCTGATGAGAAATGAACTGCCTAAAGCAAGCTTTTAATGGCAACTCATTTCACATATTTGATACTCAGCTCAGTCAACTAATGTGTATCTCAACCGTGACAAGACAATCACAGTTAGTTTTAAAATCCTTTAATCTGCGATGCAAAACATTGTGCTGGAGGCAAAAGCCATATACCCATTTTCTCAGTTCTTTTTCCTTAACAGAATTTGATGCATATTTTAAGTTCAAACATACCTACAACAACCAATGCATATATTGTGGATTTATCATGTGGCTAAATGCATTCATCAAATCCGATAAAATGAATTTATGGAGAATAGATTTCTCTGTTACAAATATATGTTTTCTGGCTATTCAAAATATTTTAAGTGCACGGCGACATATGATCAAAGTAAATATTTGGCTGCAAGTAACTAGCATGGAGTGGATCAAAACCTTTATTTTTTTTATATTTTTTTATTTTGAGTAATAAATCAAAAATGTAGTTAAAAAAAAAAAACTCTCTAGATACAAAACTACTATATAAGAAAGAATGTGGGAATAACTATAATTATTATTATTATTATTAATATTATTATGGAATTTTAAACTAAATTGTGTTGGTTCCAGCTTATTAGTGGAAGTGATGACTTTTACAATAATAGATGTTTATTTTCGTTTTATAGTAGTACCATGTAATTCCAACTTTTGTATATTATATATTGCTACATTGTTATGTTTTTGATATGTTTTGCCTCGTTTTTTTTTTGTGGTGCTGTATTAACCAAAACCATCCTTGTAACATCACAAACTCACACCTAACCTAATTCTGAGTCATACGCTGTGTGGGCAGTGTGTGTGTCCTTTGCCGCAGTGGCGCCTGCGACTTTATGCTAATGCCGCCACAAAGTCCTTCCCTGGTGCACATCTGTGCATCAGAATGTGCAAGGACTAAGATGCCCACTTTGGGCGTCTTTAGATGCCACCATTGAAACTTGGAGCAGCCCTATGCTAGGTGCAGATTCTCCATCTGAGTATGGCCTCCAATGTGAGCCCAGTTCCAACCAGGGGCGTATCTATAATGGGTGCAGGGTGTGCGGGGAACACGGGCCCCTGGGTCCAGGAGGGCCCCACACCGCACACCCTGCATCCATTGTATTACTTACCTTTCCGGAGTCCCACATCGGCGCGGGCATCCGGCGCTGTAAATCGATTGGAAAATGGCAGCCGCGGCCATATTCCCGTCATTTGCACATGTGCAGTAGAGGGAAAATGGCCGCCTCGACCATTTTCCTGGTGACCTGTGCAGACGCTATAGACTCTGGGCACACTCAATCTGCCCGGTGGCCGGCACGCTCAGTGCGCTGCCGGCCGCCGGGCAGAGAGGAGAGGGCCAGTGTCGGAGACTGCACACGGGTCCCCTCCTCTCTAGAAATGCCCCTGGTTCCAACGTCCCTTAGCACTCGCAGCACCTCCATGCATCTGATTAGCCAGCCCATTTATCTTTCATCATCAACATTACACTATTAACCCTTTCATTAATCATCGTACCGATCATTAACCCTCATTCTCCATCATTAACCTTGTTACATCATCTGCTTTTTCTACTACCCTCTTTACATCAATCTCCTGTCAACATCATCATTTGTCACAAACCCTCCCCCCTCCTCATCATTATTTTCCATTCATGCCTTTATCCTCATAATACCATCCACATACCAAGCCTGCCACTCTATTCCGCCACATTTAGTCTGTGGGAAACTGATTTATGGTCACCAGCCCTTTGACCACTTCCATGCCACCGCAGGGACTCGCACCTGCTCTTACCTGGTCAGAGAGGAACTGATCATTGGTCAGTCCACCCCTGAAAAAGATTAAAACTTGGTGCTCTGGAATGCCAAGTTCCCAGCACAGCATTCTGGGGCATTAAATAGATGCCAGTGTCTCCAGTGATAGCAAGGTATTCATTACATTGCCGGGTACCCTGAGTCTTCCCCACAGGTCAGAAGAACAGCACTGGGCACACTGCTCAAATACTGGTGCAGGCAGTATGTGCCAGTAGACGGTAGCATTAACTGCAAACCCCAAACATCAGGGGGCGCTACATCAGGGTGTGCCGGGGCACTGCTAGGAACTTTGTACTGCCATTAGATTTTTACTTTCATTGTATACTATAATATATTTTGTCCTTTAAAGATCTCCATGTAAAACTAAAAAAAAAATGTTTTGTGTGTAGTTCAATTTGTCAATATAACAGACAAAAGTATACTTATTATTAATGCCCCGATAGTCCCTGCCACTCTCCTCTTACCACTAGGCTGCATGAATGGGAGGTTCCTGGGGAAGGAACATCAGAACCCACGGAGCGGTTAAAGGAAGGAGTGCAGATTGGGTCACCACATAGTACATCCATGGTGAGTACACTTCTATTTATTTTAAGACATTAAGCTTCAGCCAAAACAAAATATTTAGTTTTCGGTGGAGATATCCTTTAATAATATCACATTGGATTGAAACAATTTATGCAGTAAACTGCTTAGACGACCATTAATAAATATCCTCAATATAATGTTGCTATAACACTGGGCATGAGCTTTCTGCATTCTTAAAGGTATCGGGAAGTAACAGTTGTTTCTACCTCTCCCACATGTGCCATACTCGCCGACATTTAGTCATCCTCTCCAGGCTTCTCCTGGATACAGCTGACCATTTCAGGGGTGAGGGCGGTCTCTTTGCTTCATTAGGCCCCGCCCCAGTGACACGAATAGTCATTTTAACCACGCCCTCTCCATACGGACCAGCGATTCCCGGCATCATCTCCCCATCCTGTCCACTTAAAAAAAAAAGTGGACGGGATGTGGGAGATCAACACACACTTCCATGGGTGCGGGGGACTATCAAGAAATCAGGAGTCTCCAGCTCCTTCCGGGAGAGTAGGTAAGTGTGACATGTGCGGAGGCCTGTCAAGTCTTCTATCAATATTGAATGTATCCAAATTTATTTCTCAATCTTACATTTTTTTTAAATCAGTGGTTAAAGCTACTAAGCGACGTTTTCCAAAGACACTGGATTTAAATGGCAATACAATTAAATACAAAACCAAGTGAGCATTGTAATTAAAATAATTGCCCAATTTACATCCTATAGCCAAAATCGCTGAAGACATGGGAGCTTTGCAAAAACGCAGCCCGCATCTAATTCATTGAATGCTTCTAAGCCACACCCATTAATGCAAATTAAGTTAAAGTGCTGAAACGGATTTTAAAGCAAGATTATACAAATACACGTTCTACAAAAGTAAAGTATGATTGCTATTCTGTTTGGGAAGGGGAAGGCTGCCCATATGTTTCAAAATACATTTTAATTTGCATTTTGTTTGATTAGTATCTCACATGCTCCAGTTGAATTGGGTATGTTTTATCTGCACTCGCCAACCATTAATGTGTACTGCGATTTTTAGCTTCTTTTGTAGTCAACGATCGGCACCTCTTATGGTATTCCTGGCGCATCTGCTCCTGTTACATGCTTGTGAATATATAAATATATACAGTAAGACACTTAAAGATTAAAAATGCCACTAAGCTAGAGTGTAATGAGCTAAGTCAATGATACATACCTAGCAGCTTCCTGCTCTCTGGAAAAATGTGTTTGTTTGCTGTCAGACTACACTATGCTGTTCTTTATTAAGTAGTCTTAAGTAGTATGCAATTTATCATGAGAACAGTGTAAGTAGGCAAAGCGTGAACAGGTACAGTACTTTCAGGTTAGAGTGAGACGATTTACTTAGCATCAGAAGCAAATTCTTTTACATTTCACCATAGTACGACGTATCAACATTTTAATAATGTTTAGATGGCTTGGGACCTTTGCAGTGTAGGTGTGGTGTTGTGTATGGTGCTAAAATGAAGAGTCAGTGACTAGAAAATGGGTGAGTCAAATGATTTGGATATCCTGCTGTGAAGCCTTTCAGAGAGTAATTGCAATGTTTTTAGATTTAATACAGTCCTAAATCGATGTCAGGATTAAAGTGGTCCTGATTACAGTGATCAACATGATCAGACCCTGAATCCCAATGCCTTGTCTATCACATGCTGTACGGACGTACTAAATTCTGCACGAGCAACAGTACAAACTTTCTACACTACGGGAAGCAAATAGGCACATACTTGGATGTTTAAATAATGACATATATATCTATATATATATATTATATATATATATATATGTATATATATATATATATATATATATATATATACATATACACACAAACAACATTGGGGGATGTCATTTACTTTGATTTCCATTGTTTTGTATCCTTTGTGCTCTCTAGGATACTACTCAGGTGTTTTTTTGTATTTTTTATGTTTAGGTCCAGTCTCCTGTATGTTTCTATGGGTCGTTCTGTTTGGTTATTATTTGCTATGTGTTGCTTACAATTAATATTCCTACACATTCTGGGGCTTATGCAATATTAGGGGCAAATATAAATGGAGCAATAAGCCCAGGGCCGGCTCAAGTCCGTTCCAGAAGAGCGGCTGCGCAAGGTCACCACTACATAGTGGGCACAGTGTGGCCGCTGCCAGTACTTGCCATCAGGATGGTACCTGTGTAAGCAACCCAGAGTGTTTGGGGTGCCCGCTGGTGTCTGTACCAGGAGAGGGGGAGCTGCCCCCAACATGCTCCCTCCCGCTGGTTGTGTACAAAATTCGACCCCCTCACCACCAGGTACAGTATGTATGTCAATGGCTACAGTTTTTTTATATTTACTTGTCTCTCTCTCTACCCCTTATATATGCCTCTGCCCACCCACGTGTGCCTTTGCCCCAACCCCCCATATGTGTCTCTGTCTGCCCCCATGTGTACCTCTGCCGGCCCTCCTCATATATGATATGCCCACCCGGCATTTGTCAGCATCTGCCCGCTTCCCCCTGTGTGCCTCTGATTGGGGGGCCCTACTTGTTAATTTCTACTGGGCCCCACAAGTTCTGATGCAGCCCTGCCTGTAACCACTGTGCTGCATCCTTGTAGCCTGGCAGCACTGTGCTTTTCCAGGTGGCTCAGATGCAGCCGGGCCTGGCATGACCCAGAGACGGTGAGTCACATAGCCGCCCCACCACAGTGATGCAGTGACACAGGAGGGCTGGCTGCAGCGCTGACTTGGGCTGTGGTGCAATGAATTTGAATCAAAGTGTGTATTTTTTTTTCCAGTGGGAGCCAATGTGTTTTTTTTACTACCAGGGCCAATATGTATTTTTCTTCATGTGGAGTCTTTTTGTTTTTGTTTTTTTCCAGTGGGGGCCAATGTGTTTGTTTTACTTTTTTATATACTAGCTGATGTACCTGGTTTCACCTGGGTAGACCTTAGATATTTACATTTCCTTTATACCATCTTACCTTATATGCTTAGCTGCTGGCACCTGGCCAATGCTGCTCTGTGCACCTTGGGGTGATCTTGCTGGTATCTTGCCACTGCTGCTCTGTGCACCTTGGGGTGATCTTGCTGGTACCTTGCCACTGCTGCTCTGTGCACCTTGGGGTGATCTTGCTGGTACCTTGCCACTGCTGCTCTGTGCACCTTGTTGTGTTCTTGCTGACATGTTGCCACTGCTGCTCTGTGCACCTTGGGGTGATCTTGCTGGTACCTTGCCACTGCTGCTCTGTGCACCTTGGGGTGATCTTGCTGGTACCTGCCACTGCTGCTCTGTGCACCTTGGGGTGATCTTGCTGGTACCTTGCCACTGCTGCTCTGTGCACCTCGGGGTGATCTTGCTGGTACCTTGCCACTGCTGCTCTGTGCACCTTGTTGTGTTCTTGCTGACATCTTGCCACTGCTGCTCTGTGCACCTTGGGGTGATCTTGCTGGTATCTTGCCACTGCTGCTCTGTGCACCTTGGGGTGATCTTGCTGGTACCTTGCCACTGCTGCTCTGTGCACCTTGGGGTGATCTTGCTGGTACCTTGCCACTGCTGCTCTGTGCACCTTGTTGTGTTCTTGCTGACATGTTGCCACTGCTGCTCTGTGCACCTTGGGGTGATCTTGCTGGTACCTTGCCACTGCTGCTCTGTGCACCTTGGGGTGATCTTGCTGGTACCTGCCACTGCTGCTCTGTGCACCTTGGGGTGATCTTGCTGGTACCTTGCCACTGCTGCTCTGTGCACCTTGGGGTGATCTTGCTGGTACCTTGCCACTGCTGCTCTGTGCACCTTGGGGTGATCTTGCTGGTACCTGCCACTGCTGCTCTGTGCACCTTGGGGTGATCTTGCTGGTACCTTGCCACTGCTGCTCTGTGCACCTCGGGGTGATCTTGCTGGTACCTTGCCACTGCTGCTCTGTGCACCTTGTTGTGTTCTTGCTGACATCTTGCCACTGCTGCTCTGTGCACCTTGGGGTGATCTTGCTGGTATCTTGCCACTGCTGCTCTGTGCACCTTGGGGTGATCTTGCTGGTACCTTGCCACTGCTGCTCTGTGCACCTTGGGGTGATCTTGCTGGTACCTTGCCACTGCTGCTCTGTGCACCTTGTTGTGTTCTTGCTGACATGTTGCCACTGCTGCTCTGTGCTCCTTGGGGTGATCTTGCTGGTACCTTGCCACTGCTGCTCTGTGCACCTTGGGGTGATCTTGCTGGTACCTGCCACTGCTGCTCTGTGCACCTTGGGGTGATCTTGCTGGTACCTTGCCACTGCTGCTCTGTGCACCTCGGGGTGATCTTGCTGGTACCTTGCCACTGCTGCTCTGTGCACCTTGTTGTGTTCTTGCTGACATCTTGCCACTGCTGCTCTGTGCACCTTGGGGTGATCTTGCTGGTACCTTGCCACTGCTGCTCTGTGCACCTTGGGGTGATCTTGCTGGTACCTTGCCACTGCTGCTCTGTGCACCTTGGGGTGATCTTGCTGGTACCTTGCCACTGCTGCTCTGTGCACCTCGGGGTGATCTTGCTGGTACCTGGCCACCACTGCTGTGTTCCCCTCTCGCTGGAGGAGGGGTGATGTGGTGCATGTGGCAGATATGCATCACAATGGCCCCTACAGAGGTCCTGCGTAAAGCGTAGCCTCCTCACGGGGTGATGTTCAGCACCAAAACTCTCATAGAGTTCACCAATGTGGTAAACCTTCGAAGATGTACACTTGCCCAGCCCCCACCATTTTGCATAAACCACCATAAATAAAGGGTTAGGACATGTCGAGGAGGTACTCAGCAGAGCTGGTGCAGTTGTCCCCCTTGCTGTTGTGGGACGTGATGGAGAACTCCTCCCAGTTGTCCACCGACTGACTCACTTGAGAAGTGGGTTAAGTTTGCAAGGGTGTCTGAACCGATGGCAACTCCACATGATAGCGCTCCACTTTTAGATTAAGTTACTAGCTTATCCAACATTACTTACAGGCTCGCCAACCACAAGTTTTTAAACTTTGCACTGCGCTTTTTCCAGTGTTGTGAAATAATAATAATTATATTTACCATGCCAGTTTGCCTTGTTCTGAGATCCAAACTTGGCGAGAAGATCCAAGCCAACTTAACAGCTCAACTATAATATATAATACTATAATATATATATATATATATATATATATATATATATATATACCAAGGAAAGAAGCGGCACTAGGAGTCTGTCAGCAGAATTTAATTGTGATCCTTCACAATACAGGAAACCAACGTTTCGGGGCTAAATGCGCCCCTTTGTCAAGGTAGAAAAGTGCAAAGAGCTAAAAGATCCTTACCTTATACCCCAAGAAAAGACCGCCGAAAGTGTCTGAGCCCAGGCGCCGCCCGGGACCCGCATGACGTCGCCGGAGTCCCATGCTGATGACGTAGTCCCGCTGCGTGATTCTGGAAGCCTAGGCAACCAGGACGCTAGCATGAGGACGTGGCTGGTCGTCCTGGCTATGGAGAACAGAAAGAGAGACACCTAAGTGACATCCAGTGTCAGTTAAAAGTCAAAGAATAAAGTTAAAAGTTACAGGGTGGAGGGCCCAGAAAAGTACTGTAATAGAGTGAAACATTAATATGCTCGAGAGTCGCTATCGCACACCGCACCATGAATCAGTGCTGGTGAACGAAGCGGCACCCAGAAAAATGACCATGCATATGAGTCAATGAATAAAAGTAGAAAATTACAATAAACAAAATATTAACGATGAAGGCATGCACTATTAAGTACATACTGCTAATAATTTTCCATATATATATATATATATATATATATATATATATATATATATATATATATATGGAAAATTATTAGCAGTATGATAGCACCAGTGACCTGGATGTCAGAACCTATTAGCTGGGTGCTGGGGTCCTAGGCCGGATGCACAGTGGATGTGTGAGTGACGTTTATTCCACATACCAAGTAACTTAACCATGTGGAAGGTTTATTAACCAAGTAAAACAGATGGTGTTAGACACAAGGTTTATCTCAGGTACAGATTGAAGTTATGGTGCCATATACAGCTTGGAGTATAAGGGGTTTGCTGGGCGCTGTAGTGTGCTGGCTAGAATTAGCAAGTATGCCCTCGATTTGTAGCAGTATTCTCCCTATGGTAAATGATGGAGACACAGGTATTGGGGCACACTATAGAACCTTCTTTGGATCTGTAGAGTGGAGAGTGTCAGGGGTGTGCCTAGCATGGATGCCAATGGAGAAAGACAAGTGGTAAGGGCACGCATGCACAGTGCATAAGTCAGAACTCCAGGAAAGAGCTGTGGTGGATCCTAGTGCCTACCAGTTCTCGGCCATGAAGAGAGGTAATGTATGTTGGCTAGATCTGACCAAAGGCGCAGGGTCTAACTTACATGGAGGTGTTCACCAGTGACCCCTCCAAGCAGGATTTGGGTTTAAGCTGCACCCAGCAAGCAGGTCGCGGCCCATTGGTCAGGTATCCGGCACAAGTGGGAAATGGAAGAACACTATCACTGGGAAAGCACAGGAGATTGATACTGGAAGTTTTGCACTTACGTGATGTACTGGGTAAACACCCTGTTGATCCAGACACAGGGCTGGCAGAGGAGAATGGCACTAGGAGATTGTACTTGGATGATGTACAAAGTACACACACTGTCGCTTCAGATGCAGAACTGGCACAGGAGAAATGGTACTAGGAGATTGTACTTAGATAACACACTGAGTACATACACTGTGGTCCCAGACGCAGCATTAGGAGAGTATTGCTGGAAGAAAGGAGCTTGGAACCTGAAACGCTACAACAGCTAGTATACACTGGAAGTAACAACGTTGTACAGGCAACTTCCTGTTGTCTGGAGCTCGGCTAAATACCCTGAGGTAGCAGTTTAGTGGAGGATAGTGTCAGCTGACAGTAACCAATGCTACCATTGGGTAAAGGGCTAATCAGGTCCATGACGGTAAATGCAGGAACCAAGTGCGTGCACATGGATGTCCTAGCAGACCCCAGGTATAATCCTCGGTGCGTCACTCGCTGCCACACCTGGCGTCTGACCACTCAAGAGGTCAGGAGAAGCTGGCGCTGAGGTTAGTAATGGCTAATCCTAGGCTGGAACCTGACGGTACCAATCCCTCTTTCAGCGTGGACTCCAGACACCCCAAAGGCTTATCAGGAAATTTTTTATGAAAAGCGTGACAAGTTGTAGAACATGGACAGCAGAGGCCTTGATCCATGCTCATTCTTCAGGTCCATACCCCTTTCAATCAATGAGATACTGAAGCTGATTCAACTGGTGCCGAGAATCAAGGATCTTCTCAATCTCAAATTCGACTCCCAATTGAGTATGAACTTGAGTTGTCTTTGGTGGAGAATGCTGGAATTGATTAAGAATTAATGGTCATATAAGAGAAACATGAAATGTGTTTGAAATCTTAAACTGAGGAGGTAGCTCAAGTTTATACACCACCAGATTGATAACTTTAAGAATACGATACGGTCCAATGAAGCTTGTAGCAAATTTCAAATTGGAACCTTCAGTCAAATGTTTTTTGTTGACAGCTACACCCTATGTCCAATCTACAGAAGAGGAATGGCAAGACGTTTACGACCCGCAAACTTCTTGTAATTACTAGAAGCTTTTTTCAAGGAGGAATTAATGTTTTTCCATATATCAGAAAATTATTCCACAAGATTTGTGACAGCAGGTACTTCCATGGGAGGTAAATCTTTGAAATCTGGAACACGCGGATGTCTTCAATATACTGCAAACAATGGATGTAAAATTTGAAGAGGAGTGGTACCTAAAATTGTGGGCAAACTCTGCCAAAGGCAATAAATCAACCCAGTCATCTTTAGAAATAGATACCAAGAGTCTAAGAAATGTTTCCAATTCCTGATTCACCCTCTTGGTTTGGCCATTTATTGGTGGGTGATAGGCATAAGAAAGCTTCTATTTAATTCCACAAGAGGCACATAAAGCCCTCCAGAAATTTGGCCACAAATTGTACACCTCGATCCGACACTACCTCCTTGGGTAGTCCATGAAGATGTAAGATGTCACAAATAAACATTTTGGCCAACTGTGCAGCTGAAGGAAATCCAACCAAGGGAATAAAATGAGTCATTTTTGAAAATCGATCTACTACCACCCAGATAGTATTGTGACCCTTAGAGGGTGATAACTCAAAAATAAAATCCAATTATAAATTCTTACGCAACTGAGGTGCCACAAAGGATTTACCAGGAGGCGGAAATAGCAACTGAGTTTGAGCAAAAATAAGAGGATCTAGAAGAGGACGAACTTGAAGTTGTTGTTCTTCTTCCTGTGGAGGCAGAACGGACTGGGAGAGTGACCTAGGCTCTTAGCTCCATTGATCGGTTGGATTCAGAAACTACCATCACATGGCATTCCTCTGCATCTAGTGTATACTGTTGTTGACAGTAGGTTGCTGCTGCAATTACAGTCTCTTTTTGGTAGAACATGATGCACTGTCTTTTTGCGAATTGGAGTCTATATCCTCATCTCACCAGTACACTAATGGCAATTAGATTTGTTCCTAGAACAGGCACAAATAGTACATCTTCTATGTACTGTATGTAACAACTGTTTTGCATTTAACTCTCAAGTGTACAGTAATTGTCACGACTTTTGTAACATTTAGGACTTTGAGCCTGATTCATCATGGATTGCAACAGCGTATTCAGATAGATCAATGGTGTGTACTGCGCAGGTGTATGCAGTGCAGTGCGTGAGTTACCATTGCGATCACTTTGCGATCACTCAAGCAGAATATAAGCCATCGCAGAGTGAGTGACAGGCTGTGAGCATATGGGGGTGGTGACGGGGGAGTGGTCGGAGAAACGCAGGCGTGACTGTCCATTTGAACGCTGTTTCCTGGGCATGTATAAATTAGCCACTGAGACAGCATATGTAGCTTGAGTACTCACTGCACTGCTGTAATTGTGCGTGACGGGCCGATGTTACTCAATGTTACCGATGTATACGCAGGACTGAGAGGTGTTATTGATGTGAGATAGTGGTAGTGGGCATCTGTGCTGGCTGTGTGATGGCTTTTCAATTGCATTCATTAGCATATTTTTGCAGGGATTATGGAACTGCGATCACAAAATAGCGAACCATACTGAATCAGGCCCTTTGTCTTCTATTCCACTGATATTCACTGACACATGGCTTAAATCATTTGAAAAAACTCTCATTGCATATAAAGTATATTGTGGATCCTGAGTCCATGTACCAGCACTCCCTGCATTGGCTGTCTGCTACATTTAATACTCTTATTCCCACCATCACGTTTATGTGATGAGGTACCACATGATTCACTTATTCTGCACTCTGAGGTCTTATGTCTCAACTTGTGACATTTGAAACATCTGTACTTTGACTTTTTGGGGTTTGTGCTCTTTGTCAGTAGTACAGAATTCTTAGCATTAACTTCTATAGGTATACACTGTGATACTGCAGTAGTTTAGCTTGTACAATTTCTGATGATAGGTTTGCAGCACTAGACTCTAAAGCTACTACTAAGAAGTCGTACTCCAGCATAAGATTTTGCAGCATCACCATTGCAGCCTCCTTCTTGTCTATTAGGATGCCAACTGAAATCAGTTGCTGAGAAATGAATAAAATTTTATCTATATACTTGTTCATGTTCTTGCATGCACTAAGCATTGTAACATATAATGTATGCCTCAAATAATTTTGTGTCATTAGACCTTTATCTTCATAGTCCATTTGTGAAGCCACCCACATATCATGTGCAGTTGTATTCTGACCTGTGTTGCTAGTAACCTTCCATAGCTTTACCGCTGGGTTGCTAGTAACCTTCCATAGCTTTTTGTGCTTTAACTGTATCTACATGGCAAACTTCTATGTATCTTAATTCTCTGATTCTATTAGCTTCACAAAGATTATGCTGATCCCTGCACTGTACATAATTATACAGGTGAATATGTGATTTTCTGTACTCACTCAGATCCTCTTATTCCGTGTGACTGCAGTTTGTATTCTTGGTCTCGGGTATTATCACAACAAGGTATCTGGACATGCTTGCAGCTGGTGTCAATTGTGATGGTGGTCTGGTGCTGTGGTGCTGGGCCTATAACCTGTTAGCAGAGTGATAGCTCAAGTGACCTGGGGCTCAGAATCTATTAGCAGGGTACTGGATGCAAAGTAGATGTGCGATTGGTAGTTAGTCCACACAACAAGTAACTTAACCAGGTGGAGGTTAATTAACTAAGTCGAAACAGTTGACATTAGACATAAGGTTTATCACAGGTACAGGTTGCAGATGTAGTGCGAGGTAATACCATACTGAGATTTGTAATTCTAATGCAGAAAAATGCATTTGCACACTCTAAGCACTAAGAATACTGATGGTCAAAATATTTATAAAAAACACCAACAATTAACATGATTTTTTAAATAAGCTTCTTTGTACATGTTTGCCCACCTACCACGTCACAGTGAACCTCATAAAATGGGTCCCTGACAATCCTAATAATGACACATTAAATAAATTTATCTAGGACTTACCGTTAATAGAGCTCATTTAAATGTGTGTACTGTAATGTAAAGGTATGCAGTCGGGAAGCTGGCGGACCTAATCCCGACAGCCGGTTTCCCGACTGCTTAATCCCGGCAAGGGTTAAATGACAGGCATCTAAATCTAGACGCCTGTCATTTTACAGACGCTGGGAAACCGACGCCCGGCATCATGATCGAAGTGATGCTGGGCGCCGCGGGTTAGGTTGATGGCTCCCAGGGGGGGCTTAGGGTTAGGCACCCCCCCGAGAGGTTAGGGTTAGGCTAGGGGGAGGGAGGGTTAGGGTTAGGCACCCCCAGGGGGGACTTAGGGTTAGGCACCCCCCCGGGGACTTAGGTTTAGGCGGCGGGGAAGGGGGGGTTAGGTTTAGGCACTTAGAGGGGGGGTTAGGGTTAGGCACTGGGGGGGAAGGTTAGGATTAGGCACCCTAATGGAGGGTTAGGGGGTTAGAAATAGGTTAGTGAATACTTGCCTTCGACAATCGGGATTTCCTCCTCTGCCGGCCTCCTGGTGTCGGATTCCAACCGCCAGGCAGGGGTCCGGTGGTAAATCATACCGATTCCAATGTAAAGGACCCATACTAATTATAATCACCTGGGACAGTATGTGTAAATACAACAGCTGAATAACCAATTTGAAGCACCTACATTGTTCTTTTGTATAATACTTAAGAGGAGATGTATCAAAGCTTGGAGAGAGATAAAGTAGGGAAAGAAAGTTCCAAACAATCAGCTCCAAACTGTCATTTTGCACACACAGGCAGTAAAATGACAGGAGCTGATTGGTTGATACGCTGGGGGCCAATTAACAATGATGCAGTACATAACCCCTTTAGCACTCACTAAATCTAAGATTACCGCAGTTTGTCACTGTTTCGTTCTCACCATCTTATATGGTGTGAGCAATATGGTCCCCATTGCTGGCAATGGAAATCCGGCAGCAGCCTTTCCAGCTTCAGTGAAACGTTCCAGGCACTGCAGGGTCCCCGCCGGATAAAATAGTCATGCACATGCTCAGACTGACCATCGCACATGTGCATGACACAGAAGTCCGTCACTGGCTGTGTTAGGCTGCCAGCAGCTGGGTGGTGGACGCCGTATTGTATTGTATTGTATTTATTGTTGTCATCAGCAAAACAAGTTTGACAGACGAAATTACATTGCACTTTTTTAAAACAGTGAGTAGCAATCCATGGTAAAGGTTATCACAAACAATTTCACAAAAATAATAAAATTAAAATTAACTAAAGAGATACAATCATAGCATTCAACATGCGCACAGCAGATGGAAGAAAACTAACCCTCAAGCGACTCGTACGTGCCCGAAGTACTCTAAACCGCTTTAAAGATGGGAGCTTATCAATAAATTCATGAAATGGATGGCTTGGATCCGATATGATACCTTTGGTTCTCTTTAGAACCCTAAGCCCATAAACATCATGAATAGTTGGCAACTGCACGCCAATGATTTTGCTGGCGGTCCTAACAACCCGTTCCAGTGCACATCTTTCACTCGCTGTGCAGTTGCCATACCAGATAATGATACCAAACGTCAGAATGCTCTCAATTGAGCATCTGTAAAAGTTTAGCATAGTTACTTTGCTAACCCCCGAGGCCCTCAAACGTCTTAGGAAAAACAAACGCTGTTGCGCCTTTTTAATTAGGGACAGTGTATTTAAAGACCATGTCAAATCTGCCGCAACCTGGATACCCAGAAATTTAAAAGACTCAACTATATCAACATCCTGGTTGTTAATAGACACTGGCAATTTCTGCTCTAAACATCTCCTACGAAAATCAATTACCAGTTCTTTTGTCTTGTCACCATTTAGGAGCAAGTGATTATCACCACTCCAAGAAACCAAATTTTTGATCTCTTTCCTATAATGGGACTCATCATTCCTGCTAATTAACCCAACGACTGCAATATCATCAGCAAATTTGATGATTTTCACAGAATCAGAAGTCGACACGCAGTCGTGGGTAAATAGCGAGTATAATAGGGGGCTGAGAACACAACCCTGGGGAACACCAGTCTTAATCAACACTTCCCCCGACACAGCACCTCCAATTCTAACTACTTGTGGTCTATCAGTTAAAAGTTTAAAACCCAGTTACAAATAGACCCACTTAACCCCAAGTCAAACAACTTAGATGTTAGTGAGACGGGAATAACCGTATTAAAAGCAGAACTAAAATCAACAAAGAGTATCCGAACATAAGAATCCCTCACTTCCAAATGAGCTAAAATAGAGTGAAGTGCTGTAAGTACCGCATCATCAGTGCAACGATTTTTCCTATATGCAAACTGAAAAGGATCAAAATCTGCTGGGAAAAAAGATTGAATATGTCCTAATACCAGCCTTTCAAAGCATTTCATTATCAATGAAGTTAGTGCAATTGGGCGATAATCATTAAGGCATTTTACTACCCCCTTTTTTGGAACTGGAACAATATTTGCCTTCTTAAAACATCTCGGCACTACACAATTAAAAAGGGACAAATTAAATAAGACCGTTAATATCCAACTTAACTGGTCTGCACACCCCTTGAGGACTTTACCGCTAATCCCATCCGGGCCGGCTGATTTACACAAATCAACCCGACGTAGACATTTAATCACATCATACTCCTCCAGCATAAGAGGAGACTCCCCCACCCGGGGAATTTGGGGCGTAACAGAAAAACTATTCTCTTGATCAAACCTAGAGTAGAACAGGTTCAAATCTTCAGCTAATAGATTATTGTCATTGCTAATCACCTCCTTTTTTATTTTACAACCAGTAATATCCTGGATCATCTGCCACAGGCTTCTCGGATTCCTGTTATCATGACTTCTAGCTTCAATCTTTGCGGAGTAACTAATTTTAGCCCTCCTAATACCTTTCTGCAATTCACACCTGGAAGATTTCAACATTTCTAAATCACCAGATTTAAACGCTCTATCACGAGCCTTGAGTAGAGATCGAACTTCCCCGTTCAACCAAGGCTTCACGTTGGGAAATATTTTAATACTCTTTGTTACTGTAACACTATCCGTACAGCAACCGATGTAACCTAATACCAATGATGCTAGAGAGTCAATATCTATATCGCCATTTACCCTACTCTCATCAATAAACAAATCCCAGTTTGTGAATTCCAACATATCCTGTAATCTAGTCAGTGCGTCCTCCGGCCATATAGTTACCAGACGTCTGACCGGTCGCACTCTCCTAACTAATGACCTGTAAACAGGTATGAGAAACAGGGACATATGATCGGATCTGCCAATATGGGGGCAAACAACAGTTTCATAAGCTGACTTGAGGTTTGTATACACCTGGTCCAAGGTACGCATGCCCCTAGTTGGAGCCGATACATTTTTATATAACTTAGGCAATACTTTCCTCAGGTCAGCTTGGTTGAAATCACCTGCTATAATAAAAACTGCCTCAACATACACAGATTGTAATTTCGCAATTTCCTCATAAAGAATTCCCAGGGCAATTGTCACATTAGCCTGAGGGGGAATATAAACGGCAATGATAATTGCCACCGAAACTTCTCTGGGCAAATAAAAAGGTCTACATTTGACAAACAGATATTCAATATCCACTGAGCAATGATTACCAATACAGATAGCATCAATACACCAGGTACGCAGGACATACAAACACAGCCCCCCACCCCTACTTTTCCCTGATGAAGAAGTTCTGTCTGCTCTGAACAGAATCCTGTTTCCAAAAGAGACCGCAGTATCCAGAACTAAGTCATTTAGCCAAGTCTCGGTAAAAATTAATACAGAGCAGGACTCCAGATGCTTCATGTATGAAAGAACTGCATGTAATTCGTCCAGTTTACTAGTCAGGGACTGAACATTTGCTAGAAATAAGCTAGGCAAAGGGGGTTTGATAAAACATAAATTGAGCCTGGCTCTAGTACCAGCTCGTTTACCCCTTTTTTGCCTCCTCTCCCTCCTCCGATGCCTCTTCCAACCCTGCCTGCATCTCCAGGGATAACCGAGTCTCCAGAAATGCCCCCCTCCAGAGCGCTGCCCACCCCCATAATCTCTACTTCCATTGCCGTGCACATGGCTCTTCTCACAACTCCAGTCTCCAGACCAGCCACCACTCACCACCCCAGCTGCGACAGACCCATCCAGGGCCGCCACGCTAGCAGGCACAGTAACTCCAGGGGCAGCAGACACACAAGCTCCAGAAGCGGCAGCAATCCCAGCCACCCCCGCTCCACCCACAATGCCTGTGGCTGAGGGGTTACCCGGGGCTGTACCTCCCTCAGAAACCTGCACAGCCTCTGCGCCGGACCCAACAGCTCCTGCAAGCGGCTCCACTCCACCAGCTCCGGAACCTGCCACTCCACTCCAAACTCCAGTCAGGCGGAGACCAAGGAGCACCTCGCGGGGGTATGTGATCCCACACCGGCCGCCGTCACCACACAGGACTCCGACAAGCAGGAACAGGAACAACCACACCACATCCGGAGCGCGCAACACACGGACACCCGGACCATAGGAATCGCCATCACCGGCACCAACGGTAAGTGCAGCCGCAGCGTATACACGCGCCGCCATTCTCTGATTCTCTTTGGATGCAGCCCTCAGATCTGTGACGTCGGCAGACGTAGACGAGGGGTGAAGTAAGTAATGATGAATGCCAGTGGTATATTCATTTGTATCACTGCGATACTAAACAATATATTCTGCTGGTGTTTAGGTTTGTTTTTAAATGGGGCCCTTTATCTCTCGTCAAGTTTTGACAAATCTCCCTATTAGTATTAGAAGTAGTTAATAGTTATATTGGTCATTGGCAAGATCTTACCCTGAGTACTGTGCACAGTTCTCAAAGCTACAACAAGACAATGATAAAATAGCAATAATTAGGAGCACAGGTATTAAATTGGTGAATAGGCTGCATCACCTTAAATGAAAAGTCTGCAAGACCTAGACATGTACAGCTTAAAGGAGAGACGAAAATGAAAATGATAGAAACATTCAAACATACTGTATCAAAGGTTTTCTTTGAACCGGCCTGGTGTTTTCTTCAAATCCATTTAATTTTTCATACAGCTTTAATGTTTTTTTTGTTAAACAGCTTTATTTACTTTTCTCTGGAGATGGAAGGAATTTAGAATAATACAGCCTTCAATAAAAGTGTGAAACCCCAGAATCCATTTAGACAAACCACTGGCTCTTAGTTCTGTTGATGGGAGCTTCATTTCTGGAGGGGTAGTTAGCCTTACGGCGGTTGGGATGCTGGCGGTTATAATACTGGCGTCCGAATCCCAACAGCAGTCAGAATCCCAGCACCAAGATTGCAACTGATGGTAAGTATTAGAGTTAGGGGGTGGGTTAGGTTCAGGGTTAGGCACTAGATGGACGGTTAGGGTTAAGCTGCGGGGGAGGTTTAATGTTAGGCTGTGGGGGGGAGGGTTATGGTTGGGCTCGGGGGGGGGGAGAGTTAGAGTTAAGCTGGGTACACACTTAGAAATGGGTATCCAGTGCTGATGTTGCATGCAGTGGGACCCGGTGGGGTGCCGGTATCGGCAAGTGCATACAATCGGCAGCATGGCCCCCGCTGACTATATTGCCCATCGCAGGTTTGTATGCAGGTCTGTCAGGCGATGGCGAGGACGACGCATGGGAGAGCGCATCATCAGCAAGATAGCGGGTACACACTGGCCGATGTGCCTGATATGTCATCCGATTTGCTGGAGCGGACAACATATCATCTAGTGTGTACCCGGCATTAGGCTGCGGGTGGGGGGGGGTTAGGGTACATACCTAGATGGGTCGGGATTCTGACTGTCAGGATGCCGCTGACGGTATTGTGACCGCCGGCATCTCTATCGCTGGGATCCCATACCCAACCCACCTTGAGGCTCCAGAGAGTTTCAGACTGTTTTCCCAAAGTTTTTAATCTGTAGCGATTTGGCCTACCCTGGCTTTAGAGACAAGGAGGTGATTCAGCAGAGGACGGAATTGTAAAGCTGCTTTGCAATTCCATCCTTGATAAAATGCAAATGCAGCAGGAGATGTCTGACACTGCCTGCTGCATCTGCGATCCCAGCGCTGTGACCGAGGACGCAGCCAGGGATCACTATCATGATCATCAATGTTGGATGGTGCGGCCAGCTGAGTAAGCATCAGTTTACACAGGCTGGCAGGCATTTGAGGCCTGGAATCTGCATCCATGGACGTAGATCCTGACCTTGCCACTCCTGGAAAACGGGGACAACACACCCCCATTTCCAGGAATGCAGTCCATCTCCGCACTGCCCTGTAAACGCCTCTGCCTGTCAATTAGGTAGAGGCATACAGGGTCCTGTGTACAATCACGCAGATTCATGATAATCGGGAATCTGTGATCAGCAGTACACTTGCGTGCATTGCTGAATCAGGCCCTAAATCCCAACACAGATTGGAATTGCAGATAATTTATTTTAATAAATTGCTCTTGTTATACCATCAGCCTGTTCCCAATACATCTTTGCCTGTGGTATTGGTGGAAATTTTTGATGCTCTAACCCAACTGCTCCAATCTCTCTAGTTCACAACAGAGGGACCACTCTCACTGGCTTTACATCACAATGCACCAGAGACCTTGGAGATTATACATTGCAGTTAGTGTCTGTCTCCCCTCTCCCCTAGATTGTAAGCTCCTAGGAACAGGGTCCTGCTCCCCACTGTCTTACAGCCTTCTTCTCTAGCTCTTCTATGACAGCCTTCACCTTCCCAGCTGTATTGTGTATGGAGAATTGTGTTGCTAATTGTTACTTGTGTTCTGTTTATATTTTGGTTACTGTATTGTAATGTAATGTTCTGTGTACCCTTTACTGTATGTACAGCACTGCAGACCACTTGTGGCGCCCTATAAATAAAATGTAATAATTATAATAATAATAATAAAAATAATAATAATAATAATAATAATAAACAGGGTGTATATTAACAAACCTATCCTTATGGTCATGTCACCTTGCTCTCTAATCCTTACTTTGCTTCTCACACAAGGCCAGTTATTGGCACAGCTCTATTGGTGCACATGCCTGAATGGGTGCTCGCTTTATTACGCGGAAAACAAATATACAGTATAACAACAGTGGTCTATATATCAATTCTAGTGCAACATGGTGTGAATAAAATTAACAAATAGATAGATTATAGTATGATATATAGTGCCTTACCAGCTGCTCCAAATAGGAATCAATCCTACTACCCCCAAAAAAAGCAATGTAAAAAAAGGAGTCATACTGTACTAAATAATAACATCCTGGTAAATGAATTATATATAGTTACCATCCAAAAGAGCGCAAAGCGAGGGTTAAATAAATTTAATGAAAAAGATACACAGCAATACAATAAATAGAAACTCAATAAAATCCTTGTTTTAATCAAACTGTTGTAGATCTCACCACATAAAGTAATCACAATTTACAGGAGTACCTTTGCAGTAGGTATCCCTTTGTATGCTTATTATAGAATCCTGTAATCAGACCAGATAGCACTTGTTAATCCTGTAATCAGACCAGATAGCATTTGTTAGACTTAAATAAATTCACTAATACACAGGCCCTTTAAAATGGAAATCCATATAGACATAGGATAAATTGTGTAGAACAGTTGGTAATGGATCTAGGGGTTGGGTAGGGGATGCCGGTGCTCGGGATCCCCCGATGCTGGCATCCCGACAGGGTTCGGATACCGACACCTGTTAGTCGGTATCCCCCTCCTCTCCCTACCCCTAACCCTCACCAGTGCCTAGACCTAACTTCCCCCCCTAGTGCCTAAACCTAACCTCCCCCTCCGGGCATGCTAACCCCAACCCTTCCCCTAACCCCACTGCTTACCTTTGAGATGCCAGCGTCAAGATTTTGACAGGTGTTGGGATTCTGGCGCCGGTATTTAAGTGCCGGCATCCCATGTGTTGGGATATTGATTGTATGCCAGATCTAGGCCCCCTGAGAAAATGTATTTCACTTGTCCCTTAATAGGTGGTTGTTATGAATCAACGGGAGAATTCATGGGAAAAAGGACATTTACAGGTGTGAATCGATTTATAAGAAGGCTATGAGAAGTCTATTGATAAAGAAGCTTGGAGGAATCAATTGATAAAGAAGTTTTGAGAATTTGAATGATGAACAGTCTATTAATTAAAAAGCTTTGAGGACTGGAGTGTACTTGATTGGAGTGTGGCCTGATGACCAAGTTGCATCCTTGAGGACTGATATAAACTTGGCTGGTGGCAGCCTTGAGGGCTGAGGTATACTTGGCTGATAGCAGCCTTGAGGGCTGATGTGTACTTGGCTGGTTGCAGCCTTGAGGGCTGATGTGTACTTGAGTGGTTGCAGCCTTGATGGCTGAGGTATACTTGGCTGGAAGCAGCCTTGAGGGCTGAGGTGTACTTGGCTGGTAGCAGCCTTGAGGGCTGATGATGTACTTGGCTGGTTGCAGCCTTGAGGGCTGAGGTATACTTGGCTGGTAACAGCCTTGAGGGCTGAGGTGTACTTGGCTGGTTAGAGCCTTGAGAGCTGAGGTATACTTGGCTGGTAGCAGCCTTGAGAGCTGATGTGTACTTGGCTGGTAGCAGCCTTGAGGGCTGAGGTATAGCAGGGAATCCATACAGACGCTAGAGTGCATCAGATACTGCTGTGATGTCAATAATTGAAAGTCCACACAGATGCTGTAGTGCAGCAGAGACTGCTATGATGTTAATAATAGGTAGTATACACAGGCGCTGAAGTGCATCAGGGACTGCTGTGATGTATTAGCAGAAAGTCCAGATAGACTCTAAAGTGCAGCAGAGGCTGCTGATGTAATTAGCGATAGTCCACACAGATGCTGAAGTGTGGTAGTGACTGCTGTGATGTACAGTAACTGGCAGATAATCCACACAGACACTGAAGTGCGGCAGAGATGGCTGTGGAGTACTGGCTAAAAGTCCACACTGGCGCTGCAGTGCGGCAGGAACTGCTGTGGTGTTACTAGCAGATAGTCCAGCAGAGACAGTTTGAGATACACACTGGACAAGAGGAGCTGGAACATACAGAAACATGAACTCACTCACAGGAACCGGAAGCTACGTACTGAATGCTATAGCCGGCATCAGAGCAGAAAACCAGCAGGGGTAAAAAAAAGAAGAAGATCCAAATAGTGAAGGGAGGAGGTGACGGAGCAGTAAGGTAGAAGGACTTCACAGAGAGGCAACGCGGCATCCATGTCTCCCAGCAATGGGCATGAGTGAACTACCCGAAGTACAAGATGCAGCGGCAGCTTATGACAGTGGTTGCATATTATTCACAATTGGATAACTCGTTCACAAGTAGCCAGTGATACTGATTAAGTAATGTATTGCTGTGATCACGTTGAACAATTCTCAATATACAGTATGTGTAGTGATACAGCCTATGACCAATGCTTTTAAATGCTGGCAATGTAATTAATGGCTGTAAAAAAACCACACAACCCATTTACAGGATAAGACAGTGTGTTGCTGTAATCACCTGAGCCTGTTCACCATATATGCACAATAATACCAACCAGAGTTCTACGCTCTCAGGTATTGGATGGTATCCTAACCCTCCCCCTCTCCCTAACCTTCCCTCCCCAATGCTTAAACCTAACCTCCCCCTAGTTCCTAAACCTAACCTCCGCCTCCCTGGACCCTAAACCTAACCCTCCTCCCTTAGTGCTGATGGCTGTGGCTGCGTTAAACCACTCAGCTTGGAATTTAATGGAACAGCTTACTGCTGGACAACCTGTGTGATGACTGGCATCCTCATCGGGAACAGCAGAGTGGCTAACAGTGAATAATTGTTCTTGCCGACCTCCTAGGTTACTAAGTCAGGGCTTCAGTTTGAAATACAAAGTACCCTTACGCATTTCTCCACTCGGGTAAAGGGCCAGAGGGAATGGTGCACAGTGCTGTTATAGGTGGTTTTATGCTCCTGTCCACCAATAAACTTCATTATGCTTTGGTCCATTTACAATGCTTGATGGAGCGATCGATTCTGCTAAATGAATTATTATCTGCAGAAAGAAATAGGGCAATGCCACGAAGTAGCATAAAGTTTATAAACTTGTATTGCAGTGTATTAACTGTTGCGGGAGGGGGGGGTGTGAGTTTTTACCAAAGTGAAGATATTGCTAATACCAACCAATGAGATTCTGGCTAAACGATAGCAAGATTTTGATTGGTTGCTATTGGCAATACCCCCATTTTGCAATTTTAACCTTTCTGTGGTTCGACAAAATGATCCATATTACGATAACCAGCAATTATGCCATAATATGTTGATTATATCAGAGACAGGTAACCTGTGGCTCCTACGCTGTTCTGGAAGCACCACATTTACATAAGCCAACTCTAGATAATTCTTGCCATTAATTCACAGCATATTTTATACAATGCTCAATGAGATAACTCGTATATCAGGATTGGTTGCTGCGCTATGACTCATTGTCATTGATACATATATTAATGGTGTAGAACCTGTAATGACGCTCACTTTTCATAGCGTTCATCTGGCAATAACCCAGTATGTAAAAAATCTGGTATCTGAGTCCCTTTGTCAGCAAATAAAATCCATCTTGAATTCAATAACTTTAATGGATATGCACACTGCTGACAACTTGTACATGTGTCAGTAAACAGAGAGACAACCTTACAAAAAGCCTTTTTTTATAGCAACTATTACTTTGTCAATGAGTTACAGACATAAAAGTGATGGAGTGTCATATTGTGACGGGTGAGGCAAACACATTGTCATTCATGGACGGTCTACTGTTCCATGAGAGTGAAATTCCAGAGCTGTCAGGATTGTGATTAGTTTTGGTATTGCAATTGCTTCTGGATGAATACCTTAGTATCTGTATGATCAAATCGTCCACAAATATCAATGACATTTTCACACACGAAAGCAACATATTGTGCTATGTCTGTACAAATAATAGCTAATCGCGTCTCGGAAGACACACATACCTACTGTAGGCAAGTAATATTTCATTTCATTTAACCCCTTCAAGATCAAAGAGTTTCGCCCATTCCATCCATTCTTTTATTTTCTTTGTCTACTAAACTGAACGTTATAATGTATTTGGGGAAACATAGGACTATTTTGTGTTGTTATATACTGAAGGTAGTAAAATCACGCTGTTTCAATAGCTTCTTTCACATTTCAAATCTTAAGCTGGGTACACACTATACGATGTGCGACCCAGTGATGGTGAGATGTAATGATACATTGAGCACGCCATACACAATGCACAATCCGGTGTCTACGAGGACACAATGTGTGGTTACATGCCGCGACATTCATTGCATCGTCCCATCTGCCACGGAGAACAACAGGTGGGACAATGCGATGAACGACAGTATGGGCGTAAAACCCTATATGATGTGTACGATATAGATCGTTCTGATCCGAGTCGGAACGATATATCATATGAAATATCATATACTGTGTACCCAGCTTAACTCAACATATTGACATCACAATATACATACCCCGTACAGTGGGCTTGCTTCTAAGATGTACGTAATGTGAAAGCAAACGGCATGCTAATGCAACTATAACTGGCATTCTGAGTAGTAAGTATTTGTGCCCAGTCCTCGTGCTCACCTGTGATCACTGTCACAACCCAGTCCTGTTCCCCTGCCTCTGGGTCACATACCGCTTCTACTGCCTGCCGACATGCTTCCACGTCATTGTGCCCCTCGTCTTCTTTCACCTACAAGATGTAAAGGCTTCATAATTCCTGGCCTACTAGGCCTCAATCCAAATCAGAGCCTGACCTGGACTACTGCTGTGACAAATCTCGATCATCTGACCACAGCACATCCACTCATAAGAGGGCATGAGCTTCCCTGCATCACCTGATACCGCTCAGCCTATCCCAGCTAACGCAGGGGTATATCCTCCAGCCTCTAGCACCCAGAATTTGCTAGTACAATGTCTAAGCTCAGTTCCCACTAAGCCTAAGCTAAATTGAGTTCCTGGACTACTTTACCTAAAGTAGAGAGTATTCTGTAAAGTGCATTTTTGTCATTCTGCTGCCTAAACTAGTCTTCACTCCGCGAAGCTTTCCTGCATTCTGTACTAGTTTCCCTACTAGTATCTCTCCTAGACCAGACTGGGACTAAAACAATAGGCCCTGGCATTTAAAGAGCACACAGGCCCACCTTGCATCAGCATCTGGCTCCTGGCTTAGACTCCTCCCCTTACTATTCCTGACCCCTCCCACTTCTTAGTCTATGCTCTTAGCGTTCACTCTATGTCCGGCAGCAGGCAGGGTGCCGGACCTAGAGATAGAGCACTTCTGCCCGAAAAGGGGGTGTGACCAAAGAAAAGGGGACATGTTTTTATGACGCATCCCCTTTTCGTCACTCCCGGGGTTGTGCCCGGCACTTACGGACATGCCGGGCAGCCCCCAAGTGCCCGGCATCCATTCACCGGCAGTGACCACTGCACCACCGTTTTGACCACCCATGGGAGACGGCAACCCACGAGTGGAGAGAGGCTGAAACCCGCTGAAAAAAGCCTAGTGGGAACAATAGCTCTTACATATATAATTAATATTAGAACAGACAAGTACTCATCATTATCTATTAAAATACATACAACAAAGCACATCCTGCAGGGGAGTCAAACATTTGGTATGGTGTCGGTTATGTTGAGCTGTGTACACACCTATAGATATATCTGTCCAATTCGTGTGGTGGGACAGAAAATCTGGGAATGTATGGGACAAATAACAATAGAAATTTTCTCCCAGATGCTGGAAAATGGACCAGATTTTCCTCCCCACCAGACAGATTGGAAAGATGTCTATAGGTAAAGCTGGCACTTCACTGGTGTAGGTCATACACAAAGAACGGGGAAGGCATTTTCCCAAGCCCTAGTTTAGCAGTTGTAGTTTAGATAGTGTTCAATGTAGGACTTTTTTAGGACAAGGGTGCTGAACGCAGATGACATCTGTGCACACCAAAGCAGAGCCGTAATTACACATTTTGACAAAAAAGCATGTGTGCTGCTATCCATAGGTTAAGCAGGGAGAGCGCGTGACAAAGGCTCGTGCAAAAAAATTCAGCTTTGGTCTTGCTGGGAAGGGGTGTAGCCACCTAATTGTTCACGTTACGTCACACAGTGGTGTCTTTTTCACATTACGTCACACAGTAGTGTCCCTTTTTCACATTACATCACACAGTAGTGCCCTTTTTCACCTTTCGTCAGACAGTATTGTCCCTTTTTCATGTTACACCACACAGTAGTGTCCCTTTTTCATTACGTCAGTGTCCCTTTTTCACGTTATGTCACACAATAGTGTCCCTTATACACAAATAAATATTTGGACATAACAAATATTATAAAATAGAAATATTAGAAAACAATATTTTGTATACAATTAATATTAATACTACATGGCTCTGCGGGTTTGAAATAGCAACATACTAAAAGGAATAGAGGGAGACAGGAAAAAGAGGAGGGATTTGGGCAGCTGGGGAGAGAGTAGGAAAGAGGGGACCAAATAGGAGAATTAGGGAGAGCCAGGAGAGAGGAGGAACTGGGGTAGAGAGAGAATATGGGGAGTCAGGAGAGACATAGGATATATATGGGGAGTGGGAAGAGAAAGGAAATTGGAAGAGCCAGGAGAGAAAGAGAAGGTATAGGGTGAACCGGGAGAGAGCAGAAATAGGGAGAGCCACAAGAGAGCGAAGGAACAGGTTGAGCCGAGTGAAAGAGAGGAGGAATTGGGGAAGCTAGAGAGAAATAGGGTGAGCTGGGAGAGAGAGAAGGAATTGGGGAGGCCAGGAAAGACATAGGAGAAGGGAGGAGAGAGAGGGAGAGAGATAATGAATAGGGGGAGCTGGGAGATAGAGGGCAGGAATAGGGGGAGACGGGAGAGACAGATGAGAAAGAGAACAGGGGGAGCTGGGAGATAGAGGGCAGGAATAGGGGAAGACGGGAGAGACATAGTAGAAAGAGGGAAAGCTGGGAGAGAGAGGAGGAATAGATGGAAATGCAGTGCCCCATATACAGTGCTGCCAGTAGTGGTCCCCCTATGCAGTGCCCCCAGTAGTGGTCTCCCCTATGCAGTGTCCCAGTAGTAGTCCCCCATATGCAGTGCCCCTAGTAGTCCCCCCTATGCAGTGACCCTAATAGCACCCCCCCTTATACAGTGTCCCAGTAGCAGCCACCCCCCATACAGTGCCCCCAGTAGCAGCCATCCCACCTATGCAGTGCCCCCAGTAGTGGTCCCCATATACAGTGCACTGCCCTCAGTAGTGGTCCCCCTATATAGTGCCCCTTATATAGTGCACCCAGAAGTGGTCCCCCTATGTAGTGCCCCTTATATAGTGCCCCCAAAAGTGTTCCCCCTATGCATTGCCCATGGTAGTAGTCCACCCAGTAGTAGCCCCCTTATACAGAGCCCCCAGTAGTAGTACCCCCTATGCAGTGGCCCCAGTGGTAGTCCCCACAGAGTAGCCCACCCACCAAACCAAGGGCAATAAAAATTGTGCACACTCACTGTGACTGCACACACGATTGTCTGGGGTCTTAGCTGCAGTCTCAGCTGGTGTCTGTGTCAGGCTGTCAGTAGCAGCTCATGAGGTCTGAAGATGGCATCGGTTCAGTCCATTCAGATTCCCGCCCATGCCGTGCTTTTGAAATTACGGTGGCGGTTGCCGCACGTGACACTCCACTGGTCAGCATGGTGTCACGGTGCCTGTCGCGCAGCAGTTAGCCCCCTTGCAGTCAGCTCACAGGAGCTAATGGCTGATCCCGCCCCCACCGTGCATAGTACCCGGCCGCGTCATGACATCTTGACGTGGTTGAATCATGATGCGGCCGCACTTAACACAGGAGCTAGCTAAATAGCCTCGAGCTGCACACCCGACGGCCGCGTAATGACATCATTACTCACTGATGCAGCCGCGGAAAAAACAAGGTAAGTACTGAACACTGCAGTGCCGACCATGTAAGCCTGCGCTCAGCGGCAGCCACATCGACCCATCTGCCCTTCTGGCATTTGCCTGAAGTGCCCGATGGCCAGGCTGGCCCTGCTTGAGACAGTGTGTTTGCCTGCTGTGAGTCTAATCACCAACTATGTGGTTCACCTGCACTTCCACTCTGCTACTAAGAATCCTGAAACCACGCCAGTGCAATTAACCTGTGGACTCCCAGTTATGTTTTATGATTGCATTCATCTGTGACATGACTGTGCAGTTTTGTCTCTAAGTACTATACAGACTCCAGCATCCTCTCCAGACCTGTGCCTACCATTCCTCTGGCTGCACAAGTAGTTTGACTGCACCTGATTCTGCTACAAGACTGTCCTCATCATCCCCTTACAGCACAAATAGTTACAGCTTGTTCCTGATTCCTGAACAGCTGGTTCTGCTCCACATCCCAGCAGGGGCGCCAAGAGGGGGGGGGGGACCGGGTACAAATAACCCGGGCCTGGGCTTGCTAGAGGGTCTCGGCGGGGGCCAGGGTCCGATACAGCTCCCCCCTCCTTCTGTCATCACAGCAGCCCAGCACACGCTGCTGTGTGCTGGGCTGCACTGGGAGACTACTCGCGGCTGCTACAGCAGTCTCCTATGCCTCAGAGCGCCCCCCTCGCCAGTGCGCAGCGCCGCTTCGCTGTGCTGCAAAACTTGCGTTTTTTCTTGAAGGGGGCATGGCCACTCTGCCCGCGATTAGGCCACGCCCCCTTTACCCGGGCCCGCTGCGGCTCTCGGCGGGCCTGCATCCCAGCACATTCTGTATAGCTGGTTCTGCTCTGCATTCCAGCACAATCTGTATAGCTAGTTCTGCTCCACATTCCAGCATATCCTGTATAGCTGGTTCTGCTCCGCATCCCAGCACATCCTAAACAGCTGATTCTGCTCCTTATCTGTTTAACCAATCCACAGACTACACAGGTAATTCCAGTCCATTCCTGCTTGCTGGTTCCATTCCTGATTATGCACTACCATCCATTCTGGTGTTCGGTTTGCATTCTGCTTCTGCTTCCATCTGAGTGTGCCAGATCTTGGACTACAGTTACAACCCAGTACTAGCCTGGATAATACCCTGCCAAGCCTGCCACTCCAGTATTTCTGGGTTACAGTTATCAAGTAAGGAGAGGTGTTGCTTATCTTATCTACAGTACAATCCAGTATTCAGCCTGGTTAATCTACTGCCAAACTCTCCTCTGCTACATACATCATTCTATCACCAACAACGAGGTCCCTGATGGTCTAGTGGTCACGATCCGGCATTTTCTATGCCGAGATCCGGGTTCGACTACCTGTCAGGGAAGCATAACAGACTCTACCTACAGTATATCTCATGCCAGGTGATCTCTTCAGGCCTGCCAGCTTCACCTCCAGACTCTATGGAAACACTATGATTAATGTGCCCTATATGCCCTATGCTGACACATACACTCGGGGAAACCCTTGTTTGAAATCAGAGAGCTCCTTCTCTCAAACAACCAGAATTCCATCATTCAAATGTTGCTGCCACTTAATAGTTATTGTCTATTGGTCAGCTGTGATCACCAGACAATGATACCCAACACTACAGAAAACATTATATTTTTCACTGATGGGGAAGATCTAAAGCCCAGCTTTTCCCCATCATGTACCACATAAAAGCAGTGTCCCCTCATAAAGGGGAAATTATACCCATTTGTTTTTTGGAGGTTGGAAAAACAAGTGAAATGTGCTGATTCCCCTGTAAAAGTTTTGTCACTTTTTAAATCGCCATTTAAGTAACTAAGAAATGTGTATTGAAATCACTATTTATATTACTGCAATTGTGCCTTAGCAGATTACCCTCTAAGGGCCTGATTCAGTACAGATCGCAACTGCGATCGCAATTACGCATGCAGTCTTACTGCGATAGTATGCTAATGTCTGTGATCGCAATGCCATACACAGCCTAACATGAGGATGCCCACCTTACCTTACACACATCCAAAACCATCGGTAACATCGAGTACCATCGTAGCCTCACGCACACTTGCACAAGCTCTGACCTTACGCAGGAATTGCTAACCTCGTCGCACGCAGTGAGTACACAAGCTGCGTATGGCATCGCAGTGGCCAATTTATGCACACCCCAGCAATGGCGTTCAACTGCACGCATGCCTTTTGCTGACCATCCTCCAAATGGTACTTCCTGTCAATCACTCTGCGATGGGTCTGCGTAGTCACTACGATTGCACTCACGGTCGCAGTATAGTGTTTGCGCATGCGTACTGCGATGCATATGCACAGAACGCAACAATCGGCCGATTGTGTGCGTAATCGCAGTTGCGATCGCTGCTGAATCGGGCCCTAAGTCTGGGAAATGACAATTGTTTAAACAAAATGAAAATTCCTTCCACATCATGCAAGGGCTGAAATCTCATTACGGCATTTTTGCCTGAATATCTTATTCCACTCTCACCCCTTTTACACTTAACTGCTTTACAGTCTAATGTACTGAAGGTCACTCCTGCTCTCTTCCTGCTGCAGTACCTTTCAAAACCTTTACAGATATTATCCATAAAAGAAAGAGACTGTAAAATGCTAAATTTTATAGATCGGCAAATTCATGGAAACAGACAATTGCACGTTAGAATAATAACAGTTTGTTTAGAATGGTGTAAAGATATTTTTCTTCTGTTGCAAATGGCCTTGCAAATGTTTGTGCCACACCATACTGAATAAGATTTGAAAAGCTTACGTCACTTTGTCAAACATAAAAAAGCATAACATAATAGTAAAGTATATATATTCAAAAATCATAACATAAAAGGTAAAGCAAGGAGAGAAAATAATGAGAACAAAGTGGCACAACGAGTGAGTGCAGTCACTGCATAGCTGAGGATAAACATAAAATAATGTCCTAATGCCACATTACACCACTCTACCATTTTAAAAAATCACTATAGAAATGATAGAACTGCTGAACTTACACGCTCTACTCATCCATCCATCGTTATTTGCATGCAGTAAATACAATAGATAAATATCGATTCTAGTCTGTACCCTCTCAGAATTCAGAGAACATAATCTTCCTGTTTTCTCTGCATTGATGGGGGGGGGGGGAGGGGGGCGGGAGAAGTAGGTTGGGTTTAAAACTCTGTAAAACAATGCAAGTGTAGATGACTTTAGAGAACACTGTGGTAGCAGGTTAGACAACATGTGGTTTTCCAGCTGCTGCAGAGCTATAAATCTCAGCATTACCATGAAGTAGATTCGGAGCCGCATGATGTTAAGCAGATGATGAAGCTGTGAGGGCCGACTGTAGGAAGAGTCTATGCAGAGTGTGACTGTAAATAACAGAAGATTTTAAAAGTTAAGTTAATCAGAGTACATGGTGGCCGGCCAAAACTGCATGGCCTGAATACAGCAGCAAGCCTGGTCTCGGAGACATGCAATAAAATACTCTGATTTCAAAATAAACTTTTATTTAAACCTACACCCAAAAATAAAAGAGAAAAAGAGAGATGGTCACATCGGTTTTGCCTGGTCATCTGAGGTTTCATGCTATATTCTTAAATCTAGAGTTTACAACTTAAAATATAATATAACATACTGTATACATAGGCGTCTTTAGAATGGGTGCAAGGTGTGTGGAACACCCTGCACCCATAGTTAATAATACTTACCGCGTCACAGATTCCTATGTTCTGCTCCGTTGCACTGGACTGGTGCTGCAGAGCAGCAAAAAATCACTGGGAAAATGGTGACGGCCATTTTCCCGGAGACCGGTGCATGACCATTAGATTCTGGCATGAAGCCAGAATCTACTACGCTCAGTGCGCTGACAAAGAGGAGAGGGCCCAAACGGGGACTGCCCACGGGCCCCCTCCTCTCTTAAAATGCCCTTGACTGTATATCTTATAATAACTAACCTAGGGGCTAGTTAACATGCAAACATGACATTCTAGTCCCAATATATTACAATTCTATAATTATGTTTTTCTTCTACACAACTGCTGGGTTTAATCTCATTTATGGATTAGATGAATACTGAGAGTGAGGGGATACTACGTGTTTTGCCTTTGTCTGTCTGTATTACATTGGTTGACGTGCGCCTTAATGTGCTTTCCCACAAAAGTGCAATTGAAAGGTGCAAAATGTGTTCCATTTTAGTATAGGGATGCTGCCCAAATTGAAGCTCTTTTGGAAGGAGAAAAGGGTTAGGTGCCTTTTGTCAAAACAAAGACGCTGTCAATCTACTTTCTCTACTCTTTTTTTAGCCAAATATAATTACATTTATGCCTAATCCTCACTTAACAATGAATACTCATTAATAGGTTCAACTATTATTTTAAGAGCTAATATTGTCACTTCAGTGCCTTATGTTTTTTTTTATTTGGACCATGAACAAGTGTTATGGTTGGGGCTGGGTAGAAACCGATAGGAAAAGTTCCTATGCACCAGTTTTTAAATTAATTTTGTGGTTTCATCTCATCTGTCATTACTGGCAACTACCTTTTTATCTTGTGGATAATTTCAACATCTGGATAAAGCTTTCCAACTAATATATCCATGACTTTCCTACTGCCATACTATGAATAAATAAATATATACTGTGTATATTGGAAATGGCTGCCGTTCTGGGCTTCACAAAAATAGACACGGCATATCATGTACTTGATCACCTCTTGCAACGTTTCCTGTGAAACTCCATTGACACAGTTCTGAATGTTCGCTTGCAATTCTGGAATACTGTACGGGTAAGTTGGGTAGGCAGCATCCTTCAGGTACCCCCACAAGAAAGTCAAGGAGTGTTAAATCCGGAGATTGCGGTGGTCACCACCCCCGTGAGATCAGTCATCCTGGAAAACACTCTTCCAAGTAAGCCTTAGTGTTTTTGGCTGTATGGGCTGTGTTGTCCTGTTAAAACCACCAGTTCTGTAATTTGTCTGCCGGCAACGTGTTGACAAATCCTAGCACCATCGTTATGTATCAGTCACTGTTCACTATGTCTTGGAAGACTGTTAGGAAGATGCGACTACATTACATGGCACATCTTTTGTTACCTTATCTCACTATGGTGCTCGAATTCAACATGAATGGGGATTTCTAGTCAATTACATAATTTCACTGCTGTGTTACTGTACTTTTCATTGATATCTTGAGATAGCCAAAAACATAGCTGCTATATATTATCCTTCAGAAACCCCAGATTGCTTGAATGGATTGCATGAGTGACATGATCCTCCAGTATTTCGTTGCCATCCCTTTAACACAGCCAGGTGATCCATTACAAAAGTAAAGGAAAAGTGTTGAGGGATGGACTCCTGTCTTCTAGTTGACTTCAACTTCCCACTGATACCTTTGGGTCCGTGACAGCAGTTTGGAAGAGGTCCTGTTAATGAAACTATTACCTTTATTAAAAAATGCAAAATGACTTTATATAGGTTAAAATTTAACAAGAAAATAGATAAATAAATAGAGTAGATAAATACTCATTTGTAATTTCTTTCACAAAAATTATAAATGTTCCTAAGGAAGTTTATTTTATTTTTTTTAGTGATAATGAATCCATCCAAAATATGTTAATGTGGAAGTAGTGAAGCATTTGCTATTATTATTATTATTGTTATTATTATTATTATTATTATTATTATCATCAGTTATTTATATAGCGCACACATATTCCACAGCTCTTAGGGGGAAATGTACTAAGCCTTGGAGAGTAATAATGTGGAGAGAGATAAAGTACCAACCAATCAGCTCCTATCTATATTTTTTTTAAACACTACATTTAACATGGCAGTTAGGAGCTTATTGGCTGTTACTTTATCTATCTCCACTTGATCTCTCTCCAAGGCTTAGTACATATCCCCTTACAGATAATATTTCAGTCATCTACATCAGTCCCTTCTCCAGTAGAGGTTACGATCACACATACACACTTATATATATATATATTTTTTTTTTTTGTCAGAAGCCAATTAACCTACCAGTATGTTTTTGGAATTTGGTTGGAAACCAGAGCAACCGGAGGAAACCCACACCAATGTTTGGAGAACATACAAACTCCACAAAGATACTTGCTTGGAATTTAACTTATGATCCCTGGGCTGTGATGCAGTAATGTTAACCCCTATATCAACTGTGCTGCTATTACTGGATTACTTACTGTACTGTCTGAAATATGTATATGATGCTGTGCTAAGTGGTTCTAGTACATCACAATGTAGATAGGAGAAACAGGAACTTGGTGTACTGTAAGTACATCCCCAGACTGAAATCTCCTTACAGCAAACCATTTCCAGAAGTAACACCTTCAAGATAGAATGTTTGTAGGGTAGACTAAATTATGTTTTAACACTCAAGTAGAACTACTTCAAAGCCAGACAGGTAAAATAACATCAGCAAGAACAGAATCATAGATATCACGATCAAATATAGGTTTGGTAGTACAAGTTGCTATGCAGACTTAAATATGAAGTTTGATTGTGGGCTAGGATTCTATCTGTGCTACAGTATGTCAACAGTCTACAAATGATAAACACAGAAGATACAAGGGGAGATGGATCAAATCTTGGAGAGAGATAAAGAGTAGAAGTTGCCCATGGCAACCAATCAAAGCACCATACATATTTGGCTGGAAAACTCCATTATACGTCTGTCACACCAGCCTTACACAGATCTGTAGCCTTTAAAAACCAAAAATGTTGTTTATAATTGCAGAAGGGTAATATATGTCCCGTTGTAGCAGATTAGTGACTATTTATTTTAGAGTAGTAAGGGCAATGGTTTATGCACCAGTAATTTGGCTTTGCTACCAGAGCTGACTGTTGACAGGTTTCCTATAATGGGAATATTTCAGCACCATGGACAAGAGCTAAATAGCAAAAGGCTGCACAGTTCTGCATTACAGGAAAGCTGCCCATTTAGAGTAAATACAATACAGCTCAGAATACTTAGTTGGAGGATGTTGGGTTAATGGACATACTGCAAAGTGGACCTTTCATGCAGTAGAGCAGACTGTCAGAGCACTAGGCATTAACCATTGTACTGAATGCAGTTACAATTTCTGAAGAATATGATTTATGATTAATTATGGTCTCTGTGAAGAAACCTGAGGGAACATGCTGCATGATGAGAGCTATTTTAATCAGACTGCTCTTAAATATGCAAAAAAGACTACTCAGACATTTGAGCTTCATTAAATCTCTCGAGGTGCCAGCCATTTACAAATGATGGGCGCCAAAAACATGCTATATCATGTTATAAACTGATAATATGTAATCAAGCACTACTTGATCATTCCCATGAAGATGATACAAGAACATTTAACTTGATAGTGTGAAATAATTATTATTATGAATTCCAGCCTTGACAAAGTTAAAGCCCATTTTGTAGATAACTGGATGCTTACAGTAACTCACATTCATATATCACAGGAAATAATTATATATTGTGTGTGTGTGTGTGTGTATTTGTAATTCGATCCACTGGTTTTTATTAAATATCAACAAACCAATAAATTAAACACACTTATTTATTTATATTAGAGCATTAGGATATTATTTATCTATGTGTCTGTTTATCTCTTTTTAATAGGTATTTTCTCCAAACCACCTTTCCCCTCCCCCTGAATAAATACTGCTAGATTTAGTAAAACTAAGACTTCTGAAAACCCACTGGAAAGCTAAACGGTTAGAAGTGATTTTTTCTTAGTAAAAAAAATAAAGTCCTCCACATTTACCAAGCTGCGTTTTTTAAAAATGACGGGAAAACCCACTGAGCAGAGGTGGTTGTATTATTAATATTATATATTATAGTGCTGTCATTAATTTATCATGATAATTATCACCCCCTCAATATCAAGATAAAGAAAAATATTGCCTCCTTTAATTTTTAAAGTTCATAATAATGTATCCATTGGGTGTTAAAAAAACAAATAAAAAAACATTGAACGCACAGAATGAGTTAATAGTTGGGTGCTTACCCATGTTATAGATGGCCAGCCAATCAGGAGCCATCTCTCATGCCTGATGGATATATGGAAAACAGGTAAAATGAAGAGATCTAGGGATACCAATAGGACCCTGAAACAAGGATCACATTATTATTTTGGTATTTATTTTTCTTTATTTTTTGCTTAACTTAAAATCAGAGGAGAATTTATTTGATGTGTTGCCTCTGTTTCTACCATTTATAAATGTGAATTCCATGATAAGAATGCACTATGCTAAAAGATATAACATCTGAGTACTATATGCAATAAATCATTGATCTTTGAAAAATGATGTGCCATTGCTTATGTAATGGTGAAATGAACAAATGAGGAAATGGCATATTTTCTAATGGAATGGGATTGAAATACTGGCGGATGTTTAAATCCCGACAGGAGGAGATCCCGACGTCGGCTGGTAAGCATCCTTGAACCGTCGGCATTTAGACCTGCAGCATCTCCTCTGGTGGCCTAATAACTACATCCCGTTTTGAACAGTTCCTCTTTCATAAGCAAATTCCATGCCTCTCCCAATCTTCAGCTTCCTTCTGATTGCTTGGTAGTTTATATATTGTTCTCTTAGGGGTATACAGTATTTACTAAAGTGCAGGGTTTTAGAAGTGGAGTTGTTGCCCATAGCAACCAATCAGATTCTAGCTATTATGTTCTAGAAGGTGCTAGATAAATGATAGGTAGAATCTGATTGGCTGCTAGAGACAACAACAATTTCACTTCTAAAAATCTGCATTTTAGTAAATATAGCCCTTATTCCCTAGCTTCCATGTATATTTGTTTGCTGCTTACTACGTATAGTAAAACAGTACTTCTATTTTTGTTGTACTGTCAATTGTAGCTATTTGTGGTGTATGTACTGTAGTTTATCTTTTACAGATGTTTGTTACTCTTCCCAGGAGAGGTTGTACAGTATTCTGAGATGATGCAAAATCCCAGCATAACGATCTGTAGGCCTTTCTTTCATTGTCTAATTGCATTAATACATCACTATAAGGAAAACACTGATGGATAGAATTTTCTTATGGATGGATGTGACATACAGTAAAGCTGACATTTCTGCAGTGGCATTGTTACTTCTTCCTATAGTTACTGCAAGTTTATCAACTTCAGTCAGCCGTCTCTTTATACATCAAATCGATAAATATACTGTACAGTTATTATATACCTGTGATCCTTTAAAATATTTAATATTTTAATTGATTATTTATTATCACTGCTAATGTGAAATAAAGGTGTAATACTCATATTACAGTATTATTTAATATATACATGTTTTATATGATTTAGAAATTTTAAGGCTGATATCTTAATGACTGTTAACTGTGCAATTTTATATAACTTTCTGAGCACAATCGTAGCATCGGGATTAAAAAAAAATGACAAAGATTTTTTTTAACACATTAACGCTAAACTGTGATTATACCTTGATCAGATCATGTTGTTCTTTCTGTGTGCCAAGTCTTATATTTGCACAGTGAGGATATTTAATTTTTTCTTAGACATACCATGATGAGGGGACAGCATTCATTTCAAAGATAAATATAATGTATTACTATTTTTATTATTATTAATAATCAAAAAAAAAAAACAATAATGATAATATTAATACTACTAATACTAATAATTCATTTGTATTATTTCACATGTCACAGTCAGGAGATCGTGTATGTCATTGCAGATTGTTTTAAACAAAATAACAGCTACTGGAAGACTTTATCCAACAATATTTGCATAGTCTGCTTTAAAATTGACAGGTATGCAGTTATCTGTAGTAGTCATTTTTAATGGAAAGTTTTGATGAGAAATTACTTTTACTTGTAATATAAAACACATGATATATTTTTTAAGCATTTAAAAAAAATACATTTTAAAGTTGGTTCTGCATTATAACTACACCACATGGATTCATTTAGTATGGACCCTGGAGTCACAAACTTAGGGCCTGATTCAGAGCCGGACGCTATTTGCGCTCGCTCGTTCAGAAAAAGGGGCCGGATATTTAAATTGAGCGCTCGCTCTTTGCGGTCTGTTGACGCCTCTATGTCTGAACGAGCGAACGAAACATGCGCTCGCTATTTTGTAAAGACGCCCCCTGGCCGCTCGCATCCTACGTCATCTCCACTATTTATTTGATTAATCGAGTACATCGAAAGGCATTTGAACTGCTCGCAGTGCTTGTGGTAGGATTTTCCTACCGCAATCATGCGAACAGTTCAGGCTAAGAAACAACCAAGTGACGTGGTCGATGACGCTGCTTTGTTAATTATGCACACCCTTAAAACGCCCGTTTTGACCATTTGGCATGCCTGCGTTCGGATCTCCACTCCCCGTTTTCAAGCACCTTTCCCTGTTACCACCCCCAACGCCTCATCCTGTCACTCAAATTAGCAGGCACTCGCTATTTTGCGAGCGCTCGATTTCCGACTGCACTGAATGGTTGGCGCATGCGCATTATGACCCATATGCATGCGCAGATGTGCGAACATCGCTCGGAGCGAACGAGCGGCTGCTTACGAGCGTCTCTGAATCAGGCCCTTAATACGGATACACCTTGAAAGAAAACTGAACACAAATTTCAGCTTGCAATGCCTCAGATATAACACAGGTTGCATAGAAGGGATAGTACCACTAACACTACAGCAGAAAGTGGAATTGTGGTTTTGTTGGTGGCTACAGGGGCATCGAGAGGGTGGTGGGGGGAGTGGGAGCACACTCTGCTGTGTGCTGGGCTAGGGAGAGAGGCTGCAGCAGCAACAGTCAGGCCGCTCTCTCCCTGCGTGATGTGTGGGGAAGAGCAATCAGACTTGTCCCCCCCCCACACCGGACCTGCCACTGGGGCCCTTGTGCGGTGCACGTGAGACGGATGCATGCGTAGACTGAAAACATCACGCGCTTGCGTCCAACATTTGTGCTGTGTCCACCTCTGAATCAGACCCTCTTCCTCTAACCCTTTCCATCCTCTCTTCATGCATAATTGCTGTGCTATCTTACAGACCTATTCACAGTCTCATGATGCGATTAAAACTGTGTTTACACTGCCAAGAGGCTATTTGTAACGTTGTGAATGATCTCCTTAGTCTGTAGGTCTGTTGGTTGAATTCCACCTCAGCGATGGCCATGTCATGCTCTGAATCGTGGCTGCAATTTAAGTTGTATATCCAAGATGTCTATACACCTGAACAGGAGTGTCTTTAGGAACCCAGCTAAACTATCGGTATGCAGGAAGTACCTATAGTACTTTGAGGTCAGAAGTTGGTTAATTATTATCACCATGGACCTGCACGGACAGGAATTCTTATTCTACAGGTGGTATAAAGGCTATACAAAGCAGGATCATAGATTGAAGTAGTTGTCTAAGAGGCTTGGCAGACTAAAGGAGGTGTCTTGTGAGTGGATGTGAGCCAGTAATGTGATATTTAATCCACTCCAGTGCCCCTTTCTTCTGCAGATGTAAAACCTGGGTCCTTATAAGTGGTAGAGTGCATGGCTCTTCCACGAGGGTACTGGAGTTTGAATTGGAAGGACCAATAAGTACAGGGCCCCGTTTGTGAGGCACTCCATAAGAAAGAAAGGGGGGAAGCTCCTGCTACTGAGGGCTCCACTTAAAATCACCCAATAGTAGAAGGGGATGCCCTGTACAATTGTGGTCCCCTGCAAGAAGCCCCCATCTGCCACAGAAAAGAGGGGGAGTGAGGTTCTTTCAGCAGTGGCTGCAGTTAAAGTTGATTTCAGCTTGCAATGCCTCAGATATAACACAGGTTGCATAGAAGGGATAGTACCACTAACACTACAGCAGAAAGTGGAATTGTGGTTTTGTTGGTGGCTACAGGGGCATCGAGAGGGTGGGGGGGGGAGTGGGAGCACACTCTGCTGTGTGCTGGGCTAGGGAGAGAGGCTGCAGCAGCAACAGTCAGGCCGCTCTCTCCCTGCGTGATGTGTGGGGAAGAGCAATCAGACTTGTCCCCCCCCCCACACCGGACCTGCCACTGGGGCCCTTGTGCGGTGCACGTGAGACGGATGCATGCGTAGACTGAAAACATCATGCGCTTGCGTCCAACATTCGTGCTGTGTCCACCTCTGAATCAGACCCTCTTCCTCTAACCCTTTCCATCCTCTCTTCATGCATAATTGCTGTGCTATCTTACAGACCTATTCACAGTCTCATGATGCGATTAAAACTGTGTTTACACTGCCAAGAGGCTATTTGTAACGTTGTGAATGATCTCCTTAGTCTGTAGGTCTGTTGGTTGAATTCCACCTCAGCGATGGCCATGTCATGCTCTGAATCGTGGCTGCAATTTAAGTTGTATATCCAAGATGTCTATACACCTGAACAGGAGTGTCTTTAGGAACCCAGCTAAACTATCGGTATGCAGGAAGTACCTATAGTACTTTGAGGTCAGAAGTTGGTTAATTATTATCACCATGGACCTGCACGGACAGGAATTCTTATTCTACAGGTGGTATAAAGGCTATACAAAGCAGGATCATAGATTGAAGTAGTTGTCTAAGAGGCTTGGCAGACTAAAGGAGGTGTCTTGTGAGTGGATGTGAGCCAGTAATGTGATATTTAATCCACTCCAGTGCCCCTTTCTTCTGCAGATGTAAAACCTGGGTCCTTATAAGTGGTAGAGTGCATGGCTCTTCCACGAGGGTACTGGAGTTTGAATTGGAAGGACCAATAAGTACAGGGCCCCGTTTGTGAGGCACTCCATAAGAAAGAAAGGGGGGAAGCTCCTGCTACTGAGGGCTCCACTTAAAATCACCCAATAGTAGAAGGGGATGCCCTGTACAATTGTGGTCCCCTGCAAGAAGCCCCCATCTGCCACAGAAAAGAGGGGGAGTGAGGTTCTTTCAGCAGTGGCTGCAGTTAAAGTTGAAGAGTCCCTAGATTCAGCCCAAGCAGAGTCCAAAGCTAGGCAGTAACCCACCTTCAGGGGTACCCCAGAAATAAGATACTAGATGTATTAGTTTGTTAGAGAATGGAAATGGGTGAGTGACTAGAGGTCATATGGCATGCTTAGGAGCTCCCACTAAGTATGGAGTCCTCATATTAGTAATGCCCCTTGAGAAGTGTCCCCATAATGAGGAGGGGGGCGTTGCATGGGTAACGTGGCTGTGTTTTGTCCTGGAAGTAAGTGTAGAGGATTTGAGGGCCCCTGGTGAGAAGGAGATAGTGTGCCAAGAAAGAGTCCCGGTTGGTGGTAAGTGGTGGAAGAGCCTCGAGCGACAGCTCACTCTGTGCTCAGATGTGTGAGAGGCTGCAACCTGAGATGCTGTGGCACAACTGGACCCAGAATGTCCTGGAATGTACCCCTGCCTGTTTTGTAATGTATGCCACTGTAACAAAGTATTGTGCTGGGGGAAGTCAGAATATCCTACTGATGGTAGATCAAGTGCCTGATATAATTATTGTGCAGTAGGAGTTGGTGAAGTGTAAAAAGGCCTACTACGTAGCCATTATGTTTTGAGCGGGAGGAGGGGTGTTTGTTAACTAAAGTTTACACCTTGCCTTTATTAAATACATGTTTTATATATCAAGGAAAGGGGAAAAGGGGAAAAGGGAAAAACCACTGTACTAGCAAAAATATTAACAAAGAAACCCCATTTGTAATATTGCTGATAATAAGTCTTGTATTGGGGGTGCTGCAAAGGACAAGAACCAAAATCGATTATACAAATGCCTCGAAAGGAGAAAGAAAGTCCTATATAGGCGCACAAAGAATAATTGATATAAACTAAAATATAACTTTTATTAAATTTATTAAAACCTTGTTATAGTGAAATATTGTTAAAATGAAGAATACTGAGATATTGTGAAAAAAGAAATGAAAATGTGACTAAAATAAGCTGACACTTAAGGGCAACTGCTATCCTATGAATAAAGTTTATTATATCATATATTGAGTATTAATGACTCTTCTATTATTGATGCATATGTTGTCGGTTTAATAAACAAAGAAACAATACATAAACATGTTACTCTGACAGAAGATCCCAGCTATATTAAACCTAGGTAAGTTTGAATAATGGCATACTCAAAACATCTCGCTTTTACACTTCACACACTGGGTTATTCATAAATGAACAATTTGTTATATCCCTGTTTATTTAGGATCATTTAGTTCTAGCCACAAATATTGTGATACCTCTAGTGAGTAACTGGGAGATTTAAGTATTCCAACATGATGATAGTTAAAGCAGGGTTGGCGGATGTAATTGGTATAGCATCTTTAGATGACCCAATGTACATTCCTCACAAAGCTGTGCAATTGCTAGGATGTTTGGCATACTTGCTGCTCCCCTGGAATGTCTGGGAGCTCTCCCAACTCCCCGGAGATTTGACCGGCCTCCAGGATCCCGCCCACGACCCCAGTGAAATGGGTCGTCCAAGGACTTTGCTTGATGAAGCAATTTGCTGTGAATCAAGTCATCATGGCCTGCCCCCTCACTGCTCAGGGGCCCAATCACAGCATTGAGCAGTTGGGGACAGGGCTTCAATGATGACATTTTCAATACCACACCCCGCACACTTCCTACATCTCCCACCCAGCATGTCGGCAATTAAGCTGTTTGTTGACTCTAAAAACAATTTTTTCTAATGCCACTGTATTGTCACTCACATTATCACTAGCAAATAGTAACATACTGTAGCTGAAATGAAAAGAAGAGTAGCCACATTTTATTTTGTATTCTCTTTATTAAAAGAGCTGCCCCAGTATCACAGAGAATTATTCATTTTTGATTAGCATCCACAAGAGACTCTTATGTGTAAAGTGCTTTATAATCAGCTTTTTTTATCTTGGCGGAGATGAGTAACCTCTGCTGTCATGCCGGTTATCCAACAAGATTTTATCAGTAACGCAAAACTGTTTCATATTTAAGTAAAGTGCAATTCATAAAAAAATGATGTGTAGGAGTATGATGTATTTGCATAGTCGATGTTGATTACCTGTTACTGTAGATTACTGAAAGTTTATCTTCTTTTTTCCATTTGAAATTTTATTTATTGTATCATTTTTTTTCTCAGTTACTTTTATTTTTATGTACATATTTTGTTAATTTTTTTAGATATTTTTTTTATAATTACATACCCTCCTTATCAGTGAAAGGCAAACATGAAATTATTTCCAGGGCACCCAAATTCAGTGATTGGAACAGAACATGCCACACCTGTAATAGTATTATGATATTGTATTGTATTGCAAGAGAACTAACAAGAATTGACCTTCATGATCCCCAATATACTATATTTGAGGCAGGGGCGTAACTATGTACTGTATTTGTATGCCCGATAGTAAAAGTTTGTAAGGGCCCCTATGTACCACCCAGTGGTGAAAAATGTATATAGCACATGTAACTTTAACAAGGAAGATGGGCCCCCGTAATCTTTGGGTCCCATAAAGCTGCACTCATTGCTCCTATGATAGTTACACCCATGATTTGAAGGGTTTATACATCCCAAAGATAAACTTTGAGGGGCTTATTTAACAAAATAAAGTTGAACCTTAATTTGACATATTTTAAAGGACAAGAGAAGGAAAGTGTAAAGTGAGGGAAGTATAAACGCCAGAAATTGCAGTAAAATAAGGGACATTGTATTATTTTGTTAATTAGATTTCTCCAGCATAAAATGTCTTCAAATGGTGGAATTTCCACTTAAAATCACAGATGCCATATGCACGCACTTCAGCTTGTGTTCCTCTACAAGAAATATTTCCTAGTGTGTATACTGTACTTTAGTCATTTAGAACGTTTGCATTAATAAAACATGAAATACTGGGCCTGATTCAGACCCGATCTCTAAGCTGCGAATGCTCGCTAGGGACGATTATCGCACATCTGCGCATGCATATGCATCAAAGTATGCATGCGCAAACCAGTCACTGCGTCCGGGAATCGTTCGCTCGTAGTATACAAACTGGATGCTACTTTGAGTGACAGCGCAGTTTGTGGGTGGTGACAGGGGAAGGTGCTTGTGAACGGGGGAATGGATGTACGAACGCAGGCGTGTCTGAGCGTCAAAACGGAGTTTAATGGGTGTGCATAATTAGCAAAGTAGCGTCACTGAACACGTCACTTGGTTGTATTTTAACCTGAGCTGATCACAGTGCTTGCGGTGGGGTAGGGGTTACCTCAAGGGCTGCGAGCAGCTCCGATGGGTCTCGATGTTACCGATTAATCACACGCTACCTGGAGATAATGTGTGCTAAGAGAGAAAGGTGGGCGCCTCTATACTCCTGCGTATGCTGTCTACCGTTGCCCTCTAAGACATAGAGGGTGTCCTTAAGCCAAACAGTGCGATCGCGGGATTTGCATACCCGGCCCCTTTTGGCAGCGAGCGAGTGCAGCTTGGCGACCGGGTCTGAATCAGGCCCATTGTACGGTACTGAACTACACTAAACTGCAGAGATACGGTAGTTGTGCGACATTAGTTCAATTGACCAGTACAACACATTAAGGAATTAGGAGAAGGAAAAGTATAAATTCAATGACTGCACATAAAATGAGGGTTTGACCACAGTGTACACATGCTGTGACCCACAGCAACCAATAAAATGTTAGCTCTCAATGGACAGAATACTGTACAGTGGAGTGCTATGCTAAAACCTATCTCTGGGGACGAAAAAAATATTTTTTTTTCTTGCCAAGGATTTAAGATGGGTTTTCGCAATAGATCTTCGCTATAGCTGAATTGGCTCCAGTTTTCAAATTAATGAAAAATTATAAAATTCAATTATTTTCTCCATTTGAAGTACCTTACTAGTGTAGGCCGCTTTACTTAACAGAATCCACTTAGTTTTGTTTTTTTTAACAAGTACCCTTTTTCAACAATAACAAGAATATGTTTTATTTGTGATAACGTAGCTGGTAGTCACGTTTGAGACCAGTGGTCGAAGTGTGAATGTTGAAGTGGGGGTATGGAATATTTAGAAGTGGTCAGAATGAAAATGAGTGTGCGCCGAAGGTGTAGCAAAAAATGGGCGTCGCAAGGGGCGTGGCCGCTCTAAACGTGCGTGACACGCCACCTGTTTCTTGTCACTCTGGAAGCATTCCTCCCTAAGTACAATCCATGCATGTCATGGAATAAGGAAGCCGGCTGGGAGTGCTGGGACTTGTGGTTCCTGCTCTATGCAGAATCACAGCTCGCTGACACCTGCTCTATAAGGAGGTCACATTTGCATTGTGTTTCAGGACAGGTGCAGTTGAGCAGTGGATAAATCAGGGTAGTCTACCACAGGGGTAATGATCCCAGTTAATGAGAACTATTGAACATCTTGCTGCGTGTCTTATATCTAAAGGCTGTCCCTCTCCCCCCATACACTCACACACTGCTACAGTACACACAGAGCAGCCGGCCACCCTCACCTGAGATATACTGTCAGGGCCGGTGCTAGGGTGTTTGACGCCCTCCTGCAAACTATTAAATTTGCGCCCTTCCAGTTTTCTACAAAGGGACAGTGCGTGCCGTAGGCGCTTGGTGCACAAAGGGGCGTGGTCTCACACAATAGTATCCCCAATTCAAATTAAACCACACAGTAGCACAATCTTATTCATATTACATCGCACATAGTGCCCTGATTCACATTACACCACATAGTAGTGTCCCTTATTCCCGTTACGACACACAGTAGTGCCCCTTATACACAATGCCTATAGTGGTGGCCCTTATGCAGTGCCCACAATAGTAGTGCCCCTTTTGCAATGCCCACAATCAGAGTGATGCCCCTTTTGCAATGCCCAAAGTAGTAGTGGTGCTCCTTTAGCAATGCCCCCCTGTAGTAATAGTGCCCCTTTTGCAATGCAATGCCCCCCTGTAGTTATAGTGTCCCTATGCAATACCCCCTGTAGTAGTACCCCTTATGCAGTGCCCCCAAGTATTAGTGCCCCCTACTCAGTGCCCCAAGTATGTGTGCCCCTTACTCAGTGCCCCCAGTATTAGTTCCCCTTATGCAGTACCCCCAGTAGTAGTGCCCCTTACGCAGTGCCCATAGTAGTAGTGCCCCTTACTCAGTGCCCACAGTAGTAATGCTCCTTATGCAGTGCTCACAGTAGTAGTGCCTCTCACTCAGTGCCTCCAGTAGTAGTGCCCCTTACACATAAAGTCACAGACACACACACACAACACAACACAATACTATACTTACCTGAAGCCCCGCTCCTGCATCCGGCACTGTCTAATTACTCCATCCATGGTCCTCGCGCTGGGCAATATTGGAGAGATGTCATGACGTATCTCCCTTCACCCACTACGGGAGCTGAAAGGCGGAGCTCAGGAGTAAGCTCCAGCCTCCGGCTGCCACTTCAGAGAAGGAGCTGCTTGGCACCTGACTCCAGGGACTCCGGTGATGTCCTCTCTCCGGTCAGCTGGTCTCCCATGCTGCACTGCGGCCCGGTCATCACCTGACAGGGTCCTAGTGCAGTATGGGATGTCAGCTGACCGGAGGACATGGAGGACATCACCGGAGCCCGAATCATGCAGGTAAGTGTAATTAAGCGAGAGGGGTGGTTGCGGGGCTGGGGCTTGGTGACGGGGGTGGGACTTAGCGCCGGGGGGTAGCAGCGGCAGCCGGTCGGCGCATGCGCGGGGCACTTGTCACGGAATTTTTTGCAAAAATACCGTGACTAGTGTGCGGAGGGGATTCGCAGGGACAGAGCTTTCTTGCAAGCTCTGTCCCTGCAAGGGATTTGTAGTAAATCCCTGTGATATTGCCTGAATTTGCAATGCGAATTCACTCGGTAATATCACACTACAATCTGCATTACAAATGTAGATTGTAGTAAATAGAGCCCTATGTCACTAAATCTTTTTATCATAACTAAAGAATGGGCCTTTTGGAATATTTACACAGACTCTCCCTGCCTGAAACTACACAAAATTAGTGGCAACAACAGAGAAATAACAATACTCTCCCACTGAATATTCCCTGGGTCCCCCCAATCTAGTTTTGTTGTTCCCCAGGTTCTATTCCTCCTTATAATGTATTGGACTGTGACCGTGGTGAATAAGAAAGGCCTGGCAGAAAACTCTTTAATACCTAAGGCCCTCATTCAGAGCCGCTCGCTATTTGCGGTCGTTCGGTCTAAAACAAGGGGTGGCTATTCAAATGAACCGTTCGCTAATTGCGGTCTGTTCACGCCTCTAAGTCTGAACGAGCGAGCAAAACTTGCGGTTGTAATTTTGAAAAATACGTCCCCTTGCCGCTCGCACCATACGTCATGTCCGCTATTAATTAGATTAATCGAGTACATCGAACAGCATATGAACTGCTCGCTATTCTTGTGGCTGGTTTTTTCAACCGCTATTTTGCGAGCAGTTCTGAGTAAAAAAAACCCAAGTGACGTGGTCAATGACGCTGCTGTATTAATTATGCACTCCCATAAAACGCCCGTTTTGACCTTTAAGCACGCCTGCGTTCGAATTCCACACCCCCGTTTTCAAGCACCTTCCCCTGTTACCACCCACATACGCCTTCTGTCACTCAAAATAGCAGGCATTCGCTATATAGTGGACAAACGATTTTTGGCCTCACTGACTGGTTCGCGCATGCGTATTAAAATCCGTGCGCATTCGCAGATGTGCGAACATCGGTCAGAACGAACGAGCGGCCGCTTACGAGCGGCTCTGAATCAGGGCCTATATCCACACCGTCAAAGATTCTCTGCAGAATGGTTTCCACCTGACTCCTCGTATAACTCAGATGTATACAGTATATAATTTTATCCTACACTTTGTCACTTCTCTTTGTAGCTGAACATTCTCAGCGGTCTTCCTTCCCCTCCCTCCTACTTTCCGGGTCAAAGGGTCCCATTCTTCGCACCCTCTTTTCAGCTTGATTGGATGTGGTAATAAACCAGCCCCTGAACATAATGTAAGAGATATTTTTTATGTATGTTATCTTTCCTGATTGTCTGATTATTACTGTTATTACACTGTATATACAACTGCTGATAATTTTTTCTTAACCTCTGACCTACTTTTAACTATTAATTTGTGTTGTTCTCTCTTATGTCCTTTTCTCTTTTTATCCCTCTTACTCGCATACCTTGGAAATATTTTTCAAATGTGCTCTATGTGTATAAGTATCTTTCAATAAAATACTTAACAAAAGATGAAACTATTACTTCTTACTGAAATGTTGATCTGCAAATTCACCACTGACATTGCCTGGTGCAGGCAGGCAGCGGCCCCATTTGTCTTCAGTGGAGCTTGCAATGCTCGGCCCTATCAGTCGTGTATCTGACAGCTGTCACCAGGTGAATGAATGAATAACCTCTTCCAGATTACGTACTGCGGACTTCACATAAACCCATTACGCCTGTCCTTCACTCCCTCTGCTCCTCTTCCCTCCCAAACGGGAGCTTGGAGTATAGTCTGAAGTGACCAACTTCATTGAGCAACACAAAGGATGGTGCTGCGGTGGGGTGGGGGAAGAGTGGCTGGCTGTGGGGCAGCAATCTGAAGGGACCTGGCATAAACCGGGTACGGGGTGTTGGCCAGGGCTGCCATCAGTAATTATGGGGCCCAGTACTGACAAAATAGGTAAGGCCCCCCCTGTGCCCCGGAGGTATGCGAGAGAGGTGGGCGGAGCTGTGGATAATGTGAGTGGAGCTATTTTGGGGGTGGGGCATCAATTGGTGCATAAACCGGTTTAACAATTCTCAAAGTTTGGGCTGTTTGGGCAGTTGTTAGGAAATACTAGGGGGGCAAAGGGTATGGAAAGCCAGCTGGACTGGGCAAGGGGCAAGGCAGGCTGGCTGGACTAGGGGTGGTGCAAGAAAGGCTGGCTGGACTTGGGCAAGGAAGACAGGCTGGGCTGGCTGGACTAGGGGTAGGGCGCAGGGAAGGCTGGCTGGCTGGACTAGGGGTAGGTTGCAGGGAAGGCTGGCTGGCTGGACTGGGGGGTGCAGGGAAGGCTGGCTTCACTGGGGCAGGGAAGACAGGCTGGCTGTACTAAGGGGTAGGGCGCAGGGAAGACTGGCTGGACTGGGGCAGGGAAGGCTGACTGGACTGGGGCAAGGCGCAGGGAAGGCAGGCTTTCTGTACTAGAAGGTTTGCTGGACTGGGGGGGTTGCGGGCAGGAGAAGGCTGGCTGGGGGGGCGCAGGGAAGGCTGGCTGGACTATGGGCAGGGTAGGGAAGACAGGCTGGCTGGACTAGGGGCAGGGCGCAGGGAAGGCTGGCTGAACTGGGGCAGGGAAGGCTGGCTGGACTGGGGTAGGGCACATGGAAAGCAGACTTGCTGTACTAGAAGGCTTGCTGGACTGGGGGGGTTGCGGGCAGGAGAAGTCTGTCTGGCTGGGTGGGGGGGCACAGGAAAGGCTAGCTGGACTAGAGGGGGCACAGGGCAGGGTCAGCATACCTGTTTTTTTCTTAAAAACAAACACAGGCTCCGGCATTTTCTGAGAGAGAGGGGGCCCGGGTGGCAGCAGCAAGGAGCATTGGTGCAACGTGGCAGTGGCATTTGAAATATGGAGACGACTGCGAGCCAATCACAGCTCGCGGAATGGCAGCCGCTCCTGATTGGCTGCCATTCTGGCTCCATATTTCTAATGCCGCTGAGCCCGGTGCACCACTGGTTCTTCTCCCTGCCAGTGCCTGCTGTCTGTATATTTATCGCTGCTGCCACCCAGGCCCCCCTCTCTGTCCGGGCCCAGGACTGGACTCCCGGCAGTCCCTCCCTGAAGAGCATGGTGACCTTATTTGTAAATATTCAGTTGGTACTTAGCTGATTTTGGTGTTTACTGACCGGTCTGTGCACATTGGGTCAGTAATCTCTTCTGGTCCCATCCTCGTACGTGCAGCAGGCAGTGTCCGGAGTGCCGCTCTGAAAGGTGGCCGTGTGGAGGAAAACCGATGATCAGTCTGTACTGGAGAGGTTCTTCCCCGTCTTGCCTGTGAAGCCAATGTGAAGACAGCTCATAGATTCCTGAGCAGTCTAGTGCGGCTGTGACGGGGACTGGTGATTGACGATGTGAAGACAGCTCATAGTTGTCTGAGAAGTCTTCTGTGGCAAGTGTCCGTGTGAATGAAAAAGTAGGATGTCCTAATGCGTTTCTCTTCCCATAGTCATCCAGCAGTTTCCTCGGGTAGTGCAATACTAACTCACGCACGCTGCGGTGCATGTAACTTTGGGGGCGTGACTGTGTATGTCTCACTAAACACAGTGTGGCTGATGCACTCACCCGTGACCGCTGCTTGGTGATACCAAAATAGCAGAGCAGCACCCCCCTAGTGATGCCACTGCTATTACTGTACATTTGTGGGTAACACTGTGTCTAATGATGAACCATTCACAGTCGATGTGTATTGTTACTGAATGCAGTAGCTACATAATTTCCTGGTCCTATAACTCTAATAGCTGTAAGATGTTAAACCATATGGTACTGTGCTTTTCTCTAGCAGAGGACTGGGCAAGTTGATAAAGATCAAAGTTCACTTGTCTTTGGATGGCTACATACTGTATTAGCAGGAGCGCCGAGAGGGGGTGGGGGGCATGTACTAAATACCTGGGCCTGGGCTTGCTAGAGGGTCCCGGGTCTGAAACCACCCCCTCCCTCTTACCTGTCAGCAGCCCAGCAGTGTGGGAGCAGGGAGACTTTCCTCTACCTGTGGGTGGAGCGATCACACTGATCACCCCCCTCCCTTGGATTTGCACCATGCTAAAGGGCTCACAGCACCTCTCTCCCTGCAAATAGTATTTTTTTTCCCTTAGGGGGCATGGACACACTCCCATGATTACCCAGCACTGTGGGCAGCTCTTGGCATCCCTGTGTATTAGCACTGTGTGTTGGGGGGATTTGCACATATTCCATAGAGGTATGTGAATGGTTGTGGATGTGAAGTTAAAGAACCCATTTATAGGAGTCTTACTTGTCTCTATACCGTGGGTTGGGGTACGCCTAGCACCCCGATCTTAAAGGGGAGTTTAAAGAAACCCTTTTGTGTATTACATCATAGATATAAAGAGTGAGTGCGGTACGCCCTCCTGATTGACGTGCCAGCTAGAGCCGCAAAAAAACTTTATATATATGGCCAGCTTAACAAATTATCGCAATATTTTGGAACCAACATTCCCTATGTTCAATGGAGTTGCAGTTTGAAAAGCATGTGAGTGCCGAGTTTGTATGATATTTTTTATGTAGATGGTGTGGTCACATACCAAGGGCACCCCTGATGGTCGAGTGCCGTGGATTGAGCCTGTCGTTTATATATATATATAAAATCTATATTCCACAGAAGTTGGCACTCCTAAAACCACAAAACAACAGCCGCGGTGCTACACTCCAAAAACAATAGATAGCGGCACAATGAGTGCCACTCAAACGGGCTTATTAAAAAAGACAGCAAGACACGGTAGTCCAATAGTCAACGTTTCAGATTTTACTCCTTCGTCTGGACAATGAATCAAAAGACAGTGAGAGCGGTACACATATAAATACATAAATGAAAACTCACCACAGCAAATCCCATGCGACCAGCACTGCCGCTGGGCCTGGGGCTCCTTCACTTCCGGATCCACGTCACATCCAGATCACGAGGTTGGAGTCCGTAAACTGGAAGTGGAGTCATGGCAACCCGATGGCACAGCGTGGGGCGCTTGCTGTGGATACCAGATATACACAAGGCCAAATTACAACAATTGTGATATAGACAATTTAGATAGATAATTTAGATAGATTAGCTTTTTCTCTCAGACAGGTACTAACCATGTTAATCTTAGGCACACCTGCCTACTTTTGAAAAAACATTACAGACAGAGTATGAAAGCAGCACCTATGAGCGCTGTGGTAAAGTGGGCGTGTACTGCTACATCTGAGACGCGTGTCATAAACCTGACTTACATCCAAATGTAAATGAGCCCCAAAGCAGTTAGTAAGATCTATGTGTTGATGAAAACACACTGATACTTTTCAGAAAATGCATGTAGCCATAGGGATCATTGTACATTATAACCTATGTAGGGAAATGATATTAATGATCCCATTGGAATGTATGGGATGCAGTCAGGATGCCGGCGGACGGGATCCCGAACATCAGTATACCGACGCTGGAATCCCGACGCCCGTCAGAATGCTGACGCCGCTATTTTGAAGAGTTCAAGATACCGACGTCGGCATTCTGAACGCCGGCATCCCGAAGGTAAGTAGGTGGGTTAGCATAAGGGTTAGGCCGGGAATGGGGGGGACCTCCCGAGGTGGGTTAGGGTTAGACACAGACCGGTGAGGGTTAGGTTACGCTGCGGGTAGAGGAGGTTAGAGTTAGGCACCACTCCAGGAGGGATAGGTTTAGACCGTGAGACAGACTTTTTTTACATTCACTTTAGGCCGCCTCCAAGTCACTGCCCAGGAACACCTGTCACTCTGCACCCCACATGTTTTACCACTTCTAGTTCTAACCAATCAAAGCGGCTTTTCCCATGCTCTGGCCAATGATAGAGTAGCTGCCATGTTTGGTTAGAACTGCTATAAGTCTGTCATTCATACAAGACTCCGGTAACAGTATTTCACTTCTTTACTATCAGTTATATCATCCTCAACTCTCTATAACTAACAATATATTACTTTTGTTGGTATAATCAGATCTTTCAATGGTACATATAACTGTAAACTTTTATTATTTTATTGTGACATTCATACATAAGTAGTAATCAGACCTAGGGGGTATATTTACTAAAGTGCAGGTTGTTAGAAGTGGAGATGGAGATGTTGCCCATAGCAACCAATCAGATTATAGCTATTATCTTCTAAAAGGTGCTCAAAGTTAAGAATCTGATTGGTTGCTATGGGCAACATCTCCACTTCTGAAGACCTGCTCTTTAGTAGATATACCCCCTAGTATCTAACAAAACAAGTCACACTACCCTGGTGAATATCAGCGGAGAATCGCAGCCGACACAAGGAGGATGGATGGGAAATAATATTTAGATCATAGTAAATATAACATGAAATACTAATTGGAGCCTGCAGTGAGCGTAAACTGCAAGCAGTGTGAATTTCCAGAGCACAACCTGCCTTTATTGCCGCTTTAAATCCCTAGCCGGGCTGCAATTGAAAACTCAGACTCTTTCACATTAAAGTGCAATTTGCTGTCGGTGTCCAGTGATTTCCAACTGGTATGAGAGACTAATTTGAGCCAAGAAACTGCCAGGAAATGGCTTTGGCCGGGGAGATCGCCGGCACTGAATGTAATCACGGGTTTTGCCTTTAGTACATCTGACAGGTAATAAATTGGCCCAATAAATTACATTCCCCCCATAGAGTTTATTCACAATTATGTGACTGTGATAAATACAACCAGAAGACGGGTATCTATCATACCCACATCTGACATACAGTATAGCATATAGGATTTATGTTACAGAATAGTCGGAACGATGTGTATCTCAGCCGACCTGACACCCAATGGAAGGATATATATCGGGTGGCCATACACACTGCACGATCTGGTATACAATTGCGCAATATATACGCTTCCATCCCACATTCACCTGCATGCCATCGACAGCGTGGTCAGTACATTTGACATGCAGCACATCAGATGGGACGACCCAGCTGACGGCACAAGTGAACTTGCGATTAAGCATACTCCAGACTTGCCATCAATCTGGCTGCCTCCTCTGACTCTCAGCATGACTCACCAGGGACTCTCACTCACATGTGGGTCATGCCCTGTGGGCCACTGCTTCAAATGCCAACGTCATGTGCTGCTCAGTCACTCCCCTGGTTTTCCCCTTCCTTTAACCACTTGCCTAGCTTGGTCTCATCATTTGCGATAACACCAGTCAGCAACACACACTGGGCGGCTGCCGGAAGATAATCTTCCAGCAGCCATTGGTAGAGGGACCTCTCAGTCCCTCTGCATCCCTGCACCCTTTTGCAATGTACATCATGCTGCCGATCACTGCCATTTAGGCAGCAAAGCAGGACCCCTTACCCGGCGGCTGCAGGGAGGAGCAGAGCAGCCACCAGGGAAATGTAAATGATGCAGCCCTCAGCCCCACAGCGTATACCTTGCAGCTGCTCTGCTGCTCTGAGGAGCAGTGATCGGGAAAATGCAAAGTTGTGATGACGGAATTGTCCATTCATCGATGGCCGTGAAATTTACAGTTCGGGTCAAGTGAAGCTGCTTAGGAAGATGCAGACACTGGCCTCTGCACACCCAGAAAACAAGAACATCACACCCCCATTTTCTGGGATGCTGGCTGTCGCTGCACTTTCCCCGCCCTCAACATGATTGACATGCTGCGGCTTAGGGTTCACTGCGACTGCCGTCACAGATACAGATCTGTACATTCACAGTACAGATCCTATGCCAGTGACAAAGGGGCCCCCATACAGTGTAGATTAGTGACAGAGGGGCTCCCACACAGTGTAGGTCAGTGTCAGAGGGGCCCCCCATACAGTGTAGGTCAGTGACTGAGGGGGAGTGTAGGTCAGTGACAGAGGGGGCCCCATATAGTGTAGGTCAGTGACAGAGAAGCTCCCATACAGTGTATAGGTCAGTGACAGAGGGGCCCCCCATACAGTGTAGGTCAGTGACTGAGGGGGAGTGTAGGTCAGTGACAGAGGGGGCCCCATATAGTGTAGGTCAGTGACAGAGAAGCTCCTATACAGTGTATAGGTCAGTGACAGAGAGGCCCCAATACAGTTTCTAGCTCAGTGAAAGAAGGGCCCCCATGCAGTGTATAGCTCAGTGACAGAGGAGCACCCATACAGTGGAGAGCTCAGTGACAGAGGGGCCCCGATACAATTTATAGGTCAGTGACAAAGGGGCCCCCATACAGTGTAGATTAGTGACAGAGGGGCTCCCACACAGTGTAGGTCAGTGACAGAGGGGCCCCCATACAGTGTAGGTCAGTGACTGAGGGGGAGTGTAGGTCAGTGACAGAGGGGGCCCCATATAGTGTAGGTCAGTGACAGAGAAGCTCCCATACAGTGTATAGGTCAGTGACAGAGGGGCCCCAATACAGTTTCTAGCTCAGTGAAAGAAGGGCCCCCATGCAGTGTATAGCTCAGTGACAGAGGAGCACCCATACAGTGGAGAGCTCAGTGACAGAGGGGCCCCGATACAATGTATAGGTCAGTGACAAAGGGGCCCCCATACAAATTATAGGTCAGTGACAGTGGCCCCCATATTGTGTATAGGACAGTGACAGAGGACAGGGTGCAGTTACCTCAGGAGGACCCAGGGAGCACCATGGAACCGGAGTTTTCCCATTACCAGAAAGTGACAGGTGCAGGGAGGCCGCTGTCTGACCCTGGGCCGGGGTAACATGGTGATGCCCACCGTCCTGGTGTCGGTCCAGGCCAGCCGGGAGGTTGTGGGGAGCGGCCGGGACAATGTGCTGCTGCAGCTCAGTGTGGAGGCCGAGAGCATCAGGGATGTCCGCCTGTATTATATTTTTTTAAAGTATTTTGTATTGAACTTATTGGTTTTTAAAGAAATCTTGGTTGTTGGTGGCGTACAGTAATGCGCATAAAGAAGTTCCACACTCCACTGCACAAAGAAACAGGGACCAAATGGAATGGAGCTAGGGCCTGGGATTTTGTGGCGAGTTGAATATGTTTGTAGGTCTACATTTCTGTTCTTTGTCATCTTTTCACCTGGCAGGAATTGTTACAGGACAGCCAGGAGTTTGCGGTCCAGCCTAATGGCGGTGTTTAAAGGGTCCGGTCTATGAGAAAGAACATTGTAGGCCTGGCATAGAGCAGTAATGGCGCAGAGCAGATGGCAAGTACATTGTGAAGAGTTCTTGTGTGTGTTTGTATTATTGTTCTGTTTTTCTTGTCTGTTTTCCAGTGTACGTGTAGGGGGTGTGAGACGTCATGCTGCTGGTCAAAAGACAGACAACAGCATCCCAATCATCAGCATGAGGAGGGGAGCTCTGAAAGTAAACTAACCCTCCCCCTTCTCCAACTAACCCTCCCTATTAGTGCCTAAACCTAATTCTCCCCTCTTTGTGTGTAAAACCAACCCTCCCCCTAGCACCTAACCCCCCCCGTGGTGCCTAAATCTAATTTCCTCCCCCTGCGGCATAAATCTATACTGTAACATCGTTGAGGATGCCGGCTGTCGGGATTCAGGCGATGGCAACTCATACCAGGTCTGGATTCTGGCGTCTGTCTTTAGCTGTGGTTTAGGATTCAGGCGATGGGATTTTGACGGCCTGCATCCCGAAAGCGGGCAAATTAACTACATCCGGTTTAGAAGGGTTGTGTAAAAATTTGTTCAAGTTTAGCAATTTAAAATTCCTAAAAAAGTATTAGAATGACAATTTAGGATAACTATTCTTTAAAAACACGTTATATTTTAAATAATTTATACCAGGAGTGAGGCAATTGTTAGACCATTTAGTCTTCTCAAGACGACATTGAAAAAACAAAACAGACAGGTATCCCACCAATGCAAAGTTTATGCACAAATGCATGGTGTAGCAAACTCCCATCCCACAAAACAAAATAATAATAAACATTTTTTTTAAAAACTTGTTCCACTACTTTTGTTCAGATATATTGTAATAATACATAATTCAAGAAAATTGTGTTTTTTAATGTGTAATTTGTTTTTATTTTGGCAGCTTTCGACATCTTAACAAACTAAAGATAATTCTTCACAGATGATAATTAGCTGTATCCTGTTATAAAAATCTTCAAAATGATGCTGTTGTCGTCATCTTACTTCAGGATTGTTGCTGGAGTGCCTGCTGATGTACCCGAGTAGCTGGTGTTGTTTGATGCAACTAATATCACGTCTGTGAGAAACTAAAGGGGTTATTTACTAAGTTGATTTTTTTAAATTGGAGATGTTGCCTATAGTAACCAATTACATTCTACTTATCATTTATCTAGTACCTTCTAGAACATGGATGGGGAACCTCAGGTCTGGGGGCCATATAAGGCCCTCGGAATCATTTGGTTTGGCCCTCTGAGCTTTTTTCTGCTAGCCTCATCTGGCTAGCAGGGTGCCTAGAATGGCAACCTGCAGCCAGAATCTATGCAGCAGTGCTGTCTGGAGCTTCCTTAGGACGCTTCAGATGGTCACACCGCTGCCATTACAGCTCCCCAGAGCATCCTCAGGATGCTAGGGGCATTGCTGTAATCACCTTTGATTGTAGCCCCACCTCCGTGTGATGTCACATGGAGGGGGCGTGGCCTGGACTGGGCCCGCAAATAATGTTATATATATCAAAATGGCCATCGGCAGAAAAAATGTTCACCACCCCTGTTCTAGAAGATAACAGGTACAATCAGATTGGCTACTATGGTCAACATATCCATTTTTAAAAATACGCACTTTAGTATATATACTCACAAGGGACTAGACTGAGCCTGCAAAACTTCTGCAAAGTCAGGACAAAACTGCTCTTCCAGTATCACTTAACGATATTTACACAATTCTCCCGTGTGACCTAATCCAGCACCTGCAAAGCACTTATATTAAGGCTGACTCAAAACAAAACCGGAATTCTCCCATAGAGAATTTCTGAGGGGGCGGACATGGTGTTTAAGGGGCAACACCTCAAAAGCTATTGGACATACAGAGCTGAAATTTTGCATGGTAAAACTGTCGCTCAGTGCTGCATGCCAAATGTCAGGGCAAAAAAAATTAAAATGAGGATTTTGGAGTAATCTAAAGTTCCAACTGTCAGTTTTTTCCGACACTTTCAGTTAGGACCACTTTTCTGATTTAGTCTATGGGGGATTCTTGGGAAGGCATAACTCAAGGTACAGTAGATGACAAATAAAGACTTGGGGCCAAATGTAATAGGGTTCGAGTTTTAGATAAAATCCAACTCATAAGTTCTCGCATTTTTCAAAGGTGTGAGTTAGTGCTGGAACTCACAAATGTAATAGCCTGCAAACTTTTGAGCTCGAGGCTACTACACTATGCAAATCTGTGTGAGTATTTCCCTAATCTGTGTGAGTATTTCCCTATGTAAACTCACAACTTTTAATGTGACTGGCATTAAAAGGTTTGAGTTATACAGAAGCCTTCACAGATCAGTGAGATCCGTGAAGGCTTCTGTATGTTAAAAACATAACCTGCCCTGGGCTGTGTACAGCCTGTGCTGGTTTTTAAAATACCGGGGACAAAATGCATAGAGGGGCCCTGTATTTTAAAAACCAGCACCGGGCTATGTAAAGCCTCTCCTGGTTCTAAAAATACAGGGAACACAATGCGTAGTGGTCCCCTGTATTTTAAGTACAAGCACAGGGCTTTGCTGAGTTGGTCCTGGTTGTGAAAATACAGGGGACAAAATGATTAGGGGTAGGGATCCCCTGTAATTTCCATAACCAGCACCGTACTCTTTCTAGCGAGAGAGAAATGCCATAGCCAGGGGAGCCCATTCATTGGATCCCCTGGCCAAAGCATTAAACCTGACCGCTAGCCAGCCCAGGCCAGGAATCCCTGGGGAGCTGGGTGACCCCACAATAAAGGGGTCCCCCTCTCCAGGGCTCCACAGGCCTGGGCCGAAAGCCCAGGGCTATCCCTGTCACCCCTGGCCGGTGGGTGCTGGGTTGATAGTGTAAATGTGGTGTGAAAAACTAGAGTTATTGTTAAACTTACCTTGGTTAACTCTCCTTCTTCGAATCCATAGGGTCCACAGGGAGACAATGGGGTGTAGGTGGGACCTGGAGGACTGGACACCAGTAGCAAAGCTTTTCAATCCCAGGATGCTCTGGTCCTCCCCTCTATACCCCGCCACAGTTTGAGGGCACTTCAGTTTTGTTAACAAGCCCTAGGCAGGAGCAGGATAGGAGAGAAGGAAGACTGGTACACTCTCACATAGAGAAGGAAACAAGTGACCAGTAGAAGAAACCCATAGAAGCTAGGAGCATCAGGACGGGTGCCCTGTGAACCCTATAGACTTCAAAGAAAGAGAGTAAACCAAGGTAAGTTTTATCATAACTCTCGTTTTCGTCTTCAGGGTCCATAGGGCTCCACAAAGAGACAATGGGGATGTCCAAAGCAGTTGTTCAAGGGCTGGAACGCTCCTGAGCTGACAGGAGAACCTTACACCCAAAGGAAGCATCCTGAGTGGCAAATGTATCAAAGGCATAAAACCTAAGAAAGGTGTGGAAAAAAGACCAGGTGGCTGAATTGCATAGCTGTTCATGTGAGGTGCCATGCTGGGCTGCCCACAAAGGACCCACAGAGTGAGTAGAATGAGCAGATACTGTAGTCGGCACAGGTAGGCCAGTCTGCATATAGCGTGAATAAAGGGTGGTGAACCGCGCTCACTGATATGACTGTGGGGGTGGATTGAGGCAGGAGGGAGAGGGAAAGAGTAATGGGGGGGGGGAGAGAGGTGGGGGGAGGGGATGTGCATGTATCTGGGGGTAGGGGGTGTAAGAGTGCTGCGCCTGTGGTAGGAGTACCTGTTCCTACCTAGTTTAGAGACTGGTAAAAGCTGGGTAAGGCGCGCTCTCTATATGGTGGGGCAGTGTGTAAAGTGCTTGGGTAAGAGTGATCTGTATGACAGAGAGACGTGGTGTTGGGTCAAGGTAATTTTATTGGTTTAAGGTAGGTAGGCACAATGCTACTAGAGGGTAATTGACCCAGGAGCAGTGGGGGGAAGAGCAGGATGGGTGCACGGGGGGGAAGGTGGGTAGACCCTTTTAAGGGGCTCCTTTTCCGTGCAGTTCTGGACCAGCACGTTGTCCCTGCTGGACCTTTGGTTGACAGTCTTAACGCCCGGCACAGTGTAGGTGGAAGTCTGGTAAGGATAGATGATGTGGCGGCGTCCCGCAATTTGTACAACTTACCTACCGGTAGGTGCCTGTGTAGGCGTTGCGATTTGGGGGTGGTGGTCGGCAGTCTCTGATGGTATACAGCGGCAGGTTAGATGGCCGTTCTTGTTGTGCTGCAGCTACTGGTGCGGCTGTGCCCCGTGATGGTGGCACCGTTGGTCTTGTTTGCGCTGGCAGGGTGGGTCAGCGTGGTGGATGGAGCCTGGCTGGATGCGCGGGCTGCGGCAGGTCGGCGTCTCCGTGTTTGGGATGCGGGCCGGTACCTGCGTGTGTTCCACGTCGTGCAGCGGAATGGCCGGGTGAGGCTGTTCGGATGAGGGATGCCGTGTGTGTGCAGTGAACGCCGGCTCCTCGTGGTTCCTGCGGCTGTTGGCGCCCAATGTGGGGCGGGGGCAGAGAGGCTGAGAGCCGGGCGTGTCACGGTCACAAGGCGGGGGTGCCGCTCGCCGGAGGTGCTGGCGGCTCCTTGTGATCAGTGGTCGCTGGGACAGCAGGGGGGTTCTTCAGCAGGAAAGAAGGTTTCCTGGACGTGATGGTAGGTGTGTGTCTCCAACGCGTTTCGGCTGTGCCTTAATCATGGAGGTTACTGTTACATGGTGCAGCAGTGTTTTAAAGGTTGGTGTGGAGGTGGGTGTGTACAGAATTGGCCAATGGGGGGGGAGGTGTGTGTGCACTGGGCGTGGTCAGGAGTTGATGGCAATCTGGAGGTGTTCTGTTTTTGGAGGCCAGTGGGATATTGCCGGATGGAAAAGGGTAATGACAGGTGTGTGGGCGGGCTTAATGATGAGTGTGCAGGTCTGTGGGAGGTGACGCTCTGGGGAGCGGAGTGTAGCGTGGTGGCAATGGTTAATAACAGAGGGTGATCGGACATGATAGGGAAAGTTGGTGTGGCGATATGGGCGATGTCATGTGACCACTGGGTGTAGCCTGGGTGTGTAAGGGTGATGGGTTAAATGATGTGGTGGTAAAGGTTAATAGCAGGGGGTGATCGGACATGGCCTGGGGAGTTGCTGTGACGATAAGGGCGAAGTCATGTATCAAATGGGTGTTATCTGGGTGTGCAAGGGTTAAGGGGTAACGTGGGGATGTAGGGGTAGTGAAGTGTGGTGGATGTGTGGGATGATGGCACCGGGGGTTCAGCCGGTCGCACGGGGGGTGGCTGGTGGAGGGGAGTGCGGGTGGGTCGTGGTAGGTGGTGATGGGTGTGTGTGGTGTGCTGCGTTCCGGTGTGATTGTGTGTTAGTGTATGGGCTCAACGGGTACTGTATATGTGTGTGTGTTGCACTTGGTGTGGTTGTGTGGTGTTGGAGGAGGATAACTGGACTGGGGGAATTCATTGGGAAATGAGGTTGTGGACAGTCATGCGGATACGGGGTGGTATATTGACATGTGGGTAAGTTGCTATAGTGCGGAGGTGGTTCTGGATGGTGCAGGTGTCACTGTTGAGTGGATGGGCTGGGGGGGGTGTTGGGGATGTAGCGGGTCGGTGCGGTAGTGAAGGGGGGCTGGTGACTGGGTGGTATGGTTGTGCATATAGGCCTGTGAGATAGTCATGCGAATCCATCTGGCCAGAGTCTGTTTGTTAGCTGGCCATTGAAAGGCTGAACTGCAGAGCTTGAAATTGGTAATGTGTTACAAGTCCAGTCCAGGACTTGTCTCCTGCCAGTATTCCTCCTGCTCCTGACCATCCTTCTAGGTTGCCAGTTGCTAGGAGACCCAGACGTCAGAGGATTTCACATGTTTCCTCCTAGTGTTGCCTGATTGGCAGCTGATCCTATTTGAACTTCCTGGACTGTCGCCGCCCTGTCGGCTATAGAGTTTTCATGTGGAACTTTTGGTTATGCAACCTGCTTTCTGTGCATTCAGACTTCCAGCTATAATTTGTACATGCTGCGTGTATTCTGCTCACCGGCTTCTAAGTGACCCAAGTACCCTGGGTTCAAGCTTCGCTGTCTGCAGAGCCCTCCAGGGCATACAGCTACCCTGCTTCTACACCACATTTCAAGCAAGGTTGGCGCAGGCAGAGGATGGGCAGAGAGGCTGACACAGGTAGAGGATGGGCAGAGAGGCTGACAGGCAGATGATGGGCAGAGAGGTTGGTGCAGGCAGAGGATAGGCACAGTTTCTGGGCACTGTTACAAAATCTATTTGTTTTATAAAAAGCAAGTGGGCAGTATATGATCAGCTCTTAAAAAAATTTGACCTGTCATGTTCCTATGAGTGGATGCTTCTTACAAGCTAGACAAAACCACAAAAAAGTGCAGGCATTCTCTCAGCATGCTTGGGCCAACTTGCTAGGGCCACACCCTCTCCAGGGGAGCCCCGGAAGATTGCTGTACCAGGGCCTCAAGACTTCTCTTGGCAGCCCTGCATGTCCACCACCCCCCTCACCCCCACATGTGCTTCCGCCACCACAATCCTGCCCGCACCCACCAGTCTGCTCTCCACTACCACCCGCACTGTGCGGGTGGAAAGGTGTGGGCGGACTGGCGGCAGCAATATTTTGGTCCAGTCCGTCAGACCGTCCTCCTCTCTTCTCTACTCAAAATGCAGAGCGTGACATCATCACGCCCCCCGGGTGCACCCGGCACTCTGGGAGGAGCACTGGAGTGTGAGTATTCTACTGGTAAGGGGGGAGAGAGTGTGGAGCTGCGCACCTTGCTCTTGATATTTTTGGGTGGAGGTGGTCGTGTCACCATGAGATACAGAACAGGGTGACACCAGCCCTAGTGACGCCTCTGTTGGTTGGAACTTTATGTCGCTCCACTTTATCACTCTCCAAGGCTTAGTACATCTCCCCCAAAGAGTCTTACTTATTGTCATCACAGAAAGAGAAATGTTGTAATCTGAGGCAACCAATCGGATAACACTGGGGAACAGTAAATCTGTTGCCAGGGATTTAAGAGTCGATTTCGATTAATTTTGTGCTCCTGGTCATGAATATACCATGCTTATTTTTCAATTGGCTCTAGTTTTTGAGATATGCATATGTCTTTAATATTTATGAAAAATGTAATTAAACAATGTTAAAAATAGTTAAAAAGATTTTTTTTTTTCTTGTGATTAAATTTGATTCGTAAAATGATATAAAAAGACACAGGATAATTACATGCATAAGTGTTAGGAAGCTATGAGAACCATTTTTTGTAGGATTTTCTGTTGTATTCTTGTTGCGGGCAGTCCCTCTGCAGACTCCAACAGTAATCACCCATCATGTGATGATCCCACCTTCCTTGATATCTTTCTACCTGAATATCCTGGAGGAACCGTTCACCCTGTTCTTCGCTTAAATCTCCTAGATTCTACGGGAAGTGATCTAAATGGCTGTACAAAAAATGTACTTTAATACTCATGTTGGCACCTGCTTTCTCGAAACATTTTAGCATGTTGTGGACTAAATCATGAGTGTTGTCTGCCTTGTGATTGCCTAAAACATTTTGAATGACAGACACATAACTCAGCCATGCTTCAGATTCGGTTTCAGTCATAGATGTGGTAAAATTTGGATCCTTCACCAGTTTCCGTATCTGTGGGCCGTCAAAAATTCCTGCCTTTAATTTTTCAATACTAAGAGATGGAAATGTTCTACAAATATACGTGAAACAATCGCCTTACTTGTCCAATGCTTTTACAAATTGTTTCATTAAACCCAGTCCCCCGCCAGCCTTCTCCCACTTGTGTCCCCAGCCAGCCTTCCCTCCCTTCTGTGTCACCAGCCAGCCCCCATTTGTGTCCCCAGCCAGCCTCCCCCCACTTCTGTGTCCCCAGCCAGCCTTCCCCAACTTGTGTCCCCAGCCAGCCTTTTTCCACTTCTGTGTCCCCAGCCAGCCAACCCCCACATCTGTGTCCCCAGCCATCCAGCCAATCCCCACTTCTGTGTCACCAGGCAGCCTACCTCCCTTTTCAGTGTCCCCAGCCAGCCCTCCCCCACTTCTGTATCCCCAGCCATCCTTCCGCCACTTGTGTCCCCCGCCAGCCTTCCCCCACTTGTGTCCCCAGTAAACCTTCCCCCCTTCTGTGTTGCGAGCCAGCCCTGTGTCCCCAGACAGCCACCTCGATTGACTTACCTTCTTGACGGCTCCTCTCTTCCAGCCTTCCAGCAGCGGCGGCGGCGGGTGGAGTAGTGGACTAGGTGTGGGCTCCTCCCTTTCAGCAGCGGCGGAGCAGTGTGATAACATGATGTCACGCGCCGCGCGCTGTCTTAACAAAAATAAACTTTTCAGCATGATGGATGGGATGGGCTGCATCCACAAAAAATGGGTGGGGAGTGGGTGGGCAGCGGGCGGATCCCCTGCCTGGAACCCGGCACCTTACATGACTACTGGTGTGCTCCGCCCCTCTCTGCGCCCCTGCGGGCATCTGATACAGATATGTTGGCTACTGCAATCACACCTGCGATCCCGCATGCAGCTGCTGTGCGAAAATATGCAATAGTCGCAGACGCCGGGATATGTATTGAGACACCTATCATTGTAAATCTAAGCAACTGTGTACTGTCGTCGCAAATCATTTGATAATCAGCCATCTGAGGAGTCCTATGGTCACGTAGAATGGCTGACTGAACTGAGACGTCGGGACCACTTTATTTGCGTACGAGATCACAGTTGTAGGCCGAGACACGCCCCTAAAATGGCTGTGTTTTTGCCACCACTCCCCGTAACCCCCCCCAAACGATACCTGAATGTCAATCACTTAGCAAACAAATCCCTCACTGTGAGCAGCATCAATAAACTACCTTGGCGCATGTGCAGTGCAACTGTGATGTATGCGCAGGGAGCCAATAATTGCTCAACTGCGTAAATATGGGCCTTGTGTACATACCTAAATCCGGCATATAGCGCAACATAAAAAAATTAATTCGACCTTCAAAAAAATAACAGTTGACTAATACCTAAAGCAATCGTTACACCACACAGGATGAAACAAAAACACTCAATAATAGATAGGGAGGTTTCAACATGACTTGGATTCATACTGTATTGTATGGGATTTTTTATTTTAATATCTGGATTTCGCCAATCTTAATTTCCTTCTGATTTTAGCTCATAGAATATAAAGCTTTTACTTTCAGCATCAAGCGTTACAGTTTGCAAATTATCATTTACTCCTCTGCTAACTGGGAGGCACATATAGAAACCGTTGTAATTCCTACACCGTTCACCTGATTTGGATGTAATTACCCTCAAATTAAATCTGAAAGTCTACAGTTAAAGCACATCTTGTTTGTTTCATTTCAAAGCCATTGTGGTGGTAAATAGAGGCGAAAATATGAAAATTCTGTCAATATTTCCCAATATTTATGCACCTGACTGTATGTATTAGGGGTGTGCACCGGACACTTTTCGTGTTTTGTGTTTTGGTTTTGGATCTGGATCTTTCTTCGTGTTTTGGATCTGGATTGGTTTTGCCAAAACCACCCTTCCGTGTTTTGGGTTCTGGGTTTTGTGTTTTGGATCTGGATTTTTTCTTAAAAAATAAAAAAAACCCGCTAAAATCACATAAATGGGCCTTTTTTTGTTCCTACGCTATTAATAACCCCAATAACATTAATTTCCACTCATTTCCACTCTATTCTGAACACCTCACACCTCACAATATTGTTTTTAGGCCAAAAGGTTGTACCGAGGAAGCTGGATGACTATGCTAAGCGACACAAGGGGGCGGCACAAACACGTGGCCCATCTAGGAGTGGCACTGCAGTGGCAGACAGGAAGCCAATCAGCGTTATGGTGCCCATTTGCATGTAGCACGAACCCGGGAGATCCGTGCTACATGCATCTGTGTGATTGGCACAGAGCAATGACAGGTCCGTGAGACCCGTCTGTGCTGCTGTGGTAAAAAAAAAAAAAAAAACCTGTGTAAAAAAAGAAAAAAATGGCGTGCACCCCCCCAAAAAAGAGCAACCAGCCCCGGGCATTAGTAACCCAGTGCTGGGTGTGCTTAAATACAGGGGACAAACGACGTAGGGGTCCCCTGTACTTAAGCACAACCAGCACCGGGCTAGTCAGAACCAGCGCTGGTTGCCAAAATACGGGGGACAAACGACGTAGGGGTCCCCTGTATTCTGCGCAACCAGCTCTGGGCTCTGATCCGGTCCTGGTTCTGGAAATATAGGGGACAAAAAATGAGTAGGGTTCCCCTGTATGTTCCAGAACCAGCACTGGACTTTTTCTAGCGGGGGGCTGATGCCACAGCCAGGGGAGCCCTTTCACCGGGCCCCCCAGCCGCAGCATCAACCCTGACCGCTAGTCAGCCCAGGCCGGGGATCCCTGGAGAGCTGGGGACCCCCCCAATAAAGGGGTCACCCTCTCCAGGGCACCCCAGGCCCAGGCTGATAGCCCGGGGCTATCCCCGCCACCCCTGGTGGCGGTGGGTGGCGGGTTGATTGTGTGGTGTGGTGTAAATAAAGAATATCAAACATTGTCTTTACAAGTAGAACTGCAAGTCCCAGCTAGCCTGCCCCGCATGCTGGTACTTGGAGAACCACAAGTACCAGCATGCAGGGCATTAAGGGCCCACTAGTACCTGTAGTTCACCTGTAAAAAAAATGTTTAAAAAAACACAGGACACACACACCGTGACAGTATAAGTTTATTAAACATACATACACACACACACACACATGTACACATACTCACCTATGTAACCTGTAGCATCGGTCCACTTGTCCGGTAAAGTATCCCTAGGGGACCTGTGAAAAAAAACATACTCACCATCTCCTATGCGAGGTTCTGTCCTCTTCGTTCCAAAGTAGGCATCCCCGGACTTGGCAAAAAAAAAAAACGAAAACGCGATCCACGAACTTAGTACCGTTCTATAGAACGGTACTTCCCGAATGAGAGCTTAGCGGCGGGGTATCACCATGGAAACCCCGCTGCTAAGCGTTCATTGGCTGAGAGAGGTCATCTCCCGTCTCTCAGCCAATGAACGGCTCCCTCCATTGTAGTCAATGGTGGGAACCGCAGGGTAAACTTTAATAACCTTGCGGCTCCCAGCATTGACTACAATGGAGGGAGCCGTTCATTGGCTGAGAGAGACGGGAGATGGCCTCTCTCAGCCAATGAACGCTTAGCAGCGGGGTTTCCATGGTGATACCCCGCCGCTAAGCTCTCATTCGGGAAGTACCGTTCTATAGAACGGTACTAAGTTCGTGGATCGCGTTTTCGTTTTTTTTTTTTTGCCAAGTCCGGGGATGCCTACTTTGGAACGAAGAGGACAGAACCTCGCATAGGAGATGGTGAGTATGTTTTTTTTCACAGGTCCCCTATGGATACTTTACCGGACAAGTGGACCGATGCTACAGGGTTACATAGGTGAGTATGTGTACATGTGTGTGTGTGTGTGTGTGTGTGTGTATGTATGTTTAATAAACTTATACTGTCACGGTGTGTGTGTCCTGTGTTTTTTTTAAACATTTTTTTACAGGTGAACTACAGGTACTAGTGGGCCCTTAATGCCCTGCATGCTGGTACTTGTGGTTCTCCAAGTACCAGCATGCGGGGCAGGCTTGCTGGGACTTGCAGTTCTACTTGTAAAGACAATGTTTGATATTCTTTATTTACACCACACCACACAATCAACCCGCCACCCACCGCCACCAGGGGTGGCGGGGATAGCCCCGGGCTATCAGCCTGGGCCTGGGGTGCCCTGGAGAGGGTGACCCCTTTATTGGGGGGGTCCCCAGCTCTCCAGGGATCCCCGGCCTGGGCTGACTAGCGGTCAGGGCTGATGCTGCGGCTGGGGGGCCCGGTGAAAGGGCTCCCCTGGCTGTGGCATCAGCCCCCCGCTAGAAAAAGTCCAGTGCTGGTTCTGGAACATACAGGGGAACCCTACTCATTTTTTTCCCCTGTATTTCCAGAACCAGGACCGGATCAGAGCCCAGAGCTGGTTGCGCAGAATACGGGGGACCCCTACGTCGTTTGTCCCCCGTATTTTGGCAACCAGCTCTGGTTCTGACTAGCCCGGTGCTGGTTGTGTTTAAGTACAGGGGACCCCTATGTCATTTGTCCCCTGTATTTAAGCACACCCAGCACTGGGTCACTAATGCCCGGGGCTGGTTGCTCTTTTTTTGGGGGGGAGGACGCCATTTTTTTCTCTTTTTACACAGGTTTTTTTTTTTTTATTTACCACAGCAGCACAGACGGGTCTCACGGACCCGTTAGTGCTCTGTGTCAATGACACAGATGCAAGTAGCACGGATCTCCTGGTCCGTGCGTGCATCTGTGTCATTGAAATACACAGCAGCACAGATGGGTCTCACTGACCCATCTGTGCTCTGTGTCACTGTCAATCACACAGATGCATGTAGCACGGATCTCACGAGTCCGTGCTACATGCAAATGAGCACCATAATGCTGATTGGCTGAGAGCCGTGACAGACGGCTCTGTCAGCCAATCAGCACTTTGCCCATTAAAGGCAAAGGCATTTTTTTTTAAATGGCCGCTCGAGGCAAAACCTCGAGATCCGACAGCAGATCTCGAGGTTTTGCCTCGGGAGAGGGATCCGGGGCAGACAGGGAGATCCGAGCTTGGGCTCGGATCGCCCCGGATCCCCGAAGTTCGGGTGGGTTCGGTTCTCAGGGAACCGAACCCGCTCATCCCTAGTATGTATATATATATATATATATATATATTTTTATATATATATATATATATATATATATATCTATCTATCTATATATATCTATATATATATATATATATAAATATATATAGACACAACCTGCAAAGGTTTTACATTTCTAAAGTTTTTATTGAAATGTGAGCAATTAAGCTGCCTTGGATAACCTGACATGGTCCAATAGTAAGTGGTAAGATGTTTTAAATTAAAAAATAAACTAAAATAAAATAAAAAAGTTGACAGTAAGCTAGCAAAAAAAAATAAATCATGTACATTTTTGAGTTACAATAAAAAAAGGCCTTTTCCAGGAACAAGTAATGGGTTTAGAACTTACAGTTGTTCTACAGCAATGAAGAAAAAGCTTGTCTGGGCCGCAAAGCACTACCAGTGGGACTAATGAAGCCTGTAAGAAGGTCTTATGGGCTGATGAATTTAACTTTGAAATCTTTGCTTCATCACGCAGGGTTTTTGTACACTGTTGAATAGGTGAAATGATAGTTCGTTAATGTGTGGGGCTTATTTAATAAGCAGTGGCTTTTACAAGTGACATGTTTAAGCCCAATTTTTAGAATGACAATGAATTTTAATAGCAAAACACCCCTTGTTTTACTATTAAAAGCATTAAATACAGGCCATTGCTTAGTAAATAAACCCCTGTGACACCAACAGTCAAACATGGAGGAGGTCGGGTGCTCTTTTGTTGGGTCCCGAGTCATTGACTTGCACAGAGAGACTGACACTCTGAACCAAAACGGCTATTACTGCATTTTGCATTGCCATCCAATACCCTCTGGCCTATGCCTAGTTGGCCAAGAGTTTATCCTACAGCAAGATAAGGATCAAAAGTTACTTCCAGGTTAGAGTATGGTTAAACTACATTCGAGGAAAAGAACAAGACAGTAGGCTTCAAATTATGTAAAGGTCAGCAGTCTGCAGACTTAAACCCAATCAAGCAGGTTTGAGATGAACTGGACAGATGGATGAAAGCAAGGCAACCTACAAGTACAACACATTATTTATTTATGTATTTATTACCAGTTCTTTATATAGCAACACACATATTCTGCAGCGCCTTACAGAGAATATTTGGCCATACACAGCAGTCCCTGCCCCAGTGGAGCTTACAATCTATGTTCCCTACCACATGCTCACACACATACACTCTAGGGTTAATTTCTGTTGGGAGCCAATTAACCTACCAGTATACCAGTATATATTTGGAGTGTTTAATAAAGGTTAAAAACATGTACATCAGCATAAATATATATATGAAAAATCAGCATATGCTCAATTCTGGGTTCCCGCGCTTAACGCATTTCGTTATGTGACTTCGCTAGGAGCGTCATTCTGTAAGTATAAGAGTGCACTTTATATATCAACAGTTAGTTCCTTATTGGACAGCGAAATGCAAATCTATAATTAAGGATTGTATTTCATATTCCAGATGCCATTTTCTCAGAGTCTATATGGCAGTGGCCATAATATCTTATTAAACCTATATACAGAACAATTGTAAGATTTCAACAATATTCATATATGGGAATACATTGAAGTCACCTGTGTATAATTCATAGGAAATAATTATAAATATCAAAATTAATTTCCAGATGCCATTTTAGTCCATATTTATAGATATCACAGTAGAAAAAATAAGATTTTTGTTTCAGTAAATAAGATAATTAATTGCCAATTGAATATAATAGAAGTATAACTATATCAGCTTACACATATAAATTTCTAGATTTTCCTTTACAATATTTACAATACACAAATGTATTCCATATTGTTATACCATTTTGTTTTGCAAAAATATAATAGAAATCAACTAACATCAGAAGTCAACTACTTATATGAGTATTATAAATGACCCAGTACCCTTTAAAGAGAGAAGAAATAAATTAATAACCAATAATAATTTATTTTTTTAATTATTAGGAAGGGACAATTTACTGTAATGTGTCTCAATTTATCCTTATGGGCTCACAGTATTTAACAAATAGATCTAGTATGATTCTCGTTCTTCAAATTTAAGTAATAGTTTTTTTTTTTTAAATTTTTATCACTTCTACAGAATATCGAAGCCTGTGAGGCTGATTTCTGGGGAGCTGCAAAATTACAAAGCTGAACATCCCATCGACTGAGAACAATAAATAACATTAATCATCAAACTACAGTTACTGTATAATAGTTATTATATAACCATATATTTATTTGCCAAGAATTAAATTCACTAGAGACACTGGGCAACTTCTGCCCTTACTATCTTCATTTCCGTATGTTGTATGTGTTCAACAATTCATATTTTTAATAATTTTCTAATAAAAATTATGTTTTAACTACAGATATTAGGATCTAGTGCCCCCAACACAGAGAGTACTTGTCTTTCCTTGTTTTCCATACCAACACATTACTCTCAGGGGAGCATCTCCACCCAGTGATTGTTCTTAGCAGTTTCTCTGCTTGTCTATACTGAATATTGTGGTGATATCCTATCTAATACCTTTAATTACACAAATTATCAGTGTCATTTCCTGTGCTTAGGCTCCCTCCTTCCTCCCGAACCCCTGAATATTCCTCAAGACAGGCTCAAAAATATATAGATAATGAGAAACCATGTATATATAGATAAGCAGGACCACCATGTATATATAGTACACATTAATGACTTTGAAGTTATTATGTTAAATGTACTAACATAATTATACATTGATTGTGATGTAATATGTTAACCATTAAAATATGTTATTCTGCTAAATCAACTTCTCAACTTTTTCCTTACACTGCATTGTGCATTGTTTGCGAGACTTTAGTTCTCTGACAAAGACTTCAGCGAGGGAGAATATAAAAGCCTCAGCTTGAGCTCATTTTTCTGGAAATTATTGCAGAGGTTGTTATGGGTACAATGGCTGCTGTCAAGTAATCAAATTATAGAAAATGTAAAGGTCAAAACAGCATACATTCCCCATCTTTGTAACGTACTACCGGGTTCTGAAGCCTTCAGTCCTAGTTGGAGGTGTCAGGTGTGGATGACAAAATAACTTCATATCGTAAGTGGGGGTCTCCACGGACAAAGAAATACATATTAATAATTCCCAGAAAAGCAAAACAAGTGGTGTGACTCTTTGACAAACACAACAGTACAGCCACTTTTTAATTTTCGAAAAATGCAACACATGTACAAGTATTACAACAGAGAAAGGGAAAGATATAGGAATTATGCACAAGATCGACATATAATTGTTCTGGTTCTGCTAGAGTAAATTGTCCATCATATTTTCTTTATAGATTTTCTGATAATCAAAAATGTTCTTAAAGTATGAATGAATTCCCTGTCTATCCAATCCCATGCTGTTATAGAAAACAAGGGACGGCGCGTCTTACTGTAATTGTCTTTTAGGGGTGATTCAAGACAGGGGGGCCCGTGTGCTGTCTCTGTGCGCCCTCCTTCTTTCGACAGCCCATGCGCCGAGGAGACTACTGAGCATAAGCAAATCCCTGAATGTGGCATTGGCTCCATTTTCCGGTGATTTCTGCGGAGCTCAGCAGAGAGATAAGTATAGTCTATGGGTGCAGGGCGTGGGGCCAGTTCACACTGCACACGCTGAACATATTATAGATACATCCATGCTGTCTATAACTCTTTCATTATGTGTATACGTTAGGAGGCTAATAAACCTAAATTATAGATGGACCCAATGTGTTTATTTGAGAATATTTAATATTATAACCTAAGAATATATATCTGAATCTTTAATATATCACTTAATATACCACAGTTGTACAATGGTTAACACTGTGGGTCTTGCTTTGATTTCGAGAACACAATTCTTATAGGGTTTGGCATTTATCCATATATATGTCTGGGTATTCGGCTTCTTGCCATGGTCAACGACATAATGGTAGGTCAATTAATTTCTGACTAAATAGATCCTGGTGCATGCCTGTGGTAGAAAATGACATTATGAGCTCTATTGGAGCCTGGATTCGTGTTATGTAACATGTAATATAAATCAACACATCTGATTGTATTCAGATGTGTTCTTCAACACTGTGGCTTCAGTCATACCAAATAGCCCCTCTCGACATGACAAGTCCTGGGTGACTCAGCCACGCGAAGTGTCTTTCTTGCTCGAAAGGTGCATATTTTTTGCATAATTAAAACAGCTAGGAGTGACAAAACTACATTGCTAGCTTGCAATTTGATGTAAAAAGTGAATCTGTGTAAATAAGTGCTACAATGCGAGCAGCCATGGCCTTGTCTCATGCCAAGTACTGCTGTGCTTAATCTGCGACTTTGTACTTTAAGTGCGTAAAACCCTGTGGAATGCTCTCCCATGCACAATGAGACTATCTGCTAGTTTCCAAACATTCAAGCGTTCTCTGAAAACTCAACTCTTCCGACGAGCTCATAAGATGCCAGAATCGCCTACATAACCTTCATAGCTTTCCTATCTAACTCCCTTCTTTTAGTAAACACCCATCACATTTTCTCTTTCTTCAATTTCACAGCCTCCTAACCCTAGGCCAACTTTCCAGCGTGACTGGATCATACAGCCCACCAGGAACCTCTGCAATTTGCAATATGTATCACCTATCCTTGTGTATCAACACCTATTTCCCTATAGATTGTAAGCTTGCAAGCAGGGCCCTCTTACCTTTATGTCTGTCTCTTACAACCCAGTTTTGTTCTATTAATGTTGTTTCAAGTTGTAAAGCGCAACGGAATAAGCTGTGCTATATAAGAAACATTTAATAAATAATAATAATAATAATAAATGGGGTAAAAGTCACCACCTAGCACCTTGAGTGGCTGTTTCTGTAATGCGTATATGACACAAAATTGAAATAAAAATACTAAACGCTACTCCTCTCGAAGCTTCTAAGTCTTGCCACGTGTCTTGCGCCGTATGGCATATAAATGTGAGGTGTATGACGACACATCTGTAGCACTGCTATATAAATAATAATAATAATGATAACTATAATAATAGTGATAACTAACGGGGTGCTATAATCACTTGTACTTTTGCAGTATATTCTCTCTGTGGCCATAATATAAAATGTAATCTCAGGAATTTATAGCCAAGTGCAGGGCCATATGGACGGACGGAGGTGCGCATGGTAACCCTATCTAACTTGGGGTGGGGTTCAAGATGGAACTTGGGGCCAGAGATTACTAGATTGGTGGGAAGTACAGGTGGTGAGGATATCGGTGTGAGGGGTGTACAGATGGAGTATGGGAAAGGTGGTAGCTACTGTTCGTATCATCGTTCCCGAATCCCATCATTTCTGGTGCCTCGCCAAACTAGGCTTGAGCCCAAGAGTATGGGAAGGCAGAGCAAAGAGGTGCACTGTGTAAAAGTGTATATTAGATATGCGTTTATGTGAGATGCAAAGTGCATCCCATTAAAGGTACAGCACAAGACATAGGGCCTGACTCAGCAAGGAACGCTGTTGCTTATATGTACGCAATCGGCCGATTAATTTGGACTGCGCATGCGTATGCATCACAGTGTGCGTGCGTGAACCAGATGCTGCTATCGGGACTGCGATCGCAAAGGCTACGCAGACCCATGGCAGAGTGAGTGACAGGAAGTGCCGTTAGTGGGTGGTGATGCAGGCGTGCCAGTGTGTTTGAACACCATTGCATGGGCGTGCATAAATCAGCCACTGCGATACCAGACGTCGCCTGAGGACTCATAGCATGCGCAGTAGTAAACAATTCCTGAGTGAGGTCTGACCTGCATTAACTGTGCGTCTGGGTCCGATGTTACCGATTGTTTAGCTATGTTGTCAAAGTATACTGATGTGAGTAAGGGGAAGTGGGCGTCTTTATGGTAGGCTGCGATCGCAATGCGAATGCAAACATTTACATATCACCGCTGATATTAGCACCTGCGCTGCGTGCGTATAAGCAGAATAGCAATCTATATGGAATCTGGACCATAATCTTTACCTGTATATAAATAATAAAATATGAGTCCTTTTGGGAAAGGAAATTACTGTGTCACCCTAGGCACAGCAAGGAAATGCCCTAAAAATGTGCCCTTTCCACAACTTCATTTATTTTCATTAATCCACCTCTGGAAAATGAAATCTGGTTACTGATAAACTAGGCACACCAACTCCTTCCATCTGCTAGTCTGCAAACACCACTAGCTTGTTCTGCTAACCTAAGCACTGTGATAGAAATCTAGGCGCAAGTTTGCTGAGGAAGAGGATTTTGTGCCATCCCACTGCCTGTCTGTACTTCGCAAATTAGGCTACATGCAGACAGACAGTTTTTTGTTCGGAACCAATAGTAACATCACTGAGGCACCATTTGACCAACATTAGTAAAGCTACATTTTCCAGTGAGTTGAATATTGCTAATTGTTGACATCATTTCGATTTTGTATATTAATTTTGTGTGCAGGGATTATTACAGGTATACATTAGTGACTATTCTGCAGAGACACTGAAACAAATAGTAAAATAAATTAAAAAAAGCTAAAATTTATGTTCTTTAAATGGCTATTTCCTCTTTAAAGAACGGAAAACACTAAAATAACACAAAATGCTATTTTCATTCTCCAGGGAAGATTACATTTTGTAAGAGAATCTGGGCTACTATTTGTCAGTGAGGCGTCAATTCAACAACACATTGTGTCAAACAGTGAAATAAGGAGAAAATTAGAGAAGTCTGCCCATTAAGGTTAATTGATTTTAAAATACTCTATTATCCAAAGATGGCAACTAATTATTTCTTTCATGGACCCAGCATGTTTCTGTTAAATGCTTTAGTTGTTCAAAACTCATGATGAGCGGTAGAGGCACATAATCACAAATACACATTGTTTTATTGGTAGAGTCTTCATTTTAGTGGTGCTTATTTTATTAAAGGTACAGTGTCTGCAACTTCTGTGCACTTACTATCGGAACCAGACTAGCCTGCATAGATATTTACCAAGTACCTTATTACATCTCTAATCGTTTACAAAGTACCACCAATTTTTTTTATTTTTATTTTTTTTTAGGACCACCCATTACCACCTTATATCAAATATCAATAATATCTGAATTCTGAAAAACCAAACTGAATTCAAAGAAAATCTTACTAATACCACTTTCCACCAAAGACCCGGGTCCCACCTGGGTCAGACATGGGTCCAACCCAGGTCAGACACCATTTACACAGCACCATCGATCTGGGTTATTCTCAGGTCAGCCCCGTTCACACTGAACCCGGGTCTGCCCTGCTAAACATGTGAGGTCATAAAAAGTGGGAGGTGACTGCTCCACAACCACCAATCAGCTCATTTTAGGCATGACCCAGGTTGGATAACCTGGTTGCGCCGTTTACACTGCACCATTACCCAGGCCCATCCTGGGACCGACCCTGGTAGCTACCTGGGTCGGACCCAGGTTATTTTTCAGGGAACCTTTTACACTGAGCTGCGACCCGGGTAGACCCAGCAATAACCCGGGTTTTAGCTCTGGTGTAAAAGAGTTAATAGTGTGCAACCCCAGAGTAAGGCTTCTAAAACAAAGGCAAATCAGCCACACGTGTATAATAGATTTACTAAATTCTCAATAAAAACTTTCTCAAGATAATTGACAAATCAATCCTTTCTACTGAGTAGTTTTGCTTGAGTAGCAACTCAAATCTGGACCAGAAGTGACATCAGCGGAGCTTTCCATTGAAGGTCTCCACGGGAGACGAAGTAAGTAACAGAGGGAGGTCACACACATATACTGTATGTATATTTGTAAACATCTGAAGAAAGATAAACAACTGATGGATTTTATCATGGTGATCGCTCTTATCACGTCATGATAAAATTTGCATTATGTCATCATGCCCATCGGCTCGCCCACTTTCCTGAGACACAACCTCCTTGCTGAGCCGACCTGCCTGCCCCCTCCAGGAGGCAAACAGGAAGTTGGCAAGTATGGGGAAGATAAATGTCTCTGATGGGTGGACACTGAGGGTTAGGGTCACATTTGTTACAGGTTGAGTCTCCTATATCCAAAATGCTTGGGACCAGGGGTACTTTGGATAACAGAATATTATGTATTTTGAATAATTGCATACCATAATGAAATATCTTGGGAATGGGACCCCAATATACACACAGAATGCATTTATGTGTTATATACACCTTATACACACAGCCTGCAGGTCATTTAATACAATATTTTCAATAATTTTGTGGCTCAAGCAAAGTTTGTGTACAGGAATTAAATAAATTTATGTTTCATATACACCTTATACACACAGCCTGAAGGTCATTTTATACAATAGTTTTAATAATTTGTGCCTTAGACAAAGTTTGTGTACATCGAACCATCAAAATCGAAGGTTTCATTATCTTAGTCATGCCAAAATAATTCAGTATTTCGGAATATTTGGATATAGGAGACACAACCTGTATTGGGATCAGTGGTTAAATGAGCAAATAACTGTATTTGTATACACTGTACTCACAAGAAGCCACAGCCTCAGTCAGCAGGCAGAGCAGTCACAGCCTCGCAATGAGTCACTCCCATGAGGCTGCACTGCTGCTGATCTCCACGGGTCAAAGGAGCATGTGATGGGCTCCTCCTACCAGAGCTCAGCACATACTCCTCTAATCCACCTGCAGAGTGAAATGGCATTTACCCAGTAATGCCCTTTACTATTGTCAACCTATACCACCTCTCTTGGCAAACTAATCCGCTCTTTTGGATTTCAGTACCATCTGTATGCGGATGATACTCAAATCTACATATCCTCTCCAGATTTATCTACATCTGTATTGGTCCGTGTCACTGAATGTCTTTCTGCCATTTCATCTTGGATGTCATCTCGCCACCTTAAAAACTTAATATTTCTAAAACAGAATTAATTATATTTCCACCGGCCAATAACCGTTACCAACCTGATCTCTCTATCACTGTTGATACTGTACCTCGACCATCCACCCCGCCCCCCAAGCTCGCTGCCTTGGTGTCATCCTTGACTCTGAACAGTCCTTTGTTCCCCATATTCAATCTGTCTCAAAATCATGTTACATACATTTAAAAAACATATCCAAAATTCGACCATATCTCACACAAGACACTGCAAAAACTCTAATCCATGCACTTATTATTTCCCGCATTGACTATTGCAATAACCTCCTTACTGGTCTTCCCAAAAACAGGCTATCACCATTACAATCCATTATGAATGCAGCTGCAAGGCTTATCTTCCTTGCAAAACATTCTTCTTCTGCTGCCCCGCTCTGTCAGTCCCTCCATTGGTTGCCGGTTTTCTACCGTATTCAATACAAAATACTTTCACTTACACATAAGGCTATTACCAAACCACACCAACATACATCTCTTCACTCATCTCAAAATATCTCCCAACTCGACCTCTCCGCTCAGCACAAGATCTGCGTCTCTCATCCCCATGCATTACTTGCTCCCATTCACGGTTACAGGACTTTCTTCGCGCTGCACACACTCTATGGAATAACCTACCTCGCACAATAAGACTTTCCTCTAGTCTCCAATCCTTCAAGCGTTCCCTGAAAACTCACCTCTTCAGGCAAGCTTATCAGATTCCAGAACCTCCCACATAACCTTCATAGCTTCCATATCTAATTACATCCAATTTTACAGTCCACACACAATCTCACACATCGTCTTTCTCTCACATCCTCATGACATTTGATCGATATTCCTGTGTGACTGGATCATGCAGCCAACCAACTGTGCATTCTGGCTGGACCAAAATGCAATATATAGCACCTATCCTTGTGTATCAATGCCTATTTCCCTTAAGATTGTAAGCTTGCGAGCAGGGCCTTCCTACCTATATATCTGTTTGTTATTACCCAGTTTTGTTCTATTAATGTTCCAATTGTAAAGTGCAACGGAATATGCTGCGCTATATAAGAAACTGTTAATAAATAATAATAAATAAAATAAATAATGCCCCAGTCCTTTGCGTGTAGCTTTCGGGCCCCGGGTCAGTCTTGATGACTACCCAGCAACCAGCTGTTACAGTACGCCCTACCCTCTTGTGATAAAATGTGTGGCTTTGAATCAGCAGGGTTTACTGAGGATTTCCTCAACTCCTCAGTGGCCCAGTCCTACCCTGCTCAACTTTAGTGTACAGCTGCTATACTGACATTTTAATTAGGCTGCTTAAATATACATATAAATATATATAACATTGCACATAGTATCCTTGTTACACCAGGTCCAAAAAACAAAATTAATTGTCTGTTTTATGAAAGACTTAGGCCCTGATTCAGACCCACTCGCGAGCGGCTGTCAACTCGCAAGTGGGTCGATGTTCTGCACTGAGCATGCGCACGACGGAGGGAGCTCCGTCGTGCGCATGCGCCAGACGCGACGAGCGAAGGACTTTCCTTCGCTCGTTGTGTCTGATCAAAGGGGGCGTGCTGTCGATGTTGATTGACAGCACGCCCCCTTTGGTGGGCGTGCCTCCCTGACGGGGGCGTTCCTAAGGGAACGCCTCCCGTCAGAAGCCGGCCCACTGACATCACTAGTGATGTCAGTGGGAGTGATTTTGGCTCTGATAGAGCCAAAATCACTCCGGGCCTTGCGGTTGAAAACCTCAACCGCAGGCTCCGGCTCGCAGTTTCGATGGTCGCGATGGTCAAGACCATCGCGGCCATCAAACTGCACACTCGTATAGGCTGTGGGTGGTGACCCACAGCTATACGAGCATCCAGGAGGATGCTCCATAGTTATGGAGGCCGGCCCTCATTCAGAGCGTGCGCTCTGCTCAGAGCGTACGGCTCTGAATGAGGGCCTTAATTTTTTATAGACCAGTAGGTGTTATTCTTCATTCCGTAATAAGTGTGCTTAGCTTGCATGCTGAATGATTGTCCTTTTGTGACCGGTCTTGATAAAGACCCTATGGGGCTGAAACGTCGACCTAATCTGATCTGTTGGTGATGTTGAATTATTACAATTTGGTAATTTCTTCTAATAATAGTGGTGGGTGCCCTCTGTCTGGTTTTGATCAGCCATAATCTCTCTCTCTCTCTCTCTCTCTATATATATATATATATATATAAACAGATGTAGCCATGCCAGGGCCGGATTAAGGGAGGGACGACAGGGGCGGTCGTTCCTGGGCCCCCACACCCGGAGGGGCCCCCACTAGCAGCGGTGCACTGTGTGAACCCAACGCTAGTGACCCCTCCGCTAGTGTAGTGTAGACCGCGCAGTGAGCGCAGTCTACACTACACAGTGACATACACACAGCCGCCGGCGGCAGCTGTGTGTATGTTACAGCAGCCGATGAGAGTCAGACTCTCATTGGCTGCTGCACAACGGAGGGAGCCAGCCGGAGCTCACTCATGAGCTCCGACTTCCGGCTCCCCCCGCATCTGCTGATAATGGGATAGATGTCATGACGCTGACGTCTCTCCCATAGTGCAGTGGAAGAGCCGGGACTCGGAGCGGGCAGCGCCGACTGCGTCAGGAGCGGGAATTCAGGTAAGTGGTGATTTTTTTTGTTTTGTTTGTGTGTGCATAGGGGAGGGGGCAGCTACAGGGGACACTGCATAGGGGAGGGGGCAGCTACAGGGGACACTGCATAGGGAGGGTGCCCCTACAGCGGTCACCGCATGGGGGGACAGCTACAGGGGAGACTGCATAGGGAAGGGGGCCGCTAAAGAGGTCCTTGCATAGGGGGGGCGCTACAGCGGTCACTGCATGAGGGGGGCAGCTACAGGGGACACTGCATAGGGGAGGGGGCCGCTACAGCGGTCACTGCATGGGGGGACAGCTACAGGGGACACTGCATAGGGGAGGGGGCCACTACAGCGGTCACTGCATGGGGGGACAGCTACAGGGGACACTGCATAGGGGAGGGGGCTGCTACAGAGGTCACTGCATAGGGGAAGGGGCCGCTGTAGAGGTCACTGCATGGTGGGGGGGCAGCTACAGGGGACACTGCATAGGGGAGGGGCTGCTACAGAGGTCACTGCATGGGGGGGCAGCTACGGGGGACTGCATAGGGGAGGAGGCCACTACAGAGGGCACTGCATAGGGGGGCCGCTATAGGAGGCACTGTATAGGGGGCAGCTTCATGGGGGCACTGGGGGGCGTTTTCTAGGGTCAATGCATAGTGGGGACAACTACTGGCCCTGCTGTATAGGGGGGCTACTACTGGGGGCAATAGGGGGGGACCACTACTGTGTCTGGGGGCACTTTATAAGGGGCACTGTATAGGGGGACCACTACTGGGGGCATTATATAAGGGGTACTGCATAGGGGGACCACTTCTGGGGGAACTGCATAAGGGCATTACTACAGTGGGCACTGCATACGGGGGACCATTACTTGGGGCACTGCATAGGGGGGGACCACTACTGGGTCTGGGGGCACTACAGGGGGCATTATATAAGGGGCATTACTACAGTGTGCACTGCATAGGGGGGACCATTACTGGGGGCACTGCATAAGGGACACTGCTACTGGGGGCATTGCATAAGGGGCGCCCACAAGTTTGTTGCCCAGGGGCCCCCACAGACCTTAATCCGGCCCTGAGCCATGCTCATCCATCTGCATCACGGTGTGGATGGTGCAACTAGTGTGCCCGCGTCTATGGCGTGCGTGTGCGTATGCACGTGCTCCCCATAGACTTTAATGGGGAGAACGCTAGCTGCGCCTAGTCGTGGCTCGGCGAGTGATCCGCTATACTGCAATGTGTGACGCTGTGCGTACGCATTGCGGCTATGATGAGAGCGGCTATATCTGTATATATGGGAACTCTACCCTCTTACCTACATGAATTTTGGTCCATCCTTTTAAAGATAAGCTCTTTATCTACTCCCTTTGCCCTATTATTGTGATACTGTATGAAACTATGAATTGTTTTTTTGTAATTTATTTGAGATGAGTTTATGTTGTTCTGTTTTTAATTTATATATATTCTGTGCAAGCTAACTGATTTTATTTATTGGATTAAATTCAAATTAGTTTTACTAACATTGTATTGTATCATGAATTTTCGGCAGCCTCTAGTTGGTTAATATACCTAGCACCTTACTGAGCTATTTAGGAGCACTATTAAATTGTACCATTGGTTTACTTATGCACAAGGCAGTTTATTGAAATCATTATATAGCACTTTATATCTATTATTTATTACTTATGTATTCAGGTTTGTTATATTTTGTTTGAATGGTGATCATATATATTTCATATTCACTATCTAATTTTAATCTAATTTATATTTGGGGTGTATATTTATTTATGACTGTGTGAATTGATGCATATGGAAAGCACTAAAGGCGCTAATCATCAACTCTATTGTTTAATTAAGCTCTAATTGGTAGATTGCCACTACCATAATCCTGTTGATATAACTGACACCCACACATGCTGGGGTGTGCACCATAAAACTCTTCTAAGCTAAAAATTAGAAACACAAAGGTCCGAAAGAGTGGTCTGATAACTTATTGGCACTGTAATCATGCACAATATATATATATATATATATATATATATATATATATAATGCTAAGTCCACTAATCATTAGGGATGTGCGCCGGACCATTTTTGCCGGATTTGGATTTGGTTCTAATTCGTCGTCCGGCTTTGGATTTGGATTTGCCAAACTGCGGTGACTGGTTTTGGATTTGGATTTGGATTTTTTTTACAAAAATTTACAAAAAAAGCTAAAATCACATAAATTGGTCCTTTTTTTCTTCTTAGAGTATCATTAACCTCAATAACATTAATTTCCAGTCATTTATAGTCAATTTAGACCACCTCATAGCTTATAATATTGTTTTCAACATTATTGGCCAAAGGTTGCAGTGAGCTGACCGGTCACTAAGTGACAAAGCAGCGGCGCAGCGGCACAGGCACCACAATTTAAAGCACATCTATGAAACATTGCCACACAGCAGTGGCAGAAATGAAAAGTAGTGCACCCACCCAGTGGGGTACGGCCAGCAGAATCACAGTACTTGTTTACATAGTGGGCTACGGGCCAAGGAGTCACAGTGCACAATCTTATTCACATTACACCGCACATAATGTCCCTTATTCACATTACACCATAAAGTAGTGTCTCTTATTTATGTTACGACACACAGTAGTGCCCCTTTTACACAAAGCCCACAGTAGTGCCCCTTTTACACAATGCCCACAGTAGTGCCCATTTTATACAATGCCCACAGTAGAGACCCTTTTACACAATGCCCACAGTAGTGACCCTTATACACAAAGCCCATAGTAGTAATGCCCCTTATACAATGCCCACAGTAGTAGTGCCACTTATACAATGCCCCCAGCAGTGGTGACCCTTACACAATGCCCACAGTATTAGGGCCCCCTATGCAGTGCCCCAAGTAGTAAAATGCCCCCCATTAGCATGCCCCCAGTAGTATGTCCCCCAGTAGCAGTGCCCCCATTAGCAGGCCACCATTAGCAGGCCCCAGTAGTAGTGCCCCCATTAGCATGCCCCAAGTAGTATGCCCCCTAGTAGTATGCCCCAAGTAGTATGCCCCCAGTAGCAGTGCCCCCAGTAGTAGTGCCCCCATTAACATGCCCCCAGTAGTGGTATGCCCCCCATTAGCAGGCTCCCAGTAGTAGTATGCCCCCCCTTAGCAGGCCCCCAGTAGTAGTATGCCCCCCCTTAGCAGGCCCCCTGTAGTAGTAGTGCCCCCCCTTAGCAGGCCCCCAGAAGTAGTAATGCCCCCCTTATCAGGCCCCCAGTAGTAGTAGTGCCCCCCCTTAGCAGGCCCCAGAAGTAGTAATGCCCCCCTTATCAGGCCCCCAGTAGTAGTAGTGCCCCCATTAGCAGGGCCCCAGTAGTAGTATGCCACCCACTAGCAGGCCCCCAGTAGTTGTATGCCCCCCTTAGCAGGCCCCCAGTAGTAGTAATGCCCCCCTTATCAGGCCCCCAGTAATTGTATGCCCCCCTTAGCAGGCCCCCAATAGTAGTATGCCCCCCAGTAGTAGTATGCCCCCTCCCCTTAGCAGGCCCCCCAGTAGTAGTATGCCCCCTGTAGTAGTATGCCCCCCACTAGCAGGCCCCCAGTAGTAGTAGTGCCCCTCCTTAGCAGGCCCCCAATAGTAGTATGCCCCCCTGTAGTAGTATGCCCCCCACTAGCAGGCCCCCAGTAGTAGTATGCCCCCCATTAGCAGGCCCCCAATAGTAGTATGCCACCCAGTAGTAGTATGTCCCCCCCTTAGCAGGCCCCCCTGTAGTAGTATGCCCCCCAGTAGTAGTATGCCCCCCGTAGTAGTATGCTCCCCACTAGCAGGCCCCCGGTAGTAGTAGTGCCCCCCCTTAGCAGGCCCCCAATAGTAGCATGCCCCCCAGTAGTAGTATGCCCCCCATTAGCAGGCCCCAAGTAGTAGTATGCCCCCCCAGTAATGCCCCCTTACACACACACATAAAAAAAAACTTTCCTGAATCCCCACTCCCGCCGCCGTCCGCTCTGCTGTACAACGTGCGGAGGGAGCCAGAAGACGGAGCTCATGAGTGAGCTCCAACCGGCTCCCTCCGTGCAGCAGCCAATGAGAGTCTGTGTGACTCTCATTGGCTGCTATTACAAACACACAGCTGCCGCTGGCGGCTGTGTGATTGATCTGTGTAGGGCAGACCGCTATCACAGCGTTCTGCCCTACACTAGAGTAGCCCTGACGTCGGATTCTCTCGCGAGAATCCGACATCAGGAGGCTGCGGCTCGGCCTCGAACGGGGATCTGAGTCAGGCAGGGAACACCCGAAGAATGTTCGGGTGGACTCGGATCCCCAATGTTCGGAGCGGTTTGGATTCCACAGAATCCGAACCGCTCATCTCTAATAACCATTAATATGAAGACAATGCAGTAAAATTTAAATACAGTTTAAACTGGTGTCCTGCAGTAGAGGGCGCTCACCAATTTCATCCAAGAAGCAGAGAGTTTTATTTACATACCACCAATGTTTAAAAATGCAGTCCGATGTTTCCGTCCCACTATGGACCTTTGTCAAGGTTACACAGCACCACAAAAACCATGAAGTGTGCTTACTTCTCCACACTAAGGGCCTGATTTATTACGGATTGCTATTGTGATCGCAGCTCCGTAATCGCATGCAGGTCTGCTGCGAAAATATGCTTATGAATGCTATTGCAATGCCATTGCACTGCCAGCATAGGGACGCCCACTGCCTCCCACTAACGCTATCTCACATCCGTAATACCTTGCAATCCTGCATACACATCAGAAACATCAAGTACCATCGGTCCCTCACGAACAATTACAGAAACCCTGACCTTACTTTGAACTTGCTAACCAACTTGCACGTAGTAAGTGTCAGAGTTACCTGTCTCAGGTGTCAGGGTAGGATCAGCATCAGATGATCACAGCAGAAACCGTGGAGGCAGCATATAGCTCTACCTCATAAAGATTTGGGTAGCAGTGAGAACTGCCTTTGGGGATAAATGACAGCAATGGATAGCTGAGAAGCAGCCAGGAGGGACCCGGCTGGTCCGACTGGAGTAACTTGTAGAACTGGACTGGGACTGGTGAGAGTACTTGCAGAACCAGACTGGGACCATCAGGAGAACTTGCAGAACCAAACATTACCGGCTAGAGTAATTTGCAGAACCGGACTGGGACCGGCAGGAGAACTTGCAGAACCAAACATTACCGGCTAGAGTATTTTGCAGAACCGGACTGGGACCGGCAGGAGAACTTGCAGAGCCAGACTGAGACAGGAGGGAATAACTTGCAGAACCAGACTGCGACTGGCAATAGAACTTGCAGTACCGGACTGGGACCAGCAGGAATAACTTGCAGAACTGGCCTGGAACCGGCAGGAAAACTTGCAGTACCAGACTGGGACTGGCAGGAATAACTTGCAGATCCGGACTGGGACCAGCAGGAGCCTAGAATAGTAACTTGCACGCTGGGAGACTGCAACAGCATAACATGTTACACCGTAGGAAGTAACTATTGTTCAGGCACTGAATGCTTTCAGTGCAGGTTACTTATACCCTGGGTCTGGCAGGGATTGGCTGATACAGGCAGGTGGTTTGGTAGCAGTGCTCTGAGTGGTGGAGGAAAGGCAGGTGACTGGATCCAACATGGATGCACTCATACTGAATTTAGGAGGGATTTCTGGCGTGCAGCATGCTGTGGACATGTAGGGGCAACAGCATGCACAGAGAGCAATTGTATCTACAATCTCTGCAGTTTGGACTACACCTGCTATAGCAGAGTTCACAGACAGAAAGAGGCACAGGTGAGTAATCAACTTGGATGTAATAGCACTGTTTAAATGCACACACTGGGAGTGTTGCAGCCTGCATGTTTGAGCAGATCTCCTCGAGCGCCCCTACAACCACTCCACAGATGGGTAAGCACACAGACGGTGCCCTGACAGTAAGTACTCAAGCTGCGAATGCCGTCGCAGTGGCTAATTTATGCACGTCAATGTAACGACATTCCAAAGGACAGGCATGCCTGAGTTTCTTCAACCCATCCCCCATTACCACCCCCAAATTCTGACTACCTATCACTCACTCTGCGATGGCTTACCATGCTCTGCGTAATCGCAGTGTAGCCTTCGCGCACACGCACTGCGATGCATACGCATGCTTGGAAACACAACAATCGGCCATCTGCGTACGCTTTAGCAGTTGCGATCCATGCTGAATCAGGCCCAAAGGGCAGTATCCAATTAGTCCCGAACATTGTTTGGGCAATAATGGATCCCCCGGGGCTATCCATTTAGCCCCGAAGTGCTGCTCGAAGCTGGCACTTATCGTGGTTTTTCTTTTGGGACCTGATGTGTCCCGGGAAATAATTCACAAAAGCTGCCGTTCTTTTTGCCACCGCAAAGGCAAAAAAACATAGTTCTGTGAACTTATCACGGATCCTATGTGTTTTCGTCCAAAATATTCTATTATTTCAGCCGAAATAATAGGACAGGGAGAAAATAAACATCGGTGAAAAACGGGAATAATTGGTGGAAAATCCCAATTTTTCGCAGTTCGCAGCTAATCGTATACCCCCTTAGTGGTTTCTGTGGTGCTGTGTAACCTTGACAAACGTCCATAATGGGACCGAAACGTTAGATTATTTTTTCAAATGAGTTAAGGGTGCAAACCTTGGATTAATCAATGCATTTAAGCCTACAGCCCACTTCACGTGACCCCATTTCTCTGTAGGTCCTACACTATCAGTCATGATTCTGAAAACCTGGTAACTGCTGTCACACTGGTTTAAAGCTCAGGTGAGTGCTGAGCTTTGTGTTTAATTTATTTCAGCAATGTGGTTACATGCCATTTCGCATCCCAAGTTTCATCTTGTACAGCCGGTCTCAGCGATGTATCCAGTTGCCGAGCCCCTAGCTGCTGGGCAAGTCCAGCGTGTCTGCATGCGCTTTGTACTGAACACCTTGCCTAAGGTAAGACCAGGGCCGGCCCGAAACTAATTTTTTTGGGTAAGCGGATATAGATTTTGGCACCCCCTATTGAAATAAACCCTCATACTTCGGTGTGTGAAATATTGGGAGTACATGTAATAATGTAACAATGACAAAAGGGAATCTGAAGATCAAAAGACCAGCTTGATATACATATGGTTATAATTTAATACTATACTCAGTGGCTGGTATAACCGAGTGCAGTAACTAATGGTGTCACCCCACATGGACCTTCTCCTGCATAAGACCATACAGAATCCTTAGTATTAATATACAATGGACCCAACAGGGAAAAAAAACAATATACATTAACCCCCACTGTGGGGGTATCACATGATATATAAAAAACAAACACATAGGCCACAACATGAAAAAAACAAAACACACAGGCTCCGCATAAAAAAACAACACATTAGCCCCCACATAAGAATAAAACACATAGGCTTTGCAGAAAAAAAGTAATAAAACACATAGGCTTTGCAGAAAAAAAGTAATAAAACACATAGGCTTTGCAGAAAAAAAGTAATAAAACACATAGGATTTTGAATGAAAAAAAAACACACACAGATGCCCCCACATAAAAAAGAATCACACACATAGGCACCCCCACATGAAAATGTATAAAATTGTATAGGGCCCCTATACAGCACGATCACCCTGGGTGCTAAGCTGCAATTACACCCTAAGATACATATTCAGGGAGAGGATGACAGCCAGTGGGTGACAGGGAAAGGAAGACAGCAATGGGTGACAGCAAGAAAGAGGGTGACCAATGATCGCACTGAGCAAAAAAAAATGTGTGGGTCCCAGGGACTCCTCACTTTAAAAATGTGGGGTCCTACTCCACTGTTTCTGGGTCCCATCACATATTATGGGGGGTGAGGGCAGGCAGCAGTTAGGACAGTGCTGCCCTACCAACCAGATATTGTAATTGCAACAGGTACACTGCCCTAAGCAAAACAGAACTACAAGTTCCAGCATGCCCTGGCAGTAGGGACTGACCTCTAGCTAGCTGGTTCAGGTGATAGCCTGGTCACTCTTCTTCTTGTCCTTGTACATCTTGTTGCGGTGGTTCTTGCACATCCAGGTACTGCGCTGCTTGGCCACCTGGATGGTGCTCTCCTGGCAGCCCTGCTGCGTGCAGCTCTTGGTCGCCACGTTGGGTTGCTGGAGTGGTCTTTCTTGTCCAGCTCTTCTGGGCTAGCTGTGCTGTCCCGGGGGTCGGAGGTGATCAACAGGTCGCTGTCCTAGGGCTCCGCAGGCAGTATGGTGTAATACAGGACCCAGGTATCGGTCTCAGGCTGGTACTGTACTTATTGCAGCTTTGGGTCACTTCTACTCAACCTTTCACTCTATGCAGGGTCCTCCTTATCCTCATCCAGCGATGGCGGCTGCTGCATCCTGAGGCCCTGCTACCCCTCTGCGCCATACGCTGCTGCACTCATCCACAGTATTTACATCCGGCTTCAGCTGAGTAAACTGTACATACGTATACAGGCTTCGCGCCATGTGACTCGCACTCCTGTCCATTGGGGAAATGCTTAGGTTGTCATTGGCCCGGCTTCTGCAGCGCACCACAGCGCGTCCTGCAGGAGCCGGTCATTTTAAAGAAGTCCCTCATCGTCTGTAGCACGTAAATACATGCTATAGTGTGTATTTTGCAATCACTGGGTGACAGCAGTGGATGACAGGGTGATGGTGATGACAGGGAGATGGTGACAGCAGTGGGTGACAGACAGAGGGTGACCGCAGTGGGTAACAGGAAGAGATTGACAGCAATGGGTGACTGGGAGAGGGTGACAGCACTAGGTGACATGGGGCCAGATGTACTAAGCTCTGAAAAGTGATAAAGTGCAGTGTGATAAACCACCAGTCAATCAGCTCCCAACTATCATTTTTCAAACACAGCCTGAAACATGACAGTTGGGAGCTGAGTGGCTGGTGGTTTATCACTCTGCACTTTATCACTTTTCAGAGCTTAGTACATCTCCCCCAGGGAGAAGGTGACAGCCAGTGCATGACAAATGTAGGGTATATAAATTTCTTACCTGGGCCCAGAACTGCAGTGCAGCGCTTGGATGGCGGCTCCTCCTTGGACTGAATGCCGGGGACGGTCACGAGATTGTGACGTCAGATCCCCAGTGCCCAAGCACAGCCACAGAGAAATTAAACCTGGGTTGGAATATGGAAGGGGGAGGAGCTGAGGAGAGGGGAGGAGAGTGCGGCCCCTCTTTCCCCTCCAGCCGGGCACAGATCCTGTAAGCTGTCACTCTGGGGGGAGGCGCTGAGGAGAGGGGAGAGAGAGGAGAGCCCAGCCCCTTTTCCCCTTCCAGCCGGGCACAGGCTTTTCTAAGCTGAGTCACTCTGGGGGGAGGCGCTGCGGAGAGGGCAGGAGGAGAGAGAGTGGTCACTCCTCCTCCTTTGGCCGGGCCTTGACTGTCATTCAACAATGTGTGAGGTGGTCAGGCAGCGCCTGCGGCACTGGTAGCTGGCTGCGACTCATTGTAATGCCGGCATCTGGTAGGGACAGCGGCGGGACTCAGGAGATTGCGCACTTACAGCTTGGCGCCATACGCGGCTGCATACCTGGCGTAATGGGCTGGCCAGCCCTGGGTAAGACACATGTAAAACATGCTTTTCACATGTCCTGATGAAAAGGTCTTTGTGACGTTGAAACACTGACTATACCGTGTGTTATGTTTCCTATTTAATATATGTATTTGACGGAAATGGAGGAGTGACGTCTGTTTCTTTCTATTGCGGTTTGCTAGCTTAATAGGAGGTATGGATAGTGTATTAAAACTTTAAGGAAGGCATCCCATATATATATATATATATTAGGGGTGAGCGGGTTCGGATTTCTGAAATCCGAACCCCCCCGAGCCCCCCCGATCCGAGTCCGATCCGAGTCAGGCTCGACTTTTCCCGCCTGACTCGGATCTGAAATCGAGGCAAAACGTCATCATCCCGCCTTCCGAGTCTCGCGGGTTTTGGATCCTATATAAGGTACCCGCGTCGGCGCCATTTTCTCACTCGGCTGTGGACAGTGAAGAGGGAGGGTGGGAGTTAGGGCTGGCTGGGCTGTGTAGTGAAGTGTAGTGTAGTGCTGCTGTTGTCCACTACTTCAAAGTCCATAGGGGCTGGCTGTGTTGTGCTGTGCTGCTGTTGTTAATAGGGGCTGTGTCCACTACTTCAAAGTCCATAGGGGCTGGCTGGACTGTGTTGTGCAGTCAGTTCTCCATAGGGTCTGTGTCCACTCCAAAGTCCTGTGCAGTGTCCCAGTCCTAAAGGGGTGCTGTAGTGTTGTCCAGGGGGTGCTCTGTCCATCAGGGGTGCTCCCCCCAAGTGTTAAAAAAATAATATATTTTCTGTGTTTGTGAATTGTGTGCGCAGTAGCCGCACATGCATCAACAAAGTAGTGCCAAGCGTGCGCCTGTGTCATAAGTAAAGGGCCAGCTGGCTTGACCGTTAATGGGTGCTGTAACCCCCAAAGTACACTCCAGTCCAAACCAAAATAAAAATTATTTTTTGTGTTTGTGAATTGTGTGCACTGTGGCTGCACGTGCATCAACAAAGGAGCAGCGCCAAGCGTCGCCTGTGTCCCATAGGTAAAGAGCCGGCTGGCTCATTTCTTAAAGGGTGGTGTAACCCACAAAGTGCACTGCTCTCCAGCAAAAATAAAAAAATATTTTCTGTGTTTGTGTGCGCTTTAGCCGCACGTATATATCAATATAACATAAATGGAGGACCAAACTTTCTCCGATAAAAATACAATAGGGAAAGATCAAGAACCACTTCCTCCTAGTGCTATTTCTGCTGCTGGGAGTTGTTCATCATCCCAGAGAGGAAGTAGGAACATCACTACTTTTACTAAACAATTGACCCTCCAACAGTCCCTAGCGATGAGGATGAAGTACGACAGCAGTCATCCTGAAGCAAAACGTATAACTGAGGCCTTGACTGCTATGTTGGTGTTAGACGTGCGTCCGGTATCCGCCATTAGTGCAGTGGGATTTAGACAATTGATGGAGGTAGTGTGTCCCCGGTTCCAAATCCGGTCTAGATTCCACCTGCATCCTCAAATCAGCAGCGACAAGTGTGCGTCTGTCTGTTAAAGGGTGGTGACACCCTCAAAGTGTGCTACACAAACAATAAAAATATTGTTCTTTTTTTTTCTGTCTTTGTGAAATGTGTGGGCTGTAGCCGCACCTGCATCCTTAAAGCAGCAGCGACAAGCGTGCGTCTGTCTGTTAAAGGGTGGTGACACCCTCAAAGTGTGCTACACAAACAATTAAAATATTGTTCTTTTTTTTCTGTCTTTGTGAAATGTGTGGGCTGTAGCCGCACCTGCATCCTTAAAGCAGCAGCGACAAGCGTGCATCTGTCTGTTAAAGGGTGGTGACACCCTCAAAGTGTGCTACACAAACAATAAAAATATTGTTCTTTTTTTTTCTGTCTTTGTGAAATGTGTGGGCTGTAGCCGCACTTGCATCCTCAAAGCAGCAGCGACAAGCGTGCGTCTGTCTGTTAAAAAGTGGTGACACCCTCAAAGTGTGCTACACAAACAATAAAAATATTGTTCTTTTTTTTCTGTCTTTGTGAATTGTGTGGGCTGTAGCCGCACTTGCATCCTCAAAGCAGCAGCAACAAGCGTGCGTCTGTCTGTTAAAGGGTGGTGACACCTTCAAAGTGTGCTACACAAACAATAAAAATATTGTTCTTTTTTTTTCTGTCTTTGTGAATTGTGTGGGCTGTAGCCGCACTTGCATCCTCAAAGCAGCAGCGACAAGCGTGCGTCTGTCTGTTAAAAAGTGGTGACACCCTCAAAGTGTGCTCCACAAACAATAAAAATATTGTTCTTTTTTTTCTGTCTTTGTGAATTGTGTGGGCTGTAGCCGCACTTGCATCCTCAAAGCAGCAGCGACAAGCGTGCGTCTGTCTGTTAAAGGGTGGTGTAACCCTCAAAGTGCTCCAAAAAATAAAAAACTATTTTTTTAATGTGTTTGTGACTTGTGTGCGATGTAGCCGCACGTGCATCAACATAGTAGCAGCGCCAAGCGTGCGCCTGTGTCATAAGTCAAGGGCTGGTTTGGACATCTGGTCCGGACTGAAGGACTAGCCAACAATTTCTGACAAGTCTACTGTCACTGCATATGATACTATCCTCAAAGCAGCAGCGACAAGCGTGCATCTGTCTGTTAAAGGGTGGTGACACCCTCAAAGTGTGCTACACATACAATAAAAATATTGTTCTTTTTTTTTCGGTCTTTGTGAAATGTGTGGGCTGTAGCCGCACCTGCATCCTTAAAGCAGCAGCGACAAGCGTGCGTCTGTCTGTTAAAGGGTGGTGACACCCTCAAAGTGTGCTACACAAACAATAAAAATATTGTTCTTTTTTTTTCTGTCTTTGTGAATTGTGTGGGCTGTAGCCGCACTTGCATCCTCAAAGCAGCAGCGACAAGCGTGCGTCTGTCTGTTAAAGGGTGGTGTAACTCTCAAAGTGCTCCAAAAAATAAAAAACTATTTTTTTTAATGTGTTTGTGACTTGTGTGCGATGTAGCCGCACTTGCATCCTCAAAGCAGCAGCGACAAGCGTGCATCTGTCTGTTAAAGGGTGGTGTAACCCTCAAAGTGCTCCAAAAAATAAAAAACTATTTTTTTAATGTGTTTGTGACTTGTGTGCGATGTAGCCGCACGTGCATCAACATAATAGCAGCGCCAAGCGTGCGCCTGTGTCATAAGTCAAGGGCTGGTTTGGACATCTGGTCCGGACTGAAGGACTAGCCAACAATTTCTGACAAGTCTACTGTCACTGCATATGATACTGTCCTCAAAGCAGCAGCGACAAGCGTGCGTCTGTCTGTTAAAGGGTGGTGACACCCTCAAAGTGTGCTACACAAACAATAAAAATATTCTTCTTCTTTTTTCTGTCTTTGTGAATTGTGTGGGCTGTAGCCGCACTTGCATCCTCAAAGCAGCAGCGACAAGCGTGCGTCTATCTGTTAAAGGGTGGTGTAACCCTCAAAGTGCGCTCCACAAACAATAAAAATATTCTTCTTTTTTTTTCTGTCTTTGTGAATTGTGTGGGCTGTAGCCGCACTTGCATCCTCAAAGCAGCAGCGACAAGCGTGCGTCTGTCTGTTAAAGGATTACATCGGTGACAGCATCCAAGTAGGCATGTCAGACAGTCCGTACCTGTACTGGCAGGAAAAAGAAGCAATTTGGAGGTCCCTGTACAAACTGGCTCTATTTTACCTGAGTTGCCCCCCCTCCAGTGTGTACTCCGAAAGAGTGTTTAGTGCAGCTGGGAACCTTGTCAGCGAAAGGCGTAGGAGGTTGCTTCCACAAAATGTGGAGAAGATGATGTTCATAAAATTAATTATCAACTCTTCCAGGGAGACTAGCCTCCAGAACGTACAGAGGGACCTGTGGTTGTGGATTCCAGCGGGGACGAATTAATACTCTGTGAGGATGAGGATGTACACAACACTGAAGAGGGTGAGGAATCGGTGGATGAGGAGGATGAGGACAACATCTTGCCTCCGTAGAGCCAGTTTGTGCAGGGACAGATTAATTGCCAGCTTGTTTTGTGGGGGCCCAAACGAACCAATCATTACAGCCACAGTCGTGTGGCAGACCCTGGCGCTGAAATGTTTGGTTTGTTAAAGTGTGCATGTCCTGTTTATACAACATAAGCGTGGGTGGGAAGGCCCAAGGACAATTCCATCTTGCACCTCTTTTTTTTCTTTGCATTATGTATAGTTTGGGGCCTAGTTTTTCAAACTGCCATCCTGTCTGCCACTGCAGTGCCACTCCTAGATGGACCACGTGTTTGTGCCGCCCACTCGTGTCGCTTAGCATAGTCATCCAGCTACCTCGGTGCAACCTTTTGGACATAAAAACACTATTGTGAGGTGTGAGGTGTTCAGAATAGACTGGAAATGAGTTGAAATTAAGGTTATTGAGGTTAATAATAGCATAGGAGCAGAAAAACCCACAAATTCTGTGATTTTAGCTGTTTTTATGCTTTTTTTCAAAAAAATACAGATCCAAAACACAAAACCCAGAACCCAAAACACGGAAGGGTGGTTTTGGCAAAACCAATCCAGATCCAAAACACGAAGAAAGATCCAGATCCAAAACCAAAACACAAAACACGAAAAGTGGCCGGTGCACACCCCTAATATATATATATATATATATATATATACATATATATATATATATATATATATATATATATATATAAAACAAAAAATAAACCTTTATACTTCAGTAAAATTTCAAATTGTCCTCGTTTGTGAAAGTTGATTTATTTTCTGCAAAGTACTTGCTTCTCTTTTTAGGCCCCTGCCAGTTTGGACCTACAGTTGATCATGTAACACAAACACAAGGAGGGAGCTTATGGTAACTTCAATAAAACAACTTCAATAAAACATTAATGATGTGTCAATAAGCATTATGCGCCCATTTTTGATGCTTGAAATTATTGCTTATCTGAATATCTTTTCCACTGTAGATGTCATCATTTTACAGCTTCAATCTTTCTTCCACAATGTATACTTGTGAGCTTAGTGGATTCTTATTCCTGTAAAGATACCCTTCCTGCAAATGCACCCAAGAAACAAGGCCCACGGCTAATCATTGAATAATATACCCATTCTTTAATGCAATTCTTAAAACAAGCTTATAAGCTCTTACTTAAATTGCTTTAGCACAATACTAAACTCATGCATCAGCCCAAAATGTCCACTGGGAACCCTTCCGGGAGGCAAATTTCCTTTAGAACTTTCAGCTGCGTGCATGAATCAGTCATCCATATCACTTAAAGCGTTTCATCATATAACCAATTTCTTCAGGGGTGTAAGTTAGCATGGGGTTGTTTAATGTTCAAAAGAATAACTGACATTGAAAACTACTTCTTCCACAACAGGAATATGACTATTGATCCTGGGTTGTGTTTTAATAGACTGTTAGCCACCTGTACTATATTCAAACAGATGACTCCTTTCACTTGCAATGCTACTTCCTCCAAACATAAATTCCTGGTGTGGAGGAAGGAGTTTTGCATGTAAAACGAGTTATTTGTTTGAACATTGAGCAGGCACCTCATGCTAACTTAGGGCCGTATCCAATTAGTTTTGCCTCGACTAAAGAGTTCCGCCTGCCCGACTTTTCGCCTACATCGCGTGTTTTGGACGAGAAAACTTTTCGTGCTCGTCCCCGCTTTTCGTCATATTCAATTACTAACCATGCGAAAACACCAAGCGGCGAATGCAGAACAGGCGGAAAGTACTGTCAGAAGAGGGGAAATTAGTATGTATCCCCCAAAAAGATGCACTAACATTGGGGATCATTGTAGAAGTGTTCCAATAACCCTAATAAAACTATTTGGGGTACTGAAGTTGTTTAAAATCCTTGTTATTAGCGTGGTGAAGAATGGCATAAAGCAGTAGTTTTTGGTAAAAATAAGTAGTCCAGTCAAATTTTTATTAAAAATGGGTGCTAGCATGTTTTTATGTATCTAAAGTGAACTTTTAAAGAATGTGAAAATCCACCCTCATACATGCACCTACAATCGCAAAAACACTTGGCCCCTCCTTACAGCACCCCAAGAAGTCTATTTTGCTAGTTTTTATGTTTGTCCCCCCTCTTTTTACTTTTTTGCCCCCAAAATGAAAGTACTTTTTTGGGGTGTTCTTATGTTTTTTCTCCAGGTTTTTTGACACAGTTGTCCTTTGGGGGGCTGTGCCAAGGGTTCTGAGTGGTTTCGCTACGTTTGCACCCCAAAATAAAAATTTGGCACTTCTTTTTTCCTGCTTTTCTTAGGCGAATCTTTTTTACCTATTACATTGCATTGACATTCCGTGTAGGCAAAAACCAGCTGGAATTGAATTTGGAGATAAGTTCCGACCAGGGCCGCCATCAGAAATGGTGGGGCCCGGGACTGTCATAATAGGCAGGGCCCCCCTCAACCTTCACAAACCCCCACCACTTCCGACAACCCCCCTTCCCCCGCTACCATACCTATACACAATATTATATATATAATGGTGCCCCTTACGCAGTGCCCCCAGTAATGAGCCCCCTGTAATGCCCCCAGTAGTGAGCCCCCTGTAATGCCCCCAGTAGTGAGCCCCTTGTAATTGCCCCCAGTAGTGATCCCCTTGTAGCTTCCCCCCACGCGCGCGGACACACACACACACCTTACCTTTATCTTCTGTAAAGCCACCGACCGCCCCTTCGCCCGCTCCTCGGCACTATGGGAGTGACGTCATGACGTCACTCCCATAGTGCACTGCGGGACCCGGAAGACGGAGTGAGCTCCGTCTTCCGGCTGCCGCCGGGGGTTTGAGTAGGAGCCGGGCGTCTGCTGGTAACACAATCTCAGCGGGCGCCCGGCATAAGGAAGGTGCAGGGGGTGCGATCGCTGGGCCGGCGGGCCCCATAGCAACCGCACCCCCTTCACCCTCCATAGTTACGCCACTAGCTGCCGGGCCCAGCTGGGTGAGGTGACAAGTCACTTAACTGTGACTAATGTGCAGCGGCGGCAGCAGATGTATAGTAGAGGTTGCCGCCAGACCTGTCACTGTGGCACTTGCGGCCAGGGGTTTAGTAGTAGTGGCTGGCAGTATGTAGCAGGCACTGGGCGGGCCCCCCGAGTGTCCGGGCCCTCCCCTGATGGCGGCCCTGGTTCCGACCACGAGAAAAGCCCCGATCGGTGATACTTCTTCGCGGAAAATGGCTTTTCGCTTCTAATTGAATACGGCCCTTATTTGAATACCAACACAACTTCTTGTAGAAAATTCTAAGAAATACAGAAATATTTAATTGTACATATTCTTTGGACTAATATCCCACTGATTTTATTTTCAAGTTTTTCAACGAAACCTTTTGTGTGAATTGTTAAGGTCATTTACACTGAGCCTTTTTTAATTCTGGGCCAATGAGTCAGATGTTTAAAGAGAAAATGTCAAGTTCTTTTAGGCTTTAAATGACCTTTCCAGGGAGATTGGGGATTTGTAGCTTTACGCATAAAATTCCATATCTTATATGGCAGCATTTAACACATGATCAAATGCATGTCACAAAAAGATCATTATTACAAGCTGACATTTTATGCCTTAAAGGCAGACGTTGGATGTGCCCCTGTGCCCACAGGATCTTCACAGGACAGACGTCTGTTCTACCATGTCCTATTAATGACAACATTCTGTGGTACACATGCAGAACAAGATTGTAGATGGGGATATCATATACTGTATGCTCAATTCTATTTATATATGTAGCATAGACCATTATTATATTTAAAAATACAATAAAATGCACATGCAACATTTTATTTATATGATATATATATATATATATATATATATATAACATTACTTTAATAATAGATAGAAAACTATTTAGCAAAAACCCATTTTAGTCTACTTACAGATTGGAATGAATTATATATATACATATATATATATAATGTGGGTGTGTCTGTCTGTCTATCTATCTATACTGTATATGGACCTGTATATGGGCTAAAATGTTTCCTCTCCTTGTGCAATGTCCTGACTAAATGATTCAGCAACACCCAGGCCCAGGGGCGGTTTGGGAATTGAAAGTGGCCCTGGAAAAAACTGTGAAAGTGGCCCTCGGTGTGCGCGCCGAAGCCTCGTGCCGAAAAAGTGGGTGTGGTCTAATGCGAAACACCATGCCCGCAAGCCATTCCCCCTGTTTCAGTCATGCTGGGGGCATGCCTACCGCTCCAGGAGCTGATGGGTATGCCCACAGTCCCTCTCTCCAGTGAATAAGCACAGCGAGCATGTGAATGAGTATTTTCTTACCTATATGATTTCTCAGCAATGGGGAATCTCTGAAGAAATTGATCCTCCCTGGACAGGCAGTGTCTTGAGTTGGTATTTGCTATTCATGCACGAGATCCCATGGTCTGGAAGCCGCCTGTATGTGTCCCAATAAAACCAATGTCATTATCATGCAACAGAGGTTCAACCAGATAATAAATGTGGGTTTCCCATATCAAACAATTTTATATTAATAAAATATATTTGCTCCTTTGGTACCATTTGCATCAGGTAATATGGTTTTGTTAGAATTGTTATCTTACTGAAGATTACTGTGCCCCAGTGTTTCCTTCTAATAGTATCAGCGTTCCTACCATCCTATATGTGTGTCTCCAGCACCACCGCCTTGGTGTGTCTCCAACCTATTCCCTTTCGTGTGTTTCTTCAGCGCTATCTCCCTGCGCCTCTCCAGTGCCACCCCCAATTCTCTCCGGCACCATCCACCCACAGTGCCATCCTCCTGCGTCTCCCGAGCGCCATCATCCTACGTCGCCTCAGTGGCGTCCTCCTGCCCTAGCACAGAATGGCCCTTCTTTCTCACACACCAGTCATCTCCCCTTAGCAGAGAATACCCCCCTCCCCACAGACAGATCAAACCCCCCCGTCCCCACAGACAGATCATCATTTCCTCCGCCCTTAGTATAGCAGACCCCCCCTCCCCCAGACAGATCATCTCCGCCACCCCTAATGTAGCAGACCCCCATCCCCAGACAGATCATCATCTCCCCCACCCTTAGTATAGCAGACCCCCCTCTCCCAGACAGATCATCATCTCCCCCACCCCTAGTATAGCAGACCCCCCTTCCCACAGACAGATCATCTCCCCCGCCCTTAATATAGCAGACCCCCCCCTCCCCCACAGACAGATCATCATCTCCCCAGCCCCACCCCTAGTATATCAGACTCCCCTCCCCCACAGACAGATCATCATCTCCCCCACCCCTAGTATATCAGACCCACCCTCCCCCACAGACAGATCATCACCCCCTAGACTGCAGCCAGACCCGATTGTCTCCTCTCCACTCTGCCCCCTCCTCAGGCTGTGAAATGAAACGTAAACATGACACTTCACAGCCTGGGGAGGGGAGAGTGGTGAGGATGAGATCAAGCTGACAGACTGCTCTGACCGGCCCCCATCCCCGCCGCAACTTACCCTCATCGCGGCCACGCTGTCACCCGCGGTCCTGCACCACTTCATCTCACTCCTCGATGACGCTGACTGTATGCTGGGTGGAGCCTTGATAGGATGCTGGCCGTAGGCTCAGGTGCGGCCAGGCAGTACTGACAGGCAGCCGGGTTGCTTGTGTAAAACACACAGGAGCCAGCTGGGTGACGCAAATCAGGGGGCGGGGCCTCAAATAACAAGTGGCCCCACAACCAATCGGCCCACCGAGATTTTCCCCGCAAAAAGTAATGCCCAATCCGCCTCTGCCCAGGCCAAACTCATAGAAACATGAATTTCGGGGAGTATATTCCTTCCATAACATAAGCACCCACTAAGCAAGAATTTTTTTAAATTTGACCCTTTAAGGGGATAAAAAGTGTTATGTTTCTTCTTGACTGAGGTGGTTGGGTGATAAAGCAACATGTCCCAAGTGCTGTGGGACTGTAAGAAATTGGGAGGGATGCACTATAGCATTTTTTTTGCGTTTAAACATCCAAAAAATTTAATTTTCGGAGGTTTGGCCACTCAGCGCATATGCACTAAGCCCCAGAATGCGTTGCCTAATAGAAACCTAAGGGCTTCTATTCGCAACTCCCCCATTAGAAGGATGCATTCGGGTTCCTCCCAGCACCTGCTGTGGTGTGCACGTCCTTGTACACAAGGACACCAGAGGGACTTATTCATGTACACCAGCGTTAATTACAAGAGAGGAGAGAGAGATATGAGCAGTTAGGTATTGCTGAAAACTGAACACACCCAATATTTGGGGTACTGAGCAAAACTGAGTCCCGGCTCGGATCACTGGGATTATGAGTAGAACTGAGTCCTGGCTCGGATCACTGGGGTTCTGAGTATAACTGAGTCCTGGCTCGGATCACTGGGGTTCTGAGTAGAACTGAGTCCTGGCTCGGATCACTGGGGTTATGAGTAGAACTGAGTCCTGGCTCAGATCACTGGGGTTCTGAGTAGAACTGAGTCCTGGTTCGGATCACTGGGGTTATGAGTAGAACTGAGTCCTGGCTCGGATCTTCCTGCCAAATTCGGAATTTGGATCTAAAAACTTGATCTTGCGTATTTTGGATTGCATTGAAGTCCTTCCATCCTGATTTCAGGTGCTGTGAGGTAGCCAAAATTGATTGGAAATGACTGGAAATTAATGTTATTGATGTTATTAATACTATAGGAACAAAAACAGGTCCATGTTACATGATTTTAGCTGTTTTTATCAATTGTTAAAGAAACTGAACCAAAACATTTGAGGGTAGTTTTTCCAAATATCAGTAATATATATTATTTATTGAATAGATAAACTGTCTTAAATTATATCACATTGTATTTTCTTTGAGTATTTGGTTCATAAGGGACTGAACTAATAAAATCAGTTATATGGTGAAAAAAGGAAACAATAGAATATAAAATAGTGTAAATCAGATATTCTATTCACCTAAATCTATCATGTTTCAAACAACATATATTGATCAATGTCACACAAATTGTGCCACTGAGACTCTTTCACGCAGGACGTAGGACAGGTAACCTGACCTCTAGGGCTGTATGCTCCCACCTGACTCTATCACATGAGGCCCTCAATCTATAAATGTTCTTTTAAAAAAGTGACAATCATTCTGTTCTTCTGTGGCTGGTGCTGGAAAAATGATGAATGTGCAAGGCAATAAAAGCGACTGGTTGGGAATAGTTGCACTCCAGGTACACTGCTCTACATCCAGTGCTATTCTGTGAGCAATGATTCACGCCAGCAGCATTATTACAATAGCAATGGACATGTACTTTATGTATTCTGTATTGACATTTACTGTGTCTCAAGTACGTATGTCAAACACATTCGGTATCATTACAGAGATTGAAGCATTTATTGGTTTTATATGTATATATATATATATTAGAGATGCGCGCCGACCCCCGTGTTTTGGTTTTGGTTTTGGATCTGGATCTCCCCTGGTTTGGGATCTGGATTGGTTTTGCCAAAACCTCACCTCCGTATTTTGTTTTCGTGTTTTGGTTTTGGATCTGGATTTTTTCATAAAAAAAAAAAAAAACAGCTAAAATCACATAAGATGGGCCTTTTGTTGTTCCTACAGTATTAATAACCTCAAAAACATTTATTTCCACTCGTTTCCAGTCAATTTTGACCACCTCACAGCTCACAAGGGGACCAGGAAGTGCGCTTTCCAAAAATAAATAAACAAATGACTTAAATAATGCGTTGCAAATCTTCTATAAACTGGCATTTCCGAACCTGTAGAGGGACATAAAAAAAACATAGTTCAAACTGCCGTTGTTCCCACTGTCCACTTAGCCATATGAGATATATTGTGAACAAGCAGAACTGAGCAGCAAATGCAACATTTCTGACCTAAGGTTTAAGTATTACGTTGTGCGGCTGCGTCATGCCTGCTTGCTGCCATTTTTTTTTCATCCCAGAAGGGGACCAGGCAGCATGCTTTCCAAAAATAAATCTTCTGTTCTGTAACGGAATTTTTCCAACCTGTAAAGGGACATTAAAAAAAACAAAATTAGTTAGTGGCCTTCAAATTGCCATTGTTCCCACTGTCCACTTATTCTTGGACTGGAGCAACCATGGTGACTGAATTAGTGTCATAACTTGAGGAGGCTGCAAACTGAGTGTCATGTTATGAGTTGGCCATATGGGGTATGTTGCTGTTAAGGGATCATGCAGGTTATATCAGTGGACACAATAATTATAGTTTTTGTTATTCTGGGTTTCCATCTCCTGAAGGGTGTTTACCAACAGACAGAGACTACCTACCTATCAGCTCAGGCATAGACACTTCCTGAGGAACAGAGCTCTGTTCTCTGGATGGAAGCCAAATAGGTGGGAGCCCCTGTTCCAAGTCCAACATTTGAAGCTCTTATCTCTCCACATCATCTATGATAGAAGAAAAAAAATGTTATTGGGGACATCTAGCTCCTCTTTCTGTACCCTGCTGTCAAAGCTGGATAATTGGCTGAGACAAGATCAGCTCAAAATAAGATCGAAAATGACGCCATCTTGCGAATGGCCGCAAGATACTTTTTTTTGGAAATGAGATCGGTAAGACGCCATTTTGCGAATGGCCGCTCAGCACCATTTTAGCTAAACTCACACTTAAGTACATACGGCGATGCTACTATTAACATTAAGCGATCGCATCTTTTCTCATACCTCATACACACATTAAAACACAGAGTTGCGCTGTTAAAATGTTGCACATTAGCGAATGCATAAGGCCCAGCATGCGAACACTTTCCATTAGCTTAGTGCGCACGCTTCTCCACAAAACTAACTAGCGTCTTTACCCATTTCCCTAATACTTACATAATGCACACTTACACAAAAGGTTCCATAGCTATAAAGTAAAAGATCCAAGTTTTATTCATTTATTACAAATGCTGTGAAATAAAAGCTATTTTGGTATCTAAGGTTTAATACGTGATAAGTAAGCCGTGTTTGGTATTATACTGATCTGCACTCTCTCAACAGCTTCCCAGTACCATCGGTGTGGAGATCGCAACATGCATTCGCAACTTATGGACCTTAGAAACTTAAAGCACCAGAATGTACATTGTAAAACCAACAGCCAAGATTTGCATGAGGCGGGAAACGGAGGCAGCAAGCTGTTAGAGACTGTTCTGTGTCCATTTGAATCAACCTGTTAAATGCCCTGTAACATGCGCACCACGATGGGGAACCAATGGGATCAGCAACAAACTTCTCTATTGTATTGTCTATTTCGGGAGGGTATAAATGTGTGGGTTGTGACCCTATTCGGGAGTCTTATTGCTGATTGCTGATAGACGGAGGTTATCTTGCTGATGCCAGGATCTGGTCCAGAGCGCGTGTGTATGTATGACTGTATCTTGGGTTTGTATAATTCTTTGCGCTAAATTGTACTTAGATCACAGCGTGTAACTGACTGTACTTTACTTGAATAATACTTTGTGCTTTGGAAACACATGTTCAAGGTCTAAAGTCTTTATTTTACTGTATGACTGCGTATACAAACTGCGTCAATATTAGAGGTTTATAGGCAGGTTTTAGAAGGTATAGGTAGGTGCGTATAGAGGTAGTAATCCAGTATCCTTACTGCTTACCCTTTTTGGACAGTAAGTCCAGCATGGATGGTTTGGAAGAAGGCCTAGCAACAGATGGGGATGGTCATTATCAAGACCTGGACCCCCAAGTGGGTGTAGTCTGGGAGGTATTGGTTGGCATGCAGGCAGCAGAATAACAAAGGCCTCCATGTTGTCTGTGCTTACTATTCCGTATTTCAGTTTGCTATTCAGGTAGGAATAAACTAGTGGGCTACAGAACACAGTGACAGAATCACTGGATGTCTTAGTGCAATCAGGCCAAATTCGATCCATGAATTCCCAGACAGATTCCGGACAGATGACTCCTTTGCTTGTAAAATTATCTTTGGCTATCTATAACACCCACCTTTGCCAGGAATTACCAGACACTTTGAAGGCTGTAACTTTGAACTGCTTTATAGAAAACATGTGAATGAAACCTTTCCATACTGCAGAACATGATGGAGAAATCCCTTGAAGTTCAGCACCTAGAGCATCTTTTTTCATGTTCTCTGAGGCCTCTCCTGACTGTGAAGAAAGATTCTCCACACTGTAGTCTTTCATTGTGACTTTTTAATGGTGATTTCAATGTTGTCCACTGGTTGAAATCCATCTCATCTGAGGGTTGTGTTTTCCCCATGCAAATGAGCAATTCACATCCAGAAGGTGACTCTTATGTTTAGCAGTGGTGTCAGTTCTCTTTTGGCAGAATTAGGCTTTAGTTTTTTACAAATATTATAAATATGGGCTTTAGTTTTTTAGAGCATATAACTTTCTAAGCTGTTAGGATAACATTTATGCTATGTTTAAGATTTAAACAAAATAAACTTTTTGTAACCCAGTAACTTAAAAAAAGTTTTCATTGCAATATTCATGCAGCCCCTTGCCAGACAGCAGCACAGCACCCCTGCGCAGCTATGCTGATGACAGGTGTGGCTGACATGCACATAAAAAAAATTGTTTATTTATTATTTTGGGCAGCAGCCCCTTGACAGACAGGAGCATAGCACCCCTGCGCAGCTACACTGATGACAGTGACAGCCAGGTGTAAAATTGATAATAAATTAAATAAAAAACAATTTATTGGTTGCAGCCCCTGGCTGTTAAATTGATCATAAATTAATAAAAAAACAATTAATTGGTTGCAGCCCCTGGCTGTTAAATTTATAATAAATTAATTAAAAAACAATTCATTGGTTGCAGCCCCTGGCTGTTAAATTGATCATAAATTAATTAAAAAACAATGAATTGGTTGCAGCCCCTGACTGTTAAATTGAACATAAATGAATTAAAAAAAATCATTGGTTCCTAAACCAACCATAACATTAATTTAAAATGTCAGGCAGCAATGCCCCAATCAGCACATAATGGAATGGAAAAAGGTGCAAGATGGAATAGTCCTTGGGCCCTCCCACCCACCCTTATGTTGTATATGCATCTGGACAGTTTAACAAACCAATCATTTCAGCGACAAGGACTGCCAATTGTGGTTGAAATTATTGGTTTGTTTGGACCCCCATAAAACAAGTTGCCAATATGCTTTGGACATGGAAAAGAAAATAATCCCATACACAAACTGGCTTTACATTACAAGTTGTCATCATCCTCATCCGCGTCCTCCCCATCAGTATGTACATCCTCTTCTTCACAAAATATCAATTCATTCCCGCTGGATTCCACCATAGGTGCCTCTGTCATTTTTTTATGTAATTGTTGTTCGTGGAATTTGTAATTCATTTTAATGAACATCATCTTTTCCACATTTTGAGGAAGTAACCTCCTACGCTGATCACTGACAAGGTTGCCAGCTGCACTGAAAACTCTTTTGGAGTACACACTGGAGGGTGGGCAACTTAAGTAATGCAAAGCCAGTTTGTGTATGGGACTCCAAATTGCCTCTTTTTCCTGCCAGTACTGAAAGGGACTGTCTGACATGTCTATTAGGATGTTATCTCTGAAATAGTCCTCCACCATTCTGTCAATGGAGACCATATCACACATAGTCATGGTAGAAGACATGTCACTAGAAGGCAGCTCTCTCAGGCCCGACCAGATGTCATTTTTTGGTGACTGATCTGCATGACCAGCAGACATTCTGTAAGGAAAATGTAGTTTTTTCCTGGCAGCTGTTGAAACTGAAGGAGGAGATGGAGGCATTTCACATGCGGCTGCAGCTGACAATTTTTTGACCAACAGCTCTTTGCATAGTTTTAGATTTTGGTCTTTTGGAAAAAACTCGAAAGGTAGGACTTAAACCTAGGATCCAGAACGGTGGCCAAAATATATTTGTCAGATTTCAATAGATTGATGACTCTTGGATCCTGGTGAAGTGAATCAAGTGCTTGATCCACCAGTCCGACATAGTTTGCACAATTGCTCTGTTTCAGCTCCACCTTCAGTTTCTCCAGCTGTTTTTGCAAAAGTCTGATGAGGGGAATGACCTGACTGAAGCTGGCAGTGTCTGAACTAATTTCACGTCTGGCAAGTCCAAAGGTTTTCAGAACCTTGCACAACACGGAAATTATTCTCCACTGCGCTTGAGTAAGGTGCATTCCCCCTCCATGGCCTATGTCATAGTCCGCTGTATAGGCCTGGATGGCCTTTTGCTGTTCCTCCATCTGCTGAAGCATATAGACGGTAGAATTCCACCGAGTTACTACCTCTTGCTTCAGCTGATGGAAGGGCAAATTTAACTGTACCTGCTGGTCATGCAATCTGAATGTATAAAATGTCCGGAAATTTTGCGTGCCACCGAGAGCATCTCCTGCACGCCCCTAATTTTTTTATGTTGTACCACCAAATTAATCGTGTGAGCAAAACATGACACGTGTTGGAATTCGCCCAGATGTAATGCTCTCACAATATTGGAGGCATTGTCCGAAATCACAAATCCCGAGGAGAGTCCTAGTGGGGTAAGCCATTTAGCAATGATTTCCCTGAGTTTTTCTAAGAGGTTCTCAGTGGTATGCCTCTTAGTGAAACCAGTTATACAAAGAGTAGCCTGCCTTTGTATCATCTGTCTTTTGGGAGATGTTGCTGTCACAGTCATGTAATCCTTAGTTTTCCCTGTCCCACTTGTCCACATATCAGTGGTCAAGTGGACAGTGGGTACAACAGCATTTCTGAGGAGATTAATAAGGTTTTTTAAATGTCTTTGTACAGATTTGGAACTGCTCTTCTAGCGAAGTAGAATCTAGACAGGATCTGGTAGTGAGGACACAGGACCTGAATTAACTGTTGAAAACCCACTGCAGTAATGGCGGATACTGGACACACATCTAATTCCAGCATATCTGTTATGGCGTCAGTAATCCGCTGTGCAACTGTGTGATTGCTGTCATACTTGTTTGCCCTTGCAAATGATTGCTTAACAGTTAATTGCTTTTTGGAGGATACGCTACAAGTAGTCTTCTTCCTGGTCCCCTTCTGGGATGAAGATCCACTGACAGCAACAGCAGCAGCAGCAGCAACAGACATAGTTATCAAGGATCCTTCTGAGGAATAACGGACAGGAGAGGAGTCAATCATGTTTGGAATACCAACATTGGATACAGCAGGACTACTCCCGATGACGAATGAGGATGTTGATGATGCAGGTGTTGGTGTTGGAGATCGAAGGCACTTGGATCTCACAGAGAGGGAGCAGGTAGGTGACACTGGACTTGTTACATTTTGAGTTTTGAAACTTGGCAACGTACACTTTGATATTTGATGAATGCGCTCCAAGTGACGTAACAAGGAGGAGGTTCCTAGGTGGTTTAGGGCCCTCCCTCTACTCACTCTTGCATGGCAGCGGGCACATATGGCTTGACAACTGTTGTCCGGATCGGGATGGAAATAATTCTACATGTGAGCAGTACATTTTTTTGTCTTTTGTCCCGGCATGACAACAATGGGCTTTGGCTTTTTCAAACCATGGGCAACAGCTGTTGCCTTACTTACACAAAGGACATCCTCGGCATCAACATCCTCATCACCAACACCAACATCTTCATCATCAACATCCTCATCATCCTTAGCGCCTTCATCCACCAAAATATCCTCCTCCTCCATATGCAATTCCACAGAAGCATCCTCAATGACTATGTGTGCAAGATGTTGACTACCCTTCCCCACATTTACAGAGGGCACACAAATGTTGGAACTTGGAGGATCCTCCAGTACACTAGTATTTAGGTCGGGCTCACACATGGCAACCGCGGACACACTTGCACTCTCCTCGGGGATTTGTGATTTCGATTTCTCAGGGCACACAGTTGGTTTTTCCGGAGCTGTCTTAACAACTTTCACATTTCTATTTGGACCACCACCACTACTACTACTACTACTACAAGCAGAAGGGCTATCAGAATCAGCAGTCTTCTTCATAAAGTAAGAAGGCCAAGGCCTTATCCTTTCCTTGCCACTTCGTGTAGTGAATGGCATATTGCCAATTTTTTGTTTATCTAAAGCCAAATATCCTTTCAATTTTTTTTTCTTAATTTCAGTAAAATCTGCTTTACCATATCGATGGTGTGACTTAAGCCCAGGGGCATGGGCCTTCCTAGAGGTCGAGGAAGTTGACGGCCTTGTACTGCTGCCGGCAGCTACAACATGTGGTTCTTGGCCTTGCTCTCCTGTCATGTGACAGCCCTCCATATTTGTTCTGCAGTCTAGAAGCAGTGTCACAATCACCAATAATGTATCCAAGGTGCGTTTACAAAATGAACACACGTGCAGTCGTGCGCACACACAAAAATATTTGAAAAAACGACAGTTGATGATTTATATTTTTTGTCAGCTCCAGAAGAACTTGGCCCCAGAGTAACGATTGATCACGACTGGAGTCTGTCAGCACAAGGTTGCAACTTGCATTGCTGGCTGGATCTTGTCCACTAATGGGGTTAAGCCGAAAACCCACCCACACAAACCAGAAAAAAATATGACATTTTAAATTGTATTTATTTTTAAGAACGATTGTAGTCTGTCAGCACAAGGTTGCAACTTGCATTACTTTCTGGATCTTGTCCACTACTACGGTTAAGACGAAAACCCACCCACACAAACAAGAAAAAAATATGACACTTTAATTGTTTTTTTTCATATTGAACACGACTGTAGTCGCTGGATCTTGTACGCTAATGTGGTTAAACCTAACACCCACGCACACACAGAAGAAAAAAATATATAAGACAGTGACACTTGTATTGTTTTTTTTTTATTGAACACAACTGTACTGTAGTCGTTGGATCTTGTGCACTAATGTGGTTAAGCCTAACACCCACGCACACACAGAAGAAAAAAATATATAAGACAGTTACACTTGTATTGTTTTTTTTTATTAAACACGACTGTACTGTAGTCGTTGGATCTTGTGCACTAATGTGGTTAAGCCTAACACCCACGCACACACAGAAGAAAAAAATATATAAGACAGTGACACTTGTATTGTTTTTTTTTCTTATTGAACACGACTGTACTGTAGTCGTTGGATCTTGTGCACTAATGTGGTTAAGTCTAACACCCACACACACACAGAAGAAAAAAATATATAAGACAGTGACACTTGTATTGTTTTTTTTCTTTTAAGAACAACTGGAGTTGGGCAGCACAAGGTTGCAAGTGCAACGTGCCTTGCTGGCTGGCTCTTGTGCACTACTGTGGTTAAGCCTAACATGCATGCACACACAGAAAAATCTAAAAACAAAAAGACACTTTTTTTGGGGGGGGAATCCAGAACTTGGGCCCAGAGATGGACACAGCACAAGCCCAGGACACAGCAGACAGCCCAGATGGATCACCAGACAGCAGCGTGACCAGAGACCAGTATGGATCAGCACAGACAGCACAGTGATAGTGATTAGTGACGGCACCGTGACCAGAATGGATCAGCAGACAGCACAATGACAGTGACAGCACCGTGACCAGAGACCACAATGGATCAGCAGTCACCAGCCCAGGACACAGCAGATAGCACCAGTACATCTCCCAGCCCTACACTACCAACCCTCCCTGTTCACTTTACACAGCCGGAAAGGAAATGGCGTCTGTCGCGTGGTCCCATATATACTACATTGATCATAGAGACGAAAGCTTGCGAACTGCGGGATTTCCGTCTCTAAGGTTTTGCCTCGGTTTTGAGAACCGAGTAAGGCGGGAACCTCCGAGCCTGCTTGGATTCAACTCGGTTATGCTAAATTCTGGTGGCCTCGGTTCTCTATAGTCGGTATATATACCGACTGTACTGCCTAAACGGCAGAACACAACACGGCACTGCAGTATAATGAACAAAGAAGATTTTACTTTTACTTTAATCTTCTTTGCTCATTATACTGCAGTGCCGTGTTGTGTTCTGCCGTTTAGGCAGTACAGTCGGTATATACTTGATTTATCCAAGGGCACACAGTTAAGTGCTTAAGTAATGGGGAGTGCCAAACCTATCTGCTTGTATATATATATAATATATATATATATATATATATATATAGAAACAGATTATCCAGCACTCAATTGGTTCCCTTATAGTTGCTTGCCCGGGTGCCCTTTGTGAATTCAGCTGCAAACGCTGACATGATATGTAGAGCGGTAATCAGTGGCACTCCGGACTCTTAGTAAATAATGACAGTAGCGTTGTTTTAATTCAACTTTTCAGCGCTTTATTGCACCTTCCTCAGGAAACAGCATCATGCTGTTTCCTGACGAAAGCACTGAAACTTTGAATTAAACCAACGCTACTGTCATTATTTACTAAGAGATCAGAGTGCCACTGATTACTGCTCTCTCTCTCTCGCTCTCTCTCTATATATATTATGTATGTGTATATATATATATATATATATATATATATATATATATATATAGTATATTTTGCGATGTTGTATGAATCCTGACCACCTGGCCTGCTTCACTCTGACTGGAGCCCCACCTGGACTGTCTGACTGCGTCCACCAGCAGCCTCATCTGGGCTATGGTCATATGGCATCTTCCCACAATCCTTTTCTTCTCTGAGTGGGCGGATCTCTTCTGCTCCTCACAGATTCTGCTGCTCATCAGCCCCATCTCTGGTGATACTGCCACAAAATAAATAAATACATATATATATATATATATATATATTTATTTAAATATCTATCTATCTATATACAGTAATTAGATAGATAAACATACACGTGTGTGTGTATCTATTTGTTACAGACTGTGTTTGTTGTGGACCCGAAGTGGTAAAAGTAGTAGACACCGGAACAGGTTTAAAGTGAAAGGTTGGTTGCTTAATCTGAATGTTGGTAGACATGAGCAATAAGATAAACTAAAGTCCAGTAATAACAAACTAATATATGTGGCAGGAGGGAATTGTAGTGAGTGGGAATAATTGAATGTCCAGATCAGTGACAGAGATGAATGAGGTGAATCCAGATAGACTATAATGGTGGGTACACACTACACGATATGCTCCCTGAGCGATATCGTGTAGTGTTGTCCCCGGCAGGCTGTGCTCAATGTCGTTCATGACATTGAGCACAGCCGCTGAACAATATCATTAACGATATCGTTCAGCGCCGGGCTTTCTCCCCCATTCCCTGACATGCAGCAACCTGACGAGATCGTCAGGTTGGCCTGCATGTCAGCGCGATGAACGATGATGACGAATGACCCGCGCGAACGCGCGTCATCGTCATCATTCATCTTTTTGGTGTTAAAAGTGGACGATAAAGTGAACGACTGAACAATAACGATATCGTTATCGTTCAGTTGTCCACTTTATCGCCGAGTGTGTACGCACATTAAGAGTGAAGTGGATATTCTGGTATGCTGAATAGTGGCTGAGAGGGATATCCGGAAATGCTGTGATGATGGCTGAAAGGAGAATCCTGTAATGCTGTGATGATGGCTGAAAGGAGAATCCGGTAATGCTGTGATGATGGCTGCGCAGGAATGGGTTAACTGAGGAGACAGGTTTCAGGCAGGAGTGGGACTGGTGGAAGGTGCTGTACTGATCTCCAGTGGAGTGCGAGGCAAGGCAGAGCAGTGCAGGCTATGTAGGGAGCCGGAGGCTGACGAGGAGCTAGGACAAGCACCGGAGCACATGTCTAAGGTTCAGGAGCGCAGAGAACTCTCTCTCACAGCTAACGCTGTGAACATGTTGCACTGGCAACTACAGGGTGCGCCAAACACCCTTAAGTACCCAGTAATGGAACATGATAGGCCAGAGAGAGCAGATGACCCACAGACGATTGGCCTGCTATGTCACATGGCCAAAGACAAGATGGTGGCGCCCAAACAGCCATGACATGGAGATGCCACTAGACTTACCCTTACGCTGGCACACCTTTGCATACACACAATGCCAGTCTCCACACGCCAGCTCCCCCGCCAGAAGGACTGCGCCACAGCATACTCACCGGTAAGGACCGCAAACCTCCACACCGCGAACCCATCCAAAATGCTTGGGACCATAAGATATTCGGATTTGGGATTTTTCCAGATTTTGGAATATACCTTAATCGGGGCTCAGGGGAGCAGAAGGTGGCTGCTAGTGGCAGCTTGGCTGGGGGAGCGGAAGCGTTGACAATGGGAGAGGGGAACAGGTCACTCCAGACACCTGCTCCAGCGGATGCCGCAGGAGGGTCCGGCAGGGTGGAGCAGTGCACACAGGGGCCCTGATGCAGAGCCGGACACTCTGACAGAGCGCTCGCTCTGAATCAGTGCCATTTTGGTTTTTTTTAGAACGGCCTCCTGGCCACTCGCATAGCTGTGGGTGACCACCCACAGCTATAGCGAGAGGCCAGGAAGATGGTCGCGATGGTCAAGACCATCACGACCATCGGGCTTGCGACGAGACCCTTGTGGTAGGGTCTCGTTGCCGCAAGCCCTAGAGAGATTTTGGCTCTAACAGCCGATATCTCTCCCACTGACATCACTCGTGATGTCAGTGGGGCCACCCCTAAATGGAGGCATTCACATGGGAACGCCTCCATTTGGGCAGCCACTCCTCCGGCCCGCCCACCAAAGGGGGCGAGCTGTCACTCAACATCGACAGCTCGCCCCCTTTGTTGCGAGACCCGGAGCGACGAAGTGCCTGTCTCTATCCGGGTCTCGTGCATGCGCACGACGGAGCCGGCTCCGACGTGCACATGCGCACTGGCCCACCATCGACCCGGTTGCGAGCACACAGCGCTTGCGACAAGGTCTGAATAAGGCCCAGAGTTCCTCATACTGTACTGCCCGTGACCCAGTTACATGTTCCAGTTCTCAGATGACATCAGGTCACATCATGACATCAGGTCACATGTCATTGCTGCCCGAAAACTATGGTTTTTGGAATATTTTGGTTTTTGGAATATACGGATATGGGAGACTCAACCTGTATAGGCTTGCCATATCATCCTTTTAATTCGGGACACATGTGAATTACACAGGTTCTGTGGCTGATTAAAACTAGAGATGAGCGGGTTCGGATTTCAGAGATCAGAGCCCACCCGAATTTAGCAGATCCGAGTCAGATCCAAGCAGGCTCGGGGTTTCCCGCCTGACTCGGATCTCAAACCGAGGCAAAACTGTAGAGTCTGAAATCTCGTGGTTCGCAAGCTTTCGTCTCTATGATCAATGTAGTATATAAGGGACCACGCGACGAACGCCATTTCACTCTGGCTGTGGAGACTGAACAGGGAGGGTCGGTAGTGTAGGGCTGGCAGAGGTGCTGGTGCTGTCTGCTGTGTCCTGGGCTGGTGCTCATCCATTCAGGCTGGGCTGGTGCTGTCACTGTGCTGTCTGCTGTGTCCATCCGGGCTATTGCTGATCCATCTGGGCTGTCTGTGCTGTCTGTTGTGTCCTGGGCTGGTGGTGCTTTGCTGTCTGCTGTGTTCATCTGGGCTGGTGCAGACCTGCAGATACATCTGGGCTGGTTCTGTGTCCATCTGGGCCCAAGTTCTGAATTAAAAAAAAATATATATATATAATAAAAAAAAGCAATCAAAGTGTCGCTTATATTTTTCTGTGTGTGTGTGTGCGTGTTAGGCTTAACCGCAGTAGCACACAAGATCCAGCCAGCAACACAGGTTGCAACCTAGTGCTGCCCGACTCCAGTCGTGATCAATCTGTGCTCTGGGCTCAAGTTCTGGAGCTGAAAAAAAAATAAAAATCAATTGTCTTTTATTCTAATAATTGTCTGTGTGTCTGTGCGTGTTAGGCTTAGCTGCACAAGATCTAGCAAGTCGGCAATGCAACCTAGTGCTGCCCGACTCCAGTCATCATCAATCTGTGCTCTGGGTCCAAGTTCTGGAGCTGATAAAAAAATAAAAATGAATTGTCTTTTTTTCTAATAATTATCTGTGTGTCTGTGCGTGTTAGGCTTAGCTGCACAAGATCTAGCAAGTTGGCAATGCAACCTAGTGCTGCCCGACTCAAGTCATCATAAATCTGTACTCAGGGCCCAAGTTCTGGAGCATAAAAAAAAGAAAAATAAATTGTCTATTTTTTGTCAAATTTTTTTGTGTGAGTGTCAGCCACACCTGGCTGTCGCTGTCATCGTCGTAGGTGTGCAGGGGTGCTGTGCTCCTGTCTGTTGAGGGGCTGCTGCCCAAAATAATAAATATACAATTTTTATTGCGTGCATGTCAGCCACACCTGGCTTTCACTGTCATTAGTGTAGGTGTGCAGGGGTGCAGTGCTGTGCTGCTGTCTGTCAAGGTACTTCATGAATATTGCAATGAAAACTTTTTTAAGTTTACAAAAAGTTTTTTTTTCTTTAATCTTAAACATTGCAGAAATGTTATCTTGACAGCTTATAAAGTTATATGCTCTAAAAAACTAAAGCCCATATTTATTTACAAACCGATATAGAGTAGAAATCTTAACTTCTAAAACTGTTCTATTCAAAAGCGTAAACAAAAGTCAGGAGAGGCCTCAGAGAACATGAAAAAAGATGCTCTAGGTGCTGAACTTCAAGGGATTTCTAAATCATGTTCTGCAGTGTGGAAAGGTTTCATTTACATGTTTTCTATAAAGCAGTTCAAAGTTACAGCCTTCGTGTCTGGCTATAACACCCACCTTTGCCAGGGATTACCAAAGATTATTACAAGCAAAGGATTCATCTGTCCGGAATCTGTCTGGGAATTCATGGATCGTATTTGGCCTGAATGCTTTAAGACATCCAATGATTCTGTCACTGTGTTCTGTAGCCAACTTTATTTCTACCTGAATCGCAAACTGAAATACGGAATAGTAAGCACAGACAACATGGAGGCCTTTGTTATTCCGCTGCCTGCATGCCAACCAATATCTCCCACTGGGGGGACCAGATCTTGATAATGACCATCCCCATCTGTTGCTAGGCCTTCTTCTTCCAAACCATCCATCCTGGACTTCCTGTCCAAAAAGGGTGAGCAGGCTACAGAAAGAGGAGCTAGATGTCCCCGATTACATTTTTTTTCATCTATAATAGATGATGCGGAGAGATAAGAGCTTCAGATGTTGGAACAGGGGCTCCCACATATTTAGCTTCCCTCCAGAGAACAGAGCACTGTTCCTCAGGAAGTGTCTATGCCTGAGCTGATAGGTAGGTAGTCTCTGTATGTTGGTAGACACCCTTCAGGAGATGGCAACCCAAAATAACAACAACTATAATAATGTCCACACTGATAACCAGCCTGATCCCTTAACAGCAACATACTCCATATGGCCAACTCATAACATGACACCCAGTTTGCAGCCTCCTCTTCCTTATGACACTAATCCAGTCACCATGGTTTATCAATCAGCCATGTGTGGTCCACCCAATTTTTGGCCTTCTACATTCTAACATATTCACATATCTAAGAGAAGTGGACAGTGTGAACAATGGCAATTTGAAGGCCACTAACTAACTCTGTTTTTTTAATGTCCCTGTACAGGTTGGGAATTTCTGTTACAGAACAGAAGGTTTGCAAAGGATTATTTAAGTCAATTGTTTATTTATTTTTGGAAAGCACTCTTCCTGGTCCCCTTCTGGGATGAGAAAATCAACTCCCAGCAGCAGCAGCCATGCTCAAGAATTCTTCTGTGGCAAGGACTGATGTAAATGTACTGTATCAAATTTTTTTGTAAATGCCTCCTCCCCTCCCCTTCTCCCTCATAAATTTTCTTTTGAATCAAAAAACGAAATTAAATTTACTACCAAACAACCCTTCCTGTCCCTGCCCTACCTTCAACTACATACATACTCCAACTGCCTCAGGCCTCTCTTGAATAAAAAAAGTGTTTCCTGATGTGCCATGTTTGTAGTTGAACTGCCATGTGTTTGTGCCGCCCACTGCTGCAGCTTAGCTTAGTCAGCCAGCTATCTTGGTGCAAATTTTGGGCCTAAACTAGATGAACAAATCAATATTGTGAGCTGTGAGGTAGTCAAAATAAATGTTATTGAAGTTATTAATACTGTAGGAACAAAAAAGGCCCATTTTATGTGATTTTAGCTGTTTTTTTAAATTTTTTAAGAAAAAATCCAGATCCAAAACCAAAACATGAAAACAAAACACGGAGGTGAGGTTTTGGCAAAACCAATCCAGATCCAGATCCAAAACCAAAACCAAAACACGGGGGTCGGCGCACATCTCTAATTAAAACCATTTGAGATAGAGACTTGAAATATTTTTGTATCCAAAATAAATCTTGATAGTAGTATGTGCATTTGATATTGATTTTACTCATTCCAAAGTGCAATAAACTGAAAACACACAAGTGGTGTGGAGCGAAACAAGAACAGTGATATTCTAATTATAAAACTTACAGTGTGAGGTACTGTACAGTTTCTTTCACAATTGTGCTTTATTTTTATTTGCAGCAGGAACATAACTATATAGGGGAACAGACAAGAGCGCCAATTCTTATGGCTGGCACAGGTGCTGAAGGGACATGGAGACTGAAGGTGATGCGTTGTGTATGTAGCAAAGGTCTGTGCTGCCCCAAAGCAAAGAGAGGTGGTCGCAGCATTGCGGGAAAGCAAAATTACGTCTCCTTTCTACTCCTGGGCCACTGCGGAGATCCAGGCCAGAGTTAATTTGCAAGGATGGGGTATGTGTCCTTTGGACATTCCAGACATGCACACTGCAGCATGTACAGCCTCATGATGTCATCTGGTTAGGGGGTGTGGCCGGCCAGGGTGCAGTGCTGGTTAGTTACATTGCTGGTAACTAGTACCCGCACTGTGCCACATGTGTAGGGCCATAAATAGGGGTGTCCGAGCGGTGCAGCCGCACAGAGCGCAGGACTCCGTGGGGTGCACCGCCGACTCACCCATGGCTTTTGTATCTGGCTAGCAGGGTGCCTGTAACGTTAGCCTGCTACCTAAATCTCTGCAACAGTGTCACCTGGAGCGTCCTTAGGACATTTCAGGTAGTCACACCGCTGCTCCTACAGCCTCCTGGAACATCCTGAGGATGCTCTGGGCATTGATCTAATTATCGGTGTTTGTAGCCCGGCCCCTACACGTGAGCGATTCCCCTGGCGCTGTCCTGTTGTGAGGATCACGTCTAGATGTGGCCCTCAGATTCCATCAGACCCATAAAGAGAAGAGGACTAATTAGTCTTCGATGGTCTATGATTAAATACACAGGTGGAGGTGATACTCTCCACTCACCTAGTTGCAAATAAATGCGTTCCTTGAAAGGTATCTTTATCTGTTAGAGATCATATAAACTTCTTTCCAATGGAAATTATACCACAATTAGAACCACGCTCACCTTAGTGCAGACATAGAAGTTCATAGAAAGGTTTCTTTGGGCTTCAGTATGAAGAAAATCCACCATACGCATAAATATCCTTATGTATAAATTTATTCCAAAAACAGTCTTTAAAAACAATACAAAAGTTCCCACATAATAAAAAAAATCCTTAGTAGAAACACACTACCAGCCCATAGGGAATGATTTCTCAGTCATACATCTGTATCTCACCCGGAATGAGTCACAAAAGTGAATGGCTGGACCATATAGTATGAAAAATATGGAAAAACATCCAAATGGTGTAGTGTTCCCCCTTACTTCTTTAGCACCAACGCGTTTCCGACCACTTAGGTCCTTCCTCAGGGTGTATGGGGGTTATCTCACAAATACACATTTATACCCTAACCTACAGACAGGGGCTTGGCTAAAATCAAGGCTAATAATAAAACATGGAAAAATAAGCATACATATAAATCCTACCCGCAGCCTAAAATTGGGTGTCCCCAAATCCCTGCATCTATACACCTCCTAACAAGTACAGTAAATATAGTCTATCACACATATCTGTGTATCTGAAGGTGTGGTGCTCCAGAGCGTGAACTAGGCTGCAGTCCAGGAGCGCAGGAGATTTGAACAATATTTGTTTTGTCATTCGGCCCCTACACGTGAATTCATATGGCGGGGGCATGCCCTGCACCGGGTTCGGCGAGCCTTAGTTACATCTCTGCACTCGTGTAAATGGATCCAATTTTTAGTGAAATAGGTGGAAAAGGGAGTATAATGTCGTGAATCGCAGGCCCAAGAGGAGGGGCTCAGTTGCATCTTGCCCACTGGCTTCTCCTGCATAGGAGAACTATAAAATCGGCAAGTACGTATGATGCACTATTTCACCCTTGCCTTGTAGTCTCATAATAGCATGATTCTTTACCATATTTATCTGCTCTGGTGTATTACATGAATCTGGAAAACAATTACAGAATTACTATGTGCTTCATCCACAGCAGGGTGGTATCACCGCACAATGCTGGCTCTGCTCCCTTAATTTCCAATATTTCTGTTTTCTCCAAAAAATTTCTTGTTGTGCTACATTTTCAATATAAGATAATTAGCGAAAGTAAGGGGACATCTCTGTATATTTTATTTTATGTAATGTTTTGCTTGCAGGTTACGTTTCTTTTTTCAGGCCCAGTTGCTTATCTGGCAAGACCTCAGGTGTCCTGTAGAATCAGGGACATATTCAAATTTACACAGCCTCAACCCCTTCTAGCACATCTTAATATTTCATTCGGATGTATAGAATGTGTCTTTTATACCTCACCTGTAGCAGTAAGGAATGTTGGTCCCCACACCCAGCTCTGCCCATCAGAAGACATAGGATTTAGCTTTAGCTCCGGTTTGGCTCATATAATAGTTTGCATTACATAATTAGGTAAAAAAAAATTCTACAATATCTGGAAATATGTTCCTATAGTACAGTGGTTCCCATCGTCAAACTGGGTGTCATGGCGCCCTGGGGTACTGCGGGGCACTTGCTCGGATGCCAAGGATTGGTGATCCAGAACCAAATCAAATTATTTATGTTCCATGTGCTAAACCAGTGCTGGTGGCTACTATTCATAAAATATGTGGATAAACAGAAGTGAAACACTGTCCACCACCACATAACTGAACCTAATGATGACAGGGAAGTTAAATAAAGGGACAACTAGATCTATAACTTAACCTTAACAATGCCCATAACACATTCAACTTACAATGCAGTAAATATACTGTCAGTGGCATTATCACATCTAATATAGTACCATACACTGCTTAAGCTGCTTAAAAACATCTAGACAAAGTAATAACAGAATGAATCCTTTAAATTGAGCCCGGCACCTGTGCACTGTGGAGGCAGCCATTTTGTAGACTCACCCAGTGTGCAGCCCATCTATTTGCTGGTCACTGCTGAATAGTCACAATTGGTTGGTCCTTTGAAGAACTGTAGATAAATTTGGGAAAATCAAACAGGTTCCATCATGCTTGAGCACATAATCATGCTTAAAATAATGAATATAAAAATGAGAAAACTCCCTAATGGATATAGGGGGAGATGTATCATTGGCAACATCACCGATGCGGTACATGCCCCCCGACTTTGCGTACATACCGCGGTTAATTACCGCGGTATGTACCAAGAATATCGCAAAGAACAGCTCTCTCGATGAGAGCTGTCCTTTGCGATACTGCCGGGCAGAGGGACTTCCGGGTTTAACACCCAGAAGTCCTTCTGCGCATGCACAGAAGGGCGCAGGCCGCGGGGGCCCCGAGCGTCCTGCTAAGAAGCCCATAGGCTTCTTAGCATTCTGCTGCTTAATACATATGGGGAATGCGGTAAAACCCCCGAAAACTGAATTTTCGGGGGTTTTACCGCATTTTTGCCGATGATACATCTCCCCCGAAGTCTGTTGTTCGTCCCCCTTTAATAAATATCTACCAAATATAATAATTAACGAATCATGACAACTGGAGCTGGCGTTTAAAATTGATCAAATTTATTTTTGATATCGAATTGACTTATTAAAATTAAAAAAAGAATGAAAAACAAACAAGACGATGACTTGCATACAACAACTCAAATCATTGGTGTTCAACTCTCCACCAATCCACAAAAGCACACCCAGACAGACAGAGACCAATTTTTCCGATCGAGACCATAAAGGCCTAATACATAATTTTTTGTGGGGAGAGTGCACCCAGCTAATATACTGTATAAATGCACTATTCACAAATAAAAAAATGTTATTTCCGCCACCAACAACGACAGCACAAAAACACCAACAAAAGTTCATAATAGGGACGGAATTACCAAAAGACAAAATTAATGATGCAATCCGTCAATCCCTAATAACACTTCCAAAACTCTGCCCCTGACACACAATAGGCTCCCTAATCACTAGGGAAAAGAACATAACAAGTGTCGACTCACAACTGAATCTCAGGGTTTAAAGTGGACTCAGGCTTACAAGTCAGCCTTACACTTTACCTAATGATGCATGATGACCTGCAAATGAGGAAGGCGAAAGTAATCTATTGATAACATAACTTTTAAAACAATCTACCAATCACATATAGTGAAAAACAAACACGACTGGCAAATGTGGACCACCAATTTTGATTCACTCTTGCCAGAGGCATAAGTTTATACCAAGAGCCCAGAGGCGAGATAATTGTGGGTGCTAATCTACATTCGCTACCAACACCTCAGCAACACACAGGCACACAGGACCTCATTCAGAGTCCATCGCGAGCACCGATGCACTTGTAACCGACTCGATGGTTTGGCCTGCGCACGTGCAGCGGCCGCACTGCGCATGCGCAAGCCCCGGAGTGACAGAGAAACTCTGTCACTCCGGAGCTCGTTACCAAAGGGGCGGCTGTTGATGTTGATCGACAGCTGCCCCCGTTTGGTAGGCAGGCCAGGGGGGGTGGTTTCCAAAATGGAGGTGTTCCTTAAGGAACGCTTGCCGTTTTGTGGGCGGCCGCACTGACATCATCAGTGATGTCAGTGGGGAGCTTCCTGCTCCCACAGAGCACAAAGCTCCCTGGGGCTTACAAGTGCCCAGACCCTACCCTAGGGTCTGGTCGTAAGCCCCAATGGTCGCGATGGTGATCACCATCGCGACCATCAACCTAGACGGTCGTTAAGCTGTGGGTGGTAACCCACAGCTTAATGATCGACAAGGAGGCGGCCATTCAGGATGCAAGCGGCCTCCCTGATTCTGTGTGACCGCTTGCATCTAACGACCGCCTCTGAATGAGGTCCTCACTCTCTTCCCACTGCATTCAGGTGGAGATGTACTAAGCTCTGGAAAGTGATACATTAGAAAGGGATAAACTACCAGCCACTCAGCTCCTAATTGTCATATTACATACTGTGGGTATCATTTATCAACAAGTTTTATCATTCACAATGAGTAATAAAACTCATTGTGTATGATAATGCTGGTCCAGCCAATCAGCTCCCAGCTGTCATCTGTTTGAAAAATAACAGTTGGGAGCTGATTGGTTGAAGCACCATTTATCATATGTTGATAAATGAGGCCCTGTGTTTGAAAAATGACAGTTAGGAGCTGATTGACAGGTAGTTTATCATGCTCCAATATATCACTTTCCAGAGCTTAGTACATTGCCCCTCAGTTCCAACACCCCAGCAGCACCTAGTCACACACTCTATTCCCACTGCATTCACTTCCAACACCCCAGCAACAACCAGTCACACACACTCCTCCCACTGCATTTACTTCCAACACCCTAAACACACTCTCCCCTGCTTTCACTGCCAACACCCCAGCAGCACCCACACACTCTCCCTCCCTGCATTCACTGCTGTTTCAACACCCTAGCAGCACCTGACACCACCTCCTCCCCCAATTAACTACCAACACCTCAGCACTCAAACAGTACTTGTTGCTGATCGGTGTCTTCCATTCTAAAGCTGGGTAGGCAGGGGAGGCATACTCCATGTCATGCTCCAGAGTTTTGATAGAAAAACTGTGTTTTTACATGTGTGCCTCCCCAGCCATTCACCTCACTGCATGTCACTGGTTAGTGGGCCCCCATCAGGGCTGGCGCCCTGAGGCGACTGCCAGAGCCGTAACTAGACTTTTTGGTGCCCTGTGCCAGAAAGAGCATTGGCGCCCCTCTCATTTTTCAAAGGGACATAATGCACCCAAAAAAGGGCAATGGCTTCATGGGGAAGAGCCAGGGAAGAGATAGGAGAGGCCAGGAGATACTGGGGATGAAATAAAAGGAAGCTACAAGCAAGAATGATAGTAAACAGAAATTTGACAGGCCCAAACAGTGCCCCCTGACCTGTGGTGCCCTGTGCAATGGCACCGGCCGCACTACCATTGTCTCCTGTATTTACTCCCCTGACACGTACTCAATTGTATGATTCCAATGATCTGCTCTGTTTGGGAACCTTTTATACTATAGTCCATTGCATTGGTCAGTTCTATGACAAGGCTTCAATATAAGTACTTCCTTTTCTCTCATAAGAATATTGTGTTTATACACTAGACATGTGCAGCATTGCCAGTACCACTTGGCTCCATTGCTTTTTCTCGAATACAAAAAAATTACAATGAGACGCATTTAATCTTGTGAGAAAGTGACTGTTGAAATAAATGCTTGTTCAGAGGAGTGCTATAGAAAGCCAGCTGCAGAATTTGAGATGTGTTCAGTGTCACCCCAAACAGCAAGTAAATAATAAAATGAGTAATTCTTTGTCTCCAGATGTATTGCATTGGTAAACACTTCATCAGAAGGGCTTATCTGAAGTTCAAATACTCCTTCATTTATTCCACATCTTACATTTACCTTAAAGTCATAAATAATTAAGACTCAATGTTCTCCTTTTATTTTTCTCTCCCGTCTCTTGTTTGTTATAATCAGAACTGCACTTCTGTCCATCTGGCCGGTGGTGGGCAGTAACATTGCCTGCGTGTCACTTGTTTAGCCTTCTCAGAAAAAAAAAGAAGACAACATAATATTAGATGGCGAGGAGCATTAAAGGAAACATCTGTCTCTTTGGTGGGTAATCTTTGCATAATGCTGCTGTCCGTTGTAATCTGTCATCTGGATGTTTACGTTTGCTGATGCCTGTAATCTAAAAGCATTGGCAGCATAAATACATATGGAACATAGAACATGTACAGGCAAATGTTCTATAACGTAGATAAAAAATATTTATATTGACTGTTGTTAGCTATATTTGTAGAAGTAAATATATACAAGAGGATGTGCAAAAATGTTGATTATTTAGGTTAGAAACATTAACTGTGACTACATCTTATATACTTCAAACTGGCAACTGTATTGTCGATGCCGCGCAGCCATGGATGTCCCATTTATGTGAAAGGGATGTTTATAATGGGAATAGCATCAATAACATCACAATGGGCCTTATGCAGATTTGAGCGCAACTCAGCTGCAGAAGTCCTTGCTCTGCGCATACCTCCCAACACTCCTGAATTCAGCGGGACAGTCCCTGTTTGAGAGCCGACAGTCACAATCAGGGCTGCATCCCCCCGATCTGCCCGGGATTTGGGAGGTACGACCGATTCAGGCAGCTATGTATAGCCACTGGTGCATATGGCATAGAACGGATGGTAGGTGGGGAAACAGAGAGATTAGGGGAAGCTGCTCTAGGCCATATTTGCCTACTTTTGAAAACTAGTTTCAGGGAGATTGTAGGTGGTAGCAGCATGTGCCGTGCTTCGCACGGCACACCGCTGGGGGGTGTCATAACCCTGCCCAAAGGGCGTGTCTAGCTCCACTTGTGGGTGTGTCTATTGTCACTGCATTTTATTGACCACTCCGTTACCTCCCCCAAACGTTTACTACCTGTCAATCTAATGTTGTAAATCAGTTCCCTATGCATGCAGACTCGCAATACAAAAGCGCAATGTCAAATTGCTCTAATATAGTGTAAATATAGCCATTGCATCCATCTCTGTAACAGACACAATTACCCAGTGCTGGGAGTACTAGCAATATGGAAGGTTGTGGGCAAGGTGAGGTCAAATTTATTTGAAAATCATATCGGACCTTGTGCTCCCACCTAATACAGATACAGTCAGATCCATAAATATTGGGACATTGACAGAATTTTCAGGTTTTGGCCTCTATTCACCACCACAATGGTTTTGAAATGAAATGAACAAGATGAGCTTTAACTGCAGACTTTCAGATTTAATTTGAGGGTAATTACATCCAAATCTGGTGAACGGTGTAGGAATTACAACAGTTTCAATATGTGCCTCCCACTTTTTAAGGGGCCAAAAGTAATGGGACTATCAACTCAAAAGCTATTTCATGGACAAGTGTGGGCTATTCCCTTGTTATTTAATTATCAATTAAGCAGGTAAAAGGTCTGGAGTTGATTCTAGGTGTGACATTTGCATTTGGAATCAGTTGCGGTCTACTCTCACTATGAGATCCAAAGAGCTGTCACTATCAGTGAAGCAAGCCATCATTAGGCTGAAAAATGAAAACAAACTCATCAGAGAGATTGCAAAAACATTAGGTGTGGCCAAATCAACTGTTTGGAACATTCTTAAAAAGAAAGAACGCACCGGAGAGCTCAGCAACACCAAAAGACCCGGAAGACTACGGAAAACAACTGTGGTGGATGACAAAATAATTATTTCCCTGGTGAAGAAAAGCCCCTTCACAACAGTTGGCCAAATCAAGAACACTCTCCAGGAGGTACATGTATATGTGTCAAAGTCAACAATCAAGAGAAGACTTCACAAGAGTGAATATAGAGGGTTCACCACAAGATGCAAACCATTGGTGAGCCACAAAAACAGGAAGACCAGATTAGAGTTTGCCAAACAACATCTAAAAAAGCCATTACAGTTCTGGAACAACATCCTATTGACAGACGAGACAAAGATTAACTTGTACCAGAGTGATGGGAAGAGAAGAGAAGGAAAGGAACTGCTCATGATCCAAAACATACCACCTCATCAGTGAAGCATGGTGGTGGTAGTGTCATGTCGTGGGCATGTATGGCTGCCAATGGAACTGGTTCCCTTGTATTTATTGATGATGTGACTGCTGACAAAAGCAGCAGAATGAATTCTGAAGTGTTTCGGGCAATATTATATGCTCATATTCAGTCAAATGCTTCAGAACTCATTGGACGGTGCTTCACAGTGCAGATGGACAATGCCCCGAAGCATACTGCAAAAGCAACCAAAGAGTTTTTTAAGGCTAAAAAGTGGAATGTTATGCAATGGCCAAGTCAATCCCCTGACCTGAATCCGATTGAGCATGCATTTCACTTGATGAAGACAAAACTGAAGGGAAAATGCCCCAAGAACAAGCAGGAACTGAAGACATTTGCAGTAGAGGCCTGGCAGAGCATCACCAGGGATGAAACCCAGCGTCTGGTGATGTCTATGCGTTCCAGACTTCAGGCTGTAATTGCCTGCAAAGGATTTGCAACAAAGTATTAAAAAGTGAAAGTTAGATTTAGGATTGTTTAGTTTGTCCCATTACTTTTGGCCCCTTAAAAAGTGGGAGGCACATATAGAAACTGTTGTAATTCCTACACCGTTCATCTGATTTGGATGTAATTACCCTCAAATTAAATCTTAAAGTCTGCAGTTAAATCACATCTTGTTTGTTTCATTTCAAAGCCATTGTGGTGGTGAATAGAGTACAAAATATGAAAATTCTGTCAATGTCCCAATATTTATGGACCTGACTGTGTATACACATGATTTATGCCACATTGTGAACTTGTGAGGCTACTGTAGGGCAGAGTAAACTGTAAAGACAATAGTACATTTTCACAGACCAACATAAATAAATAAATGCTGACAGGAGAAAGGGAAGAAAGTGCTGAGTGTCACAGACATTACCTGCCCCCAGAGAGGGCACTTACTGACAGCCATGGAATGGATGGCTGTCACTGAGTGCCCTTTCACAGTGCAGTTAATGCCTGTGACACTCAGCATCCAGCCACCATGGATGTACCCATGGCACAGTTCCCATTACTAGTTTTTATTATAATTTCCAACTATCATTAGTGCCACCTCTGCTGGGAATGCCAGGTCCCGCGCTGATCTGAGGCCATGCTCCCCGCTGATCTGATGCAGCGTCACCTGCTGATGCAGCCCGCCAGTCACCCAGACGCTAATCGCACACTGATAGGCTGCCACCGCTACCAATAACCCCGGCGCCGTGGTGGCCAGCCCTTAGGTACCATCACATCATGCATCATGTAGTCTTCAGCGCAGGCCCCGCCCCCCGGTATCTCCGGACTCGCGCTTGCGCAGTCCAGATTTTTAACGGGGGCAGTGAAAAACTGGGAGCAACAGTAGTATTTGCGGGGGAGCGGGAGTGTGGGTTATAAATCGGGAGACTCCCACTAAAATCGGGAGGGTAGGCAACTCTGCTCTAGGGAAGCCCCCCAGGATGCAGACACCCCATCCCACCCTGTGATGCAGACTTGCCCATACTCCTCTGTGTTGTGGGCATGCCCTTCCTTGATGTGACTATGCCTCTGGGCCCATTTACCTTACTCTCTAATATTGGGAGATATGTTTGTGCACACTGAAAAAATGCGTACAACATGTAAGCCCATATACAGTGTTTTTAAATCTTTTCGGTCAGGCCGCCTACTATCCAAACGCTAAGTTTGATAGCCCTCATCACATTCAGGTCACTCTTCCACTAATATACTTTATACTGATGCAAAACATGCATAGTTATACTTCTGTCCAACTCTACATAGCTAGCACTTGTATCGACATGCCTTCACTGAAAAGTGCCTACATGACAACGCCCCGTCACAGCTCAATTGCGCTTATCCAGGTTGCAAATGGGGGGGAATTGCATCGCCTGTGCTTTAGTATACTTGTTTACGGGGCATGCGCAGTGCGATCAAAATCTCTTTATGAGCTCTGAAAGCTGGTGTACGTTTAAGCCTGCATAAGCCAGTGCATACACACTTGTGGATGTCGGCATAGACGGAGCGACGGCGTGGGTCATGCTGCATTCGGCAGCAGGGCCACCGCTGACGATATCGCTGTTCGGACCTGCATGCAGGTCCGACAGGCAATGGTGCTGACGACGCGCGGGAGCATGCATTGTCAGCGACATAGTGGGTACACACTGGCCAATGTGCCCGATACATATCATCTAGTGTGTACCCGGCATAAGTCTTAGTACATCTTCCCGAGAGCCGTATACAATTAGCTGCGAAAAGCCTCGGTTTGGCGAAAAGTTTACAGTTGTGCAAACTTTTTGCCAAAAATGCGTATCGTGCTATCCGCAAAGTGTATTCGCGATATCAGAGCAGGTGAAAATAATGTGCAAAACTCCTATTTTGGGCTAAAAATGTGGGGACGGTTCAGAACCCCTTGCCTGCCCCCCCAATTACTAATTGTGCAAAAATAATTTACAGTTAACTTAATGATAATGACATGTCATATTTGGTGTCAAAATATAAAAAGTGTTGGAAAATGGGTTTTAAGTAGTGTGGTAGGTAATTTGGGAGGCTGTATGGATGGGACAAGTGTTTTTGGGATTGCAGGTGGCTGCAGCAGGTGTATTTTTAACTTATTTGAAAAGTAACCTAAAATGTCACAAAAAATATACTTGCACCCACTTTTATGTACCCCTAATTTAACTGCAGCATTTATGTTGCCCCCCCAAAAATTGCTTTCTATAATTTTTCTACTGTGCATATAACAGCCATTTGACACAATTTAAAAACCCCAAACCCTTTGATTTTGCCCAATAATACACTTCTAAACTATTACCCAATGTTAATTTAACCTTTTATGGGGGAACATGTATATTTCCTCATTTTTAGGCACACTTTTCACTGTATTGTAATAGGATTGCCCGAAAAGCTGTATATGTGATAGCAGCAAAAAGTGACACATTCAGGCGAAGGATGCGGAAAGTTTGCACATGCAAAAACTTATCAGTTTTGCGTCTTAATTGGATACGGCCTATAGGGTTTGAAGCAGGACCTTCTTAATACTAGAGCAACACAGGGTAATTAGGGTCTTTGGCATATATATTTATTAGCAGTGGATTTAAAAGGGCAACAATAATGCATGCAGGGGCACAGTCAGAACTTTCTGGGACCCATAGCAACATTTTGAAGGGACCCCTCCTCAAAACTTCTGGAGAGATGCCTCTCTGCACAGTGTTTTTTTATTTTTATGCACCATAATATTGCCCTCATTTGTTTTATGCCCCTTTCAGTAATATTGCCCTCATTAATTTTATGCCCCATAGAAGTGCCCTAGTTCACATTATACCACACAGTGCCACCAGTTCATATTATGCCACATTGTATCCCCCAGTTCACAATAAGCCACATTGTAGTGCTTCCAGTACACATTATGCCCACAGTGCTTCCAGTTCACAGTATAACACACAGGGTCGGGGACCAACCAGGTTCTACCTGACTAGATACTTCCTAATGAAGAACATTTCACTTTGACTGGAGATCTTCTTAACTTATTCACACTGACCCTTTCTGCTATAGTCCTGATTTTGGAGCTGGATTCCCGACCCCCTGCTTCACAAAGGCTGTAAACAAGGAGAAGCCTACTCTCCAACAGTGCTGGGCTTACTAATTAGCTCAGTTGTGTCTGTGAATGTGAGACAGGATTGTGGGAGATGGATCACTTCAGTGTGGAGCTTTACTGAGAGGGAGAGGCAGATTGTCACTGACAAGTCCCCTTTCTGGCACAGACACTGGACTAAACTCAATTTCTTAGCAGGCAATTTCAGGTACTTGGTAGACTGTCACAGATCGGTTTGTCTGTGAACCCAAACTGGAGTCTTGGGCTGGCCTGGAGTCTGTCTTGAGTATTGGGAAACTGGACAGCCTCAAGTAAACTCTGCTCATAAATGATGAAAGGACTGAGGAGTAATATTAGTGATCTGTGAGAAGCTGATGGACAGGCGAGTGCTGCTGGCAACCGTGGGTGCTGGAAATGCAGAAAGTCCAGCTGATGCCTAATCACAGATGAGGTATGATATGGAGTCAAAACACGGAATTCACCAGAATGGAACCGGAATGCTGGATAGCTGAGTGCACCGTGAAATATGAATCCCATTGCCTGCTCCATGTGTGCCAATGTTGTGGCGATGGTGCTGATGTTGCAGCAATTGCCAAAGATAAACAGTCTAGGGTATGAAAATGGCTTTGAGAGCCAACAGTGCGGCAACTGTGCCGATGTTGCTGCGATGGTGCCGATGGTGCAGCAACAGCCGTAGATAAACAGTCTAGGGTTAGTAAATGGCTTTGAGAGCCGATGGTGTGGCAAGTGTGCCGATGTTGCAGCGATGGTGCCGATATTGCGGCAATTGCCGTAGATAAACAGTCTAGGGTATGAAAATGGCTTTGAGAGCCGATGGTGCAGCAAGTGTGCCGATGTTGTGGCGATGGTGCTGATGTTGCGGCACGGGAGCTACTTGGAGCAGCTAAGAAGCCAAATGAAGAATGGTGGTAGCACGGGAGTTACTTGGTACGGCTAGGAAGCCGTATGGTGAACGTTGGCAGCATGGGAGCTGCTAGATGTGGCTAGGAAGCCGTTTGGAGATTGGTGGTAGCACGGGAGCTACTTGGTGTCAGCTGGGAAGCCGAATGGAAGCAATATCATGGAGAGAACAAAAGCTGCCCATGCAGCTAAGCTGATGAAATCCACAGACACGCCATAGTCAGCACATGTGCAATAGTTCAGTGAGTATAAATAGGCTGCAGCACTTAATCAAGCTGCACCTTTGGATGAGACATCACTTCCTGAGGCATGCCAATCGCTTAGCAACAGGAGCAACAGGAGTAACCCCGTCCTTCCTGGGAAAGCTGTCAGAAAGGGTCAAATCGTGACCACAACTTGTGACAGTACCCCCCCTTGAGGCAGGGTTGAAGAACCCCCAGAACCTGGTTTATCCGGAAAATCCTGAAAGAAACATCTTCTCAACCTGGGAGCATGTAATGCAGTATCAGGAACCCAGGAACGTTCCTCCGGCATATAGCCCTTCCAGTGGACTAAGAATTGCAGACGGCCCCTGGATAATCTAGAGTCCAACATTTTCTCCACAATGAATTCACGTTGACCACGGACCATAACTGAAGCAGGCCTGGGCGAGAACCTAGATTTGAATCTGGCTGACAAGAAGACCGGTTTAAGCAAAGAACAATGGAAAGTATTATTAATATGGAGAGAGTTGGGCAATTGAAGTTTGAAGGTTACTTGGTTCACCTGTGAAATAATTCGGAATGGACCAATATATCTGGAACCCAACTTCTGTGTAGGCTAACGGAGCTTGATGTTTTTGGCGGAGAGCCAAACCAAATCACCTTTCTTAAAACAACAAGACCTCCAATGCTTGTCAACAGATTCTTTGGAGCAGAGAGATACCTTCCGAAGGCTTTGATGAACCTTGCCCCAAATATGTCAGAGCCTAGAGACAGAAGAAGAAGCTGGTGATTCAGAGTCGAAGGCACTTTACCTCGGATGTTGCCCTGTAACACAGAAGAATGGGGAATAATGAAGATGCAGACTGACATGAATTATTAAAAGTGAACTCAGCATGCGACAGATGTGATACCCAATCATTATGACACTTGGAAACATAACAGCGTAGATACTGTTCCAGACACTTATTAACTCGCTCAGTCTGTCCATTGGCTGCGGATGGTAACCTGAAGAAAGACTAAGATCAATGCCCAGAGAAGTACAGAACACTTGCCAAAACTGTACCAAAAATTGTGATCCTCGATCTGACACAATAGCCATTGGTAAACCGTGTACACAAAAAATGTGTTGGAGAAACAGGCTGGAAAGTTCCTTAGGAAGTTAGAAGGAAGGAAGTTTTTGCAGTGGTATGAAGTGTGTCATTTTACTAAATCGATCCACCACCATCCAGATAACAGAACATCAAGCAGATATTGGGAGATAAACGATGAAATACATGGCGATGTGAGTCCAGGATCTCCTGGGTATGGAAAGTGGAAGTAACAGACCCGAAGGAGCTGTCTGAGGTGTCTTATTCCGGGTACATACCTCACATGCCAAGACAAATTCATGCACATCTTTAGTCAATGACGGCCACCAAACAGAACAGGAGAGTAACTCCGAAGTCTTACTGATACCTGGATGACCAGAAACTCGACTAGCGTGAAAATCCAGTAGAACTGCTCTTCTAAACTTCTCTGGCACAAACAACCAGAAGGCTTCTCCAGAGGTGACTCTGATTGAGATGCCCGAATCAGATCTGCCAGATTACGAGTGAGGGCACAATGGAAGAAAGAGTCTGGGATGATAGCTTCGGCTGACCTGGACGTCTGTTGTACTGGTTCAAAACTCCTGGAAAGGGCGTCAGCCTTGATGTTCTTGGAACCAGGACGAAAGGAGATGAGGAAGTTGAACCGGGTAAAAAATAATGCCCAACGTGCTTGCCGGGAATTCAACCTTTTAGCAGACTCAATATAGGATAGGTTCTTGTGGTCAGTAAGAACCAAATTTGGTGTTTGGCCCCTTCCAGCCAGTGTCTCCAGTCCATTTAATAGCTAGCAACTCTTGATTTCCTACATCATAATTGCATTCAGCAGAGGAAAATTTTCAAGAAAAGAATGCACATGGGTGCAACTTGCTATCTGACAGGTCTTTCTGTGACAAAATGGCTCCTGCTCCTACTTCTGAGGCATCTTCCTCTACAATAAAAGGAAGGTCAGGATCGGGATGTCGAAGAACAGGTGCTTGAGTGAAAGCAACTTTGAGAGTTTTAAAAGACTGGATCGCCTCGATTGGCCATTTAAATGTATCCGCTCCTTTCTTGGTCAAATTTACAATGGGTGCCACTATGCTGGAAAAAGATTTTATGAATCGGCGATAATAATTAGAAAAGCAGAGGAACCACTGGATGGCTTTAAGGGAAGTTGGTTGGTCCCACTTAAGTATAGCCTCGACTTTCCCTTGATCCATTAAAAATTCCTGGGATGAGAAAAGAGACCTGAGTGACGACAAAGTCACATTTTTCCAACCTGGCGTACAGATGGTTCTCCCACAATTTTTGAAGAACCTGATGTACATGCTGATGATGTTGGTCCAGTGACTGGGAGAAAATGAGAATGTTGTCTAGGTATACGACCACGAATATCCCCAAAAGTCACGAAGAACGTCATTAATCAGGTCCTGGAAAACCGCTGGAGCGTTAGATAAGCCAAAAGGCATGACTAGATACTCATAATGTCCAGAGTGAGTACTGAAGGCCATTTTCCACTCGTCTCCACTTTTGATTCGAATCAGGTTATATGCCCCACAGAGGTCAATCTTGGAGAAGATATTAGCCTGACGCAGCTGATCGAACAATACCGGAATGAGAGGTAATGGGTATGAATTCTTTACCGTAATGTTCTTGAGTCCCCTGTAATCAATACAGGGATGAAGAGACCCATCCTTCTTCCCTACAAAGAAAAAAACAGCTCCCAGTGGTGATTTTGAGGGACAGATGAATCCTTTAGTCAAGGCATCTTTGATGTACTCTGTCATAGCTTTTTCCTCCAGCATTGAGAGGGAATACAACTGGCCTTTGGGTAATTTGGTGTTGGGTATCAAATTGATAGCATAGTCGTAAGACCTATGTGGAGGAAGAACATCCGCAAGTTTTTTGGAGAAAACATCAGCGTAATCCCTGTACTGAAGCAAAATGGCCGGAGATGTCTCAGAGATCGTAGGAAGCTACGGACCGAATAGGCATAGTCAAGCAATGATTCTAACAAGTCTGACTCCATTTGATTATTTCACCAGATTGCCAATTAATAACAGGATTGTGATCACTAAGCCATGGAAGACCTAGAATAACTGGAGCCAAAGGACAATTTAAGAGGTAAAAGAACAAAGGCCCTCATTCAGAGCCGTTCGCTATTTGCGGTCGTTCGTTTAAAAACAAGGGGTGGCTATTCAAATGATCCGTACGCACATTGCAGTCTGTTCACACCTCTAAGTCTGAACGAACGAGCAAAACATACGCTCGTTTATTTGTTAAAAACGCCCCCTGGCCGCTCGCACCATACGTCATGTCCGCTATTTATTAGATTAATCGAGTACATCGACCAGCGTATGAACTGCTCGCTATTCTTGTGGTTGGTGTTTGCTACCACAAATTTGCGAGCAGTTCTGGCTCTAAAATAACCCAGTGACGTGGTCATTGACGCTGCTGTTTTAAATATACACACCCATAAAACGCCCGTTTTGACCTTTAAGCACGCCTGCGTTCGGATCTCCACTCCCCATTTTCAAGCACCTTCCCCTGTTACCACCCACATACGCCTCATTCTGTCACTCAAAATAGCAGGCACTCGCTATATAGCGTACAAACGATTTTCGGCCGCACTGACTGGTTCGCGCATGCGTACTAAAAAGCGTACGCATGCGCAGATGTGCAAACATCGCTCGGAACGAGCGTACTGCCGCTAACGAGCGGCTCTGAATGAGGGCCAAAGTCTCTGAGTGTAAAGACCCTACCAAAAAATGTAGAGGAGGCATCTTAAACTTCACATGTCCTTAAGAAATCAAACCTCCGTCCAGACCACAGATCAAAATTTTCTGTTACAAGGGGACAGCTAGAACTCCCAGAGTGCGAAAGAAATGAAAATCCATAAAATTGCCTGCTGCCCCACTATCAAGAAAGGCTAAAGTAGACAAAGTGTAATTAGCGAGTTGGATGACTGTTGGGACTAAAACATAATTCTTGGAAGTAATAGATGCCAGACCCAAGTGGAAATCCTCCCAAACACTTAGGCCCTGTCTTTTTACCAGTCTGGGCGGACAATTATTCACAGTATGTCCCTTGCCACTGCAATACATACAGAGGCCAAGGGACCCTCTTCTGCGTCTCTCTTCTGATGATAGGCGAGAGGACCCAATCTGCATTGGTTCCTCTGTGACCGAACCCAATCCAGAGAACGAGGTGATTTGATAGGAAGATTTTGTTCTCGTTTATGTTCCCGTAGCCACCGGTCTATCCTAATGACTTGTTGCATAAGATCATCCAAGGACTCAGGAGGTGAATGTTGAACAGGGATGTCCTTGATGGCCTCAGAAAGACCAAGATGATATTGGCTATGTAGGGCCAGATCAATCCAACTAGAGTCAGTTGCCCATCTGCGGAACTCTTATGAGTAATCCTCTGCTATCTTCTGACCCTGTTTGAGGGTACGCAATTTGGACTCAGCCCAAGGCTGTAAAGAAAGCCTCGAAGGTGTGTAATGCTGCATGGGTTGAAGGCAGTCCGAAGGCCCAAGTCTGTGGATCCCCCTGAAGGAGAGAGATTACCAGTCCCACTTGTTGCAACTGAGTCCCTGAAGAGATCGGACAAAGTCAGAAATAAAGCTTGCAAGTTTCCTGAAAGTTTAAAAACTGTCGGCGATCCCCAGAAAACTGATCTGGCAAATTTACCTTTGGTTCAAGATGAGGAGCTGCATGTACCGGAGAACGGTTTTCCTCAACTTGTATAGTGAGTTCCTAGATTTTCTGGGTGAGTGTTTGGATATGGGCTGCAAGCACCTGGGCAGTTCTCTGTCCCTGCTCCATGATGCAGAAGCTATAACTCCGATTTGACTCTTTCTGTATCTAATTCCAAGTGTACCTGTGTATGGGTCGACTATAATGTTATGAATCCCACTGCCTGCTCCATGTGAGACGCCTAGAACCCGGCTAGCGAGATCTTCACCAATAACAACTGCCCGTTGTTACCTAAGAACTATTATACGTTCACTGGAACTTAGGCAGCCGCCTGGACTTACGCTTGGGGTAGTAGAGGCTCACACGGAGGTACAAGGGAATTCAAGAGATGAAGTGTACAGTTAGAGCTGATACAGGTAATGGTTCTGATGAGTTGGCAATTGCATCGATGATATTGCAATGATACTGATGGTGTGGCAAGTGTGCCGAAGGTGCGGCAATTGTGCCGATGTTGCGGCGATGGTGCCAATGTTGTGGCAATAGCCATAGATAAACAGTCCAGAGTTTGGAAATGGCTTTGAGAGCCGATGGTGTGGCAAGTGTGTCGATGTTGTGGCGATGGTGCTGATGTTGCAGCATGGGAGCTGCTTGGAGCAGCTAAGAAGCTGAATAAAGAATGGTGGTAGCACGGGAGCTACTAGGTGCGGCTAGGAAGCCGTATATAGAACTTTGGCAGCACGGGAGCTGCTAGATATGGCTGTTTGGAGATAGAAGCCGTTTGGAGATTGGTGGCAGCACGGGAGCTGCTTGGTGTTGGCTGGGAAGTATAATGGAAGCAATATCATGGAGAGTACAAAAGTTGCCCATGCAGCTAAGCTGATGAAATCCACAGACACGCTATAGTCAGCACATGTGCAATAGCTCAGCGAGTATAAATAGGCTGCAGCACTTAATCAAGCTACACCTGTGGATGAGACATCACGTCCTGAGGCATGCCGATCGCCTAGCAACAGGAGCAACAGGAGTAACCCTGTCCTGCCTGGGAAAGCTGTCAGAAAGGGTCAAGTTGTGGCAGTGACTTGTAACAGCTACTTTCCCAAATATCACAATCACAGTAAATAACTTATGCTGGGTACACACTATGCCGATAGCTCAAGCAAGCGACAGACTCACGAATCGAGCGGACGATTTTGGTAAGCGTCCACACTTACCAATGGGATGCTCAATATATCTGACCAGTCATAACAACTTGTTGGGCATTTAAATTTGCCCGCCCAGTTGTGAAGTCAGTGTCTGCGTTTCCTGCGACCAGTGTATGGGTCGGACGGTGGGCCGCTCGTACATAATGGCAGATGTGCACAATGTATCTGCAAGATATATTGCATCTGTCATCAGGGCCGGTGCAAGGTTTCTCAATGCCCTAGGTAACATTACACCCTGCCGCCCCAGCTCCCTCCAATTCATAATATGCCAGACATCAGAGTACCCAATTTATAATATGCCATGCAGCAGTGTCCAAAATTCATAATATACTATTTAGAAATGTGTCCCCCTCAGCAAATTTGTCCCCCTCAACACTAAATAACAACCATATAATATTACATTACATTTAGAACAAGTTACCTCAGTCAGGATGCTCTTTATGTAGAATTTCTTAAATCAAATGGCAAAGAAATCTGTAGCTCTGCCCCTTCATCAGTGTCATATACAATAAAAGAGGATATAGAATGTGTAGCCGAGAGACTATAACAAAATGGACACCACATTGCTAACTCTAGTGTTGACTCTAGTTGTTGACTTTATGCACTGCACTCTGATTGGCTACTTAGGGCATCAATCATTACAATGTCGGACATGAGGCTTTAGATGCAAACATGAGCTGCCATGAGGTGCAAAGGTAGACAATGTGCATTGTGCACATCATCAGCTGTTCTGGGCCCCCCCGGGACAAGCCCTGGTCTGCTCCCTCTGCCCCCCTCTCGGTGCCACTGCTGACAGCCCAGGTGGCCACACACACAGAGACCTGTTGGCACTGTGAGGACTGATGATGGAGTGAATGGCACAGTGTGGTCAGGCTGCAGCTGATTGTACCCACCCCCAGCTCACTGTAAATGTAGATTTCTTTTTCAGAGACATCCTTCTTTTTTTTCCAGACTCAGTGGCGTCCTCCAGGGGTCGACGCCCTTTGGCAGCTGCCTAATGGTTGCATCGGCCCTGTCTGTCATACTTCATAGCTGAAGCGATATATCTTGTGTGTACATACGAGCCAACACACTTAACACTATATAGTTTGTCGGTTTTAGGAACTAAATATTGAATAGTGTGTCCCCAGCATTAAGCTGCATACACACGGTATGATCTGCACAACCAACGATATTGCTGATAGATTTCACTTCAACTTTCTGTAGTGCAGGGCAAACGATTTTGGGTGTACACTGTAGTGCATGGCCGGCAGTTCTAATCTCGACAGTGGAAGCCCGGCAGGGGTGAAGATCCCGATCATTAATTTGGGTAAGTATCGCTAACCTTACTCCCTACCCTAACCCTCCTTTAGGGGTGTCTAACCCTAACCATCCCCCTAAGTGCCCAACTCTCACCCCCCTCTAAGTGCCTAAACCTAACCCCGCCTTACCCGCAGCCTAAACCTAAGTCTCCCGGGGGGTGCCTAACCCTAACCTCCCCCCGGGGGTACCTAACTCTAACCCCCCCTTCCCTAGCCTAAACCTAACCCTAAGTCCCCCCGGGAGCCCTAAAACCTAACCGACTCCCCCCCTGGGCTGTCCGCACCTGGCGCCCAGCTAACCTTCGTTCAGTTTGCCATGCATCGGGCTCCGGCGTAGGTCAAATGACAGGCGTCGGGATTTCGACGCCTGTCATTAGTCATTTGCCGGGATTAGACAGTCGGGAAGCTGGCGGCCGGCATTTCGACCGTCGGCTTCCTGACTGCATCCCTAATAGATATCTATGATAGATAGTTCAGTGAAGTCATCTTTTAGCATTAAAAAAATAGAGCGCTATTTGTTTAAATAAAAAGAAGTGATGTGTAAAAAAGATATATATATTTAAGTGACGAATGCAATGCCATGAATATTAAAAACAAATAAGACTCAGTGTTTATAGCCTTTTTGGTGAAATATATGCGGTTCTGGTGTGCTTGTTTAAAGGATTCCAAAGTTATGCCTGATGGAGATGGACATCTGTTCGACACTGACTAGTTCGACATATGCTCTGACTTCTTCTCCCGGCTGGTATCTTCTGCACTCGTGCGTACACTTCCAGTACGGCGTTTCCGAACTTCCGGTTCCCGCTTTATCGGCCGGTTTTATGACCTTTATCGGCTGGTTTTGTGACCCTTGTTTTGTAATCCTTTAGTTGTTTCATTGCTTCTTTTTCTCCTTTAGTTAGATTGTATTTTATTCTTACTTCTTCTGGTAATTTCCTAATTTCTTCCTCCATGAGTCTCTGAAAAGTTTCTATAGGGGCTCCATTGATGTGTGTTGGATAGAATGTTGATTGTTTTACTGCTCCCACAGGCTGCATAGCCGGAGGCTGCCATAGTCTGTGTTAAGATTCAAAGTGTTCTGATTATAAGTGTAAATACAATTTGATAACTAAGTCGGAGTTACGCTGCAGATCTTATTTGTCATATGCGCACCATGCAAAGACTGATGTGACTTCTTCTCTGCATTCCACAGGTAAATTACAACTACTGCTCCCATCAGATGCTGTTTTAGTGATTGCCTCAGCACAGTTTTGAACATTTATACTGGGTAAATTACAACTACTGCTCCCATCAGATGCTGTTTTAGTGATTGCCTCAGCACAGTTTTGAACATTTATACTGGGTAAATTACAACTACTGCTCCCATCAGATGCTGTTTTAGTGATTGCCTCAGCACAGTTTTGAACATTTATACTGGGTAAATTACAACTACTGCTCCCATCAGATGATGTTTTAGTGATTGCCTCAGCACAGTTTTGAACATTTATACTGGGTAAATTACAACTACTGCTATACTAAGAGCAATTTATCTAAAGGAAGTTAGGAATGTATTGTGAATCTGTGTTGGCCTCCCCCTTCTCACAAATTGTTTATCTTAGACTTTATTGCATCCCAATTTAGTGTGTGTTAGAGCTTTTGGGGTGGGGTCCCAATCAGTGAGCACAGAGACACATGTTTGTAACTTTAGATATTACTGCTCCCACAGGCTGCATAGCCGGAGGCTGCCATAGTCTGTGTTAAGATTCAAAGTGTTCTGATTATAAGTGTAAATACAATTTGATAACTAAGTCGGAGTTACGCTGGAGTTAAACTGGAGGAAAACGAAACTCAAAACCAGAACACTTTCTGAACAACAAGAAGCAACATACTTATGTGAATGAACAAAATCAACATCTTCTGCTGTATCCAGGCAACTACTTACTGCACTCACTGCTTGGACACTGCAAGTGCTCCCCTGTCTGTGTGCTGCTCTTGTTGATTGATCTTTGTTGATCAGAACACTTTGGACTGGATCAGCTCGGGTACATTGTAATTTTGTCCTCATTCATTTTGTATTGCCTTTTCCAATTGTGTCACATCTATCCACATTAATCATTTGTTTATAAACTAATTCCTGCACCCACTACTCACATACCTCTCCTTTATATATCACTTTTGGAGCTGCGCTCATACATTAGCAGCACTGTTCTTTACATGTATTTTTGAACATTTAACAACTTTAATCCACACTGACTCTATATCTCACTGTCTCTACATCACACAGCCTCCACATTACACTGTCTCTATATCACACTGACTCTATATCTCACAGCCTCCACTCCAGTTTACATCTCAATTATTACCTTGTCCACAGCATGAACACCCTTACTTCACACAACCCCCATATTCTATGTCCACATAATCCTCTACTTTATCCGTCCCTCTCTTCCCCCTCCTGTTTCCTCCACTTGCTGTTCTTCCTTTTTTTCTCTCATCAGTCTGCTTCCAACCCTCTGCTTCTTTCCCCCACTTCTCCTATACCTCCACTCTCAACCACCTCCCTCCATGGTCTTGTTACCCCACTACTAAGCCCCATTCCCTCCTCGTTCTGTCTGTCACCTCCAGGGCTGCCAAGAGAAATTCTGGGCCCGGGTACTGCAACATCCTGTGGGACCACATCATGTATGGCTGCACCCATTTGTGAGTGGGTCTAGCATGTGAGATGCACCCACTCACAGGAGCATGGCATAGCACCCAGCAGCTGGAACTAAAGTAGTCACTACTGTATTAGGATGGCGGGACAGTCCCATAATAGCTGCATTTCTTGTCAGGCTGTATATAGATGCTAAAATGTAACACACAAATTAAAGTGCTTCTACTTTACTTTGTACATCTCTCATGTAAATAACACAAACAATCTATTTTCTATCATAGAGATAGATGTATGAAGGACTTAATTTTTACATAACATCAGGTCGTCTTATACACACACATTCCGCAGCACATATCCTAACCCACTGCTCCATGCTCCTTCTTCACTATCTACCCCTCTGTGTCGCCCCTGTCTGTCTGCCCTTCCCCTTTAGAATGTAAGCTCTCACGAGCAGGGCCCTCATCCTCACGTGCTTCTCCTCCCCCTACTTATAGTATAATTTACTCCTAACTCCCTACAATGGCACCTACCACCTGGTTGCTCATGTCCTGCTGCTTGTGTTTTGCAGCTGAGTTTATAACCTTGTCCTTGTCCTGCATTGTTTTGTATTACTATTAACTGTTTTTCTTGTGTGCTCATTTATGTACTGTGTAAGGCGCTGCGGAACCTTTGTGGCGCCATATAAATAAAGGATAATAATAATAATAATAATTGTGGCTTGAACGAAGTGTGTTTAAAAGTTCTATTGGTGTTCGATTCATCTCTTATTTCCGGATCTTTGAAAATATATTTTTTCAGACACAGCTTCCGTATGAATTTGTGTGTATCCATATACTGTATAGATTAAATTTATTTATTTTTGAATGAGGTGCATAATTTAATCCTTTTTCCATTAGGGAGATTTGATCCAATGTTTATTCTTTTTCACTTAAATTGAAGATACCTTCTTTCTTCTTTAATGATGTTTTGTTCTTTCCCCCTCTGAAGCCCCTTGTTCTGAAAAGTCATCCTTCCTTTTCTTTTTGTATGGTACTGTGGGCCTGATTCAGAGCCGCTCGTAAGCGGCCGCTCGTTTGCTCCGAGCGATGTTCGCATAACTGCGCATGCGTATGGGTTGTAATACACATGCGCGTACCAGTCATTGCGGTCGGAAATTGTGTGCTCGCAAAATAACGAATGCCTGCTAATTTGAGTGACAGAATGAGGCGTTTGTGGGTGGTAACAGGGGAAGGTGCTTGTAAACGGGGAGTGGAGATCCGAACGCAGGCTGCCAAACGGTTAAAACGGGCGTTTTAAGGGTGTGCATAATTAACAAAGCAGCGTCATCGACCACGTCACTTGGTTGTTTCTTAGCCTGAACTGTTCGCATGATTGCGGTAGGAAAATCCAACCACAAGCACTGCGAGCAGTTCATACGTCTTTCGATGTACTTGATTAATCTAAGAAATAGCGGAGATGACGTAGGATGCGAGCGGCCAGGGGGCGTTTTATAAAAAATAGCGAGCGCATGTTTCGTTCGCTTGTTCAGACATAGAGGCGTCAACAGACCGCAAATAGCTAGCGCTCTATTTAAATATCCGGCCCCTTTTTCTGAACGAGCGAGCGCAAATAGCGTCCGGCTCTGAATCAGGCCCTGTTTTCCATTGTGGTGGACCTTCTGGTCCCCAAAAGTCCTCTTAAAAATACAAATCATAATCTTCTTCTTCTTCATCCTCCTGCGTTAGGATTCTTATTCTTGGTTGTTTTTCTCTTTCTAACCTTCTTTTTTCGTTAATCTCTGTTATTAGTGCCTGGTATTCTGTTTTTTCTTCTTCTTCTGCCACCTTTTCTGAATGAATCTCTGACTAGCTTATATGGGTTTTCTTTAAATTCAATAAATATAGATCTGGAATTAAAACCTTTTTTATAAAAGATGTCTATCAAATTAAAAAAAGTATTTCTTAATTTTATTTATTTTTCTAATTTACCATAAATACTTCTAAACAAAAACACACATAACTTATATTTTTATTATATCATGTCATATTTTACATTTATTTAATAGTATAAATACTTTTTACATGATGAATGTCTTTCCAGCAAATCATGAGGTTGCCTCCATTTTTATCCTCATATCCGGGATAAGACTTCTAGTTTTAACATAAAAATCAATAACGTTTTTTGAAGTTTTAAAGTATAAAGAGGGGACCTGCTATCAATACCAGCCACCATGAAAAAGTGCGACAGCACAAAATGCGTTGGTCAGTGTCAAGCGGAAAGGGGAAGTTCAGAAACGCCGTACCAGAAGTGTATGCACGAGTGCAGAGGAAACCAGCCAGGAGAAGAAGTCGGAGCATCTGAAGGTAGGAATTAGTGACAGCTAGTTAGTGTCCAACAGATGTCCATCTCCATTAGGCATACCTTTGAAATCCTTTAAACAAGCACGCCGAAGTCTTATTTGTTTTTAATCTTCATGGCTTTGCATTCGTCGTTTAAATATATATATATATATATCCTTTTTACACATCACTTATTTTTATTTAAACAAATAGCGCTCTTTTTTTATTTTAAAGAATTGTCAATTTGTTACAGAGCTGCTCTAACATAAGCGCAGTGATTATTTTTACTATTACCATCTTTTAACATGCAAATCGTGTTGAAATCGTCCAAGTTGGCCTGCATGTACGGACGACCATAGATATCGTTATCGTCATGCGGGAACATGTATCGTTAGTCATTTCTTGATCATTTGCTGCATTAAAATGAACAACATGAACGATTTATCATTGATCGATATCGTTATTGTTCATTAAAATGTACTGTGCGTACGCACCATTACTGTGGTTCTACCTTTGTGCACTGAGTGCAATGTTTATTGTAACAACCAGCAGCAGAAAATGTGGACAGAATAATAATAGCCTATAAAGGTAGGTGCAGACAGCCCAGCTTTATGAGATAATGGATAATATGCGACGGGCCTGTATGTGGTGATGTGAGGTGGACATTGAGAAGGCTGGGGAAGGTGCTGTGAGGTGACTATTGTATATTGCTTCCATTATTTTATATCAGTCACTAGAATAGTCTCTGTTTATCAGACAGGGATGTTAGGTGATGTATGTGACTATAGTTCTTAGACATAACGATTTTTTATACATATAAATCGCATCCCAATTAGATAAACCAATGCCTTGCACTGGTAGACAAGCCGGGGCCACTTGATTGCATTTGCCCCCAGACTAAAAGTTTTAGACTAAAAGCCCCTGTACATAATCCCAGAAGCACAATGATAAGAGATGTTTAGTACAAGACTTTTAAATACCTCTGCCCCCTTCCTGTATAGAGCTTCCGTTTTGGGTGCTGCCACCTTAATAGTTCATCCACCTGTTCAAGAATCAAAATGGGCAGGTGCGACACCAGCATTACTCCTGTCGGTGGGAGAGCCCAAGGACAATTCCATCTTGCACATATTTTCTTTGCATTATGCGCTGTTTGGGGCATTGCGGACTGTCTTTTTGTGTAGATGACAAACATTATTGTTATAGTTTATTAAACTGCCATCCTGTTTGCCACTGCAGTGCCATTCTTTCTACTAGATGTGCCATGTTGGTAATTGAACAGCCGCAGCTGCTGAAGTCTTCGACATGTGGTTGCTGAATGCTAAAAATGTCCAGAAATTTTTATGGCCACAGACAGCATCTCCTGCATGCCCCTAAAATGCAGAACTACCAAAGAGCTCAACTGGTGCAAAGACTGATGTGAATGATTAAAATATTTTTTGTAAATGCCTCCTCTCCTCCCTCATAAATGTAAACTTAAATTAAATTTACTACGAAATAACCCTTCCTTTCCCTGCCTTCAACTACATACATACTCCAACTCCCTCAGGCTTTAGTCTTGATTAATAAAAAAACATTTGTTTCCTGATGTGCCATGTTGGAAGTTAAACTGCCACAGCAGCTGAAGTCATGCAGTTGCTGAATGCCAAAAATGTTCAGAAATGTTTATGGCCACAGAGAGTATCCCCTGTATCCCCCTTTCAGTTTTAAAAAAAATTCTGAACCACCAAGTTGATTGAGTGAGCAAACCATGGTAGATTATTGAATTTACACAGTTTTTTTAATTGCTCCCCCTCCAACCTCAACCGGTTGCTCCAGGACCATGGTGAATTGATAGGCTGTTATACATAATGGTTCAGCTCAATAAATGCCTGCCTTCTTTGTGTGTAGGTGACTCTAAGCTGAATAACTGGATAATGTAGATGGTGGGTGTCATGCGAGAGACCAGAAATATGAGCAGCAGCACAGAGAATCTTCCTGCCAGGATGTGTGCAATAAAGTGCAAATATATTTATTACAAAAATTAGTTGTGTATATTGGTAACATACATATACAGTCAGGTGCATAAATATTGGGACATTGACAGAATTTTCATATTTTGGCCTCTATTCACCACCACAATGGCTTTGAAATGAAACATACAAGATGTGCTTTAACTGCAGACTTTCAGATTTAATTTGAGGGTAATTACATCCAAATCAGGTGAACGGTGTAGGAAGTACAACGGTTTCTATACATGCCTCCCACTTTTTAAGGGGCCAAAAGTAATGGGACTATCAACTCAAAAGCTATTTCATGGACAGGTGTGGGCTATTCCCTTGTTATTTCATTATCAATTAAGCAGGTAAAAGATCTGGAGTTGATTCTAGGTTTGACATTTGCATTTGGAATCAGTTGCTGTCGACTCTCAATATGAGATCCAAAGAGCTGTCACTATCAGTGAAGCAATCCATCATTAGGCTGAAAAATCAAAACAAACCCATCAGAGAGATAGCAAAAACATTAGGTGTGGCCAAATCAACTCTTTGGAACATTCTTAAAAATAAAGAACGCACCGGAGAGCTCAGCAACACCAAAAGACCCGGAAGACCATGGAAAACAACTGTGGTGGATGACAGAAGAATTATTTCCCTGGTGAAGAAAAACCCCTTCACAACAGTTGGCCAAATCGAGAACACTCTCCAGGAGGTATATGTGTCAAAGTCAACAATCAAGAGAAGACTTCACAAGAGTGAATATAGAGGGTTCACCACAAGATGCAAACCATTGGTGAGCCACAAAAACAGGAAGACTAGATTAGAGTTTGCCAAACAACATCTAAAAAAGCCATTACAGTTCTGGAACAACAACCTATGGACAGATGAGACAAAGATCAACTTGTACCAGAGTGATGGGAAAAGAGGAGTATGGAGAAGGAAAGGAACTGCTCATGATCCAAAACATACCACCTCATCAGTGAAGCATGGTGGTGGTAGTGTCATGGCGTGGGCATGTATGGCTGCCAATGGAACTGGTTCCCTTGAATTTATTGATGATGTGACTGATGACAAAAGCAGCCAAATGAGTTCTGAAGTGTTTCGGGCAATATTATATGCTCATATTCAGTCAAATGCTTCAGAACTCATTGGATGTTGCTTCACAGTGCAGATGGACAATGACCCGAAGCATACTGCAAAAGCAACCAAAGAGTTTTTTAAGGCTAAACAGTGGAATGTTATGCAATGGCCAAGTCAATCCCCTGACCTGAATCCGATTGAGCATGCATTTCACTTGATGAAGAAAAAACTGAAGGGAAAATGCCCCAAGAACAAGCAGGAACTGAAGACATTTGCAGTAGAGGCCTGGCAGAGCATCACCAGGGATGAAACCCAGCGTCTGGTGATGTCTATGCGTTCCAGACTTCACGCTGTAGTTGCCTGCAAAGGATTTGCAACAAAGTATTAAAAAGTGAAAGTTAGATTTAGGATTGTTTAGTTTGTCCCATTACTTTTGGCCCCTTAAAAAGTGGGAGGCACATATAGAAACCATTGTAATTCCTACACCATTCACCTGATTTGGATGTAATTACCCTCAAATGAAATCTGAAAGTCTGCAGTTAAAGCACATCCTATTTGTTTCATTTCAAAGCCATTGTGGTGGTGAATAGAGGCCAAAATATGAAAATTCTGTCAATGTCCCAATATATATGCACCTGACTGTATATTTACATGGTATAAACTGTACCATGCCTAAAGCCTGAGGCACACCACCCATTGTTGACAAACAACTTCCAGCAGGCCCAGCAAACAGTACGGATGCTGGGAGTTGTAGTTCAGTCAGAGAGCTACAGGCTGCTTTCTTCTGATGTAAACAGCAAGTTTTGGTCCCATTATCCCTAACAACCTCCCTGAGCACAAAGTAAATGTCTGTTTACAGTGTGTACTATTTTGCAGCACCTCCACAAGCAAGGTCAGCGCATTTCTATTAGATGTATTAAAAACCTCCTCCAGATCAAAGATGTCTTTCAGGAACTGAAGAACTTGATCCTACATTGCTCTTCCCTCATAAATTTTCTTCAGAATCAAACCATTAAAATAAATAAATTTACAAACGAATCAATCCTTCCATCCTTTTACTGTCTTTAGTCCATAAACATATTCCAACTCCCTTGGTTCTCTAAATTAGTTCTTGATTAATGAAAACATTCTTGGTTTTTAAACTTCTTATGGGGTCGTATAGTTTATTAAACTGCCATCCTGTCTACCACTGCAGTGCCAATGTTGGAAACTGAACTGCTACATGTTTGTGCCACCCAGCTAGCTCAATGCAACCTTTTGGCCTAAACTGGATGGAATCAATATTGTGAGCTTTGAGGTGGTCAAATTTGACTGGATATGACTGGAAATATATGTTATTGCAGTTAATAATACTGTAGGAACAAAAACAGGCCCATTTGATTTGATTTCAGCTGTTTTTATGATTTTTTAGAAAAAATACAGATCCAAAAACAAGATTAAAACAGGCAAGGGCGTGTTTTGGATCCAGATACAAAACACGAAGGAGATACAGATACAAAACCAAAACACGGGGGTCAGTGCACAACACTAAGCTCAAGTGTTTTGGTTTTGAATATGAATTTAAAAAAAAAAAAACACAGCTAAAATCATGTAATTTGGACCTGTTTACATGTAATCCAAAAACTGAGTTTGGTTGTTAAACTCGAGTACATAACTGAACCGGGACTCTGTTCGACTTGGTACTCCAAAATAATTCCAGACTCGGAACTCTTAAATTCGGTTGTCTGATTATTATTTTCCTTTTGAATTCAGCTCTGAAAGCTGCCGATATTTGAACAACCGAGTAATAGTAACTGTACCCCTTGGAGAGTGATATGCCAGATTTAAGGACTGTTGCACCCCGAGCAGGTAGAACTCTGTATTTTTACATAAATTAGTGCTTAGTGATCTTCCCCAAAATGAAAGTTTAATTTTTGGGCAGAGTCCTTCTCTGAAGAAAAACTCTGACTACAAAAAATACAAAGCAATAACCACATTTATTAAAGTGTACATGTAGAGTGCTTATTATTGAAATAAAACAAACAAAAAAAACCTTTAAATAAGTATAATTTTAAAATACAGTATCAGTTATTTATAAAATAATTTATAGGTAAGTCATTGCAATAAAAGCCAGGTTATTAAATATGAATGCCAGAAATTACAATGAATGCTTATAAAATTATCATAAAAAAACAAGGTCTAATAATTAAACTTAATAAAAATGCAAAAGTGTTTTAGCAAAAAAGTTTTAAAGTAAATCTACATTTTCTTTGCTTAGCATCATTTAAAAAGGTAAAGAAAGAGCATGTATTGATTTATTTGCTTGATGTCAACTAAAAATGATTTATTTCTTAGCCATCCCATTGATTTTCTTCATGTTTATATTTAAATGCATACGTAGATGCCATACACAGAAGTATGTGGTTTCAAATGTATTTCTACAGTGCATGTAGCTGAGGGAATATTTAGTTTTACAGGTATAAGCAGAGCAGGAGAAAAGATGGTACACAGAGAAGAGGAACCAGTCAATAAATAGATTTTTGTCATTTCTGGCGGAAATGAAACAAAAATTCTCAATGTGGTAAACCAGGACGGCTGTCAAGAGAACTATACCCATGATAAAGTGTTAAGCTCAACTACCTTTAGAAATGTGTTTTTCCTGTTGTCACATAATATTATATGACTTCTCTAGCAAAATGTTCATATTTATTCACAAAATCTACAGTGGTGTCATCTTTGATTCATTTTTGAATTCATTGATGCTATTATGCTGGTAACATGCTAATCCTCCACCTATTTAGACTAGTAAATGCTTTACTTAAAGTGAGACACAAATGAATTGGGACAGATTAAGTATATTAAATACAGAATGGTGAATGAGCTTACTGGAGAAGTGTGTACTCACCAATGTTTGAGATGGTTCTATCCATCTGCAGTCAAGCTTATACCTGATGAGAGCCACATTTTAAAAAAGTGAGCGTTATCTTGTTTTCTTGTTTCCTGCTAAGTTATTGATTCATTCCTCATATGGATATAACGCCAAGGAAAAGAGCATTGTAGTTCTTAAAAAGCACACATCAATGACTGTTCATGATATTGCTGACTTTGTTGGACAAAGTAAATCTAGTGTTTCAAGACTGCCTAAAACTCAGAGAGAAATCGGATCAGAGTCACCAATAATGGAAATTGTTGTTAATTTTTCCCCACTATGCATATAACACACAGGAAAGAGCTAAAATTGTTGCTCTTAAACAACACACATCAATGACAACCAGATCTGTATCTCCGAAATGGAACGGGAAATATGGATGATCGTATTAATTATAAATAATATGTAAATAATCTACTATAGAAAAGCAAAAATTTGTTCTTCTGTCTTTCTATATCAAATTTTTTAATGAAAAACCACAATTTTTGCATATCATTTGCCCTCTACAGGTCAGGTATGGAATTACAAAAGGATTTAGCTTATCTACTTTTTTTCTTTTCTATCTTCTCTACTATATCAAAGCAAAAATTTGTCCTTCTGTCTTTCTATACAAATCCACAGTTTACCAGCAAAGATCGTGACATTTTACATACGAGCGTATTAAAACATGGCGGAGGCAATGAAATTTTTTTTTAATCGAAATTAATTACTGTTCATTTTTAATTATTTTAAAACCACCATTTTTGCTGGATGCTCATTGTGGGGCCTCATGGCATATGGGTAGGGCCTCGGAGCAAGCGTTTTGTGTTGTCATGTTTTGTCATGATCTTAATGTTTATTATCGAAGAGAGCTTTAGCAGGCTTTGCCAGCATTCTCAGCTCTCTGACTATACCAAATTATGCAACAACATTTACTTCTTTCTTCCAACTGTGTCAAAATGATGACTTTGCAAGGACCCTGCTGTACTGTGAGCTGCCAAAATATTACACATGGAATGCTTCTCCCAAAGTTTTCTGCGTAGAAAACAGGGAGTCGCTGTAGATGGTCATCCTGGTATCAGAGCAACAGAAGCTCTTGGCTGTGTTTACACTGTACATCTTACACATTTTGAATGCTTCTATCTCCGAAATTTGCTTTATACCGTTACAGGTCCTACTTCCTTCTAAGACCTTAGGACTGTTGATGAGGAAGTTTGTCACACTATTCGTGAGGCCTGCCTAAGGAGAAGTTGGTTGGAGTATGATTTGTAAACAAACATTCTTAAAATCCCAGGCAATGCTGGGTACTCCACCTGGTTACATTATAAATTGTATCAATGTAATAATCAAAAAGCAAACACAGCAAAATTATTTCTACACTACTGTAGCTACTTGTTGCCTTGGAGTCTAGAGTCAAGAGGCTTTGGGTTTCATTGGTTGATGGTTCCAATTCCATATTGTTTTATGAAACAAACTGCATAGCCTAATTGCATGGTATGTAGAGTGATGAAAGCAATTGCTTAGTTAATCTGATCTGGGTGGTTAGGTGTTTAGTTTAGTTTTAGGGCTTATCTACCACAAAAATACAGTACATACCTCCAAACATGCAGTAAAATGGTACAAACAGTAAAACTGGTGATATTTTAGTGATAGGAAGAATGCAAAGGGAGGAATAGTAAATATAAAAACAGAATGGGGTAAACACATTAAAGAACACAAAGAAACTGAATACCAAATAACTAATAATTGTATTTACTGTATACACAAATTCAGTCGGTTGACCTACACTAGAAAGGAAATATACATCTTGTTGTACTGTATGCAAAAATATATTTACTCCAAAAATTATGTAGACAGCAGTTTAATATAAACTATATGATGCTACAGAATGTTTTCACTAATCAAGAAATCGATCCGAGGCCAGCACAGGTAAATGGAGGTGGAGTATTTACTGGAATTCAGGTAAAGCATTGATTGATTGATTGATTGATTGATTACAAATTGATTTAAAATAATTACTTTCTTTACTTAAACTATGGCAATTGTTTTCATGCAGAAGGGTCCAAATGTAATAAGGTCAGAGTTTTGAAAATGTGTGAGTATAGTGCTATACTCGCACCTTTTTAGAACTTACCCAATGTAATAGGGTGCGAGAACATGCAAACTCGTATGTTCCTCGCATTCCCGCAACTCGCATCCAGATGTTTTGAAAATTGCATAGATACAACTCATTCAATGTAATAGAGTACTTGTTTAATAGAGTATTTTTAAATTTTTACACTTTTATAGGTATTTTGACACAGCAGCATGCACGGATCTCAATGATCTGTGCATGCCTCTGTGTAACTCACACCTGCTGGGGTTATACTCACTAGCCTGAAGCAGGTCTATTTTTTGTGAGTTTTAGGTAACTATAGTATATATTTTAGTAACCACTAGGTTACTAAAGGTTACCTTAGCGGATCCCACCATTGAAGTCAATGGTGGGAACCGCTCTTTGGCTAAGAGAGAACTGAGCTGTAATTTGGAAAAGTACCGTTCCTAAAGGACGTATTTATGTTCGTGGGTCCATCTTCTTTTTTTTCTGAAGACAGTGGATGCCTACATGAACAGTATAAGACCGGAACCAAGGGGTAGGCGAGTATGTTTTTTTATTTTTTTTACAGGTAACGATATGGTTTCTACTGGACAGGGGGACACGATCTACTCTAATACCTCGCATGCTGTTACTTGTGGTTCTCCAAGTGGGGGAGGCTCGCTGGGGCCTCTAGTTCTACTGTAAAAGACAATATTATTTAATCTATTTTTTACACAATCACTATCAGCCCATACCTGGGGTGCCCTGGAGAGGGGGAACCTCATTATTGGGGGGTCCACATATCCCCAGAGATCCCCAGCCTGGGCTGACTAGGGTGTGGTGATAATGCTTTGGCCTGGGGACCCCTTGGCTCTGGCATTATACCCCCTCTAGAAAGAGTCCGGTGCTGGCTGTGGGTTGCACAGGGGGCCCCTACTTATTTTGTCCCCTGTATTTTCACATCCAGGACTGGCTCAGATAAGCCAGATATTTTTTTTATAACAGGAAAAGACTTAAAACAAAGGTCTTCTTGAGATGCAGCTCAGACACAGTAGGGTATTTTGTGGACAGATTATCAATATACTGCAGTGATAGGAGTTTTTGAGAAAAAAAGTTGCAGGTTCACTTTAACAAACAATTAAGAGCACTACACACAGGTGCTTGTTTGTTTGCAGTGTGTGAGTGTGTAGTGTGTGTGAGACAACACACATACACTGAGTGACAATAATGCCTGCAGTTACCCTTCCCACACCCACCTCATCTACCTGCTCCAACCAGTGCCAGATTAACGTCCACATTGGTCTGGAGCTAAAATACATGAAGGACCTATTGTGTGCTGCTGCAAGAGGTGTGATAAGTGCTGCAGCAGTGTGACTGAAATGTTAATCATAGACCTTAGTTGTCTCTCAATCATTTAAGGTGAATGTGACATTGAGTGCTGCCATTTTTGACTGTATACAGTGCCAAACAAGAGATGGACGACTGGTGACGCTGCACAGAATGCAGGGCTCTGTTTCATATTCCCCTAAAAACAAACGCACCACAGTGGCGCACGCAGGGGGAGGTTTCTAAGTACCCAGAAACCCCCCCTGATGGACCAAATAAATTTTTATAGACAGAGACAGCACTGACCCTGTCTCTGCACTGCCTGCGGGTGCAACGGAGCTGCCCCGGCTCCACAGACAGAGAGCTCTGATTGACAGAGTTCTCTGCAAAGGAAACATGTGCAGCCGCAGCAGGCAGGTTGCGCTGCTGTGTGTCACAGTCCCTGCTGCCCTATAATTGGCTGGCCTTGAGGAGGCATCTCGGTTTAGTGGCAGTAGGGGGTGGAGCAGCCGCTTTTCTCCCGGGCACTGCTCCCGCTGTTTCCCGTCATGCTGTGCGGATGCTCCCGGGCCGTGAAGGCCGCAGCTCTCATCGAAGTGGCCATCGTCCTGGTGCAGGTTCTCCGCGGGCCCGGCTCACCTCCAAGTCCTACGTCCCCAGCCGGGAGGGAGCTGCTATGCATGCCGAGCAGCAGCATCTCCGCTCACATGGGCTTCGGCGGTGACCCTCCTTCTCCCTCCTCAGCCCTCGGTAACTATACTGATGTTTATGTAAGTATGTATATATCTTGTGTGTAAGATATCGTGTGTGTATGCTGTGTGTGTCTGTGTGTATGCTGTGCATGAGTATGCTTATAAGTTATATGTGTGTGTGCATGTTGTGCATTTACACATGCTTTTGTGTGTATGCTGTGTGTATATATAATTTTATATTTATATATATATATATATATACGCTGTACAGAAAAATAGGCGGCACTCGGAGTCTAGATAAGACACGTGAAACCCTCAACCGAGGGACTTTTAATCAATCATAGGTCGACGTTTCGGGGTCTTTCACCCCTTCCTCAGGACAGCAGAATGGAGGAAGGGGTGAAAGACCCCGAAACGTCGACCTATGATTGATTAAAAGTCCCTCGGTTGAGGGTTTCACGTGTCTTATCTAGTCTCCGAGTGCCGCCTATTTTTCTGTACAGCGTGTATTGGGGGTGCTGTCCTCCTAATAAGGAAGGCACCGGAGCAAGGTGTGGACTGCTTGTCCAAGTTACACTGAGTGAAGGAGTGCCGGAGTTGTTGCTTCTATATATATATATATATATATATATATATATATACACACACACAGTGCATCCGGAAAGTATTCACAGCGCTTCACTTGTTCCACATTTTGTTATGTTACAGCCTTATTCCAAAATGGAATAAATTCATTTTTGTCCTCAAAATTCTAACACAAAACTCCATAATGACAATGTGCAAAAACTTTTCTTGAGGTTTTTGCAAATTTAATTAAAAAAACCCACTAAGAATTCACATGTACATAAGTATTCAGAGCCTTTGCCATGAAGCTCATAATTGAGCTCAGGTTCATCCTGTTTCCACTGATCATCATTGAGATGCTCCTACAGCTTAATTGGAGTCCACCTGTGGTAAATTCAGTTGATTGGACATGATTCTGAAAGGCATACACCTGTCTATATAAGGTCCCACACTTGACAGTGCATGTCAGAGCACAAATCAAGCATGAAGTCCAAGGAACTGTCTGTAGACCTCCGAGACAGGATTGTCTCAAGGCACAAATCTTGAGAAAGGTACAGAAAAATATCTGCTGCTTTGAAGGTCCCAATGAGCACAGTGGCCACCATCATCCGTAAATGGAAGAAGTTCGGAACCACCAGTACTCTTCCTAGAGTTGGCCGGCCATCTAAACTGAGCAATCGAGAGAGAAGGGCCCTAGTCAGGGAGGTGACCAAGAACCCGATGGTCACTCTGTCAGAGCTACAGCATTCCTCTGTGGAGAGTGGAGAACCTTCCAGAAGTACAACCATCTCTGCAGCAATCCATCCATCAGGCCTGTATGTCAGCCTGCCTGGAGTTTGCCAAAATGCACCTGAAGGACTCTTAGAAAAAAAAAGAACTCTTTGGCATGAATGCCAGGTGTTATGTTTGGAGAAAACCAGGCACCGCTCATCACCAGACCAATACCATCCCTACAGTGAAGCATGGTGGTGGCAGGATCATGCTGTGGGGATGTTTTTCAGTGTCAGGAACTGGAGGACTAGTCAGAATAGAGGGAAAGATGAATGCAGCAATGTACAGAGACATCCTGGATGAAAACCTGCTCCAGAGCGCTCTTGACCTCAGACTGGGGTGACGGTTCATCATTCAGCAGGACAACAACCCTAAGCACACAGCCAAAGTATCAAAGGAGTGGCTTCAGGACAACTCTGTAAATGTCCTTGAGTGGCCCAACCAGAGCCCAGACTTGAATCTGAATGAACATCTCTGGAGAGATCTGAAAATGGCTGTGCACCGACGCTTCCCATCCAACCTGATGGAGCTTGAGAGGTGCTGCAAAGAGGAATGGGTGAAACTGCCCAAAGATAGGTGTGACAAGCTTGTGGCATCATATTCAAAAAGACTTGAGGCTGTAATTGCTGCCAAAGGTGCATCAACAAAGTATTGAGCAATGGCTGTGAATACTTATGTACATGTTATTTCTTAGTTTTTTTTTATAAATTTGCAAAAATCTCGAAAAATCTTTTTACACGTTCTCTTTATGGGGTATTGTGTGTAGAATTTTGAGGACCAAAATTAATTTATTCCATTTTGGAATAAGGCTGTAACATAACAAAATGTGGAAAAAAGTGAAGCACTGTGAATACTTTCCGTATGCACTGTATATTGCGCTACATCAAGCAATTTATTTTAAAATGCAAATATAAAAAACAAACAGTACGATTCATTAAAAATTCTTTTTAGTAGAGGCTGCTTCCCAATTCTCTTGCCAGTATGGACCAGAAGGGTTCTACGGAGGGTGATCTTGGGGAGCGCCAAACTCCAATTATGCAGGTTCATATTTTCCCTTTATATTTTCTGTTTTAATATCCTTTTAAAGGGATGAAGATGAAGATGAAGAAGGGATCCACTTTCAGTTTCTACCACTACCAGAGCTGTACAGGAGCCACCAATTACCTTACTCTAAGTGCTGTTTAAATGGCATACTATTTGCCATGCTGATTGAGGATTAAAGTTTAGGCTGGAGGTTCCTACATTTTGAATTAAACACCCCTGAAGAAGTCATTGTTGACGAAACGCGTTGGTTGACTTGTTTCTGTGACCAAAAAGGGGGCTCAACGAGCTGTCAATGAGCTTGCCCCATTAAGGGGTGACAGCAAGTTAGTAACAACATCTAACCCACAATGGGAACGATATATGTGTGATGTAAGGTTTTTTTTTCATTTTTACATTTATTTGTTTTAACTAAAACCAAATGTTAACAAAACAGACAGAAACTGACCGATTTTCATTGGGTGTACTCTGGTTGAGGGTATCATTGTAGAAACTGAAAGTGGATCCCTTCTTCTTCTTCATCTTCATCCCTTTAAAAGGAAATTAAAACAGAAAATATGAATTGAAAATTTGAACCTGCATAATTGGAGCTTGGCGCTCCCCAAGATCACCATTCCATACATATCTATCTATCTATCTATCTATCTATCTATCTATATATATATATATATATATATATATACACACAGTATATATACATATTTAGATACATAAATACTCAGGGCCAGACATTACACTGACCTGTGGGCAGTTAGTCTGGCTGGGTTGCCTTCCCTCCTGAGTCCTGACTCTTCAGCTAGGTAACAGGATGATGGACACAGATTAAGAGCAGGACATTCAGTGGGTGGAGCTTCAGATGAATCAGGGGTGGAGCTTCTTCGGGCGGATGTGGGTGGGGGTGGGGCTTCAGCTGGCAGGTCCACCAGCAGAGGCCCGAGGGGAAGGGAGGGGAGTTGGCCACAGAGGTGTGGAAATGAGCTAAACTACGGGCGGGCCAGAGGTGAGTGAATTGGGCTTTTGGTGACAGGAAAAAAAAATGTTTATTTTCCTGTCTGCCCCATAGTTAGTGTATGTGGGCCTATTTTCAATGGGAGGCCTGGAGATGCAGCTCCACCCGCCCCATTGTTAATCCGGCCCTGGCTCCCACAACTATACCTCTTTCTGCCCTGAGTTCCTCCTAAACACATTTTAACTTAGTATACACTACACAGCCCCCAATCCCACAACCCCCTCCCCCCACTCTCCTGTCTGAAATTGTCATCCTCTTAATGGAGTTTTTAGCCCACTGTCCCACTCCCTCTTTCTCCACTATCCTGTGTGAAATGGCGCCGATCACGAGGGAGGGTCTGTTATATGCAATCCAAAACAAGCAAGTTCCAACCACAGGAAGATGATGTTTTGTCTCGTTCTGGGATCTGAATTAGCCCAGGGGGGCGGTAACAATGCAGCCCCGTTGACATCTCCATTTGACTTGCATTATTGCCCGGCATATGGAATACAAAAATCCTAAAGTAGAATAGTGAAGGTGACAGCTAAAGGAGAGGTGGTATGATAGAAATAATCAAATATATTAAATGTATATATTTAGAACAAGGAGGTTAAATTCTCCCATCAATGGTGGAGGGGACTCATGCAGTATAAGAATTTAGGAATGCATGGGACAACACTCCATACTATCTAAAAATAAACACTCCAGAAAAAAATAACCCCCAAATAAAAAAGGCACTATTAGGTAGTCTTGTATCCTACTTTCTGCAGTAAGTCTAGTATTCTTTTTGCATCGTGGTACTGGTTACTCTAGTGCAGTGGTTCTCAAACTCGGTCCTCAGGACCCCACACAGTTCACGTTTTGCAGGTCACCCAGCAGGTGCACAGGTGTAATCATTACTCAATTACACATTTTAAAAGGTCCACAGGTGGAGCTAATTATTTCACTTGATTCAGTGTGGAGACATTGAAAACATGCACTGTTTGGGGTCCTGAGGACCAAGTTTGAGAACCTGTGCTCTAGTGAGTAAAATTAGGTACTAGTGTCATAATCTGCAAGCATACTATACATACATACATACATACACACACTATATGGACAAAAGTATTTGGCTACACTTGTTCATTATTGAATTGAGGTATTTCAATCAGACCCGTTGCAACAGGTGTATAAAGTCAAGCACCTAGCCATGTAGTCTCCATTTGCAAACATTTGTGATACATTATGGGTCGTTCTGAAGAGCTCAGTGACTTCAAGTGTGGTACTGTGATAGGATGCCACCTTTCCAATAAAACTTCGTGAAATTTCATCCCTGCTGGATATTCCTCGGTGAACTTTAAGTGATATTTTTAGAAAGTGGAAGTGTTTAGGAACAACACCAACTCATCCACGGTGCAGAAGACCACGTATAATCACAGAGCGGGGTCAATGACTGCTAAGGCGCATGGTGCTTAAAAGTCGCCAACGCTCTGCTGATTCCATATATGAAGAGCTCCAAACTTCATAGGGGAAGGGACCCTAGATTACACACCCCAAGCACAATGTGAGGTACTACCTGCTGAGACTTGTAGTGCTGCAGGCAGAAAGAGACAAATGCAAGTGCACACTCTAACCATGCTGAACCTAATAATAATACTGCTAAACAGCATCAAAGAGGTTCTTTGCATAATAATGGCCATAATTATGGGCCTGCCCACCGCGTCCAGGTGACCTCTATCAGGCAGGTCCCTAACACTCCTATGGAACAAATATAGGGCATGGGACCCCTCAGGCCAACCCAGCAGAACCGCCCCATGGTATCACACTAGTGTGAGATTTAAAGTGAGGGTTAAAGAATAATAAAGAAAGCCTATGTGTTAAGTCCTACATAAGTAGGAGGTTATAATAAATAGTGTATAAAGTGCTACATATATAAAAAACAAACTAAAGAAGTGAAAAAGTGTACATTATGATGCCATGAAGCAGTCCAGACACACCAGCCCAGAGAGCCCCGCACCCCAATACCAGTCCCAAAACTGACACAGCATATATATATAATAGCCTAGGTCTTACCCTCAGTGTGCTTCATTAGATGTGCAGTCTTGGAGTGCAAGGACTCCTTGCTAATTAAAAACACCCAGGAACCCAGGAGCTCCAAACTTCTACTGGCATTAATGTAAGTACAAAAACTGTGTGACGGGAGCTTAATGGAATGGGTTTCATGGCCTATCAGCTGCATGCAAGCCTCACATCACCAAGTCCAATGCCAAGCGTCAGATGGAGTAGTGTAAAATACACTGACACTGGACTGTGGAGAAGTGGAAACGCGTTCTGTGGAATGACAAAATACGTTTCTCTGCTTGGCAGTCAAATGGGTGAGTCTGGGTTTTGCGGATGCCTGGAGAACGTTACCTGCCTGACTGCATTGTGCCAACTGTGAAATTTGGTGGAGGATCGCTAATGGTATGGGGCTGTTTTTCAGGGTTTGGGCCAGGCCCCTTATCTCCAGTGAAGGGCAATCTTAATGCTTCAGCATACCAAAACATTTTGGACAATGCTATGCTTCCAACTTTGTGGAAACATCACTGTGCCCCAGTGCACAAAGCAAGGACTATAAAGTCATGGTTTGATGAGTTCGGTGTGGAGAACTTGACTGTCCCACACAGAGCCCTTACCACAACCCCATCAAGCATCTTTGGGATGAACTGGAATGGAGATTGCGAGCCAGGCCTTCTCGTCCAACATCAGTGCCTGACCTCATAACTGCTCTACAGAATGAATGGGCACAAATTCCCACAGAAACCCTCCAAAATGTTGTGGAAATCCTTCCAAGAAGAGTGGTAGCTGTTATAGCTGCAAAAGGGGGACCAACTCCATATTAAACGATATGTATTTGAATACAATGTCATTACAGTCCCTGTTGGTGTAATAGTCAGGCATCCGAATACTTATATATATACTGTATATATATATATATATATATATATATATATATATGTAGATATACTGTGTATAACATCAGATTGTAGCATTCATTTAAATAAGATCTATGTGCTCACGCTGTGTTCTTTGATAACTACTTATCTGCTGCAAGCATTATAATAAAACATTTCCATGTGTAGGAATTTCCGATATTGTTTGCACCAGGTATCACATTGAGATATGCTTGATACAAATTGCTTGGGTAGAGGGAGAGATGCCAAGTAAAGCACAGAGACATCTGTCCGCGGCAGTTATAGAAATCGTGTTAAGATTTTCTGCACCTGTGTAAACAAAAACTTTATTTCCAAGAAGAATCGGTGCAGCTGGGACTCATTTCAGGAGTTGCCAGATACGATGCTTTTATTAAAGTGTATGGCATAAAAACACAAATTATGATCCATTTATGAGTTAGCAAAGACACATAGGAGGATGCGTACAAAGAGCACTAGCAACACAGATGTCTGTTTTCCAGATTATTTCACCAACACCAAAGTCACTTCATTTGAGAGGATTGATGCAATATTACTAATACTATAAACATATTAAATAAGATGGAGGAATTGGTACAGAAGTGATGCCAGCCACACCAAGTAAAGCTTAACTTTAATCAGCCTAATTGGACTAATTATTTCAAGGGCTTTATTATCAATTGGTGATATTAAAAGCCAACGATTTTTATGTGGTTTTACCTCGTGATATACAGTAAAGTGGTGATTTTTTTTTTTAACAGCAATACTGTAGGTCCGAAAGATGCGAGTCATGTCTAAAGCTGCATACACACACAACGATTTTTTGAACGATTATCGTTAACCGATATCGTTTAACGATAATCGTTTGAAAAAAAAATTCACTTTCTGAATCAAACGATTATCGTTCATGCGCGTTCACGTTTGTAGTTTGTAGTTCAGTCAGACTTGTCAACTCAACGATTTTCATTAGGGGACTATGCAAAAATCGTTTGTAGTTCAAAAAAATCATTCATTACACTTTAAAAAATCTGACAGATAATCTGACAGAAAATCATTCATAAAATCGTTGGTAACAAAATCATTGTGTGTGTATGCAGCTTTAGCCATACCTACAGTATAAGGCATCTAATTATAAGTTAAATAGGTGTGTTGGTGTCCCTTCTGGTGAGTTTTTTGGGATAGTTGTGTGTGTTGTGTGTTTAATCAATTGTCTAATTTATTTATACTTTAGTAACTTTTCTAGCTAGATATTTTTAGGAGTCACACTGCTCCAATCTTGAACATAAATCAAGGTTATATTTTATTGTCCTCAATTGCTTAAAACTGTTGTTGGTACCCTGGGCCTGATTCAGAGCCGCTCGTAAGCAGCCGCTCGTTCGCTCCGAGCGATGTTCGCACATCTGCGCATGCGTATGGGTCGTAATTAGGGGTGAGCGGGTTCGGATTTCTGAAATCCGAACCCCCCCGAGCCCCCCCGATCCGAGTCCGATCCGAGTCAGGCTCGACTTTTCCCGCCTGACTCGGATCTGACATCGAGGCAAAACGTCATCATCCCGCCTTCCGAGTCTCGCGGGTTTTGGATCCTATATAAGGTACCCGCGTCGGCGCCATTTTCTCACTCGGCTGTGGACAGTGAAGAGGGAGGGTGGGAGTTAGTGCTGTGTAGTGTAGTGTAGTGTAGTGCTGCTGTTGTCCACTACTTCAAAGTCCATAGGGGCTGGCTGTGTTGTGCTGTGCTGCTGTTGTTAATAGGGGCTGTGTCCACTACTTCAAAGTCCATAGGGGCTGGCTGGACTGTGTTGTGCAGTCAGTTCTCCATAGGGGCTGTGTCCACTCCAAAGTCCTGTGCAGTGTCCCAGTCCTAAAGGGGTGCTGTAGTGTTGTCCAGGGGGTGCTCTGTCCATCAGGGGTGCTCCCCCCAAGTGCTAAAAAAATAATATATTTTCTGTGTTTGTGAATTGTGTGCGCAGTAGCCGCACGTGCATCAACAAAGTAGTGCCAAGCGTGCGCCTGTGTCATAAGTAAAGGGCCGGCTGGCTTGACCGTTAAGGGTGCTGTAACCCCCGAAAGTACACTCCAGTCCAAACCAAAAAAAAAATTATTTTCTGTGTTTGTGAATTGTGTGCGCAGTAGCCGCACGTGCATCAACAAAGTAGTGCCAAGCGTGCGCCTGTGTCATAAGTAAAGGGCCGGCTGGCTTGACCGTTAAGGGTGCTGTAACCCCCGAAAGTACACTCCAGTCCAAACCAAAAAAAAAATTATTTTCTGTGTTTGTGAATTGTGTGCGCAGTAGCCGCACGTGCATCAACAAAGTAGTGCCAAGCGTGCGCCTGTGTCATAAGTAAAGGGCCGGCTGGCTTGACCGTTAAGGGTGCTGTAACCCCCGAAAGTACACTCCAGTCCAAACCTAAAAAAAAATTATTTTCTGTGTTTGTGAATTGTGTGCGCAGTAGCCGCACGTGCATCAACAAAGTAGTGCCAAGCGTGCGCCTGTGTCATAAGTAAAGGGCCGGCTGCCTTGACCGTTAAAGGGTGCTGTAACCCCCGAAAGTACACTCCAGTCCAAACCAAAAAAAAATTATTTTCTGTGTTTGTGAATTGTGTGCGCAGTAGCCGCACGTGCATCAACAAAGTAGTGCCAAGCGTGCGCCTGTGTCATAAGTAAAGGGCCGGCTGGCTTGACCGTTAAGGGTGCTGTAACCCCCGAAAGTACACTCCAGTCCAAACCTAAAAAAAAATTATTTTCTGTGTTTGTGAATTGTGTGCGCAGTAGCCGCACGTGCATCAACAAAGTAGTGCCAAGAGTGCCCCTGTGTCATAAGTAAAGGGCCGGCTGGCTTGACCGTTAAAGGGTGCTGTAACCCCCGAAAGTACACTCCAGTCCAAACCAAAAAAAAATTATTTTCTGTGTTTGTGAATTGTGTGCGCAGTAGCCGCACGTGCATCAACAAAGTAGTGCCAAGCGTGCGCCTGTGTCATAAGTAAAGGGCCGGCTGGCTTGACCGTTAAGGGTGCTGTAACCCCCGAAAGTACACTCCAGTCCAAACCTAAAAAAAAATTATTTTCTGTGTTTGTGAATTGTGTGCGCAGTAGCCGCACGTGCATCAACAAAGTAGTGCCAAGAGTGCCCCTGTGTCATAAGTAAAGGGCCGGCTGGCTTGACCGTTAAAGGGTGCTGTAACCCCCGAAAGTACACTCCAGTCCAAACCAAAAAAAAATTATTTTCTGTGTTTGTGAATTGTGTGCGCAGTAGCCGCACGTGCATCAACAAAGTAGTGCCAAGCGTGCGCCTGTGTCATAAGTAAAGGGCCGGCTGGCTTGACCGTTAAAGGGTGCTGTAACCCCTGAAAGTACACTCCAGTCCAAACCAAAAAAAAATTATTTTCTGTGTTTGTGAATTGTGTGCGCAGTAGCCGCACGTGCATCAACAAAGTAGTGTCAAGCGTTCGCCTGTGTCATAAGTAAAGGGCCGGCTGGCTTGACCGTTAAGGGTGCTGTAACCCCCGAAAGTACACTCCAGTCCAAACCAAAAAAAAAATTATTTTCTGTGTTTGTGAATTGTGTGCGCAGTAGCCGCACGTGCATCAACAAAGTAGTGCCAAGCGTGCGCCTGTGTCATAAGTAAAGGGCCGGCTGGCTTGACCGTTAAGGGTGCTGTAACCCCCGAAAGTACACTCCAGTCCAAACCAAAAAAAAAATTATTTTCTGTGTTTGTGAATTGTGTGCGCAGTAGCCGCACGTGCATCAACAAAGTAGTGCCAAGCGTGCGCCTGTGTCATAAGTAAAGGGCCGGCTGGCTTGACCGTTAAGGGTGCTGTAACCCCCGAAAGTACACTCCAGTCCAAACCTAAAAAAAAATTATTTTCTGTGTTTGTGAATTGTGTGCGCAGTAGCCGCACGTGCATCAACAAAGTAGTGCCAAGCGTGCGCCTGTGTCATAAGTAAAGGGCCGGCTGGCTTGACCGTTAAAGGGTGCTGTAACCCCCGAAAGTACACTCCAGTCCAAACCAAAAAAAAATTATTTTCTGTGTTTGTGAATTGTGTGCGCAGTAGCCGCACGTGCATCAACAAAGTAGTGCCAAGCGTGCGCCTGTGTCATAAGTAAAGGGCCGGCTGGCTTGACCGTTAAGGGTGCTGTAACCCCCGAAAGTACACTCCAGTCCAAACCTAAAAAAAAATTATTTTCTGTGTTTGTGAATTGTGTGCGCAGTAGCCGCACGTGCATCAACAAAGTAGTGCCAAGAGTGCGCCTGTGTCATAAGTAAAGGGCCGGCTGGCTTGACCGTTAAAGGGTGCTGTAACCCCCGAAAGTACACTCCAGTCCAAACCAAAAAAAAATTATTTTCTGTGTTTGTGAATTGTGTGCGCAGTAGCCGCACGTGCATCAACAAAGTAGTGCCAAGCGTGCGCCTGTGTCATAAGTAAAGGGCCGGCTGGCTTGACCGTTAAAGGGTGCTGTAACCCCTGAAAGTACACTCCAGTCCAAACCAAAAAAAAATTATTTTCTGTGTTTGTGAATTGTGTGCGCAGTAGCCGCACGTGCATCAACAAAGTAGTGTCAAGCGTGCGCCTGTGTCATAAGTAAAGGGCCGGCTGGCTTGACCGTTAAGGGTGCTGTAACCCCCGAAAGTACACTCCAGTCCAAACCAAAAAAAAAATTATTTTCTGTGTTTGTGAATTGTGTGCGCAGTAGCCGCACGTGCATCAACAAAGTAGTGCCAAGCGTGCGCCTGTGTCATAAGTAAAGGGCCGGCTGGCTTGACCGTTAAGGGTGCTGTAACCCCCGAAAGTACACTCCAGTCCAAACCAAAAAAAAAATTATTTTCTGTGTTTGTGAATTGTGTGCGCAGTAGCCGCACGTGCATCAACAAAGTAGTGCCAAGCGTGCGCCTGTGTCATAAGTAAAGGGCCGGCTGGCTTGACCGTTAAGGGTGCTGTAACCCCCGAAAGTACACTCCAGTCCAAACCAAAAAAAAATTATTTTCTGTGTTTGTGAATTGTGTGCGCAGTAGCCGCACGTGCATCAACAAAGTAGTGCCAAGCGTGCGCCTGTGTCATAAGTAAAGGGCCGGCTGGCTTGACCGTTAAAGGGTGCTGTAACCCCCAAAGTACACTCCAGTCCAAACCAAAAAAAAATTATTTTCTGTGTTTGTGAATTGTGTGCGCAGTAGCCGCACGTGCATCAACAAAGTAGTGCCAAGAGTGCGCCTGTGTCATAAGTAAAGGGCCGGCTGGCTTGACCGTTAAAGGGTGCTGTAACCCACAAAGTACACTCCAGTCCGAACCAAAAAAAAATTTATTTTCTGTGTTTAGCCGCACGTATATATCAAATCGATATAACATAAATGGAGGACCAAACTTTCTCCGATAAAAATAAAATAGAGAAAGATCAAGAACCACTTCCTCCTAGTGCTGAAGCTGCTGCCACTAGTCATGACATAGACGATAACATGCCATCAACGTCGTCTGCCAAGGCCGATGCCCAATGTCATAGTAGAGGGCACATACAATCCCAAATGGCAAAGTTCAGGAAAATGACCTTGAAAAAGACATTTAAATCAGCTGAAGAGAAACGTAAACTTGCCAATATGCCATTTACGACACGGAGTGGCAAGGAACGGCTAAGGTCGATCCCTAGTATGTTCATGACTAGTGGTTCAGCTTCACATGACGATGGAAGCACTCCTCCCACTAAAAAAATCAAAAGAGTTAAGCTGGCAAAAGCACAGCGAAGAACTGTGCTTTCTAAGAAGATATCACAAATCCCCAAAGAGAGTCCAAGTGTGGTGGTGGTTGCGATGCCTGACCTTCCCAGCACTGGACGGGAAGAGGTGGCTCTTTCCACCATTTGCACGCCCCCTGCAAGTGCTGAAAGGAGCACCCACAGTCCACTTGCTGATATGCAAATTGAAGATGTCACTGTTGAAGTACAACAGGATGAGGATACTGGTGTAGCTGGCGCTGAGGAGGAAGTTGGCGAGGAGGATTCTGATGGTGATGTGGTTTGTTTAAATCAGGCTCCGGGGGAGACAGTTGTTGTCCGTGGGATGAAAAAGCCCATCACGGTCATGCCTGGGCAGAAGACCAAACATTCCACCTCTTTGGTCTGGCAATATTTCTATCCAAATCCGGACAACAACTGTCTTGCCATATGTACCATATGTAAAGGTGAAATAAGTAGGGGTAGGGACGTCAACCACCTAGGAACATCCTCCCTTATACGGCACCTGCAGCGCGTTCATAAAAAGTTACTGTCAAGTTCAGAAACTTTGGCTCAGACCGTAAGCAGTCCAGGGACACCTAAATCCCGTTGTCCTGTTGTATCCAAGCGCCTGCAAACCACACCGTCAACTCCCTCCTCGTCAATTTCCTCCTTAGTCAGGATCGGAAGTAGTCCTGCAGGCCATATCACTGGCATGACTGACTCTCCTATCCGGGATTCCTCCGGAGGATCCTGCATTGCTACGCCTAGTGCTGCCGCTGCTGCTGTTGCTGCTGCTGCTGGGAGTCGTTCATCATCCCAGAGAGGAAGTAGGAACACCACTACTTTTACTAAACAATTGACCCTCCAACAGTCCTTAGCGAGGAGGATGAAGTACGACAGCAGTCATCCTGAAGCAAAACGTATAACTGAGGCCTTGACTGCTATGTTGGTGTTAGACGTGCGTCCGGTATCCGCCATTAGTGCAGTGGGATTTAGACAATTGATGGAGGTAGTGTGTCCCCGGTTCCAAATCCCGTCTAGATTCCACTTCACTAGGCAGGCGATACCGAGACTGTACAGAAACGTCAGAAAAAGTGTCCTCAGTGTCCTGAAAAATGCCGTTGTACACAATGTCCACTTAACCACGGACATGTGGACAAGTGGAACAGGGCAGACTAAGGACTATATGACTGTGACAGCCCACTGGGTAGATGTATCACCTTACGCAGCAACAGCAGCAGCGTCACCAGTAGCAGCATCTCAGAAACGCCAGCTCGTTACAAGGCAGGCTACGCTGTGTATCACCGGTTTCAGTAAGAGGCACACCGCCGACAACCTCTTAGAGAAACTGAGGGAAATCATCGCCCAGTGGCTTACCCCACTTAGACTCTCCTGGGGATTTGTGATATCTGACAACGCCACCAATATTGTGCGGGCATTACATCTGGGCAAATTCCAGCACGTCCCATGTTTTGCTCACACAATAAACTTGGTGGTGCAGAATTTTCTGAAAAGCGACAGGGGCGTGCAGGAGACGCTTTGGGTGGCCCGAAAAATTTCTGGCCACTTTCGCCATTCAGCGACTGCGTGCCGAAGACTGGAGCGCCAGCAAACACTCTTGAACCTGCCCCGCCATCACCTGAAGCAAGAGGTTGTGACGCGGTGGAACTCAACCCTCTATATGCTTCAGAGGATGGAGGAGCAGCAAAAGGCCATACAAGCCTATACATCCACCTATGACATAGGCAAAGGAGGGGGTATGCACCTGACTCAAGCGCAGTGGAGAATGATTTCCGTGTTGTGCAAGGTTCTTCAGCCCTTCGAACTTGCCACACGTGAAGTCAGTTCAGACACTGCCAGCTTGAGTCAGGTCATTCCCCTCATCAGGCTTTTGCAGAAGCAGCTGGAGAAAGTGAAGGAGGAGCTAAGACGGAGCGATTCCGCTCGGCATGTGGGACTTGTGGATGAAGCCCTTCATTCGCTTTGCCAGGATTCCAGGGTGGTCAATCTGTTGAAATCAGACCACTACATTTTGGCCACCGTGCTCGATCCTAGGTTTAAAGCCTATGTGGTGTCTCTCTTTCCGGCCGACACAAGCCTGCAGAGGTGCAAAGACCTGCTGGTGAACACACTGTCAGCTGAAGCGGAACGTGACACGTCAACGGCTCCTTCTTCATTTTCTCCCGCAACTGGGGCTGCCAGGAAAAAACTTAGGTATCCTAAGCAACCCGCTGGCGGTGATGCAGGGCAGGCAGGACCAAGTTTGGACATCTGGTCCGGACTGAAGGACCTGGCAACAATTTCTGACATGTCTACTGTCACTGCATATGATACTGTCACCATTGACAGAATGGTGGAGGATTACATCGGTGACAGCATCCAAGTAGGCATGTCAGACAGTCCATACCTGTACTGGCAGGAAAAAGAGGCAATTTGGAGGCCCCTGTACAAACTGGCTCTATTTTACCTGAGTTGCCCCCCCTCCAGTGTGTACTCCGAAAGAGTGTTTAGTGCAGCCGGGAACCTTGTCAGCGAAAGGCGTAGGAGGTTGCTTCCACAGAATGTGGAGAAGATGATGTTCATCAAAATGAATTATCAGCTCTTCCAGGGAGACCAGCCTCCAGAAGGTACAGAGGGACCTGTGGTGGTGGATTCAAGTGGGGACGAGTTAATACTTTGTGAGGATGAGGATGTACACACTGAAGAGGGTGAGGAATCGGTGGATGAGGAGGATGAGGATGACATCTTGCCTCCGTAGAGCCAGTTTGTGCAGGGACACATTAATTGCCAGCTTGTTTTGTGGGGGCCCAAACGAACCAATCATTTCAGCCACAGTTGTGTGGCAGACCCTGGCGCTGAAATGATTGATTTGTTAAAGTGTGCATGTCCTGTTTATACAACATAAGGGTGGGTGGGAGGGCCCAAGGACAATTCCATCTTGCACCTCTTTTTTTCTTTGCATTATGTACAGTTTGGGGCCTAGTTTTTCTAACTGCCATCCTGCCTGCCACTGCAGTGTCACTCCTAGATGGGTCACGTGTTTGTGCCGCCCACTCGTGTCGCTTAGCATAGTCATCCAGCTACCTCGGTGCAACCTTTTGGACATAAAAACACTATTGTGAGGTGTGAGGTGTTCAGAATAGACTGGAAATGAGTGGAAATTAAGGTTATTGAGGTTAATAATAGCATAGGAGCAGAAAAACCTACAAATTCTGTGATTTTAGCTGTTTTTATGCTTTTTTTCAAAAAAATACAGATCCAAAACACAAAACCCAGAACCCAAAACACGGAAGGGTGGTTTTGGCAAAACCAATCCAGATCCAAAACACGAAGAAAGATCCAGATCCAAAACCAAAACACAAAACACGAAAAGTGGCCGGTGCACACCCCTAGTCGTAATGCGCATGCGCCAACCAGTCAGTGCGGTCGGAAATCGTGTGTTCGCAAAATAGCGAGTGCCTGCTAATTTGAGTGACAGGATGAGGCGTTTGTGGGTGGTAACAGGGGAAGGTGCTTGAAAACGGGGAGTGGTGATCCGAACGCAGGCGTGCCAAACGGTCAAAACGGGCGTTTTAAGGGTGTGCATAATTAACAAAGCAGCATCATCGACCACGTCCCTTGGTTGTTTCTTAGCCTGAACTGTTCGCATGATTGCGGTAGGAAAATCCAACCACAAGCACTGCGAGCAGTTCAGACGCCTTTCGATGTACTCGAGTAATCAAATAAATAGCGGAGATGACGTATGATGGGAGCGGCCAGGGGGGCATCTTTACAAAATAGCGAGCACATATTTCGTTCGCTCGCTCAGACATAGAGGCGCTCAATTTAAATAGCCGGCCCCTTTTTCTGAACGAGCGAGCGCAAATAGCGTCCGGCTCTGAATCAGGCCCTCTGATTGGAACTTAACAGTTTGTGAGTCTGACTGGGATAAAGGTTTTTAGTCAGTTCCCTAAACGAGTATAGTCTTTACAGGGTAACCTGTATGTATACCATGAACTAGTAAGTATTAACCAAGTGTTGTGGTGTCCGGGGGCTGTGTCTGGTGGAGCTGCATCCCATGTCCCCCAGGTGCTCAACTTACGCAATGTAGTGCTCACCTCCTGGTGAGCGTTGTCTCTATCCTCCTTCTTCAATGTCCTGCTTGGGCATCCGCGTGTGCTGCTGTGCGCTCCCTGGCAGCAATGGGGTCACCGGTCAGTCACGCTCCTTCTGAGGTGCCACGCTCTCGCAAGATCACGCGGTCCTCAATAGTCACGCTCCGGAGCCGATCACTCTACTCGCTCTCTGCTAGGAGACTTGATGGTACACTAGTGTGCTTGTTTCTCCAATATGGATGGGTGTATTGCTCCTTCTCCAATGTGGACGGGTGTTTCAGCTAGCACCTCCCATTATATATATTCAGGGTGTGCAGTCTAGGACCCTTCCCTGATAAATTATTCAGAAACACACAAGGGCTGTATATATAATAGTTATCATTACATTACAAGAACCAAGGTACAATGTTATAACAATATGATAACAAGAATGCATTCTACAGTTTTTGATATTTACCAATACAACAAATACTCTCTTTTATCTTACAAAAAACAACCAAGAAAGAAAATAATGGAAATTAAATTCTTAAATCTAATTAAATCTCAGGATGTTCAGAAATCTGTACTTACACGGAATACGATCTGAAAATGCTACATACTATTTGCTTGGCACCAGTAAACAGAACATCATTTACACCACAGTAAATCCAGATTGTTACAGTGGATACACAGCTCTAGGCGCACTCCATCACATCTGGTCCGGCTGTACAAGAGTGCAGATTACTACAGAAAAAAACATACAGCCTTAATGAACAGGACCCTTATACTGTTATTTGATTTTCAGCATGGCAGCAAATAAAGTCATAGAGGAGACACAAGATCTAGCGAAGCAGATAAGGTTCCTCGTATATTGTAGGAAACAATCCCATTACAGATGGAGCAGGGGTGTGGATTGAAAGATCTACAGTAAAAAGGTAGACAATGTCTAGATAGACACGGGGGGCTCTGTTTACTACAATCCGCATTTGTAATGCAGATTGTAGTGTGATATCATCGACTGAATTCGCATTGCGAATTACTACAAATCCCTTGCAGGGACAGAGCTTGCGAGAAAGCTCTGTCCTTGCGAATCCCCTACGCATTCTAGTCATGATATTTTCGCAAAAATATACTGTGACTAGTTCCCCACGTATGCGCCGACCGGCCGCCACTGCTAAACCCCTCCCCGCCGCTAAGCCCCGCCCCATCACTAAACCCCACCCCCCACGATCGCTGACCCCCCTTGCAACCCCCCCTCTTCTATGTCTCCGGTCAGCTGATATCCCATACTGCACTGGGACCCAATCACCTGATGACCGGGCCGCAGTGTGGCATGGGAGACCAGCTGACCAGAGGGGAGTCATCACTGAAACCCCGACCACCGGTCCCTGGAGTCAGGTAAGTGAATTTTTTTTTTTACAAATTTTTTTTTTTAGCAGAGATCAGCTTGCGGTCTGTTTATACCACACAGCTGATCACTGGGACCGGCTCCAGGCTCTTGCATGTTGACCTAAAAGGTGATACTAAAATAATGTGAAAAGGGCGTGAAAACACCCCTTTTCACTTTGTTTTAGTAAAAATAATGTTAATAAATAGAGCCCCAGATGTTAGACAGTCAATAGGTCGACAGGGACAAAAGGTCGACAGGGACAAAAGGTCGACACACTAAAGGTCAACATGCAAGAAGGTCGACAGGTACAAAAGGTCGACATGAAAAAGATAGACACAAAAATGGTCGACACATGTTTGTTTGTTTTTTTAACCCTAATCTTCACCCTAACCCTCCCTGCTGGTGCCTCACCCTAACCGTCGGTTTAGGTGCCTGACCCTAACCGTCCCTTCTAGTGCCTAACCCTAACCCTCCGGTAAGTGCCCTAATGGTGCCTAGCCCTAACCGTTAGGGTAAGTGCCTGACCCTAACCATCAGGGTAAGTGCCTAATCCTAACCCCCTGGTAAGTGCCTGACCCTAACCGTCGGGGTAAGTGCCTAACCCTAACCCCCTGGTAAGTGCCTAACCTTAAACCTAACCCTAAAAAAACCAAAAAAAACATGTGTCGACCATTTTTTGTCTACCTTTTTCATGTCGACCCTTTGACCCTGTCGACCATTTGTACCTGTCGACCTTCTTATATGTCGACCTTTAGTGTGTCGACCTTTTGTCCCTGTTGACCTTTTGTCCCTGTCGACCTTTTGACTGTCTAACACAGGGCTTGACCAATTTTTCTAAAATCTAGGAGCCAGGATGAAAGTGTAGTAGCCAGACCACCGTCCCCCCCAATAAAAATTACAGGCGTGAGTGAGAGTAGAGAGTAGAGCAGAGTAGGAGTCCGGTAACCGGGGGAGACCCTGGATAACGCCACCTCCAGGTGGCGTTATTATCACAGGGCTTTCCCCGGTATTTTTTTACAATTTATTTTTAGTAACTTTGGTCGGATCACATTCCCCATTACAATTATGGGAAATGCGATCTGATTACTAAAAATAAGTGATACTTAGGAGTTGTAGTCGAATTTTATGAATTCTACTCCAATTGCCCTATAATAACTATAGGTGATACTAAAATAATGTGAAAAGGGCGTGAAAACACCCCTTTTCACTTTGTTTTAGTAAAAATAATGTTAATAAATAGAGCCCCAGATGTTAGACAGTCAATAGGTCGACAGGGACAAAAGGTCGACAGGGACAAAAGGTCGACACACTAAAGGTCAACATGCAAGAAGGTCGACAGGTACAAAAGGTCGACATGAAAAAGATAGACACAAAAATGGTCGACACATGTTTGTTTGTTTTTTTAACCCTAATCTTCACCCTAACCCTCCCTGCTGGTGCCTCACCCTAACCGTCGGTTTAGGTGCCTGACCCTAACCGTCCCTTCTAGTGCCTAACCCTAACCCTCCGGTAAGTGCCCTAATGGTGCCTAGCCCTAACCGTTAGGGTAAGTGCCTGACCCTAACCATCAGGGTAAGTGCCTAATCCTAACCCCCTGGTAAGTGCCTGACCCTAACCGTCGGGGTAAGTGCCTAACCCTAACCCCCTGGTAAGTGCCTAACCTTAAACCTAACCCTAAAAAAACCAAAAAAAACATGTGTCGACCATTTTTTGTCTACCTTTTTCATGTCGACCCTTTGACCCTGTCGACCATTTGTACCTGTCGACCTTCTTATATGTCGACCTTTAGTGTGTCGACCTTTTGTCCCTGTTGACCTTTTGTCCCTGTCGACCTTTTGACTGTCTAACACAGGGCTTGACCAATTTTTCTAAAATCTAGGAGCCAGGATGAAAGTGTAGTAGCCAGACCACCGTCCCCCCCAATAAAAATTACAGGCGTGAGTGAGGAGCACAGCTCTGTGTGTTATACACACTATACTAGTCCACAAAATGGCCACAGTTGAATGGATACAGCAAAACAGAGGCTCCCTCACTGCACAGCTCCCCTGCTCCACCCTCCAGCAATAACAATGGTGCCAGAAAGTACAACAAAACCCCCCTCCCCTCATGGTCACACCACTATCTCTCTGAAGCCGCTCCGCAATCCCTGCCCACACATAGACCCTACTACCGGAGAGCTCTATGTAGCAGAAGATAGGAGATAGTAGACAGCCGAGGACGTACAGGAGGATCAGCGTAAACTGGGTCAGACAGCAGGGATCAGAGCAGGCCAGTGTGGAAAGGAGTCGTCAGCGCAGGCCGGGACAGACACAGGCACAGCAGTCACCACAGGTGACACTCAGCACATGCACTCCTGTGCATGATATGAACACCGCAATACTATAGGCACGAATCTCCGCCGGAGCTGAGGATCTGCTTCCTCCCTCACTGCAAAATCTGGTAGCCAGGCAGCAAAATCTGGTAGCCATGGCGACCTGGCCCCCGGGATTTCTCGAGCCCTGGTCTAACATCTGGTGTTTATCTAGACATTGTCTACCTTTTTACTGTAGATCTTTAGACCGGATCCCATGGAGCAGACTTGGGCAAAACAATGAGGAAAGTATCATTAGTGCACTTTTTACTAATACACACTAATAATATACAAACTGACTTACACAGAAAATCACAGGGGGCTCTCTCCCAGTAAGTAGTACATTACCAACAGTACAAGGGGCTAATAATATACAATTGGTCCAGCACCACCTGGGCATCACTAGGCATGTCCACTCCGGCATAGTGCTGCAGAGAGAGGTGTCTCTCTAGAAGCTTAGGGCCTCTTTAAAAACGTTGCTATGGGCCCCACAAAGTTCTAGCTATGCCCCTGGATTCACTTCAATAAAGAGACGCCTTTCTAGATGCATTTTGTCCAATGTAAAACAAATCTTCAAACACACATATGTACCATATTTAGTCCTATAAACTGTAAGGTCAGCACCCTCTTAGTTCTTTCCCTGCACTATCCTTCTATTGAGTGTGCCCCTATTCACAGTCAGCAACACTCATTCTTTCATTCCACCCTTCCCGGATCGCTGGGTCATGGGAGTAGCACTGTTATTAATAACTGTCACTTACATTACTTTAGTTGTCTTATTATCTCACTATTTGATTTTTTTCCCCTTGAACTGTTTGTTTGAATCATTTTTTTGTATTGATTATAACATTGTAATTTTCCTTGTTCAATGTCATGGACGCTTGGTGGAACTATACAAATAAAAATAATAATTATAAATCCTAATAATAATAATAATAACAACAATGATATCATGATTAATTAGGTTATAAATAAGGATAAACATGTAAAACTTGAATTTAATGAAAGTGATGGTTGTAAAGTGGTTGGAGGTTGAACACTGCACTTCTTCATATCATCAGTTTTTAGCATACATACTGTAGACTTTGGGCCTGATTCATTAGCGATCGCAACTGTGATTACGCACGCAATCGGCCGATTGTTGCATTCTGCGCATGCATCGCAGTGCGAGTGCTCGAACCGGCTACCGCGATCGTGTCTGCAATCGCAGAGGCTACACAGACTCCTCGCAGATTGATTGACTGGAAGTGCCATTTGTTGGTGGTGACCTGAGTGTGGGGGGTGGTCGGGGAAACGCAGGTGTGCCAGTGCGTTCGCACGCCATTGCAGGGGAGTGCACAAATTATCCCTGCGATGCCATACGCAGTCTGAGGCCTCATAGCGTGTGTGATTGTTGGTAGTTTTTGAGTAAGGTCAGAGCTTGTGCAAGTGTGCGTGAGGCTGCGATGGTACTCGATTGTACCGATGATTTCGCTATTCTGCTATGTATTACGGATGTGTGCAATGTAAAGTGGGCGTCCTTATGTAATGCTGAGTTTGCATTGCGATCGCAATGGATTAGCATTCTATCGCACTTGAACTGCGTGCTTACGGAATATTGCAATCCGTGATGAATCAGGCACTTTACACCAGATAGTGGACAGTAGGTGGACACAATGATATACGCTAGGTAGGGCCGCCGAAACATCAGGCAGGCCTGTATAGGGGGGTCATGGCCACTGAAGGGGGCACTGCTATGCCTCTACTGGTGTATGTTCCTATGGTACATGAGGCAGTGGCACATGTGACCTGGTTGCTTGGTCATGGCATGGTGCGGGGCCATTGTTGCGCTTCCCCTTCACTCTCAGGCCCCTAATAGGTAATTTGTACCTACCCCCACCCTCTCGGCACTACTGGGACTGAGTGGTATATAGATGCCCAGTGATTAATAAATAAGCACCTGAGATCTCTAAATCAAAGTTATTGGCACAGATTGCATTTCATAGCTAACAGTACTTAAGGCGCGTGGCCAAATTCTTCCTTATTTTTATTGATATAAACTTGCAGTGAATTCCTGTGTATTTTTATATGCATATATATACTATTATATCTTATATATTATATCTTATATATATATACTGTATAGCTACCATACACAGTATAGGAGCATGCAAACTTTAATTATACTCCTCCACTGTGTTACTATGCTTGACAGGTTGACCAATAAGCTTTTTATTGGGCTTGAGAATTTCCTGTAGTGCAAGTAACTCTTCCATCAGAGCCTAATTACACTCTAGATACACAGTCTTACGTTCACATCATTAACCAATACTCAGAACTGTAAGCAATGTCGTGTAAAGTAATGGAAGGAGGAGGCCGATGCACTCTGCTGTTCACAGTATCCCCACTGTATGACGAAGGCTGGGGATAAAACACAGGACTTACTATGCAAACTGAGTATAATTTACACACTGTTCCAAATACATTCCTATAGGGCTATGAAGCATACTGTAGGAGCCTAGAGCTGTGCAAACATATAAAAGCTGTGGAAACAACTGTTATTATGGAAATACATTTATGAAAATTAGATCCTTTCTCATAAGTGTGGTTCAGTAATTAATTGTTTTCCATATGACCGGTGAGTGGGCATCATAATAAATCCTACTAGCCATCGCTGCACCGCGCTGCCTCCCTCTCAGTTACAGTAAATTCTTCAATGTCTATGTATGTATCTCTGCTGCCGGAACTCTTGTCTGCTATAAACCTTTTCACAATGGTCATCCCAGCACTTAGCCATTAGTTCTATAGTCTAATCAGAATGTTTCCGCAATCACCAGAACCTTATTCTCCCTGACTATTTCCTATTCCAATCTGACAACAATTGCAGTTGCTATAAAACACAGTATTCCCCTTTCCTTCCTTTCTTGCATTAAGTTAACTTTTTCTTTCCATGCTTTGGGAGGACCTGGGGAGGTCCAGGTGGTATGGACAGCAAAATCGCAGCTAATCACATCAACGTAATGCAGCGATTCATTGCATTACAATCTTGGAGAGGGGCCATGATGTTGCAATTCAGAACAAGAGCTATATGTACTAAGCCTTGGAGAGAGATAAAGTGGATGGAGTTAAAGCACCAAACAATCAGCTCCTAACTGTCATTTTTCAAACACAGCCTGTAAAATGACAGTTAGGAGCTGATTGGTTGGTACTTTATCTCTCTCCAAGGCTTAGTGAATAGACCCCCAAGTCTCTAGTGAACTGGGTGGAATTCAGGATGGTCTTCTGTCCCAGGAGAACTCTTACAAATTCCGGAAAGATCCTGGGAAATTTCGGGAGAACAGGTGAGTGTGCTACTAATACTTATTTCCTGCTGTTACTACTGTATCTCTCTCTTATCTCCTTTGCCCCCCAAAAAGTTTACAAATGGTGCTTACAATTTTGGACCTTTTAAACATCTATATTCAGTATGACAATATTTGTTCAATTTTCTCAAACAAAAGAAACACCACATCAGTATAATATTTGCCCAAGACGTTTATTAATAGAAAACTACAGTGGCTGGCAAAAGTATTCAAACCCCTAAAAGGTTAACAGATTTGTCTATACTGCAAAAGACACTTACATAGATTGCTCCAGACAGAGGGCTTGACTCAGAGGTGGATGCAATTCCGATGTTTGCGCAGTTGAGTGATTATTTGTCTCTGTGCATGAGCAAAAACTCCTAAAAAAAAACGGCACATGAGTTCACCTGAGTGTAGGCAGAGATGCGCTGTTGCATATGGAATCGCAGGCATTATAATTGGTGGTGCTAGACCATGGGTGTTCCTGGGAGGCAACTGGGAGGTGGCCTGATGTGAATGTAAAAAAAGGCCATCTCATGGGCGTGTTATGGGAGTGTCAGTAAATGCGACTGCATTCCAGGAGCGCAGCCACAGAAGCCATGTTTAAATCAATTTAGGAGGAAGACTCTCTGCCAACCATAGGCTGGTGGATGGGTCAATAGTGATGGCGATGATGCATCAGTAGTGGAGTGTTCACACTATCCATGGTTATTGATATTAGGCATCTCAGGGCTTGCTCTAATGAACAAGGGGTAGGCTGAAACTACTATTTGCATATTACTACCATTGTGACTCCACAAAAAATTGCAACCGCGGCCCAGCATGTTTATTGCAAGCCAGAAGGCTCATGATGCATTATTTGTCTGTAGATTTTAATTAAAACTGAAAAAAGCTGATTCCATATGTATTCAACCCCAGTGCTTTGAAAGCTTCAAGTTTACTCATATGAAACATATTCCCCTAATACAGTATATAGAAATAAAAAATGCAATTGATATCACCAGCGCTCCTTAGTGTGAAAACAGTCAGAATTCCTCAGCTGTCATTCCGGAATAAACTCCCTTTAATTGCTCGGAGAAAATTGTAAAAAAAGGGGGATATATAGTATAATACCCTTTTATTCACAACACATAAAAAAACAAAAGACACAGTTCAGACACAGCAAATCCCGTGTCACAGTAATACAATCAACAATAACATGGTAGCATTCGCCCTTGGAAATCCCAAAATGATCTGGTGAAAGGGTAATTACCGACTGGGTAAAAGAGCTGCCAATGGACAGTTCTTAAAAGTGTGTGTAAGATGTCCGGGTAAGACCTGCTGCAGTCCAGATTCTCACCCGCCGATGGAAAGACGCCTCCCAGCTCTGCCGGTGTCCGACACTGTGTAATCACCACCGTCACCGTCAATAAGGGATGTCCCGGAACCCACGCGTTCCGACCCTCCTCGGGTCTTTGTCAAGGTAAGCCGATTATGGTGAATGCCTTCCTGGGTCATGTTAGGCCTTTAAATACCTCATGTCCTCCCTGGGATTGGTCCCCGTGCACCTGATCCCTAGACAGCAATCACCTACAAGTCCTTTGATGCTGTGCACTGAGACCGCTCACTCCAGTCTTTCCCTATGCGTCTATGTTGTTATGTTAATCCGATCTCTATAGCCGTGGTTTCTGTCTAACGCCACAGATGTTGATATTAGTGATCCCTCCATTCCGTATCACAGATTTGCCTATCTGTTATATTCTTATCTGCAAAGCGGATATAGTGATGTTCTTATCTCTCCTTGCTGGATTCATATATGGATGGTAAAGGATCCATCAGCGTGTCACAATAATGGTAATAGGTCATGTGGCGAATTTATCCAATTTTACATCATTCACTATAAATAAATAAAATCAAAGTTAAAAACAGATATAGAAAACTATATACATAGCAAAGCACTCCCATAATATTCACATTACCCTAAAGTGCAAGTGCCAATTCTAAATATTAAGATAGATTTATAGAAACCATTTGACCTCAAAATCAAGGTTTAAGCCTCCGGGTTGCAGGGTAAATAATTCATAAATTAATTTAATTTAGGTTTTGGCTAGTTGTCTGGCTAGGTCTCTATGTCTCCAGTGTCCTTTAACCCAAAGGACAAAGGATCAAAAGAAATGAATATAGGGAGTCAAATCCTATAACAAAACTGGGTAATTTGGTTGATAAATATGGCCAAATGAAGGTTCTGAAGGAGAAGGAACAGAAATTTCTGCTCAACATCGATCCCACAATATCTGTGTTCTACAGTACGTCTTGCCAAAAATACGTAAGGATCCCATAAACCCCCCAGGGAGGACCATAGTTAGTGGGATTAACTCCATTACATCAAATTTGTCTGAAATTATTGACTTCCATTTGCAACCTCTAGTGCTTCAGAAGAAATCCCATTTAAAAGATATGATGGATTTGTTGAATTATTTTAGAAACAATCATGGTCACAGCAGACGTCTGGTCGCTGTATACCATCATTGACCATAATGATGGAATTGAGGCCATCAAAAGAAGTCTTTTAACTAGTAATAAAAGTTGGGAGTTGCAACATTTTATTGTAGAAGCTGTACAGTTTATGTTAACAAATAATAATTTTTGTTTCAAAGACAGCTTTTATCTCCAGAAGATCGGGACTGTGATGGGCACCAGGTTCGCTCCTAGTTATGCGAACAACTTCATGGGTCAATGGGAGAATGAATTTATATGGGGTCAACATCCCCATGGAGTGCACCTGGTGTCCTGGTCTAGATATATAGACGATGTCCTGTTCTTCTGGAGAGGTGATATGGGATCATTGAATTCTTTTTTGACATATTTTAATTGAAATACACTGAATATAGAATTTGCTTTTAATAGTAGCAATCAGACTGTCAATTTTTTAGATATTTCCATTTTTATTGATAAAGGGGTTTTAAACACAAAATTTTTTAGTAAACCCACTGATTCACAATGTACAATATACAAGCAAGTAGTTGTCATCATCCCAATTGGCTTGATGCAATACCAGGTAGTCAATTGAGATGTATTAAATGTAATTGTACTATACACAAGACGTTTGAGATGCAAGCGAAAGAAATACAAACTAAATTCACTGCATGTGGCTATAAACAAATGTCCATTGAAAAAGCAGTTTAAGGTGTAGATTCTATTCCTAGAAAGAATCTACTAAAACCAAAAACTTATAACAATGTAGAGACTAGTGCATTTGAATGGGCATTCATCTCCACATATAATGATCAACATAAACTAATGGAAAAGTCCATTAAGAAACACTGGAACATTTTACAGAAAGACCCAGTGATTGGATCAAAACTCCTGATTAATCCAAAATATATATACAAAAAAAGCACAGAATATCAGTTTGAATATAGTTAGAAGTGCATTACCCCCTACTAGACCTGTGTCTAGTACAAAAACTACAGGTTTCCATTGCTGTGGGGTTTGTTAGGGCTGCAAGGGTGTTAAAATGAGAGACAAGAGTATTAAAAAGATCGAGGAGATTGTGATAAATGGTATTGTATTCAAAGTGAGGGAATTTATCACCTGCAATACTAAAAACTTAATTTATGCTATTCAGTGTGACTGTGGACTGTTTTATATAGGTAGAACTTCTAGAACCCTAAAAGTAAGATTAGGGGAACACCTTAGAAATATTGGAAAGGGACTTGAGAGTCATGCTCTCTCTAACCATTTTAGATTAGTTCATTAGTGTTCCCCAAGAGCAATCAAGTGCTTTCTGGGTTTGAAATGGGTTAAAGGACACTGGAGGCATAGAGACCTAGCCGGACAACTAGCCAGAGCCGAAATAAAATTAATTTATGAATTAGGTACCCTGCAACCCGGAGGCTTAAACCTAGATTTTGAGGTCAAATGGTTTCTATAAATCTATCTTAATATTTAGAATTGGCACTTGCACTTTAGGGTGAATATTATGGGAGTGGTTTTCTATGTATATAGTTTTTATATCTGTTTTTAACTTTGATCTTATTTATTTATAGTGAACGATGTAAAATTGGATAAATTCACCACATGACCTATTACCATTATTGTGACCCGCTGATGGAACCTTTACCATATATATATGAATACAGCAAGGAGAGATAAGAACATCACTTTGCAGATAAGAATATAAAAGATAGGCAAATCTGTGATACTGTGATATGCAATGGAGGGATCACTAATATCAACAGCTGTGGCGTTCGACAGAAACCACGGCTATAGAGATCGGGTTACCATAACAACAAGGACGCATAGGGAAAGACTGGAGGGAGCGATCTCGGGGCCTGATTCAGAGCCGGACGCTCTGACCAGAGCGCTCGCTCTGAATCAGGGCCCTCCTACATGAAAATGGAGCGGCCTTATGGACGCTCGCATAGCTGTGGGTTACCACCCGCAGCTATAGTGAGCGTCCATGATGATGGTCACGATGGTCAAGACCATCGCGACCATCGGGCTTGCGATGGAGACCCTCCGGTAGGGTCTCGCTGCCATAAGCCCTGGAGTGATTTTGGCTCTATCAGAGCCAAAATCACTCCCACTGACATCACTAGTGATGTCAGTGGGGCCGGCTTCAGATGGTAGGCGTTCCCATGGGAACGCTTCTGTCTGGCAGCCACGCCCCCGGCACACCCACCAAAGGGGGGGCGTGCTGTCACTCAACATCACTCAACATCGACAGCACGCCCCCTTTGGTGCGAGACCCGGAGCGACGGAGAGCCCGTCGCTCGCCGGGTCTCGCGCATGCGCACGACGGCGCTCCCTCCATCATGCGCATGCGCAGTAGGGCAACATCAGCCCGCTTGCGAGCGTCCTGCGCTCGCGAGCGGGTCTGAATGACCCCCTCAGTGCACAGCATCAAAGGACTTGTAGGTGATTGCTGTCTAAGATCAGGTGCATGAGGACCAATCCCAGGGAGGAAATTAGGTATTTAAATGTCTAACTTGACCCAGGAAGGCATTCACCATAATCAGCTTACCTTGACAAAGACCCGAGGAGGGTCGGAACGCGTGGGTTCCGGGACATCCCGTATTGACGGTGACGGTGGTGATTACACAGTGTCGGACACCGGCAGAGCTGGGAGGCGTCTTTCCATCGGCGGGTGAGAATCTGGACTGCAGCAGGTCTTACCCGGACATCTTACACACACTTTTAAGAACTGTCCGTTGGCAGCTCTTTTACCCAGTCGGTAATTACCCTTTCACTAGATCATTTTGGGATTTCCAAGGGTGAATGCGACCATGTTATTGTTGAATGTATTACTATGACACAGGATTTGCTGTGTCTGAACTGTGTCTTTGTTTTTTTATGTGTTGTGAATAAAAGGGTATTATACTATATATCCCCATTTTTTTTTTCATTTTCTCCGAGCAATTAAAAGGAGTTTATTTCAGAATGACAGCTGAGGAATTCTGACTGTTTTCACACTAGAATCATTAAAAATTATTGAGATACTAAAGGAGTTCTGGTGATATCAATTGCATTTTTTATTTCTATATATTTCAATGAGTGTTGGAGGGGTCAGGAAGTACCTTCATTTGTGATTGGAACACGTGGCAGTTCTGTATTTGCGCACCGTCTGATTGACAATTTTCTTTTCTAAATATTCCCCTAACAGTTGGCTTCCATCTACTGGAACAATTTGTAATGGAGGGAAAACTGTTGACTAATTTGGGTTGTTTTGCAAGCCACTGTACTCTGGTTACAGTTCTGGTTAGCTGCTTTTTTTGGTTGTCCACATTTGAAAATGTTCCACTAGGGGAGGGAGATTTTGGACACCTCTACAGAAGCAGGGAGAGAGTTATCATACCTTGGAGATGTTGGAATATGTGTACAACTGCCAATGGTATGGCAGAGTGTAGGTACACACCAGCGAATGCCGAGACAATGAACAGCCCAGTACTTAACCCATACCTCCCAACTGTCCCACATTCAGCGGGACAGTCCAGTTTTTCTGGGACTGTCACGTTGTCCCACCCGCGGGCCGCAGTGTCCCGTGGTGGAGGGGAAGTTGGGGAAAGCACATGTTTCTAAGAGGCCACGCCCCTTCAAGAAAAACCACACCCCCTTTTCAGACGCGCGCGATGTGTCCCTCTTTGTGAGGACCAAAAGTTGGGAGGTATGCTTAACCATTGGGGTGGTTTATTCTACAGAAATGTGATTTGTACAGCCGTACACACAGTTATGTATACACAGACTCTTTGCATGGAGCAGAGCATACAGGTCACCCGCTGGTGACTGTATGTGGGAAGTGGTGCAGGATGCAAGCAGTGCCAGCGTCTCTAGCATCATGGATTACTGGCAATATACAGGGTGTATTTGAAGCCTCCATGTAGGAACCAATATGGAGTATGTGCAGTAGCACTCTTCAGCTTCAACAGGAGAGAGATACTGTACAGTGGAGTAAGATTAAGTACTAACCAATCAGCATCTAACTGTCATTTTACAGGCTGTGTTTAAAAAATGACAATTAAAAGCTGATTGGTTGGTACTTTATCTCTCCACTTTATCTCTTTCCAAGCATTGATAAATCACCCCCGCAATATGAATCTCTACAGAGGCAGGGGAAGAGGGATCACAGGCCAAGGTAAAACTGTATGGTGAAGCCAGGAAATATTGAACCAGTTAACCTAATAATTTTATTTATATAGCGATTTACTCCAATAGGACTCAACCTACAGTAATAGAAGAGTCAGTGACCTCAGTTGCCCCTTTTGTCCTTTACCAACACCTACTGTAATATGGGAACAATTAATTTGCTCCCTGGTGAGCCACAGGAAAAGTCTACTAAACATTTTTAACTGTACACTTTTCTATATGCATATCATTATCATCTATTTCATGTAACGGTGTGTCAGGGCCACATTAAGGTGTGTGGGGGAGCCCCAGGCTAACTAACTTGTGGGGGGGTCCTACCAATAAAAATGTAAATAAAATATAATGGCAAGAATATTAAAAAGTATAATGTGTGGGCGCCGTAAGCGGACAGCCGCGCGGGGGGGGGGAGGGATAGGTTTAGGTCACCCGGGGGGGACTTAGTGGCACCCCCCTGGGAGGGTTAGGCTAGGGGGAGGGAGGGTTAGGGGTAGGCCGCCCCTGGGTCTTAGGGTTAGGCATCCCCCCATGGATTTAGGTTTAGGCAGCAGGGAAGGGGGGGTTAGGGTTAGGCACTTGGGGGGGAGGATAGGGTTAGGCACCCCTAAGGAGAGTTAGGGGGTTAGAATAGAATAGTTTATACTTACCTTTAGATGATCGGGATTTCCAGCGCTGTCGGTCTTCCGCTGCTGGGCTCTGCTGTTTTGTCGGGCTGCCGCAGCCAGAATTCGAACTGCCGGTCATGCGGCAGCCGGCATTCCATACCGAATGCCTCCTAGCACCATAAATGTGTTTAACATACTGTAGTGCCTCCAGTTCACATTGTGACACTGTTCAATCCTTTCTATACATTTCCCTTTGGCCTAAGCATAAGTGACAGACAGCATAACCACTTCTACATTTCAACAAATCCAATCTAGATGTGAAAATCTGAAGAATGGTGTTTATTGCAGTAATACAAGAATATAATAAAACGGTAATGCAAAACATAGAAACAAGCAATGAGCACAATATGAAACTGACATAATGCAAACAATGTTGTGCTGAGGGGAGTAATATACTGCACCTCTTTGCTGAGACATGTGAGATCTAAGATGGAGTCTGCACTATGAACTACCCAGGGTGTACTGGCAAGCTAATACAGAAGCCTGAGAAGATCAGAATTGATATCAGGCTGACAACTACTGTAGGGGAACATACACAGAAATAAATGCATATACTGTAACAAACAATTATGCAGAAGGCATGAAAGCCACACAGAAACCTAAATTCTCATATGCTACAGTGCCTCCAGGTTGGAGATGTAGCTATGTGTGGGGGGGGCCTGGGCAAGTGCCCTGGTGCCCTGTTGATAATCTGGCACTGGTCATTTGTTTGTATCCCAATCCACCCAATGTACAGCGCTGTATTAGATATTTGTGCTTTATAAATGTTTAATGTTGGGTATCTCTGGGTGGATTTGTACAGATCAGGATGTAGTTTGGCTTATTTGGCCCAAATACTTGCTTTGTTAATTCTTGTTGGTTATACTTATTTAAGCCATTTACTGGTGTCAAGACTGGTGCTGTCAGCAACGCTTCTCAGATGTCTATTCCTGAGATAGTGCAGTGTGGATAGTATTGGTGATACACCTTATGGTCATTAATTAGGGCTGTCATTGTACATGTTCACTACTGCTATCAGTCTACAATTGGACACTGATGACAACACTATTTGAGACAATGGAAAAGATAATATATATTTATTTTTGCAGTCCAAACTCTGGAGGAAGTGTGACTGTGCTTGTCTGTATACATTAGTTCTGGGTAATGCATAATTAATACAATGGCTATTGTTTGTGGAGTGTTTGGTAGAGAGTGCTGCAGAAGAATCACATGTAAAAAAGGTAACTTCCATTCTTGCATGCGCTCTTATTATATTATTGTATTAAACTTATTACAGATCAGTTAAACACTTAAATAATCTACAATAACACTACAGATGTGTTCTCATACATCAAACATATTTACTCCATACAGTAAGAGACGCCTGGCACGACTCAGATCCTCTGAGTGGAGTAGCATACCATATTTTTACTTACAGTATACAGTACTCATCGCAGAATCAGTGGAAAGCCGCTCACAGTGTTCTAGGCTGCAACTTGAACCGTAAAGGAATTGGTTCTACACAAGCACAAAGCCGCAGATGAGGCACAATGAATCTGGCGTGAGGAAAGCTGCTGATATTCACATCGGAGCCCTTTTAGCAAACATTTAGTCATACAAAAATAGTCGAAAAAATTAAAATCCCATTGGTCTGCGAATGTCAGCAATACAGCTTTGTTGCTACCTGTAGTTTTATTTGTGTGTATAAGATACACATTTTGAGTTAAGAAAACACTCAGCATGCAGGAGTGCCGAGAAGGTGGTGGGAGTGGAGGGTACTCATTACCTGGGTTTGTTAGAGGAACCCTTGAAAGAGCCTGGGTCTGCCCCTCGCCCCCCGTAACAGGCAGTGGCACATCAGATAGGGAGAGAGAGGACTGACTGCTGCTCAAAGGCAGCAGCCTCTCTCCCCAGCCCAGCATACGCTGCTGTGGGCTGGCCTGCAGAGGGTCCAGGTAAGCAGATTTCGCTGAGCAGCAGCAGTAAGTCCTCCTTCTACCTACCTGATGTGCGGGGGGAGCAATCACCCTGATCCCCCCCAGTTCTGCCCCTGGCTGAGAAGCTCCCAGGTGCAACTCGTGACACCACACAGGTGGGCGCAGAGGTATGAAGCTCTGGGAAGTGATAAAGTGGAGAGTGATAAACAACCAACCAATCAGCTCCCAACTGTCATTTTTCAAACACAGCCTGTAACATGACAGTTAGTAGCTGAGTGGCTGGTCGTTTATCACTCTGCACTTTATCACTTTCCAGAGCTTCATATAGTTTTTTTTTTAATTTTGTAGGGGGTGTGGTCACGTCTCCACAGTTTGGCCTCATCTACCTTCCCATATATGGACCGGTCACCTGTCATCAACCTCTATGACCCTGTCAGCACGGCCAAGTCGCCCATGACCTGGAGCGTTGTGAGGGGCTATTTGGCGCAATTGAAGCTACATTGTAAAAGGACTCATCTGTACAAGCTGCACTATAACTCACTCAACAAGAATTGTGGTACAAAATAGGCAAAGTTTTGCTGGTAATAAGGATTCTGATTCAGAGGTGAACGATAGGTGATAATATTTTTGTGCTGCGCTTTTGTATATGTCGCACTACGCATGCGACAAGCTTCATTACCGTCGTTGGTCACAGCAAAAACTTGGACGCAGTGTGCTTGACAGTGAGGGTGAGTTTGAGGGAGGTAATGGGGGTGGCAACTTAAACATAGGCATTTTGGGCATGTCTGTGCCTGCGACAGCAAATTCATGCGCAGTGGTCTTACTTCTGACGGACATTCTGAGCGAACATACTGTTGCTCAGAACATCAATGGAGCAACCGATGCTGCGTCTTTGTACAAAAGCGGCGAATTTGAGACGCCACTAGTGGGCACCTTAATACAAACCCCAGCAGCTACTGTATGACATTTGCAGATTTTCGCACAACAGCTGCGTACCAAATCACAAACCGCCATGGGATTTGATGCACCTCTGAATCAGGCAGACCGTGTGTTTATTTAAGCAGGAAAAATTAGTGGTTTTACTGTATGTGTAAATTTGAAAGTATAATTGTGTTATTGGTAAAATACTCAGATACTAATAAGATTCTTCCATCTTGGTATGTTTAACTAAGAACCTGTGTGATAGATGTAAAACTGTATGTGCAATTTGTTCTCAGCATCAGAGGATGTTCAGCATGAACTGGGGTAAGAGCTACGACATTTGTGATTATAGAACCTGATTAAGAGAGTTGTACGTTATGCCGATGTTTCCGCAGGTGAGCGATTATCGGCCGTCTGTGCATGCTTCTGACTCGTACTGTGCCTTGTTTAAGGTACATTACCTTAGTTGCTCGTAGCGAGTATTTATTAGCAGTGTGATTGACACAGTCTGGGAACGTTTTAGGTCAGGCGACAGGGAGTGTCTGCTAAAAACGCAGGAATGCCGCGACCGTTTTGGTGGTGTCACATCCTGTGTCTGCAAACCGGTAAACATGGCTCTGGCGTATCCGGTCCCACAGCCATTCTGCATGAGCATAGAGTTACTCAGGACTGCTAACATGGAATGATCTATGACCGAAGCTCGTCTCTGTACGCAAATGCTTGGATTTGCAAAGTCGCAGGTGGGCATCAATACATATCGTGAGATATTTTTGCACAGCAAGTGCATATGGTACGACAGCTGCGGTGGAAATAGCGTACATATCTGAATCAGACCCATAGACAATAGGGGTGAGCGGGTTCGGATTTCTGAAATCCGAACCACCCCGAACCCCCCTGATCCGAGGCCGATCCGAGTCAGGCTCGACTGTTCCCGCCTGACTCGGATCTGAAATCGAGGCAAAACGTCATCATCCCGCCTTCCGGGTCTCGCGGGTTTTGGATCCTATATAAGGTACCCGCGTCGGCGCCATTTTCTCACTCGGCTGTGGACAGTGAAGAGGGAGGGTGGGAGTTAGGGCTGGCTGGGCTGTGTAGTGTAGTGTAGTGTAGTGTAGTGCAGAGTAGTGTTGTGCTGCGCTGTGCTGCTGTTGTCCATAGAGGCTGTATCCACTACTTCAAAGTCCATAGGGGCTGGCTGTGTTGTGCTGTGCTGCTGTTGTCCATAGGGGCTGTGTCCACTACTTCAAAGTCCATAGGGGCTGGCTGGACTGTGTTGTGCAGTCAGTTGTCCATAGGGGCTGTGTCCACTCCAAAGTCCTGTGCAGTGTCCCAGTCCTAAAGGGGTGCTGTAGTGTTGTCCAGGGGGTGCTCTGTCCATCAGGGGTGCTCCCCCCAAGTGCTAAAAAAAAATATATGTTTTCTGTGTTTGTGAATTGTGTGCGCAGTAGCCGCACGTGCATCAACAAAGTAGTGCCAAGCGTGCGCCTGTGTCATAAGTAAAGGGCCAGCTGGCTTGACCGTTAAAGGGTGCTGTAACCCCCAAAGTACACTCCAAACCAAATAAAACAATATTTTCTGTGTTTGTGCATTGTGTGCGCAGTAGCCGCACGTGCATCAACAAAGTAGTGCCAAGCGTGCGCCTGTGTCATAAGTAAAGGGCCGGCTGGCTTGACCGTTAAAGGGTGCTGTAACCCCCAAAGTACACTCCAAACCAAATAAAAAAATATTTTCTGTGTTTGTGAATTGTGTGCGCAGTAGCCGCACGTGCATCAACAAAGTAGTGCCAAGCGTGCGCCTGTGTCATAAGTAAAGGGCTGGCTGGCTTGACCGTTAAAGGGTGCTGTAACCTCCAAAGTACACTCCAAACCAAATAAAAAAATATTTTCTGTGTTTGTGAATTGTGTGCGCAGTAGCCACACGTGCATCAACAAAGTAGTGCCAAGTGTGCGCCTGTGTCATAAGCAAAGGGCCGGCTGGCTTGACCATTAAAGGGTGCTGTAACCCCCAAAGTACACTCCAAACCAAATAAAAAAATATTTTCTGTGTTTGTGAATTGTGTACACTGTGGCTGCGCGTGCATCAACAAAGGAGCAGCACCAAGTGTGCGCCTGTGTCCCATAAGTAAAGAGCCGGCTGGCTCATTTTTTAAAGGGTGGTGTAACCCACAAAGTGCACTACTCTCCAGCAAAAATAAAAAAATATTTTCTGTGTTTGTGTGCGCCTTAGCCGCACGTATATATCAATATAACATAAATGGAGTACCAAACTTTCTCCGATAAAAATAAAATAGGGAAAGATCAAGAACCACTTCCTCCTAGTGCTGTTGCTGCTGCTTGGAGTTGTTCATCATCCCAGAGAGGAAGTAGGAACACCACTACTTTTACTAAACAATTGACCCTCCAACAGTCCCTAGCGATGAGGATGAAGTACGACAGCAGTCATCCTGAAGCAAAACGTATAACTGAGGCCTTGATTGCTATGTTGGTGTTAGACGTGCGTCCAGTATCCGCCTCTAGTGCAGTGGGATTTAGACAATTGATGGAGGTAGTGTGTCCCCGGTTCCAAATCCCGTCTAGATTCCACCTGCATCCTCAAAGCAGCAGCGACAAGCATGCGTCTGTCTGTTAATGGGTGGTGTAACCCTCAAAGTGCGCTCCACAAACAATAAAAAAATTCTTCTTTTTTTTTCTCTTTGTGAAATGTGTGGGTTGTAGCTGCACCTGCATCCTTAAAGCAGCAGCGACAAGCGTGCGTCTGTCTGTTAAAGGGTGGTGCAACCCTCAAAGTGCGCTCCACAAACAATAAAAAAATTATTCTTTTTTTTTCTGTCTTTGTGAAATGTGTGGGCTGTAGCCGCACCTGCATCCTTAAAGCAGCAGCGACAAGCGTGCGTCTGTCTGTTAAAGGGTGGTGTAACCCTCAAAGTGCGCTCCACAAACAATAAAAAAATTCTTCTATTTTTTTCTGTCTTTGTGAAATGTGTGGGCTGTAGCCGCACCTGCATCCTTAAAGCAGCAGCGACAAGCGTGCGTCTGTCTGTTAAAGGGTGGTGTAACCCTCAAAGTGCGCTCCACAAACAATAAAAAAATTCTTTTTTTTTCTGTCTTTGTGAAATGTGTGGGCTGTAGCCGCACCTGCATCCTTAAAGCAGCAGCGACAAGCGTGCGTCTGTCTGTTAAAGGATTACATCGGTGACAGCATCCAAGTAGGCATGTCAGACAGTCCGTACCTGTACTGGCAGGAAAAAGAAGCAATTTGGAGGTCCCTGTACAAACTGGCTCTATTTTACCTGAGTTGCCCCCCCTCCAGTGTGTACTCCGAAAGAGTGTTTAGTGCAGCCGGGAACCTTGTCAGCGAAAGGCGTAGGAGGTTGCTTCCACAAAATGTGGAGAAGATGATGTTCATAAAAATGAATTATCAACTCTTCCAGGGAGACCAGCCTCCAGAACATACAGAGGGACCTGTGGTGGTTGATTCCAGCGGGGACGAGTTAATACTCTGTGAGGATGAGGATGTACACAACACTGAAGAGGGTGAGGAATCGGTGGATGAGGACGACATCTTGCCTCCGTAGAGCCAGTTTGTGCAGGGACAGATTAATTGCCAGCTTGTTTTGTGGGGGCCCAAATGAACCAATCATTTCAGCCACAGTTGTGTGGCAGACCCTGGCGCTGAAATGATTTCTTTGTTAAAGTGTGCATGCCCAAGGACAATTCCATCTTACACCTCTTTTTTTTCTTTGCATTATGTACAGTTTGGGGCCTAGTTTTTCAAACTGCCATCCTGTCTGCCACTGCAGTATCACTCCTAGATGGGTCACGTGTTTGTGCCGCCCACTCGTGTCGCTTAGCATAGTCATCCAGCTACCTCGGTGCAACCTTTTGGACATAAAAACACTATTGTGAGGTGTTCAGAATAGACTGGAAATTAGTGGAAATTAAGGTTATTCAGGTTAATAATAGCATAGGAGCAGAAAAACCAACACATTCTGTGATTTTAGCTGTTTTTATGCTTTTTAAAAAAAAAATACAGATCCAAAACACAAAACCCAGAACCCAAAACACGGAAGGGTGGTTTTGGCAAAACCAATCCAGATCCAAAACACGAAGAAAGATCCAGATCCAAAACCAAAACACAAAACACGAAAAGTGGCCGGTGCACACCCCTAATAGACAGTATGTGTAGGGGTATTGTAAACATTTTGCAAATAACAAGTCACATGCTGTTAATAATTATATTTGAATAATGGGAGTTGTATGTTAAAAGTTCAGAACAAACCACAAGCAGAAGGATAGTACCATTTCCGTATGCTCTCACATTAAACTTATTACAGTTACTGGATCATTCAGATTCGTGTCGGAAACATTTAACATCTGCATTTTGTCAAATGTTAGCTGCATAGCACCGTGGTTTGAAATGGAACTGATACCATTAATGTAAAAGTGTGTAATGTGACAGTATTAGGGTTTTTATTTCTGTTCATTTTCCCTTTTTCCCATGATACCTTGCAGGGTTTGGCCACACAGTTTTTGACTTGAACATCTTGTCATTGGTCAATTTCTCAATTCTCTCCGCTCCCCCCTTCAAAAACCCCCCAAAATGTTATAAGTGCAAGAATAAATACCGTACATATCCTGTACCATCAGAGCCGAATTAAGGGAGGGCTGAGTGGTCATTAATGCACAAGAAATCTAAATCTGCGCTTCAGCTATGGGTGCAGCTAAATATTATCCAGGTGGTTACCAACACCCAACATGTAAATAAAAACAAATTGCAATATAGCGCAATCTTTAGGTCACCAATCAGTTTATTACCACGTATGTTTTTTCTCAATAGTCTCAATATTGTCCAGGATTCCACAAAGTATTAGGATAAAGGGCTCAATTCAGACCTGCTCGCTGGATGCGTTCGCACGCAGCGAAAGTATGCAAATCTGCGATCGCATGGCAAGGCATTAGCACGCCCACTAATTTTTGGCGTGCAATCGCGGTGTGTATGCAGACGCCCACCAGCCTGTCTTAAGACGCCCACTCATGCACGTCATCTCCAGGATGTGTATGCAACCATCGGTAACATTGAGTACCATCGGAAGCGATTGCAGCACTTGTGGTTGCCCATACCCTATCGCAAGCACTGCGAGTGCTTCACTGTGTAAAACAACCAGGTGATGCGTACTATGATGCTGCATCTTAATTATGCACGCCTCTGAAATGGCGTTAAGACACTCAGGCACGCCTGCGTGCGCACCACCACTCACCCATTTCCATCGACCATCCCCTGTGCCCACACACAAACGGCTTTTCCTGTCACTCAATCTAGCCAGCTGTCTATGCGCAGCGAGCGAACGCTTCCCGATCATTCCATTTATACATAAGGGAGAAAACAATAGAGAAATACCGTTTATTCTCTTAAAATTTATAGATAAAAAATTATAAAACATACAATAAAATATAAGGAAATTACCCCATATATACAGATAAGCGGTCTATTTACTAAGCAGTGTTAGGAGACAGAGGGCCTGATTCAGAGCCGGACGCTATTTGCGCTCGCTCGTTTCGAAAAAGGGGCCGGCTATTTAAATTGAGCGCTCGCTCTTTGCGGTCTGTTGACGCCTCTATGTCTGAGCAAGCGAACAAAATATGCGCTCGCTGTTTTGTAAAGACGCCCCCTGGCCGCTCACATCCTACGTCATCTCCACTATTTATTTGATTAATCGAGTACATCGAAAGGCGTATGAACTGCTCGCAGTGCTTGTGGTTGGATTTTCCTACCGCAATCATGCGAACAGTTCAGGCTAAGAAACAACCAAGTGACATGGTCGATGACACTGCTTTGTTAATTATGCACACCCTTAAAACGCCTGTTTTGACCGTTTGGCACGCCTGCGTTCGGATCTCCTCTCCCCGTTTTCAAGCACCTTCCCCTGTTACCACCCACAAACGCCTCATTCTGTCACTCAAATTAGCAGGCATTCGCTATTTTGCAAGCACAAAATTTCCGACCGCAATGACTGGTTCGCACATGCGTATTACAACCCATACGCATGCGCAGTTGTGCGAACATCGCTCGGAGCGAACGAGCGTCCGCTTACGAGCGGCTCTGAATCAGGCCCAGAGTGAAAAGTGATAAGAAAGTGATAAGGTGCCAGCCAATCAGCTCCCAACTGTCATTTTTCAAACACAGCCTGTGAGATGACAGCTGGGAGCTGATTGGCTGGCACCTTATCACTTTTTTATCACTTTTCACTCTGTCTCCTAACACTGCTTAGTAAATACACCCCATAGACACTAAACCAACTTGTCTTTACCAAGTCCAGTGTCACAATTTGGAACAAGCATTGGCGACTTTTCAATCTAAAATCTATAACGGCTTTTCCAACTTAGGGTTCTGGAACAGCTGATACCAATTTTTAACTGCCAACAGTCTAGACTGTATGTACAATACTTTTATGCTATTTTCCTATATTAAATTTTTGTTTGAATAAATTTATATATATATGTTTGGATTTAGATTGATATACAGTATTAACAATTGAAATTTAGCGCTGCTATTTTATGATTATTTTTTGTCTGTGTTGTGTACTGGAGGTGACTACTCCAGTTTTTTAGTAGCTGCTTTAGAACGACACCCAATAGCGCCTGAATCCCCTTTAATCTTTTCATGCTACTTCCATATACACGTAGGTGACTAATATTTGGATTTTATCAGTTCACACCACAAATGGTTTATTGTCTTTGACTGTCACTGTAGGTGATTGATTTTTCAGGTAAACAGCGCTTTGTACTGCTTCAGCCCAAAATCTCTTTCAACTACTGTACATAATTGTCCTATTTACGCTTTCACTTTCGCCATTCTGTTTCAGTGAATATGTGATATGTTGTATGCCATTTTTTTAAGAGAGATGGCCAGGTCTTTATCCTTGGATTTTCCACCATTATCAGATATTAGTACTTTCCGTTTCAGCTCAGTTTTGGTAGAAGGCTCTTGTTTACTTTTGATTCTTAAGAAATAAATGTGTCGTCCTTGTAGCATCATCGATGAGTATCATGAAGTAACATTTCCAGCTCATGGAATCTGCCTCCATTGGTCCACGCACATCAGTATGCACTAACTCCAATGGCACATGTGCTCTGGATGCAAACTTAGGAAAGGTGCAACGTGTTTGCTTGCCCTTCACACATATCTCACATGCTACTCTTACAGGACTGTTCATTGACATCTCAGTTGCCATACCACTTTGAAGCTCCTGTACATTTTCATAGCATTACATACATTTTCACTTTCCTAACCACCTGTGCCACAGCTCCATTGATTGGTTTTATTCAACAGCTACTATTACACAACATTCCTCTATGTCTAAGGTATAAAGGGGCTTACTAAAGTGCAGGTTTATAGAAATGAAGGTGTTATATAAATGATAAGTAGAATTGGTTGTTATGAGCAACATCTCCACTTCTATAAAGCCACATAGTTGTTGTTACCATGTTGCTAACTGGACTCTGTATCCTCTCCCTTCAAGAACACTTATGGAAATTAAATTAGTTCCTACGTTAGGTACACTATATAGACAAAAGTGATTGGACACTGACAGTAAATTGATCAATGCCATTTTATAGACATCAGTACTGTGTAGGTCCTCCACGTGCAGTGATTACTGCAGACACCCTTCTTGGCGAACTGTCCACAAGTTTCTAGATGAAAGCAGGTGGTGTTTTGCCATTCTGCCTTAAGTACAGTGACCAACTACTGTATGACACTGAAGAGGGTCGAGTCAGCCTAGGATGCACCCGTCACTCCAATTTGTCCCAGAGTTTCTCAGTGGGGTTAAGATCTGGTCTCTGTGCTGGCCAGTTCATCCAGGTTATCAAATTTTCTGTATACCAGTCCAGCATCACCCTGAAAACATGACAGGTGGCATTGTCGTCCTGATAAAAACATTTGTTGTTTCCATGGGCCTCCTTACAAAGTGTTCTTGATGAAACTGCCACATGAGAAGCCATTTGGAACTTGTGTGCAACTGTATGCATTTCGCTAGTGCGGGGGTGCCCAATCACTTTTGTTTACATAGTGTACAAATAATACATATTCTTTTTACTTTTAAGCATACAGTGATTGTCTTAACTGTAGTGGCATTTAGGACCTTTGCTCCCTATACCTCTGACTTTAGTTGACTAAATGCCCTCATTATTTGAACCAACTTCAATTACAGCTGAAACAACTTGTGGCTCCCGAGTCCATGTACCAGCAGTCCTTACAGTGTTTATGTTCTGCATTCAAGGCTGACTCATTCCCGCTGTCATATTTAAGTGATGAGGTGCCACTTTTGCAAGCACAAAATTTCCGACCGCAATGTCTGGTTCGCACATGCGTATTACAACCCATACGCATGCGCAGTTGTGCGAACATCGCACGGAGTGAACGAGCGGCCGCTTACGAGCGGCTCTGAATCAGGCCCAGAGTGAAAAGTGATAAGAAAGTGATAAGGTGCCAGCCAATCAGCTCCCAACTGTCATTTTTCAAACAGCCTGTGAGATGACAGCTGGGAGCTGATTGGCTGGCACCTTATCACTTTTTTATCACTTTTCACTCTGTCTCCTAACACTGCTTAGTAAATACACCCCATAGACACTAAACCAACTTGTCTTTACCAATCCAGTGTCACAATTTGGAACAAGCATTGGCGACTTTTCAATCTAAAATCTTTAACAGCTTTTCCATCTTAGGGTTCTGGAAGTTTACAGCTGATACCAATTTTTAACTGCCAACAGTCTAGACTGTATGTACAATACTTTTATGCTATTTTCCTATATTAAATTTTTGTTTGAATAAATTTATATATATATGTTTGCATTTAGATTGATATACAGTATTAACAATTGAAATTTAGCGCTGCTATTTTATGATTATTTTTTGTCTGTGTTGTGTACTGGAGGTGACTACTCCAGTTTTTTAGTAGCTGCTTTAGAACGACACCCAATAGCGCCTTAATCCCCTTTAATCTTTTCCTGCTACTTCCATATACACGTAGGTGACTAATATTTGGATTTTATCAGTTCACACCACAAATGGTTTATTGTCTTTGACTGTCACTGTAGGTGATTGATTTTTCAGGTAAACAGCGCTTTGTACTGCTTCAGCCCAAAATCTCTTTCAACTACTGTACATAATTGTCCTATTTACGCTTTCACTTTCGCCATTCTGTTTCAGTGAATATGTGATATGTTGTATGCCATTTTTTTAAGAGAGATGGCCAGGTCTTTATCCTTGGATTTTCCACCATTGTCAGATATTAGTACTTTCCGTTTCAGCTCAGTTTTGGTAGAAGGCTCTTGTTTACTTTTGATTCTTAAGAAATAAATGTGTCGTCCTTGTAGCATCATCGATGAGTATCATGAAGTAACATTTCCAGCTCATGGAATCTGCCTCCATTGGTCCACGCACATCAGTATGCACTAACTCCAATGGCACATGTGCTCTGGATGCAAACTTAGGAAAGGTGCAACGTGTTTGCTTGCCCTTCACACATATCTCACATGCTACTCTTATAGGACTGTTCATTGACGTCTCAGTTGCCATACCACTTTGAAGCTCCTGTACATTTTCATAGCATTACATACATTTTCACTTTCCTAACCACCTGTGCCACAGCTCCATTGATTGGTTTTATTCAACATCTACTATTACACGACATTCCACTATGTCTAAGGTATAAAGGGGCTTACTAAAGTGCAGGTTTATAGAAATGAAGGTGTTATATAAATGATAAGTAGAATTGGTTGTTATGAGCAACATCTCCACTTCTATAAAGCCACATAGTTGTTGTTACCATGTTGCTAACTGGACTCTGTATCCTCTCCCTTCAAGAACACTTATGGAAATTAAATTAGTTCCTACGTTAGGTACACTATATAGACAAAAGTGATTGGACACTGACAGTAAATTGATCAATGCCATTTTATAGACATCAGTACTGTGTAGGTCCTCCACGTGCAGTGATTACTGCAGACACCCTTCTTGGCGAACTGTCCACAAGTTTCTAGATGAAAGCAGGTGGTGTTTTGCCATTCTGCCTTAAGTACAGTGACCAACTACTGTATGACACTGAAGAGGGTCGAGTCAGCCTAGGATGCACCCGTCACACCAATTTGTCCCAGAGTTTCTCAGTGGGGTTAAGATCTGGTCTCTGTGCTGGCCAGTTCATCCAGGTTATCAAATTTTCTGTATACCAGTCCAGCATCACCCTGAAAACATGACAGGTGGCATTGTCGTCCTGATAAAAACATTTGTTGTTTCCATGGGCCTCCTTACAAAGTGTTCTTGATGAAACTGCCACATGAGAAGCCATTTGGAACTTGTGTGCAACTGTATTCATTTTGCTAGTGCGGGGGTGCCCAATCACTTTTGTTTACATAGTGTACAAATAATACATATTCTTTTTACTTTTAAGCATACAGTGATTGTCTTAACTGTAGTGGCATTTAGGACCTTTGCTCCCTATACCTCTGACTTTAGTTGACTAAATGCCCTCATTATTTGAACCAACTTCAATTACAGCTGAAACAACTTGTGGCTCCCGAGTCCATGTACCAGCAGTCCTTACAGTGTTTATTTTCTGCATTCAAGGCTGACTCATTCCCGCTGTCATATTTAAGTGATGAGGTGCCACTTTTGCAAGCACAAAATTTCCGACCGCAATGTCTGGTTCGCACATGCGTATTACAACCCATACGCAGTTGTGCGAACATCGCACGGAGCGAACGAGCGGCCGCTTACGAGCGGCTCTGAATCAGGCCCAGAGTGAAAAGTGATAAGAAAGTGATAAGGTGCCAGCCAATCAGCTCCCAACTGTCATTTTTCAAACAGCCTGTGAGATGACAGCTGGGAGCTGATTGGCTGGCACCTTATCACTTTTTTATCACTTTTCACTCTGTCTCCTAACACTGCTTAGTAAATACACCCCATAGACACTAAACCAACTTGTCTTTACCAAGTCCAGTGTCACAATTTGGAACAAGCATTGGCGACTTTTCAATCTAAAATCTTTAACAGCTTTTCCATCTTAGGGTTCTGGAAGTTTACAGCTGATACCAATTTTTAACTGCCAACAGTCTAGACTGTATGTACAATACTTTTATGCAATTTTCCTATATTAAATTTTTGTTTGAATAAATTTATATATATATGTTTGGATTTAGATTGATATACAGTATTAACAATTGAAATTTAGCGCTGCTATTTTATGATTATTTTTTGTCTGTGTTGTGTACTGGAGGTGACTACTCCAGTTTTTTAGTAGCTGCTTTAGAACAACGACACCCAATAGCGCCTGAATCCCCTTTAATCTTTTCCTGCTACTTCCATATACACGTAGGTGACTAATATTTGGATTTTATCAGTTCACACCACAAATGGTTTATTGTCTTTGACTGTCACTGTAGGTGATTAATTTTTCAGGTAAACAGCGCTTTGTACTGCTTCAGCCCAAAATCTCTTTCAACTACTGTACATAATTGTCCTATTTACGCTTTCACTTTCGCCATTCTGTTTCAGTGAATATGTGATATGTTGTATGCCATTTTTTTAAGAGAGATGGCCAGGTCTTTATCCTTGGATTTTCCACCATTGTCAGATATTAGTACTTTCCGTTTCAGCTCAGTTTTGGTAGAAGGCTCTTGTTTACTTTTGATTCTTAAGAAATAAATATGTGTCATCCTTGTAGCATCATCGATGAGTATCATGAAGTAACATTTCCAGCTCATGGAATCTGCCTCCATTGGTCCACGCACATCAGTATGCACTAACTCCAATGGCACATGTGCTCTGGATGCAAACTTAGGAAAGGTGCAACGTGTTTGCTTGCCCTTCACACATATCTCACATGCTACTCTTACAGGACTGTTCATTGACGTCTCAGTTGCCATACCACTTTGAAGCTCCTGTACATTTTCATAGCATTACATACATTTTCACTTTCCTAACCACCTGTGCCACAGCTCCATTGATTGGTTTTATTCAACAGCTACTATTACACAACATTCCTCTATGTCTAAGGTATAAAGGGGCTTACTAAAGTGCAGGTTTATAGAAATGAAGGTGTTATATAAATGATAAGTAGAATTGGTTGTTATGAGCAACATCTCCACTTCTATAAAGCCACATAGTTGTTGTTACCATGTTGCTAACTGGACTCTGTATCCTCTCCCTTCAAGAACACTTATGGAAATTAAATTAGTTCCTACGTTAGGTACACTATATAGACAAAAGTGATTGGACACTGACAGTAAATTGATCAATGCCATTTTATAGACATCAGTACTGTGTAGGTCCTCCACGTGCAGTGATTACTGCAGACACCCTTCTTGGCGAACTGTCCACAAGTTTCTAGATGAAAGCAGGTGGTGTTTTGCCATTCTGCCTTAAGTACAGTGACCAACTACTGTATGACACTGAAGAGGGTCGAGTCAGCCTAGGACGCACCCATCACTCCAATTTGTCCCAGAGTTTCTCAGTGGGGTTAAGATCTGGTCTCTGTGCTGGCCAGTTCATCCAAATTTTCTGTATACCAGTCCAGCATCACCCTGAAAACATGACAGGTGGCATTGCTGTCCTGATAAAAACATTTGTTGTTTCCATGGGCCTCCTTACAAAGTGTTCTTGATGAAACTGCCACATGAGAAGCCATTTGGAACTTGTGTGCAACTGTATGCATTTCGCTAGTGCGGGGGTGCCCAATCACTTTTGTTTACATAGTGTACAAATAATACATATTCTTTTTACTTTTAAGCATACAGTGATTGTCTTAACTGTAGTGGCATTTAGGACCTTTGCTCCCTATACCTCTGACTTTAGTTGACTAAATGCCCTCATTATTTGAACCAACTTCAATTACAGCTGAAACAACTTGTGGCTCCCGAGTCCATGTACCAGCAGTCCTTACAGTGTTTATTTTCTGCATTCAAGGCTGACTCATTCCCGCTGTCATATTTAAGTGATGAGGTGCCACTTTTGCAAGTACAAAATTTCCGACCGCAATGTCTGGTTCGCACATGCGTATTACAACCCATACGCATGCGCAGTTGTGCGAACATCGCACGGAGCGAACGAGCGGCCGCTTACGAGCGGCTCTGAATCAGGCCCAGAGTGAAAAGTGATAAGAAAGTGATAAGGTGCCAGCCAATCAGCTCCCAACTGTCATTTTTCAAACAGCCTGTGAGATGACAGCTGGGAGCTGATTGGCTGGCACCTTATCACTTTTTTATCACTTTTCACTCTGTCTCCTAACACTGCTTAGTAAATACACCCCATAGACACTAAACCAACTTGTCTTTACCAAGTCCAGTGTCACAATTTGGAACAAGCATTGGCGACTTTTCAATCTAAAATCTTTAACAGCTTTTCCATCTTAGGGTTCTGGAAGTTTACAGCTGATACCAATTTTTAACTGCCAACAGTCTAGACTGTATGTACAATACTTTTATGCTATTTTCCTATATTAAATTTTTGTTTGAATAAATTTATATATATATGTTTGGATTTAGATTGATATACAGTATTAACAATTGAAATTTAGCGCTGCTATTTTATGATTATTCTTTTTCTGTGTTGTGTACTGGAGGTGACTACTCCAGTTTTTTAGTAGCTGCTTTAGAACAACGACACCCAATAGCGCCTGAATCCCCTTTAATCTTTTCCTGCTACTTCCATATACACGTAGGTGACTAATATTTGGATTTTATCAGTTCACACCACAAATGGTTTATTGTCTTTGACTGTCACTGTAGGTGATTAATTTTTTAGGTAAACAGCGCTTTGTACTGCTTCAGCCCAAAATCTCTTTCAACTACTGTACATAATTGTCCTATTTACGCTTTCACTTTCGCCATTCTGTTTCAGTGAATATGTGATATGTTGTATGCCATTTTTTTAAGAGAGATGGCCAGGTCTTTATCCTTGGATTTTCCACCATTGTCAGATATTAGTACTTTCCGTTTCAGCTCAGTTTTGGTAGAAGGCTCTTGTTTACTTTTGATTCTTAAGAAATAAATGTGTCATCCTTGTAGCATCATCGATGAGTATCATGAAGTAACATTTCCAGCTCATGGAATCTGCCTCCATTGGTCCACGCACATCAGTATGCACTAACTCCAATGGCACATGTGCTCTGGATGCAAACTTAGGAAAGGTGCAACGTGTTTGCTTGCCCTTCACACATATCTCACATGCTACTCTTACAGGACTGTTCATTGACATCTCAGTTGCCATACCACTTTGAAGCTCCTGTACATTTTCATAGCATTACATACATTTTCACTTTCCTAACCACCTGTGCCACAGCTCCATTGATTGGTTTTATTCAACAGCTACTATTACACAACATTCCTCTATGTCTAAGGTATAAAGGGGCTTACTAAAGTGCAGGTTTATAGAAATGAAGGTGCTATATAAATGATAAGTAGAATTGGTTGTTATGAGCAACATCTCCACTTCTATAAAGCCACATAGTTGTTGTTACCATGTTGCTAACTGGACTCTGTATCCTCTCCCTTCAAGAACACTTATGGAAATTAAATTAGTTCCTACGTTAGGTACACTATATAGACAAAAGTGATTGGACACTGACAGTAAATTGATCAATGCCATTTTATAGACATCAGTACTGTGTAGGTCCTCCACGTGCAGTGATTACTGCAGAAACCCTTCTTGGCGAACTGTCCACAAGTTTCTAGATGAAAGCAGGTGGTGTTTTGCCATTCTGCCTTAAGTACAGTGACCAACTACTGTATGACACTGAAGAGGGTCGAGTCAGCCTAGGACGCACCCGTCACTCCAATTTGTCCCAGTGTTTCTCAGTGGGGTTAAGATCTGGTCTCTGTGCTGGCCAGTTCATCAAATTTTCTGTATACCAGTCCAGCATCACCCTGAAAACATGACAGGTGGCATTGTCGTCCTGATCAAAACATTTGTTGTTTCCATGGGCCTCCTTACAAAGTGTTCTTGATGAAACTGCCACATGAGAAGCCATTTGGAACTTGTGTGCAACTGTATGCATTTTGCTAGTGCGGGGGTGCCCAATCACTTTTGTTTACATAGTGTACAAATAATACATATTCTTTTTACTTTTAAGCATACAGTGATGAGGTGCCACTTGATACATTTGATCTGCATTCTAAGGTCTTGTGTCCCAACTTGTGACATTTGAAACATCTGTACTTGAAATTTTTGACAATAAAGCAGAATTTTCTGCATTTGTTCCTGTAGGTATATGTTTTTGAAACTACATGTACAATCATTTAGCATGTACAAGGGTATATTTGCTAAAGGGTGAATTTTGGAGTTGATTTTTATTGTCTGAAATCAACTCGAAATCGACTGTGCAATGCACTGCCAAAACCTCTCATTAACTAACATTCAATTTTGAAGTCAATTTCAAATTCAAATGTGATGTGAGTCAAATTTGGCAGCTGTAAATGCATTCAGTTTTGAAGTTTCTGTTCAAAACTGAATGCAAAGAGAACCCAAAAATCTGAGATAAAATCATCTAAAAAAAAGCATGCACATATCACTATGATCTGTACTTTAGAGTTAAAAGGGGCTAAAAAGTGAAAATTTTTTAAAAATGACGTGGGGTCCCATCCTAAACCCATAACCAGCCCAACATTTTAGCCTGTACTGGTCATGAAAAATCTTGGGAAAAACAGGCATGGAGTTCCCCCTATTTTATATTAACCAGCACCAGGTTGAACCAGCCGGGGGGGGGGGGGGGGGAGGAAATGCCACAGAAGGACACACAGCATGGTATCCTCCTCCCAAAGCATTAAACGATCCCCAAGCTGGTCAGCCCAAGGCTGCCAATACTCAGAAAGTGGGGATCCCCCCCAAAAAATGGGGTCACTCATCCCGATCATTAACCAAGTCTCTTCCCTGCATTCCTGCTGGTGGTGGATGCAAGGGTAATGGGTGAATTTAAGAAGTAATATTGTTTTCACTGTGGAATTATGGGTACTAGCGAGCCTGTTCTTTGACACTTGCAGAATTACAATTTTCCCACTCAACAGTTTCTACAGTTTACAAAGATTGGTGTGCAAAACAAAAAACATTCATTGGTTCTGTGGGTGAAAACACCTTGAGTAGAATGACCAGACTGGTTCAAGTTGAAAAGAAGACGACAGCAACTCAAATAACCATATGTTACACTAGTGGCATCTCTGATTGCACAGCATGTATAACCTTTATGTTAATGGGCTCCAGCGGCAGAAGATCACACTGGAACACACTCCTGTCAGCTAAGAACAGGATACTCAAAAGCCAAGCATGGTTTCTACAAATATAATGTGTATTTGAGAGGCACAAAGTATGGTAAATCCAACATTACACAAGTGTTATGTTGTGTACACACTAGCCTGACGGATCGGCCATCTGGCCAACCCTCTGGTCGACAGACTAATTTAGTGTGTATGTAGGCATGCATATACACTTACCGACCCATATGTCTGCCAACAGTAACCGGTAATGATGTCACTGTCGGCAGTTTCTGCAGCCAGCATATGGGTCAGTTGTCCATGCTCACAGGCAGATGTGCATGATATATTAGAAAGATATATATTGCATCTGCTGTGCTGCATGGCTGACACGATATATCTGTGAATGATGTCGTTTACAGATATATCATGTGCAAACACTGGCCGATGCTCGGAACGGTAGTTCATCAACTATATGAACGATATATTGGCCAGTGTGTACCCAGCATTAGTGCATGTTCCCATCTGAAAGAGGTCACAATTTGATCAAAATGTGCCCAGAGAACCTCATTATTACTGTAAAAGTCAGTTATAAAATCTATATGTTTGCAAAGCTCAACAGCTATTTTATTACTGTCAAAGGGTGGGATGTGTGCACCTGCATGTTGCATAGTGCATTTTGTGTGTGCATTGTATGTGCGGGTATTTGTATAGGTACAGTATGCTGTTTTCTGACCCCTAGATGGTGGAAATGAACAGTCCTGGACTCTCCTTGCTGCTAATATTGGTGCTGTATGCAGAGGTTGATTTGCCAGGGGCATGGCAATGCCGCTTGTGGTGCATTGTTACATCCTCCAGCTGTAGAAGCCGAATAATTTTTAAAAATTCATGTAATGTTTGCTACTAAAGATGAATAAAGGGAATAAGAACCCACCCAAGACTTTATAAATTTATCAATATTACTGCTCAATAAAAAAACTAATATCTATTTATCTATCTATCTATCTATATCATATCTATCTATCTATCTATCTATCTATCTATCTATCTATCTATCTATCTCATATCTATCAATCTATCTCATATCATTCTATCTATCTCATATCTATCTATCTACCTATCTATCTCATATCTATCTATCTATCTATCTACCTATCTATCCCATATCTATCTAATATATATCTATCTCATATCCATCAATCTATCTCATATCATTCTATCTATCTCATATCTATCTATCTATCTAGCCCATATCTATCTATCTATCTATCTATCTATCCAACTAACTCATATCTATCTATTTATCTATCTATCTATCTAACTCATATCTATCTATCTAATATCTATCTCATATCTATCTATCTATCTATCTATCTCATATCTATCTATCTCATATCTATCTATCTAACA